>CM062804.1:1002416430-1003886468 GCA_031772625.1 Pinus tabuliformis
TCAGTTAGTTTTTCATACCAGGCTCGTGGTGCTTGTTTGAGGCCATACAAGGACTTCACAAGTTTGCATACTTTGTGTTCATGTCCTTTCACAGCAAATCCTTCAGGCTGGGACATAAAAACATTCTCTTTTAGATCTCCATTCAAGAATGCAGTTTTTACATCCATTTGATGGACTTTCCAACCGTTCTGAGCAGCTAGTGCAAAGAGTGTCCGGATGGTGGCCCATTTTGCTGTGGGGGCAAAAGTTTCCTCATAATCGACCCCTTCCTTCTGTGCAAAACCTTTTGCCACAAGCCTAGCTTTGTGCTTGTCAAGTGAGCCATCAGCTTTGTACTTGTTCTTGTAGACCCACTTGCAGCCAATTGGTTTGGTTCCAAATGGAGGATCAACCAGCTTCTAAGTGCCATTCTTTATGAGGGCATCATACTCCTTCTGCATCGCTTCTTTCCATTCATCATGAGAAGTAGCTTCTTTGAAGGAAGTTGGTTCAAAATCTGTAGACAAGTTCAATTCACAATCATAAGTAACATCCATATCAACAGGTGAATTAGAGTTATCTACATCACCTCCATCTTGTCGGTTTGTATTTCGGGTTCCTGTTTTTCCAATTTCATCAGGATTAACACTCTCAAGTGTCTTTGTCAGCTACTTTGGGGGACCTTTCTGAGATGGTCCAGGCTGCTCTGTTGATTGAGTTGGGATTGAATCAAGATTAAGTCTCCCAATTCTATCAATTACATCACTTAAAGGATCATCCGGTGTTGGAGTTTCATGCAAGGGAGATTGTTCTTCAGAAGAAGATTCCACATGTTGATCTAGTATAGGAATCCCCCCTTCAAGATGTGGAATCTGATTATCAAACTCTTGAAATGATTTCGTTTTTGTGAATCTATCCAAGCGATCAAGTTGCCGCTCAACAACACTATCAGATTTGGATGATTCAAGAAAAATGACATCTCTAGATACAACAAACTTTTTATTTACTTCATCATAGAGACGGTATGCTTTAGAGGTGTTTGAATACCCCAGGAAGATACACTTACGACTTCTAGCACCAAGTTTGTTTCTATGTACCTTTGGTATTAAAGCATAACAGGTGGAACCAAAAATCCTGAGATGTTTTACCGAAGGAACATGTCCATACCACAATTCATAAGGAGTCTTGTTTCTTATAGCACTAGATGGACATCTATTCTTTATATATGCAGCACATAGAACAGCATCAACCCAAAACATTATCTTTACATTTTTGAAGAAAAGCATGGATCGTACCATATTCAAAATTGTTCTATTCATTCTTTCTGCTACACCATTCTGTTGGGGATTATAAGGTACAGTTGTTTGATGTTTGATCCCATGTTGGCGAAGATAGTTTTCAAATTCATTTGATGTATATTCTTTTCCATTATCAGTGTGAATAGACCCAATATGAGATTGTGCATCATTTTCAATCCACTTATGAAAATTCTTGAATGTTTGAAAAGCATCAGATTTGTTCTTCAATAAATAAACCCAACACATTCTGGTGTAATCATCAATAAATGTCATGATATATTTATTTCCATTTGCAGAAGGAACAGGCATTGGACCACATAAATCTGAATGAATGAGTTCAAGCTTCCTATGTGCTCTTGAATGTGAATCATGAAAAGACTGTTTGCTATGTTTTCCTAGAATGCAAGCATCACATTGCTTATGTTTTCTAGGAATTGTAGGCAAATCAACAACACCATTTTTCTTTAATAAGCGAAGACTGTCATAGTTTAAATGTCCAAATCTAGCATGCCATAATAAACTTGATGGAAGTGTACCTTCTTGATGATGAGAAATATATGAGAAATGTTGTGCATGAGCAGAGGTTCCTTGCAGTTTAAGAAGTCTTTCTTCTTCTATTCCCCTCATGACAAGTGAGTGGTCAGATGCCTTTCTTACCTCAAGCTTTCCATCAAACATATGAATGGAGTGACCTTGCTGGCGGATGTGGACCAAGGACAACAAGTTTCTCTTAAGCTGTGGGAGATATAGAACATGATCCAGAAGAAAGTATGGAAGACCAGGCAATTTAAGCCTGATTGTGCCAAGCCCTGATGGTTTGATTTTTGACTGATCTGCAAAGTATACTGCTCCATCAACATTGTCAGTGAAATCTTCAAAAAAATCTTTCCTATGAGTCATATGACAGGTTGCTCCTGAATCAAGCAACCAATCATTTTTCGAAGAAGTAAGTGAAGCATTAAACAAATCTTCATTTACTCCAATGTTACATTGTGCCTCAATATAGTGAGCGGATTCAGGTGCTTTACCTTTGTCTGTGTCATCAGTTTTACCTTTTTGCTGATTTCTTCTCTGCTCAATTTTGTCCCATGGTAGCTTGCATGTAGAAGCATCATGTGATCCATTTCGTTTGCAGCGAATGCAATGCAGATCTGCTTTTTCTGCTTGAGAATGTCTGCCCCCCCTGCCTCTGAAGTATCTTCCTCTTCCTCTTCATCCACCTCTTCCTCTTGTAGAATCTTGTGCAGGATGCTTTTCTTTATGAGCAAGGCAAACAGTCTCTTCAGAAGATTCAGGGACTGTCTTCTTTCCAAAGGCTTTCTCTCTTTCAGCAAACTTTTTCACAAGAGAGTCAAAGGTTATATCTTTAAGATTTCCATTTGCTTGTAATGACTCAAGATAATTGGAGTAGGTAGGATAGAGTGCTTTGAGAAAGGCAATAAGAGGGATATCCAGCTCAACCTTAGTGGATTTAATATCATGCATTATAGACTTTACTTCAGATGCAAGAGCAAGAGGATCATTATTTTTCAGTTCAAGAGTGAAGAGTTTAATCATGAGCTGAACAACTTCAAGTGCAGAATGTGAATCATAGAGTTCTTTCAGCTTTTGTAAAGCTTCAAAGGCAGTGGAATAAGATGAAATATGACGACTTACTTCTTCATTTACAGATGCTGCGATCAATGCATATGCTTTGCTGTTCTTGTTTTCCCAAATGACAAGTTCTTTATCTGATGTGGGTTGCACAGGGTCTTTGTCTTCTTCTCCGACACACACTCCTTTCCACAACTCATTGTAGATGAGGGTGTGTTTTACCATCCGAGACCATTCAGAATAGTTGTCCTTGCCAGTGAGAACTATTCCGACCATAGAGATGATTGAATGCATTCTGTAAAAAATTACTTCTGCTAAAAAAATCCTTACGTTACAGCCTTCAAATCCCTCTAATATTTTGCTAAAAGCATCAACATTTCATTGTACATATCACTGCAATACTACTATGTTTTGAAAAATGCGCAATGGATCACTTCAATGTATCACTTCATTCTATTAATATATCACTTCAATATATCAATACTACAAATGCTTTGGTATATAAGACATTCTGGAAACACCGCAATATTTTGAACGATATACAAACGCTTTGAATTATTTAAACTGTGTAATATCATGAAGTCAACAAACTGCTCAACGCTATACCAAAACCGCCATCATAAATATATATTGAAGTTAAAATCAACAGCACAACATTATACCAGAACCGCCATACTGAAGTTAAAATCATCTCTCTTGTCATATATCGACATTCTCAAACTTAAGGGACACGTTATACCTCCTTGCAGAAGACAAATTCAAAGCCTTTTCATGCGGAGTCTCTGCCTTGTCGAGTGCTAAAGTCCAGGCGAAATTGTTATGGCATTGGTCTCACATCTCACTCTTATGCGGAGTCGCCAGCGTTCTTGGGATACCACGAGTTTAGTTTCAAAGTCTAAAAAACTATACTCAGTTCACAAATCTGAGTGTAAATTCACCTTAACTCCAGAAAATCTATCAAAATTTTTTGCAATTAAAGGTAAGAGCCGATACCAATGTCATTGCTCAGAGAGGATCGCTTGAAAAGGATTATGGATGCCGTTGAGCTCGCAGTCGAATGTTACGCATCTCTCTTGCAGCTCTGTGCAGATAGAAAAACATTAACGCAAATCCATGCCCATATATTTATTCAGGGGTTGGATCAAAACATTTTCTTAGCAACCAAACTGGTGACCAAGTATGCAATGTGCTGCCGTTTGGAGGTGGAGGCGGAGAGGACAACAAAGCCCTCAGTTGCCAGCGCTTCTTCGCCCTTCGTAGACAAAACTCCAAAGAAACAGCAGCTAGCGAACCGTCTACCTCCTCGGACGAAGATTGGTAGGCTATAGCGGAAGACTATTGTGCCTCAATGAGCGTTGGGTCCAACGCATCTCTGGGCAGCGACAGAGGTGGTGCAATGCACCATCATTTCTGGGCAGGCAAACGTTCAGGCAGAGGCGTTATGGCCAGAGGAGTTACAAGGAATCTGGGACCTGCGCTCTGATACCATGTCAAGCCAGGGTAACTCCAGAATGGGCAGAAGAAATCTGATTGATTATTTCATTAGATAACTATCATTTATATACATAAATGGGACGGATCAGTTCATCTTCTTGATGACTGTTCACGTTCCAGTTTACCCAACCGTTGAAGATTAGGTGTGAACATTGAATGGTGGCCCTGGCACAAATACTAGAGCAGAAATCATTGCACTATGGGGATTACTCTAGTTTGTAAAAGAGAAACAGTTGCATAACATTAACATTTATGGAGACTCTAGATCTCTCATAGAAGGGATACAGGGACAGACTGAATATGACCCGCCTAATTTAGATGGATGGATCAACATGATTAAGAAAATTCTGGGCTCCCTCAGGTCCTATTCTATAAATCATATATATAGGGAAGCAAATATGGAGGCAGACAAACTGTCTAAAGAAGGTCTAGTTGGACAATATGGAGTTATGAACTTCAACTTTACAGTAGACAAGAACATCAGGGAGGAAGGAATGATCCACTTACCGTAACATCACATGATCTTGTTTCTCTACTTTTTGTTTTTGATGAACATATATAGATGAAAATGCAGACATATTAGCTCTTCTTTTTGTAAATGTTTTTTGAAAACTACAACACAAGCATGGTTGAAATTCTGGAATATGATAAGAATTAGACTTTCATGGTTGATAGATTTTCTTGACAGGAATACTTATACCGTTCCTTCTTTGTTGATCCATATTCCTGCCAAATTCATTGGTCTTTATCTCATTAATATTAAAGCCAACGTTTTTTCTTATGAAAAAAAGTTGTTAAATAAAGAGTTTTGTTAGAGAAAGGTGTTCAAATTTTTTGAAAAGCCACTATTAATTCAATACCAACTGATTGATGAGGACCCCGTAGGGTCTTATGCCTTTCTAGGTAACTTGATTGAAGACAAGGAGACTAACCAATATGTTTATCTTTGGGGTTAACAACAAATTGGATCCAGAGGATAACTAACATAAACGGTCTTGATTATTCCACGTTATGAACAAATTGGATGCAAATGATAAGACCATAAAAAGTCTAAATAATCAGAATATTTTGGAGTCATAATTATAATTATCATGCGCTATGCAAGAACGTTGGCTAACAATTTCTCATATATTCATATGACTTTAATGCCAAGTAAGCAACAGAAATAATTGTGTACACTTGATAATTTTGTATATACATACAAAACTAATGGTCCTTCATTAAAACTTTCAAATTGTCAGGCCTTCACACGAATAGAGGATGTCTAAAAAAACCGCAATAGAGAATTTTCACGAGTGAAAAACATCGCCCATAATAACTGTATCCACAATGAGAGAGACATGTTCATTTTAGATCCTACAGTTCTCTGTTTACAAGACGAATGCACACATGGAATGATTAAGGTATTGAATTAATGAAAAGGTTTATTGGAACACAGAACATGAGGCATAAATTTATGGAAATTTTGTATATAAATTATTAGTCTAATTGGAAATCTTTAATTAGTTTTTTTTCAGAGAAAAAATCAGAATATAAAGTTCTGAATACATAATAGGAAATCTTTAATTAGTACACAATAGGAATTATGGAATTTTGTGGCTGTGATTTATATAAGATGATATATAAATATATTCTTATTTTTATTCTACAAATTAATACAAAGTAAAAGTAACAGTAACAATAAGGAAATACTAACACAGTCATATAAATTAAATTATTGGTAAAAAGCAACAAATATTAATCATGATAAACATCAAAACGGTTACTCATCATACATCTCACATTGTTAAAATAAAAAAGAAATCATTAAAATAAACTAAATTTTAATTTTATTTCAAATTATTATTATTAATAATTATAAAAAAAATTAGTGTATAAATAAACATATATACATTTAAAATAACATGTAACAAGATTCTTAAGTATGAAAAATTATGGGAAATAACTTTATTGTCAATACCATGACTTCTCAATACCACATACCCAAAAAACCATAACTAGTTTTATATGACACAGGTTCATATAACATTTTATTTAAATTAACCAATTTAATTAAAAGGGACGAAAGGCCCACAACTACTTTTGAGATAAATCTCAAGTAATGATCTGTGATTACTACTAAGAAAATTCTAGAATATTTTGTCCAGGTTAAATCCCTCTCATCTATCTAGTAACTATTGATAATTAAATTATATTCTAAAAACTTTATTTCAAAATAGACAAGCTTATTGGCATAAAAATTAACTAAATTACAACTTTATTTCAAATTATTATTATTACTAATTGTAATAAGAATTAATATGAGTTACCCATATATATATTTAAAAAAACACGTAACAAGATTATTAACCATGGAAATTTATTGTAAATAGACTTTGTTACAATACCATCCCTTATCAATACCACATACCAAAAAAATCATAACTAATTTCATATGACACTTGTTCATATGACATTTTTTTAATTAATCAATTTAATTAAAAAGACAGAAAGATCCATAATTATTTTTGAGATAAATTTCAACTTTTGATTTATGACTACTACTAAGAATATTCTATAATATTATGGGGAGATTAAATCCCTACCATCCACTTATATCTATAGATAATTAAATTAAAATTCTAAAATCCTTATTCTAAAATAGACAAAACAAACCTATTAATGTAATGACAAAATGTTTGAAATTCCTATTACAAAACAATTTACCATTAAAAAGCTCTTTTTTTTTTCAACCAATCCCAATGATGACTAAATCATATTAACATTCGCAATGTTAAATGAGCTAGAAAGAGGGGAGAAAGTTCTCAAACAATGGCAAAGCTTATCTTTTTTCATTAGGCAGAGGAATCAGCAGATGAATAGGAGAAAGTTCTCAAACAATGGAAAAGCTTGTCTTTTTTATTTAGGCAGAGGAATCAGCAGATTAACTCGCTGTGTCCATTCAACTCAATAACTCGCTGTGTCCATTCAACTCAATGCATGAAATGGACATTATTTTTAAAAATTTATTAATATACAAACTACCGATATATAATTAATCAACCCCCCAGTGCTTGCTCTAAAATAAATTAGATCCATCATATCAAGAAAGCCCACTTCATCTTATAACATTTTTCAATGCATAACAAAAGTTGTCTTTGATGTCTATTCATAGACTTTTCAGTGAATTTAAGGGAGTTGTTTTTAGTGTGATTTTTTGGAGATTCCGGTGACAGAATCCGGCGGGAAAAATTGAGGTTAAATCTTGATTTGTATTATTTAAAATGGTTTTTTAACTGCATATTTGGATTCAGCACCCTGAAAAACCCCTAGGATGCTTTGATTGTGCAGAAATTAGCTATCAAACTTGCGATTTCAATAAATTGCTGCCGGATTTTAAAGAAATTTGACCAAAAAACCCACCAGAAAAGCGTCAAAAAATCTCACTAAAAACTACTTCGAATTTAAGTCATGCCTGCCTATGACCTAATCCTGTTTGAAATCCCTCCAGTGAACTTAGGATATTCCCACCTATGACCTCCGTATGTCATTTCAAAATTGATCTACAACTAAAAAATTTGATGAAAGTAACAATGATCGAGAAGCCTCACGTGATATTACACTGGGAGACAAATCGTATAGAAGGATCTGCAGTGCTTTGCCACTGAAAACAAAAGGATCACTCAACTAAAGGCAAAACCAAACACAAAATAGACGATGGAGTAGAAGATTCTTGAAGTGAAAAAAAATCATAAATTAAGCTCAATGATACCCAATGGTGGAAGAATCTAGCATTATATTGAATGCACTCTTCATCAAATATAACATTGATTTCAAATGAGATAATAGAGATTTCTTCCGCTATCCCTGTCCTCTGACCTGTTGACCAATCTACCAATTCTAGGAATACCATTAAGCTCTATGCAACATAATTCAAAAGGGACATCATAATCAAATTTAAACAAGGAATGATTATCTATGACCCTGTATGTCAAACATATCATTCAACTCTTTCAATCTCTGTACGCCTTCACTTAACAAGAATCGAATTTTTGTTTGGTCTTCCCAATGCCTGTTCTTTTCCATCTCCTCTCTCATTGTTTGCCTCAGCTCCACTGCATGAAATGCAATTAAAAAATGCATGCATCTACAAAGAGTAAACAGATTGATGACCCAATAAATGACGAATTGAATGTCAGAAACATGAAGAAGCCGATAGGACTATCCATTTTTGTGGGCTAGATTTTAAGGACATACCGCGAGCATGCTGGGGGGCTCGTCGAGCAGTTCGCAAAGCAGCACGGTAAAGCTGCAGCACACGGGTACGAAGTATAAATGCACGCAAATCTAAGGGAACCATAATGAATTCTCTGCATAATAATTCATGACTTAATTAAGATACATAGAGAGCGAGGAATCTAGAATGTTCAAAAAAGTTTATCCCAAAATTGGGATTAAAAACATGAAAGCAAGCACTATTGTACAGAAAATTAACATCTAACAAGCTGACAAATAAATTAGTCTTCAATGAAGAGACAAGTTCTTTTATGTTGAAAACATTTGGTTAGAGGAATCAAGCTATTGTTCAACTTCTAAAAAGTTTCTTGGCATGTATTGTTTGATTGGGAAACTCGTTCATGATTGTGAGATTTCCATACCTGTAGGTTGTGGACTGAACGATGGTTGAGTAGGCAAACTAGTAAACCAATGACAGCAACAATTAGGTGTCAAATAAAATATAATATGGAAAGAAATATAAATATAAAATTCCAAATATATTTGTGATGATGGCTTGATTTGGTCTAAAATAGCGCTCTAGGAAAGAAAATCAGCATGCTATCAGTTACACCATAAAACACAAAATTATTATTACTGGATAGTAGAAGTTATCCGCTTTCTGAAACAGACTTGACAAGAATAAATGGTCCTTTAATGGAACAGACTGCTAGCCCAAATACGATAGATATCATTTCACTTTTCCACCTTGAATATCCATTCTTTAACAAGAGCTAAAACGATAAAAACATGATTCAAAAGAACACATCTACATCCATCAAGGTAAACTGCATCTCGACATGTTTATGCTCATCATTGCCTTTACGGTTGAAAAGCACAAAACATGACACCACCTCTTTTCTTGCACTTGTGAAGAATTGTAGATCAAAATTTTTTCCAATTTTTCATGAAAGGGTAGGGTCAAAAAAGATTAAATTTAAAGCAATTTTACCTAGGACATGATTCAACAAGACCTGATCCAACTGAAAATGACTCAACAGAAATGACCTTGTTGCCCCTTCAGGATAACACCCTTAATGACACACTCTTACATGGGTGATGTTGCTGCTTGCAGGAGTTCCTTGCCTGCAGTTGCTGCTCATTCATCCAGATTACTCATTCAACTTATCATTCACATACATGTGCTGGTTCAACCATGATACATTAGATGTTTTCCTCACTAATGGCAGATACAGTCATTTACCATGGAAATTGTTGATGACGTATACATATGAAGTGGATGTTGTTGTGACCTTTGTGGGTGGTGATAGTGATGTTAACTTAAGCATGACTTACCAGCATGCCATAATGTGTAATTTATTGGTTTGTCTCATCTTACTGTGATTAGACATAGTTTACTTTTAGAAGTGTGTCATCTCCCATGGTCAGGTTGTGCTACTAGGTGATTAGCTAAAGTAGTGCTCCATGTCCTATCCATACGTAACACCTTCCACCTTATTCCCTTCACCTCCAATCCATTCATGAAAAAGGTGTTGTCCCTCTTCATGCTAAGCTCTTCAAGATCATCAGTCAAATGGTCTGTATGAGAATGAAAGATTCAAAGCTAAAAACCCTAATTGAATAAAAACGCCCATGGTTGTCTATAGAATATCTGAAAGGGAAAATAGGTGAAGAGCGAGTACTAACCAAAAGAAGCTTGAGTCCACCTCATTATGTGGCTCTCCACGAGTCCCTGGCTTGTCTAAGAATATTTAAATGAAAGGGATGTGTTTGATGAACTAAACACTTACTAAATGAAAATAGGGGGTAATTTAAATGATGCCGAGGAATGGAAACTCAATGGTCCAAGCTCCCTCTTAAAAAAGGCTATCATATAATCCTAGCTTCAAAGCTAGACATTGAAGTGGTAAATGATCTAGCATGCCATAGTTTAGTCCCTTGGGAAACATGCGTTGTCCTAAGAGTTAATGTCATGTATAGGGTTTATGAGTGCCTTTCATAAGTAAAGTTGGGTAAATTAATAAATTAACTTTATTATGTTATGTTGGGAAGCATTATTAAGGTTTGCATCACTTAGTCACTTACGAGGGGGTTATGATTGTTGAGAAATCACTAGGGCAGCCAATTAGGGTTGATTTCTCTTACTTGATAATTGCTTGTGAATATATGTTAGCTTCTTATTACTTTTATTATGTTATCTTCATCAAAAAATTACCAAAACATAAACATGAAGATCACAAGAAGACAATGAACACAAGATATAGGCTCCAAGCTAGGGAAAACCCTACAAGGGGGAAAACCCAGTCAACTCTTCTCTTCTTATAGAATCAGATCAAAGTGAAAAATCCAAGACCAAGACCTCCCACAAGACCCAAGTCATCCCTCCTTCCAAATTCTTCCAACAAGCAGAAGTCAACTCAAGTCAACGATGGTCAAATCTTCCTCAAATCTGGTCAAACCTGAAATTTTCAGACCTGCAATTACTTCTGAAGTTCTCATCCCCCGCAGCAGACCTGCACCTTCACACGTGTGACAGAAAATAGGGCAGAAACTTCGCACATGTGGCAGAATATTTCCTCCTTTGACTTAGGCTCTTTTCCTTGACTTCTTCAATGGTTTTCTCTTTCTTCTTGGCACAGAAATTGAACTTGCTTGATGGTCTTCAAATGAGGTCGAACTGCACTGTATATATACACATCCAGGGGATCAAATTGTCCCTTTCAAGGCCGACTTGTTCAGGCAGGGTCAACTTGGTCTTGTGGGTGTCAAAATGATTGTTTTGACTCAAATAAAAATATTTTTCCAGTTTCTTTCACAAGTCCAAATGGGACTTGACTCTAGTACAATAAATTGACTCATGACAAATATTATTTTGACTCAATAAACCCTAGAAGCATGAAGAACATGCTTGACCTAAATAACAATTTGACTTGAGCATGAAACCCATGCTTGAAAAATAAAATTTATTTTTCTTCTTTTGCTTTTTACATGAAATATACAATGACATAAGTACAATGATAATTATGAAGACCGAACCTAGTTACATTTTCCAACAATGATCACCACTCCAATTGAAAGATTTCAATATTCAAATGTTCAAAGAAGACTGCCATGTTAGCCATCCACTTGAATACAACATCTCCAACATTGAGGAAGATTGGTCCAGGTATCCACTTTGAACACATGGCTGATTATTACCTTGGTCCAATGATTTGTAATGCACCCATCTCTAAAGGGAATTTTTGAAAATTCCCATTGGAAAATAATATCCCGATTCCTCATTGAGAAGTCTGAGGATAAATTATTATTTATTATAAATGGGTCATGGTTTGAGAACCCGTGGTATTAAACCATGGTATCAACTGGCACATTGCATTGAATGGTAGTTTGAGGCTCCTCTTCTCTTCTAAAAGATGTTGCCCTAAACATTTATTCATGGGAGAATAAACCAGGAATTACATTATAGTTTTGAAGCCCCTACATTTGAGTACCCACAAAGGTACCTTGTGCTCTTGATATACACATAGATGTACCCACAATGGCACCCATTTTTGCAAATAATATTTTTAAAAGCCCTAAAACCTGATTAGTAATTCCCCACCTTTTTCTACTTGGTCCCCGTTACAGCAAAATCTAGTAGGCCTAGTGCAAAGCCCTGCTAGGAAAATCTAGACTTTATGGCAACAAGAGGTCAGCGTGATATTCCTTTCAGAATATTTTGCAAAAATCCTCAACAATTCTTTCCAGAAAAAATACTCTATAATAAAACTGCACAATTTTATCAACGCAAATAAAATTGAAGATGTAAACGAAACTAGAAATGCTGCAACTTAGAATAAACCAGTGATGCGAAACTGACGATTTTATCGTTTTATCGCGGTTTTTCCGAAAAAATCGCGATTTTTAAAAAAATTCGCAATAAGTACAATAAAATCGCGATTCGATTTGAATTAATCGTGGGGCCGACGAACAACGAGTTATAAACACCCAAAAATCGCTTTTTTTTTTTTATTCATTTGTTCATACAGTGGCAGCGGTGGATTGGGAGTCCCCTTGGAGAAAAATCTTGGTCGATTGGGCGTTGATTGGAGGAGAAAACGACTCAAAACCCCCGGTGGATTGAGAGTTGAGGAGGAGAGGATCAATTTTCTCCGGCAAACCAGTATGGGCACCAAATTTATGTGTTTTGTTTTGTTTTTGTTTTTTTGTTTTTGGTTGGGTTTGGATAACCCATTGGTTTATCAAATATTTTTGAGTTGATTTGATGGTGTTTTTGTTTGTTAAATTGTCAAAAATTCAATGTGTTTTGTCATGTTACTCATGTATGTAATTTTTTTTAATTTTTGTAACTTGCAATCCTTATTTTGCCATAGGTTCACCATTCAACTTCAAAGTTCAAACTTCATCTTACAAATTTAAAACTCAAGAGTCAAGAGTTCAACCAAGTTACAAACATGCCAAGGAAATTGGACCCTCTGTGGGAATTTGGTGAACCTGATGGAGGGTTTGATAGAATAAACTTGTCTTGCAAGTTGTGTGGGCAACATATGTCAGCGGGGGTTTATAGATTGAAGTATCACCTTGCACAAATCCCCAGATTTGATGTAGGGCCTTGCAAAAATACAAATCCGGAAATCATTCGAAAAGCCATGAGATCATTGGAAAATTTAGAGCACAATTGATCCGGATTTAAACAGGAACGCAACAAATTACAGAGATAACCATATACACAAAGATGCAGCGGAAATAATACTTCATTTCATTAATAGGAAATACTGAAATATGCTTACAATCAGAAATGGAAATAAACTAGCTAGGGCGATGGTAGCTTATCTCTGAGAAGAGATGTGATGGCTACATGCCTCTGAACTGTCTTACAATGAGGCTCGAAGGCCTATTTATTGTTGAGAAACAATGGAAAACCCTTAACATTCCAAAACCTAACCCTAGGAGATGAAACGCCAAACTGTGGGCCCCGTTTGGGGGTAAGTTGGTACATCAACTTCCCGGGGTCGTAACTTTGGCATATGATCTCCGTTTGACGCGCATGATAGCCCGTTGGAAAGATCTCTCCGAGGACTACGACGGAAAAGACGATTTTTATCAGAAAAATCGCTGGCGGTGGATTTCCCAAAAAACGTCGTTTAGGGCCTCAAAACGGCTCCGGAAGTTCAGGACCCGAAAAACTGCTAAAAATAGTAAGTTGTGCTACAATTAAGGAAACTGAAAATACTGAGAAAGACAATGGTGGGGGTCCAGGTGGACTTGGCAGGTGTACACCAATATCCACCTGGATCAACAATAGAGAGGCCAAAGCATAAATGAAGAAGCAACTAGCAATGACTATGTTAGGCTCAGGTGAACAAGGAAGTGGTATTGGTTCTACTTCAGCATCAATATCTACAACCAACCCGGTAGCTGCCTCATCATTTTTTGTTCCTAGAACCATGCCGGGTTCACAACCATCTATCACTTCAATGCTTAAAAAAACTGAGAAAGAACCATTATTCATTGGGAGAATAAACCAGGAATTACATTATAGTTTTGAAGCCCCTACATTTGAGTACCCACAAAGGTACCTTGTGCTCTTGATATACACATAGATGTACCCACAATGGCACCCATTTTTGCAAATAATATTTTTAAAAGCCCTAAAACCTGATTAGTAATGCCCCACCTTTTTCTACTTGGTCCCCGTTACAGCAAAATCTAGTAGGCCTAGTGCAAAGCCCTGCTAGGAAAATCTAGACTTTATGGCAACAAGAGGTCAGCGTGATATTCCTTTCAGAATATTTTGCAAAAATCCTCAACAATTCTTTCCAGAAAAAATACTCTATAATAAAACTGCACAATTTTATCAACGCAAATAAAATTGAAGATGTAAACGAAACTAGAAATGCTGCAACTTAGAATAAACCAGTGATGCGAAACTGACGATTTTATCGTTTTATCGCGGTTTTTCCGAAAAAATCGCGATTTTTAAAAAAATTCGCAATAAGTACAATAAAATCGCGATTCGATTTGAATTAATCGTGGGGCCGACGAACAGCGAGTTATAAACACCCAAAAATCGTTTTTTTTTATTCATTTGTTCATACAGTGGCAGCGGTGGATTGGGAGTCCCCTTGGAGAAAAATCTTGGTCGATTGGGCGTTGATTGGAGGAGAAAACAACTCAAAACCCCCGGTGGATTGAGAGCTGAGGAGGAGAGGATCAATTTTCTCCGGCAAACCGGTATGGGCACCAAATTTATGTGTTTTGTTTTGTTTTTGTTTTTTTGTTTTTGGTTGGGTTTGGATAACCCATTGGTTTATCAAATATTTTTGAGTTGATTTGATGGTGTTTTTGTTTGTTAAATTGTCAAAAATTCAATGTGTTTTGTCATGTTACTCATGTATGTAATTTTTTTTAATTTTTGTAACTTGCAATCCTTATTTTGCCATAGGTTCACCATTCAACTTCAAAGTTCAAACTTCATCTTACAAATTTAAAACTCAAGAGTCAAAAGTTCAACCAAGTTACAAACATGCCAAGGAAATTGGACTCTCTGTGGGAATTTGGTGACCCTGATGGAGGGTTTGATAGAATAAACTTGTCTTGCAAGTTGTGTGGGCAACATATGTCAGGGGGGGTTTATAGATTGAAGTATCACCTTGCACAAATCCCCAGATTTGATGTAGGGCCTTGCAAAAATACAAATCCGGAAATCATTCGAAAAGCCATGAGATCTTTGGAAAATTTAGAGCACAATTGATCCGGATTTAAACAGGAACGCAACAAATTACAGAGATAACCATATACACAAAGATGCAGCGGAAATAATACTTCATTTCATTAATAGGAAATACTAAAATATGCTTACAATCAGAAATGGAAATAAACTAGCTAGGGCGATGGTAGCTTATCTCTGAGAAGAGATGTGATGGCTACATGCCTCTGAACTGTCTTACAATGAGGCTCGAAGGCCTATTTATTGTTGAGAAACAATGGAAAACCCTTAACATTCCAAAACCTAACCCTAGGAGATGAAACGCCAAACTGTGGGCCCCGTTTGGGGGTAAGTTGGTACATCAACTTCCCGGGGTCGTAACTTTGGCATATGATCTCCGTTTGACGCGCATGATAGCCCGTTGGAAAGATCTCTCCGAGGACTACGACGGAAAAGACGATTTTTATCAGAAAAATCGCTGCGGTGGATTTCCCAAAAAACGTCGTTTAGGGCCTCAAAACGGCTCCGGAAGTTCAGGACCCGAAAAACTGCTAAAAATAGTAAGTTGTGCTACAATTAAGGAAACTGAAAATACTGAGAAAGACAATGGTGGGGGTCCAGGTGGACTTGGCAGGTGTCCACCAATATCCACCTGGATCAACAATAGAGAGGCCAAAGCATAAATGAAGAAGCAACTAGCAATGACTATGTTAGGCTCAGGTGAACAAGGAAGTGGTATTGGTTCTACTTCAGCATCAATATCTACAACCAACCCGGTAGCTGCCTCATCATTTTTTGTTCCTAGAACCATGCTGGGTTCACAACCATCTATCACTTCAATGCTTAAAAAAACTGAGAAAGAACCATTATTCATTGGGAGAATAAACCAGGAATTACATTATAGTTTTGAAGCCCCTACATTTGAGTACCCACAAAGGTACCTTGTGCTCTTGATATACACATAGATGTACCCACAATGGCACCCATTTTTGCAAATAATATTTTTAAAAGCCCTAAAACCTGATTAGTAATGCCCCACCTTTTTCTACTTGGTCCCCGTTACAGCAAAATCTAGTAGGCCTAGTGCAAAGCCCTGCTAGGAAAATCTAGACTTTATGGCAACAAGAGGTCAGCGTGATATTCCTTTCAGAATATTTTGCAAAAATCCTCAACAATTCTTTCCAGAAAAAATACTCTATAATAAAACTGCACAATTTTATCAACGCAAATAAAATTGAAGATGTAAACGAAACTAGAAATGCTGCAACTTAGAATAAACCAGTGATGCAAAACTGACGATTTTATCGTTTTATCGCGGTTTTTCCGAAAAAATCGCGATTTTTAAAAAAATTCGCAATAAGTACAATAAAATCGCGATTCGATTTGAATTAATCGTGGGGCTGACGAACAACGAGTTATAAACACCCAAAAATCGCTTTTTTTTTTTTATTCATTTGTTCATACAGTGGCAGCGGTGGATTGGGAGTCCCCTTGGAGAAAAATCTTGGTCGATTGGGCGTTGATTGGAGGAGAAAACAACTCAAAACCCCCGGTGGATTGAGAGTTGAGGAGGAGAGGATCAATTTTCTCTGGCAAACCAGTATGGGCACCAAATTTATGTGTATTGTTTTGTTTTTGTTTTTTTGTTTTTGGTTGGGTTTGGATAACCCATTGGTTTATCAAATATTTTTGAGTTGATTTGATGGTGTTTTTGTTTGTTAAATTGTCAAAAATTCAATGTGTTTTGTCATGTTACTCATGTATGTAATTTTTTTTAATTTTTGTAATTTGCAATCCTTATTTTGCCATAGGTTCACCACTCAACTTCAAAGTTCAAAGTTCATCTTACAAATTTAAAACTCAAGAGTCAAAAGTTCAACCAAGTTACAAACATGCCAAGGAAATTGGACTCTCTGTGGGAATTTGGTGAACCTGATGGAGGGTTTGATAGAATAAACTTGTCTTGCAAGTTGTGTGGGCAACATATGTCAGGGGGGGTTTATAGATTGAAGTATCACCTTGCACAAATCCCCAGATTTGATGTAGGGCCTTGCAAAAATACAAATCCGGAAATCATTCGAAAAGCCATGAGATCATTGGAAAATTTAGAGCACAATTGATCCGGATTTAAACAGGAACGCAACAAATTACAGAGATAACCATATACACAAAGATGCAGCGGAAATAATACTTCATTTCATTAATAGGAAATACTGAAATATGCTTACAATCAGAAATGGAAATAAACTAGCTAGGGCGATGGTAGCTTATCTCTGAGAAGAGATGTGATGGCTACATGCCTCTGAATTGTCTTACAATGAGGCTCGAAGGCCTATTTATTGTTGAGAAACAATGGAAAACCCTTAACATTCCGAAACCTAACCCTAGGAGATGAAACGCCAAACTGTGGGCCCCGTTTGGGGGTAAGTTGGTACATCAACTTCCCGGGGTCGTAACTTTGGCATATGATCTCCGTTTGACGCGCATGATAGCCCGTTGGAAAGATCTCTCCGAGGACTACGACGGAAATGACGATTTTTATAAGAAAAATCGCTGGCGGTGGATTTCCCAAAAAACGTCGTTTAGGGCCTCAAAACGGCTCCGGAAGTTCAGGACCCGAAAAACTGCTAAAAATAGTAAGTTGTGCTACAATTAAGGAAACTGAAAATACTGAGAAAGACAATGGTGGGGGTCCAGGTGGACTTGGCAGGTGTCCACCAATATCCACCTGGATCAACAATAGAGAGGCCAAAGCATAAATGAAGAAGCAACTAGCAATGACTATGTTAGGCTCAGGTGAACAAGGAAGTGGTATTGGTTCTACTTCAGCATCAATATCTACAACCAACCCGGTAGCTGCCTCATCATTTTTTGTTCCTAGAACCATGCCGGGTTCACAACCATCTATCACTTCAATGCTTAAAAAAACTGAGAAAGAACAAGCTGATAAGTTGTTGGCCAAATTTTTCTTTTGGAGTGATAGGTAGCTGCCTCATCATTTTTTGTTCCTAGAACCATGCCGGGTTCACAACCATCTATCACTTCAATGCTTAAAAAAACTGAGAAAGAACAAGCTGATAAGTTGTTGGCCAAATTTTTCTTTTGGAGTGATATTCCTTTCAGCATTGTAAGGAATAATCCATTTTTCCAGCTTGCCATTGATGCTATTGCAACTGTTGGCCCAGGGTACAAAATCCCTTCTTATGATGACTTTAGAGGACCCTTATAAACTTCTTGGTTAATTGTCCCAAGGGGACAATGTTTATGAAATCTGTTGATGCATCTTCACATATCAAAGATGCAAAAACTTCATGTGATTTGCTGGATGTGTTTATTTTGGAGGTGGGTGCAGAACATGTTGTCCAAGTCATAACAGACAATGCTGCAAATTATGTTGCTATTGGCAGGATGCTTATGGAGAGACATCCTACTTTATTTTGGACACCTTGTGTTGCACATTGTATTGATTTGATGTTGGAGGACATATGGAAAATTTTCTTTGTCAAAGATATTGTTGAGTCATCAAAAAGCATTATAAAATTCATATATAATCATACATCTATGCTTAGCTTGATGAGAAAACTCACCAAAAACAAAGAGTTCGTGATCCTCGCCATTACACAGTTTGCCACCAGTTTCATATCTCTTCAATCCCTCTTGAATTCTATGTGGGATGTGAAGAGAATGTTTCTTTCAGAGGAGTGACGTGCTTTGACAATGAGCCACAAACTAGAGGGAGAGGCCATATGCAGATTAGTTTCATACTAGGAAGACTTCTGGGTGGGAGTGCAGGAGGTGTGCACCGTTACTGAACCTTTGGTAAAGGTTCTTCGATTAGTTGATGGTGAGAAGCCTGCAATGGGTTATTTGTATGAGGCCATGGACGGGGCCAAAGAATCCATTCGGGCCTACTATGATGATAAGGGAGATGAGGGGTTTCAGAGACAACTTCTCCCATGGGAAGTGATTGATGAAGGATGGAATAACACACTCTATCGTCCCATTCATGCTGTAGGGATCTACCTGAACCCCGCATTTTCTTACCCATGTGGGTTCATATTTGATGATGAGATCATGGATGGATTCTTAACCTGTGTTCAGAGGATGGTGTGATCTCCAGCATAACATACAAAAATCTACAAAGAAATTGAGACATACAGGATGGCAGGTGGCACATTTGACTTTGACATGGCTGTGACTGATAGGACGACTAAAATGCCAGGTATTTTTTAGTTTGTTTCAAATTTCATTTTTTCTTCAAGTTCATAACTTCATACTTTGCTTCAACTTTCAAATTTCATTTTTTTCTTATGTTTATTTAAAATTTTATTTGTAATTTTGTTGTAGATGCATGGTGGAGAATGTATGGTGCCACCCCTTCTGCAAAAGCTTGCCATTTGAATCCTCAGCCAAACATGTAGCTCCTAAGGATGTGAGCACAACTGGAGTGTATTTGAAAAAATACACAACAAGAAGCGCAACAGGTTAAACTTAAAACTTAAAATATTGCAAATTTCCAAATAATTTTTTGTATTCATTAAACAATATTTTTTTATAATTATTATTTCATGATTTTTGTATAGGTTGGAGTCCCAACGACTTAATGACATGGTCTACATCTGCTACAATCTTCGATTGTGGGTGAGGCAACTTGAGAGGATATCGGATATGGAGGCCATCTCATTGGATGGGATTGACACCACTACTGCATGGAGGGTTGAGGCCGAGAGTCCTCTCATGGAGTCTGTCGATGATTGGTTAGAGCAAGAGGTAGTGGAGGGGGAAGAGGAGTAGGAGGAGGAGGAGGCGGAGCAACAGGAGGAGGAGGTGACACCACCTACCCGGGCTACCCCTGCCACCAGTAGAGGACGTGGTCTACCTCCTATAGCTCCTAGTTCTTCAGCTTCTAGAGCACAATAGAGTCCACTGCCAACTCCACCGGCATCTACATCTAGAGGGAAAGGGAAAGCTATTGCATTTTCTCGCAAGAGGGGCAGAGGAAATCAATAGTATTAGACTTTAGTTATTTGGTTCATTTCATTGTATATGACATTATGACTCATGATATGAGATACATTATTATATTTTTTGTTGATATTTTGAGGCTGAGTTGGGACTCAGGAGTTAGGACTTACTATTCAGGACATGATTCACTGTTATGTGTGATGTAGCACTAGAAATGATATTACACATCTTATATATTAGTTTTTTTATCATATTTATGTGTCAATGTATTTGTATATGCTTTAAATATTTAAAAATTTGAAAAAAATGAATATTTTTGTATTTTATGATTTTTTCCGATTTTTTCCTCGTGCCGATAATATCCCGATAACGATCACTGCAACATTGGAATAAACACAAGACATATGCAACAACTCAACAAAACTCAACCTTAAAAATTAATAAATATGATCCTGAGAACCTATTACAAACACCAACAATGGCTGAAAATAGTTATTACATCACTGGAAATGAAGTCCAAGTTGGATATTTGGGTGATCCCCACTTCAAACCCACATATTTGCTCACCAACTGATGTTGATGAAGACCAAGGAGATTTATTAATGAAACCTCCACAACAGTGAGTTGGGGTTTCGTCCAACACACCAAGAAACTCAAGGGTTTTCACCCTAGGGCTTGTTACCGCTCAAACTAGCAGGGGTCCTAAAAGGGGATCTTATAGAGCAATTATTAGGTCAAGGGGCAACGATGGAGCAATAGCCCACTGTCACCTCAGCTAATGCTCCCTACTCTTTACGGACTTTCACTGATGGGAGGAGACCCAGTGTAAAAGGAATCACAAGAACGAGTAGGTCAATGAATGGACAGAGGGTGATTCCTAGAGCCTATTCGCAAGAGAGACTCAATTATGCAGCTTACTTGCTTAAGAAGCAAGGTGATGGGTTCTCTACGAAGGGCTAGGAGGATACTTGATACTTAAGCCTAGGGTTTGAGAATATCTCTTTACAAGAGGCTTCCTACGTCTAAGGATCCTTGAGGAGAAATGGCTTCTAAGTGATGCCCTAGGTGACCTACTAGGGTTAGGCCTAGAATTTGGAGGTGAAGGAAAGGGGTAAATTTGACCATGAAAGGGATACGAGGATCAGTGCCTTATTGCTTGGGTTTAATGCTGTCAAGATACACATAGATCATGAATTTTCGTTAGCTAAGGAGCCCTAATTAACCTTTGCTACCCTGCTCAAGGCAACAACTAGGTAATTAGGGATTTATACTTCAAATTTGCTCAAGATATGAAGTTTCGAGGTTTAAAACCTATTAGGTGCCTCTAGGATCATTCACCCACCCTCTCCAAGTACAATGCATGCACTAAATCACTTATTCAAGGTTCCCAAAAGAATTTCGCATTTACTTTAACCCATGCAAGAATAATGATAACCATAACATGTAGTAAACAATTAAAATAATAAGAATAACATCAAAATTCGACTTACATGTGTTAAGTTATGGTATGTTCTATGCTTATAACAATTTACTTCTTTTTCTTATTATATTCCACAGATTAGCAATCACATGTACATAAAGTAAAGTGCAGATAGAACATTAAACGATCGACAGAAAACAAGCCAAGACAAGAGACACAAGATGTGGCGGCTAGCCAGGGACAAACCCCACAATGTGTGGGGAAACCCTTTGATCAAATCTTCTTTTATCTTCAATAATTCAGCAGAGAGAAATAGTACAATAAATCTGATTCATATCAGCAGTAGCAAACCCTAGATCAACAGCATCAGCATTAGCGGCTTCATTATCAAACTAGGGCAGACGATATCTCACAAACCGACTGTCGGATTGACTTCATTCCACCACCAAAAGTTGCGGCTTCCAGAGGAGGTTCAGATGAACCTACAACGCAGTTCAGATGAGGAGATCTTTTAGGCCATGCAGGTCAATCTTTACTTCTGCAGTTGTAGCTTCAGTTTCAGCAGTTTCCGGCTTCAAACTAGGGCAGTCGATATCTTGCAAACCGTTCGTCGGATTGACTTCATTCCACCACCAAAAGTTGCGGCTTCCAGAGGAGGTTCAGATGAACCTACAGCGCAGTTCAGATGAGGAGATCTTCTAGGCCATGCAGGTCAATCTTTACTTCTGCAGTTGCAGCTTCAGTTTCAGCAGTTTTCGGCTTCAAACTAGGGCAGTCGATATCTTGCAAACCGTTCGTCGGATTGACTTCATTCCACCACCAAAAGTTGCGGCTTCCAGAGGAGGTTCAGATGAACCTACAACGCAGTTCAGATGAGGAGATCTTCTAGGCCATGCAGGTCAATCTTTACTTCTGCAGTTGCAGCTTCAGTTTCAGCAGTTTCCGGCTTCAAACTAGGGCAGTCGATATCTTGCAAACCGTTAGTCGGATTGACTTCATTCCACCACCAAAAGTTGCGGCTTTCAAAGGAGGTTCAGATGAACCTACAACGCAGTTCCAAAGAGGAGATCTTCTAGGCCACGCAAGTTAATCTTTACTTCTGCGGTTGCAGTTTCAGGTTCAACAGCTTCCGGCTTCACATGTGTGAGAGAGAGACCCATTTCTGCACAGTAGAGAAGAGACTCATTTCTGCGCAGTAGAAATAAAAAGATGTGATGAGATGAGTGAGTGAAAATGAGGAAAAGTCCTCTTATATTTATACACGACGTTGGTGTTTGAATAGATGCGACTGTTGGGCTTCTGAGCCTACATGAGTTGTAGGTCGGCTTGATAATAATTCCATAATCAAAATAAATTCATATCTACATGAATACTTATCGGAATCGGATGATCTTTATATCAATCCTACACCTCTCAACGAGAGGAATCTAATAAAAATATTATCAGCCATGAATAAGATGACCCACATGAAGTTTTGCCCCGGTTACCAATTTTAACACTCCCTCTCAACCAGGGAGAACTTCATCTGCAATTTGTCTATCGGTCGTTACTATTCATCCATCAAATGCACTGCCCTATACATCCTAACCCTTGCTGTGCTCTGCTCTATTCTGCCTGTTCTGCCCTGTACTGATCGGTAATGTTTTGCTCTGTTCTGTTTTGCTTTGCTTTTGTCCGAATTATGAATAAGAAGAAATGATCGAGGATGTATCATACTGACTCAAAGTCAGTCTCAGAGTATGTATCACTGGTCCCAGACCAGTCTCAACCAACCAGAAGTCAGCGTCATAGTGAGTACAACTCCACTGGTCCTAGACCAGTATCATCCTCCACTGACTCAAAGTTAGTCTCAGAGTGCGTACCACTGGTCCCAAACCAGTCTCAGCCGACCCGAAGTCAGCTTCATAGTAAGTACCACTCCTACCACTGGTCCCAGACCAGTATCGCAGTCTCAGAGAGTGTACCACTGGTCCCAGACCAGTCTCAACCGACCCGAAGTCAGCGTCATAGTATGGTACAACTCCTACCACTGGTCCTAGACCAGTATCACAGTCTCAGAGAGTGTACCACTGGTCCCAGACCAGTCTCAACCGACCCAAAGTCAGCGTCATAGTATGTACCACTCTCACTGGTCCCAGACCAGTACTGCACTGACACAAATTCAGTCTCGGAGTATGTACCACTGGTCCTAGACCAGTCTCAACCGACCCAAAGTCAGCGTCATAGTATGGTACAACTCCTACCACTGGTCCCAGACCAGTATCATTGATCCCAGATCAATGGAGGTCATCCTAGCGTAGGGAGTATGATAGATACAACGATGCATCCATCGGTACTACTATGGTCCCTAACTTCATTTCCCTGCTCATTGATTAGATGAGAGGTACTTCCCATGAGTCCCAGACTGCATGGGTAGGATGCCTCGACAGGAGAACTAATCAATCCTGTCCTCACAGGAGAACACATCAATCCTGCTACAATCGCCATGGAGAACACATCAATCCAGGCTGCCATGGAGAACACATCAATCCAGGCCTCACAGGAGAACACATCAATCCTGCTACAATCGCAATGGAGAACACATCAATCCAGGCCTCACAGGAGAACTAATCATCCTGCTGCACAAGAGAGCGAATCATCCTGTTCCACAAGAGAGCGAATCATCTTGTCCACAAGAGAGCGAATCATCTTGTTCCAGTGCGCACCACCAAGGGAGGGTGAGTCACCCTGTGGTCGTATGTTGCTCCAGTAATAACCGCAAGCCCTCAGAGCTCCCAGAGCTCAATGTATGCAACATGCAAGACCCTTGTACAAGGGTTTCTTGATGACTCCAAGTTGTTTGGGAAAATCACAGATTAGATCTTTCCTCGGGGCTTTGACAAGGTGTATCGACCTGTACATCATCTTAATGCGATGGAGCATCCTTGCTCATTGACTTACCATATCCCAGATGATGTCTATCTGTTGGAGCAATCGATGAATACGGGATTCCTCAATAATCGAATCCCACCTCTGGTTGTTACAGAGAATCACAGTGGTATCCAATGTAAATCCAAACAGCTCACTGAAGAGCTTTCACAACCAGACTGCCTCACACGAGGTCATGCTAGCAACAATATATTCTGCTTCGGCGGTGCTCAAATCCACTGACTTCTGCTTCTTGCTCATCCAGGATATTGAAGCAGATCCCAAGGTGAAACAACACTCGGAAGTGCTCTTACGGTCCACCACACTGCATGCCCAATCAACATCAGTATATCCAAGTAGTCTCACATCTTCAGCAGTGTATCTTAACCCATTGTGCCACGAAGATATCTTAGAAGATTCTTGGCATCAATCCAGTGAGGCTCAACCAAATATGAGCTCACAATGCTAACTACAAAACATATGTTCGGATGGAGGTTCACCAAGAACATCAATGCGAATGAGTTTATGAAACTCAGAGGCATTTCCCAAATCTGGTCTGACATCACTACCATATAACTTCTAAAAGTTAAGATCCTCGGGGTAGTCACAGGCTTGCAGTCCATCATACCGAGTCTTTCCAATATCATTACCACATATTTTCCTTGAGATAGGAAAATTTCCCCCAGCTTCTGCCACACTTCAAGTCCTTGGTCCTTCATTTCAAATTCAGAAGCCAACTCCCTCTTACATTTGTGAATGAGAGGGTTTGCACCTGTTAGAAAGAGGTCATCCACATACAACACCAGTATGAGAGGCTTGTCATCTTCAACCTTAAAGTAAAGGTTAGGATCGGCTTCACTCCTAGTGAATCCCAGCTTCATCAAGTAGCTATCGATCCTCTCATACCATGCTCAGGGTGCTTGTTTCAGCTCATAGAGAGCCTTCTTCAACCTGCATACATGATATTTTCAATCAAATCCTTCAGGTTGCTCCACGTAGACCTCTTCTTTGATTGAGCCGTGTAAGAACACAGTCTTGACATCTATCTAATGTAGGTTCCATCCTTGTGAAGCGACAAGGGCTATGATTGAGCAGATGATCGTATATCTGGCAACAGGTGCAAATATCACATCATAGTCTATACCTTCCTTCTGGGAGAAACCATGAGCAACAAAACGATCCTTATACTTTTCCGTACTTCCATCTGCTGCATGCTTTATCTTGTAAAGCCATTTGGAAGTAACAACTGTCTTGTCCTGGGGTCTGGGAACTACTTCCCAGACATCATTCTTCATGATACTCATATTCTTTGGTCATAGCATCCTTCCATACTTAATGCTTGACGACATCTGAGAATGATGAGGGCTCATTTTGTATGATCGTGCTCATGATGGTCAGGTATCCCTGATACCTGTTAGGTTTCTTACTTTGACGGAAGGTTCCTCAGGGTGCAGCATGTCCTTCAGCATCATCAAGTATCCCCCTAAGCCATGAATGCCTCTTCCTAGAAGAGGAAGGCTCATGTGGATGAGGATCAATTGGATCCATGGGTCTTCTACATCAAGAATTGATTCATCATCTTTTTCTTTTGGTTCCCTAGTGTTGGCTTCTTGAGAGCTCCATTTGACCGGCTACATAGATTCTATAGCCTTTAGTATTTTCACCATAGCCCACGAAAATTCCCTTCTTTCCAAATGCACCCAATTTATTTCTTTTCTCTTTCGGCACATGAAAATATACAGGGCTTCCAAAAATTCTAAAATGAGAAACATCAGGTTTCTTACCAGTGAACTTTTCTTCAGGAGTCTTGGAACTCAATGTTTGATAAGGGCATCGAATTTTGTACATATACGGCAGTGTTTGTAGTTTCAGCGCATAGAAACTTCGGAAGTCTTTGATCATGTAGCATGGCCCGGACAACTTCCACAATCGTGCGGTTCTTCCTTCCCGCCACACCATTATGCTCAGGAATATGTGGTGTAGTAGCCTCCCTCTTAATGCCAACCTCAGATATGCCTGAGTAAACTAACTGTAATATATCGAAGGCCTTGCTTTGGCTTGAGGGGAACAGTCCCCTTTTGAGCTTTCCTTCGGTACATCCCGGACATATACCTTCTTTCTCTACTTGGAATTCGGGCATCCCTGTTACCATCTGTCTTACATCGGGTAGAGCTTTGTAATGAAGGTGGGCAAACCTCCAATGCCAAAGTTCGGACTGAAGAGTTGTGTCACAAGACATGACACCTAGCGGACTTCCATCGACCTGATATAACACTAATCCCAAGAGTAAACGCATCTTTAACATTATTTTTCCATATACATACCTTGCCATTGCTGAAGGTTACCTTGTAGCCTTTGTCTTCCATTGCCGAGATGGACATTAGGTTCTTTTTGAGGTAAGGTGCATTTAATACATCCTGGACTTTCTAGCCTTCTCGAATGGTTGTCCTCTTCCTTGATTCCCAACTCTCCTCTTACCTTTGCTATTGAATTTGTCATTCCTTTGATTGCCATCAGAGGGATTTTGATCATCATCCTAGTGTGAGTCTTTCTATCAGGGCACTCCCTTGCATAGTGACCTGCTTCATCACAGATGAAACATCGTCCTTTTCTTCCACCCTTAGATCCAGCCTTTCCTTTTGATTTAGACCCAGAATTATTTCTTCTCTTAGCATGAGAAGAAAAAGCAGCAGGAGGACCTTTAGGCATGGGCATTTCTTGCTCTTCTTCCCTTGTTTCTTCTTGAATGCATCTAGCCATTAATTCCTCGAAACCAGGAATTACATTATAGTTTAGAAGAGTAGTCCTAAACACGTACCATTCGGATGGTAATCCTCCAAGAGTCGCAAGTGCCATTTCCTAGTCTATCGTAGATTTCCTTGGAGGTGTCCAGTTTAGAGATGTAGGCCACCAAGTGCTTGTCGATAGAGTCCCGGATGATCTTCTATTTTGACTTCTTCGGTTTTCCATTTGTTCCATGCAGCAGCGGATGCATTTGATGGAGGCTCAACAATATTGCCTCTTACATAGTCCAGCACTCCTGGGTCTTCTAGGGTTAGATCGATAGACATCTTCCATGCGTGATAGTCATCTTTCTCACGGAGCTTGTCTTCGGCAGGAAAGAGTGTTGAGGACCCCATAGTTCTTTTAGGATAGCCTTGCCAATCTTCTCTTCGGTGATTGCTCTTGCTCTTGCTCGGGCTTTGTCTTCACCTCAGCTCCGATACCATGTTAAGTTATGGTATGTTCTATGCTTATAACAATTTACTTCTTTTTCTTATTATATTCCACAGATTAGCAATCACATGTACATAAAGTAAAGTGTAGATAGAACATTAAACGATCGACAGAAAACAAGCCAAGACAAGAGACACAAGATGTGGCGGCTAGCCAGGGACAAACCCCACAATGTGTGGGGAAACCCTTTGATCAAATCTTCTTTTATCTTCAATAATTTAGCAGAGAGAAATAGTACAATAAATCTAATTCATATCAGCAGTAGCAAACCCTAGATCAGCAGCATCAGCATTAGCGGCTTTATTATCAAACTAGGGCAGACGATATCTCACAAACCGACCGTCGGATTGACTTCATTCCACCACCAAAAGTTGCGCTTCCAGAGGAGGTTCAGATGAACCTACAACATAGTTCAGATGAGGAGATCTTCTAGGCCACGCAGGTCAATCTTTACTTCTGCAGTTGCAACTTTAATTTCAGCAGTTTCCGGCTTCAAACTAGGGTAGTCGATATCTTGCAAACCGTTCGTCGAATTGACTTCATTCCACCACCAAAAGTTGCGGCTTTTAGAGGAGGTTCAAATGAACCTACAACGTAGTTCCAAAGAGGAGATCTTCTAGGCCACGCAAGTCAATCTTTACTTCTGCAGTTGCAGCTTCAGGTTCAACAGCGTCCGGCTTCACATGTGTGAGAGAGACGCATTTCTGCACAGTAGAGAAGAGACTCATTTCTGCGCAGTAGAGAGAGAGAGATGTGATGAGATGAGTGAGTGCAAATGAGGAAAAGTCCTCTTATATTTATACACAACGTTGGTGTTTGAATAGATGCGACTGTTGGGCTTCTGAGCCTACATGAGTTGTAGGTCGCCTTGATAATAATTCCATAATCAAAATAAATTCATATCTCCATGAACACTTATCGGAATCGGATGATCTTTATATCAATCCTACACTTCTCGACAAGAGGAATCTAATAAAAATATTATCAGCCATGAATAAGATGACCCACATGAAGTTTTGCCCTGGTTGCCAATTTTAACAACATGAGAGAGAGAGAGAGGATATTCATTCATCAACTTTGCATTAGAAAGAAGCTCCAAAGACAATAGCAAAAATCCACACATCATAGTGCATCAAGAATACTCCAAAAAGTTTACCCATCAAAAAGTGCAAAAATATCTCAAGAGACTAATCCAATCCAAGTGATGATGATCAAAATGAATCACCTCACTTCTATTTATACAATCACATAGGGATTCGAATGGCCTAATTTGGTCTAATAATGCCTCTAAAATAAAATAACGTGCATAATAACAATACTTTTGGGGACAAGCCCACCAAATAGCTCAATAATGCAAAGATACACCTCTCAAGAGGGTTGAATGATCAACAAAGTGAGTCGCTGGGCCTCTGAGGAGGCCTAATGAAGTCCAAGGGGTGCCATGATATAGAAATGGACTCCAAACATAGTGGACAAGGGGTTGGTCCCTTGTTTTCCAAACAAGAACCTGTGGTGCTCCCAAGTGGGTGTGGGGGCACAAGGATGTCCTCATGGGTCTCCAAATGGATCGAATATGCATGTAGACCATCTGTAAGGGTTGGAGTAATGACATAATCCCTCCCTTTGCAGCGAGAGACATCCTAAAACATCTGCCAAGTGTATGGTGCAACTGTGGGGCCGACTGGGCATGGTGAACCAAGTGAATCATCCTCATCCCAAAGGTGGAACGCAAGTAATTGATGATGTTGTTGGGGATCCATGAAATAATATATGTCATGGTGGAGGCCCATGACTCTCAACGCTCACCCTACAAGTGCCAATGTGGCCCTCTCCAGGGCTAGGACCCTGTATAAGGAGACCAAGCCCCAAATGAAGACCCGCCTGCAATCCTGCATAAGATCCAATGCGTCCCCTTGCTCTCCAATAAAACAAGTCATTAGAATAATCAAGTAATAAAGCTTACAAGTCATGGGATCTGTTGTCGCACAAAGTGTCTAGGTACCGCGACAACACTCAGAGTAAGGGTTGTGATTCTAATCCTTGCTCCGTTTAGGCTCTCTCCTAGACAAGTCAAGAGGGGTAGTCCCTAAGGTGAATTGTTAAGTTATGGTATGTTCTATGCTTATAACAATTTACTTATCTTTCTTATTATTATCCACAGATTAGCAATCACATGTACATAAAGTAAAGTGCAGATAGAACATTAAACGATCGACAGAAAACAAGCCAAGACAAGAGACACAAGATGTGGCGGCTAGCCAGGGACAAACCCCAATGTGGGGAAACCCTTTGATCAAATCTTCCTTTATCTTCAATAATCTAGCAGAGAGAAATAGTACATAAATCAGATTTACATTAGCAGCAGCAAACCCTAGATCAGTCCCAAACTAGGGCAAACAATATCTCGCAAACCGACCGTCGGATTGGCTTGATTCCACCACCAAAAAATGCGGCCTTCAGAGGAGATCTAGATGGACCTACAACGCAGTTATGAGGAGGGAGTCTTCTGGTCAACGCTGGTCAAACTTTGGTTCTGCAGTTGCTGCTCCAAAATTGCGTCCTTCCTTCCACATGTGTGAGAGAGGGTCTCTTTGCCGCGCAGTAGAGAAGAGCTTCTTTTTTGCGCAGGAGAGAGAGAGAGATGTGATGAGATGAGTGAGTGTAAATGAGGAAAAGTCCTCCTGTATTTATACAAAACTGTAGATGTTTGAATAGATGCGACTGTTGGGCTTTTGAGCCTACATGAGTTGTAGGTCGGCTTGATAATTATTCCATAATCAAAATAAATTCACATCTCCATAAATACTTATCGGAATTGGATGATCTTTAGATCAATCCTACACCTCTCGACGAGAGGAATCTACTAAAAATATTATCAGCCATGAATAAGATGACTCACATGGAGTTTGGCCCTAGTTGCCAATTTTAACACTCCCTCTCAACTAGGGAGAACTCCATCTGCAATCTGTCTGTCAGTCGCTACTATTCATCCATCAAATGCATTGCCTTGTACAGCTTGACTCCTGCTCTGCTCTGCTCTATCCTGCATGCTCTGCTCTGTTCTGCCTGCTCTGCTCTGTTCTGTTCTGCCTTGTTCTTGATCTGCTCCACTCTGCTCTGTTCTGCTTTGTCCAAATTATGAAGACGAAGAAACGATCGAGGATGTATCATACTGACTCAAAGTCAGTCTCAGAGTATGTACCACTGGTCCCAGACTAATCTCAACCGACCCGAAGTCAGCGTCATAGCGGGTACAACTCCTACCACTGGTCCCAGACCAGTATCATCCTCCACTGACTCAAAGTCAGTCTCAGAGTGCATACCACTGGTCCTAGACTAGTCTCAACCGACCCGAAGTTAGCATCATAGTATGTACCACTCCTACCACTGGTCCCAGACCAGTCCTTCACTGACCCAAAGTCAGTCTCAGAGTATGTACCACTAGTCCCAGACCAGTCTCAACCGACCCGAAGTCAGCGTCATAGTGGGTACAACTCCTACCATTGGTCCCAGACTAGTATCATTGATCCCAGATCAATGAAGGTCATCCTAGCATAGGGAGTACGGTAGATACAACGATGTGTCCATCGATACTACTATGGTCCCTATCCTCATTTCCCTGCTCATTGATTAGATGAGAGGTACTTCCCATGAGTCCCAGACTGCATGGGTAGGATGCCTTGACAGGAGAACTTAATCAATCCTGTCCTCACAGGAGAACTAATCATCCTGCTACATAATGCCATGGAGAACACATCATCCGAACCTCACAGGAGAACCAATCATCTTGCTACATAGTTGTCATGGAGAACACATCATCCAGACCTCACAGGAGAACCAATCATCCTGCTACATAGTTGCCACGGGGTGTACATGTATACCACTAGGGGATGGTGAATCACCCTGTGGTCATATGTCGCTCCAAGAAGTACCTCGCACCCCCCCGGAGCTCCCAGAGTTCAATGCATCATACAAGACCCCAATCAGAGGGTCTTTGAACGACACCAAGTCGTTCTCGGAAAGTAAAAAATTTGACCTTTCCTAGGGGCTTTGTCAGAATGTCGGCAACTTGTTCATCTGTACTGATATGTTGGAGCCTTATAGCTCCCCACTACACCATATCTCGAATAAAGTGGTATTTGATATCGATATGCTTGGAGCGATCATGAAATACGGGATTCTCTGACAAATGAATCCCACTCTGGTTGTCACATAGGATCACGGTGGTATCCAATGTAAATCCAAACAGCTCACTGAAGAGCTTTCACAACCAGACTGCCTCACAGGAGGCCATGCTAGTAGCAATATACTCTGCTTCGGTGGTGCTCAAAGCCACCGACTTCTGCTTCCTGCTCATCCAGGATATCGAAGTAGATCCCAAGGAGAAACAGCACCCGGAAGTGCTCTTACGGTCCTCCACATTGCCTGCCCAATCAGCATCAGTGTATCCAAGTAGTCTCACATCTCCGACAGTGTATCTTAACCCATAAGTGATTGTGCCACGAAGATATCTCAACATATTCTTGGCACCAATCCAATGTATGTGGTGAGGTTCAACCATACGCTGACTCAATGTGTTGACTGCAAAGCATATGACTGGACAGGAATTCACTAAGAACATTAATGCTCCGACGAGTTGACGACACTCGGTGGCATTTCGCAAAACAGGTCCAACAACATTACCGCTTAACTTTTTGAAGTCAAGCTCCATCATGGTAGTTACGGGCTTACAGTCCACCATACCGAATCTTTCCAGAATCTTCACCACATATTTTCCTTGAGATAGGAAAATTTCCCCTGGCTTCTGCCACACTTCAAGTCCTAGGACATAGTGCATTAGTTCTAGATCCTTCATTTCAAATTCAGAAGCCAACTCCCTCTTACATTTGTGAATAAGAGGGTTTGCGCCTGTTAGGAAGAGGTCATCCACATACAGCACCAGTATGAGAGGTTTGTCATCTTCAACCTTAAAGTAAAGGTTAAGATCGAGTTCACTCCTAGTGAATCCTAGCTTCATCAAGTAGCTATCGATCCTCTCATACCATGCTTGAGGTGCTTGCTTCAGCCCATAGAGAGCTTTCTTCAACCTGCTTACATGAGATTTTTGATCATAAATCTCAAATCCTTTGGGTTGCTCCACATAGACCTCTTCTTTGATCGAACCATGCAAGAACGCGGTCTTGACATCCATCTGTTGTACGTTCCATCCTTGTGAAGCCGCAAGGGCTATGATCGAGTGGATGGTCGTTTATCTGGCAACAGGTGCAAATATCTCATCATATTCTATACCTTCCTTCTGGAAGAAGCCACGAGCAACAAAACGAGCCTTATACTTTTCCGTACTTCCATCTGCTGCATGCTTTATCTTGTAAAGCCATTTAGAAATGACAACTATCTTGTCCTGGGGTCTGGGAACTACTTCTCAGACATCATTCTTCATAATAGACTCATATTCTTCGGTCATAGCATCCTTCCATACTTGATGCTTGACAACATCTGAGAATGATGAAGGCTCATTTTGTATGATCGTGCTCATGATAGTCAGGTATCCCTGATACCTGTTAGGTTTCTTACTTTCACGAAAGGTTCCTCGGGGTGCATTGTGTCCTTCAGCATCATCGAGTAGCCCCCTAAGCCAAGAGGGCCTCTTCCTAGAAGAGGAAGGCTCAGGTGGATAAATAGGATCCATGGGTTCCTCCACATCAGGCATTGTTACATCATCTGCCCATAGAAACTTCGGAAGTCTTTGATCATGGAGTATGGCATGGACAACTTCCACAATCGTACGGTTCTTCCTTTCCGCCACACCATTCTGCTTAGGAGTATATGGTGTAGTAGTATCCCTCTTCATGCCAGCCTCAGATATGCCTAAGTGAACCAACTGTAATATATCGGAGGTCTTGCTTTGGCTTGAGGGGAATGGTCCCCTTTTGAGCTTTCCTTCGGCACATCCTGGACATACACCTTCTTTCTCTATTTGGAATTCAGGCATCCCTGTCACCATCTGTCTTACATCGGGTAGAGCTTTATAATGAAGGTGGGCAAACCTCCGATGTCAAAGTTCGGACTAAAGAGATGTGTCATAAGACATGACACCTAGCGGACTTCCACCGACCTGATATAATGAATCAACATGAAACCCAAGAGTAAAAGCATCTTTAACATTATTTTTCCATATGCGTACCTTGCCATCGCTAAAGGTTACCTTGTAGCCTTTGTCTTCCATTGCCGAGATGGACACCAGGTTCTTTTTGAGGTCAGGTACATATAATACATCCTGTAAGTGGATCGTATTACCTTGATTCAATTTGAGAGAGACATTGCCTACACCTTTCACGGGATATTTCATATTATCTCCAAGGACAATTTCTAGGTTAGTTTCTTTCTCTATCAGATTATGGAGAACTTCTTTGTAACCAGTGAAGTGCCTTGAGGCACCACTATCAATGAGCCAAATTCCCATTGAGTCCGAAGGAGCAGAGGTAGATAGAGCAGCTGGTAGATAATATTCATTTTTCTTAATTTCAACAATGTTGGATTCATACCTGGAATTTCTAGCTTTCTTGAATGATTGTCCTCTTCCTTGACTTCCAGCACTCCTTTTACCTCTACTATTAGATTTGTCATTCCTTTGATAGTCATGAGAGGGATTTTGATCATCGTCCCGGTGTGAGTCCTTTCTATCAGGGCACTCCCTCGCATAGTGACCTGCTTTATCGCAAATGTAACATTGTCCTTTTCTTCCACCCTTAGGTCCAACCTTTCTTTTTGATTTAGTCCCAGAATTATTTCTTTTCTTAGCATGAGAAGAAAAGGCAGTAGGAGGACCTTTAGGTATGGGCATTTCTTGCTCTTCTACCCTTGTTTCTTCTTGAATGCATCTAGCCATTAATTCCTCGAAACCAGGAATTACATTATTGTTCAGAAGAGTAGTCCTGAACACGTACCATTCGGATGGTAATCCTCCAAGAGTCGTGAGTGTCATTTCCCTATCAGTAATAGTCTCCCCAATAGATAGGAGATCGTTCCTGATCTTGGTGATTCTTAAGAAGTATGCTTGCATACTCTCATCTTTACCCTTCTTAATTTCCTTCAGCTTATTTCTAAGAAACAAAACTTGATTTGCATCATTAACTTTAAATAAACTCACCAGTCTATCGTAGATTTCCTTGGAGGTGTTCAGGTCGGAGATGTAGGCCACCAAGTGCTTGTCAATAGAGTCCCAGATGATCTTCTTTGCTTTGAATTCTTTGGTTTTCCATTTGTTCTTGGCAGCAGCGGATGCATTTGATGGAGGCTCAACAATATTGCCTCTCACATGGTCCAACACTCCTTGATCTTCTAGGGTTAGATCGATAGACATCTTCCATCCGTGATAGTCAACTTTCTCACGGAGCTTGTCCTCGACAGGAAAGAGTGATGAGGACCCCATAGTTCTTTTAGGATAGCCTTGCCAATCTTCTCTTTGGTGATTGCTCTTGCTCTTGCTCGGGCTTTGTCTTCACCTCAGCTCCGATACCATGTTAAGTTATGGTATGTTCTATGCTTATAAGAGTTTACTTATCTTTCTTATTATTATCCACAGATTAGCAATCACATGTGCATAAAGTAAAATACAGATAGAACATTAAACGATCGACAGAAAACAAGCCAAGACAAGAGACACAAGATGTGGTGGCTAGCCAGGGACAAACCCCAATGTGGGGAAACCCTTTGATCAAATCTTCCTTTATCTTCAATAATCTAGCAGAGAGAAATAGTACATAAATAAGATTTACATTAGCAGTAGCAAACCCTAGATCAGTCCCAAACTAGGGCAAACAATATCTCGCAAACCGACTGTCGGATCGGCTTGATTCCACCACCAAAAAATGCGGCCTTCAGAGGAGATCCAGATGGACCTACAACACAGTTCTGAGGAGGGAGTCTTCTGGTCAACGCTGGTCAAACTTTGGTTCTGCAGTTGCTGCCCCAAAACTGCGTCCTTCCTTCCACATGTGTGAGAGAGAGTCTTTTCTGCGTAGGAGAGATAAAGAGATGTGATGAGATGAGTGAGTGCAAATGAGGAAAAGTCCTCTTGTATTTATACACAACTGTAGATGTTTGAATAGATGTGACTGTTGGGCTTTTGAGCCTACATGATTTGTAGGTCGGCTTGATAATTATTCCATAATCAAAATAAATTCATATCTCCATAAATACTTATCGGAATTAGATGATTTTTAGAGCAATCCTACACCTCTCGATGATAGGAATCTAATAAAAATATTATCAGCGATGAATAAGATGACCTACATGGAGTTTGGCCCTAGTTGCCAATTTTAACATGAATGAATGAAAACAACCTGTGGAATACAGGCTCTAGGAGAATTGAAGATGGAAAACCTGATGAATTTAGGACAAATCTCGGTTAATTGAGATGAATAGATTAAACACAAGACACATCCACATGATAGAAATGACTATAGACCAGTGCCTTCGTATTTGATTAACCATAGATTAAGTAAAAACAAGTTATCCAAAACAATTTACAAATGTGACGAATAGTGACGCTCATGAACAATTAAATGTAAAAATGTTCAAAACTTTAACATGCAGGATAATCTAGCAAAATTATCTTTTTCCAACAGTGAATATGATTTAAAACATTTATCGCACCTTGACCATAGAAAATTCATGAAAATTTAAGATTTTACACTCAATCACCAAAGACACCAAGGAACTTTAAATTAGCATTTCAATTATTCCTTAGGCAATTGCTTTAATGTGAAAAATAAAGAAGTAAAACAAATCAACGGGTTAATAAATCGAATTTTTAATGGGCCACGGGCCACATTAAATTTTTTTAATGTTTAAGCACAAATCCCTTAATTTATTTCATTCTTAATTCTCACGTCACCAAGAATTTAAAATTTTTTAGATTTTTTAAATATTTTAGATTTTTTAAATGTTTTAGAGTTTTAATTTTTTAGATTTTTAAAATGTTTCAGATTTTTAATTTTTTAGATTTTTAAAATTTTTTAGATTTAGGATTTTTAGATTTTTTGAATTTTTAGATTTTTTCAATATCATAAGTAAAAAACAAAATAAAAAGATGTCAAATAAAAAAACAAAACCAAATAAAAAAGATAAAAAATAACAACAAATCGAAATGAATCAAAATCGAACTCCAAATGAAAATAATAATTTTTTTTTTTATACTAATTCTAAACTAATGTATATATAATACAAAAATGAAAAAATCGAATAATTAAATTTAACTAACCCTAACACCTAACGCATACACAAATGAAAAATTAACTAACCTAATGTATATACATACAAATTACAAAAAATTGAATTTTTTGTTCGCTGTGCGCTTTGCAGGTTAACGGAGGCTTGGACGACGGCGAAAGGAGGGCTCGAAGCAGGTAGCGAGCGAATAGATAACGGTTGCGGAAAGGATGAGGAAACGAGGTAGCACGCAGAATTGAGGACGAGGGTTAGATGCAGCGATGAAAAGCAGGCAACAAAAAGGGTCATACCTGCCTGTTTGAGGAGCAACGAAGGCAGGTTGTGGCCACACGGATATGTAGCTGTGATTTACAAAAATGGAGCTTTTTGTGGAATGATGCAACAATGGGAGAATTTGCAACAGGGGTATGGCAGCGAATGGAGACTTTCCCAAAGAAAAAAATCGAAAATTTTCTGCAGCAAAGAAAATAAAAACCCCAGGCAGCAGACAGGTAGCCAAAGAACCGAAGAGAAATTTCCAAATATCTTAATTTAAAATGTTGAATCCACTTGCTTCAGATCTAACCCTGAAACCCTCATGAAAATTTCTAGATCTAACAATTTTGGAACCCTTGTAAAAAATTTCGGATTTAAAACTCTTTAAACCCTTAAACTGCAAAATTGATATGAATAATATTTTTGCAAAATGATGTTGATGAACCCCAGAGATCCAGATCTTACTCTCCAGGGCCTAGATCTGGACTCTACACAGTTTTCTTTTTCAGATTTGTAGCTGCAAGACAACAAGAAACACCCAAACGATATATACAATGATAAAAAAACTAAAACCCAGAAAAACCCAAGTCAGAAAACCCAAAAACTTTACAGATCTATATACAAGAATGGCAGATCTATCAGACCTGGGTAGTGTGAGTCCAACTCCGCTCCCAGATCTGATAATCTAAGGCTCTCAACAGCCAGATTTATCAATTTCATACATAAAAAATGATATTTTTTAAATTTTAAAGGAGGTGCTTAGCTCGAAGCCTTTCATGCATCACCAGTAAAATTCTTATGATAAGCCCGGGATTAAATTCAGTTGGGTTCTTCAGAAAACACAGATCGGGAGTTAGCTCGTCCAACTGAAAACTTCCCCCAACGCCCGATGATCTAAAATTCAAGACTTTCCTGCAAAACTCAATTCAGCCATCAAAATAGAGCGAGAAAACAATAATAAAACTCAGACAAATAGAGATACCTGCTATTACGTTCAGAATTTAGATTATTATTCAAACCCCAGTGACTGAGCAAGATACCTGTACTCAAATCACTCTTCAAAAGCTATTATCAATGGCTAAAAAAATTTACACATGAAAAACGACACATCTTACAGTATTTCCACGAAGAGTAACACCGGCGAAGATTAACCCCAAAGTCTTTCTTTATTATTCAAAAAAAAATTACACGAGAGCTTTTCGCTTAGCACACGACTCAAAGGTCGGATGAATTGACTGACGAATGACTTCCTATTTAAAGATAAATCCTCCAACGGCTAGTTCAAGTGATCATCGTCAAAGCAATCTTGACCGTTGATGAGGATCAAAATTTCTTTTAATCTCATCCGTCGAAATTTTAAATTCTTGAGGAAATTCGAATTTTTCAATTAAATGCATTTTAATTAATTCAAAAATTAAAATTTTGAATTAATTTCCTCAAAATTTTGACTTTGACTTAACCCCAGGGATCAAAGGCTTAAAATTTATCAAAATAATTAATTTACCTTAGTCCCTGGACCTCTTAAAATTTAATTTTTAAGGACTGACGAATTTTGCCTTCGGAGAATTTAAATTTACCTAGGACCTAGAATTAATTAAATTTCTGGCTTAGGATTTTAATTAATTTTTGGCCAGAAAATTTAATTAATTAACCTATGAAGGGATAAATCATTTTTTCCAACCCTCAAGACACTTTACATCATGATTTTCACATTTTTTACATCTCAAGGGGGAAAACCTATTTGTAAAAGACCCTCATAAACTACCCATTTCTGCAACACAAATATTATCCAGCAGACCAAGCAATTTGTAATAAAATAACCTAACCAAATAGTTAGGATTATTCTGAAATTACTTTTACATAGACTCGATCTAGAACACTAGGACTCTCCTAAGATCCCAGTGACAAAATCCATTCCGACTTGGGGTAAGACTAAAGGAAAACTCTGCCGACCATACAAGAATGGATTGGTGAGATAAAAAACCTTTCAGAATGTAAATTGTCACCAGAAAAGTAGGTTTACCTAGGAAATTACATACACGACACAGATCTGCTGAGATTATTTACATTATACACATGTAGAAAGGGTTTACATAACAACATAATGATTAGGCTGATGATGATAGTTGGATGACACAGACACATCGATCAGGCGCTATCCCTTTTGCAAAAAAGGATGGTGTATTGTTATGGGTCGTTGACACGTAGTGGTCAACAGGATCAATGAGACGCTTCATGGTGGCATGCCCTTCCATAGTGGGCTTTGGCATGTACAAGTGTCTCCAAGCTCAATAGGGGGGTTAACCAATGACCCTATTTGGTGGTTTCAACCTTTAAAGGGGGTGACATGTCCATGGTACATCCTTCAATTGGTAGGTGGCAAATGACATAATAATGGAATGGAGTGGGGATAAGGGAAATCATCCAGACCACATGTCAAGGTGCAAGGGTAGCTATAATAAGGGAAGTCCACACTTGGGTATATGAGTGTAGGAGGGAGCAAATCGTGGTACATGAGTTCCCTGGCCTTTGTTTTTCCACCGTTCTTCATATGCCTTTTGCCTTTGATTGATTTTTCTTCATAACTGCTCGGGGCTCCAGGGGATGGAGAACATGATGTGTAATATGTAGCAGTGGATACCCCCTAGAGGTGGGTCAGTTCATTGCCCACTAGGGGTTGGAACAATCATGGGTTCCTTAATGATGGAGGGGGTTCATCTAGGGCCCTTACGAACCAGGGTGATGGCCATGGATAAGGGGTACAACTTACGTTTGGATTTTTCCCACGTGTTAAATTTGTGTCCCAACCATCTTTTGCATTTTGTGTACATTTCCTGTTATGAGTGGCCAAATTATGCTTTTCATTTTCTTTTTAGTTGCATCAACCTTCAGGGCATCGTTTCAGGCTTGACCCAAGGTGTGGACAAGGGGAGGCGAACCATATGTCGACCTAATGGGCACATGTGGACCCAGATGGGAAAAGAGATGAATGGGGCTAAAATGAGTGGAAGGGGGGTAATGTAGGTGGTATCAGGGAGCGTAGCCACACAACCAAAATCAGGATTTCCCATGTAGTGCCATTCCTAAAGCTAATGGCCAGTAAAGGAGATCCCACAAGACTAGGATACAAGGGTAACCACGAAATCAGACAATGGAGACAAGAATACAGACCTAACCCACTCTTTCCACCGAATCCCTCCACCAACCCATGCCCAAAAATGCCCATGAAAAGTAAACAAAATCACTCAACCAAACCAATGAAAAGTCACACCTTTGGGGTCGAGAGGCCCACCTTCAAGCATACATTCATAACAAGTGGGCGAGGGACCACACGGCTAGCTTAGGTGGTGGAGAAAATGGCACATCAAGCCATCTGGGGGCTGCAAGGGGCTGCTGGTTGCTAGCTGAGGACCATCTAGGAGAAAAAAATTCTCCTATACATACTACCCACAGGTGGTGGGTAACATCTGGTTCCCACTGGGACATGAGCTCTCGAGAAAGTGCAGAAAGCCACTCAAACGGGAGGTCATGAGAACACCACCAATCTCTGAGTACCGTAGACCTGTTACCTGCACATATCAAAGACCAAGCACACGGGGAAACATGTTTTTGTGGTGTCTTATGATCATCCATGCTTAGTATTAGGCCATAAAAAATCAACAAGAAAGTAAAATGCAAATTTAATCTAAATGCGACTAATCTATCATGAAAATATCATATGATGTTAGTTCTAATAAGAAAATAAGCATGCAATGCATCCTACCCTAACATGCATGTTACATCACCCAAATACTAAGTGTAATCATAAACTCAATGCAACCAACATATCATCCAGTCAATAAATATGAAAACAATTGCCATTCTGCTTACTCATGCAACAGATCCAAAGGTAGGGGTAGGAATGACAATACGGAAGGTCACAAGGGCGGGAGGCGGGAAAATGAAATGACCACACATGGAGTACCACAGGGGAAGAGGGAGTCAATGGATGCAATCTATTCCACAAGGTCCTTTCTTTTAACCAAAAGATAGAGATATCAACAATTAAGCTCATGAACTTCTGATGGATAACAACCTCAAGCATATTATGGTCCCCATCATTAATATCATGCTTTATGACCACCATAGGGTCATGACTAGGAGGAAAGGGAGACCAATGACAAGGGGAGACACAATAAGCAGGTTTCTCATGATAATCATATTCACAATCCTGAGGGTATTAGGGGGAAGGGAGAATACATTTAGTGGATAATTCTTTCTTAGCATCATCCCTAGGAAATGAAAAGGGATCATTAATAGTTGTGATAATGTGAGAATGGCCAAGGCAATGGCTCATGGATAATGTAACCATGCTATTGGGATTCCGAGGAAGGCTAGGGAAAACAAGGCCTTGATCATTGGTGTCATAAATAGGCCCCGCCGTTTCCAACGAACCTTCTTCATGCACGAGAAAACCATGATCCTCCTTTTTGACGATGTGAGTAGGAATATCATCATGAGTAATGTCCTGAAAAGGAGAATCAATTCCAACCTCATTTTCAGTGTCAGTACCATAAATAGGGTTGTAGTCAAAATGATGGTTCCCCGCATCCCAATTTCCCTCATTAATGCATAAGAAATCAGAAATGTCATCATCATAGGGAGCTACAATATTCATGCCTTCAAATGCCCCTTCCTAAATGAAAGTCCCCACTTCATCGTGTTGATCCTCATGGACTTTGATGGGGCTCTCATTCATGTCATGCACATTCTCAATCCTTAAATTTGCATCCTGAAGCCCCTCTATAGTCTTATGATCTTCTTTAGATGGGTTCCATTCTTCCATATATTCTTCATTCTCATGATTGCTTTCCACATTCGGATTTTCTTCAAGGTCACCTTGATCATCTAATTGATTACATTGTGTGGGGCTTTGTGACTGATTATAATATTTTTCATTGATTAAGTAAGTCAAAATATTTAAAGCACAAGTTAAGTCAACAAATTCAAAGAGACGTATAGGATCCTTCTCATAAGCACACATTGTTATGTAGAGTCGTTTTTGTGTTGCTCCATGAAACTTGAGCATGAATTTTTTATCCATGTTTTCCAACAAATTTTCACAAAACTCAACATATTGGTCCACATTTTCTTGTAGTTTTTGCAGTTCTTGATCATTGAGTTTTGCAAATGGAGAGCCAAGCGTAATTTCTTTTTGACAATAATCCATTTTTCATGATTTTGCATAGTAGGATCAAAATGGAGTTGCAAGGGTGAATTAAAATGCCTTGATAGATGCTTGCTTCACCCTACAAGCATTAACTTTGAAGTTCAATGAAGAACTAGGGCTTCATTCTTCCAATGAAATCGCCAAGAATGTTTGTTAATGATGTTGTAATGGAAATAAGACAAACGTCTCGTGTCCCCGACAATGACGCAAAAATGTTACCGCTCAAACTAGCAGGGGTCCTAGGAGGGGATCTTATAGAGCAACTACTAGGTCAAGGGGCAATGATGGAGCGATAGCCCATTGTCACCTCAACTAATGCTCCCAACTCTTTATGGACTTTCACTGATGGGAGGAGACCCAGTGTAAGAGGAATCACAAGAACGATTAGATCAATGAATGGGCAAAGGGTGATGACTAGTCTATTCGCAAAAGAGACTCAATTATGTGGCTTACTTGCTTAAGAAGCAAGGTGATGGGCTCTCTACGAAGGGCTAAGAGGATACTTAAGCCCGGGATTTGAGAATATCTATTGACAAGAGGTTTCTTAGGTCTAAGGATCATTGAGGAGAAATGGCTTCTATGTAATACTTGTAGAATGAGCTACGAAGTTAATGAGTAGATCAAGGAATGGACAAAGGGTGATTCCTAGAGACTATTCGCAAGAGAGACCCAATTATGTGGCTTACTTGCTGGGCTAAGAGGATACTTAAGCCCAGGGTTTGAGAATATCTCTTGACAAGAGGTTTCCTAGGTCTAAGGATCCTTGAGGAGAAATGGCTTCTATGTAATACTTGTAGAATGAGTTGCGAAGTTGTGTGACCACAGAGAAGTCAAGTGGCCCAAACTAGGTCAAACGCATGGAATTGATCACTCAAGGAAGGGCTTGGCCTGATGGGGAAGAGAATAGGATCAAAAGCCTAATTTTCTTGAGATTTGAATGCAATGATCCCAATGAGGACACTAACCCAAAATCCGCCTAGGGCAAGAGTTGGTCATGCAGCCAGGGCTTACTATATCTCGACATTCCACTAACGGAATTGTTTGCAATTTAGAGGACCTCTAGAGAAAAGCCCAATGCAGTAGTGGGCCAAAAATCAAGGAGTTTGGATAGCTACAATGAAAGTTATGTGATGCTTTAGGTGACCTACTAGGGTTAGGCCTAGAATTTGGAGGTGAAGGAAAGAGGGGTAAATTTGGCCATCAAAGGGATACAAGGATCAGTGCCTTATTGCTTGGGTTTAATGGAGTCAAGATACACATAGATCATGAATTTTCGTTAGCTAAAGAGCCCTAATTAACCTTTGTTGGCCTACTCAAGGGCAGCAACTAGGTAATTAGAGATTTATAATTTAAATTTGTCCAAGATATGAAGTTTCGAGGCTTAAAACCTATTAGGTGCCTCTAGGAACATTCACCCACCCTCTCCAAGTACAATGCATGCATTAAATCACTTATTCAAGGTTCCCAGAAGAATTTCGCATTTACTTTAACCCATACAAGAATAATGATAACCATAACATGCAGTAAACCAGTAAAATAACAAGAATAGCATCAAAATTTGACTTACATGAGAGAGAGTACATCCATTCATCAACATCGCATTAGAAAGAAGCTCCAAAGACAATAGCAAAAATCCACACATCATAGTGCATAAAGAATACTCCAAAAAGTTTACCCAACAAAAAGTGCGAAAATCTCTCAAGAGATACTAATCCAATCCAAGTGATGATGATCAAAATGAATCACCTCACTTCTATATATACAATCACTTAGGGATTCGAATGGCCTAATTTGGACTAATAATGCCCCTAAAATAAAATAATGTGCATAATAACAATGCTTTTGGTGACAATTCCACCAAATAACTCAATAATGTAACAATAAGCCTCTCAAGAAGGTCGAATGATCAACAAAGTGAGTCGTTGGGCCTTTGAGGAGGCCTAATGAAGTCCAAGGGGTGCCATGATGTAGAAATGGACTCCAAACATAGTGGACAAGGGGTTGGCCCCTTGTTTTCCAAACAAGAACTTATGGTGCTCCCAAGTGGGTGTGGGGGCACAAGGATGTCCTCATGGGTCTCCAAATGGATCGAATATGCTTGTAGACCATCTATAAGGGCTGGAGTAATGACATAAGCCCTCCCTCTACAGCGGGAGACATCCTGGAACATTTGCCAAGTGTATGGTGCAACTGTGGGGCCGACTAGGCATGGTGAACCAAGTGCATCATCCTCATCCCAAAGGTGGAACACAAGCAATCAATGAGTGTTGTTGGGGATCCATGAAGTAATATCTGCTATGGTGGAGGCCCATGGCTCTCAACGCTCACCCTACAAGTGTCAATGTGGCCCTCTGGAGGGCTAGGACCCCATATAGGGAGACCAAACCCCAAATGAAGACCCACCTGCAATCCTGCATAAGATCCAATGCATCCCCTTGCCCTCCAATACAACAAGTCATTAGAATAATCAAGTAATAAAGCTTACAAGTCATGGGATCAATGGAGCACTTCATGGTGGCATGCCTGTCCATAATGGGGTTTGGCATGTACAAGTGTCTCCAAGCTCAATGGGGGGGTTAATCAAAGACCCTATTAGGCGGTTTCAACCTCTAAAGGGGGTGAAATTTCCATAGTACATTCTTCAAGTGGTAGGTGGCAAATGACATAATAATGGAATGGGGTAGGGATCAAGGGGATCATCCAAACCACATGTCAAGGTGCAAGGGTAGCTATAATAAGGTAATCCCACACTTGGGTATTATGAGTGTAGGAGGGAGAAAATCGTCGTACATGAGTTTCTCAACCTTTGTTTTTTCCACCCTTCTTCATATGCCTTTTTCCTTTGATTGGTTTTTCTTCATAACTGCTCGGGGCTCCAGGGGATGGGAACATGATGTGTAATATGTAGCAAAGGATACCCCCTTGAGGTGGGGCAGTTCATCGCCCACCAAGGGTTGGGGCAATCATGGGTTCCTTAATGATGGAGGGGGCCCATAGGAACCAGGGTGATGACCATGGGTAAGGGGTAGAGCTCATGTTTGGCTTTTGCCCACGTGTTAAATTTGTGTGTCCCAACCATCTTTTGCATTTTGTGGTACATTTCCTGTTGTGAGTGGACAAATTATGCTTTTCATTTTCTCTTTAGTTGCATCAACCTCCAGGGCATCGTTTCAAGCCAGACCCAAGGTTCGGACAAGGGGAGGGGGAAGCTAACCCTATGTGGACTCATTGGGTACATGTGGACCCAGATGAGAAAAGAGATGAATTGGGCTAAAATGAGTGGAAGGGGAGTAAAGTAGGTGGTATCGGGAAGCGAGACCACACAACTAAAATCAGGATTTCCCATTTAGTGCCAGCGCTTAAGCTAACGGCCAGTAAATGAGATCCCACAAGACTAGGATACAAGGGTAACCACGAAATCGGGCAATGGAGACAAGAATACAGACCTAACCCACTCTTTCCACCGAATCCCCCCACCAATCCATGCCCAAAAATGCCCATGAAATGTAAACAAAATTCTTCAACCAAACAAATGAAAAGTCATACCTTTGGGGTCGAGAGGCCCACCTTCAAACATACATTCATAACAAGTGGGCGAGGGACCACATGGCTGGTTTAGGTGGTGAAGAAAATGGCACATCGAGCCATTTGGGGGCTGCAAGGGGTTGTTGGCTGCTGGATGAGGATCATCTAGGAGAAAAAATTCTCCTATGCATACTACCCACAGGTGGTGGGTAATAGGGCTTTCAAAACCTAAAAACCAAGTTTTCAAAAACTCTCCTAAGAGAAAATATTCCAAATCCAAGATGCCTCAAATGACTTGCTTTCCCCTCTTTTAAAGATTTGATGGATCTCTCTCCAACCTTCTATAAGCACTTTTATTTTATTATTTTATTTCCATTCTATAAGCTTCTCCTTTTTGTTTTATTTAAGTGACTCTTTTATTTTATTTCAAGTCATTTTTCCCTTTTTTGCCTTTTTTCCAATTAAGCACTTTTCACCTCCTTTATTTGATAAAGTGAATAATTAAAGTCACTTTTAATCCCAGAAAATGATTAATCTGCTTCCATGCTTTCTCTGACCACTAAAAGTCACTTTTCACCATTCCATCCTGTAGATCTCTTCATCCCAGTTCCAACAAGCTATTACACTAAGGTGTTTCTCCGAATAATTTGCTCCAAATAACACCTTTAGCATATATAGTTTATTGGAATTTCTAAGTCAAACATGTCAGAAATTCTTCCTGCATTATCTGGTTATTTCACCTACTTGTTTATTTCTTAACAAGTTATTTAACTATATAAATATTGAAAGTAAACACAAATGCAGTCTCAACCATCTATATATCATCAACTGAAATAACAGATAAACACAAGGGACACCGTTATTTTTGGACAATTGTCCCCAGAAAAACCCAACTTGGGAAAATTGGAGCAGCAGTTCTGAGGGTTTATTATGAAGCAGCTTTCTTGAGTACAACTAGGGTGCCAAACTGGCTCACCCAACAGAGATATCTATCTGGCATTAATACCTCTCTTCGGAAGTAGATATTCAGCAAATATGCTCCACGAAATTCCTTCCAACGCTTCTCTGAGGCTCTTCGTCGCTTTGAAACCCTCTGCGTCAGCCCTCTGCAGCTCTGTGCTTCTGCTTCACCCACGCAGGCCTTGCTAGCCTTTGCGTAGTCTCTCTGGGCCTCTGCATGGCTTCTGTTAGCTCTACGTAGCCTCCTCTGTCACTGCGCTGGCTCTCCGACATTATCTCTGCCTCTCTGCTATGCACTCACTACAACTCAGATCACTTGTTCGAACTTTCTCAGCAACCCCGCTCCAGAAAAATCGAACTAACTGATCAATCTTGGTGTGTCTCCAACTGACCCTCAAGCCTCCTCTTATACATTTCCTATTGAGTCTTCAACGACCAAGATTAAATCTCTAATCAATGATTAAGATTAGATTTGACTTGATCCATGTCATTTAGAACATTCTCACCCAGTTTTATATTAATACCCATCAATATTTTAATTTTCCTAAGTTTAGACTTAGGAACTCCACTAAAAAATATTAATTATTTTAATATCTCTCTAACCAAGTGGAATTTCCCCAAACCATTTCTGGATCTTGGAGATCTCATGTGCTTTAGCCTCTCCACCAATTTTCATGGCTAGAGCACATCCGATGCTACCACAAATCAACACTCTCTCCTAGCGAGGAATGTGCTCTAGTAATGTTCCACCACTGAACATCACATTGATCCTTCCGCATCAGTACCTGTACTGATATTTGGTCTGTTGCCCAACATCCACTGCATTGCTGCTATCTGTACTGTTGCCCATAGCTCTGCCACTGCCACTGCTACATCTGTACTGCAGCTTCCTCTCAACATGCTACATCATGCTACCCATAGCACTACCACTACTAACTGTTGCACTGCAACTCAGTTATCGAGAAGTAAGTAACTGATCTACCCAACTATTGACATCCTTGTCAAGCTAGAAGCTCCTTGATGTTTGTTAAGTTATGGTATGTTCTATGCTTATAACAGTTTACTTCTTTTTCTTATTATATTCCACAGATTAGCAATCACATGTGCAAAAAATAAAGTGCAGATAGAACATTAAACGATCGACAAAAAACAAGCCAAGACAAGAGACACAAGATGTCGCAGCTAGCCAGGGACAAATCCCACAATGTGTGGGGAAACCCTTTGATCAAATCTTCTTTTATCTTCAATAATTCAGCAGAGAGAAATAGTACATTAAATCTGATTCATATCAGCAGTAGAAAACCCTAGATTAGCAGCATCAGCATTAGCGGCTTCATTATCAAACTAGGGCAAACGATATCTCACAAACCGATCGTCGGATTGACTTCATTCCACCACCAAAAGTTGCGGCTTCTAGAGGAGGTTCAGATGAACCTACAACGTAGTTCAGATGAGGAGATCTTCTAGGCCACGCAGGTTAATCTTTACTTCTGCAGTTGCAGCTTTAGTTTCAGCAGTTTTCGGCTTCAAACTAGGGCAGTCGATATCTTGCAAACCGTTTGTCGGATTGACTTCATTCCACCACCAAAAGTTGTGGCTTTCAGAGGAGGTTCAGATGAACCTACAACGCAGTTCCAAAGAGGAGATCTTCTAGGCCACGCAGGTCAATCTTTACTTCTGCAGTTGCAGCTTCAGGTTCAACAGCGTCCGGCTTCACATGTGTGAGAGAGAGACCCATTTCTGCGCAATAGAGAAGAGACTCATTTCTGCGCAGTATAGAGAGAGATGTGATGAGAAGTGTGAGTGCAAATGAGAAAAAATCCTCTTATATTTATACACAACGTTGGTGTTTGAATAGATGTGACTGTTGGGCTTCTGAGCCTACATGAGTTGTAGGTCGGCTTGATAATAATTCCATAATCAAAATAAATTCATATCTCCATGAATACTTATCGGAATCGGATGATCTTTATATCAATCCTACACCTCTCGATGAGAGGAATCTAATAAAAATATTATCAGCCATGAATAAGATGACCCACATGAAGTTTTGCCCTGGTTGCCAATTTTAACACTCCCTCTCAATCAGAGAGAACTTCATCTGCAATCTGTCTATCGGTCGCTACTATTCATCCATCAAATGCACTGCCCTGTACAGCCTGACCCTTGCCCTGCTCTGCTCTATTCTGCTTGTTCTGCTTTGTCTTGTTCTGCCCTGTACTGATCGGTACTGTTTTGCTCTGCTCTTGCATTGTTCTTGTTTTGCTCTGCTTTTGTTCGAATTATGAAGAAGAAGAAATGATCGAGGATGTATCATACTGACTCAAAAGTCAGTCTCAGAATATGTACCACTGGTCCCAGACCAGTCTCAACCAACCCGAAGTCAGCGTCATAGTGAGTACAACTCCATTGGTCCCGGACCAGTATCATCCTCCATTGACTCAAAATCAGTCTTAGAGTGCGTACTACTGGTCCCAGACCAGTCTCAACCGACCCGAAGTCAGCTTCATAGTAAGTACCACTCCTACCATTGGTCCCAGACCAGTATCGCAGTCTCAAAGAGTGTACCACTGGTCCCAGACCAGTCTCAACCGACCCGAAGTCAGCGTCATAGTATGTACCACTCTCATTGGTTCCAGACCAGTCTCAACCGACCCGAAGTCCGCGTCATAGTATGGTACAACTCCTACCACTGGTCCCAGACCAGTATCGTAGTCTCAGAGAGTGTACCATTGGTCCCAAACCAGTCTCAACCGACCCGAAGTTAGCGTCATAGTATGTACCACTCTCACTGGTCCCAGACCAGCACTGCACTGACACGAAGTCAGTCTCGGAGTATGTACCACTGGTCCCAGACCAGTCTCAACCGACCCGAAGTCAGCGTCATAGTATGGTACAACTCCTACCATTGGTCCCAGACCAGTATCATTGATCCCAGATCAATGGAGGTCATCCTAGCGTAGGGAGTACGGTAGATAGAACGATGCGTCCATCGGTACTACTATGGTCCCTAACTTCATTTCCCTGCTCATTGATCAGATGAGAGGTACTTCCCATGAGTCCCAGACTGCATGGGTAGGATGCCTCGACAGGAGAACTAATCAATCCTGTCCTCACAGGAGAACACATCAATCCTACTACAATCACCATGGAGAACACATCAATCTAGGCTGCCATAGAGAACACATCAATTCAAGCCTCACAGGAGAACTAATCATCCCTGCTACACAGGAGAGCAAATCATCTTGTTCCACAAGCGAGCGAATCATCTTGCCCCACAAGAGAGCGAATCATCTTGTTCCAGTGCACACCACCAGGGGAGGGTGAGTCACCCTGTGGTCGTATGTTGTTCCAGTAAGAACCGCAAGCCCTCAAAGCTCCCAGAGCTCAATGTATGCAGGACCCTTTTATAAGGGTTTCTTAACGACTCCAAGTCGTTTGGGAAAATCACAGATTAGATCTTTCCTCAGGGCTTTGACAAGGTATATCGACCTGTACATCATCTTAATTCGATGGAGCCTCCTTGCTCATTGACTTGCCATATCCTAGATGATGTTTATCTGCTGGAGCAATCAAAGAATACGAGATTCCTCAATAATCGAATCCCACTTTTGGTTGTTATAGAGAATCACAGTGGTATCCAATGTAAATCCAAACAGCTCACTGAAGAGCTTTCGCAATCAGACTGCCTCACATGAGCTCATGCTAACAACAATATATTCTGCTTCGGCGGTGCTCAAAGCCACCGACTTCTGCTTCCTGCTCATCCAGGATATCGAAGCAGATCCCAAGGTGAAACAACCCCCAAAAGTGCTCTTATGGTCCACCACACTGCCTGCCAAATCAACATCAGTATATCCAAGTAGTCTCACATCTCCGACAGTGTATCTTAACCCATTGTACCACGAAGATATCTCAGAAGATTCTTGGCATCAATCCAGTGAGGCTCAACCAAATATGAGCTCACAATGCTAACTGCAAAACATATGTTCGGATGGAGGTTCACCAAGAACATCAATGCGAATGAGTTTATGAAACTCATTCGCATTTCCCAAATCTGGTCCGACATCACTACCATATAACTTCTAAAAGTTAAGATCCTCGAGGTAGTCACAGGCTTGCAGTTTATCATACCGAATCTTTCCAATATCTTTACCACATATTTTTCTTGAGATAGGAAAATTTCCCTTGGCTTCTGCCACACTTCAAGTCCTTGGTCCTTCATTTCAAATTCAGAAGCCAACTCCCTCTTACATTTGTGAATAAGAGGGTTTGCACCTGTTAGAAAGAGGTCATCCACATACAACACCAGTATGAGAGGCTTGTCATCTTCAACCTTAAAGTAAAGGTTAGGATCGACTTCACTCCTAGTGAATCCCAACTTCATCAAGTAGCTATCGATCCTCTCATACCATGCTCGGGGTGCTTGCTTCAGCCCATAGAGAGCCTTCTTCAACCTGCATACATGAGATTTTCAATCATAAATCTCAAATCCTTCGGGTTGCTCCATGTAGACTTCTTCTTTGATCGAGCCGTGTAAGAACGCAGTCTTGACATCCATCTGATGTAGGTTCCATCCTTGTGAAGCGGCAAGGGCTATGATCGAGCAGATGGTCGTATATCTGGCAACAGGTGCAAATATCACATCATAGTCTATACCTTCCTTCTGGGAGAAACCACGAGCAACAAAACGATCCTTATACTTTTCCGTACTTCCATCTGCTGCATGCTTTATCTTGTAAAGCCATTTTGAAGTAACAATTGTCTTGTTCGGGGTCTGGGAACTACTTCCCAGACATCATTCTCCATAATAGACTCATATTCTATGGTCATAGCATCCTTCCATACTTAATGCTTGACGACATCTAAGAATGATGAAGGCTCATTTTGTATGATCGTGCTCATGATGGTCAGGTATCCCTGATACCTGTTAGGTTTCTTACTTTGACGGAAGGTTCCTCAGGGTGCAGCATGTCCTTCAGCATCATCAAGTATCCCCCTAAGCCATGAAGGCCTCTTCCTAGAAGAGGAAGGCTCATGTGGATGAGGATCAATCGGATCCATGGGTTCTTCTACATCAGGCATTGATTCATCATCCTTTTCTTTCGGTTCCCTGGTGTCGGCTTCTTGAGAGCTCCTCAAAGTCAGAAAATTGTTCACCTTGCTGAGAGCCATATCTTCGTCAAAGGTGACATCATGACTAATCACGACTTCCCTTTGACTGGCGGTGAACATTTCTTCAGGAGTCTTGGAACCCAATGCTTGATGTGGGCATCGATTTTGTACATATACGGTGGTGTTTGTAGTTTCAGCCCATAGAAATTTCGGAAGTCTTTGATCATGTAGCATGGCCAGGACAGCTTCCACAATCGTGCGGTTCTTCCTTCCCGCCACACCATTCTGCGCAAGAGTATGTGGTGTAGTAGTCTCCCTCTTAATGCCAACCTCAGGTATGCCTGAGTGAACCAACTATAATATACCGAAGGTCTTGCTTTGGCTTGAGGGGAATGGTCCCCTTTTGAGCTTTCCTTCGGCACATCCCGGACATACACCTTCTTTCTCTACTTGGAATTCGGGCATCCCTGTTACCATCTGTCTTACATCAGGTAGAGCTTTGTAATGAAGGTGGGCAAACCTCCGATGCCAAAGTTCGGACTGAAGAGTTGTGTCACAAGACATGACACCTAGCGGACTTCCATCGACCTGATATAATGAATCAACACTAAACCCAAGAGTAAAGGCATCTTTAACATTATTTTTCCATATACATACCTTGCCATTGCTGAAGGTTACCTTGTAGCCTTTGTCTTCCATTGCCGAGATGGACACTAGGTTCTTTTTGAGGTCAGGTGCATTTAATACATCTTGGACTTTCTAGCCTTCTTGAATGGTTGTCCTCTTCCTCGATCCCCAGCTCTCCTCTTACCTTTGCTGTTGAATTTGTCATTCCTTTGATTTGCCACGAGAGGGATTTTGATCATCGTCCCGATGTGAGTCCTTTCTATCAGGGCACTCCCTTGCATAGTGACTTGCTTTATCGCAGATGTAACATCGTCCTTTTCTTCCACCCTTAGGTCCAGCCTTTCCTTTTGATTTAGTCCCGGAATTATTTCTTTTCTTAGCATGAGAAGAAAAGGCAGCAGGAGGACCTTTAGGCATGGGCATTTCTTGCTCTTCTTCCCTTGTTTCTTCTTGAATGCATCTAGCCATTAATTCCTCGAAACCAGGAATTACATTATAGTTCAGAAGAGTAGTTCTAAACACGTACCATTCGAATGGTAATCCTCCAAGAGTCGTGAGTGCCATTTCCCAGTCTATTGTAGATTTCCTTGGAGGTGTCTAGTTCAGAGATGTAGGCCACCAAGTGCTAGTCGATAGAGTCCCGGATGATCTTCTATTTTGACTTCTTCGGTTTTCCATTTGTTCCATGCAGCAGCGGATGCATTTGATGGAGGCTCAACAATATTGCCTCTTACATGGTCCAACACTCCTGGATCTTCTAGGGTTAGATCGATAGACATCTTCCATCCGTGATAGTCATCTTTCTTACGAAGCTTGCCTTCGGTAGAGTGTTGAGGACCCCATAGTTCTTTTAGGATAGCCTCGCCAATCTTCTCTTTGGTGATTGCTCTTGCTCTTGCTTGGGCTTTGTCTTCACCTCAGCTCCGATACCATGTTAAGTTATGGTATGTTCTATGCTTATAACAGTTTACTTCTTTTTCTTATTATATTCCACAGATTAGCAATCACATGTACATAAAGTAAAGTGCAAATAGAACATTAAACGATCGACAGAAAACAAGCCAAGACAAGAGACATAAGATGTGGCGGCTAGCCAGGGACAAACCCCACAATGTGTGGGAAAACGCTTTGATCAAATCTTCTTTCATCTTCAATAATTCAGCAGAGAGAAATAGTATAATAAATCTGATTCATATCAGCAGTAGCAAACCCTAAATTAGCAGCATCAGCATTAGCGGCTTCATTATCAAACTAGGGCAGACGATATCTCACAAACCGACCGTCGGATTGATTTCATTCCACCACCAAAAGTTGCGGCTTCCAGAGGAGGTTCAGATGAACCTACAGCGCAGTTCAGATGAGGAGATCTTCTAGGCCACACAGGTCAATCTTTACTTCTGTAGTTGCAGCTTCAGTTTCAGCAGTTTCTGGCTTCAAACTAGGGCAATCGATATCTTGCAAACCGTTCGTCGGATTGACTTCATTCCACCACCAAAAGTTGCGGCTTTCAGAGGAGGTTCAGATGAACCTACAACGCAGTTCCAAAGAGGAGATCTTCTAGGCCACGCAGGTCAATCTTTACTTCTGCAGTTGCAGCTTCAGGTTCAACAGCTTCCGGCTTCACATGTGTGAGAGAGAGACCCATTTCTGCGCAGTAGAGAAGAGACTCATTTCTGCGCAGTAGAGAGAGAGAGATGTGATGAGAAGTGTGAGTGCAAATGAGGAAAAGTCCTCTTATATTTATACACAACGTTGGTGTTTGAATAGATGCGACTGTTGGGCTTCTGAGCCTACATGAGTTGTAGGTTGGCTTGATAATAATTCCATAATCAAAATAAATTCATATCTCCATGAATACTTATCGGAATCGGATGATCTTTATATCAATCCTACACCTCTCGATGAGAGGAATCTAACAAAAATATTATTAGCCATGAATAAGATGACCCACATGAAGTTTCGCCCTGGTTGCCAATTTTAACAATGTTGAAGCTACCTCTGCTTCTATCTTGTGCTCCCTTTGTTGCCTCTGCGCCGCTGCAACATCTCTGTGCCTCTCGCACTACTGCAACCATCTTTGTGCCTTTTTTCACTGCTGCAACCACCTCTGTGCCTCTCGCGCTACTGCAACCTTCACTATGTTTCCAGAGACCACTGCACTCTAGCACTGCCTTGTCGCTCCATCTGCATCTTGCTTCTACCGACATCCGTCATCCTGCTACTGTCATTCGGGGCTCCCATAGTCGGATATGATCCAAGAGTTTGGGTACCTCAAGGATCTTGCCCCACATCTTTTGTAGTCCTCCTGACTACAACTCGATGTCTCCCCACCTCTTCTCTAGAGGTGCATGAGCACTCATGGCACAGTAGTCATCTGTCTTGACTTCTTTCTCCGCCTTAGCTGGAGCTGCCTTGGAGTCAAAAACCTCTCCCTTATTCTTCTTCATGGGACACTGGGTTAAATAATGATCCATCTCCCCACAATGGAAGCAATTCACCTTGGAGATGTCTTTCTTCTGCCTCTTCCCTTGTTGTCCCACAGATGTTAGAGCTGCATCCTCCTCTTTCTTGATTCAACCTCCTTTGCTGCTACTTCCCCCTTGGTCAACCATCTGATCTCTTCTTGGTGAAGAGCTGCCCACATCTCTTCCCATCCTGGAAGATCAGCTCTGTCCAAAATGCTTTGGACAAATGTCTCCCAATCCTCGGAGACTGCATTCAGGACGATCCTCACCATGAACTCTTGATCCGATGTGGCCCTTATGGAAGTAAGTTGGTCCTGAATCTCTTGCAACCTGCTAAGGTATAGATCTATCTGCTCCCCCTTCTGCATCTAATACGTTCGCAGTTGATTCTCCAACAGCATCTTCCTCTGCATGGAAGTGCCCTGATACAATGTCGTCAAGGTATCCCACATCTCCTTTCCCGTGTTCTTCTCGGCAATATGCAGTATCACATGATCCTTGACCCTATCAAGGATTAAGCACTTTGCCTTCGCCATTGCATCCTCATACCTTTCATTATCAGCTAGGTTGACTAGGATAGCCACGGTTCTCAAGGCGAAGCCCTTGATGCGATGTCAATCCAGAATAGACAGGATCCTAGCCTTCTAGATGACAAAGTTGGACGCCCCATCCAACCTGTCCTGATTCCTCAGTCCGTTCATTGCCATCTCCGCTCTTCTCCTAGATTCCCTCCGAGTCTCGACTTCCCTCTTGGAAGTTCTCTCTTGCCAACTGTCGAACTGCTCCTCTCCGATCCTCTTTGCAATTGCAAAACTCGGATCTGGATTTCTTGGCTAGAAATCCCTCAAGGCAGCGACTCCCTCTACCTTGGTTCTGTCCCGTTAGGTACTATTCTGTTTCGATAGCAACAACGCCCCACCAGCTTCCCAATCCACAATCTTCCCACAGCTCCCTAGGCCCCAGCAGCTGAAGAAACTGAGCCTCTTAGCTTTGCGCAATCCCGGCAAGGTTGAATCGCTCCTCTGGCCAACTGTGTCAAGCCTACCTAACTAAGTAGGATGACGTGGCTCTTCGTGAGCCTCTTCTGCCTTCCTCTGCCTCTGTGCTGGCCCTCTCTCTGGCTCGAAATGATGACATAGGTCCTCTGCATCACTCATGCTCTGCTGCTTTCTACTTAGGAACAACTTCTGTCTGTCGGGACAGCTGTTTCTGCTGCAAATTTTATGATTTAGCTAGTGCCTTCAGCTCTCCTGTGATCTGCAACGCTCTAATACCATATTTAAATTTCTAAGTCTAACACGTCATAAATTCTTCCTGCATTATCTGGTTTATTTCACCTACTTGTTTATTTCTTAACAAGTTATTTAACCATGTAAATACTGAAAATAAACACAAATGCAGTCTCAACCATCTACATATCATCAAATGAAATAACAAACAAACACACAAGGGATACCGTTATTTTTGGACAATTGTCCCCGGAAAAACCCAACATGGGAAAACCGGTGCAACAGTTCTGAGGGTTTATTATTAAGAAGCTTTCTTGAGTACAACTAGGGTGCCAAACTGGCTCACCCAACAGAGATATTTATTAGGTAGTATTACCTCTCTTCAGAAGCAGATATTCAACAAATCTGCTCCACGAAATTCCTTCCAACTCTTCTCTGAGGCTCTGCATCAACCCTCTTGGCCTCTACGTAGCTCTAAAACCCTCTGCGTCAACCCTCCTGACCTCTGCGTAGCTCTGAAACCCTCCGCGTTATCCCTCTACTGTTCTGCGCTGGCTCTCTGCACTTCTGCGTCAACCACGTAGGCCCTGCTAGCCTCTGCGCAGTCTCTCTGGGCCTCTACGTGGCTTTTGGTAGCTCTGTGTAGCCTCCTCTGTCACTGCGCTGGCTCTCCGACACTATCTCTGCCTCTCTGCTATGCACTCACTGCAACTCAGATCACTTCAAAATTTTCTCAGCAACCCTGCCCCAGAAAAATCGAATTGATTGATCAATCTTGGTGTGTCTCCAACTGACCCTCAAGCCTCCTCTTATACTTTTCCTGTTGAGTCTTCAACGATCGAAATTAAGTCTCTAATCAACGGATAAGATTATATTGGGCTTGATCCATGTCATTTAGAACATTCTCACCTAGTTTTATATTAATACCCATTAATATTTTAATTTTTCTAAGTCTAGACTTAGGAACTCCATTAAAAATATTAATTATTTTAATATCTCTCTAACTAGGTGGAATTTCCCCAAACCATTTATGGGTCTTGGAGATCTCATGTGCTTTAGCCTCTCCACCAATTTTCACGGCTAGAGCACATCGATGCTACCACAAATCAACATAATTAAAATATGCTTGATAGTAACCCTGTTTTATGGGAATCATCGAAATGCAACGGAACCAAGAACAAACTGTTCAGAACTAACCCTGATGATGAAATATATTAAGTGAACCCTGTCAGACCCCATAAAACTCCTCCAAAACCCTTTGGGCCCACTGATAACATAATCTCGCTCCTGTGACCTAGCTGTCACCAACCCTAGAAATCCATCCTGATCACATCAAAAGGGAAACCAAAAATGGGGATATTATATTGTCACCTCAGCGGCCTTTCTCAACCATTTAGTGGTAAACTAAACCAAAAGGTAGGCTTCCCTATATAGATCACCTAAAGGATAGTCAACAAGAAGGGTTTAAGGTGATGCAAGGTACAATGATTGGGATAAGGTACTGGCAGAGCTAAGAAGGCTAAGATACACTCTACAAAGGTTCAAGTATTCGATCCTTAGATCACTTAAATGGATTAACAAGTTGTTATAAGTTAGGGTTTGATAGATATTCAATGGTGTGGCAGGCAATGTCATATAACAACTAGAAGAAAAAACCTTACGAGTATAGATCAACAATGGAACAAGGCTATCAATTAAGCATGCAACATTTAGGGTAAACAAATGAGTTTTTATGGCTGAAACATACATACAACAACAATAAAGAGGATGACATCAGCCCTAGAATACATCGAGTTTTTAAAATTTGGTAGCTCAAGGATGAATTTCTTCTAGAAGAAATCATATCTTTCATTTTTGTTTGAACCACCTATAATAAAATTTAATTTTTAACAATTCTAATATGACTTTCCAAAAATAGAAAGTCATGTCTAAATGATCAAGAATGATCTTGACATATGGAATCCACTTTAAAATCAAATCAATCATAATTATACAAGTTACGAATTAATATTTTTATCTTTACTAGTATTATTATTATTATTATGATACTATTATTTATAAAATAGTCTAAAGTCATTCTCCTTTAATGGATTAATAAAAATGAATTCTCTCATGAAATAAGTAAATTAAATTGAGAATCTCTTACTTGGCGAATCAAACTTCTCTCTTGGAATAAAATAGTAACTCCACACTTAAGAGAATGTAACTCTCTCCCACTAAATCAATGCATGGCAAAAGTGTAACTCCTCATTAAATGCACTTGTAACTCCCTCATTCAATTTGATTTGTAACTGTCACCAAATATTTCTTCATGTCTAAGTGTAACTCTATCTCTCCTTAATTTGAATTGTAACTCCTCAAGACAAGTGTACCTCTCTCTCTATTCTTGGGATGAGTTACACTTCTCCTCAAGTAACTCCTCCCTCATGGAATTCAATTCTCCTATTATTGGCTCAAGGTATGAATTCATTTTGTAACTCCTCTCCTTTCTCATCTATTTAAGCAAGAACAAGTGAGAGTTGAGAGTAGCATGTTCATTGTGATGAAGAAAAGTGAGTGTTGAGCGTGTGCAAGAGAAGTGTGAGAGCTAGTGAAGAGCAAGAGCAAAGGAAGAGCTAGAGCAAGTGTGAAAGACACAATCTAATCAAGGGAATGAGGAGATCTTCAAACAAAGAGCAAGTGCATTTCAGCTGCAAGTTGATCAAACATTGGTGATTTTATTCATTCTCATTCTCTCTCTCTCTCTGTACTCTGCTAAACAATTGAAGAAATCTAATACAAGAAGAATCATTTGGGTTTTCCCCCTTAAGGGGTTTTGCCTTGGTCATTGGAACAAAGTCTCAATGTCTCATATTTGTGCTTGGTTGTCTTCATATGATCCTTAAGTTTATGTTTTATCTACATTGCCGATCTAAAAAGTTTTGCAGAAGAAATATACATTCTAAGTAATTTTAACAACATAGAACATTCAGTTTCCTGCAAAGTACATTTAGTTCCATTTAGTTTTCTGCAAATAATTTTTTAAATTTCTGCATAAAACTTTCAAATTTTAACATGGTATCAGAGCATTGGTGAAGACAAGTCCAAGGAGACTAGAGATCACTTGAAGAGACCCCATTTGCTGCCAAAGATTTTTTATCAAGATGACTTTGTCCTACTTCAAGGTAGAAGAGAACCTGAATGATGCTTCAAACTGTGGTCCATGGAAAGCAAGGCTAAATATCACTCTTGAATAATATGAAGTTTTGGAGTATGTTGAAGGCACAATAGTTGACCCATCAGAGAATTCAAGTTTTGTTGTCAAATCCAAACATAAAAAAGGTGAAATCAAAGCTAGAAAAATTATCCTTGATTCTCTTAGTGATCATCTCATTACTTACGTTTTTGGTTTGAAGAAAGCTAAAGAAAATTTAGGATAAACTAATGGGCAAGTTTGCAAATAGTAACTTGAACCAGATTATTGCTTTGAAGAATCCGCTGAAGGACATCAAGATCAACAAATGAGAGACGGTTCAAACATACTTTCTGAGAATGACCAAAATCAAGAATCAACTGTCAATAGTTGGTGAAGTTGTACCCGACAAAGAAATGGTGTTGATTGCGCTTGGAGGCATTTCTCCTGTTTGGGAGACTTTTATCACCACCATCAACAATATCAACATTATTCTCACATTTGATGATCTCCTGGGAAAGTGTATCCAAGAGGGGGCTAGAATGATCTCCAACGGGAGAATTTCACCTCATGACGAAGGAGCCTACAACATTTTCAACCTATGACGAGAAAGAAAGGTAATAAAAAGAAATATGTTTTCAAATCAAATAAAGGGAATGTAGACATGTCAAAAGTTAGATGCCTTAATTGTAAAAAACATGGTCACTTTTCTCGTGAACGTAAAGAAAGAAGAAGAGCACCTAGATTAAAAAACAAATCCTATTATATAAAAGACTCTTCTGAAAATCAAAGAAAAAATCATCCTTAAAAAACAAGAAATTCAAGATATAGAAATAATGCAGTGGAAACTCAATCAAAATATTTTCTTGTTTCTGCTCTTTCCAATTATTTTTTTACAGATTCATTTGATAGTTGGTTAGTTGATAGTGGTGCTTCCAAACATTTTACTGGTTACAAAAAAGCACTCTCTATTCTAGTGGAGAGGAAGACTAATTTAAATGTTATCCTTGGAGATAATTCTACTCACCAAGTTAAAGGTTATGGTTTAGTTAAATGGTGGCAAATCTATTTTTTGCAAGAAGTTTTGTATGTACTTGGTTTAAAGAATTTTGTATCCATATCTGCTCTAGAAGATAAAATAATGAAAAATGCTTTTATTAATGGAAAAGTTCTAATTTGGCCTTTGAACTCAAGTATGAGAGAAGCCTTCACTCTTGGATCAAGATGTGAAGGGATTTACAAAGTCAATGGTAAACCCATTCATGCACTGGTCCATGATATCGATCTTCAGTGTGAGCTATGCCACATAAGATTCGCTCACCTACACTATAAAGTCTTACCTCATGTAAGGAAGATGGTCTCTAGAATGTTTGAGATCAAAATCGATCATGAAGGAGTTTGCCCAGTATGTGCAAGTGGAAAGCATATAAAGGGACCATTCCCTTCAAGCAGAACAAAAACTAGTCAGGCACTTCAGCTCATACATTTGGATTTATGTGGACCTATGCCTGTTACTTCTCTTGGTGGCTACTTGTATTTCATGATTTTTCTCACAAGACATGGATATTATTTTTGAAAAAGAAAGGGGAAGCATTTGACATATTTAGAGATTTCAAGGCTTTGATTGAAAATAAAACTTGAAAATTGATCAAAGCTTTCAGATCTAATAATGGGGGAGAGTTCACCTCCAATGATTTTAATGATCTTTGCAAAGACGTCGAAATAAAGAAAGAAACCAATGTGTCGTACAATCCACAACAAAATGGTGTGGCTAAAAGGAAAAATAAAACCATTATGGAAGCAATCAGAGCCATGCTGCATGATCAAAAGCTATCAAATTTTTGTGGGGAGAAGTTGCAAACACTGTTATTTATGTGCAAAACAAAACTCATCAGACCTTAGACAATAAGACTCTTGAAGATGTCTTCACTGGTAAAAGGCCTAAGGTGAGTCATTTGAGAATCTATGGTTGTCCTGTGTACTTCCATGTGCTAAAAGAGAAAAAGAAAAAATAAGCAGCTTCAGGTAAGAAAGGTACGTTTGTTGGTTATTGTGATAATTCAAATGCTTATAAAATTTATGTACCCGGTCAAAGAACTATAGAGTTTAGCAAAGATGTAACATTTGATGAAGATGCAACTCTTAAAAAAGCAAGAGACTCTCTTCCTTCTACCATCGCTGAAAGAGAAGTTGGTAATGAAAAAGAACCTGCATCTGAGTCTAAACTAGAACCTGAGAATAAGCTTACTGATAATCCAATGGGTTGCATGGATCCTCTAGATCCGCCACCACATGGTCCTCCTACCGAAAAAAGACCACTATGGTTGCAAGATACCTTGCAAGATGTTGAAAAACATGTTGCCCCAAGAGGAATTTTCAGAGAAAGTAAGAAGCCCTGTTGGTTTCAAGGGTATGTTGTTGCCATGAGCAACATCATTCAAGCAGAACCATGCACCTTTGAAAAAGCTGCAAAAGAACAAGTCTGGAAAGATGCCATGACTGAAGAATACGAGTCCATCATCCAAAATGATGTCTAGGAAGTGGTTCCTAGACCTCAAGGTAAATCCGTTGTCACTTCCAAATGGTTGTTTAAGATTAAACATGGCGTAGATGGTAGTATTGAAAAATATAAGGATAGATTTGTAGCTAGAGGTTTCTCTCAGAAAGAGGGAATATATTATGATGAGATTTTTGCACTTGTAGCTCGATATACTACTATTCGATCTGTTGTTGCCTTAGCTGCTAGCCAAGGATGGACTCTTCACCAAATGGACGTGAAAACTGCTTTCTTGTATGGCTTCCTCAAGGAAGAGGTATTTCTGGAATAGTGTTAAAATTGGACAACTAGGTCCAAACTCCATGTTCTGATGCTCAGATTAAGAGGCTAATATTTTTGTTGGATTCCTCTTTCTGAGAGGTGTAAAATCCATATAAAAATAGTCTTAATCCGATGAGCAGAACTTATATTTTGAATTTATTATTCTTAATAAATTATATGTGCAAGGTCAGCCAGTTTTGTAATGTAGGCTCACATGCCCAACAGATGTGTCACACACCCTCATTGATGGATATATATACAGGAAAAGTTGGAGAGAATTGGAACACAACTCCTCTCCACGTCTTGGGTTGACTCATCTACTGGTTGGAGGGTTGTTGTGACACATGCTGGGCTGGCTGACCAAAGGAGACTTTGCTGGTTGAAGCATCCTGTTGACCGCCGAAACGAACACATTCATTTTTCTTGTTTCTGATTTGTCTTCTGTAAGATCTGCTTATATGTTCTATCTGCATTTTGCTTATCTACTTGTATGATTGCTGTGAGAAAAGTGAAATTGCTCTTAGCATAGAACATCTACAAAACTTTACATGGTATCGGAGCTGAGGTGAAGACAAACTCACTTCAAGTGATCTCCTCTCCACGTCTTGGGTTTTTGGAGAAGGAGATACACTATGGATTACGCTGGCCTATGGTGCCCTAACTGCTTTGATGCCCTAATTGCTGTAATGCCCTAGCCAGCCGCAGGCTTATGAGGATGAAAACAAACCTTATACGCTGTCCATGGAAACTTTTATACACAGTTTATGAAGCCGTAGTAAGACCCTATGTGAAATGACGGAAACATTCATACGATGTCATGTATACGCAGAATAACGCAGCCATGGTCAACGCTGTTATGTATACGCAGTATAACGGTCGTGGAAACTCAACGATGTCCATCGCTCTGATTTCTAGCAAAAGATGGCGCAGTTCTAATGCGCACGGTTCGGGTGTGTTGCAGGATTGAATGCGCTATAACTAAGGCGGAAGTCTGTTATCTAGCGGAGGTATTCGGTGGACGTAACTGGGTGCTGGTTTATGAAGCAGGATTCGCTGAGATAAACAGCGCACAGGTTTATGTATATAGTGGACGGTCGGATCGACAAGACCGTTCACATGTATAAAGGCAGTAGGTTCCAAGATCGGGTTCGGTGATAGAAACAGATTCTGGACTGTATGTTACATCGAAGGGTCAGCGAACGACGAAGTCTCTTGATATTCTGAGTGGTCGATTATGTGCAGATCTCATGCGCGTTGCATGACAAAAGCGCAGAGATTGATACTCGGAGTACAGTCAGATTAGGCGGGGTTAAGAGACGGTTTTTATCAGAACTGAGGCAGTGGTTCGAACATATGATTGCGCGGTGTTTGGGTGTCCTCTCTTGGACCGATGCGCAGAAGCTTATGTGAGAACAAATTGTCGGGTTCTGGCTTGTGCGGGTTCGTTGGTAGTCTGTCACGGGGACAGAGACCTGCAGCAGAACGCAGGAAGACTGTCACGGGATAGAGTATACAGAACAGCGCAGAGATCTACATGACTGTCACGTGGCAGAAAGTAGACAATAGAGCTCAGGTTAGAGTTGCGTAGATCTACCTGAGGACAATACGTGGACCGAGGTATACAATACGACTACGCAGGTTTTGGACGCTCAGGCAACAGCGCAGAAGTGTATACGTGTCGGGTTTGAGTTAACAAAGTCAGACAGCAGGGTTTGAGTTAACAAAGGCAAGGCCGCAGTTAAGTGCAAGGGTGCCACGTAACTAAGGTGAGCCGCAGTTTTGATAAAGACTTATTAACGCGCTGTTAATAAAGGGTTTATACAGTTATGAAACGACATCCTCACAGTTGATACGCTGTCCAGATACCCTAGACGCAGTAATGCCCTAGCCGCAGTAAGCACCAGGCTTATGAAGAAATATAAACACAGTCAATGGGTCAATAAGACATAGTGAGTCAACAAGACCTGTTCACGCATTCCTCTCTGCCATTCTATACATATATACGCTATATATATATGGTATACAGGTATGGCTATTCTACGTGAAGCCTGGAACATGTGTGGCCTTTCTACGTGATACATATATACGTTGTATATGGAAATTATAACCGCAATAGCTGCAGTCAAGGAAAGGGGTAGCCGCAGTTGAGGAATAACGAAGCCGCTGTAAATGAAGTAGCTGTAGTCAAGTGAAAATGACGAAGCCGTTGGAAATGAATACGCTGCAGTCATGAATATACGCTGGGCAGTCATCATATACAGTAAATAGATATGATGTACGCAAGCTATGATACAACGCTGCAATATATTTATATATGCAGGCAAACAAGGCAGAGATATGTATATACACAATGGCAACATATATATATATACATGTAGTCAATTTATATACATGCAGAACTACAGTCAAGATTTGGTGAGTACAGGTTCAATATGTCTCGGTTTAAGACCACTTCGGACCTACCTTATAAACAACCTAATCACTTGGATATAAATGTATATGGCAACAATGATAGAACTATGATGGTCAAGAGATCCTTCGTATGCCTGTAAAAGGACTCAACATAATGGAAATAATAAGGATGAACAATCTCAGATCATAATGATAGAAGCAGCATCATGGGCATGTCAGTAAAGGGCAGCACGATGATGAATGAGACAGCTTGATGTATGGGCAGCACAGTGATCATGAGCAGCATGAAGATGCATGATGCAGCATGATGGTGCTACATGGTAAGGTGTAACAGATGAACGAAATGGATAGGTGAAGTCGTCACCTTAGAGAAGAAGAATGTCTTCCACTGATCTCATCATTATAAGAAATGATCTATGCACAGATCCAGACAAGTCAAAGTGTTGACTTCTGTTGTAATTACTGATGACATTTACTGATGACTTCTCTCGCAAAACCTGGATATACTTCTTGAAGAAGAAGGATGAGGCTTTCATGTGGTTCCGTACCTTCAAAGCCTTGGTGGAAAATATGACCGGAAAGAAGATCAAGATTTTGAGGACTGACAATGGCACTGAATATGAGTCAAATGAGTTCAAAGACTTTTGCAGAGAAGCTGGCATTAAGAGGGAGACTACCACTGCATATACTCCTGAGCAGAATGGTGTTGCTGAACGCAAGAATAGGACTATTGTGGAAGCTGCCCGTGCCATGCTATGTGACCAGGGTCTTCCAGAGTTTCTGTGGGGAGAAGCTGCAAATACTGCTGTGTACATTCAAAACCGATACCCTCATTCCGCTTTGGACTCCAAAACTCCCGAAGAGGTTTTCTCTGGTAAGAAACCTGATGTCTCACATTTTAGAATTTTTGGATGTCCTGTCTATTTTCATGTGCCGAAAGAAAAGAGAAGTAAGCTGGATGCTACTGGGAAGAAAGGAATGTTTGTGGGCTACAGTGAGACTTCTAAGGCATATAGAGTCTATGTACTTGGTCAAAGGGAAGTAGAGATAAGCCATGATGTCACTTTTGACGAAGATGCTTCCCTGAAGAAAGTAGTAGATCTTCCTAGATCTGAAGAAAACCATGAAGAAAGACCTGGAAATCTGGAAGAACCCCAGGATGAGACTATGCCTGATGTTGAAGGGCCAATGGACCCTATTGATCCTTCCCCTTCTCTAGGAAAGAGGCCATCATGGCTCAGGGACACCCTCGAAGATGCTAAGGGTCATGCTGCCCCAAGGGGAACATTCCGAGAAAGTAAGAAGCCGTGTAGATACCAAGGGTATCTAGCTGCCATGAGTACTATTATACAATCTGAACCTGGATCTTTCGAGGAAGCCATCAAGCATCAAGTCTGGAAGGATGCTATGCATGAAGAATATGAGGCTATTATGAAGAATGATGTCTGGGATGTGGTCCCAAGACCGAAGGACAAATCTGTTGTCACCGCTAAATGGCTCTACAAGATTAAACATGGATCTGATGGGAGTGCTGAAAAGTTTAAGGCAAGATTTGTTGCCCGTGGCTTCTCTCAAAAGGAAGGAATTGACTATGACGATATATTTGCACCTGTGGCTCGATATACCACCATCCGATCCATCATAGCCCTTGCTGCTACGCAAGGATGGAGTCTTCATCAGATGGATGTTAAGACCGTTTTTCTGCATGGTGCAATAAAGGAAGAGGTGTATGTAGAACAACCTCTGGGATTTGAAGTTCAAGATCGAGACACTTATGTCTGCAGGTTGAAGAAAGCCCTCTATGGGTTAAAGCAAGCACCCAGAGCTTGGTATGAGAGGATGGATAGTTACTTGCTGAAGCTGGGCTTCACTCGAAGCAATGCTGATCCAAACCTTTACTTTAAGGTTGAGGAAGGAAAGCCTCTCATTCTAGTGCTGTATGTGGACGACCTCTTCCTGACAGGTGATGACCCTCTCATTCATCAATGTAAGAGGGAGCTTGCTGCTGAGTTCGAGATGAAAGACCTAGGACTGATGCACTATTTCCTAGGCCTGGAGGTCTGGCAGAGACCTGGAGAGATTTTCCTTTCTCAAGGAAAGTATATTGTGAAGCTTCTGGAAAGATTTGGGATGGTGGACTGTAAGTCCGTGTCGACACCAATGGAACTCAACTTCAAGAAGTTGAGTGGCAGCGCTGCAGGGCCTATCTTGGCCAATCCTACTGAGTATCGTCAACTCATAGGAGCTTTGATGTTCTTAGTGAACACCCGTCCGGACATATGTTTTGCAGTGAATACTTTGAGTCAACAGATGGTTGAGCCTCATCATTTTCACTGGGTTGGTGCCAAGAATCTTTTGAGATATCTTTGGGGCACGATAAACCATGGGCTGAGATACACTGCCGGGAGTGTGATACTCCGGGGATATACTGATGCCGATTGGGCTGGCAGTGTGGTGGATCGTAAGAGCACATCTGGATGCTGTTTCAATCTTGGTTCTGCTTCGATCTCATGGATGAGCAGGAAGCAGAAGTCGGTGGCTTTGAGCACCGCGGAGGCCGAATACATTGCTGCTAGTATGGCCTGTTGTGAAGCAGTTTGGTTGAGGAAGCTCTTTAGTGAGCTGTTCCAACATGTGCTAGATACCACTGTAATACTCTGTGATAATCAGAGTGGGATTCGTATGACTGAGAATCCTGTGTTCCACGACCGATCCAAGCATATTGATATCAGGTACCACTTTATCCGGGATATGGTACAGCGAGGCGCCGTAAGGCTCGATCATATAGGAACTGATGAGCAGGTCGCGGATATTCTCACTAAGCCCCTGGGGAAGGTCAAGTTCCTAACCTTCCGTGAGAGTCTTGGTGTCGTGGAAAGACCCTATGATGTGGGTCCTGTTGGACGATGAGCTCTGGGAGCTCTGGGGGGCTTTGGGGATAGCTTCTCGGAGCTATAAGCACTCATAATGCTTCTGCCCCACCCTTGTGATTATTGAGCTGGTTCGCCACTCATTTAATCTGTGCCCCGTATGCATCCTACCCATTGAGTTCAGGGCTCATGGGAAGTACCTCTCATTTGGCCAATGAGGTGTGGAAAAGCTAGAGACTATTAGCAAAGACTGATGGACGCATCAGAGATTGCCGTACTCTCTATCTAGGATGGCATGGTCCAACCACTTGATCTGGGATCAAGATTTGTGAGGTCTGGGACCTCTGGACTGATTATGTCAGTCGGGGAATGATGTCTTTGTGACTGACCCACTTCTGTTCTGAAATAAAGAAGCCAGCAAAGCAAGTTTCGGCGGGATGACTCACGATGTTAATTGCACTAATAGATGGAGTTCTCCCTAGTTGAGAGGGAGTGTTAAAATTGGACAACTAGGTCCAAACTCCATGTTCTGATGCTCAGATTAAGAGGCTAATATTTTTGTTGGATTCCTCTTTCTGAGAGGTGTAAAATCCATATAAAAATAGTCTTAATCCGATGAGCAGAACTTATATTTTGAATTTATTATTCTTAATAAATTATATGTGCAAGGTCAGCCAGTTTTGTAATGTAGGCTCACATGCCCAACAGATGTGTCACACACCCTCATTGATGGATATATATACAGGAAAAGTTGGAGAGAATTGGTACACAACTCCTCTCCACGTCTTGGATTGACTCATCTACTGGTTGGAGGGTTGTTGTGACACATGCTGGGCTGGCTGACCAAAGGAGACTTTGCTGGTTGAAGCATCCTGTTGACTGCCGAAACGAACACATTCATTTTTCTTGTTTCTGATTTGTCTTCTGTAAGATCTGCTTATATGTTCTATCTGCATTTTGCTTATCTACTTGTATGATTGCTGTGAGAAAAGTGAAATTGCTCTTAGCATAGAACATCTACAAAACTTTACAAATAGATACAAGGCTTTGAAGAACGTGACAGGGAAATGCATGTATGTAGGCTAAAGAAAGTCGTATATGGGCTAAAGCAAGCTCCAAGAGCTTGGTATGCTCACATTGATAGCTACCTGCTAAAGCTTGGTTTCACAAGAAGCAAAGCAGACCCAAACCTCTACTTCAAGACAGTCCAAGGTATACCTTTGATTTTGGTATTGTATGTTGATGATTTGTTCTTGATAGAAGGAGAACCTCTATCCCCTATACCTTCACCAACATCAAGGAAGCAACAAGAAGAAGGAACATCCTATCAAGTAAGTGTCTTTATGTCCACATCTGAATCTGTCAAAATGTCTTTTTGCAAGGAAAGCAACAAATTGGTTGGGGCTTCATGTTGAAAAAAGTGTAACTAGGTTCGGTATTTACAAATGTAATTTTGATCTTTGTACTTGTCAAGAAAAAAATATTATTTTTGTAAATTATAAGAACGAGTTTCTTGCTCATTCCATAGGTCTAGGAAAGTGTTGGGAATGGGTTCCCTAGGGTCAATTTTGGGGTTAAACGCCCAAGTTTTTGCATAGGAAGGTAAAGTCTCCCCATTTTGTGGCCGCAAAGCGCGAAGATCTAAAGAGTCATAAAGGGTTTCCACCCTTAGTTTATGTAACTAGTGTCAGCTTTAAGAGATCCACCCATGGTCCGCGGACCATGGGATTGTATAAAAAGGAAGTCTTAGAAGAGTCTAAGGCAGTTCAGTTCAAGGAATCTTGTTATGTATGATGTAATGGGTTTGTGAGAGCTAAGAGCGAAGAGTCTTAGCGTAGGAAAGAGGCTCTACAGCTATGTGCGCGGACCCCTGCAGATGTGTGTGCAGGGCGGTCAGAATCTGTAAAGAGGATCTGAAACATCAATAAAGAAGATTATTCTGGAATTATCTGTGTATGATCTATCTTACTTCTATTATGAATGCATATGATTAAGTTATGATGAACACTGGGTTTATGTTTTGATGCTGTATTGATGCACGAATCTCTATGTTTTGCTTTGTTATATGAACACAAGTAAGAACATTTGTTTACGCGAGGATCATCTTAATGCATGTGAAGTTATTCAATACTTAAGCTAATCTAGGTAAAAACAGAAGTAAGGATAGTTATAGAGGCGCGTAAGTGTTTGATCCGCCTACCTAGGGTGCACGAAGGACGACCGTGGACCTTTGCGGAGGTCTGTAGGACGAATAAAAGAAGTATATCGATAAGCCCTAAAAATATTATCGACCTGCGCGAAGGAAAGTTTAGGGTATAAAACAACATCACTACCATCTATGGGTGCGGAAACTTGGTTCTTGCATCCCCCCATACTGCTTCAGGTGAGATTTCAATCCGCGCTCCACGGATTGATGCCGAAAGGGCCAGTAGTGTAGGGATTTGCTTGGCTAATTAACGTTGAACCTGGGTCAAGGCCCATCAAGCCAACAAATGGTTCCGTTGCCGGGACCGAGATCTGCATAAAGAGATGTGTGATGTTGCATCACTGGAATCCAACTAAGAAAGAGATTGAAGACTAGTTGGATAGAAAGATCCACGAATTCGCGGCGCAAGAGAACAAGAATCCGTGATTGACGAAAGAACAGTGGTTGGACAGATATCTGTACACAGAGATACATGAAATCTTCTTTTGTTCCTTCCCGGTCGAATTATACGAGTGGATCGCGAAATTGGCAGACGACCAAGGAAGGTGGAGACTTGACGGTCTGATAGTTTGGACCCCGGAGTTAGTGCGGAGATTGGAAGCCTCTGAAGACAAGATCGCACGTGTTGTCGATCATTGGCTCAATCGTATCATAGGAGGGTTCGTGACAGTCACAGAATTCACGATCGATACTTCGGTCAGTTACAACGAAGCAAAGTGTCGCTTCTTCAAGGGACTGCGAGGTAAGTATTTAAGGTTTTTAAATACTTGGATTAAGATACTCTTGTGTGAAAAGCGGGTTATGAAGCTACCTTGATATTTGGAGCTATGCGAAGCGAAAGATCTTTAGGGATAGAGGGAACACAGGCCCTGAATATAGCCTGCTGATTAGACCTCCTCTGAGTGATGACGAGGAAGCAGCATAGGCTTCTCCGCAGAGCGTTGTTAAACTGATAAGACGAGGGTTCCCGCAAATACCCATCCACCCACACCACCTCCATCTTCACCTCCACCGCATACGCCTTCACCCACACCACCGCCACCATCCAATATGGCGAATTCAGTAAAATTGCCTGTGTTCAAGGGATCGGGAACTGAGGACCCGGACCAATTTTGGTTTGTCGCAGAGATCGTATGGGAAGCTCAGGGTATTACAAATGATCAGATGAAAAAAGCAACGTTGGTTACTGCTTTGCAGGAACGTGCGCTAACATGGTACATTAAGTACTGCACTGATAACTCGATGGCTTCATTAGCAGATATTCAGACCGCGCTGAATAAGGAATTCAGCAAGCCCAAATTTAAAGCTCAATCAATTGTGGGATTCAAGGAGATCATGATGAAGCCTGGCGAGACACCTTGGGATTTGGATCAAAGGTTGAAGTGCACAATCCACGAAGCCAACATGAATCTTATGGATGGGCAGCACCGCGAATGGTTTGTGGCTTCGCTCCTACCTCATCTAAGGGTTGCTTTGTCACAGCAAAAGATTGGAACCTAGGCAGAAGCCCTGGAGATTGCAATGAGATTGCACGAGACATCGATGCAAGATGCTAATTTAGGGGTTCAGCAGATTCACGCGTAGTTGTAGAACCTGTGCCTAGAATTTCAAAGTCTGAAGAAAGATAGAACAGCTCGGCCAGAGGTGCACGAAGAAGTTTGGTGCTTGAAGTGCAAAAGTCAGGGGCATGACAAAGATCACTGTCCAATCTTCGCGAATTATGTTGCAATAGGGGGACCAATGCCTCTGAGGCCAGAAGCTCCAGTAGGACCAAGTACAGGGCCCGCGCTATGGTGTGCTATCTGTCAGGTAGCTGGAAAACATGCAACAGACAATTGCCATTTGCTGCAGAAATTTGTACAGACACCGCAACAGCTCTTCTGCAACTTCTGTCAATCGGTAGGTCATGATGAGCGTAATTGTCGTAGTTATGAGCTAATGATGGATAGAACACCCGCATATAGGGTGCAGGCAGAAACCCGGCCTCCGGACCAAGGCACTGGGGGAGCACGAGGCAAATATCAGGGGTGCGGACGAGGCCGAGGTGGAGGAGGACCTGGTAGAGGTCGGGGACAGGTCATTTGTTACAACTGTGGAGGACCGGGACACTACGCGCGAGACTGCCCAAATCTGACACGTCTGTCATGCCGATATTGTACTTAGTTTGACCATGTGACAGAGGATTGCCTACGAAAAGGGGGCGCAGCCTCAGCAGCCGACTCAGAACCTGCAGATGATGAGGGTTGAGCCTCGCGAGGAGGATCCTAAGGTAAATATTGTGCTGCGGAGTGGAATGACGACTGGCGAAGATAAGGGGAAGCAACCTAAAGAAGGTGAGTGGGTCCGCAAAGCGCCAGAAAAGGAGATCGGGTTTGATCTAGAACGCGCAAGGGAAACATTTATGGAAGCAAAGAAAAGCTTCGCTGAGGCCTCTACCTCAGGAAGTCAAGATAAGCCAATTGAAGAGATGGACCCTTCCATGCTTACTACTTTCTTGGAGACATGTATGAAGCTGCTGCGCGATAGCAAGGTTGTGAAAGGACTGCAGGAGCTAATAAATAAGTGCGCCGGAAAAGAAAACGCTCCTGACGGACCATGCATAGTCAAGAAGATTGGTAAGCATAAGGCGAGAACGGGGCGTGAGATGAGGCTCACTGCGCAGATAGGAGAATATGAGATGGATCAAGTTATTCTAGATCTGGGGTCGGACGTGAATGTTTTTCCTAAACAGACATGGGAGAGGATGGGGAGACCTGCGCTACAGTGGTCTCCGATTCAATTAAGAATGGCAAATCAGCAGAAAATCATCCCCATGGGAAGATTGCAGGGAGTGATAGTTGATATTGAGGGCGCGAGTGCATTGGCTGATTTTGAAGTGATAGAGATTGTGGATGACAACAATCCCTACCCTGTGCTCCTTGGGATCGATTGGGCTACTGACATGAATGGGGTAATCAATTTGAAGAAGCAGAAGATGATATTTGAGAAGAAAGCTCTCCGCGTAGTAGTGCCCCTGGACCCTGCAGAAGGACCGCGCTATACTGAACCGGTCCGCGATTATGAAAGCGATGATGATTTGGACCAGATTTATAAGATAACGATGCAAGATCAGGATTGGGTGAATCCGACAACAGATGGACACATTGCTTGGGACCACGAAAGTTCCTGCACATCAGATTCAGATGAGGAGTTGGAGCACTGGCAAAATCGACTGCATGAAGTATCTACGCTGCGCTGTAATATGATGACCAAGTCGTTGCATTGTGTATCGTCAGAGGTAAGAAATCTGCCTTACTATGATGGTTTAACTAATGTCGATAACTTTTTGGATGCATTCGAAAGGGAAGTGCCAGAGAAGCATCGCTTCCAGGCCTTGGATTGGGCACTACGCGCTACACCTACGAGATGGTGGGGTACGCACAAAGACAATTTTGATGATTGGTGCGTGTACAGAAAGATGATGAGATTACGGTTTGGTCACCCACAAGTATGGCTAACAGAGAAATATGATGGAAGGAATGACCCGCGCGATCACCTGGCCAAATGGACTAAGGTTTATGGAGCGGAGCCTCAGCCTGAATGGGTGCATCTGTTTTGTCATACTTTGGATGTAATACCGATGAACTGGTACTTGGAAACAGAGCTCCGCCATGGCACTGAAGAATGGGACGTTTTGCAACAGGGATTCTTGATGACGTTTAGCTTTGAGGATGGGTTTGAAAGTATTAATGAGGCATTGCAGGAAGTTAAGGCAACAATCTTCAGAGTACCGTAGGATCCCTTGGACTTAATTCAACTGGATTGGACCACCCAGCTGAGCCACGCGTTGGAGTGTTACAATGTGACTGTCAAAGAAGAGGACGAGGACCCGAGGAACATTAATATCCCAGAGACTGAAGGTCACCGCGAAGTTGAAGGACCGCAAATTGAAAATCCAGATATCACTACGTCGCTAAAAACAAGACAAGTAAACATTGGAACAGAGGCGGAGCTGAAGTTTGCAAAGATTGGGGACTACTGGGATGACGCAACAATAGATAAGGTCGTTGAATTGCTCTGCAAATACCAGGACTTGTTCCCTACGAAGTTCTCAGACCTAAAGGGGATAATAGGGGACCTGGGAGTTATGAAAATTACATTGAAACCAGACGCGAAGCCGATCAAGCAGAGGCCTTACCGCCTCAATCCGAAGTATAAAGAAAGGGTCCGCTTAGAGTTGGATAAAATGCTTGCAGTGGGTATTATTGAACCAGTAGAAGAGTCTGATTGGGTGAGCCCAATAACAAGTTCAAAAGGAGCGCGAAAAGGCATGGCACGATCGACACATCAAACTGTGCACCTTCAAGGTAAATGATTTAGTGTTATTATATGACAGCAAGTTTGATAAATTTCCAGGAAAGTTTCGGATGCATTGGCTGGGGCCCTATGTCATCAAAGAGATTACTGATAGTGAAGCAGTTCAGCTGGTGAAGTTGAATGGAGATCTATTTCCAGGGAAGGTAAATGGCAGCCGATTGAAGCCATACACCAGGGATTTAGCCAAATGACTATATCGTTGAAGGACAGTCTTAGCGTTCTAGATAGCTGAAAGGAGGCACGGAACTATAAACTACACTACCAGGGTTGTAGAGCTGTGCGACTAAGGGACTGCGCGGAAAGGAGGAACGTCACAATATTAGCAAAAGCGTGAAGGGAGATGCGCTATAGGAGGAGAGACTACGTAGGGCAACCAGAAAGTGACCGTTATGGTCATTGTTCATGAGTTGACAGTGGGAAAATGGCTAAGTGGAGCGGGGGGCCGACATTTAAGTCGAAATTTAAGAGCGAGATCTTTGAAAATCTGCCACCAATCTAGCATTTATGAGCGGATTTTGGGGGGACGGTCGGATTCAAATTCGAATTTGCCTATAAATTACAAATGGCTGCCCAACAAAAAACACTTTGCATTCTGAGAATTGAGGTGTTGAGCTATCAGGTGCGCATGAACCTTGAGAGTTTTGAGGCTTTGGTAGCGAGTTCAATGTTTGACAAGTTGCCTCACGCAACCCAGGAGCTTCTTACTAGCCTCATGTTAGCGGCTGTAGAAACCGCCAGTGTTGGAGGATCCATGGCATCTAAGGGAGCTGCCCCTGAGATTGCAAGTGTAGAAGTACCCGTAGAAGTGCCAAAATCGCCGAGGCCGAGGCCTATGCCGACTAGAGAGGGTCCAAAGACGAAGAAGGACAAACAGAAAGCACCACATCCGGTGTGCGCATCGCCCAGGAAACACCAAAAGAAAGAGAAGCCCACCGCATAGGAGAAGGGCAAGGTGGTAGACCTAGAACCTGACGAGGACGTAGAAGAAATTGATATGGGTGCAGAAGACATTGACGTTGAGGGCGTAGACCCTATCTCAAAATTACCCGAATACATCCCTCCATGCCAGGGTAAGGTGAAGATCACGAAAGATCCGAATGAGGGGAAATTTATGCTCAACACGCCTCTGCTGCCGGAGAAAATCACGTTCGAAGGACTGCGCCTAGTACACGTCCCCCATTTAAAACTTGAGGATTGGGACTTGGCGGATACTGAGCGGTTCCCCCACTTGGCGACTGATACATTTATGCACCGCGTCTTCTATAAAGATTCTGGTGTGACCGCGCTGGAGCTGAGGCAATGGATTAAAGGGGTCGACAAGGCAGGGTTGTTGAATCTCCTATGGGTGTCGCATTACCAACGCACTACCATAAACATGATCGTGATCAAACAATTGTTGTGTCTGGTGCACGACGGGTGCCTGTGGTTGGAGGAGCCAATCCCGATAACCGATATGCTGATCCATAGGATCACCTTGTTGCCACATTCAAGGCTGAACCCGGCCAAGGCATTTGGCGGCAAGGAGGGCGAGCGTGACCTCGCCGAAAGAATGAAGGACAAGTTTAAACTTGTCAAGAAACCACGCGGATACTCCATATCAAGCATAACTGACCCTGCGGTCAAGGTAGCCACCCAGATTTTGGCTGGGAAGATAATGCGGAAGTGTCATGCAGATGAGGTGTCGGCACTAGTTGTGTCACTAGCGGCCCAGTGCGCGGAGGGCGTACAATTCAATTGGGCACGCTATCTCTACAATGAGTTCCTCGCAAACTACAGAGAAGCACAAGACCAGAGTAAGACCTTTCACTACTCTTGGCTACTATTATCAATTGTGTTGGTCGCATGGCAGTTACCGGAGGACAGTCAATTTCCTCCGGTTGCGAAGGATTTACCAGAAGCAGCGAAGTTTGCTTCGTTGTGGGCCACAAAGGACGCTGTGTGGGTCCGCGAGAGCAAGGTATTCTGGGTCTTGATGGAGATGAGTATCAATATGGCCATCAACAGGAAACCACGGTTGTCGCCAACCGTCTTCGAGCAGTTGTCAAAATATGTGGAGTTCAAGGCGGACTTCCACTGTGTCTCCATGTGGGCGCGAAAGGACCCCGAATAGAAATGGTATGATCTTCCATACCTGGCGACAGACGATGCAATCGCAGCGATCCTTGAGTGTTGGCTAGCAGAGTGGCGCACGGCCTCAAATCTGTCAGCTGGGTCTAGTAAGTCCAAAGGAAAGCAGAAGAAGGAAGATACCCGGTTGAAGATGCAGCAGTTGGTCGGCAGGAGGAAAAAGGAGGCTGAGGAAAAGGCCAGAGCAGTGTGCGCTGCTAAGGAGCAGGTGGAAGAGAAGGAAGATGAGGAAGAGTGCGACTCGGATAGGAGTCAGAGGTCTCCTTCGTCGCAAACGGAGGACGAAGAGAAGCAATCAGGACAGGGTGGTGCAGACCCGGAGACTACTCCATTTTGGGTTAAGCGCACCAGGGAGCAGGAAAAAGAAGGGCCATGGAAGAATTCCAAGGCCAGTAAATCATCGATCGACCTGATCACTCTGATGGAAGGTGATCTGAATGACATCGGGGACACAGTAAGAGACGCGACCGCAGAACTGCTGCAGCAGTTTGAGCAGTAGCAGAAACAAGCCCTGGTTGTCATTCAGACCGGTCTGCGCAAGTTGAAGATCCAGGCTACTCAGACCGGTGTAGGGCAAGGCAGCGCGGCGTCAACTAGTGTGGCGCTGGGAACCTCAGAAGCAACGGAGATGGTTCGCTCTATGGATCCCCGGGTTGTTGCGTTGTCGAATGGAGCGTTGACTGCAGAAGCGGGCGCTGATAGGGCCACCGTCAGCGCTCTAAAAAGGGTTGGGTTGAACTTGGTCGCGCTTCCAAGTGAAGCCCTTCACACTTTGCAAGACGGTGTGATCGTGGAACTTCGGGCTAGAGAACAGCGCTTGCTGAATGTGATCAGCGAACAGAAGGTCAATAATGCATAGATGTTTGTAGAGAAGACTTCCGCAATTGATCTCCTTAAGAAGATTATGGAGAAGAACGAGTGCACCACAGCCGTGGTAGCTAAAGCATGCAGAACCATTCCGAAGCTGCATATCCCAAAGGATGCGCCAGTCGACGCCAGAATTCGGAAGCTCGCTGCAGGTGTGCGCGATGCTAAGACAGAGCTGGCTAAGGTTCAGTTTGAGCTAAACCTTAAAATTACAGAGCTTGAGTTGAAGGCCCGACCTTCGACTCCACTAGAGGTCAAAGAGCAGCGCGAGGCCGCTATCAAAGATGCAGTTGCAACAGTCGATGCTGCAGTGAAGGATTGCACTGCGCTCTTCGAACAATCACTCGAAGTAGTTACCAATCTGCAGGAAGATCCCAACCTACACAGATTAGAAATGAAGGCGAGGCAAGGCGAGGGAATTGCAGCAGAGGTACGACGAGGTCAGAGTTACACAGAGGTTGGCAAAGCTGCAGGAAGCAAAGGCACTAAAAGAACAGGTGGACGTAGCATAATGCAAGGAGGTAGTACTAAAGGCCAAATTGGGGCCTTGGCTAGATGAAGCCTATGTGCTCACGACCACCATTGAAGGAAAGTTGGCAAACCTGCATACAACACAGCCGCAAATCAAGGCAGATAGCGCAGGACTCGCAACGGAGCAGCTAGTGGAACAGGTTGAGCAGGCAACGACTTAGTATGCCGCCGAAGTTGCAGTGGTACAGGTGGAGCTGCGAGGCCTTCACGACAAGATCTCCGTGCCAGCAGAGTGACTCGGGGGTGAGTCACCGTATTTGTGTTGGGGGCCTGTTAGGAACGGGTCCCCTAGGGTCAATTTTGGAGTTAAAAGCCCAAGTTTTTGTATAGGAAGGTAAAGTCTTCGCATTTTGTGGCCGCAAAGCGCGAAGATGTAAAGAGTCATAAAGGGTTTCCGCCCTTAGTTTATGTAACTTGTGTTGGCTTTAAGAGATCCACCCATGGTCCGTGGACCATGGGATTGTATAAAAAGGAAGTCTTAGAAGAGTCTAAGGCAGTTCAGTTTAGTGGAGTCTTGTTATGTTTTATGTAATGGGTCTGTGAGAGCTAAGAGCAAAGAGTCTTAGCGTAGGAAAGAGGCTCTGTAGCTGTGTGCGCAGAGGCCTAGGGTAGAAGTCCGCTGCTAGGTTCACGGACCCCTGCAGCACAGGGCAGTCTGAATCTGTAAAGAGGATCTGAAACATCAATAAAGAGGATTATTATGGAATTATCTATGTATGATCTATCTTACTTCTGTTATGAATGCATATGATTATGTTATGATGAATACTGGGTTTATGTTTTAATGTTATATTGATGTGCAAATCTATATGTTTTGCTTTGTTATATGAACGCAAGTAAGAATATCTGTTTACGCGAGGATCATCTTAATGCATGTGAAGTTATTCAATACTTAAGCTAATCTGGGTAAAAACAGAAGTAAGGATAGTTACAGAGGCGTGTAAGTGTCTGGTTTGCCTATCTAGGGTGCGCGAACGATGATCGTAGACCTTCGCGGAGGTCTATAGGAAAAATAAAAGAAGTATATCGATAAGCCCTAAAAAGCTTATCAACCTGCGCGAAGGAAGGTTTAGGGTATAAAACGACATCACTACCATCTCTGGGTGCGAAAACTTGGTTCCTGCATCCCCCCATACTGCTTCGGGTGAAACATCAGTCCGTGCTCCACGGATTGATGCTGAAAGGGCCAGTAGTGTAGGGATTTGCTTGGATAATTAACGCTGAACCTGGGCTAGGGCCCATCAAGCCAACAGAAAGTCAAAGAGTCAATGACATGTGTAAAGAGCTCTTCTTGAGCATATATGAAATGCATACAAGTCTAGAACAGACCTCCAAGACAAGCACAATCCTCCAAGACAAGCACGAAGAAGTCTGCCTGCAAAACGATGAAGAAAACAGTTTAGTCGGCCTCAAAATGAATATTAATGACAAGTCGGCTCAGAAATAGGGACACATCAGTTCACCCTAACATGTCGGCTTATTTGCAGACTTGACTACTATAAATAGGAGTGTAGGGTCACCACAGAAAGCCAAATTCTCGGATCTCTCTGAAATTGTGGATGATGATAGAGGCACAGAACTTCGGATGGGTACAGGAGTGCAGGAATCTCAGTCAAGTCACTTCGGACAAGCTCAATGGTTCAGGTCTCAGATGAGTAATAGTCTCTGTGTTTTCGAATGGGTACTGCAAAGATAATGTCTCGGTCTCTTCACTCACTGTCTCGGCATACAACTCAGTCATAGTCTCAAGCATACATATGATAAGAATGATCTCGGCAAACACTCATTGTCTCGGCATATAACTGCAGTCACAAACTGTCTCAGCATACTAAACATGGTTACAGCCTTGATATATTGGTGATGAAAAGGATCTCTGTGATCACATTGTGATACACTCTATCTCGACTTACTTCCTAGATACAGTCATGATCCCAGCATAGATGCAATTGTGGTCTCGATGGTGTCTCAATAAAGATATCAGTGGTGTAGTAATGATCTCAGTGCAGCAGTGATGATGATCTCAGTAAGAGTGTAGTAATGATCTAAGTGAAGATGGAGATATGATACAATAGTCATCTCAGTGAAGGTGCAAGAATAATGATCAAGGTAAAGCAGCAGTGTTGATGATGATCTCAACAGTAAGAAGAGGATTGGTGTCTTGGTCTTGGAGTGGCCTAGTAGGTCAAGGGTCACAGTCTTGGTATTCATCAATTGGAATCTTTATAAGAAGAATTTAGTGCGGGTTTTCCCCTCCAAGAGGGAGTGGTTTTAGCCCTGGCAGGATGCCAACATATTGTGTTCTTGTCTCTTTTTTTTGGTAGCTATTTGATGAACTAACGAAGATACACTCTAATAATAATAAGTGAAGATTGGAATAAGAAAAATTGAAAAACAAGTCACAAATAGTTATCATGCCTAGAAGAATCTCATTATCTATAATTTCCCTAGATTCTTCAACACTTCAAACTATCGTGCATGGAAGAAAATGACAGATTTGAATCTCATTGAAAATGAGGTTATGGAAGAGTGAATAAAGATCTGACCAAACCGGGCGGAGAGCGGGAGCAAAAAGAACAGTGATTGCGCACGTCGAGGGCTTCGCGAGTTGCAGAAGGCGCACCTCATGGAGGGTCGCAGAGGAGGGAGAGCATCTCCCTCCTTCAAGGAAGTCGTTGCTAACAGAGGTAAGAAACCTCTAGAAAGTACGAAAGGAACTTCAGGAGGAGGAAAAGAAACCATGGAAGAGGAGATAGCAGGAGGCAACATCGAGGGAATCAACGGCACAAAGGACAAGGAGGGTGAAGACAAAAAACAGGACACTAAAGAGAAGAAACAAAAGGGACCCTGCAAACCCAAAGCTGAGATCACTCCAAGAGTTGTTTTAAATGATCCTGCCCTGCAGGCATACAGGGATCACATGCGGACATATGCTATTATCTGTAAGTTCATGGGACTATGGCCCACTGAAAAAGCTTTACAGACTTGGATCAAATATCATTGGAAACCTAAAGGGAGCATAGACCTTCATCTTGGGTCAAAGGGTTTCTTTATGGTGGTGTTCACGAATATTGAAGACAAGGACAAAGTCTTTGAAGGTGGACCCTACTTCTTTGCGGCAGCTGGACTCTACATGAGGCCATGGATTATGAATTTTGTCCCGGAACGGGAAACTTTTACCTCTGTACCGGTCTGGGTAAGACTTTATTCCTTACCTCTTGATTACTGGCAAAATGAATCGTTAATGGCCATAGGCAATAAATTAGGACGCTTTGTCAAAATTTCTGAAGCTACAAGAAGAGGGAAATACACTTCATTTGCTAGAATATGCGTGGAAATGGATCTATCAGGAGCCTTACCAGATGAAGTGATCCTGGAAGTCTTTGATGAAGAATGGGTGCAAATAGTAGACTACGAGCATATTCCCTTCAGATGCTGTAGATGTCATGAACACGGGCATCTATTTAGAGACTGTCCACAAGGGAAAGTAGGAAATAACAGCAAGGCAAATACAATGAAGGAAACGGACAGCTTTCAGAAAGTAGTCTATCGAGGAAAAGGAAGCAAGAAAGGAACAAAGCAACAGCAAGATGAAGGACTTAAAGGTAGCCAAAACAAGTTCCAAGTTCTAGAGGAAGATGAAGAAACCACAAAGGAAGATCAAGCAACAGAAGGAAAGGCTGGAGAAAAGAGAACAGAAGAGGAAGGTGACCAAAATCAGAAAACTGGGTACCAGACAGAAACCATTATGAGTGAAACAGAACTTGAGATGGATCAGGATATGACCCCGAGTGAGATGGATCTGGAAGACCATGAGTTACAGGAGATACTTGACAAAGAAAACCTAGATCTGGAAGGGTTCTTGTTCCAGGGAACCACGGGAGGAGTGGATTCGGTACCCCAAGAAGAACTTAATAAAATACAACAGTTGTTTTTATGGAAAACACAATCTAATGCATTGGGAAAAGGAAAAAATACAGATAAACCGGAAAACAGAGGAGTGAAGGCGCTAAAAGCAACCCCGGGACTAGCGACAAGAAACCCAGGTAAAAAAAGAGGCAGGAAAAAGCAGAATGAACTCTTGATGGAGTGTGGCAAGCTAATGATAGATTCAGGTAAGATGAAAGATCTTGCCAGCTACTCCTTCACAAATCTTTAATTATGAAGTTTATTTCTTGGAATATAAGAGGTCTAGGGAGTAGAAGAAAGCAAAGAATTCTCAGTAATAGAATGAAACAAGAAATGTCGGACATTATCTTTATCCAAGAAACAAAAAGTTCCATTCAAAAAATCAGACAAATCCACAGTAAATGGCTCAGTAGATTTGAGTTTCTAGAAGTTAAAGCAGAGGATACTGCGGGGGAATCCTCACTCTTTGGAACCCTCACAAATTAAGTGTTATAGATGCTGAGGCTACCAGGAATTATCTATCAGTTATCTTTCAACCGGAAGGAGACAGGCACTCCTATCTAGTAACCAATGTTTATGGTCCTCAAAGAATAGATGATAAACTCAAGTTCCTAGACTCACTGGAGGATCTCAGGGGCAGACATATAGGAATACCTTGGATCATAGGAGGGGACTTCAATATGATCAAATCTCTTTCTGAGAAAAAAGGAGGAATGAGGATCCTCAGTAAAGACTCATTGGAATTTCAAACCTTTATAGACAAGATGAACCTAGTAGAGGCTGAAATGAATACTGGCCTCTTTACTTGGAATAATAAAAGAGGGGGCGAATCTCAAGTAGCCTCTAAGTTAGACAGATTCCTGATCTCAGAGAATCTGATGCTGGCAAATAAGGAAATAACAGCTGAAGTCCTCCCCTTTGGAGGCTCAGATCACTGGCCGGTTCAAATGGAGATCAAAGGTATGGACATTCTCAGAAACAGACCATTCAGGTTTGAAAATATCTGGCTCTCCCACCCAGATTTCTTCAACAATATCAAAAATTGGTGGACAGAAGACTTACAGATTCAAGGAACAAGAATGTTTCTTCTGCATAAAAGATTAAAGCATATCAAACTCAAACTAAAAGATTGGAACATAAATGAATTTGGCAATATTTTTGTAGAGAAAAAATCAATTGAAAATAAAATTAAGGAACTCAACCAGACTCTAATCAAGGACGGATTTGATAAAAACAAAAGCAGTCAAGTGGATAAATATCAGCATGAGTGGGACAATCTGTGCAAACAAGAGGAAGTCTTCTGGAAACAAAAATCTAGAGTCCAATGGCTGAAGGAAGGGGAGCGTAATACAAAGTTTTTTCACGGGTCCACTATGACAAATAGAATGCATAATAGAATATCTTCAATCAAAAACAAAGAAGGGGATATTCTTACATCCCATGAGAATATGGAAGCGGAGTTAGTTCAACACTTCCGAAGCATTACTCAGGAAAATAATTTGTACAGAGAACAGTTCATTCGGGAGGTTACTAGAAATATACCAAAAATGGTATCCAGAGAGGATGATTTTAATCTAAATAGACTAGTTTCTGAAAAAGAGGTTGACGACACCCTCAAAGAAATGCAGAATGGAAAAGCACCAGGCCCAGATGGGTTCAATGTGGATTTTTTCAAGGCATGCTGGAAAATTGTTAAACAGGATATCTTGAATGTGGTGGAGGATTCCAGAGTGAACAGTACCATCTTGAAAGTGTTGAATACCTCCTTTATCTCCCTTATCCCTAAGTAGGAGGATGCTCAAACTCCGGATAAGTTCAGACCCATCGCTCTGTGCAATGTGGTCTACAAAATTATATCCAAAGTAGTGGCAAACAGACTTAAGCCTTTGCTTCCTACCCTAATTTCAGGGGAACAATCAGGATATGTGGAAGGCAGACAAATTTTAGACAACATCATTCAAGCTCATGAGGTAGTTCACTCACTAAAAAGCAAAAAGAAGGCCGGCATGATCATGCAATTAGATATAGCCAAAGCCTATGACAAAGTAAACTGGACCTATATGAAAAGGGTTCTTAGTGCTTTTGGTTTTGATCATAAATGGGTCAGATGGGTAATGGCCCTAGTCACCTCCTCCAGCTTCTCTATTTTGGTAAATGGCTCTCCCTCTGAGATTTTCAGTCCTTCTAGAGGCCTCAGACAGGGAGACCCACTCTCTCCTTTTCTTTTCATTCTTATGATGGAAGGACTGGGCAGGGCCATCAAGCAAGCTAAAGATGCAGGCAAGATTAAAGGCCTTCTACTTTCCGAGAATGGTCAAGCTCTTACTCATCAACAATTTGTAGATGACACAATGCTACAAGGAATCCCTACCGTCAAAGAAGCAACAACTTATAAACTTATTCTGAGCACTTTTGCCATGGCCACAGGTATGGAAGTAAACCTTTCTAAATCAAAAATCTTTTTCTTTAACACCAACTTGGCAATCCAAAGGAATATTTCCAAAATTCTTGGTTTTCAAAGGGATTCCCTTCCCTCAAAATATTTGGGTATCCCTCTAACAGATAAACCATTGCTCAAAAGCATTTGGGAACCCTTGATGAATAAGTTGCAGGACAAAGTCAACAAATGGACCTTCAGATCTTTAAATCTTGCAAGCAGGTTGGTTCTCACCAAAGTTGTCCTGCAAGCCATCCCTATCTTTATGTTATCTGCCCTCCCAGCTCCGAAAGGAGTCCTTCAGCAACTGAGAAATATACAAAGAAACTTCCTTTGGGGAAAGGAGGAGAATAAGAAGAAATGGGCTCTAGTGTCTTGGGAGAAACTTTGTAGACCCAAAGACCATGGAGGGCTTGGCTTGGACGATCAGGAAATACTCAGCAAGGCTTTAGGGGCCAAACTTTGGTGGCGCTGGGTTCATAATCCAGAGACTCTATGGGCTAATATCTGGAAGGAAAAATATGCCATATCCTGGCAAACTAATGACCTCATAAGAATGTCAGGGAACATTAAGGGCTCACACATCTGGAACAAAGCCTGGGAAAACAAAAGATTAGTTCAAGAAAATAGTTTCTGGGAAATCAGAGAAGGGAATCAAGCCCTCTTTTGGGAAGATAAATGGCAATAGGAACCAATACTGTTAAAAGAGAACTTCCTCGAGCTTAAACAGGAGACAGATTCACAAGGCTTAATTAAAGTCAGGGACTTCTGGGATAACACTCAACCAATGGGGAAATGGAGAGTCTGGAAGAATATTGAATGCAAAAATAATATCCTCTTGAAAATTAAAGCAGAGGATCTAAAAAAAATGGTGGAACAAAGGAAAATCTTAGTTTCTAAAGGGCAAGACCAACTAAGATGGGGCAAGAATCAAAGGGGCACCTTTAATCTCAAAGAAGCCAAAGGCATTCTCCTGGAGCTGAATCCCCAGGTTCTGGATAAAATCTGGCTGAAGCTTTGGAGGCACCAGGGGTGGATGAAAATCAAACTCTTCATGTGGTTGGTTTACCAAAGGAAAATATTGACGTGGGACAACATTAGGAAGAGAGCTGTTCTAGGGCCTTCCAAATGCCCTCTCTGTGGAGAGTAAGAAGAAACGATGGAACATCTTCTTAACTACTGCTATTTCACCTCCTGATTATGGCACATATTTGATAAAAAATTTCAACAAACAGACAGGGACAGAGGAAGCAACTTCAAGACCCTCATTAGTTGGAGGGGAAATTTCTCAGAGCATGAAATTCTCAACTCAGCATGGACCCTTACACCAAGCTTTATTATATGGAATGTTTGGAAGGAGAGGAACAAAAGAATATTCAAGTAGGAGAAAAATCCCTCACATGTACTGTTTGAGAAGATTTTGAAACAACTTAAGGACATTGTAGGCTCCATTGTTTGCAACCACCATATTAATCCTCCCTCGAATCTGGAAAGTAATATTCTCAAACAATTAGGGCTGCAGGAACTTTCTCATCAAGGTCTTAACAGAAAGGTAACAGTTAGGGACAGGGAGCAGGATTTCTGGCATCCTCCCCCGGCTGGATATCTAAAATTCAACATTGATGGGGCGGCTAAAGGAAACCCGGGATTGGCTGGGTATGGGGGAGTACTCAGGGATGCCAAAGGAAGTATTATCTTCATTTTCCATTGTCATCTCGGTACAGCTACCAATAATATGGCTGAACTCATGGCTTTGGAGCATTGCCTCGATTTTCTAAGTCAGGAGAATTGCTGCAATGTGATTGTGGAAGCAGATTCAGAGATAGTCATTAACTCAGTGAAAAGAATTAGTAATGGATCAGCGCCGGAGAAAGTCTCCAAGCACTGGAAGTTAATCGGGGTTTTCTAGAGAATCGAGAATCGCCTACATAACCTGCACACGGTGACCTTCCAACATGTTCGTAGAAAGGCCAACAAACTGGCTGACCTGTTAGCCAATCAGGGGGTTAGCAATACAGATGTCAATGTTTCGATAAGATGGCAGGAGTTGAGACAAAGCAATTTAAAAACTCTATGCAGTGAACAAGAGGAGGAAGACATTAGAGTCTTCAGATACAGAGTGCAGGAAGCAAGCCCTTAATCTTGAGGCCTTTGCATGGGTTTTCAAAATCTAGCTTACAGGTCCTTGAAGAAGGGTTGATCACCGAAAAGTGATAGATACCAGAGCAGTAGTAAGAGTGTTAACAATGATCTCCAGGGAATACATGTTCAGGCTAGAAAGACAAGCAAACTCAGTAGGGATTTCATTGATAGCCGGAATTAGTGTTTTTTTGGGTCTTGGAGAGAAAAACCACTTCCTAAACGGTTTTTTGATGATCGCACAACTTTGAAAGGGAAAGTGGTTTTAGAGAATTTGCAGTGATCCCATACATCTTCCCACATGTGGCAGAGGGAGGATTGGAAAACCACCCTTTTTGCGCATTATAGTATGGTTAACTCAAGCGATGCGACATTCTGGACAACCGTTGGATTTTGCGATTGGTTCAACGGTCTAGATCGGTCGAGCAGTTTTGAAGAGCGACAAGTCAAACCTAGGTCGGCTTGGCTGGGTGCTACCTTCCAGGTCTGTCGGTTTAGGGGTCAGAATACAAGGCTCCATTCAAAGAGTCTTGTCAAGGGTCTGTTGGGAGGAAAACCTTGCAGGTTTCACAATTTCTTGGATCCAGTTTTCCATTTTTCTTCCGAGCAACAGGGGCGGGGAGGACAGCTTAATGAGATTTCTGGCGGTCCCTATGTTTGAAGTTTCAACAATGAAGATGGGGGCATCTGCATACTGATTTATATGGCCGGGTCAAGGAGGGTTGAAGCAGCGACAGGTCGTAAGCCGGAGTCCATTGGTGGCCGCAAAGACAAGAGTTTTCCAGGCTGGCTTACTAAACCACGACCCGAGCGGTTTCCAGTGATCGCGGCGCGCAAAAGTGGGAAGTGGTTTTGTCTATTTGGGAGCGATACCACTCAGTGTGTGCCACGTGGCGGTGGGGGCGGGAGGAATACCACCCTCATCACACGCTAAAGTGCGCGCAGGTAGGTGGGTGCGATATTATTATCAGTCGTTGGATCATACAAAGCAAATCAACGTATGGGATTGGTCGTGCAAGTCTGCGGGTCCCGACGGTAAACGACGGACTGCTTGTCATTGCGAAACGGTTCATAGCCGTTGGATCGAACGGACAGTTTTAATAGTTGAGATTAAAAAGGATGTTGGGATTTGGCGAGAAGGGGATGTCCTGGGTTTCTTTTGACTTTTCGCTCTGGCCTTTGTGCAACGGGTTTTGAATATGGGGGGAATGAAACCTTTATATTTTTGACTCTGTTGTTCATTTTGGATCCGCTTCCTTGCTTGCTCTTCCTTCTTTTGAAGCATGTAAGGTTTAGTTGTAGGAAGGAAGGCTTGTACTTTTAGCCCAGTTTTCTGGTTTTGATGGGATCTCTTCATGGTCAACGACCATGCGAGATTTCTTGTATTTTATGTTCTTTTGTTGATGATTAATGAAATTGAAGGTCCGACTCCTGCATTAGCAAAAAAATAAAATGAAATTATGGAACAAGTCAAAGGTTCTATCACTAAACCAAGAAAGGAAGATGCTCAAGCTCTTGCCAAGTATATGAAAGGGGAGTTAGAGCTCAAAGGATTCTCATAGAATCCATCAAGGATCCCCTCATCCCATATGTATCTAAACTTGAAACTTCAAAAGAAATCTATGATAAACTGGTAGAGTTGTATTCCGTAAGCATTGTTGGAGAAGTCATCTCATTAAGGTAAGAACTCTACAAGTTGAAGATGTCAAGGGAAGATGGAATAGCCTCATACTTTATGAGGATATTTGAGATCCGGGATCAACTACAAGATCTGGGAGAAGTCATGTCTGATAGAGAAATGACTACAGTAGTATTAAATGCACTACTGGAGGAGTGGGGTAACTTTACTTCAAGTATTTATGGGAAGAAAGAAGCTACTCCATTCCAGGATCTATGGTCATTGTGCAAGATTGAAGAATCTAGACTAAAGGCCAAATCTGATGTGGGAGCAGGTGAGCAAAATCAAGCTTATGCTACAATGACAAAAAGAAAGGGACAATTTGGAAAGTTTGGTCCTCAGAAAAAGAAGAAGAACATGGCTAAAATACAATGCTATGGGTGTCAAGAATATGGGCACTATAGGAGAGATTGTCCTAAGCTCAAGAAGGACAATAACAAAAGAAGAAGAGAAGAAGCCCACATCACCAAGGAAGTGGAGGAAGCTGAAAAGAAGAAATCCAAGGAGGAAGTAATAGATCTCTACTATTGAGATAGTCTTCCTCACATAAGTTCTTTTCAAGTTCCTAAGTCTTCTGTTGTAAGATATGGCTATCATGATTCACTAAGTAAAATAATGGGATGCATCAAGGCATCATAGAAGCATTGAAAGCAAGAGCTTAGGACATCATCATAGAGAAGCATGAGAGATGGTTAGAATCTAGGGAAGTCAAGGATATAGCTCTTGGGAATCTCATTGAAAACACAAGTGGCAAGGTCATCCAGTACAGGGTTCATCATACATTTGTCAAAAGGAAACATCTGTTGATGGGGATACTTTAGATCCTCAAGATTCTCTGATGGAATCTTCATTGAAAGGTTCATCGATCATGAGGCGAAGCAAGTGTTTCATCAAGAATTTCAAACTTGTGGAATTCATGGAATGATGATGTGATGACATAAAAGTGAAGCAGATCAAGGGATTGAAGCTTTTTCAATCAAGGAAGTTATTGCAGGAAGTCTAGATGACCCAAAGGAAAATGAGGTATGTATGCTTACAGTCGATATTGAAGAGTCATGTCATATGGTTGTAGGTAACATGGACCAATGCTCTATCTTAAGAGCATGATCAAAAGAAAGGATCTCCTCCCTCAAAAGGGATGCAGGAATGCATGGGTCACACATTCACTAGATGAAATCAACATAATATGTCCTCATATGAAGTATGATGTGGCTGACTACAATTGAGGAACTTTGATTGGAAGCTCCTGGGAATGAAGTGTGTGAAGAAAAGAAGGAAGAGATCATGGAATATGCAACCATGGTAAAAGCAATCAACATCTGAAAGACCAAGAAGATTTGACTAGGATATCTCCATGGAAGATATGAAGACTCTGATGGAGTCTGAAAAAGAAAGAGACCATTGACAATATATATCTTTGCAAGATGTGTCGATATGTATGTAGGATGTTAATGCAAACTAAAAGATGTCATGATGAAAGACCATCACAAAAGTGATGTTGATTCTAATGCTCATTCCTTTATTTTTGAACAAATATCTGGATGGGTTTATGCAGGGTTGCCAAGGGAAGATCTATGGATGTCTTCCACCACCAATGCGTAGTAGGATGAAAGGTCTTCAAATAAACATGGCACGAAGAAAGCATCATGGCATGAAGGAAGGCCAGATATGGACTGATGGATCACTTTCTGATGATGACATGGCTAACTCATGTATGAAAGTGATGGATGGCCAGTGCCCTATGTAGAAGTCCCAAACATGAAGACTCCTAACCAAAATAAGTTCATGACATCGTGAGGAGGAGTTCTTCAAACAACTGGTTGTCCCATCATCTCCACCTAAGGAGTTTTTGTAGGTCCCTAATTAAGAGAGAGCCTAAAACTGTTGGGTTGTGTTATATTCTTTCCACGAATAGCCCACGTAGTTAACCGGGGGGTTAGAAGGGGGGCGGATCCCCCCCATTCGTTGAGCCGATTTGTAGCGGGGGGAGTCACAGGGGGTTTGAGGGGTGCAGGTAACCCCACTCTATGGGGTCTGGGGCAGCGTCCTGGAAAATTTTGGTTTTGGACCCTATATTAGGTTGGGCGGACCTACCTATGGTTTTGTGCATGTTTTTCACACATGGTTTTGGACGCAATGGTTTTCGGTCCATGTTTTTGGACGCGATGGTTTTCGGTCCATGGTATTGGATGCTTCGGCATGTATAAATATGTATCGTCACATTGGTTTTGGACGCGATGGTTTTCGGTCCATGGTATTGGATGCTTCAGCATGTATAAATATGTATTGTAACATTGAAAGGAACATAATGAAAAATCAAGCTGGTAGTCCCGGTTTTGGGATCCAGGGGAAAATCTCTGTGTATATGTGTTATGCTCTTGCATTGTTTATTTTCTGTGTTTTAGAATTCGTATGCAGGTAATTTCTGTACGGGGTTAAAACCTACATTTGGTATCAAAGCTGTTTTGGCTTCAAGGGGACGCCTTTGTTGCTGAGGGGTTTTGCTCGGGCCTGTGGTAGACCCTGTTCAGTGGGAGATCTGTGAGATCGATTCTGGTGGTGAAAAAAGATGGCGAGCAGTGAAAATATAGAGATGAGAAATTTAATGGTCAGAGTTTTGAGTTGTGGAAACTCAAGATGGAGGATCTGTTGGTGGATAAAGATCAATGGATCGCGGTAGATCCGGGTATTAAACCAACGAGAGTGTCCAATGAAGAATGAAGTTAGATCGGAAGGCAAAGAGCAAAATACGATTGTGTGTCTCAGATTCAGTAATGCTGAATGTATTAGGGGAAGCTACGGCTAAGACTTTGTGGGACAAGTTAGAGACTTTGTACCAATCTAAGTCTCTGGTGAATAAACTGTGCCTATGGAAAAAGTTGTATAACCTGAGGACGAAAGATGGAGACTCAGTGACAAAGCATCTAAACGCATTTAATAATGTGGTAAGTCAGTTATTATCTGTTGATATTAAAATTTCAGACGAAGATAAATGCATCAGTTTGTTGTGTTCTCTACTAGATTCATGGGATAGTCTGGTTATTGCAATAGGTAGCAATATAACTGCCTTGCAGTTTGATGAAATAGTCTCATCCTTGCTGACGGAGGAGATGAGACGAAAAAATATGGAAAGCCAGAATGGTGATGCCTTGTCTGTACGAGGATAGTCCCAGAACATAAACAAAAATAAGTCATCCAGTGGGAGATCTAAATCTATAGGGAGATCTAAATCTCCAGGAAAACCTGTAAAGGTGGTGCGCTAGAAATGCGGAAAGGAAGGGCACTACAAAAGGGACTGTAAATCTAAAGCTCTTGATAAAGGAAAGGGATCTGATGATGCTCCTTCTACAGAGGCGAAAACCACCTCAGATGAAGGTGGAGATGTGTACTTGGCTTGTTCAAGTACACATGTAGATCATGAGGCATGGTCGATTGACTCAGGTGCATCCTTTCACTTCACTCCCCATAGAGAGTGGTTCTGCGAGTATGAGAAATATGATGGTGGTGATGTCTTCTTGGGGGATGATAGGAAGGCTAGAATCGTTGGTCGCAAAAAAGTAAAGTTGAAGTTGCAAGGTGGAAGGGTTAGAACACTTTCAGGTGTTTTGCATATTCTTGTATTAGCTAGAAATCTGATTTTTGTAAGCAAGCTGGATGATACAGGTGTAAAAACAGTATTTGAGAACGATACCTGCAAGATGGTTCGGGGGGCACTGGTATTGATGCAGGGAGTTCGAATTGGAACTCTGTACAAGCTGCAAGGTAGCACTGTTGTTGATGGGTGCAACAGTTCCGTGGTTTCTGAAAGTGGAGCAGAAAATCTAGTGGTCTCTGGAGACAAGACCATGTTGTGGCATCAAAGGCTTGGACATATTGGAGAGAAGGGCCTTCGAATACTTCATGGTAAAGGTATGGTAGAGGTATGAGTAATAACTCTGGATTTTGATTTCTGTGAAAGTTGTGTATATGGGAAGCAGAATCGGGTGATTTTCCCCTCTGGTGGTAAGAGGGTGAAACAGATATTAGAGCTTGTGCACAGTGATGTGTTTGGACCTGTGAAGGTTCCATCACTGGGTAAGTCTGTGTACTATGTATCCTTTATAGATGACTTCTCAAGGAATACATGGATATATTTCCTTAAGAAGAAATCTGAAAGTCTTTGACAAGTTTAAAGAATTTAAGGCTCTGGTGGAAACCCAGGCAGAGAAGAAGATAAAGGTGTTGAGGACGAAGAACAGTGGAGAATTTTGCAGTAAGGAATTTGAAGAATTCTGTAAGAAGTGTGGTATAGCACGGCAGAAGACTACTCCATACACACCTGAGCAAAATGGAGTTGCAGAAAGAGTGAACAAGACGTTGATGGAAAGGGCAAGAAGCATGCTTAGTGGTGCCAGGTTAGGACATGAATTCTGGGCAGAGGCGGTGGAGACATCATGTTACCTGGTCAACAGATCACCTTCATCAGCGTTGGAGAATAAGACTCCACAAGAGGTATGGACTGGTAAGAAACCCTCTCTTTCATATCTGAGGGTATTTGGATGTGATGCATATGTACATGTTCCAAAGGAGAAACGAATCAAGTTGGATAGTAAATCTGAAAAGTGCATCTTTGTTGGGTATAAGGATGGTTTAAAAGATTATTAGCTTTGGAACTCAGTAACAAGGAAGGTTGTGTACAGCCGAGATGTGGTGTTCAGAGAGGTAAAAGATGTTATTAAACATGAAGTCCAACCAAAGGAACCTGAGAAGATAGAGTTTGAGCTAAAGGAGGAAGAATCAGACTCTACAACAGAGGAGGAATCAGAAGATGAAGAGCTACAAACTTCGAGTGTGAGAAGATCAGTTCGAGAAAGAAGGTAGCCAGAAAGGTATAGTCCATCTGCTTTCTGTTCAAATTTTGCTTTATCTATTACTGACGATGATCTCAGAACTGTGAAAGAAGCATTAGATTCAGAGGATGGAAAAGTCTGGAAAGAGGCCATGGTTGATGAAATGGCATCTTTGCACAAAAATGAGGCTTAGAATCTGGTGGAGTTGCCGGCTGGAAGGAAACCAATTGACAGCAAATGGGTGTTCAAGAAGAAGGAAATGTGGAGAAATACAAAGCTCGGTTGGTAGCAAAAGATTATTCCCAGGTATCGGGAATTGATTTTGGTGATATTTTTTCTCCTGTTGCCAAGGTAACTTCTATTAGATTACTTTTATCTATTGCTACTGCTTTTGATTTTGAGGTAGAACAGATGGATGTGAAAACAACATTTTTTCACAGGGACCTGGAAGAGGAGATCTACATGAAGCAACCTGAAGGCTTTGCGATGAAGGGTAAGAAAGAACTGATATGCAAGTTAAAGAAGTCTCTGTATGGGTTAAAACAGTCACCAAGGATGTGGTATCAGAAATTTGATACATTATACGGGGACTTGGCTTCACCGGAAGCAAAGCAGATCACTGTGTGTATTTTAAATTAATTAGTGACCATGTTATTTATCTGGTCTTGTATGTGGATGATATGTTGCTGGTTGGAAATGACAAAGAAATTATCCAGGATTTGAAGACCCATTTGTCCTCCAAATTCGACATGAAAGATCTTGGTGCTGCAAACTATATTTTGGACATGGAAATTAAAAGAGATTGGACAAAGAGGAAGCTCTGGTTAAACTAGAGAAAGTATGTCGAGACAGTATTGCAGAGGTTTAATATGCAGGATAGTAAACCGGTGAAGGTTCCTATTCCTGTAGGTGTAAAGTAATCTGTTGAACAGTGTCCCAAGACACAAGAAAATGAAGAGGACATGTCCTGTGTTCTATATGCAAATGCAGTCAGTAGCCTGATGTATGCGATGGTCTGTACTAGACCAGACATCGCACATGCAGTGGGAGTATTGAGCAGGTTTATGTCAAAACCAGGGAAGGAGCATTGGACAGCAGTGAAGCGGGTTTTCAGGTATTTGCGTGGCACTAGTGATTATGGTTTGTGCTACCAGGAATGACCAGGATTGGACAGAGTGTTGGATATTCGTGGCTTTGTTGATGCAGACTGGGCTGGAGATCAGGATCAGAGAAGATCTACAAGTGGGTATGTGTTTAACCTATTTGGAGGTGCAATCAGTTGGATGAGTAAGAAACAATCTGTAGTGGCACTATCAACTACAGAAGCAGAATACATGGTAGCCACTCATGCAAGCAAGGAAGCAGTTTGGTTGCAGAGATTGTGTTCAGGTATGGGGTTAGTACAGGGAGCTATAAGGATAGACTGTGACAGCCAAAGTGCAATTTTCTTCGCAAAGAACCCTGCATATCATTCAAAGACAAAGCACATTGATGTTCAATATCACTTTGTGAGGGATATGATAGCAGACAAAAAGGTGTTGCTGGTAAAGGTGGACGCTTTGAAGAATACTACAGATGCATTGACAAAATCTGTGAGCTCTGAGAAGTTCTCTTGATGTAGAGAAACAATGGGCGTTGCAGCGCTGGATAAATGACTAAGCTCTCTTTTGTGGCCCCCTGTGGAAAGAAAACAAGAAGTGGGAGAATGTTGGGTTGTGTTATATTCTATCCATGACTAGCCCACGTAGTTAACCGGGGGGTTAGCCCCTTTGTTGCGCCGATTGCATAGCGGGGGGAGTCACAGGGGGTTTTGGACCTATATTAGGTGGGGTGGACCTACCTATGGCTTTGTGCATGTTTTTCGCACATGGTTTTGGACGCGATGGTTTTCGGTCAATGGTATTGGATGCTTCAGCATGTATAAATATGTATTGTAACATTGAAAGGAACATAATGAAAAAGCAAGCTGGTAGTCCCGGTTTTGGGATTCAGGGGAAAATCTCTGTGTATTTGTGTTTTATGTGTTATTCTCTCGCATTGTTTATTTTCTGTGTTTTATGTGTTATGCTCTCGCATTGTTTATTTTCTGTGTTTTATAATTCGTATGCAGGTAATTTCTGTACGGATTTAAAACCTACAGAAACAAGTTTCTTACTTGGAAGAAACTTGGAAATTCCTAAGCCAAGAGAGAGCTTAGGTACATTCCTTCCGTAGGAATGAGTACATTCCTTTATTGGAATATATATGTCCTCCCTAATTAAGAGGGAGAGATAGACACATCATTCTTGTCTTCACTTGGGAAGACAAAATGGAGGATTGGGTAAAAATCCGACATCCAGTACTCTTTGAGGATGAGTTAGGGCATCCAAGATAAGAATAGTCCTGGTGGAACACACCCTAAGAACCCAAGTGGGGTATGTTCTGAGAGAGACAATGATGAGGGTGTCTATACATCATTGGTCTCACAAGCATTGTGCTCAAATCTCGTATAGAGATAGAGTTGTTAGTCAAGGCCTTGCTATGTGACAATGTTAGTTGATATGATGCTAAACAGATGGGTTACCAATCCGACTCTTCTTATGAGAAATTCTTCAGATTGAGAATGACCAAGTACCATTATGAATACCTCCCTAGTTAAGAGGGAGTGTTGAAAGTGTAACTAGGTTTGGTCTTCATAATGACATGTGTAATTGTGATTTTATGTAATTGATGAAAAGAAGAAAAAATAAAATTATTATTGTAATGCTTGTCTCATGGGTTTCATGAGCAAGGAATTTTATTTTAGTGATGGCTCCCATTGTGAGCCTTTAGGTTGTGTCATCTAGTCATAAAATTCATTGTCATGTATGAAGGACCCTTCTTGGGCATATTATATTTGTATGAGTCAATGGAAATGTCAAGTAGCCCTCCAAGACCAAGCACAAGCACTTACCTCAAGTCGGCTTCAAAAAGAAATAATGTAAACTCTCCAAAGGACATGTCGGCTCACATATACTCATGTCGACTCATTATGATGGGAAACTACTATTTATAGACAGCTCGGATTTCATTCTAGACACAAATTTTCGGTCATACATCTGAAGTACAACAAAAAAGTGCGAGAAACAAGAGTAGAAGCCTCTCAACCAATGTGGGAAGAAGGAGGAGAATACGAGTTGTTTTGGCACTGATTTTTTGGTTATTTCTCCTCACACGTGTCTGATATTAAGGGTTTTGAAGTAAGGTTTCCACAGTCAGCAAAGAAGCCAAGAAGAAGTTCTCCATACCAGCATACATGCTAGCCGAAGTCACAAGATAGAATCTCCTAGTCAAGTGAAGAAGGTAGATACCTCCAAACATCCCACATGTGTAAATTACAGAGGTACAGATAGGCCGAAAGTTGCAGATCTGTGGAAGAGACCGAAAATTTCAAAAGTGCAGACAGTTTGACTTGCGTTGACTATAGAAGGAGGAAAGTGCTACAAGTTTGTTTCAAGAAGGATCTCATCAAGGGAGGTTTGTGACTTGGTCTTGGAGTGGCACAAAGGTCTAGGGTCTTGGTCTTGGTATTTGTCAATTGTAATCTCTACAAGAAGAAGAATTTGCTCAGGTTTTCCTCTCATCAAGGAGAGGTTTTGGCCCTGGCCGATAGCCTATATTTTGAGTCTCTTATCTATTGGTAGTTGTTTGATGAAAAAGAACACAACTAACATAAGCAAAGAAAGATCCTAATCTAAGAAAGTAAAAAACATTCACAAGTAGTTATCTAACGAAGAGAAATCATCTAATATCGATGCCCTAGATTTCACAACAAAACTCATGTAGCCGAGGAATTGGGAGAACCTGGGAAGAAGCCGACGAAGGAAGAAGTGAAGGATCTTTACTATTAAAAAAGGCATCTTAATTGGTTCTTGGTAAAATTAGCATGCATTAGAAAAGTTTTGGTTTTGCATAACATCATAGAGAGAAGCATGTGGTAGTTGCATAAGTAGAGTCTACTCAGTTAAAGTTGTTTTGTAGAAGTCATCTAGTCTTTAAAGAATAGATAGATAGACCATTTTTCGATCATCCAGACATTATCTAACATTATGTTAGAGGTAGTGATCTTGCTCAGATGGATCATTACAATCCTAGAAGAACCATAATTTTGAAAGGTTCTTGGGAAGAAGCACTATGACAAAGTTAGTATACATTCCATGTAATGTGGAAACAATACTAGTAAAGGGATGAAGGAATGTAATAGGTCAGGATGCAAGCACTTCTGAGATACATCTATATATATATATATATATAACTAGATGATAAGATAAGAAGCATAGGATTGCACATTAAAGGTGACTCTTGTATAAGATTCATGCTTGTAACATGCTCAGTATGATCGTATGATATGTAACAGGGAGAATTTGACTTACTTTAGGATGTATAAAAGATTAAGACTTTCTCTAGAATATGTAAATAATGATTAACATCCAGTATAGTCTTCGAAAGAAAAGTTGTGACTTGGTAATCAAGTTCAATCCTTGGGCACTCTGATACAAGAAGGAAGATTCATATGGAGATGGACCATGAGGATGTTGATGGAACGAAAAGGCCATCATGATGAGGTAAGTTTGATTTTAATTATTGTTGGTTATCTGGTTAATATGTTATTTTTTCTACCTGGAAGAATGTTACAGGAATACATGACGACAGTTGATGCAAGTTCAACTCTATGGATGGAAATGTATGAAGAATATTGAGGGAGGCTCAACATCTGGTGCACGACAACTATGAAGTCAAGATGTACTTATCTTTGGATTGAAAGGTAGTAGTGCAAGAAGATAACCCGAAGGTCAAAAAGAAGATCACTTTCATGAAGAAGCTTGAAGCTTGGGAATGCTCAATACAATGCATTCATCTATGATGACGAAGGTCGAAGTGGTGAGCAACAAGAATGACCTGGAACTTATCACAAGATTGAAGAGTGAAGATGGCTCCATGATACCTCGAAAGAAAGCAGGCTCAATATGATGAGATGCAGGAGCCAGGCAGCCATGGAAAACTAGTAGTTGGTACTCTTATGAAGACAAGCTATAAGGCTTGTGATGCTGACTTCCCATATAGAAAGGAAGTTTGGATCTCCTCTAGTTTTGAGAGAAAGTAAGAATCTTTGAGGACTCAGGATTAGAGATCCAAGATAAGAATAGTCTTAAAAGGACATACCTTGTAGACATTCGGATGGGGTATGTGCCTTGTAGAGGTAGTGCGGTATCACATGTAAAACCTCCCAGCATAATGCTCTTGAATAAAGAAGAGCTTGTCTAGTTAGGCCTCAGAGACAGTGTTGGTCATGATGATGATGCTTATAGTATGGCTTATCAATCCGACTCTTCTTATGAGAACCCTTCAATTTGAAAATGATGTTGTAACGGCTATACAATTATGAATACCTCTCTAGTTAAGAGGGAGTGTTGAAAATGTAACTAGTTTCGGTCTTCATAATTGTTGTTGTACTCATTTCAATACGTATCCCATGCAATAAACAAGAGAATAAAATAAAAAGTTGTTATTATTGAAGCATGGGATTCATGCTCAGTATTGATGGTCTTCTAGGTAAAAGCATGTTCTTCGTGCTTTTAGGGTTTGTTGGGTTTTAGGATTTATTGTCACGAGTCAAAGGAATCAACATCATGTTTATAAGACCCTTCTGAGAAAAATGTAATTGTAAAAAGAATTTTTTTTAGTCTAGAAAGTCTTGGAAACTCCAAAAGTACAGGTCAGCCCTAACAGTTACAAGTCAGCCTAAAGGAGGTAATTCAACCTCTTCAAAAGGCTATATAGAGAAGCAATTTGACCTCATTTAGCACTCATTCACTCACAAGTTCGATCTATCAAGAAAGAAGTTCGATCTGAAGCTAGGAGAAGCAGAAAAGAGGAGTGAAGGTCTAGGAGAAGGAAGAAGGATGAAATATCGTGTTTTGGGGCTCTATCTCTCTCACATGTGAAGTTCTAGGGTTTATAGTGTTGCAGAAGGAGGCCGAAGTTGCAGGTCCAAGTTGCAGTAAGAAGTGTTGTAGAATCTTATAACTGGAAGGAAGAAAACCTTACCTTGACCTCGTTGACCTTAGGAAGAGTTATCTTGCTCTAGGAAGGTCTCATGAGGAGGCAGAATTAGGGTTTCCATAGAAGTTGCAACGCTGAAATTGCAGGGTCGAAGTAGCAAGATGTTAAATTATGGTATGTTCTATGCTTCGAGCAGTTTACTTATCTTTCTTATTATTATCCACAGATTAGCAATCACATGTACATTAAGTAAAGAGCAGATAGAACATTAAACAATCGACAGAAAACAAGCCAAGACAAGAGACACAAGATGTGGCGGCTAGCCAGGGACAAACCCCAATATGGGGAAACCCTTTGATCAAATCTTCTTTTATCTTCAATAATTCAACAGAGAGAAATAGTACAAAAATCTGATTTATATCAGTAGCAGCAAACCGTAGATTAGCCCTAAACTAGGGCAGCCAATATCTGTCAAACCGGCAGTCGGATCACCTTGATTCCTTCACCAAAAAATGCGGCCTTCCAAAGAGAGTCAGCTTCACCTACTGCACAGTCCAGAGAGAGAGAATGTTGGTCAACACTGGTCAAAGTTCCTTTCTGCAGCTGCAGCCCTAAAATCTGCGTCCCTTTTCCACACGTGTGAGAGATAGAGTCTTTTCTGCGCAGGAGAGAGAAGAGACTCTTTTCTGCGCAGGAGAGAGAGAGATGTGATGAGAAGTGAAGTGTGCAAATGAGGAGGAGACATCCTGTATTTATATGCAAACGTTGATGATGAATAGATGCGTCTGTTGGGCTTCTGAGCCTACATAAGTTGTTGGCTGACTTTGACAATTAGTCCATAATCAAAATAAATTCATATCTCCATAAATACTTATCGGAATCGGATGATCTTTAGATCAATCCTACACCTCTCGATGAGAGGAATCTAGTAAAAATATTATCATCCATGAATAAGGTGACCCACATGAAGTTTGGCCCTAGTTGCCAATTTTAACACTCCCTCTCAACTAGGGAGAACTTCATCTGCAATCTGTTGGACTGTCACTGCTGTCCATCCATCAAATGCACTGTCCTATATGGCTTGACCCTACTTGCTCTACTCTGCTTTGCTTTGCTCTACTCGGTTCTGCTTTGCTTTGCTCTACTCTGCTTTGCTCGAATTATGAAGAAGAAGAAATGATCGAGGATGTATCATACCATCCTCCACTGACTCGAAGTCAGTCTTAGAGTGTGTACCACTCTCACTGGTCCCAGACCAGTATCATTGATCCCAGATCAATGAAGGTCATCCTAGCATAGGGAGTACAGTAGATACAACGATGCGTCCATTGGTACTACTATGGTCCCTATCCTCATTTCCCTGCTCATTGATCAGATGAGAGGTACTTCCCATGAGTCCCAGACTGCATGGGTAGGATGCCTCGACAGGAGAACTAATAATCCTGTCCACAGGAGAGCGAATCATCTTGTCCAGTGGATGCCACGGAGAACTAATCATCCTGGCCCACAGGAGAACGAATCATCCTGTTCCACAATCGCCATGGAGAACACATCATCCAGGTCCATAGGAGAACTAATCATCCTATTCCATAGTCACCACAGAGAACGAATCATCCTGGCCCACAGGAGAACTAATCATCCTGTTCCATAGTCGCCACGGGGTGTCACAGGGGAAGGTTGAACCTTTTACCTTGTACAAAGTGCACCAACAGGGGATGGTGAGTCACCCTGTGGTCATATGTCGCTCCAAGAAGTACCCCGCGCCCCCCTGGAGCTCCCAGAGCTTAGTACATCATACTTGACCCTCATCAAAGGGTCTCTGAATGACACCAAGTCATTCTCGGAAAGTCAGGAATTTGACCTTTCCTAGGGGCTTTGTCAGAATGTCGGCGACCTGTTCATCTGTACCGATATGTTGGAGCCTTATTTCTCCTCGCTACACCATATCTCAAATATAGTGGTACCTGATATCGATATGCTTGGAGCGATCATGAAATACGGGATTTTCTGATAAATGGATCTCGCTCTGGTTGTCACATAGAATCACGGTGGTATCCAATGTAAATCCAAATAGCTCACTGAAGAGCTTTCGCAACCAGACTGCATCACAGGAGACCATGCTAGCAGCAATATACTCTGCCTCGACAATGCTCAAAGCCACTGACTTCTGCTTCCTGCTCATCTAGGATATTGAAGCAGATCCCAAGGAGAAACAACACCCGACAGTGCTCTTATGGTCCACCACACTGCCTGCCCAATCAGTGTCAGTATATCCAAGTAGTCTCACATCTTCGGCAGTGTATCTTAACCCATAAGTGATTGTGCCACGAAGATATCTCAACAGATTCTTGGCACCAATCCAATGTATGTGGTGAGGTTCAACCATATGTTGACTCAACGTGTTGACTGCAAAGCATATATCTAGACGGGAGTTCACTAAGAACATTAATGCTTCGACAAGTTGACGATACTCGGTGGTATTTCGTAAAACAGGTCCAGCAGCACTACCGCTTAACTTTTTGAAGTCAAGCTCCATCGGGGTAGTTACGGGCTTGCAGTTCACCATACCGAATTTTTCCAATATCTTCACCACATATTTTCCTTGAGATAGGAAAATTTCCCCTGGCTTCTGCCAAACTTCAAGTCCTAGGAAATAGTGCATCAGTCCTAGGTCCTTCATTTCAAATTCAGAAGCCAACTCCCTCTTACATTTGTGAATGAGAGGGTCTGCACCTGTTAGAAGGAGGTCGTCAACATACAGCACCAGTATGAGAGGTTTGTCATCTTCAACCTTAATGTAAAGGTTAGGATCAGCTTCACTCCTAGTGAATCCCAGCTTCATCAAGTAGCTATCGATCCTCTCATTCCATGCTCGGGGTGCTTGCTTCAGCCCATAGAGGGCCTTCTTCAACCTGCACACATGAGATTTTCGATCATAAATATCAAATCCTTCAGGTTGCTCCAGGTAGACCTTTTCTTTGATCGAACCATGCAAGAACGCGGTCTTAACATCCATCTGATGTAGGTTCCATCCTTGTGAAGCCGCAAGGGCTATGATCGAGCGGATGGTGGTATATTTGGCAACAGGTGCAAATATTTCGTCATAGTCTATACCTTCCTTCTGGGAGAAGCCACGAGCGACAAAACGAGCCTTATACTTTTCCATACTTCCAGCAGCTGCATGCTTTATCTTGTAAAGCCATTTAGAAGTGACAATTGTCTTGTCCAAGGGTATGGGAACCACTTCCTAGACATCATTCTTTATAATAGACTCATATTCTTCGGTCATAGCATCCTTCCATACTTGATGCTTGACGGCATCTGAGAATGATGAAGGCTCATTTTGAATGATCGTGCTCATGATGGTCAAGTATCTCTAATACCTGTTTGGTTTCTTACTTTCACAGAAGGTTCCTCGGGGTGCACTGTGTCCTATAGCATCATCAAGTGTCCCCCTAAGCCATGAAGGCCTCTTCCTAGAAGAGGAAGGCTCAGGTGGAGGAGGATCAATAAAATCCATGGGTTCTTCCACATCGGGCATTGTTTCATCTTCTTTTTCTTTCGGTTCCCAGGTGTCAGCTTCTTGAGAGCTCCTCATAGTAGGAAGATTGTTCACCTTGCTGAGGGCCATATCTTCGTCAAAGGTGACATCATGACTAATCACGACTTCCCTTTGACCAGCTACATAGATTCTATAGCCCTTAGTATTTTCACTATAGCCTACAAAGATTCCTTTCTTTCCAGATGCACCCAATTTATTCCTTTTCTCTTTCGGCACATGAAAATATACAAGGCTTCCAAAAATTCTAAAATGAGATACATCAGGTTTCTTACCGATGAACATTTCTTTAGGAGTCTTGGAACCCAATGCTTGATGGGGGCACCGGTTTTGTACATATACGGCGGTGTTTGCAGCTTCAGACCATAGAAACTTCGGAAGTCTTTGATCATGAAGCATAGCACAGACAGCTTCCATAATCGTACGATTCTTCCTTTCCGCCACACCATTCTGCTCAGGAGTATAGGGTGTAGTGGTCTCCCTCTTAATGCCAGCCTCTTTGCAAAAGTTATGAAACTCATTGGATTCATGTTCAGTCCCATTATCAGTCCTTAGGATCTTGATCTTCTTTTCGGTTTGATTCTCGATCAAGGCTGAAGTGTCGAAACCAAGAGAACACTTCATCCTTCTTTTTCAAGAAATATATCCAAGTATTGTGAGAATAATCATTTATAAAAGTGAGGTAATATAAATATCCTCCCAAAGAATTCACAGGCATCATACCAGATATGTCTGAGTGAACTAACTGCAATATTTTGGAGGTCTTGCTTTGGCTTGAGGGGAATGGTCCCCTTTTTAGCTTTCCTAAGACACATCCGGGACATACACCTTCTTGCTCTAATCTGAACTCAGGCATTCCGGTCACCATTTTTCTTACATCAGGTAGAGGAAGGTGAGCAAACCTCCGATGCCATAGTTCGAACTGAAGAGATGTGTCACAAGACATGACACCTAGCGGACTTCCTCTGACCTGATATAATGAATCAACTCGAAACCCAAGAGTGAAGGCATCTTTAATATTGTTTTTCCATACACGTACCTTGCCATCACTAAAAGCCACCTTGTAGCCTTTGTCTTCCATTGTAGAAATGGACACCAGGTTCTTTTTGAGATCAGGTACATATAATACATCCTGTAGGTGGATTGTATTACCTTGATTCAATTTAAGAGAGACATTGCCTACACCTTTCATGGGATATTTCATATTATCTCCAAGGACAATTTCCAGGTTGGTTTCTTTCTCTATCAGATTATGAAGAACTTCTTTGTAACCAGTGAAGTGCCTTGAGGCACCACTATCAATAAGCCAATTTCCCAACGAGTCCGAAGGAGTAGAGGTAGATAGAGTAGCTGGTAGATAATATTCATCATGCTTATTGTCAACAATGTTAGATTCATACCTGGAATTTCTTTCCTTCTTGAATGGTTGTCCTCTTCCTTGATTTCTAGCACTCCTTTTACCTCGGCCATTTGACCCGCCATTTCTTTGATTGCCTTGAGAGGGATTTTGATCATCATCCCGTTGTGAGTTCCTTTTATCAGGACACTCCCTTGCATAATGACCTGGTTTATTGCAATGGTAACATCGTCCATTTCTTCCACCCTTTGGCCCAGCCTTTCCTTTGGATTTAGCCTCGGAATTGTTTCTTCTTTTAGCATGAGAAGAAAAAGCAGCAGGATGACCTTTAAGTGTGGGCATTTCCTGTTCTTCCATCCTTGCTTCTTCTTGAATGCATCTTGCCATTAATTCCTCAAATCCAGGAATTACATTATTGTTGAGGAGAGTAGTGCTGAATATATACCATTCAGATGGTAGTCCTCCAAGAATTGTGAGTGCCATTTCCCTATCAGGATTTACTTCCCCAATAGATAGGAGATCGTTCTTGATCTCAGTGATTCTTAAGAAATATCCCTGCATATTTTCATCTTTGCCTTTCTTAATTTCCTTCAGCTTATTCCTAAGAAACAGAACTTGATTTGCATCATTAACTTTAAATAAACTCACCAGTCTATCGTAGATTTCCTTGGAGGTGTTAAGCTCAGAAACATAGGCCACCAAGCACTTGTCGATAGAGTCCTGGATGATCATCTTTGCTTTGACTTCTCCCTTGGTCCATTTGTTCTTGGCAGCAGCGGATGCATTTGATGGAGGATCAACAACTCCGCCTTTCACATGGTCCAACACTTCTTGTTCTTCTAATGTTAGATCGAGAGACATCTTCCATCCGTGGTAGTCAGATTTCTCATGGAGTTTGTCTTCAATAGGGAAGTGTGTTGAGGACCCCATAGTTCTTTTTAGATAGCCTTGCCAATCTTCTCTTCGGTGATTGCTCTTGCTCTTACTTGGGCTTTGTCTTCACCTCAGCTCTGATACCATGTTAAATTATGGTATGTTCTATGCTTATAGCAGTTTACTTATCTTTCTTATTATTATCCACAGATTAGCAATCACATGTACATTAAGTAAAGTGCAAATAGAATATTAAACGATCGACAAAAAACAAGCCAAGACAAGAGACACAAGATGTGGCAACTAGCCAGGGACAAACCCCAATATGGGGAAATCCTTTGATCAAATCTTCTTTTATCTTCAATAATTCAACAGAGAGAAATAGTACAAAAATTTGATTTATATCAGCAACAGCAAAAACTAAGGCAATCAATATTTGTCAAACTGGCGATCGGATCACCTTGATTCCTTCACCAAAAAATGCGGCCTTCCAAAGAGAGTCAGCTTCACCTACTGCACAGTCCAGAGAGAGAGAATGTTGGTCAACGCTGGTCAAAGTTCCTTTCTGCAGCTGCAGCCCTAAAATCTACGTCCCTTCTCCACATGTGTGAGAGGTGGAGTCTTTTCTGCGCAGGAGAGAGAGATGTGATGAGAAGTGAAGTGTGCAAATGAGGAGACATCCTGTATTTATATGCAAACGTTGATGATGAATAGATGCGTCTGTTGGGCTTGTGAGCCTACATAAGTTGCTGGCCGACTTTGACAATTAGTCCATAATCAAAATAAATTCATATCTCCATAAATACTTATCGGAATTGGATGATCTTTAGGTCAATCCTACACCTCTCAATGAGAGGAATCTAGTAAAAATATTATCATCCATAAATAAGGTGACCCACATGAAGTTTGGCCCTAGTTGCCAATTTTAACACAAGACGAGTTGCAATATTGAAGCTGGCAGGTCGAAGTTGCAGTTTGAAGCTAGTTGGTGGAGAATTAGGAAAAAGACTTGTTTGGAGCGCTGACTTGGGACTTGGAGAAGGACTTGGTCTAAGGTTTGGGTCTTTGTTTCTTAATTGAAGCAGATTCTAAGAAGAGAAGTGTTTTCTAGGTTTTCCCCATGGAGGGGTTTTTCCCTGTCTGAGAGCCTGATTTTTGTGTCCTCTGTTGTCGTTTCGTTCTTGATATTTGTTTGATGAAAAGATCTAACTAAAGAATATAAAGAAGATTAACTAAGATTCACAAGAAAGTATCAAGGTTAAGGAAAATAAGAATCAATAAGTTGTCACTTTGCATTTTCCAACATTTATATTGTTATTTATCTGCCTTTGGATTTATTAATGTACAATTATTTTGCACTATTATTTGGATTGAGGAAACATTGATGATTGGGCAGATCTAGTGGATTTTAGCTAAATCCCTAGACTTCCCTCTCCCTATGCCAATCAATCATTGTGGATCTAACAAATCTTTCAAGTGTGTATGTGTAGAAAATCTTTATTTGATCAGATTTTGACTACTTCGGGAAGTTTTAGCTGAACCAACCAACTACTTAAGGCATGAAGGCTAAGAACCCATAGTGGGATTTCCCAAAGACTTATCATTAAGACATCTTTGAAGGGAGTTTCTTGCCTTTTATTCTACCAAGATCAACTATTTACAAATTTATCTCATTTACTTTCAAGTACTCTTATTGAATATCTACTATTTGAAGAGCCTATTAACTGATCTAAGGGCGGAGGTGTCTTCATACCCTTAGATTATCCTCATAAAATTATTTTGTAAATATTTTGTATATAACCCTTGTATATATTTTATTTATCTTGTGTCTATAGTTTGGGTTTGTCTTCACCATTTTTTGCAGGACTGAATACTAGGAAGAGATTTTGTATTTACAAAAGGTTTTTTTTTGCTTTGTTGCACACATTTTGTCAAAGTTAGAAGGACGCAGTTGTTTCATTATTTTTCAAAGATCAGGATCATCAGCCATCAGCTTTTTGAGTCATTATAAACCCATTCTGCAAAATTATAATGTAAATGATGCTCATACGACCGTTTTATTATGTAACAACCTACGTAAGCCTATTATTTTGGTGACGAATTTCATCGTAGGAGGTTTTTTGTCTCATTGAATATTTGTGTTTCTAGACACAGATAATCAGCAGAGTTTTTTACTCTAGCCTCACTCCACAGCTAGGGTGGACTTTATTGTCAAAGTCTTAGGTGAGTCTTAGTGTTCTAGTCGAGTCTTTTGTAAAAGTGACTTGGGAATAATTTAAGCTAATTGGCTAAATTATTTTATTACAAGTCACTTGGTCTACTGGATCATATTGTGTCGCAGAATTTGGTAAATTATTTGAACGTCTATAATGAACAGGCATTCCTCCTATGAGGGTTGAATTATTGTAAAAACTTATGTAAAAAATATTTTAGTGCCTGGTCCCTCATATTTAGACACCATGGCTAAAATATTTGAAGGTGGAAAAAGAATCAATCCCCTCAAGTGTCAATTAATTAATTTTTTTGACAAAAATAAAATTAAATCTTAAGCTAGAAAATTAATTAATTGAAGTAAAAAATTAAAATGTTAGAGAAATTAAATTCTCCAAATGGAAAAATTCGTGGGTCTTAAAGAAATCAAATTTTGGAGGTCTCCCACCAAGGGAATATTGGAAATTTCAAGAAAATTAGACCCTTGAACCTTGATGGTTAAGTCAAAGTTAAATTTTTGAGAAAATTATCTCAAAACAATTTTTTTTGAGCTAATAAAAAATGGTTTTAATGAAAAATTCGAAAATTCCTCAAAAATAATTATTTCGACGGGCAGAGATTAAAAGATCATCAAAGATTTATCAATGATCAAGATTATTTTGGTAGGGATCAAGCCAACTAGCCATTATTTTCCACTTGGAGGAATTTCTCTATAATAGAAGGTCTTTTGCGTCCATTTTCACAATGATCGTGACTCTGGTCTAAATGTAATTTTGCAACGATGATGTGAAGACATTGTTCTGCTGGGAACATTTGAAATCTATAATAAAAGACTTTGGGGTTCAGTTCATGGTGTCTTTCTCTCATTGCCCTGTGGTACGTGTTGGGTATGTGCTTTCCTATATTGTTCTTCAATATTATATAATTGTTATTTCATTTGTAGATGATAGGAACAAGTTTTGGGCTTATCTTAGCGGATCTGATTCATTGTGTGATCTAATAATTTTGTCTTAAGAAATATATAGAGTTTGCAAGTTCCTAGCCCTTGGGCTTCAAATTCACAGACTGTGGGCACAGGCTGACCTTGTTTGGGCACCAAGAATTTTATGTGGTTTTCTTAGTTCGCTAAGGCTGTGGTTAACATCTATTTTTCGAAATACATCAAACTATTGTCATTATCATAAAAAATATATTCTTCAAAAATTTCTCAAACATTGTATATTTGTATATAATTTGTAAATTATTTTTGTAAGATAATATTTGTACATAAAATTTTCCAGCCACTGAGATTTGGGGTTTTTATTTTATTTTTGTATATATTGGATTTTCTTGGGAAAATTTATTTTTATTTGTACAAGTGAAATCTCTCAAGGAATCAAAGAAAGGAATAAACTTTTGAAGTTTCCAACCCTTAAAAACCCTAGATGTTTAGGGTTTTTGAGCCCATTTTCGTAAGTTTATTTTCAAATTGCGGAAGAAACCCATTTTTTGAAGGCCCTATCCCTTACCCAACCTAAAGACTAGTGTTTGGGACCTACTTTGCAAGCATTAAGAAGGTCCTAAGCCCGGGCTAGATCTGATTGCAAACAAGGGTTTCTTCAAGGGATTGACATTTTATCTCTAATAATTTGGGATTGCTACAATCATAAAGGTCTGATCTTTGGGTTTTCAACTAACATTTTGTGAGTGCAGGTGTTGAGGAGTGATTTCTCTCACATTTCCAAACTTGGCATAGGCCATTAAACCTTGGGGATTGTTTTTATTGCCTTCATCTCTCATTTTAATTGACTGCATAATCTATATCAAATCTGATATATTATTATAACAATGGCATAATCATCATAATACGAGCCTAAAGAACCCACACTTAAGCTAATAAATCATACAAGAGATCAAAATAAATTAAAAGGGTTTGATCTATCAATTTTATGGTTTTATATTGGCTGTCATATAATTTTCAAGGTCTAATTTGAAATTGCAGAGGTCTGATCTAAAAGTTTCAAGTCTGATATAATTGTTACAACAGTGTATTCAGGGCATAAACACACATAAAATAAGCCTAAATTCATTAACAAGTCACTTAAGATATTAGCCCCAAGGGTTAGCTCAGTTGGTCAAAATCAGTGCCTCGCCATCAGGAGGTCACAGGGTCCAATCTCCTCGAAACCCTTGGGGTCAGGCAGAGGCCTTGTTAGTGGGCCGCGGGGCTAGATTCCCTTCGGGGTCGATCAGCCCAGATTTTTCCGTGGATGTAGCGCCACCCATTGACCAGGGTGTCTGTGAACCATAGCCTAAAAAAACAAAAAGTCACTTAAGGTATTGAACATTAATCTTGTGTTTAAATTAATTGCATATATATTATTTTTTGAGGATTGTTGGGCAATTTCCAGATCTTATATGTTTGCTACAGCCATTTATGTAGTCATATAAACTAAATAAGAATCATCAAAATTGACTAAAGATCATCTAAAAATCACTCAAATTGATTAGCTAATCATTGGAGCTTATTTGGCATTAATATTTAAGCACCTTGTTGGTTTATTAAGGATTGAATCATTGATTTTCTGAGTTATTACAAATCTGATATACATAATTTTGAGGTTTGATCTGAGCATAATAAATCTGATATATAGTGTCTAAGCAATGCTATAATCAAGTGAATATCATTGAAAGTTAAATGCATTGATTTTCTAGCTTATCTTTGGCATCTTGCATCACTTCTTGACTGTTGATATAAAATTGCAGACCTCTGAATACAAGGTTGCAGTGATAACAAATCGCATATAAGTCTCTAAAATTGGGTACGGAAATTTTACAATTCATAATCATTCATGGTTGACGTAATTTGGGCTTAATTTTAGCCATTCGCATCTTTTACACTCTTGCATTCACACAAGTGCTCTAATCAAGTTGACAAGTGTTTAATTGGTTAATTGCTCTAAGTGACATTGTGGATTAATGCTCTTAATTTCTCATCGTCATTACTGCCATTGAGTCGATTCATTGTTCATTATTAAATCGGATATCTCTTGTGGATGCTATTCTGATCATAATTGTGATAAGAGATTTAAATCTCTCTTGTATCTAAGTGGCATATTGGTAATTTATTGATTATAATCTTGGATATTGTTAATTGTCTTAAGTAACATTAATCTTGTCTTTGAGCAATCGTCTATTTATATTATTGCTGCATTTCTCTAGCATTGTTAAGCTTGGACACTTTCTCTTGTGGTTGAGATTTTATTCATTTATTGTTTAAGTACCTTATTGTTCTTAATTGAAAATCATTGTCATTAAGTACTTAACAAATTAAGTAATCTCACCTTAAGAGCATTTATCTCTTGCACTTGCATACTTGCATTAATAATTTACCTCCAAGCATAAGCTTGGTTGATAGAGAATAGGACCACCTTTCTCAATTTAGCTTGAGGGGCTTAGCACCTCTTTAGTGGTTAACACGGTGACCTTGCAATCGTCAGAGCCACAGTCTCTGCAATGCCAGAGGCATCAGGTGGTTAGAACACAAGGGGAGGTATCATTAATCAAGCCTCTGCTTGCTTCCCGTTGGCTTCTATCCCACAACCTACTCTAGAGACTAGTTCCAAAATAGTTAAGAGGAAGGTTACACTTAGAATAGGCATCTAACTTAAAATCAACCAAGATTTTGCATTTCACCTAGCTTGTAGGATTTGCACTTCATCTAGGATAGTCAAGCATCCAAGCAGCGATTGTTCATCTGGTTACTTGGCATCAAATTGATAATAAGCAAGAAGTTGACTCCATAAGGCATTGGTCTCACATTTAAATCTAATCTAATCTTTAAGTCTTGCTAAATTTAACCAAGTAGCTAGGCCATTCAATCATGTCTCCCGGACTTGTTGGTTGCCAACTTGTCCTTCATCTTCACATTTCCATAGGGACTACCCCCCATAGCCTGTTGTTGGGAGACAACTAGAACGGAGGTCGAGGATCAGGGTGACAACTCCCAACCTGAGTCGTTGTCACAGTGCCTATACAATTTGAACGATAACATTTTTTGGCGTTGTTGTCATGGAACAAATTCATTGGGCTTTGGCGTTACGACAAGTCTCATCACTCTTCTTAATATACTTATCAATTTTATGTTCCTCATCTTGCCAACGCCACAACATTTTTTGGTGTCGTTATCAGCGACAATGATCCGGATTTAAACAGGAACGCAACAAATTACAGAGATAACCATATACACAAAGATGCAGCGGAAATAATACTTCATTTCATTAATGGAAAATACTGAAATATGCTTACAACCAGAAATGGAAATAAACCAGCTAGGGCGATGGTAGCTTATCTCTGAGAAGAGATGTGATGGCTACATGCCTCTGAACTGTGTTACAATGAGGCTCGAAGGCCTATTTATTGTTGAGAAACAATGGAAAACCCTTAACATTCCAAAACCTAACCCTAGGAGATGAAATGCCAAACTGTGGGCCCCGTTTGGGGGTAAATTGGTACATCAACTTCCCGGGGTCGTAACTTTGGCATATGATCTCCGTTTGATGCGTACAATAGCTCATTAGAAAGATCTATCCGAGCACTATCATTGTTGGAACGGGCAACATCAGTCCATTCCATGGATCCATGTTGTCCCCGGATTCCCCAAAAAACGTCGTTTAGGGCCTCAAAACGGCTCCGGAAGTTCAGGACCCGAAAAACTGCTAAAAATAGTAAGTTGTGCTACAATTAAGGAAACTGAAAATGCTGAGAAAGAAAATGGTGGGGGTCCATGTGGACTTGGCAGGTGGCCACCAATATCCACATGGATCATTCCTCCCCCCTTAGGAAGCAATGGTCCCCATTGCGTTGAGCTCCTCCATGAGATGAAGAAACTTCTGCTGAACTTGTTCCTTGGTGAGCCACTTGCCCTGCTGAAGGAGTTGGCCTGCTTTGACGACTCGATACAGTTGGATATTCTGTTGGCGAGTGTTCTTGATCTGTGTGTCCATGATCCGATCAGTTGCAGCTTGTTCCATGCAATCTAGATTTAATTCTGTGGGTTTGAGCTGTTCTGCAATGTCGGATGTGTCTAGCAATGGTGGAAAGTATGGCCGAAGGCGGTCCACATTGAACACTGGGTGCAGGCCAAGGAATGGGGGAATGCTGAGCTCAAATGCATTGTCTCCCATAGCCTTAGTAATGGTGTAAGGACCATATCGGAGTGGTCTCAATTTCCGATAGGCTCCAGTAAGGCGTTCCTTTTGCAAATGCAACCAGACTTTGTCGCCCACCTGAAACTTGTGTGGCACCCGGTGTTGATCATGTCGCTGCTTGTACTTGGCATTTGATTTCTCAAGAATGTCATGGACCTGCTGGCGAATATGTTGGATGCGCTCAATGAAGCTGGTGGCCTTATCTGTTTCGGACTGGATATGAGCTGAATTCATGTGAGTAGCTGCAAGGGGCATGGCCACATCAATGGGGCATAGTGACTGGAATCCCAAACCCACCTGAAAAGGGCTATGGCCAGTGGAGCTGTGAAGAGCTCGGTTGTAGCTGTGCTGAACATAGGGGAGGCTCTCGTCCCATGTGCGTGGATGCTTTGAGTTATACATGCGCAGAATGTGCACAATCATCCTGTTGACAACCTCTGTCTGGCCATCAGTTTGAGGATGGAAGGCTGTGGACTTCGTGAGTTTGGTGTCCAGCATTGACCAGAGACTGGACCAAAATGTGCTGAGAAACCGACTGTCCCGATCTGAGATGATAGACTGTGGGATCCCAAAGTGCACCCACACTCGTTCAAAGAAGAGTTTAGCAGTGGCTTCTGCTGTGATATTCTTCTTGTAGGCCATCATAATGGCCATCTTCGAGAACCTGTCGACGACCACAAAAACACAGTCATTTCCATGCTTAGTGGAAGGAAGGCCTGACATGTAATCCATGGAGATGGATTCCCAAGGTCGACTAGGGGTAGGCAACGGGGTATAGAGGCCGTGCTTCTTAATGGTCGGTTTGGCAATGGCACAGGCAGTACATGATCGGATGTACTTCCCAACATCCTGTCGAAGATTCGGCCAATAGAAATAATTTTGCAGTACTGCCACTGTTTTCTCGACCCCGAAATGCCCAGCAGCCCGACTGTAGTGTGCTTCCCAAATCATCTTGGCACGCTCGCTTGAAGGAACACAAAGGTGACCGAGGTGGCATAATAGTGCGTCCTGGAGGTGAAAATCTGCAACATGCCGACCCTCCAAGAGTGTCTGGTATGTGTGGCCGAATTCTGGGTCGCTTTTGTAGAGAAGTGGCCAATCAGAAGTCTCGTGCCCACAAGAGTTGAGCACAGTGGTTAGCACCATGATCGGTGGCCGACTGAGGCAATCTGCAACATTATTGGTGCTGCCCTTTTTATACTTGATATTCAAGTGAAACTGTTGCAGGTATGTAGACCACTTCTGATGGCGATCATTCTGCAATTTCCCTTGGGTCTGTACGAACTGCAGCGGTCGGTGGTCTGTGTGGATGACCGTTTCCTTCCCCAAAATGTAATGCTTCCATTGTCGGTAGGCCTGTACAATGGAATACATCTCTTTATCATAAGTGGGGTACTTCCGGACTGTGTCTGAAAGTGTTTCACTGTGATATGCCACTGGATGTCCATGTTGAGTAAGGACTGCCCCAATAGCATAGTCAGAGGCATCTGTCTCGACCTCAAATGGTTGTTGTAAATCTGGTAATGCGAGCACTGGTGCCGTGCAGAGGCGATCCTTCAACTCCCTGAATGCCTTCTGTTGAGATTCAGACCAAAATAATTTTGCTTTCGCCCCGCCCTTGGTGACTTGACTCAAGGGCCAAGAAATATGAGAAAACCCCAACACAAACTTGCGGTAGAAGTTGGCAAGACCTAGAAAGCTACGGAGCTCTGTTAGAGTGGTTGGAGAGGGCCAATCCCGAATGACTTGGATCTTGGCTGGGTCGACATGCACCCCCTGTTCATCAATGATGTATCCCAGATACTGAACCTGGGTCATGCCAAAAGTGCATTTCTCCAAATTGGCACATAGCTTGTGTTGCCGCAGTGTTTGGAGAACCTGTCGGATGTGGTGGAGGTGCTCTTCCCAACTCTGGCTGAAGATCAGAATGTCATCCAAGTATACTACTACAAAGGAGTTGGTGAATGGCCGCAAGATGTCATCCATTAGCCTCATAAAGGTTGCAGGAGCATTCGTCAATCCGAAAGGCATGACCAACCATTCGAAGAGGCCCTCCTTGGATTTGAAGGCAGTCTTCCACACATCGGAGGGTTCGATTGGTACCTGGTGATATCCTGACTTCAGATCGATCTTGCTGAAATATTTCGCCCCCTTTAGTTGGTCTAGGAGGTCATCAATCCGCGGGATCGGGTACCTATTACGGACTGTGATCTTGTTCAGCGCCCGATAGTCAATACAGAGTCTCCACGTCCCATCCTTCTTCTGTACCAACACGATCAGGCTCCCACAGGGCGATGAACTCGGACGGATGTGACCTTTCTGCAGGAGCTCCTGAATCTGCCTCTTGATTTCATTGTTCTCCAGGACGGAGCGCCGATAAATTGGTCCATTGGGTAGCGGCGCACCTGGGGTCAGATCGATGGAGTGCTTGACTTGACAGTGCAGAGGAACCCCTGCCGGGGAGGTGAAGATGTCCGCGTACTCCTCCACAACCTTGTCCATCTGTAGTTGTCGTGCAGAGGGACCCCGTTTGGAGGCCGCGGCCACTGTCTTCTTCTTTCCTTGAGGGTGTATCATCAGGAAAACAAATTTCCTGGTTTTGGAAATGATCTTACTGCATTGTTTTGCAGTAATCAAAGAGATGGCGGCAGGTGGTGCTACCTCTGGTATCCTGAACAACTTATTTCCCAATGTAATAATAACAGCACGGGGCCTTGATTCATACACAGCATGTCGCTTCCACAAGTATGGTTGTCCTAGTAATACATCACAAACTTCAAGGGGAGCAATGTCACACAATACCTCATCCGTGAAGGGCTTGATGTTGTATGGAAGGCGACACTGCTGGCTCACGCGAAGATCTCGTCCTTGGTGAAGCCACCCAATGGTGTAGGGTTGTGGATGTGTTGTGGTCGGTAAGCCCAACTGCTTCACGACCTCTGCCTTGGTAAGTGAGGTTTATGGCCTTCTTTCTTGGGTCTGTATTGAACGGGGTTTGTATTGAACGGGCGGGTATGATTGAACGGGGGACATATCCTCTCCCCTAGTGATGTGATACTTCTCTCTTGTCTGTAGGCAACTTGGCTACAATGTAGGAGTTAGGGGAATGGGTACAACCACCTACGACTGGAGACTACCTGACCTCCTGGAAGACTCAATCTGGCCCCTCCAAGAAGACTCAAGCCCCTCCCCCAAAAGAGAGTTGCTCCTCTCCTCTCCTTATCAGTCGAGCCCCCTAAAGGGTCCTTAATGGATGAAGAGTATCATCAAGGCTCGGCCGAACCAGAAGGTGTAATATGTGGTACCTAGAATCAGAAGGTAGGGTCAAGAGTCAATATCGCAGTACCCCCAATGAGGTTCTTTTGACTCCCGCTATCAACAATGAACTGTATCGGGGAGCCCTTTACCCACATCTGGGAGTGGAAGAGACGCTCCTCCTCCTCTGGATCTTCGGGTTCATTTTTTTGGATCTTTGCGGTAGCAACAGTGGCGCTGGGATCCGCATCAATGATCTGCTTCCCTTTTTCATACCCCTTATCGGGTTCTGACTCAGAGTCGGAACATGCATCTGATTCTGAAACCTTTAGCTCAGCCACCAGTGACTGCTTGGCCCGACACTCACTTGTGTTGTGAGTGGAGCTCTTATGGAACTCGCACCATTTTCCAGTGTCCTTTCTCGACTTCGCGGCGCTGTTATTTGCTTGCAGCTTCGGCTGGTTGTCTTGGGCTGTCCCGCCTTGGCTTTGTCCTTTGTTTTGTGGTTTAGGGGCACCTTTCCCCTGCTTTGGATTCGCAGATCCAAAGTCTCGCTTCTTTTGTTTAAACTTCTGCTCGACCTTGACGGCATATCGGTATGCTGCACCGAGCGAGGGGATGTTTAGGAATTGTATTTCTTCCTGGATGTACTTGTGCAGGCAGCCACGGTATTTGAGTATCAAATGTTGCTCCGAATCCTTGATACCCAACTTTGTGCGAAGGGTATGGAAAAGATTGGTGAACTCCGGCACGTCTTGGTCCCTTCCCTGCCGCAGCGTGGTCCACTTTATGTATTCATCCTCACAGCTTCCGACAGGGTAGTACTGCTCCTTGATGGCATCCCGGAACGAATCCCAGGTGGGTGCGGCTGAAAATAGTGAGTCAGTACTTTCATCCTTCTGCTCGCAGTAGGTTTCCCACCAGTCCTTGACGTGGGGGGCTGCTTTGAAAAGAGCAAAAACAATCTTTTCCCGACTCGAAAATTCATGAACAGAAAAATAACCCTCTAGCAGATTTAACCATTTATCTACGGCATCTGCGTCTATCTGACCCTCGAATATGGGGATTTCAAAATTAACTTGTACCTTAAAGGGTGTGGCGTTTCCAGAGTAGCTGCTGGAAGCCGATGCGTTGCTTTTGGGTAGCCGCTGAAGGATCTGGGCAAAGCTGTCCATCATCACGTTCCGTTGCCGCTCGAGGGCTTCTTCGAGCAAGATTTTGATGGGATCTCCTGCCCCCTCGTCTTTCTTCTCGTCCGCCATGGGAGGCCGTCGGGATTTGCGAGGCTGGTCTTGCAAAGGTTCAACCAATTCAAGCCCTAACTCCTTATATCCCGACCTTGTTGGGGACATGCAAAGAAAAACAGAGAAAAAGCAGACCGCTCTGATACCACTGATCCGGATTTAAACAGGAACACAAAAAATTACAGAGATAACCATATACACAAAGATGCAGTGGAAATAATACTTCATTTCATTAATGGAAAATACTGAAATATGCTTACAACCAGAAATGGAAATAAACCAGCTAGGGCGATGGTAGCTTATCTCTGAGAAGAGATGTGATGGCTACATGCCTCTGAACTGTGTTACAATGAGGCTCGAAGGCCTATTTATTGTTGAGAAACAATGGAAAACCCTTAACATTCCAAAACCTAACCCTAGGAGATGAAACGCCAAACTGTGGGCCCCGTTTGGGGGTAAATTGGTACATCAACTTCCCGGGGTCGTAACTTTGGCATATGATCTCCGTTTGACGCGTACAATAGCTCATTAGAAAGATCTATCCGAACACTATCATTGTTGGAACGGGCAACATCGGTCCATTCCATGGACCCATGTTGCCCCTGGATTCCCCAAAAAACGTCGTTTAGGGCCTCAAAACGGCTCCAGAAGTTCAGGACCCGAAAAACTGCTAAAAATAGTAAGTTGTGCTACAATTAAGGAAACTGAAAATGCTGAGAAAGAAAATGGTGGGGGTCCATGTGGACTTGGCAGGTGGCCACCAATATCCACCTGGATCAGACAAAATTTCTATCCTTGGTTCTCACGACATCTTTTTAACATCTTTCATCATTTCATTAGCCCGTCAATCGGCACATTTTCTGGAGTCGTTGATATCTCTTCATCTTTTCATCACTTTATCCTTTTTTCTCTTACTAATCCTCTCATATTCTCTATCTGCACCTTTAGCACCTAGACATTTCAGTTGGTTTCTTGTTTGGATGGCAACTCCACTTATTCATCCATATACAAGAGCTTACTCTAGGATAAATCCTGGTAGCTTGCTCAATCTCGCTCTCAAAACTTGGTTGAACAAACTACATTCTCGTAAGCATCCATTTTTTCTCAAGCAAGAATCCCTCCATGATATTCACCTGCTTCTCCCTGACTAACTTGGTTTTTGCCTCGTGGGGTTTACAGTTAGATTCATGTTCAAGTGGCGATTTTGTTTTTTCAATTTCTTCCAAGAATTTCTGCTGGAAGCTCGCTTCTTGTGGATCTCTTGTTTTTCTTGAACAAGGATCTCTCTTTGACATCCATTAGCTCCTTTTCCCCTTAAGCAATTCATCATGGATGACTTGTTCGCCCCTTTGCATTTTACTAACATTCCTCATGATATTCCAGAAAGGTCTATTGATAGATTACCTTCTTTCACGGGTAATGATGCAACCATTCCTACAGATCACATCAAAAGGTTCACAACTTTCCTGCAAAGATATGCTCATGCGACTGCATACAATCATGAAGACGTCAAGATGCAACTTTTTGTCCTTTCCTTGAAAGGTGATGCTAGAAATTGGTTTTGTGATTTTCCTAATAGTTCTTTTGATTCCTTACAAGCTATCGTCAATGCTTTCAAAAATAGATATGGGGATCAAAAGGGTTCAGCCTTGTGCCCCTAGTACTATGAAGAAAGATGAAAGTGATCTTGTAAAGGACCTATTACCCACCACTTTGTGGGTGATATCCCCAAGAGAAATTTTTCTCCATGATGAGCCTCAGCCGGCAACCAACAGAACCTTGATACCTCCTACTAGCTCGTTGTGCCATTTCTCTGCCACCTAAACTAGCCATGTGGTTCCTCACCCACCTGTATTGATCATATGTTTGAAGGTGGGCCTCCCAAATCTAAAGGTTTCTCTTGTCATTTGGTAATTGAGTATTGGGTTTACATATCATGGATACTTCTGGGTATGGATTGATGGGGGGATTTGGCAAAAAGAGCGGGCTTAGTTTGTGCTCTTGTTCCCTTCATCTCTTTTGGTTGTTACCCTTGGATCTTAGTCCCATGGGATCTCCTTTATTAACCATTTGGTTCTAGGGTGATACTACTTGGGAAACCCTGACTTTGGGCGCATGGTCCCGCTCCTTTACCCGCACATATTTCTCCCTTTCCACTCACTATACCCCCATTCATCTTTTCTCTCACCTGGGTCCACATTTTCATTTTGGGTCCACATAGGGCCAACCTCCCTATCCCCTTGCCCCCCACCTTGGGTCAGGCCTAGAATGATGCCCCGAAGGTTGAAGCAATTAAAAGAAAAAGTGAAAAGCATAATTGGCCACATTTAACAAGAAATTGTACCACAAAATGCAAAAGATGGTCGGGACAAAATAATTAGCACATGGGCAAAAGCCAATGCATGAGCTCTACCCCAATCCATGGCCATCATCCTGGTTCCATAAGCCCTAGATGAACCACCTTTATCATTCAGGTACCCATGATTTTCCCAACCCCTAGAGGGCAATGAACCACCCTACCTAAAAGGGCGTAATCACTGCTATATCTTACATATCATGCTCTTGTCCTTTGAGCCCCAAGCAGTTAATTAAAGAAATTCATAAAAGGCAAACAGCATATAAAGAAGGGTGGAAAAATCAAGGTCGGGAAACCTCATGTACCAAGATTGCTCCCTCCTACACATTACACACCCAGCCCTTATCTAGCTACCCCTCTGCCCCACTATGTGGCCCAGGATTGCCCCTCTCATTCCCTATTCCATTCCACTTATTTGTCACTTTCCACCCCCATTAGAGGGATGTACCTTGGACATACTATCCCATGTAAGGGTTGAAACCACCTAATAAGGTATTTGGCTAACCCCCTTTGGAGCTTGGAGACACTAGCACATGCCAAAGCCCACTACAGAAGGGCATGCCATTATGAAGTGTCCACTTTGTTATCCATGATTTGTAAGCTCTTTTACCCGATTATTTTAATGACTGGTTGTACTGGAAGCTAGGGGACGCATTAAATCTTATGCAGGAATACATGTGGTTTCCATTTGGTTTTGGTCTCCCTATATGGGATCCTAACCCCCAGAGGTCTACATTGGCACATGTAGGGTGTGCATAGAGAGCCATGGGCCTCCACAATAGTAGAAAACACTCCACGGATCTTCATGGATGCTCAGAGACTACTAGCGATCCACTTTTGGGATGATGGTGATATGCTTGGTACATTATGCCTAGTAGGCCCCCACAAGAGCCCCACACTCTTGGCAGGTGTCCTAGGACTTGTACGATGTCATGGCAGCATTCATTCCACCACTTGGACCCTTGCAGAGGATCTACAAAGATTTTCAATTCATATGGAGACCCATGGGGTCATTTATGTGCCCTCAAACCCACTGGGAGCACCACAGGTCTATTACTTGGAGAACAAGGGACCACCCCCTTGTCCATCACACTCTGAGGATTTTATTCCTCAATATGGCACTTTTGGATATTATTATGCCTTTGGAGGGCTTTTACACTTGTAAGCTAGTTTGGTGGGCTTGTCACCAATAGGAGTTTTATTTGCACATTATTTTATCATTAGGGGCTAATCTAGGCCCATAGGCTAATTTGAACTGCTTAGGAGGCTATATATTGATGTTAGATACATTCATTTGTATCATCACTTGACTTGGGATCTCTCTAATCATAGAAAACTTCACATTTTTCCTTGGAGGATATTTTCTGGAGATGGATGAATTTTGACGTATGGATTTGGGCTATTTATCTTGTCTTGGAGCTTTGTCTTGTGAACGAAATGCTGGTTGGATATACTCTATAACGTTGTAAGTAAATTTTGATGTTATTATTCTTGTTGTTGCATACTGCTAAAATTAGGGCTAGTTGTTGCATAATTGAAATGTGGAATTAAGCATGTTTTAGTTGATTTAATGTATGGGCCAATGTTATATGAATGAAATGTCCTAGAGATTATTTGTCTCAATAAGCTTGCATCATTTGCTTTGAAGTATAAATGCTTGAAGGTCACTTTTCTTTTCTTTCTCTCAACATTGGATGAAGTTGACTTTCTGGGCCTCCTTAATCAAGAAACCAAGTCCTTAATCATCACCATCCTTGAATCCATATCTCCAAGTGAATTATGCATTGATCCCTTAAAGGGGTGATCATTTTAACCCTCTTTTTACCATTTTCCCCTTTTTTCCCAGGTCTAGCCCCATTAGGTCACCTAGGGCATCAATTTCCGAGAATTGACCCAAGGAAAAACTTTGATCTCCTACAGGCTATTGCGCTGGTGGGTCCCCTCCCTCTCCTCCAAATTTGAGGCAATTCTAACAATGGAATCTCCGGGAATCCCAAGCCCTAGCTCTAGGATCGAATTTTGCCTAGGCATCCCCAAGGCTAGACCTCAACAGGATCATTTCAACCTTTCGAAGTAAATATTCTTGTTTGGTCCTTTCCTTTCACCTTGTCCAGGATAGGAACATCATTGGTTGCTACATTCCATCCCCGAACCTAGGTTGGGTCCACTTGGCCCCGTGTGGTCCTACTTCTCAATAAAGATTATTTATCAAGAACCATTTGGGAATCCAAGTTTCCCAAGGATTATAGGAATTGAGAACCACGTCTATAAGCCTATCCTTTCTCCCTCGACCCTCCAATCCTTGCCCCTTACCCCTGGTGGACCAAGTCCCTTGCTTAAAGAGCAAGCAAGTTCCATTCTTCACTCCATCCATGAGAAAGGGTTTTCAGAGTCACTTTTCACATATACTTTACAAGTGATCCCTAAACTACCGGGACTTCTCCCATTGGTGAAATTTCATAAAGAGAAGGGAGACTTAGCTATGGTGACAGTGGGCTAAGGCTCCACCATTGCCCTTAACCTAGTAGTTGCCCTCTTAGGAACCTCTTTTAGGTCCCCTGCTGGTTTGAGTGGTAACATTTATGGCGTCGTTGCTGGAGAGAAAGCAGGTATGCGTCCCTAATGAATTATTGAGGAATTGATTCATTGATGGCATTCCCATTATTCCTCTGGCGACTCCACTCATTGTCAAAACCCCTAGTCTGCTTGAAGGAGACAACATTCCTCCTTTAACTAGGGTTGTTGCAAGAAGGAACCGCGAACCATCACCTGGTGGCACCGCTCTCCTTCTTGAATTTGAAAAAGTTAGTGACTCCACTCCGAAAATGACAGATACTTCTGGCACTAGCAACAACAAGATGACCAAAAGTCAAAGACATTTGGTTAGTGTATTTTCTCCTTTGAAGCTCGGTAATGATCCCAAGCCATTACTTGAAAAATACAACCGATGGTTACCCAGGTTCAAGGGAGATGCCACCATGAGTGCTCGTGACTTTGTTGAAGAATTTTATTGGCAATTGTCCCCTAGGTTGATCTTCAATGAAGATAGAATCATGATGTTGTTTGCCTTATCACTTGAGGGACAAGCTAGAGAATGGTACCTTAGTCTTCCTCCTGGCTGCATTACTGACTCTGATGAGTTTGAAGACCTATTCATGAAAAGGTGGTCTTGCAATGCCCAGGGAACCTTCAACATCAAGAAGTTTTATCAGATATCCAAGGGAAGGGAAGACCTCTGGGAATTCATTCAAAAGTTTGATAGGATTGTACAAGATATCCCTGATCACCTAAAGCCTTCTAATGCCAACATCCTTGATAAGTTTGTCAAAGTTGTTGGGGGCCACCTAACCTATGCCTTAAGAGACAAGAAACCTTCCACATTGGCTGAAGCTAAAGAAATGGCAATACAGGTTGAGGAAAACCTTCGTATCTCAAAAATGAATGTTGATGACCTCCCTAAAGCTAGAATTGAGACTAAGAAGGAGAAGTCAAAGGATCAACATGAAGAAACCCTTTGGGCTATCCTCAAGAAAATGGACAAACTTACCGAGGAAGTCCATTCATGAGATCGAATTGTTATGAACAAGATCACCGCTTTGGAGAAAGCCCAAAAGTCAAATTTTGTTCCGAGGGGGAAGCCTTTTCCAAGAAAGCAAGGTGAGGAAGATAAGCCTAGCTCATCTCAAGTCCCAAATACCTTGGCTCCAACCAATATAGTAGACCAAGGTTTGTTCCGAGGGGGAAGCCTTTTCCAAGAAAGCAAGGTGAGGAAGATAAGCCTAGCTCATCTCAAGTCCCTAATACCTTGGCTCCAACCAATATAGTAGACCAAGATTCATCCTCTGAAGATGAGCCTAATGAGAGTGATGAGAGTGACGATGATGAAACAAATGAGCAAACTAACCTTGTAGAATCCGATGTATTCAACATTCTACTTGGAGGTTCATACACTCATCCTCCCATCGACGAAGTCACAACCAAAGATGAGAAAGAAGAGCCTATTCTAAACACTGATGAACGTAGTGGAAGATTCAAAGGGGTCCAATATTCCCGAAGAGACAATAACAAAGACCCCGCAAACTCCAAAGAGCCTAACAAAGAGGACTCTCTTCCCAAGCAAGATCCTCCCAAAAATGTGCCCTCTAAAGAGCCTCCCAAAGAGAAAGCCCTTTCATTCAAAAAAGGATTCCCAAACAAAAGTTGAACCAAAAAAGGGCCCTCAAAAGGGAGAAAGCACCAAAAAGAAAGAAAAGGGAAAACATGTTGGGCTTAACATTGACATGGATGTTGCTATTGGAAAGATGACCGTATCTGTCCCTCTAAAGGAGATTGCTAAACTTCCCGAGCAACAACAACAAATTAAGAAGTCCTTGGGTTTTGAAGAGGAAGAATTACCTGAAGACTTGCAAAACATTCACATTCCCGATCGTAACCCCAACACGAACCTTTTATGCTCACTTTGGTTGTCAATGACCTTTACCTCCATAATTGTATGCTCGACTCAAGGGCTTCCACAAACATCATGCCTTTAACTGTTATGAAGCAATTGGGTCTCAGCATCACCCGACCATACAAGAAGGTGTGTGGATTTAACTCCAAACCTGTGGAAGTGGAGGGTCTCATTAAAGATCTTAAGGTTTCTCTAGCTAGGAACCCCAACATATCTCTCCTCATGGACATTGTTGTCATTGATATTCCTGATGTATGGGGGATGTTGCTATCTAGGAAATGGGGAGCCACTGTTGGGGGTCACGTTCAAATGGATCTATCATATGCTACCATCCCTCAATCCGATGGGACCCCCTTCATCCTTCACAGAGAACCTACCTACCTATCTCATGTAATTGAGCCTGGTCCCTATTATGAAGCACATAACACTGAGAAGCCTTCCCCCATTCTCCCTTCACAAGAGGTCTGTATCCTTAAAAGACCAAATCACAAGCTAGGCAAGAGGTGGAAACCAAAGAAAGAATACAAAATAGGGGACTTGGTCTTGGTGGACAAAGAGTTAGTTCCTGTCAGATTCATGGGAAAGTTGGGGATGACTATTACTACATTGCCAAACTCAACGACGAACTTTGGCCTCAACTGGTCAAAATAAGTCGCATCACTCCTTTCCTTGATACTTGACGTTGTACTATATGCATGTTAGGGTAGGATGCATTGCATGATGATTTTGCGTTGAGCTAACATTAAGCATGTGTGATCATCAGACATTGTGAAAAACATGTTGCCCCGTGGCTTTGATCTTTGACATGTGTAGATAACAGGTGTACGATGACCAAGAGATTGTTGGAGTTCTCGTGACCTCCCGTTCAAGCAGCCTCATATACTTCTTTGAGAGATCACATTCCAGTTGGAGCCAGATGTTACCGACCACTTTGTGGGTGATATCCCCAGGAAAAAAATTTCTCCATGATGAGCCTCAGCCAGCAGCCAGCAGAACCTTGATGCCTCCTACTAGCTTGTTTTGCCATTTCTCTACCACCTGAGCCAACCATGTGGTCCCTCACCCACCTGTATTGATTGTATATTTGAAGGTGGGCCTCCCGAATCTAAAGGTATGTCTTGTCATTTGGTAATTGAGTATTGGGTTTACTTATCATGGATACTTCTGGGTATGGATTGGTGAGGGGATTTGGCGGAAAGAGTGGGCTTAGTATGTGTTCTTGTCACCTTGATCTCTTTTAGTTGCTATGCTTGGATCTTAGTCCCATAAGATCTTCTTTATTGACCATTTGGTTTTAGGGTGGTACTACTTGGAAAACCTCAACATTGGGCACGTGGTCCTGTTCCTTTACTTGCACATATTGCTCCCTTTCCACTCACTATACCCCCATTCATCTTTTCTCTCACCTAGGTCCACATTTTCATTTTGGATCCACATAGGGACAACCTCCCTATCCCCTTGCCCCCCACCTTGGGTCAAGCCTAGAATGATGCCCCGAAGGTTGAAGCAATTAAAAGAAAAAGTGAAAAGCATAATTGGCCACATTTAACAGGAAATTGTACCACAAAACGCAAAAGATGGTCGAGACAAAATAATTACCGCGTGGGCAATAGCCAATGCATGAGCTCTACCCCAATCCATAGCCATCACCCTGGTTCCATAGGTCCTAGATGAGCCTCCTTTATCATTTAGGAACCCATGATTGTCCCAACCCCTAGAGGGAAATGAACCGCCCTACCTAAAAGGGGGTAATCACTGTTATATCTTACATATCATGCTCTTGTCCTTTGAGCCCTGAGCAGTTAATTAAAGAAATTCATAGAAGGAAAAAGGCATATAAAGAAGGGTGGAAAAATCAAGGTCGGGGCACCTCATGTACCACGATTTCTCCCTCCTACACATTACATACCCAGGTATGGACTTCCCCTTATCTAGCTAAGCCTATGCCCCACTATGTAGCCTGGGATTGCCCCTGTCATTCCCTATTCCATTCCACTTATTTGTCATTTGCCACCCCCATTAGAGGGATGTACCTTCGACATACTATCCCCTTTAAGGGCTGAAACCACCTAATAAGGTACTTGGCTAACCCCCTTTGGAGCTTGGAGACACTAGCACATGCTAAAGCCCACTACAGAAGGGCATGCCATTATGAAGTGTCCACTTTGTTATCCATGATTTGTAAGCTCTTTTACCCGATTATTTTAATGACTGGTTGTACTGGAAGCTAGGGGACGCATTAAATCTTATGCAGGAATACATGTGGTTTCCATTTGGGTTTGGTCTCCCTATATGGGATCCTAACCCCCGAGGTCTACATTGGCACATGTAGTGTGTGCATAGAGAGCCATGGGCCTCCACAGCAGCAGACAACACTCCACAGATCGTCATGGATACTCATAAACTACTAGCGATCCACTTTTGGGATGATGGTGATATGCTTGGTACATTATGCCCAGTAGGCCCACACAGGAGCCCCACACTCTTGGCAGGTGTCCTAGGACTTGTACGATGTCATGGCAGCATTCATTCCACCATTTGGACCCTTGCAAAGGATCTACAGACATCTCCGATTCATATGGAGACCCATAGGGTCATTTATGTGCCCTCCGACCCACTGGAAGCACCACAGGTCTACTACTTGGAGAACAAGGGGCCACCCCCTTGTCCATCATACACCGAGGAATTTATTCCTCAACATGGCACTTCTGGATATTATTATGCCTTTGGAGGGCCCTACGACATGTACATATCATTATTTGGCCCCTTGTGAGGCTTATTTTTACACTTGTGAGCTAGTTTGGTGGGCTTGTCACCAATAGGAATTTTATTTGCACATTATTTTATTATTAGGGGCTAATTCAAACTCCTTAGGAGGCTATATATTGGTGTTAGATACATTCATTTGTATCATTACTTGACTTGGGATCTCTCTAATTATAGAGAACTTCACATTTTTTCCTTGGATGATATTTTCTAGAGATGGATGAATTTTGACATATGGATTTGGGTGATTTATCTTGTATCGGAGCTTTGTCTTGCGAACGAAATGTTGGTTGGATATACTCTATAAAGTTGTAAGTAAATTTTGATGTTATTATTCTTGTTGTTGCATACTGTTAAAATTAGGGCTAGTTGTTGCATAATCGAAATGTGGAATTGAGCATGTTTAAGCTAATTTATTGTATGGGCCAATGTTATATGAATGAAATGTCCTAGAAATTATTTGTCTCGATAAGCTTCCATTGTTTGCTTTGAAGTATAGATGCTTGAAGGTTACTTTTCTTTTCTTTCTCTCAACATTGGATGAAGTTGACTTTCTGGGCCTCCTTGATCAAGAAACCAAGTTCTTACTCATCACCATCCTTGACTCCATATCCCCAAGTGAATTAGGCATTGGTCCCTTAAAGGGGTGATCATTTTAACCTTCTTTTTACCATTTTCCCCTTTTTTTCCCAAGTCTAGCCCCATTAGGTCATCAATTTCCTGGGAATGGGCCCGCGAAAAATTTCGATCTCCTACAGGCTATTGCGCTGGTGGTTCCACTCTCTCTCCTCCAAATTTGAGGCAATTCTAAGGGTGGAATCTCCAGGAATCCCAAGCCCTAGCTTAAGGATCGACTTTTGCCTAGGCATCCCCAAGGCTAGACTTCAACAAGATCATTTCATCCTTTCGAAGTAAATATTCTTGTTTGGTCCTTTCCTTTCACCTTGTCCAAAATAGGAACATCATTGGTTGCTACATTCCATCCCTGAACCTGGGTTGGGTCCACTTGGCCCCATGTTGTCCCACTTCTCAATAAAGATTATTTATCAAGGACCATTTGGGAATCCAAGTTTCCCAAGGATTATAGGGATTAAGAAGCTCGTCTATAAGCATATCCTTTCTCCCTCAACCCTCCAACCCTCACCCCTTACCCCTGGTGTACCAAGTCCCTTGCTTAAAGAGCAAGAAAGTTCCATTCTTCACTCCATCTTTGGGAAAGGGTTTTCACGGTCACTTTTCACATATCCATTGACATATACTTTACAAGTGATCCCTACATTACCAGGACTCCTCCCATTGGTGAAAGTCCCTAAAGAGCAAGGAGACTTAGTTGTGGTAACAGTGGGCTAAGCCTCCACTATTGCCCTTAACCTAGCAGTTGTCCTCTTAGGAACCCCTTTTAGGTCCCCTGTTGGGTTGAGTGGTAACAGGACCCAATTATCGAAGAAAGATTTCAAGAAAATACACCACAGCAAAATGTGCCATATTGCAAACATTATGACCATTCTCATGATGAATCCACTTGTGTTGTTGCAAGAAGAATCCTCGATAGTGGAAGGGCAAGGACGAAGGATCAAATTAATATTGATGATGAAAAGGAAAATGATAAGCATCTTATCAAGGAACTAAATCAAATGATTAAAGACATGCAATTCAGTCAAGCACAATTGATGAAAACCATGGAACTTAATCAAGAAAGATTAATAGGAGATCACGCCAAGGATATGAGAACCATGTATACCAAATTTTTGGCCATAGAAGAGAAATGTGATGAGGAGATAGAAATCATGAAAGTTAATCACTCCAATCAGATGACCACCATGCAAAATTATTTGATCACTATGGAAGCAAATCATAAGGAAGAAATGAGTTCTATTCAAATAAATCATGATAAAGTGATGAAGGACATGCAAGCCAGTCAGATGGCTCTTCAGAACAAGTTACAGGTTATGGATTTACGCAGTATAATCAGAGGATCACCTTTCATAATACGATGGATACCATGAAGTAAAATCATGCCAGAGAAATAAATGCTATGAAGGATGAGTGTTGACCACTACGTGTCAACTACCCATAGCAGTACACCCCCTTTTTTCGCAAAAAGGATAGCACTTAATCGACATGTCCGTGCCATTCAACAGTCATCATCAGCCCGATCATGTTATGTGGTAAACCCAGTCTACATGTGTAAATTGTAAATAATCTTAGCAGATCTGAGTCATGTATGTAAATTGCCTAGATAAACCTAATTTTCTAGTGATAATCTACGTTCCGGAAGGTTTTTTGTCTCACCGATTCATGATCGGCAGAGTTTTCCTTCAGCCTAACCCCAAAGCCGGAATGGATTTTGTCATTAGAATCTTAGGGGAATCCTAGTGTGCTTGGTCGAGTCTATGTAAAAGTAATTTGGAAATAACTTTAACTATTTGGTTAAGTTATTACAAATTGCTTGATCTGCTAAATTATAGTTCTGTCGCAGAACTGGGTGGTCTATGAGGGTCTATGTCAAATGGGTTTTCCCCCTTGAGATGTAAAATTGCAAAATTCATGATGTAAAGTGTCTTGAGGGTTAGAAAATGTTTTAATCCCCTCATAAGTCCCAAGTCCTAAGTCCTAGGTCCTAGGTGATTTTTCCAAAGGGCTAAGTTCGATGATCCAAAAATAAAAAAATAATAATAAAAACAATAAAAAATAAAAGATAAAAATAATAAAAAATTAAAAAATTAAAAAATTACTAAAAAATTAAAAAAATAAAATAAAAATAAATTTAAAAAATAAAATAAAAATAAATTTGAAAAATAAAATAAAATAATAAAATAATAATAAGTCAAAGTTTTGAGAAAATAAATGCAAAGTTTTAATTTTTTAATATATTAAAATGCATTTAAAATTTCGACGGATGAGATTAAAAAGGATTTTGATCCTCATCGACGATCGAGATTAGTTTGACATGGATCACTCAAACTAACCATTGAGAATTTTTCCTTTAAATAGGGTGTTAGGGGTCATTTGAGATCAAATTGGATCTTAGAGTCTCTGCTAAAGAAAGCTCTCTTGTAGTCATTTTTTGTGCAATAAAGAAAGACTTTGGGGTTGAAAATCTTGTTGGTGTTACTCTTCTTGAAATGCTGTAAGATGTTTTATTTTTCTGCATAATTTTATTTTCAGCCATTGATAATAGCTTGACGAAGATTGATTTAGGCAAAGGTATCTTGCTTGATCTTTGGGTTTGAATAATAGTTTAGATCCTGAAATATAATGGCAGGTATCTCCATTTGATCTGGATTTCACTATTGTTTTCTCCCTCTATGTTAATGGTTGATTTTAAACTGTGCAGGAAATCTTAGTTTTGAGTTTACCAGGCGTTAGGGGAAGTTCTCGGCTGAACCAGCCAACTCCCGGATTGCGTTTTCTGAAAGAGCCCAGCCAGTTTTAATTCTGGGTTTATCACTTCAAATTTCTTTTTATAAATCCATGATGGTGGAAAAGCAGGGACAAATTATAAAATCAGTGTCAACAATGAAAAGGAAGACTTAGCCCCAAGGGTTAGCCCAACTGGTCAAGTTGTGCCTCGCCAAAACGGGAGGTCACAGGGTCGATTCTACCCGAAGCCCTTGGGGTTAGGTCTGTGATGGCCGAGGGGTGTGATCCTAGAGATCAGCCCTAGTTATTTCGTGGACGTAGCCTGCACCCCCTGACCATGGGTGTACGTGAACCACCGGGGAAAAAAAAAATGAAAAGGAAGACCAGAAGCAAATTATACAAGAACTAATGCGTCTGGTAAAAAATATGGAGATCAATCAAACTGACTACGCCAATGATGTGAGAACTTTTTGCACCCTCTTGGAAAAATGTAATAAGGAGATGGAGATCATGCAAAATCAGCATGCTAAGGAAATTGAGGCCATGAAAACTAATCATGACACAGAAATTAGTTTTATACAAAGCAAGTTATCAGGCTTAGAGGAAAATATGACGACCATGAAAGCCAATCATGATAGGAAATTAATTTTATGCAAAATAAGTTATTGACCATGGAAGAAGACCATGCCAGGGAATTCAGTGCTATGAAGGTTGAACACTCTAGTCAGATGGATGCCATTACAATACAGGTTTAGAAATTTCAACAGCTGTTAGAGGATGAAAGAAACCATGAAACATCAATAGATCAGGAGCCTCCTCATTTGTTGCAACAAGCTCCATCTTATTATGAGGAGGTCATTGGTTCAATTGAAAGGTGGTTAATTGAAGGTGATCCAGATAAAATTAAAAACGATAAAATGCAAGATGAAGAAAAACATTTCACGCATATCTTACATACTTCATCTGAGAGCTTTGAAACAGAAAGTTCCACGTCATCAGTAATATAGCCTGCCACGAAGAAAAAGCACAAGAGAAAGAAAATGAGAAGAAGATTTGATGCATCAGACGGCCGCGAGCAGCTTGATTTTTGGATAGGGAAAGTCCTACTGTATGCAGAATTGGACATGGCACATCTGACAAGCAACCGATAGATTTGCCTGAAAGCAGGCAAATGCTCAGTATACACTATATTGAACACATCTGATGCCATGGGGCATCCACTGTATTTCTAACCCTACTCCTTGTTTTTTCAGCATTTTTATTTCTATTTTAGGATTAGATTTACTTTTCTTGTTACTAGATAGTTAATAAATGAAGAGCTCATATCTTTCATGTGCTTAATGTTATATGATGATTTTATGGATGGACGCTACTTATATATTGTTGTGTGTTGCATGGATGCAGATTCTGGATTCTCACATTCCTACAGTGCAGCAACGTGTCCCCAAGTAGAGCCAGATGTTGACCACTACGTGTCAACTACCCATAGCAGTACACCCCCTTTTTCGCAAAAGGGATAGCGCTTGATCGACATGTCCGTGCCATTCGACTGTCATCATCAGCCCGATCATGTTATGTTGTAAACCCAGTCTGCATGTGTAAATTGTAAATAATCTTAGCAGATCTGAGTCATGTATGTAAATTGCCTAGGCAAACCTAATTTTCTAGTGATAATCTACGTTCCGGAAGGTTTTTTGTCTCACCAATCCATGATCGACAGAGTTTTCCTTCAGCCTAACCCCAAAGCCGGAATGGATTTTGTCATTAGAATCTTAGGGGAATCCTAGTGTACTTGGTCGAGTCTATGTAAAAGTAATTTGGAAATAACTCTAACTATTTGGTTAGGTTATTACAAATTGCTTGATCTGCTAGATTATAGTTGTGTCGCAGAACTGGGTGGTCTATGAGGGTCTATGTCAAATGGGTTTTCCCCCTTGAGATGTAAAATTGTAAAAGTCATGATGTAAAGTGTCTTGAGGGTTAGAAAATGTTTTAATCCCCTCATAAGTCCTAAGTCCTAAGTCCTAGGTCCTAGGTGATTTTTCCAAAGGGCTAAGTTCAATGATCCAAAAATAAAAATAAAAATAAAAACAATAAAAAATAAAAGATAAAAATTAAAAAAATTAAAAAATAACTAAAAAATTAAATAAAATAAAATTTAAAAAATAAATTAAAAATAAATTTGAAAAATAAAATAATAATAAGTCAAAGTTTTGAGAAAATAAATGCAAAGTTTTAATTTTTTTAATATATTAAAATGCATTTAAAATTTCGACAGATGAGATTAAAAGGGATTTTGATCCTCATCGACGGTCGAGATTAGTTTGACATGGATCACTGAAACTAGCCGTTGGGAATTTTTCCTTTAAATAGGGTGTTAGGGGTCATTTGAGATCAGATTGGATCTTAAAGTCTGGTGCTAAAGAAAGCTCTCTTGTAGTCATTTTTTGTGCAATAAAGAAAGACTTTGGGGTTGAAAATCTTGTTGGTGTTACTCTTCTGGAAATGCTATAAGATGTTTTATTTTTCTGCATAATTTTATTTTCAGCCATTGATAATAGCTTGACGAAGATTGATTTAGGCACAGGTATCTTATCTGATCTCTGGGGTTTGAATGATAGTTTAGATCCTGAAATATAATGGCAGGTATCTCCATTTGATTTGGATTTCACTATTGTTTTCTCCCTTTATGTTAATGGTTGATTTTAAGCTGTGCAGGAAATCATAGTTTTGAGTTTATTAGGCGTTAGGGGAAGTTCTCGGTTGAACCAGTCAACTCCCGGATTGTGTTTTCTGAAAGAGCCCAACCAGTTTTAATTCTGGGCTTATCACTTGAAAATTTTTTTAATGAATGCATGAAGGGTTTTCTGAAGCATCTCACATTAAATTAAAGTTCTGAAAATATTACTGTGGATTATTAACAAATCTGGCTGCTTAAGAGTCGAAAATCTGTAAGCATTGTAAATTTTTAGCTGGTTTTAGGGTTTTCAGTTTTGTTTCTTGCACATATTATTTTTGGGTTTTCTGTTCTTTGCCATTGCAGGTTGCAGGTACAGGTTTTGAGAAATATTTCAGGGTTTCATTCAGGCAATCTGGAGCAGGAAAGATTTTAAATTTTGATCAAGTTTCTGGACTACGGGTCTGCAATCTGCGTTTTCATTTTTCACTGTTGCCTGGGGTTTCATTAAAAAAAAAATCCAAAGTACATGTATGAAATCCGTTTTCTGGAATTCGGATATTCTTCTGAGGGTTTCAAGATTGTTTTTATCGTTCTGGCAGATTTAGAAATTCTTCTTTGTTGTTGTAGCCATCCTCAAACCCGCAGAGCTGTTGGCTGCCAGCTTCCAAGCCTCCGCACTGCCATCTCTCAGCCCTCTCCTCCATTTTCATCACCATTTCTCCCTCATGCTAACCTGCAGTCATTCTTCTGTCCTGAGAACCACATCCACGCAGCCTACTCCACCTGCGTCTTCCCTCTCACGTGGTCCCCTTGCTGCTGTGATATAAACTTCACGCAGTCGCATCCGTCCCCTCTGCCGCGTGAGAATTTCACTGTTCTCTCCACGCAGCCTCACGTCCCTCTCATTCTGCGCATAGCTCAGTCCATAAACCACGCTCCTCAGACCTGCGTGTTGCCCTTGCGCTATTCCTCTAGCTCCCTTCACTCCGCAAACTTGTCCACGCTTTTGCTGTTCCATCCACCGTTCTGTAGCAATCCTTTGCTGCCACATCCACGAAGTCCATCTCCCTCGAATCCCCTCCATGCAACAGCTTACTCTACTCGTCACGCAATCCCCGCACTTGTAAAATCGCCCCCATTTCCTCATCCGTCCAAACCTGCATACAACAGAAACCAAAAACCCTTGGACCTGCATCTCTTCTCACCGCACGTCCAGCTCTCCTTTGCTCCCTACGCAGTCATATTTTCATCAAGCCACCTGGTCACCCTCCTTGCTTATCTGCGGACCTGCACACGCCCAGACACAACACAAAAATGTTGAAACGATACAACGTAGATAAGATTCGGCGTTAGATATTATAAACTTCAATTTTTTATAATGGGTTGGGGTCTTTTATATGCGCGGGTAGTAAAATCTTAAAGGAAAATTCAAAAAAAAAATTGGTTTTGATTTGTATTAAGTTAGCATTTATATTTTGTTAGGTGAAAGTTTAGTTTTAGATTTTAGATTTATTTAGTTTTGTTTTATTTTTTATTTTTTTTAATATATCAAAAATCATAAAAAAATATTAAATATAAGAAGTCATAAATGGTTTTAAAAAATAAAGGTTCCTTTTCTTTCTTTTTAGTTTAGAATAGATTTTAGTTTTGTTTTATTTAGATTTTGGTTTTAGGAATTAAATCTTTACGTTAGCTTAGTTTAGCTTTAAACTTATTAAATTTTTGTTTTAGTTTTTTAGGATTTAGATTTAATTTAATTTTAATCTGGCTTTTAGTTTAATCTTTATTTTTAATTTAGTTAGTTTTGTTTAAAAATTTTAAAATCATAAAAATAAAAAATCATAAAAAGATTTAATTTTTAGATTTTAATGGGTTGATATTTTGTTTTGATTTTTTTAGATTTATTTGATTTTAGGATTTAATTTTAATAATTTTGAGTTTCATTTAGTTTAGTTTAATTTTGTTTTATTTATATAAAAATAGTAAAATTAAAAAAAATATTTTGAAAAAGCTTAACAAAAAATTGAAAATTCATTTTTGGTGTCTTTCGTGGTATCTATGTTCCACTTTTCTATAGTTAAATGCACCTAAATGTTTATTTAAAGTTAGCTATGTGAAAGTGGTAATTGGTTAGCATTTAAATTTCGTGGTTTAATGTATTCAATCTTTATAAATTTAATTGCTGGATCATTGTTAAAGCATTGTGCGTTTATCGAATATCTTGCATTGCTTGGGTTATTTGATGATAAGTGATCATTTTACAAAGTTCATATTATTGCAACATCTAACAAATAATCATTTAATCATTATCTCCATAAGGCATTGGTCTATTAACAATCAAGTGCTAAATTGCCTTGTTGTGTCTCCCAACCCAACTGGTCCACAATTGGCCTTCATTCATCCCATAGGGTCTACCCCCCTTAGCTTCGGGAGACGGCTTAAATGGAGAGATCGGGGATCAGGGTGACAGCCCCTGGTCTGAGCGTTGTCGTGACAATCTGTGCGACAACAATGAGCATTATAATCAAATGAATGCCATAAGAAGCAAACAAATCATTCTTCAAAATAAGCTGCAAATAATGGAAAAATCACAGGTTCAGGAACTCTAGCCAAGACCAAAGGATCCAGAACACGAGCCTCCCAGCTCACAGAAGCAACCTTCATCTTATTATGAAGAAGTCATTGATTCCATTGAGAAATGGTTAAATGAAGATGATCCAAGCAGGAAGGAAATTGATAAGAATCAAGTTGATGCTTGCAAGATTGATCCACCAGTCATAACAGATCAGGTTCATGAAAATAAAGAAGAGCAGGTCACAAAAGTCTTGGACGTTCCAAATTTTCCATATGAGAATTGTCCAAATCAGATAGAAAGTTGCACATCGATCACATCAACATCAACATCGTATCCTGCCAAGAGCAAACGTAAAAAGCGAAAGAGAAGAAGGAAGAGATTTGATGCATCCGATGATCGAGAACAACTTGATATTCAAATAAGACAGAGTCTTTCGATATGCAGGATTGGGCATGGCACATCCGAGAAGCAACCCACAAACTTGTTGGAGAGTCGGCAGATGCTCAATATGCACTATGTTGAAGACATCTGATGCCATAAGGCATCTTTTGTATAGTATCTCTAACCCTACTCCTTTTCATTTATGTCATTAGCTAGTTTTATTTTATGCATTTATGTTTTATATTTCAGTTTGTTAGAGTAGATTTGTTCTATTCTAACAAATATTCTATATACGCATGATGATTTTGATTATGAATGGATATCTATTTGATGGACTTTTGTTTTCTTGGATACAGGATTTTGGGATTCTCACATTACTTCATGGAAGCAACGTGTCCCCATATGGAGCCAGATGTTGCACACATTTTGTCAAAGTTCCAAGGAAGCAGTTGTGCCAATTTTTTTCAAAGATCAAGATCATCAGCCATCAGCTTTTTGAATCATTGTAAACCCATTCTGCAAAATTATAATGTAAATGATGCTAGTACGACCGTTTTATTATGTAACAACCTAGGTAAGCCTATTATTTTGGCAACGAATTTCATCCTAGGAGGTTTTTCATCTCATTGATTATCTGTGTTTCTAAACACGGATGATCAACAAAGTTTTTCCCTCCAGCCTCACCCCAAAGCTAGGGTGGAATTTATCGTCGAAGTCTTAGGTGAGTCTTAGTGTTCTAGTCGAATCTTCTGTAAAAATGATTTGGGAATAATTTAAGCTAATTGGCTAAATTATTTTATTACAAGTCACTTGGTCTACTAAATCATATTGTGTCGCAGAATTGGGTAAGTTATTTGAGGGTCTATAACGAATGGGTATTCCTCCTTTGAAGGTTGAATTATTGTAAAATCTTATGTAAAAAAAAATTTAGTACCTGGTCCCTCATACTTAGACACCATGGCTAAAATATTTGAGGGTGGAAAAATAATTAATCCCCTCAAGTGTCAATTAATTAATTTTTTTGGCAAAAATAAAATTAAATCCTAAGCCAAAAAATTAATTAATTAGAATAAAAATTAAAATGTTAGAGAAATTAAATTCTCCAAGTGGAAAAATTCGTGGGTCTTAAAGAAGTCAAATTTTGGAGGTCCCCCACCAAGGGAATATTGGAAATTTCAAGAAAAATTGGACCCTTGGACTTTGGTGGTTAAGTCAAAGTCAATTTTTTTAGGAAATTAGCTCAAAATAATTATTTTTGAGCTAATAAAAAATGGTTTTAATGAGAAATTCGAAAATTCCTCAAAAATAATTATTTCGATGGTAGAGATTAAAAGATCATCAAAGATTTATCGACAGTCGAGATTATTTTGAGGCAAATCAAGCCAACTAGCCATTATTTTCCACTTGAAGGAATTTCTGTATAAATAGAAGGTTTTTTTCTTCCATTTTCACAATGATCGTGACTCTGGTCTAAATGTAATTTTGTAACGTTGTTGTGAAGCCACTATTCTGCTAGGAACATTTGAAATCTATAATAAAAGACTTTGGGGTTCACTTCATGGTGTCTTTGTCTCATTGATCTGTGGTACGTGTTGGGTATGTGCCTTCCTATATTGTGCTTCAATACTATATAATTGTTATTTCATTTGTACATGATAGGAACATTCTATTTGGTACGTGTTGGGTATGTGCCTTCCTATATTGTGCTTCAATACTATATAATTGTTATTTCATTTGTACATGATAGGAACATTCTATTGGTAAGTTTTGGGCTTATCTTAGGTGATCCGATTCATTGTGTGATCTAATGATTTTGTCTTAAGAAATATATAGAGTTTGTAGGTTTCCTAACCCTTGGGCTCCAAGTTCACAGACTATGGGCACAGGGTGACCTTGTTTGGGGCACCAGGAATTTTATGTGGTTTTCTTACTTCGTTAAGGCTGTGGTTAGCATCTATTTTTCGAAATATATCAAACTATTGTCATTATCATAAAAAATGTATTCTTCAAAATTTTTATCAAGCATTGTATATTTGTATATAATCTGTAAATTAGTTTTGTAAGATAATTTTTGTAAATAAATTTTTCTAGCAACTGGGGTTTTTATTTTATTTTTGTATATATTGGGTTTTTTGGGGAAAATTTATTTTTATTTGTACAGGTGAAATATCTCAAGGGATCAAAAAAATGAGTAAACTTTTGAAGTTTCCAACCCTTAAAAACCCTAGACGTCTACGATTGTTGAGCCCATTTTTGCAGGTTGCTTATTTTCAAATTGGGGAAAAAAACCCATTTTTTGAAGGTCCTAACCCTTACCCAGCCTAAAAAACTAGTGTTTGGGACCTATTTTGCAAGCATTAATAAGGCCGCAAACCCTACAAGGGCTAGATCTCATTGCAAACAAGGGTTTCTTCAAAGGATTTGCATTTTATCTCTAATAATTTGTGATTGCAGCAGTCATAAAGGTCTGATCTTTGGGTTTTGAGCTAACATTTTGTGAGTGCAGGTGTTGAGGAGTGATTTCTCTCACATCTCCAAACTTGGCATAGGCCATTAGGCCTTGGGGTTTGCTTCTATTGCCTTCATCTCTCATTTTAATTGACTGCATAATTTATATCAAATTTGATATATTGATATAACAATGGCATAATCATCATAATACAAGCCTAAAGAACCCACACATTAAGCTAATAACTCATACAAGACATCAAAATAAATTACAAGGGTTTGATCTATCAATTTTATTGTTTTATGTTGGCTGTCATATAATTTTCAAGGTCTGATTTGAAATTGCATAGGTCTGTTCTGAAAATTTTAGGTCTGATATAATTGTTACAACAATGTATTCAGGGCATAAACACACATAAAATAAGCCTAAATTCATTAACAAGTCAATTAAGACATTGAACATTAATCTTGTGGTTAAATTGATTGCATATAAGTTATTTTTTGAGGACTGTTGGGCAATTTCTAGATCTGATATGTTTGCTACAGCGATTTATGCAGTCATATAAACTAAATAAGAATCATCAAAATTGACTAAAGATCATCTAAAAATCACTCAAATTGATTAGCTAATCATTGGAGCTTATTTGGCATTAATATTTAGGCACCTTGTTGGTTTATTAAGGACTGAATCACTGATTTTCTGAGTTATTACAGATCTGATATACATCATTTTGAGGTCTGATATGAGCATAATAAATCTGATCTATAGTGTCTAAGCAGTCCTATAATCAAGTGAATATCATTGGAAGTTAAATGCATTGACTTTTTAGCTTGTCTTTGGCATCTTGCATCACTTCTTGATTGCTGATATAAAATTGCAGACCTCTCAATACAGGGGTGTAGCGATAATAAATCACATACAAGTTTCTAAAATTGGATAAGGAAATTTTACAGTTCATAATCATTCATGGTTGAAGCGATTTGGGCTTAATTTTAGTCATTGGCATCTTTTACACTCTTGCATTCACACAAGTGCTCTAATCAAGTTGATAAGTGTTTAATTGGCTAATTGCTCTAAGTGACATTGTGGATTAATGCTCTTAATTTCTCATTGTCATTATTGTCATTGAGTGGATTCATTGCTCATTGTTAAATTGGATATCTCTTGTAGATGCTAATTTAGCATATGCTATATAAACTTGTCCTGATACACAGGATCTAAAAGAACAATCATTTATAATCTATCTATGCTTTCCTACCTTTCTTTTTTCCACTTTCCGCCAACCTCCAGCGTTGGGAGTGGAAGTTACAATGGACAATTCTGCCTCTTTGATAGTAGTTGGGGTTTCTTTGTTGAAATCTGAGCTTTCTGTTGAGTGTATTCGCTTGCTGCCACCGATTTCTTTCCCTGGAATGAGTTTCTCACTTTTCTGTTGTGAGTCGGTTGTCCTTGGAACTAACGCAAAGCAGTTCTGGTTCTCATCATTTTGTGATTTAAATTGAGTGCTTTGTTCATTGAACGCTGGGATATTTCCTGGTTGTTCAGCTTATGGTTGTTCTTCTTATTGGAATGTGGTATTTGTGGTAATTTCTGCATTTTCTTCCTCTTCTATATCCTCTACCGGAGCAGCTGAAAACTGCCATCCTTTTGGCTTTGGAGGTTGTCTTCTTTTCCTGTCTTTTTTGTTTTGTGGACAAGCACTTTGTAGATGACCAGTTTGATGACAAATGCGGCATCTGAAGGTAGTGTTTTCATAATCAAGAGGCTGGGACCATTGCTTTTCATTGTGGAATAAGAGGATGCGGTTTGGTAACCCTTGACTGAGATCAACCTCCATGCAGATTCTGGCGAAGGTGTAGATGTCCTTGGTAAGACGCTCACTGTCTACTTTTAAAAATTTCCCCAGAGCATTGCCAATGCCTACTAATACTTTGATGTGCCAAAAATGTAGCGGTAGGTTATATAGTTTAACCCACACAGGCATTTTGGAGACCACCATGGTATTTGGATCAAATTCCGGAAACCATGATGTCAAGAAAAGTCCAGCATTACCCCAGAACCATGGTCCCTCATTCAATGCATATTCCTTGTCATTGACTGTGTAGAATTTGACAATGAAAAAACCTTTAGAGCACAGGTGTATATCACAGTTTTCTGTCCATATGGAGTAAATCCATTGACTTAGGGCTTCCGGTTTAGGCCAAAACCCGTTAAATCTGCATATCACTGCTTTTGATAAATAATCATCATGTATTTCATTTACCTCAGGTATAGCGATCGATAGAGCTGGGTTCTGAGTTGTCTGCTCGACGATGTAGGCACCAGGAGTTGTGGCTTGCTGTTTTGATTGTATTTGAGACCCCATTTTCCCCTTTACTGCATCTTTGAAAGAAACTGGTCCTTTGGAGCTTGTTCCAGAGCAGCCACCATGGAGTCTTGTGTTGAGGTAGATAGTTGAGTCTCTGCCTATGTCGTATTCTTTTATCTTGTGTTCCTCCTGCAATACTTTTCTTGCGTGAATCAAGAGTTGTTTGCAAGGTGGAATGCCCAACCTTTCTTGTATCCTCTGTTTGAGGGTTTTGATCTCCTCCCAGCTCCCTATTTTTATGCATACTATGTTTCCTTCCATAGTTCTAATAAAAAGGGTAATTTGTTTACCTTCCAGCATCTCTGCTATCGGGGCTTCAAGATCCAGTGATGGGATGATCACCTCTTCCTGTTGTTCCTGTCCAAGCGCCAAACTTGTTGTGAATCTGGTCCGATTTGTTTGCAGGCTCGTAGTATTCCCACATGATCTGGTATAACCTGTAGATAATCCAGGACCGTCCTCATGTAGAGCTTTTCTCTTAATATGGGATGGGGATCAGTTGTTAAAAGCCCAGATGCTTGAAGCAAAAGATCAAGAAGTAAGCTGCCAGATTTTTCATGCAACCCTCTGTCTCCATTTATTTTAGCACTAGCGGAACGATATTGGGCATTGCTGATTCGGGTAAATCCTTCCAGATCTCGCCAGATCGAGGGCAGATCTGTCTTCTGGTAGTTCAGATCTGATGGGTTGTGTCTCCATCCATGGATAAAATTCCGATCTGGCTCAAGAGCAATCAATCCTTGCCCATGAATGGATCTGTCCGTTTTTGAATGATGGTTGTTTCGGATCAGCATTTGTCTGGCGTATTCTGCATGGCCGCCTTTGTTTCTATTGTCTGGGAGGTGAAAACCCTATCTGGATCTGCCATATCTTCCCCGGCCGCCGAGCAGAGAAGCCACTTCAGCGCAAGAGGGTATTCCGGCTGCCCTCGCCCTCAGATCTCTCGCTCCTGGATTACGCATCAGTGATGTCGTGCCTCTCGGCATTGGGCTTTCCCTGAGCAGCATATGGCTACGCCTCCTGAGCCTGAGTCTGCAGGGAGCATAAAATGAGCTAAGGGGCCTTGACCGAGCATGTGGGCATGAGCATGAATCAGAAGCAGATGAAAGTCCTAGACGTGGGGAGCCTGGCTTTGACCCTGATGGGTTTTTCCTCCGCAGCCTGGCAGATCTCGCCATGCCCCTGGTAGATCTCGCCATGCCTCTGCCACTGGTGAAGAAACGTGAGCCCTCAGAGCGCATTCTCAAACCCTCAGTTGACCTATGATCCTAATGAATTCTTAATCTTGTGGATGTTATTCTGATCATAATTGTGATAAGAGATTTAAATTCCTCTCTTGTATCTAAGTGGCATATTGGTGATTTATTGATTATAATCTTGGAGATTATTAATTGTCCTAAGTAACATTAATCTTGTCTTCGAGCAATTGTCTATTTATATTACCACCACATTTCTTTAGCATTGTTAAGCTTGGACACTTTCTCTTGTGGTTGAGATTTTATTCATTTATTGTTTACGTAACTTATTGTTCTTAATTGAAAATCATTGTCATTAAGTACTTAACAAATTAAGTAATCGCACCTTAAGAGCATTCATATCTTACACTTGCATACTAGGGATAACCTCTTGCATTAATAATTTACCTCCAAGCATAAGCATGGTTGATAGAGAATAGGACCACCTTTCTCAATTTAGCTTGAGGGGCTTAGCACTTCTTTAGTGGTTAACATGGTTAACTTGCAGTTGTCAGAGTTATAGTCTCTACAGCACCAGAGGCATCGAGTGGTTAGAACAGAGGGGGAGGTATCGTTAATCAAGTCTCGGCTTGCTTCTCGTTGGGTTCTATCCCACAACCTACTCTAGAGACTAGTTCCAAAATAGTTAAGAGGAAGGTTACACTTAGAATAGGCATCTAACTTACAATCAACCAAGATTTTGCATTTCACTTAGCTTGTAGGATTTGCATTTCATCTAGGATAGTCAAGCATCCAAGCAGCAATTGTTCATCTAGTTACTTGGCATCAAATTGATAATAAGAAAGAAGTTGACTCCATAAGGCACTGGTCGCACATTTAAATCTAATATAATCTTTAAGTCTTGCTAAATTTAACCAAGTAGCTAGGCCATTCAATCGTGTCTTCCGGACTTGTTGGTTGCCAACTTATCCTTCATCTTCACATTTCCATAGGGACTACCCCCCATAGTCTGTTGTTGGGAGACATCTAGAACGGAGAGTTTGGGGATGAAAGTGACAACACCCGACCTAAGTCATTGTTGCAATGCCTATACAATCAAAGCAACAACAGGGTTCAAGATTGAAGAGGAAACAAATTGTTTTGGAGGTCAAATCCTCCCTCTTCATCCACGGCTTGGGTTATTAAGTTCACTAAAATTTCTTGAGGGTCGCAAACTCTTTCCTAGCCATTCTAATTAGGCTGCAAGCAACTGAGGCACCCTTTGCATTTAAATTGAAATATCCTTCAAGGCTTTTGTTTTAATAAAAAAAAAAAATCTACAGCCATTTTCTCAATATCTTGGCAAATGCTCACTTGGGGTTTGTTTTGCAAACCTGAATAAATTCTTTCATTGAAGTCGCAAGTGTAGGAGGCTCTCCTTGCCTCTTGAAGCAAAGGATTTTGGGGATTTAAAATAGTTTGCGGTTTTAACATTTTTGGCCGTAGGCTTTTGGGCATAATCTCACCTGGCCGCAAGCCTTGGAAGGCTTGTCTCTGCCTTGTAATAATTCGCACTAACCCTGGTATATTTTTGCAAGCAAGATTGAATTTCTTCAAGGGATTTTTAGCTAATAATTTTTTTTTAATAGGTTTCGCTTGGGGTTTCTAATTTTGCAAATCAAAAAATCATTTTGTGGAGGCCACTAGCATAGAGAAGCTTGTTTCATCATTTGAAAAGGTTTTGATTGAATTTTTGTGGCTCAAAAAATTTGTTGACTATCTTTTGGGAAGGTCGCAAGCCCTCTAGGGCCTAATTCTTATCTTCGATTTTATTTGTTGACCCTAGTTAATTTTTGCAGTGATATAACAATGTTTTAGCAGGGGTTTCATTAAGATCGTTTGGCAAAGAAATCGATTCTTGAAGGCATGACTAAATTGCAAAAATTTTAGAAGAAGTCACAATCTCTTTTAAAGCCTCTTCCCCAAGGCCAAGAGCTCCTAGAGGAGCATTTATCTCACCTAGTGCGAAAGTCAGTTTGAGGAGGGTTTCAGTTCGAAATTTTTGGAGAAGTTTGGACTTTCAGACTTTAGAAATTCACCTTAAAAATTTTAATAAAATTTAATTTGAATTTTGATCAATTTCTGGGCTATAGGCCAAGAGCCTTTGCAGCCTCTAAATCACCAAAGTCGTAAGCATTTTTTACTATCATTTTATCTCTTGTTGAGGGTCATGAGCTGGTGAGGTTTGATCAATTGTTTTGAAGAATTTCTAATTGCAATCGTAGGTGGATCAACTTTGTAGCTTGAGGAGAAAGTTGTTGTAAACATATTTTTATCATTAAGTTGAAAAGCCCTCCTCTCTTGTCTAGAGGGTTTCCTCTTCGTAATCTAATAATAAAAGGCATCATTTTACTTGAGGGAGGTTGGGATTTTGCCATGGTATCCTTGCCTCCTTCCTAGGAGGAGTTTCTTGTGTGTGCTAACTTTCTTTTTCCTTTTGCATTTGCTAGTTTTAGATCTGACTTGCATTATATTTATATCTTGTCTCTAATTGCATTCATTAGATTAGTTTCTTAGTCACTACATTTTTTATCTAATCCTTTCTATTGTTAATCATTGGATCTTGTTTGCTATTGGAGCAATGTTGCACGAAGCGCCCCCCCCCCCCCCAGTTCCAACCCCGGAAGCGCGTCCCGTGCGGAAGCTCTAGGAAGCTTCGCCGGAAGCGTGCTTCCGAATTTTTTTGCCGCTTCCTGGACTTTTCGGAAGCACGCTTCCAGACCTCCGAAGTGTGCTTCGTACGGCACTTCGGCAGTACGAAGCGTGGCGCTTCCGTACAATTCCGGAAAAGCTTTGCGCTATTTAGAAAATCGTTTTTTTTTTTTTTTTAGGTGAGTTTGCTTGTTGGGGGTGGGTCCACCTTGGGTTAGGGTGAGGAATGAAGGCAAAAAAAATATAAATATAGCAGATGCTCCCTCATGGTAATGTTAAATTCTTAAAGTAAAAGTGGCATTCTCCTTTATTTTTCATTTTCATCATTTTACTTAAATTTTTAGCATTACCATGAAATGACTCAGGATGTTTGAGAGTGGTTCCAGCCTCATTGGACTTCATATGAAGAAAATAGAATTTCATATCCTATTCAAAATTCAGCAAACTTAACAGTTTTCGGCAATTCAGGATCAATGGGATTGTGGCATTTCATTAGATTATATCAAGTATGAAGGTATGCGATTAGCATTTAATCAAGAGCACCAAGCCCTATATGTACCCTAGTGTTGGTGGTGTTAATTGTTGAACTCCTTTGTCACGCGGCATGCCCTTAGCAGAAAATTACCTTTCAATCAAGTCAAAATCATCGATCAAGCATGTTAAGCTTTTTCTACCATATTTTAAGTCTTGAATTAGGTAGTTTGATCAAAATTGGGCAATGTTGACTAATATCCCTAGACAATCGAGGTAGAGGCAAAGGCTAGACAAGAGGAGAAGAATCTAGATTCTAGATGGTTGATGCATCTAAATGGTTGATGCTCGAATAATTAATCATTAATGTACAATGGATGTTATATCTATCTTGATTTATGCAAAAATATGCATGTTTTCATGTCTTCTACAACTAATTTGGTATTTGGGATGTTTGTTTTGAGTATAAATGCAAAAAATATAAATATATATATATATAGCAGACGCTTCGCTTCCTAGATTTTTGGAAAATTACGCTTCCGCATCCCGCTTCGTGCAACATTGTATTGGAGACTACATTCTCTACTGATCTAAATTGCAATTGAGGAATTATTGGTTAAAATTTGATTTGTATTTTGGATCTAAGAAATAGTTTTGTTAGCAATCTCATTTGCCATCTTGGAAGTAACAATTTGCGATAATCTAATTCACATTGCTCTAAATTGATTTCAATAAGAAAATTCTAAATGAGATGAGACTTCTAATCTAATCCTAAGAGCAATTTCTACACTAAAAGCACTTGTATTGGTACTTCTCAATTGAGCTTTCATTAATTGTGCTTTCATTGTACAACTTTTGCTTGTTTCCATTGTCTTAAATAAGTGAAGAATATCTTAAGAAACACCCTCTAAATAAAGGCATTTTGAGTTCTAATTCTAATTGTCATTTTATTTTCATTGAGCAGTTATTGTTTGCTTCATTGGTTATTTGTTATAAGCTAATCTAATCTTGTTCTAAGTGTTTATTATTATCTTGTGGATTAGCACCTTTTTATTGAAGCATTTTGATATCATTGTATCTCATTGGAGCAATTGCATCTTCATGTTAGATCTTAGACTTGCATTTTAAAACTTACCTCCAAGCATAAGCTTGGTTAAATAGAGAGATAGGACAACCTTCTCTACAATTCAATTTAAGAGCTAGACCCTTACTCAATGGTTAAAACAAGTGACCTTGCAATTCTCTTGTGGGCAATCCCTTGTAGGAACGGAGGCACTTGGGTCGTTAGAAGTCCTAGGTAGGTATCGTTAATGAGGCCTTAGCCTCCTTCCCCAACACTTCTTTCTACAACCTTGTTTAAGACTAGTTTTTGACAATTGAGGAGAAGGCATTCACCTTAGATTAGGCATTTTAACTAAAAGTAACCAAGAGCTTGTGTCTCACCTAGTTTAGTCTTGCATTCACCTAGCTTTCTCTCATCTGGCATATTGTTGATCTGTGAGCATTTTATTTCACTTGCAATATTTCATTATTGCTCTTGTACTTGTCATTTAATTTCCTTGCTCATTATCCTTTGATATTGTCATATTTCATCTTTGAGCTAAAGTACAAGTTTTTTTCATTCTTGCAAGTTATATTTTTCTGCTCATACTTTAATATTGTGTCGTTCTCTTGTACTAACGCTTGTCTTGCAGCATTGTTGTTATTGTAACTTGAAAGATCTGTTCACTTGCAAGTATCTTGATTTACATTGAGCATTGTTTTAAGGCATTGGTCTATCATCTTTTACATCTTGTGTTTGCCATATTGATCTTAATCAAATCTATCCTTCACATTGCTCATAAATATTTACACTTGCTCTAATTAATCAAGTTACATTAATAATAATTGCCTTGCCCTTAGTCTCTTAGAGATTGTTATTTCAACAAGTTTTCCTTCCATCATCACCTTTAGGGACTACCCCTCTTAGCTTGTCTAGGAGAGAGCTTAAACGGAGTGAGTAGGGAGCAGGTGACAACCCCTTCTCTAAGCATTGCACCATAAAGATTATACCTTGTGGGGTTGGAAACTTTTCCCACAATTAGGTGTACATCTTAGGCAACAACAGGCCCAAACTAAGGAAAATACATACAACAATAAAATTGGATCCGATCCAGCTGATCAAGCCCTAAATTTGTCCCTAATCTTTCTGGGTTGATTTGGATCTCCTTTGTTGCACCCTTGCACCTTCCTCAAACCCGACACACTTGGATGAAACTTCTCCACCCAATCATTGAGATCTCCTCTCAAGTCTTGTGCTCACTCATCAAGCCCTAGATCTGTCCCTAAACTTTCTTGGTTGATTTGGATCTCCTTTGTTGCACCCTCACACATTCCCCAAACCCGACACACTTGGATGAAACTCCTCCACCCAATCACTAAGATCTCCTCTCAAGTCTTGTGCTCACTCATTGTTCTTGTATGTTTACCCTTGCCCTAGCCTTTCTTTTATAAGCTTGAGTTATGACCGAAACCTAACCCTAATCTCCAAAGTGATTAACAGTTGACATTACATCTCAACATCACTTGAGATCGATGGTTGAGATTCACCTAATTCACTAATGCAAAAACCTTTGTATTTCATTAGATTAACTCACTTTTGTCTTATAAAATAAATTACTTTAATCACTAAAGTAATTTGCTAAGGTTAGGCAACTTTTGCACGCCTAAACACTTAAGCCTGTGTAGAAGTACCTACCTGGGATCACCCACATGTGCCATTTGGACATTTGTTGACTTACTCCATACCTTGTCTCATGGAGAGACTTTGTCTATTGGCCACACATGTGGATAAGGTGTTTATTTGCATTAATTCATGCATAGATGCTAAAATTGGCAACTAGGGTCAAATTCCACTTTAGACTGTTCATCTGATGAAGATGATTATTGCATTGAATTCCTCTTTTCGAGAGGACCAAAATCAACCTAAAGATCATCAAATTTGGTCAAGGAAAAATATGTTTTTGAATCAAGCCCACACATGTGCTATTTATCAAGGTCGCTTGGGATAAATTAATCAAGTGGAACCCCTCTCCTTCTCCTATAAAAGAAAGTGTCTTCCAACATCATTTGATCATCCTTAAGCATATAAGGAGCTCAAACTAGGAGGAGATAATCTCTGTTTGGCCGCAGATTAAATGCAGACCCCAGCAAAGAAAGAAGAGGGTTGTTGGAGCACCTCTTGGAGACTATTTGGGGGCCGAGATGATCAGATGCAGGGGCTGAGGTTGATGGAGTAGTTTTGGGTTGTTTTTAGATGTGTTGTGGCCTATCTTCCACAGGTCTAAAGGTCGCAGAAGGACTAGTGTTTTTGCAGTGGATCCAAGCTTGAGATAGGGCATCTTCAAGAGGGTTGAGACCCTAGTTTTGGGAGCAAAACATACAGGTTTGTTGTGGAGATAAGACCGCACCAGTTGGGCAGTCTAGAGGCAAGTAACATGTGATTTCTATGCATGTTTGTGAGGGTTTCATCTCTGTTCTAAGGCCGCAAGTAGGAATTGTACCTACAGCAGCAGGCAAAGGTTGTTTGATGGACGAGGTTGTTACTAAAAGGGGGTCGTAGACCTTGCTGTGGGTAACAGTCATGTGGAGGGACTGTTTGAGTGGGCCGAGAGGGCTAGGTAGGCTCCTCTACCCTAGCCGCAGTCACTCCCAGGAGCAGCACAGTGAACAGAGGTGTTTTTCCCTTGGTTAGAAGGTCGGTTATCTTTGTTGTAGCAAGCAGATTGTTGTAGGGTGCCTTGTGAAGTATTCCAAGGCCTATAACAGTGTTGAGAAAGGGCTTGAAGGGCAGCGAAGGGTGACAGGTGTTTGGACAAGGGAACACTGAGATTGGAGCAGTTAAAAGGAGGTGTTTTGGAGCTGTTAAGTGAGACAGTGTTGGACTGAATATAACCCTAACCAGATCAAGCTTCTACAGCAATATGTCATCAGCTTAAGAGGGCACAATCTGTCTGCCTTAGAATTATAATTTTCGGCCGTCTATTTATCTAAGGGCAGTAATATTGGATCTCCAATCTGGCAAGTCAATATTGACTTTGAATTATGGTACTCTTTCTCTCTGTTGAACATTTGATATTAATAATAAGAAGAATTGATCAAGGGTTTTCCCCATCATGGGGTTTTTCACTGGCTTGAGCAAAATTCTTGTGTTCACTTGTCTTGTCTTGTTCAGTTACTGTCAATATGATAATGATATATGTGATTGCTAATGGAAATGAAATGGATTGATACATGGGCTAATGTGGAACATTGAAGTAACTGTCCTAAGCAAACAACGCGTTATCCAAAAATTAACATGGTATTAGAGCTCAGGTGAGGACAAGCCCAAGAAAGAGAAAGAGCAATCACTTAGAAGTTTGTTGACAAGTCTCCATGATCTCCTTCCTCTGGAAATCTGAAGGTGGAAATTGCAGTCATCTGAAGTAACAACCCTTGCTCAATACTTTGAACAGTATGAGATCCTCTAACTCTGTCGTCTTCAAGTTCTGAACTCACTATTTATATCATCAAGTCTGAAGTGGAATCCTGAAGTGCTTACTGACAAAATTGAAGGGCATTCATTAGCTATTCTTGAGACTAGCAAAAATACTGAATTATTTCAAGGATCAAGGGATTCGTTTTATTTGGATATTATTGCAGGCAGCCCTAAACTTTCAGCCTATGTTATGAACCTAATTTAAGGCACCAGGGCAAAGTCATTACAAATGTGAGCAAAATTCTGAAGCAAGTCATGAGAAACAAAACTAAAGTTATTCACTTGACTTGATATTGTTCTGGCAACTTACTTTAATAGCAAAGTCCAAATTTCTTAAAAGCTTACATTCATATGTTTGCGGCCCCATTGATGTCACTAAGGTGAGACTGTAGTTGAAGCATTGAAGCTCCGAAGTATGGTATGGATTAGCCCTTAATTAAGACAGACTTCTGAGCAGCCCGAGTCTCAAATGAGTCAGAGTCAACATGAATTTTTGGACTCCTTATCACAGTAGGACTTGAATCCTTGTTGTTATACGCTCTATTTGATCTACAAATCCTGGTCCAGAAATTACTTAGTCCGTGTTTGATTGCCATCTGAAACTTTGAAGCATGCATCACGAAGGTATGTGTTTGAAATTAAAGTTTGTGGTTGAAGAATAAAATTTTCGGTCTTGAGATTGTTGTGATCACATCAAGGCAGCACGTGAGGGCAGTTTCACAGTGAGCCTAAAGCCTTGTAACAATGTCTTATCATTCACTGATCGGAGCTCTGGTTACTCAAGTTTGCATCTGCACATTACGCAGAGGCAGAGACATCCACTTTCTTAGCAGCAGTAAACAAGTTTGGTCATCCTGCAGTAAAGGCATCATTGCCAGCAGTTTGAAGCAGTTAGGATTTTATCACACTCTTCAGCAGTTGTTAAAAAGGTCTGGATGGATAGCAGTAAGGGTTTCATGGTAATTTATCTTGAAACTCTGTAGTAGCTTCCTTGAAAGAAGCAGTCCTAAAGATGTACAAATTTATGGACATCTGAAGATTGTTTCATGATCAACCCTCCTTTATGACAGAAATCTACTCTCTTGCTCACGGTACATTATAAATCAAAAATTTGTTGGGATCCTCCATTGGCTTGTGAAATAATTCATTTGCACTGTGTAATGAACACCATGGCTACAACAAGTGTTCACAGTTTTTCATCTTCTACAACCAATGCATTTGCCATAATATGCATTTCTGGAGTTCTAGAGCGTGGCAGAAGATGTTAGGATCAGGGCTAATAAGGGCCAGGACCCTGAAACAAGGTTGCATAAGAAACTCTGGCATAATTAGATTTGAAGCAGACTACATCAGTAGGTCCTATCTAATACATGGCATTTTGAAGCAAGCCCTTGCAGCAGCCCCTATAATCATGAAGGACAGTGGTGCCTCTTGGAGAAAGTATTGAAGGAGGAAACAGAGAGGACCCTGATATTGGTTGGGTCATTGGGCACTCTATGTAAAGCCTAGATTTTATAAAGATTAGTTGTATGTACTATGGATACAGATGCCTGGATGAGAAGGACCTCCACATAATCGATTGGTAGCTGTCATGATGCAATTGGTTGATTGATGGAAGGATTTCTTCACCTTGGTTGAAGAAGGACCATGATGATAATGTTCTCTCTGATTTGAATTTTCTGATACAGTTGCAGTATGATAAAGTCTCATCTTAAAGATGATGAGCAAATTGATGAAGGCTAGATGATCAACTGAAGTAAGACTTCAGAGGGAGCTATAATCCCTGGCAGAATAGCTTGATGACTCTTCTTGCCTAATGATTAAGAAGCCCATGTCAAAAGACATTGATAAAGGCAAGACATGACAGCTGATTATGATTGATGACTTTGGTACATAGACATAAGGGTCAATAATAGGAAAAGGTCAGGTTGCAGATAGCTCGTTGACTATGTTTTAGCAAGGTCTCTCTCCCTATATTCAGAGGGAGCTATGGACGAGATATTGTAAATATGCAGCTATTGGTGATGTCTGCCCTCTCATTTATTAATGTAAGAGGAAGTTGACTTTTAAAGTCAAGATGGAAGACCCAGCCTTGATGCACTATTTCCTGCACTTAAAAGTCTGATGAGATTGAGAAGCTGTTGATGTGGATATATGTATATATATCTTGTGGGATCCCTGGTGTTCTTAGTAAACACCTATCATATGTCTCGCTTTATATAGACATTGAGTCGATCTATGGATGAGCCTCATATATTGATAGTTGCTTGTTGAGATATCTCTGTGATTCTATTATCTATGGTCGGAGATACACTGCCAATTCCATGGATATTCTGATGCTGGCTCGGTTGGCAGTGTGATGGGTGGAAAGAGCACATATTTCTTGATTATGTTGCTCTAGGAGCACCATTGAGGCTAAATGTATAAAGCAGCAAGCATGACTTATTATGAAGTCATTTGAGAAAGCTCTTCAGTAAGCCATTTGAGCACATGCTGGTAACCACTGTTGTACATTGCAATAATCTGAGTGGAATTTGCTTTTCAAAGAATCCATGTTTCACAACCGCTTCAAACATATTGGCATCAGGTACCACTTTATTTGGGATATGGTACAGCAGGAAGCAATCTAGCTCCATCATTACAAGATATATGTGCAGATATCCTCACAAAGCCTCTTGATAAGGTCAAGTTTATATTCCTTTAGAGAGAGGTTGGGAGTCATGGAAAGACCCTATTATGAGGATCCCGGTTGAACATTGAGCTTTGGGAGCTCCTGGGGCCTGGAATACTTTTTGGAGCTATATGCGACCATAGGATGTGGTTCTCTCCTTTCCCTATGGGTTCGCTATGTACAAGATGTGGTTCATCTCTTCCCTATATGTGTTTACCCAGTGAAAGATGCTTATAGGCATCTGTTGGTGTTGATTTGGGGTAGCATCGGATGTGCTCTAGCCAAGAAATTTGGTGGAGAGGTTGGGGCACATGAGATCTCCAATACCCAGAAAGGGTTTGGGCAGATTCTAAACATATTAGGAGATATTAAAATAATTAATATTTTTAATGGAGTCCGTAAGTCTAAACTTAGGGAAAATAAAATATTAATGTGTATTAATATGAATCTGTGTTAGAATGGTCCAAAAGACATGGATCAAGCCAGATCTAATCTTAACCGTTGATTAGGGACTTAATCTCGGTCGTTGATATGTCAACAGGAAAAGTATAAGAGGAGGCTTAAGGGTCACTTGGAGAACACACCAGAGTGATCAGTCATTCTATTATCTAGAGCGGAGTTTGCTAAAAGAGATAGAATCAGTGATCGGAGAGCAGCTGAGGGCATTGAGTACAGAGAGACAAAGAGGCAGAGATAGTGTCGGGATAGCAGCAGAGCAGCCAGAGAGAGAGATGCAGGAGCAGCCAGTGCTCACACAGGGCCACGCAGAGGCAGCTAAGTGTTGCGCAGAGCACCAAAGGGGCCAGTGTAGCTGACGTAGAGGCTCAGAGAGCTGACGCAAGGCCTCCTGGAGCTGACACAGGCCAAGATAGATTGACGTAGGGCCAACGCTGGGATAGGAGAGGCTGACGCAGTCCAGATTGCGCAAACACTGGGGTTTCTAGGGCAAATTGGTGCTGAGTAGCTGCCGGAAGGATTATCCAGGGTTTTAGCCAATAGAATTGTCAGAAACTGAGAGGTATTACTGATAAGGAAATTCTCTGTTGGGTAGGCCAGTTTCGGCACCCAGATTGTACTCTGATATTGCTTAATAAGAAAACCCTCAGATAGCTGCATCGGTTTTCCCACATTGGGTTTTTCCGGGGACATTAGTCCAAAAATAATGGTTTCATATGGTGTGTTTGTTCTTGTTTCTTTTAGTTGCTGATATGTAATATGTTGAGCATGCACTAGTGTTTATTTTCAGTATTTACATTGTAAATAACTTGTTAAGAAAAATAACAAATAGGTAGGAATAAATCAGATAAAGTGCATGGAGGGTTTCTAACTAAGTAAACTTAGAAACTTCAACAATTGGTTGTTACATATAGACATGTCGGTAGGATGTGGTTCATCCTTTCCCCATATGTAGGATGCTCATTCCCTACGATCGATGATTGACTTGTCAATGGGATGTGGTTCATCTTTTCCCCACGTGTAGGATCCTTCCTACGATTGTTGGTTGGCATGCATGTAGGACGTGGTTCATCCTTTTCCTACTATCAGTGGTTTGCATGCGCATAGGATGTGGTTTATCCTTTCCCTACAATGGTTGAGACATGTGACTGTAGGGTGAGTGGTTCACCTTCTCCTATGTCATATGGGCAGGATGAGTGGTTCACCTTGTCCTGCGGGTGCCCCAGCATACATCCTACCCATGTAGTCCGAGACTCATTGGAAGTACCTTTCATCTAGCCAATTGCTCAGAAATCTAGGACATTAGCATTAGGGGATTTCTCTTCCTTAGTGACTGCTTGTGAATGCCTTTTACTTCTTTATATTAGGATCTTCTTCACGTTAGATTATTAGTGTTCTTCTTCATCAAACAATAACCAATGCATGAATATAAATACACAAGAGACACATCATGTAGGCTATAAGCTAGGGCCAAAACCTCTCACTCTTTGAGAGGAAAACCTGCACAAATTCTTCTTATAGAGATTCCAATTGACGAATACCAAGACCAAGACCCTTTACCTATTAGCCACTCCAAGACCAAGACACTAGTCCTCTGTTTTTGACTTCCTCTTCCTCTTTGACCTTCTCCAGACTAAGATCATCTTCTCAACAAGCTGGATATGTCACCGAAACATGTCAATATGATGTCAACCAATTGTAACTACTGTCGCAGCACTAAGACACTGTGATGTAGCTCCTTCATAGCACTATACAGTGATCTTCCCCTTCTGTAACATCGAGATTATTATCTCATGAAACAGAACTTTAGTTTAGCCCTAGAAGAATCCTCATTGCTTATTGACTGACTGAATTCCTTATTGACATCCGACTTTGTCTCTCCTCCCTCTGTTGTGACTGTAATCTGAATCTTTCAGAGGTCTAAGCCTTACTCACTGTGATCAGCCCTACTTAGAACTTGTTGTCCTTTTCCTTACTCATCCGAACTGTACATCGTGATATGATACCAAAAATATCGCTCAATACAGAGATCTGAACACTGTACTCTTCAATGAAATTATCCGAACTTGATGACTGCAATTTTCACCGAAAATCTCAGAGAATGCCGAGTTTTGAACTGTCCTTCTGTGAAGATCATATCTACCTATTTATAGTAGTTGGTCCCATAAAATAAGCCAACCCATGCATATCGAATAGGTGTGTCTTTTTTATGTGAGCCGACATGAGATTTATCTTTGTTTTGAGGCCAACTTCGAGAGGAGGACTAGTGCTTGTCGATGGACGGCTTCTAGACATTTTCATAGACTCACATACATTGACTCATGCTTAAGAAAAGCTCTTCATACATGACATTGACTCTTTGACTTAATGATAAATCCTAAAGCTCTCAATGGGAGCCACTAACAAATAAAATCTCTTGCTCATGAAACCCATGAAGCAAGGCATACAAAAATAATTGTATTTCCTTTATTACATCATTTACAAAAGTCACAATTACATGTCATTATGAAGACTGATCCTAGTTACACTTTTCAACACCAATGAGTTGGGAAAAGTGGATAGGGACCATAGCACTACCGATGGATGCATCATGTACTGTCGTACTCCCTATGTCTAGGATGCATGGTGTTCAACAACCTGATATGGGATCAACTTTGATTGGGGTTCTACCCTTGGTTGTGTGGACTGACTTTTGTCAAAGGAAAGTGGCAAGGTCTTGTGGTTCAATCTCGATCACTACTTCTTCATTATCTATATCAGTTCAGCAGAGTTGAGACGAGATGCAAAGATAGTTCATGATAACAGAATGACATGATAATGGATGAATTGGCAGGTGGAATTCTCCCTAGATGAGAGGGAGTGTTAAAATTGGCAACTAGGGTCAAATTCCACTTTAGATTGCTCATCTGATGAAGATGATTATTGCATTGAATTTCTCTTTTCGAGAGGACCAAAATCGACCTAAAGATCATCAAATTTGGTCAAAGTAAATTTATGTTTTTGAATCAAGCCCACACATGTGCTATTTATCAAGGTCGACTTGGGGTATATTAATCAGGTGGAACCCCTCTCCTTCTCCTATAAAAGAAAGTGTCTTCCAACATCATTTGATCATCCTTAAGTATATAAGGAGCTCGAATTAGGAGGAAATAATCTTTGTTTGGCCGCAGATTAAAGGCATGCCCCAGCGAAGAAAGAAGAGGGTTGTTGGAGCACCTCTTGGAGACTGTTTGGGGGCTGAGATGATCAGATGCAGGGTTGAGGTTGATGGAACAGTTATGGGTTGTTTTGAGATGTGTTGTGGCCTATCTTCCACAGGTTTGAAGGCCACAGAAGGACTGGTGTTTTTGCAGTGGATCTGAGCTTGAGATAGGGCATCTTCAAGAGGGTCGAGACTCTAGTTTTGGGAGCAAAACATCCAGGTTTATTGTGGAGATAAGACCGCACTAGTTGGGCAGTCTAGTGGCAAGTAACGTGTGATTTCTATGCATGTTTGTGTGGGTTTTGTCTCTGTTCTAAGGTCACAGGTAGGAGTTGTACTTACAACAGCAGGTAGAGGTTGTTTAATGGACAAGGTTGTCAGTGGTCACTAAAAGGAGGCCACAGACCTTTCTGTGGGTAACAGTTGTGTGGAGGGACTGTTTGAGTGGGTCGAGAGGGCTAGGTAGGCTCCTCTACCCTAGCCGCAGTCACTCCAAGGAGCAGCGCAGTGAACAAAGGTGTTTTCCCTTGGTTAGAAGGTCAGTTATCTTTGTTGTAGCAAGCAGATTGTTGTAGGGTGCCTTGTGAAATATTCCAAGGTCTATAACAGTGTTGAGAAAGGGATTGAAGGGCAGCGAAGGGTGACAGGTGTTTGGACAAGGGAACACTGAGATTGGAGCAGTTAAAAGGAGGTGTTTTGGAGCTGTTAAGTGAGACAGTGGTGGACTGAATGTAACCCTAACCAGATCAAGCTTCTACAGCAGTATGTCATCTTAAGAGGGCACAATCTGTCTGCTTCAGAATTGTATTTTTGGGCCATCTATTTATCTAAGGGCAGTGATATTGGATCTCCAATCTGGCAAGTCAATCTTGACTTCGAATGTTTGTACTATCTCTCTGTATTGAACATTTGATATTAATAATAAGAATTGATCAAGGGTTTACCCCATCTTGGGGTTTTTCCCTGGCCTGAGCCATATTCTTGTGTTCACTTGTCTTGTCTTGTCTTCTTCATTTATCATTTATGTTCTTTCTTCAGTTACTGTAAATGTGATAATGATGTATGTGATTGCTAATGGAAATGAAACAGATTGATACATGGGCTAATGTGGAACATTGAAGTAACTGTCCTAAGCAAAGAACATGTTATCCAAAAATTAACAATAGACCTATTCACTTGGGCGAGGTTGACTTCCACACATTCATTACTACATCATGGAGACTGTTCCACTACTCACACATGTGCACACACTTCTCGAAGGGCACACTAGTATATCTTACTATTGTTAGAGGATGGACCTAGTCTACCCTCAAGCAAGGAAGGCACCCTTATCTCTTCCTCCTAGTTTTAGAAATAAGTTGCATCTAACTCCTATTTTGTTCATTGTTGAACTAGCTCTTGGAGGGAGTTAGATAAAAGATTTATTGAAAGTTGTTTCCTAGATTATTTTATTGTAACCTCCTAGAGGAGATTTTGGATCTCAACAATTTTTTCTAATTTTAGTAAAAGGTTTGTTAGAGATAAATATTTTATGATTATTCCTGTTAAAACCAATGGATCTAGGAAAACATTTCATTGTTTATTGTATGAGGGAGATGGAGCTTAAACCCATATAAGGTTTTGCTCTCTCCGTTTACAACTTGGATTGGAACTTGGTGATTAATGGAAGAACTTGTGAGCAAGCTAGAACCACACTTGTGGAATTAAGGTAAATTGTTTGTTGGTTTGGGCTTTGTTAGCTCTCAAACTATACCCTACGAGGAAAATTTCTAAACTCAACAAGAGAGCCTAGAGGTACAATAAGCAATTTACCCACTGTCATCTCGGTAGCCTTGGCCCACACTTCAGACTAAGGAAACTAAGCTACCCTAATCCACAGGGGAATCCCTGTGGTCTATCTAGCCTAATCAGTTGTAGCAATGGAGAGTTACTTAGACTAGGTTTACTAGCAACATTATAACTCACTATCAATGATTAAAGATAAGTTAAAACATGCAAGTTGTTGCTAGATTGAACAAGTTTTTAATGATATGAAAATGAGACAAATATTCTTGTTGTAAACTGCGATTATGAAGTGTTGCAAAACCAACTGAGAAAATATGGAATTAAGTGAATTAAGCTTAGCATTTATTAGCTCAAAGTGACATCATTAACAGTCATGGAAACGCTGAAATGTTTAAACATTCTCATTTTCCATATGAAAAAGCATAAGTAATATTGAATGGCTGGCTTGACAGGGCTAGAAGTTAGAACCTAAAAATTATCCTCAAATACTGAGAATCGAGGATTAGAAGACTTGATTACTATCCAACTCAAGAATGCCAACAAAAGTGATTGTACTCCCAAAATCATTCCACAACTATGATATTCCAGATTTAGATCAATCAGTGAGGATTAAAGCATGTTTATGGTGAAGTGCCCTAGATTATTGCTGCTGTAAAAGAACCACCAGTGTCACATGTTTCAAATTTTCAATCACTGTTTTATGGGTGATATTAGTTGATTGCAATCATAAAGATTAATGATCTCGGAAGTAAATTTCAGAGCATATCATTTAATGAGCATGGTGCATTGTTTGAGCAGATTACAACCATGGCAAGTAAGTAGAGAACAGTCCCATGAACCAATAGCAGTTAACCAAGAAATAAAATGATATCAATATGCTGATTTAAACCGATTATGTGAAAAGAAATGCACCAGCAGTGAAATATTTTAGATGTCAAGCATTTAGGATGCATTTAATGTATTCATTAGGTGTTATGAGCTACCTTAGGTTGTGCTCAGTTACCTTATGTTTTAGACCAAACCATATTATCAACTTCTCTGTACTAGAATGATAAAACCACCATAAAACCTTCAATATCATAGCTGAAGAAACATTAGGTCGTTTGACTAGAGTTCAGGTCGTTCCACAATTTTATGCATCGATTTATTAGATAACATGCTTATGCTCGCTTGTATGCCAATGCATTGCAAGGGAATGATGCATTTTCCTTGGAAACAAGAAAGAGTATCCATGCATATGGGAAAAGCATAAAAAGTTTCACTGAATGATGCACTAGTTTATGACCAAAAGAATGCCACAAAGTTGCAAAGTATGACATGCTAAAGTGAGATGAACTCTCAAGTGACAAATTTAAAACATCTCATACTAAATAGTTAAAGTGTTCAACCATGAAATAAATCGATCTAACTTTTAAAGCCTTGAGAGTGTGAGAAATGCTAAACATTAAAAAGTGTTAGATTTAGAATGAAAGTGTTGAGACAATTACAAAGCAAAAAGGAATGAAATTGAGCTTTAACACCTAGTACCATCAAATAGTTATGTGTTTTCCAACATGAATGAAAACCCAATTAAGATGTGTAAGTTATTTACATTGGAGTTTATAGAAGAAAATAGGTTAGATTCATAAAATTAAGATGCAAGGAACAACATCTAAGAATTAGCTAGCTAAGCTAGCTTACTTATGCTAACTTAAGATAGATAAAACATGGAATAAATTGTCAGCACAAGATAGATCCAAGCTAAATAAGATCTAGCAATTAAGATTAACCTTGGATCTAGCAATATAAAGTTAAGAAATTAATCATGAATAAACCTTTGATTGCTTAGAACAAAACTTTAAATGTAGACATTAAAATTGAGATGGTTAGAAAATAAATGAGAAAATCAAACACTATCATTCAGCATGGAGTCTAATCCATTCCTTGAGTAGATTCCCTCTTTTACCTTTGATGTTGAAGTCCCCACATATCTCTTGGAGAATGCTTGGTGAGCATCAAGCTAAGGAAGCCTAGAAAGTACAAGATTTACAAGGAGGCCAGACTAGTTATAGATCCATCCTAAGTATTGCAAACTCTAAAAGAATAAATGTCAATCCAGGGTAACAAGTTAAAACCTTGTGATATTCTACTTCAATATTGTTGAGTGTTGAGAAATCAATGCTAGTAGTTAGGGTTTGATTCCTCTTCTTTGATAATTACTTGTGAATTATGTTGCCTTCGTTTACTTCTTTATTATATTATGTTTCATCAAGCAATTACCAATATATGTGTATATGAAGATCACAAGAACAAGAGACACAAGATGTAGGCGGACAACCAGGGGAAAACCCAGTTAGAACTCTTCCTTCAGTAGATTCAAAGACAAGATGAGATAGTCCAAGACTCTTTTGACCTAGACACAGACTTCCCCCAATCACCAAGTCAGCCCTTCCTTCTTCTTCAAGTGATGTTCTCCCAGTAGCAACTTCGACCTAGAACTTTGACCTAGCAGTGGCAAAAATTCAGCCTCCCCAGTAGCACAACTTTGACCCCAGCAACGAAACTTCGACCTGCACTAGAATTCAGAATTTCGGTCCCAACAATAGCCCAGTAACTTCGCACATGTGAGAGAAAGATGGCCCAAAACTTTGACTTTGTCTTCTCCTTCAATCTTCTTCCTTCTCTTGGAATTTTGCACCTTTTTTTGCCTCTCTTTCTTGTGTATCGAACTTGCTTAGTGAGTGAGCAAATGGATCGAACTGCCTATCTATATATAGCCTCTTCTGTCCGTCGAATTACCCTAATATAGGTCGACTTCATCATCATAGGGCTGACTTGGTGTGGAGGTGTCAAATGACCTATTTGACTCAAAAATAATTCTTTTTACATGATACAAAAGCCCAAGAAGGGTCCAATAAAATTTACAATGACTCTATTGACTCAATATAAAACCTAGAAGCCTACAATGGAGGCTTTGACCTATAAACATGATGACCCAAGCATGAAACCCATGCTTTAATAAGTCATTATAAAATTCCTTTTGACAAATAAATTACCTTATACAATTATGAAGACCAAACCTAGTTACATTCTTCAACATTGAGTACTCAACACAACCTTCAAAATTTTTCTCAAATTTTAAGATATCACCATCTTTTATTGCATTTTTAACACTATCATGCTTGTTTTCTATAGGAAGCATATTCTTTTGAATTGGTAATTTGTTTGGATTCACTTATGTTTTCTTCACTTTGAACTTCAAAAATACTAGAAAACCCCAAGAAAATCTCATTCCTCACATGAGCAAGAAGAAAAAATAAAAAATTTGAATATAGGAACCAAATCACAACATTTTTTCAAAGTGACGATGAAACCAACGGTGGTCAACAAAATCCGCTGGCTACAATAACAAAATCGCAAAAAACTCTACCACCCGTCGACGAAGCCATCGATGTTCGATAAAATCCTTTGGGTGTTGCAATGACAAACCACAAAGATAGTGAAATCCTTTGAGTATTGTTAACCACCAAAAGTGGGTAGCCCCATAGGAGAATTTTTTTCTCGTACCTTGTATAGCCAACTAGTCAATAGCCTTATACATTGCTCAGAAATGATGATATGCCACATTTCTTCACCATTTGCACCAATCATACACCTCTCACCATCTAGCATTCCTCCCAAAGGAAGATGGGTTACCACTCAGTGGGTACTTTAACCATGTTGCAATCAAGTGCTTCTACTTAATATTTTGGGAATTCTAACATGGATAAAGGGGTGATCTGGATAATTGACCAACTTGACTGTAAACTTGTTCTCTCACCTTACCAGGGGGGTTAGTCTTTGGCCCTAGTCCAGTGGGACCTCCTTTAAGGCCTTAGGGTTATAGGAGGGGCACTACTTGGAAAACTTGGATTGAAGTAGCATGTCCATAACCATTCTATACTTACCACTCTTCACCATTCCTTTGATTTCACATCCATCCTTTGGGTATGTTGTCATTGGTTCACTGGGATTTGGCACCCCCATATCCTCATCCTTGAGTTAAGGCTGGAAACTTTGCCTTGGAGGTTGATGCAACTAAAAAAAAGGTAAAAGCATAAGATGGCCACAAAGAAAGAAAAAGAAAGGTAAAATGCAAAAGATGGTCGAGACATTAATTAGCGGGTGGGCAAAAGCCTATCATGAGTTCTGACCCCCTCATTAGCCATCACCTGGTTCCTGAGCACTTAATTCTCCATCACATAATAAGGAAACCTTGCATGTCCCAACCCTTATGAGGGAGAAGCCAACTCATCACTAAGGGGTAAATCAATGCTATATCATTAAATGTAAGCTTGGACACCTGAATTATGCTCCTTAACAAAGAATTATCAAAAAGAAGTAAAAGGCGTACATGACTTGTGCAAAAAGAAGGTTGAGGAAAGGGTAATGCATGCCTCCACGATTGCTTCCTCCATATATCTATACACTCAGGATGATGGACCTCCATCAGGTAGTCCCAAGACCATGGCACCTAGCCATTGCTCCCTCCATATATCTATACACTCAGGATGATGGACCTCCACATCAGGTGGTCCCATGACCATGGCACCTAGCCATGATGCATATCCCCTCCGTTGCCACCACTAGATGATCACTTATGAATTGAGGGGTTTGTTGAAGAATCTAGGGCAATTAGTATTTGTAGGATTCTTCTAGACTTGATAACAATTTGTGAAGTGCTTTTACGATTTATCTTAGCTTAATCTTCTTCTTATTATTAGTGTGTGTGTTTGCTTCATCAAGCTGCTACCAAAACAAAGAGACAAGAACACAAGATGTTTGGCTTTCTGCCAGGACCAAAACCTCTCCCTCTTGGAGAGGAAAACCCGCACAAAATTCTTCTTATACAGATTCCAATTGACGAACACCAAGACCTTGACCCTTGACCTATTATGTCACTCCAAGACCAAGACACCAATCCTCTTCTTTGTCACTGCTAAGATCATCATCATTGCTCCACCATTGAGGCCATCACTACTGCACCACAAAGATCTTCATTATTGTTGCACCATGACTGCACCTTCATTGAGATCTTCATCATTGCTACACCAATGCTACATCTTCACCGAGATCTTTGTTACAACAATGGGATCTCCATTCTGAGGTATATATATGATAGTTTTATTGAGGTCTTCACCATGATTGCAACTATGCCGAGGTCATGACTATGTTTAGGATGTATGCCACATCGAGATCCTCCTCACGAGATTGTAACTATGTACCTATGAGATCACATGGATCCTCCACATCACACAAGACTATGTTAGGTATGCCGAGACAGAGATCATGATGTCTATCCGAGAAACATAGGACTATTGTCCTCATCTGAAATTTTGAGCCACTTCATTTATACGAAATACTGTCTCACTGCACTTTATCTGAGATGTCTGCTCCCTTGTACCTTGTCCGAGATTTCAGAGATCCGAGATACTGTTCTCCTGTAATGCGGATTACAGTTCTTGTTCTTCACCGAATCATCTTAGAAAAATGCGAGTTATGTACTGTATTTTTGCGGTGTCCCTACCTAGGTATATATAGTGGTTATGCCTCCATTTTTGAGCCGACTTGAACAAGTGAAGCATTCTGTCATTTATGTGAGTCGACATGTCATTTTTTAGTTGTTTAATTCATTTTTGCAGGCCAACACGGTGTTCTCTTCATTGTTTTGCTTGCAGACTTCTTTGTTGAAGAATGGTGCTTGTCTTGGAGGGCTTCTTGACACTAGGTTGACCTATGTACATTACATAAATGCTCATAAAGAGCTCTTTAACATAATCTTGACTCTTTGACTTTCCCAGACCTATGGAATGATCAAGAAACTCATTCATATAATTTTATAAAAATAATATTTCTTTTTCTTGACAAGTACAAAGATCAAAATTACATTGACAAATATCGAACCTAGTTACACTTTTCTTCAACAGGGTTGACCTTAGACATGTCACCTCCCCTTAGAGGCTAGAAGCACCTAATAGGGTTGACCATCTAACAATCCCTTAGGGAACACTTTTACGGGACTTGGTCTAGTTATATATTTGAAGGTGATCCCAGTTTGAAGTCTTATTATGCCTTTGACAATTAAGTATCATCCACAGTTCCACTATGATGCATCTATAGTCACTATGCCTAATCACTACTAACTTTCACTTGAGTTTGAGATGGTTTTTCCAAATGGTCCTTTAGAGAGTAGTGTTGTCGCACAGAATGTCTAGGCACCGCGACAACGGCTCAGACCGGGGGATGTCACCTTGATCCCCAATCTCTCCATTTAAGTTGTCTCCCAATAGCAGACTAAGGGGGGTAGACCCTACGAAAATGAAATGAAGGGGAACTAGTTGATAACCAACCAGTTCAAGAGACATAGTTAAGCAACCAAGTATTTGTTTTAGATTTAGCAAGACTTATAGGATTCGATTAGATTTAGACAATTGACACCAGTGCCTTATGGAGTCAACTATCTTGCTAGGAAATTTAGGACCAAATAATTAATGAACAATTGTTGCTTGGATAAATAACTATCTTATATGAAATGCAGATCCTAAAGCTAATGTGAGATGCAGGAATCTTGGTTAATTTTAGTTAAATTCCTATCTAAGTTTTAACCCTTCGATCCTTTCTATATTGAGCCTGATTCTGTAGTAAGTGGTAGAGAGAAAATAAGGTGAAGCACACTAAGGTGTGATTAACGATACCTCTCCTGAAATTTTAATGTACCCGGTGCCTCTGGCACTACAGAGAGTTGTGGCTCTAACAGCTGCAAGGTCACCGTTTTAAGTATTATTAAAACCAGGCTTCTCAAGCAAAGATGGATAGGTATCTATCTTTCTATCGACCAAGCTTATGCTTAGAAGTAAATTTTAATTATGCAAGACTAACTTAATATGAAAGTGCACAAGATGATTAGAAGATGGAGCAAGATGAAGCTAGATCAAGGATTGAAAGTGTTTATGTCACAATTTATTTCTGAGTTATATGCCAAAGCCTTAATTGCCAAAATAAATATTCACTTCACAAGACAGTGACTGAAAGATAAACTTCTTAAAACATTCAGCTCAGCAATGTGCTTAAAATATCACAGTACAATGCCCAATATGAAATTAAATCACAAGCTTATCACTTCAATTTATCTAGATTCTTTCCAATGCAATTATAGCTCAAAGAGAACAAAAACTTCTTCAAAAAATTTTAAGATCAACCTGAAGATAATGCCAATTATGTAAATGCTCAAAATACTCAAGAACTGAAAGATATACAATTTTCCACAAGTCCACGATAGAGTATTCAACAATTACTTGAAAAAATCTCAAAATTAAATATGCAAGAAATATCCAATAATTCAAGTAAATAAACCCACACTTAGAGCGATTAAAAATATTTAAAATCCAATGCCAATGATCATGAAACTTAGCATGCAAAAGGCTTAAGCACTTAAATTTCGAAAATTAATTACCATGAAAAACCATGAAATTTGAGATTGAAAGGAAGATACGGAGCTCTGAAACGTCGAGGATTGAGCGAGGATCTGCGACGGCAATGGCTCTTTGTGATTGTCAAGATCTCTGTGAATCCGTCTATCCAAAGCCTGATGCATCGTCAAGAGTGGGGTTTCTGAACCTTCTGTTGAAGTTGGAGTTGCTAAAACGATCAGATCTGGAAACCTGGACGACTCCTTTGACTGCCGGTTTTCCTCAGTTGGAATCCCGCGTTGGACAAGCATCGATCAGATTTAATGAAGCAGCTCTGCAAAGGACGGACACGCGGATCGGGCGTTCGACATTTTGCTCAGCGGCTGTAGCAGATGGAGATGGAATCGCCGGTATTTTGGAGTTTGAGAAGCTGTTGCAGGCTTGTTCAGAGAAGTACCCATCGCTGAGTCTCGGTTTCTCCTTTTTTAAGAGGGTTTCTGGATCAAAGATCGGCGGCATAGTAATGCAGCCCAGCGAAGGGGAGGCCCGGTTAATAACTCCGGATCTCTGGACTGAGAAGTACCGTTTGGAGAAGAGCTTCCAAGGGCTAGATCGAAGTTTTCTCACAGATGGGCGATTAGATCTTGGGTTTCGAGCAGAGCAAAAGCATGGATCTGGGAACAAATCTATTTTTTTGCCGCGGATCCCTCTTCAGCCGCAGAGGATTTCCTCAAGGCAAGGCAGATCCAGAGCTCTGTTCATGAGATCAAGGTTTTACACAGATCTGATACGGATTTGGATGGCTCGGATCTGACAAGAATCGAGTTACCCCAGATTTCCAGATCTGGTTTTCAAATCTTTGTTAAGACGCCAAAGGGAAACACAACCGTGATCTGGACTTATGATAACGACAGTGTTACAGATTTGAAGAACAACATCGTCGTTCAGACTGGCTACCCGGCTGAGAAACAACACCTATTAAATGAGGGCAGATCGCTGCAGGATTGCAGAACCATGCAAGATTACAACATCAAGTCAGGCTCTACAATCATTCTCAATATGAGATTACGAGGAGGTGTTGAAAGCTCTGGAACTAGCTCGCAAAATAAAGGGTCTTTCAAGGAAGCAGTGAAGGGCAAAGGGAAAAACCCCACAACTGTCACTGAACCCCCGGGGCCGTACATTGTAGATCAAATTCCGGAGAGCCCATCTATCTCCATCGATATACCAAAGGTAAATGATATATATTCAGAACTACAAAAATATGCAGTTATTTGTAGATTTAATGGTTTTTGGCCCAGAGCTGATGTATTGTATCAATGGATCCATATGGTCTGGACAAAAAATTGTGAAATCTTCCTATACCCTAAGGGGTTCTTTATAGTACGATTTCACATAGAAGAAGAAAAGGAAATAGTCCTCAACCAAGGGCCATGGTTCTGGGGCAGTGCTGGACTATTCATCACCCCATGGTTTCCCGACTTTGATGCCAATACTATGGTGGTATCAAGGATGCCAGTATGGGTTAGGCTGCATAACCTCCCTTTACACTTTTGGCATCAAAAGGCTCTAACAGCTATTGGAAATACCTTGGGCAGAATTTTAAAGATAGATGCAGAGAGACATCTAAAAGGAATATTTACTTTTGCCAGAATATGTGTCGAGGTAGATCTCAGCCAAGGATTACCTGAAAGTATAATTCTGAATTTCAATAATACACAGTGGAAACAACCCTTGGACTATGAGAACACAGCATTCAGATGCCGGGGTTGTCAACAAACTGGTCATTTGTACAATGCGTGTCCAAGCCCCAATAAGAGTAAGCAACAACAAAGGAAGCCGAAAGGATGGCAGAATATAGAGGATGCGTTAATGAAGGCAGCTACAGCAAAGAAAGAAGAACACAATGCAGCAAAAGATAAAATTCAGGATAATAAGGAAAAAGAGAACAATTTGGAAAAGGAACAAGAACTCCAGCTGGAAATAAGTGGCACCAAACGAATTCACAGCCCCGAAGGATCGGATTCATACAAGGAACAACCAATGAACACAGTGGAAAACCAGCTTGCCATTATTGACTCCACTCACAACACTGATGGTTGGCGAAAAGTGGAGAAGAAGAAGGGCAGGAAAGCTTAGGCCAGCTGGACTTTCTGTTTCTTTTGCATTCCTGATATCAGGAACAGCACATTTTTTCTTTCTTCTTTTAGGCAGGATTGTATCCTGTGGGCTCTATGATCTGCTCTCATACAGCCAAATTGAATGCTTAATGCATATGCTATGTAACATTTTATTTTAATAAAAAGTTCGTTTTTTTCTTTGGAAAAAAAAAACCATGAAATTTAAATACTAAATACTTCAAGCAATTCCGGAATTAAAATGATTTTCTTAAGTAACTCCAATCTAGAAAATATTTATTTTTTCTTATAGTCAAACTTAGAGATAATTTAAAAATTTATATGTTGCTTTGACTATAGAAAATTAAAAAAAAATTACCACAAATTTTTTAGTTTGTGGGCCCCAAAACCCTTGTCACATAAATTCAAAAGGAACTAGACTTTTAAATCAAATTTGAGTCTCTTTAAAATCCTTTAAAGTTTCTCGGTGCGGGTTTTTAGGCACACAGGTACTTGGGTTGGCAAGTGGCGAAGCCACCTGGCCACCCACGCTTCCACTCAGAAACATATATAGCAAGCCATTGCCGATACTAATGGCACATTAATGAACTGCGTGGGTCGAGGCTTCATCAATTTGGTTTTTAAGATGGCCTCTTCAGACCGTCATCCCCCCGCTCCGCCTCCTCTGAACTGCAATTGTCTCCCTGCTGCTGCAGAGCCAAGCTCGCGCACGACAACAGGGAGACGCTACCAAGTTCTGTGCTGCATTGAGATGGTGGATGGTGCTCATTTCTCGCAGAGTCTTCTATGCTACCTACGGACTAGTTCTTCGGTCTTGAATCTCTGCTCTGAACCGCTGATTACAGGTCCTTCTATTCCCATTGACCACTCATTCTTTGGCACTGCTCCTTCTCGTCCTCGTCCACTCAATTTTGCCCAGGTGAGCATGCCTCGTCTGCGTCATCGAATGCGCTGCAGGAGGGGCAATAGCAGAGGAAGATTTCCCCCCTCCTTGTCCCTCTCTGACTTGTCCCCCTCTGACTCATCCTCCCCTTCGACGGCTCATTTATCTGGACACTACCCAGCCACTCGCAGCAGTCGGGGGCGGGCTTAGACTGCAGGTCCTCAGCCTGTTGACGTTGCTCCCCAACCTCCTGCTGCCTTTGTATCATCTCTGCAGCCCAGTCATTCTGCACAATTTCAATTTCGCTGCTCGCTGGAACGTCCTTGCATAATAGCGACTATCTCGGTGGCATTTAGAGAGGAGCCACAAAACTCTGAAGACCCAGCCCACAATACTCAGGCGTGGAACACCACCAGCAAGAGAAAAGCCCCTGGAAGCAGCTCAGGGACGCACAGAAGCAGCAACGCAGCTCAGAAACGCACGGAAGCAGCTCAGGGACGCACCAATCCAGGCTGCTTCAAGAACATGGAAGAAACTCCGAGAGATAAACAGGATGCAAAAGATGATATGGAGGCGTACAGGTGTCTGATAGTGGAAGAACTCCTCCTCCTAACGATACCTAGTTGGTCAATGTTTTCAGGTTTTGGGTTCTCGGCTCCCAATACTATGGGTCTATTCTGGTGTTTTTTTTATGCAATGTTGTTAATTTTGATGATTGTTCAAAAAACTGTTCCACTCTGGCATTACAGGTTGTTACCTCTGCGTGGGCAGCAAACTCTTATAGTTTTGAACAGGTTTCCCCGGTGCGGGCAGTCTTTTTCCAGTCTTTTGTTGTTAAACATGGCATAATTGGGGCTTGCTCTGCAGAGGCCGGTGCCTCCTTGTACTATTTTTGTTACATTAATAGAATTAGTCTAATTTAGAGAAAAAATAAAAATAAAAAATAAAATAAATAAATAAATATCCTTTAAAGTTAAATGTAATAATGTTTGTGAACTAAAAAAAATTGAAAGGGGCAAAATAAATTTAATGTGGAAAATAAAATTATGGTCCAAAGGTGAATTTTTTAATTTAATTTTTGTTTTTAATGGGCCAAAGGCCACACATCAAAAATAAAGTTAAATAAAAAGGAGGAAGCAAAAATCAATTCATTTCAAAGGCGAAGCGGGTTAAAAGGAAGAAAAAAAGAGTCGAGGGTGAGTTTTATGCAAGCTCGAGGGGGGCGTGCAGCGAGGAAGAAGAAACGCGCAAAGGAGAGGAGAGCACACAAAAGAAGGGAGCCGACGCAAAGGAGAAGGAAGATAAGACAACATGCAGCGGGAAGAGAGAAGAGCTAGGGCTGCGGGAGGAGGAAGAAACAGAAGAGGGAGCAGCAATGAGGGATAAAAAGGAAAGCTTGAGAGGTTTAAAAAAACGCAGAAGAGGGTTGGACGTGCGAGCAGAAGAGAGCTCAAGCAAGAGGGAAGAGAAAACGCAGGCAGGAGATGAACAAAATACGCAAAGAAAAACGAGCAGAAATATGAGGGTTATGCAAGCAGAGAGGAGAATGAGGAGAAGAAAAGACGCAGCAGGAGAGGACTACGATTTGGAAGAGAGAGAAGAATGATTTTGAGCAGAGGATGGAGGGCTCAAAAAGGAGTTAGTCCCTTGGATTTAAAAAATAAAAAATAAAATAATCAGAAATTTTTGCCCATATTGATTTCAAAAAAAAATTATGAAGAAACCCAGATCTAGAATTCTTTCCTGCAAACAAATTATTTCTGAGACAAGATCTTGCCCTCTAGGGCCTAGATCTGTCTCAAATCTTGAAAATTCTCCTTGAAAAACCTTCAGATCTATACCTGCACAAACAGTAGACAAAAACCCAGGAAACCCATATAAATATATAAAAATCTAAAATTAAAACCCCAAGTTAGAAGATCAAATCTAAATTTCCTAAATATTTATACAATTAAAATTACAGATCTATCAGATCTGAGGAGTATGAATCTGAATCGGCTCCTAGATCTGAAGATTTCAAGCTCCTGCTAGCCAGATCTAACTATTTAGCACAATATTTTGAAGATAAATAAGAAATTTTAATTTTAGATACTACCCGAGAAAATCCCTGCAAAATATATTTTGTTAGATAATCTGAGAGTTTTAATCCGGAAGGCTCTCCAAATCTTAAGTTTCGAGAGTCGGCTAGTCCAACCGAAGACTTCCCCAAACGCCCAAAATCTCTGAATAAAAATGACTTCTGCACACTTAAAATATAAGTCATCCGACGTCAAACTAATAGAGGTATAAAATAACGATTAAATCTTCAAAGATTGGAAATACCTGCCTATCGAATAAAAATCTTAATGCTATCTTAAAACCCAACGATTTAAGCAAGATACCTGTGCAATAAATTGATCTACAAGAGCTATTAACCAGCAACTTATAAATAAGATCAGCAAAAATTTAAATACAAGTTACCACAAGATACCAAAGAGGAACAATGCCATTACCTCAAAGTCTTTGCATTGTATTATGCCAGAAAAAAGTTTACAGGAGCTTCAAAAGCTAGTACACAATTCAAAGATCAAATGAATTGAATGACAACTAACCTCTAATTTATAGATTAATTCTCCAACGGCTAGTTGGCTTGATCCCCGTCAAAGTAATCTCGACCATTGAAAAAAATTTAATTATCTTTTAATCTCCTCCGTTGAAATTATTTTATTTTTGAGGAAATTCGAATTTTTCATTTAATTGAATTTTAATCAACTCAAAATTAATTATTTTGAGTTGACCTCCTAAAGAAATTGACTATGACTTAACTACCAATGCCCAAGGGTCCAAAATCTCTTGAAAAATTCAATATTCCTTTGGTCGGGGACCTCCAAAAATTAATTTCTCTGAGACCTACGAATTTTACCTTTTGGAAAATTAATTTTTCCTAGGACTTAAAATTAATTAAATTTTTGGCTTAGGATTTTAATTTATTTTTGCCGAAAAAGTTAATTAATTGACTCATGACGGGATTAATATTTTTTCCAACCCTCAAATAATTTAGCAATGGTGTATAAATATGAGGGACCATGAGCTAAAATATTTTTTACATTAAAATATCACAATTTAATATATGAAGGGGGAACACTCGTTCGTTATAGGCCATCATTATTTTACCCAATTCTATGACTCAAATATAATCTAGTAGACCAAATGATTTGTGATAAAATAATTTAGAAAATTAACTAAAATTATTCCCAAATCACTTTTACAAAGACTCGATCTAAAAACACTAGGACTCGCCTAAGATCTTGACGACAAAATTCACCCTAGCTTTGGGTTGAGGTTGGAGAGGAAAAACTTTGTCGATCATCCGTGTTTAGAAACACACATGAATCGGTGAGACGAAAAACCTCCTAGGATAGAAATCGTCACCAAAAAGATAGGATTACCTAGGTTGTTACATACATAATGGTCTTACTAAGATCATTTGCATTATAAACATGCAGAATGGGTTACAACTTTATCAAAATTATGACTGAAGATGATGATGAAATCTGGATAATCTTCATTGCCCAAGCATGATGAAATCTTCTTGCGAAAATGTACACTATTATAGGGTAGTTGATGCGAAGTGGTCAATAAGTAGTAGAGGCGTCAAGGACACCAATTCCATGCCTTCACTCCACATAATGCCCAAGACGTACTACACTTCGGAGAGCAGTGATGACCTTGTAGATACAACATTGCCCCTCTATAGTAGAACATTGGGCACTTTGAAGATCCCAGCGATTGATTGACACCTCAAAGCACCTCCAAATGCTAAAATGTTGAGCTCACTTTTCTTAGTGTTGGCAGTTCTTGATGATAGACCCAATGGACTGAGTATGCCCCTAGGATGGCTTTGAAATTGTTTGATGGGCATGACTTGATTCAGATTCCAAATGATGTTTGTCATTCCTAGGATGACATGGGACGGCTTATACTGCCACTGGAAGCCCCAACGCTTGAGATGAAAAAAGGCACCCAGAGCAAGGTTTTGACACATAGAGGCATGACTAGAGGGCTTCTCCGCAAGGATTGAATTAATTATGATGATTGGACACCCATCTTGCTCGTTCCATGTATTTTCATTAGGGGAATTTTTGAGGTCTAAAATGGGCCTCATAAGGAAATTATAAAATAATAGTGGAAATAATAAAATAAAATTAGATTACATCATCAAATTTTAGAGGGAAAAAATAAAAAACTATTTTTTCAACTCGAATTTTTAACTTATCTCCCTATGTGTTTACTCGAATTTCAAGCAGCAACAGTCGTTGGATGCAGAATTTGATTCCTCATCCAAGGAGTACCCATGTTGCATACTTTCGATGGACCCTGTTACACGAAAAATGATAAATACATGAAAAAATGTGATTGTAATCACGTTTTTCATGTATTTCTCATTTTTCATGTAGCAGGGTCCATCGAAAGTATGCAACATGGGTACTCCTTGGATGAGGAATCAAATTTTGCATCCAACGAGTACTCCTGCTCGAAATTTGAGTAAAAACTTAGGGAGATAAGTTGAAAAAGTAGTTTTATTATTTTATTATTTTCTAATTTTAATTTTTTTTTATTCCAAAAATGGTGAATCATCCCCCATGGTTGACATCATCATCTTGAATCCTATTGGTTCTTATAAAGTTTATTTTGGTTGTACATTTTTCTTAGGAGGTCCATTTTAGACCTCAAAATTCCCCTAATGTAGAGCATTGGATGCCCAAAAAGGGCATTACATCATGCTAGAGGAAAGAGTTTCGACCAACAAGTGTGGGCCTTTGTGGCTTATTTTTGTTATGTTGAGCTATTGGGTTGGTTTGTAACCCATTTTCTTCATGTACACTCAAAATTAAACTTGCCATAGGGCTTTTAGGCTAATTAATGAGAATGATTGACCTCATATAAATAGAGGATCACTCATTTGTAATTTTTCATCATCACTCATGGATTTCATGGCCTCCTTTAGAGAGCTCAACTTAGCCTTGTGTAAACTCACTACTTGTGGAGATGTGATCTTTTTGGAGCTATTGCTATTGGAGATTGATTTTTGTCTTGGAGATGTCTTTTTGGGATTGAAAGAAGGCTATTTCATGGAAGAATTGTAAGTTTAATTGCAATTTTTTTATTGTTTTTCATGTGATTAATTAATGCTAGGGTTTTTCTTGTTCCATGTCTAAATGCATATTATTTATGGAAAATCTTACTTGATTATTGCATGTTAAATTTATCTTCCTTGAAATCCATAGGGGACCTCCTAGAGAGCTTCCCCTATTTAATTTCTCCCCTCACAAAGAAGATAGTTAGGGTTTGTACAAGTGAAAACTAGGTTTTCCCCCTTACTCCATGCATTAATTCACTTTCTCTTAAATAAGACTACATCACCTAAGTAGGGATAGGCACTGGTATCCACAGTGTTGGTCAAAAACTACAAAAACTTCAATATTTTCCTTTCTTTTATTTTTCTAAGTCCTTCAAGGTAAGTCACTAGGACTATTTTATAGAGTCGAATTCAATTAGGGACTTTTTGGATGGATCTTGGAGCTTAATAGGCTTGGATTTAACCTTGTTGATCCTTTTTACTAAAAATATACCATTTTACACAGCTAAATTTGCCCTAGAAGGGTTGAAATAGTCCTCCCTAGTAAATTGTGCCCAAGAAAAAAGCCTAACCCTAGCTAGCACTTCAACTTAGGGCTTAATTATATGGCTTGCTTTCTCCTTTTTTATTATATCATTTGCAAAACTTTTCTTGGTGCTTGTAAGCCTAGAAATTCCTTTGTCAATCTACATCTTGAAAACCTAGGTCACACGTGCCTATTTTAGGGCTTGGTATATGATATGCTACTACTATACAAAAATAATTGTGTTTTTGTCCATTGAAAGAGTATCTTTACCTAGTCTACATTTACATCACCTTGAAAAATATAACCTAGTATACCCTTTAGGTGATTACTGAGAAGCCTCCCTTGTGGTGCAATTCCACTAAAGAGCAGGAGGAAGATTGCTAAGGTGGCAGTGGCAATCTTCGTCATTGTCACAACAAGAATTGGCCTTTGCCTTGTGAGGTCGCTCACAAGGCCTTCTAGATTTTGAGGCAACAAGTATCAAAATTGAAACACGATGTTTTTCACCAACACTGATGGACCTTCTACCAAAGTATTGATAGGACATCCTAGCTATTTGTTTCATCAAACAAAATTAAATCTCACCCATTAATCCCACCATATGGACCTTGCCTATGTCAAACTCGTACAATTCATGTCACCAACCATATAACACTTTTCCCATGAACTTTGCACACATCATCACCCATGTCATCTTTCTATACACTCCATAGCTTCCTCTATACAGTTAAGGTTTTTTGACTCAAAGTTTTCTACTAATCACTTATGAAGCCATCAGCACTCAGCCAAATCCTTTGGGTGTTGCGACAACAAACCATAAAGATTTTTTCAACCGTCAATGAAGCCATCAATGTTCGACGAAATCCTTTGATTACCAAAACTGAAACGCAACCTTTTTTGCCAATGCCAATGGACCTTCTATCAAAGTATCGATAGGAAATCTTGGCTATGCATTTCATGATTCATCAAATAATATTAAATCTCATTTGTTGATCTTGCCATGTGGACCTTACCTATGTCAGATCCATACAATCCACATCATTAATCACATAAAACTCTTCTTTGTGGACTTCAGAAATGTCATCTTCCTCGTCATCACACACATCATCATCCATGTCATATTTTTGTACACTCCACATCATCATTTGTATGGTCAAGGGTTTTGGACTCAAAGCTTTCTCCCAAATGTCAATGATCGATAATTGATGAAATTTTCAAGTTTTTGATAGTTTAACCTCATGAAATCGATCGAAGCCCAATGAATTGAATAAAACATGCAAAACCTTCACAAACATATTGGCGAAAATGTCGATGGATATGGATTGTTTATGTAGTCCTATCTTTGTTAAAGAGAATTTGGCAGTAATTGTATCATGTGCACCACTTTCCTCTTGGGTGGCATAATTTTTGGCTTATAGAACACTTCTTTGTATGTCTATAAAAGCTCATTATGTTATTGCGTTTTTTCTTTCATACGTCCTTCTAAGGATGTCTTCACAAGCACTAATTTCACATCTTTCTAGCTTTATCTTGAGAAGCAACATACATACTCCTTGCCTCATCTCATCAATCTCTTAGCTTGGTGGGTACTCACCAAAGAGATCTTAGACTTTCCCTTATGTGAATTGCTGACAAAAGATTTTCCATCCATGACCAAGTGATATTGGTTTGCTCCTCATGAAGATGGCTTCCATTATATACATAGGGATTACCAAAAACTACATCGCCTATATCAAGAGGTACTACATTAGCTTCTATTTCATCAATACAATTATCATTTAATAGCAAAATCTAAGCTTACACTACTTAGTAACATTTAACTCTACATCCTTATTTACCCATCCCAAAAAGCATGGATGGGGATGATCATGCATCTCTAACCCAAGCTTACTTACTAGGTCCTCCATAGTGAGGTTAGCCAATGAAGCAAAATCAAACAAAGCTTCAACCTTTTTCTTCTTAATCTAAATCTTGATATGGAACAACTTCGTCATCTCCTCCTCTTCATGAAGGAGGTTATTCAAGTTCACCTACTTATGCACTGGTATGTAGACAATTTTCCCGTCCCCATCTAAGTTGCTTTCTACCATCTCCTTCCCCGCGTCCACACCTGGTAGATTCTTCTTCTTGGACGCCTAGTTGAGGTTCTTCAAATTCAACTTTGGATGCAGCTTCAAACATTTTTCTAAAGTGAAACCACTATAGTTGCAATGATCATAGTGGTTGTAAGCGTCCTTCCAAACATGGGTAGTGGTGACATCCTTATTATTTTTCCCCTTCCCCTTCTTCTTCTTCTCACTTTTGCAAGAAGCTCCATGCTGGTCTAAATGTTTCAAACCAATGTTACCAGAATTGGATTGGTCATCAAACTGGTCGACCCCAAAAACTAGAATTGAACCGAAACTAGAAACAAACAGTTGGCCAAAAAATACATAAATATTCATACTTTGAAAGAAAACATATATTCATGTGCATCCATTTGAATCCAAACCATTGTACACAAATATGCAAAGTTGCTTGTGTATATAGCAAATTAGGGTGCATATGACCAAAATAGCATCAAGTGCAATCCATCTTTGAACCAAAATACATCAACAAAAAGGCCTTAAATGGCCTCTAGAGTCTAAAAAAATTCATGCTACACCAAATAAATATGGTTAATTTTAGTTAACAATGGTATGTTCTATGCTTAGCACAATTACTTCAATGTTTCTTAAGTAGCCCAATAGCAATTTCCAATTTAGATTTCCAGTAGTAATCACATTGACCATTATTCACATTGACTGTAAAATCAGATAGAACATGAAACAAAATGCAAAAGACAAGCCAAGACAGGAGGACACCAGATTTGGCGAATGCCAAGGGAAAACCCCAATGTGGGGAAAACCCTTTGATCAATTATTCTTATTATTATATCAAAAGTTCAGCAAAGAGAGAGAGTACAAAAGTCAAATTGACCTGTCCAATTCAAAGTCAAAACAATCCTGTCAATTTCTGCAATCAAACTTCTGCCCTAACTAGAAAGTCAACGTTGGTCAAATCAGCAATAAATCATCCTCAAAACAGCTAGGTCTTCCCCAATCAAATTCAACCTGATTAGGAGGCCAAAGTCAGCCCAAAACATCTCGGTCAAACTCAGTCAAAGGAGAGAAAACTATTGTAATTTTCTGCGGTCAAACTGCAGTCAACCCTGAAGTCAGCGTTGGTCAAACTGCCTAGATTCCCTCGATTTTTGTGCCCATAAATGCGGCCTAAAGAGACAGAAAAGATCCTCCAAAAATTGCAGTCAAAGCTGGTCAACAAACCCTTGGTCAACGCTGGTCAAACTTGGTCTGCTGCCTATAATTTTCGGTCCTGCAACTCAGCCCAGAAAACTCATCCTTCTTGCCACACATGTGAGAGAGAGAAGTTGCCCAATAGTTGTACGAACCAATGAGAGAAGGAGAGAGAAGAATGTGTGAGTGATGATGATGCCAAATGAGGTGTGAGGTCACTTGTATTTATACAATTCGCTGTGGGTGAAGAGACACGTCCATTGGGCTTCTTGAGCCTACATGTTGATGTGGCCGACCTGAACAATTTGCACATGTGTGGGCATAAATTCAAAATCACACTTCGCTTGTCCAAATGAGATGATCTTTATATCAATTTTGGTCCTCTCGAAAAGAGGAATTTAATGCAATCATCATCTCCATCAAATGAGTTGTCCCAAGGTGGAATATGGCCCTAGATGTCAATTTTGGCACTCCCTCTCAACTAGGGAGAATTCCACCTACCAATCCATCTGTCGTCATCGATCATCTTTGTCATCTCATCTTTGCTCTGTTGAACCATGATGTAATAATGAAGAAGAATAGATCGAGAGTGAGTCACAAGACCTTACCACTCTCCACTGACAAAAGTCAGTCCAGAGGTAGAACCTCAATTGATCCCAAATCAAGTTGTTGAACACCATGCATCCTAGACATAGGGAGTACAGCAATACACGATGTGTCCATCGGTAGTGCTATGGTCCCTATCCACTTTTCCCAACTCATTGGCTAGATGAGAGGTACTTCCCATGAGTCTCGGACTACATGGGTAGGATGTATGTTGGGGCATCAACAGGAGAAGGTGAACCACTCATCCTGCTCATATGCCATAGGAGAAGGTGAAACACTCATCCTATGCATATGTTAATCATAGGGGAAGGTGAACCACTCACCCTACATACATGTGTCTGTAATCATAGGGGAAGGTGAACCACTCACCCTACACACATGTCTACCATCATGGGGTATCACAGGGGAAGGTGAACCACTCACCCTGTACACAACGCACTAATAGGGGAAGGTGAACCACTCACCCTGTGGTCACTCATAGTTCCAAGAAGTACCCCAAGCCCCCATGAGCTCCCAGAGCTCAATGTCCAACTGAAGCGGTACCCTCAGAAGAGGGTCTTTCCACGACTCCAAGTCTCTCTCGGAAGGCTAAGAATTTGACCTTCCCTAAGGGCTTCATGAGGATGTCTGCGACCTACTCATTAGACCTAATGTGTTGGAGCCTTATTGCTCCCGTTGTACCATATCCCGGATAAAGTGGTACCTAATATCAATGTGCTTGGAGCGGTTGTGGAACACAAGATTCTCTGAAAGGCGAATCCCACTTTGGTTGTCACAGTAGATCACGGTGGTATCCAGCACATGCTCAAATAGCTCACTAAAGAGCTTCCTCAACCAAACAGCTTCACAACAGGCCATACTAGTTGCAATGTATTCGGCTTCGGCATGCTTAAAGCAATCGATTTTTGCTTCCTGCTCATCTAAGATATTGAAGCAAACCCCAATGAGAAGCAACATCCAGATGTGCTTTTATGATCCGCTATACTGCCAACCCAGTCAGCATCAGTATATCCATGTAGCCTCAAATTCCTGGCAGTGTATCTCAGTCCATAGTTGATTGTGCCACGAAGATATCTCAAGAGATTCTTAGCAGCAATCCAGTGTATGTGATGAGGCTCGACCATAAATTGACTCAACGTATTCACAACGAAGCATATGTCAGGACAGGAGTTTACCAAGAACATTAGGGCCCCCACAAGTTGTCTATATTTGGAAGGATTTGCCAATTTGGGCCCAACAACACTTCCACATAGCTTCTTGAAGTTGAGTTCCATCGGAGTAGACACAGACTTGCAATCCACCATCCCACATCTCTCGAGCAGCTTCACAATGTATTTTCCTTGAGAAAAGAAAATCTCACCTAGCTTTTGCCAGACCTCCAGGCCTAGGAAGTAGTGCATTAGATCTAGGTCCTTCATCTCAAACTCAGAAGCCAACTTCCTCTTACATTGATAAATGAGAGGGTATGCACCTATCAGAAAGAGATCATCTACAAAAAGGACCAGAATGAGATGCATGTCATTTTCAACCTTGAAATATAGGTTAGGATCAGCTTTGCTCCTTGTAAATCTCAGCTTCATAAGATAGCTATCAATCCTCTCATACCAAGCCCTGGGGGCCTTGCTTCAACCCATAGAGGGCTTTCTTCAACCTGCACATGTGTGTCATTCGATTTTGTACTTCGAACCCTCGGGTTGTTCTACGTAGACTTCCTCCTTAAGCAAGCCATGCAAGAAAGCAGTCTTCACATCCATTTGGTGTAGGCTCCATCCTTGACAGTAAGAGCAATAATAGATCGGATAGTGCTGTATCGGGTAACCGGTGCAAATATCTCGTCATAGTCCACTCTTTCCTTTTGAGAGAAGCCTCGAGCAACGAACCTGGCCTTGTATTCTTCAACACTCCCATCAGCTCCATGATTGATTTTGTAAAGCCATTTCGAGGTGACCACAATTGTCGTAGCTCCCAGAGACAGCCTTAGATTGCTTACAAGACCAGTGCCTGGGTACATCTAGATTGGTGTGTCTCAAATGATTCTCAAGCAGGAGGAGACATCACCCATGTTCTATACACATATATAAGAGTCAAGAGTTGGTTCTTTCATCCAAAGATACAAGTCAGGTATTTCAGTATTTCTACACATACACAGTTCCCAGAAATATAACAGAAAATAGTGGAGGTCGAGCACTTCAAAGGCTTACAGTTTAATCAGCTTTGTGGAATAAATGAGAGAAGACAAAGAGAAGGGATAACTCAAAATGTAGAGCTCAAAGCACCAAGAATTCTATATTAAAAACATAGAGCCTGAAACCATGAGATTTGCTACAATTATCTGAGTTACAGGTAGATATAATGGACAGAAAAGAAGTTGTATGCTATGATTCATGTAGTGCAATTTAAAGATATAATTTCAACCCATCAAACAGGCATGTGCATTAACATCTCAATGCAAATGAATCTGTAGGCAAGTATGAAATATTCTAGCATCTATTGTTGCATGAATTCAGAGAAGAAAATAGACAAAATGGATGAAAACAGGAAATAACACATTGTAATACTTAAAAGGGGGAATCACCACTACTCCTGTGATATTCTACAAGATCTATGTAACTAAGTGATATAGTCTCACAAAAATATCAGCCTTTCTTTGCAGATTTTAGAACCTTTATTCAGTGTTGCTACCCCCTATTTATAAGAAGAGGGGTGCATTATCAATCATGATACAGTACAAAATATCCCTGGGCCGAGTCTCAGCTGTCAGATCAGCTTGCTGTCTCGGCCAGGGAAGGCTCTATGTCCAAAAAACATCACAAAAACAGTAATTGCCTCATAAAGGAAAGCACATCACAAGATCACAAAACAGATGAAACATTAATGCAATATCTTTGCGCCCCTCCCTGTAATTACTTCGACTTCAGGCTGCATCTAGTTCACGGTATGGTCTCCTGTGCTGCTCAGCTAACTCTTGTCATTTCTGCCTTTAGTGCCTTTGGCGCCGACCTTGGAAGCGGGTCACAAAGAGCCATTTCTAAGTCTGCCCATACTTGGTTTTGAATGCTCCCTCTTCTTGATTTACTGCTACAACTGCTTTCCATGCCGACCCTGTCATTTCTGCCTTTAAAGTCCTGCTGAATACAATCGGCGCCCAGATCTGCCTGGTTTTGAATGCTCGATCTTTTGTATGTAGTGTTACAGCTGCTTTCGGCACCGACCCTGTCATTTATGCCTTTAAAGTCCTGTTGAACACAATCGGCGCCCTGATCTGGCCTGGGGTTGCGTATTACAATGTAACAGAGAAGACTCTCGAGTGTGGGCTTTTTATCTCTAAAACAAGCGAAACGGGCGCTTTTTTAATTTCCCCCTTAGCCCCCTTTATTATAGCCCCTTTTGTAATTTTCCTCATATGACCGGGGGCTGGAACCAGGGGCTTAGCCCTTCGGGCGCTAAGGCTTTCCACTGTTGTGCGGGGGCCTTTTCCTTTGTTATTTGAAATCCCGCATCCCGGCGCTGAATGCACCTTACCTTTAGCTTTTCCCCAAGACACCTGCGATCGTCGATCTGCGGGGTGACATCATCACTGCCACGTGTCACCTTGTGAGTGGTGACACGTGTCACCCAAAAATGGCCCCATAGGACCCCTGAAAAACGCCGAAATTGAATGACATGTGTCCCCCGTACGGCCACGTCACCATTCGTATTGCCACATCACTCACCGTACCACCACGTGGAGGAGAGAAAGGGTCTTCTCGACCGTGGTTTTTCAATGAAATTCCTTTGTAAATGGTTTTCGGCCTCCCCCGACAATGTAACACTATATCACAAATCAGCGATAACACAAGATTTTGGAGTGTGCGGGACTGCGATGTTGCGGGACTGCGAGATTGCAGGACTGCGGGATTTACCGTATTCCACCACGTGGAGGAGAGAGAAGGGGGTGGCCCGGCCTTTGTTTTTCCAGATAATTCCTTTGTATTTGGTTTTCAGCCTTTCCCGGAGCTTTTACACTATATCACAGAATCGACCCTTGCACGGTCTTGGAATGAAAACCCCGTCGATCATCGATTTCCCGGACTTCGCCAATATGCCAATGCGTCGATGCCACGTGGAGGAGAGAGAAGGTGGCGGCCCAATCTTGGTTTTGTTCTGCATTTCCTTTGTAAATGATTCTCGGCCTCCCCCAGCAATGTAACACTACATCGCACAATCGGCCCCCCGCAAGTTTTTTAGAGTGGTAGCCCTTTGCTCCGCCGATATGCCGATCGTCGATATTGCGGGATGTTCTGTGCCCGGGGCCCCCGACTGCCGATATGCTGATAAATGCTCCGCTCGGACCCACCGATTAATCGGTGGATTGTTGTTTTTGCACCCCTCCAGTATCCCTTGCCTGCCAGAAAGCCCGATCTGCGATTGCGATTTGTCTTCATCCCTTAGTGTTTTTTTCTTTTTTTTTGGGTCTTCCAAAGGTAATCTTCAACAGGTTCTAACTTCTGATCCAGGAGTCCATTTTTGGACTTCTATATACCATTGGAAAGCTCTTTCCGAACATTATGCAATGGAGAGGGTCTAATCAAGCTCTGATAGCTTTTGTGGCTCAAGGAATGGCTTCAACTTCACACTTCTTATGCATCCTGGAGAACTGATCATTTGCAAAGCAGTGAGTGACAACAACACCCTTGTCCTTGGATCTAGGAATCACATCCCAGACATCATTCTTCATGATTGATTCGTACTCCTCATTCATCGCATCCTTCCATACTTGGTGTTTCACAGCTTCTTCGAACGTACATGGCTCAGATTGAACAATAGTATCATAGAAGCTAAGTACCCTTGGTACCTGTTCGGCTTCTTACTTTCACGAAATGTCCCTCTTGGAGCAATATGTCTTCCAGCATCTTCGAGAGTATTTTTAAGCCACAAAGGTCTTTTCCTTGAGGTAGAGGGATCACCAAGAGGTGGATCAATGGGATCCATCGGGCCTTCAACATCGGATATCAGTTCATTTGCCGGAGATTCATCCTGCTTTCCTGCGACATCATCATTGTCCTTCCTTGGGATATGGAGATCTCTAGCTTTCCCAAGGGCAGAATCTTCATCGAAGGTGACATCATGGCTTATTTTCACTTCTCTTTGACCAAGCACATAGATTCTATAAGCCTTCAAAGTTTCATTGAAGCCCACAAATATTCATTTCTTCCCAAATGCTTCTAACTTGTTTCTTTTCTCTTTAGGCACATGAAAATACACGAGACATCCAAATATTCTAAAATGAGAAACATCAGGTTTCTTACCAGTGAAAACTTCTTCGGGTGTCTTGAAGTCCAATGCTTGATGCAGGCTCTTATTTTGAACATATACGACAGTGTTGGCAGCTTCTCCCCATAAGAACTTCGGTAGACCTTAATCATGGAGCATGGCACGAGTAGCTTCCATGATTGTTTGATTCTTCCTTTTAGCAACACCATTTTGCTTAGGAGTGTATGCAATGGTTGTCTCCCTCTTAATGCCAGCCTCTCTGCAAAAGTCATTGAATTCATTTGATTCATGTTCGGTTCCATTGTTGGTCCTCAAATATTTTGATCTTCTTCCCTATTTGAGAACAAAACCATTTGAACACTTCGCCCTTCACCTTTAAGAAATAGATCCACGTTTTGCGAGAGAAGTCATCCACAAAAATTGCATAGTATAAGTATCCTCCTAATGATGTTACGGGCAACATACCAGATAGATCAGAATGGACCAATTGAAGAATGTCGGTAGTTTGACTTTCACTTGAGGGGAATGGTCCCCTTGTAAGTTTCCCAGTTGCACAACCCTGACAAACACCTTCATGATTCATGTTGAACTCGAGCATACCTGTGACCATCTTCCTTACCCCGGGTAAGGCTTTGTAATGAAGGTGAGCAAATCTTCAGTGCCATAATTCAGATTGAAGAGAAGTATCGCAAGTCATAGCTCCCAAAGGACTTCCTCCAACTTGATAGAGACCTTCAACCCTAAATCCAAGTGTAAAAGCATCTTTAGGGTTCTTTTGCCAAATACGTACCTTTTCATCAATGAATGCTACCTTGAAGCCTTTATCTTCATTCACAGAAATAGACACCAGGTTCTTCTTCAAATCAAGTACATACAATACTTCTTGTAGATGAAGGGTTTGACCTTGATTTAAGTGAAGAGTAACAGTCCCTATCCCTTTCACGGGGTAGGTGGCATTGTCTCCAAGTATGATCTCCAAATTAGTCTTCTTTTCAATCAAATTTAGGAGGGCCTCCTTGTACCAGTGAAGTGCCTTGAGGCACCATTATCAATCAACCAATGATCCAAAGTGTCCAAAGAAGAGGCCGTAGTGAGGGCGGAAATAAGATAAAAATATTTTTGTTTTTCTACAACATTAGTTTCCTCATACCTAGAATTTCTCGTCCTTTGGGAGGTTGACCATTATCATATCGAGCAGCGGGAGCATTCCTCTTTCCTTTGTTGTTGAACCTGTTGTTCCTTTGATTGCCATTGTTTTTGAAATTGTTATGATTGTTGTTGTTGTTGTCGTCATCATGTGGTGTATCCTTCTTGTGAGGACACTCTCTAGTATAGTGGCCAAACCTGTTGCAATTGTAGCACCTTCCTTTTCTTCCTTCTTTGAATCCCTGCTTGAATCCTTGACCTTGTCTCTTTGGACCAGCATTGCTTTTCCTCTTTTTGCATGAGTGGAGAAAGCAGTAGGTTCATTTCCATTTGAAGGTTTGTCTCTCTCCATCATCCTTGTCTCTTCTTGTGTGCATCTAGCCAATAATTCATCGAAACTAGGAATCCTGTCATTGTTAAGAATAGTGGTGTTAAACACATCCCATGCTCTTGTGAGACCTCCAAGAGCAATGAGAGTGAGCTCCCTGTTAGCAACAACTTCTCCAATAGATAGAAGATCATTCTTGATTTCTGTAATCCTCATGAAGTAGGATTGGATAGACTCCCCTCTATCCATCTTGATGTCCTTCAACTTGTTCTTGAGAAAGAGGATTTGATTTGCATTGTTTACTTTGAACATCCCAACCAGCTTATCATACATCTCCTTAGATGTTTCCAAATCAAAAATATAGGCAACCAAATGCTTTTGAATGGAATCAATGATAATTCTTTTAGCTTTGACCTCACCTTTCTTGTATTTCGTCTTTGTAGCAACAGGTGCATTTGAAGGAGGCTCCACCACTCTTCCCTTTACATAGTCCATAGCATCATTCTCTTCCAAAGTCAAATCCAAAGTCATCTTCCATGCATGATAGTCGGATTTGTCCTTGAGCTTATCCTCGGATTTGAAGTATGATGTAGTCGCCATTGAAGCTAGACCAATATTCTTGTTCAACAACTATTTTCTTAGTGATTGCTTTTCTCTCTCTTGCTTGGGCTTTGTCTTCACCTGGGCTCTGATACCATGTTAATTTTAGTTAACAATGGTATGTTCTATGCTTAGCACAATTACTTCAATGTTTCTTAAGCAGCCCAATAGCAATTTCCAATTTAGATTTCCAGTAGCAATCACATTGACAGTAAAAGTAGATAGAACATGAAACAAAATGCAGAAGACAAGCCAAGACAAGAGGACACCAGATTTGGCAAATGCCAAGGAAAAACCCCAATGTGGGGAAAACCCTTTGATCAATTCTTTTTATTATTATATCAAAAGTTCAGCAGAGAGAGAGAGTACAAAAGTCAAATTGACTTGCCCAATTCAAAGTCAAAACAATCCTGTCAATTTCTGCAGTCAAACTTCAACCCAAACTAGAAAGTCAACACTGGTAAAATCAACAATAAATCATCCTCAAAACAGCTCGGCCTTCCCCAGTCAAACTCGGCCTGATCAGGAGGTCAAAGTTAGCCCAAAACAGCGTGGTCAAATTGTTGTAATTTTCTACGGTCAAACTATAGTCAACCCTAAAGTCAGCGCTGATCAAATTGCCCAGATTCCCTCGATTTTTGTGCCCAGAAATGAGGCCTAAAGAGACAGAAAATATCTGCCCAAAATTGCAGTCAAAGTTGGTCAACAAACCTTTGGTCAACGTTGGTCAAACTTGCTCTGCTCCCTATAATTTTCAGTCCTGCAACTCAGTGAAGAAAACTCATCCTTCTTGCCACACGTGTGAGAGAGAGAAGTTGCCCAATAGTTGTATGAACCAATGAGAGAAGGAGAGAGAAGAATGTGTGAGTGATGATGATGCCAAATGAGGTGAGAGGTCACTTGTATTTATACAATTCGTTGTGGGTGAAGAGACACATCCATTGGGCTTCTTGAGCCTACATGTTGATGTGGCCAACCTGAACAATTTGCACGTGTGGGCATAAATTCAAAATCACACTTCCGCTTGTCCAAATGAGATGATCTTTATATCAATTTTGGTCCTCTCGAAAAGAGGAATTTAATGCAATCATCATCTACATCAAATGAGTTGTCCCAAGGTGGAATTTGGCCCTAGATGCCAATTTTAACAAGTACATATCATCAAAATCATCCCCTGTATCGGGATCCTCATCATCTATATCAGCCTCTAAGCATTAAAATAAGATAGAAAAAGCTTAACATGCTTAATCAATGATTTTGCTTGAGTGAAGGGTACATTTTTACTAGGGTCATGACAGAGGAGTTCATCATTGGGCAACCCTTGTATCAATTAGATATGGTGAAACATAGCTTTGTGGTTAAGCACCCTACTTCTTGTGGTTGCTTTGGCAGAGTATTATATTCGATGGGTGGATGACACATGGTGCTAGAGTAAAATGTTTCATGTGGTTAGACTAGGGTGCTCATCCTTTTGGCCATATGGACATTATGTCTGCGATTCGACTTGTGATGTTTTGATGACAACTTGGTATGGTTTTAGCAACTGATCATGGAAGAGTTTAAACCTTGTAGCGGATTTGTACATCAGGTATTTAGTTTGATGGCGATTTTGTGCTAACCTATATCAGCAAAATGAAGTGAGTACTCCAACTGTGGAAAACCTTCATTTCTCAACTCAGTTTGCACATAATGATTGGAATCATTATTGAACGTGATCTGTATTTCATGTTGAAAATAGTAGCGAGAAAGGTCCTTCTTTGACTTGTGCCTTTGACTTGTGCCTTCTTTGAGGGTTTTGGAGGAACGAGCACACAAAATTGACTAGTGGGCTTAGAACCCAAGCATGTGAGCTTTGCACCCAAGCATGTGGGTGTGAATCTGTGAGGGGTTTTGGACGTGTGATGATTTGAGTTGATAGAGGATCTCGAGAACAACGAAAATCACTCAAACCCGAGTTGTCTATCATGAGATATGAATTTTTGAAGTTAGAGTATGGGCTTGTGCATGAAGAGTTAAGGTCGGCTTAGTGTTTGAGTGACCTTATGACAGTTGTCAAGCCCTTTTGGACGAATTGTTGAAGCCCTTGTGTTTAGTATAAATACAAGGTGATAGTAAGGCATTTTGATCGTCCATTTTGGGCAACACATGAGCAAGTAAATGTGAAGAAGGGAGCTCGCATTAGAGGGGAACATCTCTGTTTTGAGGCCGTAGGTTAGGAGCAGCCAAGCGAAGGAGGAGAAGCATCTTCGCGGAGCTTTTCTATGACTATCTTTGGTGACAAGTTTGTTGATTTGGGGTAGCATCAGATGTGCTCTAGGCCTCAAATTTTGCAAGGAGGCTTGGGCACATGTATTCCAAAGAACCCAGAAAGTGTTTTGGGAAATTCCACCCACAAACGATTTTATTAAAATAATTAATATTTTTTAACGGGACCCTAAGTCTAAACTTAATAAATTAAAAATATTAATGGGTATTAATCTAATTGTGGATGTAACTTCTAGAAGGAGACGAAGATCAAGCCATAATGATATGAGCCTTTGATTAGGAGTTAATCTAGGTCATTGGTTGTCCAACAGAAGATGTAAGAAGAGGCTTGAGGGTCATTTGGAAAATACACCGAGAGATCAAGAAATCGAATTTCTGAAGTGAGAAGTTCTAAGGAAGAAATTTTGATCGAGGAGATTTCTTGCAGCAAAGGGGTAGGGATAGTTGGGTTGGACTATATTCTCCAGAGCCCAGGATACATAGCAGAAAAAGGTAGAGAGACACCAGAGGGGTTGACGCTGAGCCAGAAGGGCCCACGCAAAACGTGACGCTGAGCCAGAAAGGCTCACGCAGAGGCAGCTTAGTCACCCACGCAAAAGTCTGACTTTTGCAAAGGAGCTGACATTTCTGAGCCGAGAGGACTGGAAACTACTCCAGAAGGCAAGACGTTTCCCAGTTGAGCTGACGTAGAGCCTCAGAGAGCTCCACGCAGGCCCACGCAGTTACTGCGCAGGGGCAGCATAGTTGTAGTCGAGGACAGTTGATTCAACTGCCGGAACAGTCGGGATTTGCCGGGTAGAGTGAGGTAATCTCACAATTCTTCTCTGCCAGTTGTATTTCTTTGTAACTGGATTGCTAGGAGGGCATCCAGAGTTGTATTCAGAAACTACTGCTTAATAATATAAAACCCTCAGAGTTGTTGCACCGGTTTTCTTGCATTGGGTTTTTTCGGGGACATTTGTCCAAAAATAATGGTGTCCATTGTGTTGTATTTTCTTTCTTGCCCAGTACCTTGTTTCTGCGTAATATTTAATTAAGTGAAGGCTGCAATGTATGTATTACGATATTTATCGTAGGAAACTGCAAGTTATTTGTGTAAAGGAATTTAACAAATAGGAGTAAAATCATCAGTTGCTGCAGTAAGGATTCCAGTGTGGGAATTTTCACAAAGTCAACCTTGCAGGAGGTCTGAGTGGATAGAGAGAGTTGGACTATTTTTGTGTCATATTTTGTGTGGGAATGACCTCAAAGAGCAGGCCACAACTCTGATCTAGAGTTACAGGAGGCCTTGTAGGTCTGTAATCACCTAGAGCAGGGGGCCGAGAGGCTTTAGCACGGAAATGGGTTCTTTGCAAGAGAGAATTACTTCCACAAAAAAGGGATCCATAACCTCGATTCAAGCAGTTTATGTCCCTGTTGACGCCTTGACCGACCCTACTCCTCCTACGACATTTGCACATTTAGATGCTACTATCGTACTATCGAGAGGATTAGTTGCGTGGATCAGTCCTAAAGGGTAGCAAGGGGCAGGAGCTTGAAGGTTGAGGTGGACCGCAGCTAAGAGGAGGTGTTTGAGAGCTTAAGGAGAGGGTTGTCCAGGTGTAAAGGAAGCCCTAACCAAGTAGCAACACCTACAACAATCAAAACACCAATCCAGAATTGATAAAGGTATGTTTCTCCTTCATGATTGTTAGGTGTTGGGTCTAGTTTTGGACCAGATTGGATGGGTTATTTGTGAAGTTTGTTCGCAGCCAGGAGGAAGGGTTTCCTAGATGGTTGGATGCCCTAACCAGTGGGGAAATGCTACAGCAGTCTATTGGAGCCTAGATTTGTGCAATAACTCCTTTATTGTAGAACAAAGGGCAGATCTTTAGATCTCTAGGTTGATGATTATTGAGCAGATTTGAAGAACATGATGTTTGGTGTTGTATTGGGCATTTGAGGTTTGCATGAGAGTAGCGTGAAAGTGCCCAAGTGTGAAGCCCTAAGTGCAGTGCAAGGAAGGACACTCGGCAGGTAGGAGTGGCAAATGTTGGAGCTCAAGGTTTGGCCAACCAAAGGAGCAGTTTTTTGTAGCCATGTTCATCATTGGAGAAGCGACATTTGATGGTGATAGGTGGCAACCCTCCTGCCCTATGTTAGTCTTCATTGGAGCAACGTAGGAAGACTATAGTGGGAAGAAGTCCCTGAGTAGCTGAGGAGCAATAGTGGGCAATTGTGAGTTGTTCACAAACAGAGTTGTGAACAACTCGACAAGAGTCTCAATGTGTTGATGTGTTGATGGATGAACGATCAACGAGAGAGCAGATTGGATAGCCGAGATTCAGTGGCCAGATGGACTTGGAGCATTGATAGAGGCAAGTGTTGCAATTCGGGAGCTAAAGGACCAGGCAGATGTGTACAAGGTACGACCAAGGCAGCTGTGAGGAGCTCTACATCATCTAGACAGTCAGAGTATCTTGTATTGGGTAGATTTGTGATCATCACAATAGACACCAAGCCCTAGTTGTTGTATATTCTTGTATCAGTGGGTATATGAGGTTCATTATCCCTTGTACAGGAGCCCTAGACTATTGTATTATTCAATTGGATTAATATAACGAAGTTGGGTTATTGTACATATTTTGTAAAAAGTTGTGTATATTATGTGCAATAGAAGATTTATTGTTGTTTATATTTTGTTGTGCAAAGTAGACTTGTTGTGATATTTGGTTTGGTAGTTGTGATATTTGGTTTGGTAGTGTCAGTGATTTAAGCTTCTACCCTAAACACCAGTGTCATGGAAAAACAACACAACAGAGGTAAGGCGTACCTCCAACACTTAGCTTATGGATGTAAGAAGCAGATAGGTGTGAGGGTGAAGAATCTCTACAAGTTGCAGGTAGAGACAGATGCAGCCTTGAGCAACAAGGCAGGGAGAGCTCAGAGTAGAGAAGTGGTGGTTGAGCGAGAGCAAGATAGAGCTCTCAAGATGGAGCCTCAGCCAGTATCTCAGTTTGAGTCTAAGCTAGTTGGTAGTTGGGTTGACCAGCAGGATGATGAGGAGCATAGCCCAGGGCGAGTGGAGGCATCCACTCAATCAGAGACTCCCAGTATAGGGAGAGTTCGAGCCAAGTGGGCAGAGGATTTGGTTAAGGGAGATCAGAAGAGAGTTGGATCTTCCAATATCACCTTCAGCCAGAAGAAGCAGCCACAGAGGTACACAGGGTACATGGCACTTATGACTGAAGTGATGGACTCATAGAACATGGTGGGAAAGAATAGGTCTTCAAATCAGGTTCCGCAGAGGAAAGCAGGGAAGTCTTCTAGTTCAAAGGGAGCAGCTACAACAGCAAAGAACATGGTAGTGTCGGAGACAGATGCACGTGAGCGAGAATGGTCCTTCTTTGACTTGTGCCTTAGTTAAAGAGACCAAAAGGAGTTTTTCCTTAGCATGCACAAGTTCCTATAAGTTAGGAACCAATTCCTATAAGTTAAGAGCTAATTCCTAAAAAATAGGACGAGTTACTAAAATTTAGGGCAAATTCCTAAAAGTTAGGACGTGTGCATGAAGCAGTTTGACTAGTGCAGATGTGGAAGGGTCAATTGTTGTCTTCTAGTGCTAGTTAATATGTGAAAGGACGAGCTAAGAGAGCCTTAACTTCTAAATTAAGGCAGGACGAGTTACAACAACTTGATACCCTTTGTTAACTCTTCAACCAACAGTTTGATTTCCTAAAATAGTCACTTGCCAGATTTAGCCTATTCGAAAAGCTTAAAAGGATGATAAAGGCACACTGTTATTCGTTGTCTTGTGAGAAAGAGTTGGTGAGACAAGGCAGTAGAGAACACAGATTTGTGTTTGTGTGTGTGAGCTTGTGAGAGGATCAGTGTACCAAGAGAGGTTTTTGTGCAGATTTATAGGAGAACTTTCTTGGGATTTGCGTAAGGAAATAGGGAAGCAGGAATCAGAGTCTTGTAGGAGTTTCAACTTAGGACAAGCAGAGAAAACCGGATTGGTTTCCAGTGAAACAAGACTATTTTGTAAGAGATTTGTTGCTCATTTTCTATCGATAAAATTCTCAATCAAGCAGAGGGTTTTCCCAGCTAGGTTCCCTAGAAAAATTGTGTTTTTGATATTGTGTGACCATGTTATTTTTGTTCCTATTCCGCTACAAATTGAGTAGAGAAAATTTTGTCTTGGGTTACAACTTACAAGTTAGTTTCAGATTTGTTCATTCAAGTAGATCAGAATTTTTGTGGATTTTCCACATTTCATTTAGATAAACTGCTTGAAGCCGGCAAAGGTGTACTAATCACATGAAGGTAAAGTAGAAAACTTTGAACGCATGTAGCACGCTGTCTTGTTTCAAACCAGTACCTGTTTTCCAGAGAGATGGTTTAATGGTTTGATAGACATTAATAGTTTAAAATTGGAATGTTGAAAAACTTGGGACGAAAACGTTGGATTTTCACACTCACCTCATTGGGAATAGATCACGTGGACTAATCGCCACTCTAGGATCCACCCTGGGACCACTTAAAAAGGTAATGATAATGGCTTGGAAGTTTGCTAATGCCTGCAGGTTTTGGTGTAATGGAAAACCTAACAGAAAAATGACTTGGCCGGGCCAGAGTGTAGGAGTTTGACTCGGACTGGGGAAAGCTTTCTTTGTCCTCCTAAAGATAACAGGTGTTCGAGGTTATAGTTTGACAGACATTGATAGTTTTACCTTCGATCACCTGTTAATCGCATAGGAGACATCTGTGCTCTCTTCTTTCCATTGGTTTTTAATCTTTTTATTCTAATCACTAGGTTATGTCATGATCCGGATTTAAGCAGGAACACAACAAATTACAGAGATAACCATAAATACAGATATGCAGCGGAAATAATACTTCATTTCATTCATGTAAAATACTGAAATATGCTTACAAATAGAAATGGAAATAAACTAGCTAGGGCAATGGTAGCTTATCTCTGAGAAGAGATGTGGCGGCTACATGCCTCTGAACCGTGTTACAATGAGGCTCGAATGCCTATTTATTGTTGAGAAACAATGGAAAACCCTTAACATCCCAAAACCTAACCCTAGAAGATGAAACGCCAAATTGTGGGCCCCGTTTTGGGTAAGTTGGTACATCAACTTCCCGAGGTCGTAACTTTGGCACCCGATCTTCGTTTGACGCGTACAATAGCTCGTTAGAAAGATCTATCTGAGCACTACAACTTTGGGAAGAGCAACATCGATCTATGGACCTATGTTGCTCCCAGATTTCCCAAAAAATGTCGTTTAAGGCCTCAAAATGGCTCCGGAAGTTCAGTACCCGAAAAACTGCTAAAAATAGTAAATTGTGCTACAATTACGGAAACTGAAAAACTGAAAGAGAGTTGTGGGGGCCAAGTGGGATAGGTGGGTGGCCACCAACATCCACCTGGATCATTCCTCCCCCCTTAGGAAGCAATGGTCCCCATTGCGTTGAGTTCCTCCATCTGCTGAACTTGGTCTTTGGTGAACTGTTCTACAATCTCTGATGTGTCCAGTAATGGTGGGAAGCATGGTCGAGGGCGCTCCACATTGAACACTCGGTGCAGGCGAAGGAATAGAGGAATGTTGTGCTCCAAAGCATTGTTTCCCACAGCCTTGGTAATGTTGTAAGGACCATGTCGAAGTGGTATGAGCTTCTGATGGGTTCTTGTAAGGCGTTCTTTCTACATATGTAACCAAATTTTGTCACCCACCTGAAACTTGTGTGGTGGCCCTGTCAGTGAGGAGAAGTTGTTCTTGTGTTCTTTCATGACTGTATCCCTCTGCTGCTGCTGCTGCGTGGAGGAACCCTTCACAGGGGTCATGGATGTGGCGACGATCTTCCCCTTACTTTGGGAGCGAACCAGACAGAAAATGAATTTCCTAGTCTGGGAGATGAGCTTGCTGCCTTTCTTAGCAGCGATCAAAGAGGTGGCAGTAGGTGGGGCTACCTCCGGTATCTTGTATAATGAATTACCCAAAGAAATAATAACAGCACGAGGCCTTGACTCATACACAGCATGTCGCCTCCACAAGTATGGTTGGCCTAATAATACATCACAAACATCCAGAGGTGTAACATCACACAATACCTCATCTGTGAAGGGCTTGATGCTGTAGGGAAGGCGGCACTGCTGGTGGACTCGGAGATCTCGTCCTTGGTGAAGCCACACGATATTGTACGACTGCGGGTGTGGTGTAGTCAGTAGGCCCAACTGCTTCACGACCTTTGCTGAAATGAGGTTCTTTTGGCTCCCATTGTCAACAATGAATTGCAGCGGCGAACCCTTCACCCACATCTGTGAGTGGAAAAGACGCTCCCCTTCCTCTGGATCTTTGGGCTCATTCTTTTGGATCTTGGCAATGGCAATAGTGGCGCTGGGCTCCACATCAATGATCTGCTTCCCTTTGCCATTCCCCTTGTCGGGTTCTGACTCAGGGTCGGAACATGCATCTGATTCTGAAGCCTTCAACTCTGCCACCAGCGACTGCTTGGTCCGACACTCACTTGTGTTGTGAGTGGGGCTCTTATGGAACTCACACCACTTTCCTGTGTCCTTCTTCGACTTCGTGGTGTTGTTCTTTTCTTGTGGCTTCAACGGGTTGTCTTGGGTCACCCCACCTTGGCTTTGTCCTTTGGTCTTCGGATTCACAGATCCAAAGTCTCTCTTCTTCTGTTTGAACTTTTGCTCGATTTTGACAACGTATCGGTACGTTGTACCGAGCGAGGAGATGTTCAGGAACTCCATCTCTTCCTGGATGTATCTGTGTAGGCAGCTGCGGTATTTGAGTACCAAATGCAGCTCAAAATCTTTGATACCCAACTGTGTGCAAAGGGTATGAAAAATGTTTGTGAACTCCGACACATCTTGGTCCCATCCCTGCCGCAGCGTGGTCCACTTTATGTATTTGTCCTCATAGCTTTTGACAGGGTAGTACTGCTCCTTGATGGCATCCCGGAAGGAATTCCAAGTGGGTGCGGCTGAGAATAGTGAGTTCGTACTTTCATCCTTCTACTCGCAGTAGGTTTCCCACCAGTCCTTGATGTGGGTAGCTGCTTTGAGAAGAGCAAAAACAATCTTTTCCCGACTTGAAAATTCATGAACAGAAAAATAACCCTCTAGCAGATTTAACCATTTATCTACGACATCTGCGTCTATCTGACCCTCGAATATGGGGATTTCAAAATTAACTTGTACCTTAAAGGGCGTGGCGTTTCCAAAGTAGCTGTTGGAAGTCGATGCGTCGCCTCTGGGTAGTCGTTGAAGGATCTAGGCAAAGTTGTCCATCATAGCGTTCCTTTGTTGCTCGAGGGATTCTTCGAGCAAGACTTTGATAGGATCTCCTGCCCCCTCGTCTTTCTTTCATCCGCCATGGGAGGCCGTCGGGATTTGCGAGGCTGGTCTTGTAAAGGTTCGACCAATTCAAGCCCTAACTCCTTATATCCCGACCTTGTTGGGGCATGCAAAGAAAAACAGAGAAAAAAACAGACCGCTCTGATACCACTGATCCGGATTTAAGCAGGAACACAACAAATTACAGAGATAACCATAAATACAGATATGCAGCGGAATTAATACTTCATTTCATTCATGTAAAATACTGAAATATGCTTACAAATAGAAATGGAAATAAACCAGCTAGGGCGATGGTAGCTTATCTCTAAGAAGAGATGTGGCGGCTACATGCTTCTAAACTGTGTTACAATGAGGCTCGAAGGCCTATTTATTGTTGAGAAACAATGGAAAACCCTTAACATCCCAAAACCTAACCCTAGAAGATGGAACGCCAAATTGTGGGCCCTGTTTTCGGTAAGTTGGTACATCAACTTCCCGGGGTCATAACTTTGGCACCCGATCTTCGTTTGACGCATACAATAGCTCGTTAGAAAGATCTATCCGAGCACTACAACTTTGGGAAGAGCAACATCCGTCCATGGACCAATGTCCATGTACCGATGTTGCTCCCAGATTTCTCAAAAAACGTCGTTTAGGGCCTCAAAACGGCTCCGGAAGTTCAGGACCCGAAAAACTGCTAAAAATAGTAAATTGTGCTACAATTACGGAAACTGAAAAACTGAAAGAGAGTTGCGGGGTCCAAGTGGGATATGTGGGTAGCCACCAACATCCACCTAGATCATGTCAACTCATTCTTATCCTACATATAAAGGATTATGACACCCACTGTACCCTGCATGGAAAATTGTTTCTGCAATAAACAGACTTCTTTACAGAAAGCTACAGAGGTCCTGGATGAGTTTTGTCTAGTGGCAAAAGCAAGCAAGCTAAATCTACAGGGGCATAAATCCATCCAAGTGAGTCTAGATTCCACAACTTAACTCCATAAAAGAGTATTAACCCAATAATAAGCCAGGGATTATATCTGGCATATTAATAAAATATTATAAATGGAATTTTGGATGTTCCAAGGCGGGTGCCCACTTCGAATATGGAAGTAGGTGCATAAACAGCACAACAAAGGGCACACCAAAAAGCATATTCAGTGGGAGCAATCAGTGACAGGCCAAGTGCAAAGGATACACTCGGTTTATCCAGACATTCAGATTTGGTCAATATCAATGACAAAGTATCAGGCAGTGTACAGACGAATACCATTAACAAGAATAGTGACCCAAAAAATACAATTGTATAGAATACAACTTACTTGGAGAATGATGGAGTCGAACGGTCTGCAAAAGAGTAATGCTACACAGCTTGATTGTCGTCTCCGCATCTGCTCAGGGTTCCCGACCTTTAGCCAAATCAGTGCATCGGAACATTTTCCCAGATAAAACTTCCAACAACACAGATCGTAAAGCATAAATCTATCGCTATATTGTAATGTAATTTCAGCGCATATTTTAATCGTTCGACTATGGTTTACTTTTTTCCAAATTAATTTAAATTTAAATTTAATATTTTAATAATTTATTTTAAATAACAATGTTAAAATTTATAATTTATATTATTTTTAAAATCATTTAAACATATAAATAAATATAAATATTTAATTGAAAATATTATAATTTTAGTATTAATATTTCCAGGGTTTATAAATTGTTGTTGATGAATTATCTTGTGTGTTGCTATCAAGGATTTGCTCACTGATTTGAGTGAAAACTTCACAGTCAATGATTTGGATGAAACTTTCACCCATTTTCGGGACTTGAAACTTAATAAAATATTGAGCAAATCCTTAATAGCAACACACAGTTCTCCAGAAGCATTCACCAACAACAATTAATATTATAATTAATAATAACATGTCTAATGTAACTTTAATTATGAAGAGTTAACTTTGCTATCCACAATATATTTACGAAAACTTAAAATCTACTTTACTATGTTGCAGTTTTGACTTTTATTATAGATCATTATTCTAATTTAATAGTAAATAAGTTATATAATTGATTTTTATTGTTATAGTTAATGAAGTGGGTAAAAGAATGTAAAAAAAATTTAAATGGTTTAATCACATAAATGAAGAATATAGTTTGTTTTCAAACTAGTTTTATAATTAACAATAACAGGTTTCATTTCACTTATGGTGAGATTTACTTTAAGAATGTTTTAAATTAAAATGCATTTTGTTGTTAATATTAAAATTATTAAGTAGATTTTTAAGCTTAAAATTTACCTTAGTTTAGAATAGGAGATTATTGTGAATACCAAAGTTACAAGTCTATTTTTTCATTACCTTATTAAAAAAGTATGAACTAAAATGAAACTCCAAATAGACATTTTATAATTATTTAATTTGAAAAAATGTTTAAAATTAAATTTGTTTTTATACATAAGAGAAACGAATAGACATTTAGTGTCCATATTATTGTGTAATTTGCTTGGTAGGTTAATCTTTGGTTTTTCTCTGCAAGAGTAGAGTTTTATCAAATTTGATTCTATTATTATATTTGATTATTTGATGTTAATGAAGGTATAAACTCTTTAAACTCTGTGGTTTTAAATTTGTTATGTATGTTTTTCATTGAACTCACTTGACTATGTTTTCCCTTTTTCTAATCTCAATGTTTAGCTTGATTAATCGATGTTATTGTTGCTGGGGCATTGTTGATAATTCAACATGCTATGTTAGTCCCAACTTGATTCTCATGCTATCAAGTGCACTAAGTTTATGCCACCCACTTTACTCTAGTTACCATCCTCATAATTTGGGGAAGTGCCCAAGAGTTTCTTAAGGAACTATTTCCAAGAAAAATATTTTTTTTCTTTTTCTAATAAAATGCATATTTTAAATTCATTCTCAAAGTTGCTAGAGGTTTGAGTAGGCAATTAAGAGGAGGTGGTGAAGCTTTCCACCAAGATTGAATTCTTCTCAAGTGTAGTAATATGTTTATCATCATCATTAAGGGAGACCATCATAGCTACTTCAAGTAGATTGGCAATGATGAGTGATATAGATATTTATTGTTGTTGTCATCGACTTTCTACTAGTGAAAGTATTAATTATGAAATAGTAAAGTCAAACGGGGATTATTCAACCTAAAAAATTATTCATGAAAGTTTGATAATTCCTCTAAAAAGTTATCAATAAAAAATCACATGGACCAAGGATAATATGTAATGTGCTACACCTATATTTCCATGATGAAAGTAATCTTCAATGTTTATCATGTTGGAAAAATGTAACGAGTGATGTCTTCATATTGAAAGAAAAAATAATATTTAATTTAATTTTTATTTTATTCTTGATTAAGTGTGTTCTTCATGCTTTATAAGTCAAAAAGAGAAAGACATTTGTAATTAAGTCGTGTCACATTTGACATTTTGTAAGAAAATAAGAGAATTTATTTTTTGTCTAAATCAGTCAAAAGGTTCAGGTTGGCCCTCTCTCATTCAAGTTGACCTGTGTGTCCATTTAGCACCTCGTGTAAAATTATGTAAAGACGCCAACTTGAGCTCATTTGAAGGACAAGCAAGTAAGCAAAAAGCAGTTCGATCTCTACAATAAAAGTAAGACAAACAAACTGAGATTTAAAGTAGAAGAATGATGAGTTTATGCCTCTTATCCTTCACACGTATGAGTCTCTTGTAATCTGCAACAACGCCGAGGATCTGAAATTTCCTACAATCTATGACAAAGCCAAAAATTTGAAGTTCTTTGAAGTTTGTAAACAAGGTCGAAATCTGACCTTCTATAGTTGGACTTAAACTTGAAGAAGGTTGACTACATCTTGAAGAAGGTTTACTATATCTTGAATAAGGTTGACTACATCTTGATCAGTTTGAAGAAGGTTGACTACATTTGACTTTGACTTGGGAGGAGCGTTGACTTGAAATCGTTGAGGAAGTATTTGGTATTGGGTTGGATATTTCATTTTGACTTGATTCAATAAGAAGAGGATTGTTGGGTTTTCCCCCCTTGTGGGGTTTTTTCCCTGGCTTGAAAGCCTAAATTTATGTGTCTCTTACTTCTTTGTGATCTTGGAAGAATATTATTGTGTAATTGTTTGATGAAGAAAGAACAATAAATAACAAAAGAAGAAGATTAACTCTCACAAGTAATTACCAAGTAAGAAAATCAATCATCATTTGCATTTCCCTTTGATTTTCTAACATGGTATCAAATCTAAGATGAAGAGGAGACATTCTTATAAGGCAGAGATAAGAAGATCATCATTGTAACAGCCATAACCGAAGATATATTTTGGTAGCAGCTCACTTCCAAGTCAATATGTCTAATCCAATGGAATTTATGTGCAAGGAAAGCAATAAACTTGAAGGAGCATCCAACTTTAAAGCTTGGAAAAAGAGAATCAACCTAGTTCTTAGAGAAAATGATGTCATGAAATTCGTTCAAGGGAAAGTTCCAGTACCAAATGAGAAGGATGCTCAAGAGATGGAAAAATATGAAAAAGGGGAAATTAAGGCTCAAAGAATTCTTTTTGAGTCCATCAAAGACCACCTTATCACTTTTGTATCAAAATTATCTATATCTAAAGAAGTCTATGATATCTTGGTGAAATTATACTCTGTTAGTACAACAAGTCACAAGATAGCTCAAAGAACACAACTATATCAATCAAAGATGACAAAAGAAGAAACTATAACTTCTATTTCATGAAGCTACCAAAAATTAAAGATTAACTTCAAGAAGTTGATGAGCAAATATCTTATTTAGAATTAATTACAATGGAAATCAATGCCTTACCTAAAGAGTGGGATGATTTTGCAAGTAGCGTTTGTGCCAGAAAATAAACTCCATCATTTGAAGAATTATGGGCTCAATGTACAATAGAAGAAACCATAATAAAGAGTATAAGTGATACTCAACCTGTCAATGAAGCCTCCCCAGCCTACATAGCTAAATCAAAGAAGAATTTTGATAAGAAGAAGAAAAAAAATAGAGACATGTCCAGAGTCTAGTGTTTTGGTTGTCATGAATATGGACACTACAAGTCGAATTGTCCTAAGAACCCTAAAATCAACAAACAGAAGGAAATATCATAAGCATTAAGGGTTGAAGATGAAGAAGCTCCAAAGAAGCAGAAGGAAGATATCAAAGACCTCTACTACTGATAGATCACAAGAAAAATGACCTGTGTGTCATGCAGTAGGATCGCAGCATTAGTTTACTTTCTTAAGAAATAGTCTAGCATATGAAGATAGAAAATTGTCCAAGAGGACATGTTTAGTAGGACAACTTAGATTACATCACATCATAAAGAAGTCTTCAAACTCAGGAGACCAAGCCCTCAAGAAGCATATCTAGAGTGAAGAGGGATTCCAATTATTTATGTCTATACTCTAGTCATTCTGAAGAAGGACTTGTCTAAACATTTAAGCAATTGAGTTGGTGAGGAAGACATATATGTGATTAGGGCAACCAAAATTTGAGGAGCCTTCTTTGCAATTAGGGTAGTCAAAGTTGAGGAGAATTCTCTAAAGATAGGACGGCTAAAATTTCGTTGAAGAAGAGGCTTAAAGTAGCCCATTATATCTTTGTTTTGTGTAAGAGGCAGTGGACCAAGATCAGTAAGTTAGGCCGAAGTTTTGTCTACTAGTAAAGTAGGTCGAGAGGCATGTATTGTTGCAGAAGGAGGCCTGAGTAGCCTCACATAACTACGTAGGGACAACTGTTTGTTTTGGTTGAAATTGAAGGTTGTTGAGTAGGTTACAAAACCGTGATCTATCATAGAGTTTAACTTATTGACCAACGTAGACAAGGGTTGTGAGTTGCTTATTTTCTATGGTAATAAGTTTCCAAGTGAAGGGCCTTTTCTAGGAACAATGTTTTGTTGGAATATCAGTGACTGGTAGGAAACCCTAAGTTCTTTATAACTAAGAGATAATTTACAAATGTGAGGGATGTTATGTGATGCCGTAAGTCTTGTCTGTTGGAGTAGCAAATGGAAAAGTAAGAGGGTTGTTAATGATACCCTATTTTGGTGTGTGCGAGTGGGCATATCACTAATAAGAGGGTTGATCTTGAAGACCCTAAGAGCAGAGACATTGGAGCAACATTATTTATGCTAGAGAGAAAAGTTGTTTATGTTGATAGAGACTGATTGAAGAACTGCAGTTTGGAAAGGATGGCCAAATTGTGTTCAAGATTGATTGAACAATGTATTGGATACCTTAGTACTATGATAATCAATCAGTTGAAGAACTATGTGATGAGTTATCTGTAGTGCAGGAAAGGGTACAATGCAGGATGTAGAACAGGAAGCAGGGCAATGCAAGAAGCAGTGTTGGACACAGTGTAGGATCAAGAACTGTTAGAAGGCAGTTTGGGAGCCCTAGTTAAAGTAGTTTGCAGCAGGGAAAACTTAGTAATGAGAGAGATACTTCCCTGGTGGGGTGAGTATGAATTTCTCCTCTCAGGTTGAGAGGGAGAATGTTTGGAAACATGGTTTTACTTGTGTCATGTACTGTGATGGATTAGGATTGATATCCTAAGTCAAGTACATGGACATGGATAAAGATAATGGTGGATTGAATAAGCATCTTGGACGAGCATTCTTAAGTCATGTATTGTGATGGATTAGGATTGACACCCTAAGTCACGGACTTGGATAAAGAATGGTCTAGTGGAGGACATACTTTGGGTATCCTAGGTGGAGTATGTGCCTAGAAGAGGCAGTGTGGTGTCCTTTTGAATGCCTCCCAGCATTGTGCTCTGATCTTGTGGAGAGATAGAGTGTACCTGTCAAGGCATTGGTAATCTAACAATGCTAGCTATAATTCTTATCAATCTAGATCCATTCTTATGCGAATATTTCAAATTGAGATAGACGTGTTGAGTCATTATGAATACCTTCTTAATTAAGAGGGAGTGTTCAAAAAATGTAACTAGTGTTGGTCTTCGTAAATGAAAGAAAATTTATTCTTGAATTTATTTTTTATTATATTCTTGATTAAGCATGCTCTTCATGTTGTAGAAGTCAAAAAAAGTCAAATACATTTGTAATTGTAACAACCCCTAGTTGATTTCCCATGTAAAAAATATAAGACCAAGGTCACGAGATGCGTATTCCAAGTTTAATGGTGGCAAAAACATCCCAGTGGGTGTCACTTTCGGTTTATGTGTGGCTATGGAAATTTGCAAAGGCATTGACAAAGGCAAAGTGATGATAATTAGCATTTAATTATGAAATATAGGAAAATAGGAGAAAAGGAAGGTGAAGAGTCACAAATTTGCATGAGAGGAAAATTGAAAGAAAATGAAGAAGATAGAGGCCTCAATGATAAAAAGGCTTATGAGGATTGGTTCACAAGATTTTGTCAGTTCAGTGTTTGGCTCTCTCATTCATTCTCTCATTCTCTCATTCTCTCATACTCTTGCACACTTTGAGAAATCTCGGAGCATTCCTGGAGCATGTTTGGAGCACTCTAGTTTCACTTGGATTGGGTAAAGAAGCCAAAGAAAGCAAGAAAGTACAAGGGACACAGGTGGATCAACAACTGCAACTAGACTGATTTACAGGTAACAGGTTACATGTGTCATTTCCTTGTTGATTCATGGATGCATGGTATATGCATGTGATTATCTGGTTATGTTTTATCATTGGCATGGAGGATTTCCTAGATCGACAGTGGTTTTAGTCTTTCCTTTCCATTTCCTGGATATCCATGGTGTTGTGGGTTTTTCCACTTGATTGTTTTCTAGTTGGTGCTCATAATTCCTTATGGTTATGGGTTTGGACAAACGTTCTTGAGCCCTGGAACAACTTGGGCTGAGTTACTGGTCCTGGAACCTAGGTTGGACAAATGCTCGGGAGCCCTTGGTAGGTTGAAATACTAGTCCTAGAGCCAGGTTATACAAACACTCTAGAGCCCTGGAAGGTTGTGGGTTGAGTGACTAGTTCCTGGAACCCTGGACGACTTGGGTAGAGACCGATCTGGTTGGTGTTAGTGATGTTTGACTGTGAGGTGGAATCATTGGTTGAGGGTTGAGGTGGTTTGGCCTATGGAATCCCTAATTTGGTTTTGTTTGGTTTATTCCATGAGATCCTACATTCTTGCTTGGAATATGGCGCAGGGGTGATTGTTTGAAAGGGAGATTTGGTTCAGCGCAATCTATGGTTGGGTGGTACATGGAAGTCCTTGATCTCGTTAGTATTTTCATTTGTTAATAAGAGTTATTTTTCTATTGTGATTCATGTATATTGTTGGCAATGCGTTGGCGATATTACGGTTGGGTTGCCATGGTTTATATGTTGATTATTTTCTGGTTATATGTTGTTCATGTGATGTGTATCTTCTATGGCTGTTGTCATGAATTGTTTAGATATTGAGTAGTTGAAGAATGTATGGACCAATAGGTGTTATTACAGTTATGTGGAGAGGTCATAGGGCCTTCTCGGTGATTCTTAGATGAATCTCAGACTTTTATGATCAGATATGCATTCATGACAAGCTTACATGTTTTTTGTGTGTTTGACAAAATGTCTGTTATGTTCTAGGTAGTCTAGGTCAAGTTCTATCTTCAAGTTTGTATGTTTAGCCTTGTTGTCATGTCATTAATGATTTTTAGAAGTTTCGGGAAGTTCAAGGCGGGGGATTGGAGGCTGAACTGGAATTTAGGCTCAAATCTCGGGATCGCACCCTTTGAAAAGGACAATTTGGGTCACAACCACACCCAGGCAGGCTTGTGTATGCGGTTGGAGGCCTATAACCGCATGGAAACCTTGTCACACATGTACTTTGGGGTTAAAGTGTGTGAAAAGGAGCCCCAGCTCAAGGTTTGGTCACCTCAGATGGTTCTTCAGCCCTTAAGTGTCCTATAGCCTCGAGGGATGAGGTGAGTTGTCAGTTTGTGGTCAATTTGTCAGTCCCACTTCCTTAAGTGTATCTAGGAGTTTGGGTCATGTCATAGTAACTCTCCATCTCTTGTTTACCCTAGCAGGTTGGTGAAGTTGGGTAAACATGGGAGGAGGGTTATAGGGTGGTATGAGAGTGGGTTTTTCCTTCTCTTTGAATGGTGTTTGGTACATTTAACCCATCTAGCTAGATGTATATGGTTATGCATGCATAATAGGTTAGACATGCATCATGATAGTCCTTGTGTAGTTTGTGTCATCATGATGTTGTTGGTATGTTATGATGTTGATATGTTGGTTGAGATAGAGCAGGAGATGCAGATTATCAAAGCAAGTTATAGCATTAAACCTCGGGGTAAGAGAAAATTGTCATACAGGTATTATATGTTGGCATTCAAGTATGATGGTTAATGATTGGTATATGCATTATGACTATATACACACCTGTCATTTTATTGTTGTTGTGGTTACATGTATAGTAGATGCTAGTTGATAAGTGTAGTCATATGTACATGCATCAGATAGGCATGCATGGTAGTAACTTGTTGTGATATGCATTGTGGTTGATGATTATGGTCATTGCATTTAAGCTCTTGATGTTATATGTATCATGCTAATTTGGATTGGCCTGTGCAGATGGTTATGGTTATGATATTCAAGTATGAGTCGATATATTTATGATATTATATCGTACTAATTTGGAATGACTTGTGTAGATGTGATAGCCTCCCCTGAGATACATTGAGGTATGAGTTTCCTTATGTCATCTATTTGGTTTATCTAACATGGTATGTTCACAGATGGTTTCAATGTTTGATTAATGACATGATATGAGTATGTGTCTATATGATTACATGAAGGAATGATCTTGTTTCAAGACGACTGTACTAACATAAGATGTGTTGAGACAATTGATATGCACTTGAGTGCGAGTGGGTGTTAGTTGTAGTATTATGACTAGTGATTGTGAGTTGATTGTAGATTATGACATGGTTCTTAGTCTTGGTAAAGTATGATTTCAATTAATAGACGTTATGTCTTGATCTTTGGAACATGTGATTGACATGTGTGAATAGTTATAGGGAAACATGCATGGCATTAGCGTGAAAATATAACAATTGATTTGTTTATATAACTAACAGTTGGGTGATGTGATAACACATAATATGACTCAATTGCAGCAAGGAAAAAGGTAAAATAACGGAATTGGCGATAATTCCTTTGGCTATGTTTGGAAACCACAATTCTAAATGGATGAGTGCCTTGCATGAATACAGGAAGTCTTCTTAACCTGATTTTGTTTGACATTATGTGGATATGTGATATATTCATGAACATGTATTTGACAGGTATGACAATTGGTTTCTAGTTATAGTTGGATTCGTTAAAACAATTGGAGTCCCTTGAGAGATGATATATGTATGTGTTCAGTTACAAGGCAACATGCTTCGAACAACAACGTAAGATAACCTATATATTGTATATTTATTTATGCACTGACAATTATTTGTTTATGGTAGCATGATGCAGGGGATTGCATGGAAAAGAGACTGCCACAAAATCTTGAAGAAGGCTCAAGTTGAGCTTTCCTTTGGAAGTATTGAGAATCCATGCGGATTGATTCATGGTGTATGTTGAAAATTTTGTGCTTTCACTGTTTTGTGATTTGTTTGTGCTTGATTTGCGGTTTTTTTTATGTATGGTGCATGGCCATGCCATTTTGTTTGTGGTGTCGTATTGCTATTGGTTTTTCATGTTTTCTTCTTGTTTGTTTTTTCTCTTTCCTAATATGTTTTGAGGGTCTTGGGAATTGGTTGGGAAAGAGGAAAGTTAATGGAGCTTGAGGAGAGTTGAATGAATCCCAACAGGTAATGTAAGACTCGAATGAAGGTTGGTGCATGTGTAAGGGCAACTGAAGGCAAGAATATGACAACCAGCTGGACTGGTTGGGTCCATTAGGATAAATGGACCGTGGTATGACAATCGTGAGAAAGGTAACATGAGAGGTAAAGTAAATGGATTTGTGTTATGAAACCAACTCACAAAAAGATAGAAAATATAGATCAAAGCCTTATAAATAAGCCTCTTCAAGGGGGCAACCTCCTTTACATTACACAAATGAACAATTCTTAGATGATACGAATGGCAAGACCTCCTTTCTATATATAGGAGTCTAAGGGGTCATAATATAATCAGAACCGACATAACAATAATAATGTAAGGGCACAATAATAACAATAGTGGGCTTCTATGGGGTACAATAATAACAATATGGGGACTACATGGGCACAACAATATAATAAGGGGGTTGTACTAATAACAATAAGGGGTTACACTAGTAGTATAGGGACCTAACATGCCCCTCTCCTTCAAAAAGTGTTGTCCTCAACGCTTGAGTAGTTCTTGATGCTTCTGTATAAAATTCCCATCCTTCCATGTGGAATCTTCCATGGGTAAGTTATTTCACTTGATGAGATACTCTGAAATTGATCGATTTCGTAGCTGTCGACTTTTCGGTTTTGTGAATGCTTCAGGTTCCAATATGATTTTTCCTTCCTTGTCAAGTTCTGGCAATATTGTTGGAACTGAGATCTTCGACAACTTTTGAATGAGTTCCCACCCTGCTTCGCCATTCTTCCATTCATCCCTTGCTTTGTTTATCAAATTTGGTTGGATAATAGAAATAGCACAAAACAATGCTTCCACATCCTCATCCTTTCTTGAGAGTGCATCTGCAACAAAATTTTGCTTCTCTTTTTTGTAGATGATTTCAAAGTCATAACCCAACATATTTGTGACCCATTTTTTCTATTCTTTTAAAGATAATCTTTGTTCTAAAAAGTATTTAAGACTATCATGATCCATTTTTACCTTGAAGTGTCTTCCCATTAGGTAAGGTCGCCATTTCTTAAGTGCATGTAGTATTGCCAACATTTGCTTCTCATAAATAGCTTGCTTGAGATGTAGCCGTAAAAATACGCAATCGCCTACATCAAAACTTCTTTCACTGCGACATTGATCTACCTGTTGTTTCATTTGATTATGCACCAAAGTGGCGTTATCCTTTAAAAGTTGGAGAACTTGTTGTTGATGCTCGATGTGATATTTCACTGCTTGAGTCTTTTTCTTCTTTATATGTCCTTCTATCTTCAGAGTTTGAGGAGTGGTAATTTCTTCCAATGCATTACAATATATGGCCGGATTCATTTCTTGATGCTCGATGTGATATTTCACTTCTTGAACATTTTTCTTCTTGATATGTCCTTCTATCTTGATAGTTTGAGGAGTGGTAATTCCAACCAATGCATTACAAGATATTTTCGGATTCATTTCTTCTTTCTCGATGTGATCTTTCACTTCTTGAACCTTTTTCTTCTTGATATGTCCTTCTATCTTGAGAGTTTGAGGAGTGGTAATTCTTGCCAATGCTTTACAAGATATGGTCGGATTCATTTCTTCTTTCTCTAGGGTCAGTTCTTGGTGTATTTCCTCTTCTTTTGATGTTTCTTGATTGTTTTCTTCCTCCTCTTCACAATCAATGTAAAATAATTTCTTCTCAACACACTTATGACCTTTAATGTATTTGTTATCACAATTGTAACAAATCCCTTTTGCTCTTTTTTCTTCCAATTGTTGTGGTGTCAACCTTGTAGGTTGTGGAAGGCTAGGAGAAACAACACTTCCATATTTATATTTGTGAGGGGTAGACTTCCTTGTTTCCATAATTTTGCTTTCCACTTTTCTTTCCAACTTGAATGCCCTCTCTAATGAATTAGGTTCCCAAAGACAAGCTTTATGTTGAATGCTATCCTTTAAAGTTCTTATGGAGACATCAACCCTTTGCTTCTCTGGAATATCATTTTCCCTTGTATTCAATTTTTGAAAGTCCTCAATGTGCTCTGCCATTGAACCCTTTTGTTTGAGATTTATCAATTGGCTAAATAAAGTGTTTCTCTTTGTATCCTCATAATGTGCTATAATTTCCTCCCTGAAAATTGACCATGTAACAAGTGGTTTACGAGAACAAAGCCCTTTATACCATAAAAATTGATCAGTTTCTAAATAATTAGATGCAATACATACCTTTTTAAATAGTGGTACACCATGTAGATCAAAATATTTCTCCATCTGTAGTATTCAACTTACAGGATCCTTGCCATCAAACTTCCTCATCTCGCTTTTTCTCGATTTTAGGAGCTCGATCTTGAAACGACTGTAACTCTGTAATTTCGGATCTTTAAGTTATGAAAGTGCAGCCTGTAATATCCTTGTGAGTCCTCTTTCCAAATCCACAAGTCTGATCGCAATTGGATTCCTGAAGAAATATTTATTCCCAATCTCCTGCGATGACCTAATTATAGACTAATTCAGACGAGCGAAATTGTACAACATGCCACGTGTCACTGTTTCAACCTTAGTACCTAAAACTGATACAATGAAAGCTACAGAACGTCCTCTTTCTGTAACTTACGAAATTTCAATCTGATACTCAGAGAGAAAGTTATGACGGTTTTCCCAAGGTCACCTATTTAGGATGTAATTCGGGGGTCTGCAAAAACCCTAACTTCCTCAGATCCCATGTCCGAAAATATAGTGAGCCAAGGTCTGAAATTCAGACCCGAGGTTTAGACCGATTTATTCTCAAATGGGTTTGTTTTTTAGCTTCTAAAACTTTTTATAGAAAATGTTATAGTGAAAATTCCACGATGGTCTGTTTTAGATGAAATTTTTTATGCTTGCAAAAATCCTAACTTCCTCAGATCATATCTCCTAAAATATAGCGAGCCAAGATCTGAAATTCGGACATGAGGTTCAACGTGATGTTGTCTCAAATGGGTTTTGTTTTTCGCTTCTGAAACTTCACAAACAAAAAGTTATAGTGAAAATTCCACGATGGCCTGTTTGGAGCAGCGAAACCCTAGAATCCAAAGCTCTGATACCAAATGTTATGAAACCATCTCACAAAAAGATAGAAAATATAGATCAACACCTTAGAAATAAGCCTCTTCGAGGGGGCAACCTCCTTTACATTACACAAATGAACAATTCTTGGATGATACAAATGACAAGACCTCCTTTCTATATATAGGAGACTAAGGGGTCATAATATAATCAGAGCCGACATAACAATAATAATGTAAGGGCACAATAATAACAATAGTGGGCTTCTATGGGGCACAATAATAACAATATGGGGAATACATGGGCACAAAAATATAATAAGGGGGTTGTACTAATAACAAGAAGGGGTTACACTAGTAGTATAGGGACCTAACAATTTGAGGCATCAGATGCCTTGACTATGTTGTGAATTATTGTTCTCAATGTTGTGCATGTTGTTCATGGATACAAGAAGTTCTCTTAACCTTGACCTTATGATATTTGGTAATCATGTTATGATTATGATTATTGTTTGGTCAATTTAGAGTGTTCTAAATTGTTATATTAATTGTCAATCCGGGAGTCGTAAACTGTTGAAGTGTGGCGCACTATATGTGCAAGATAACCTATTTCTTACTTTTTGTCGTTTTTGATTTTATTTCGTTTTGGGTTTATCTCTGTTGATTTCCTAATGTGAGATGGAAATTCTAAAAGACAAGTATGGATATAAATGTTCAAGGCTATGATGTCCTTTAAAATGATTTCCAAAACTTCAAACTTTTCAAAAAGGTTTTAAAGCATGCAATGATGAAATTAATTCCTAAAAGAGAATGAAAATGTGCCACTATTCTAATTAAACAAACAGTGAACTATTGATCATGAAACCATTATCCTTGCTGCTGTCTAAATACAAAAGAAACTGTACTCAAAGAAATCCAAAAATTGCAAGCAAAGTAAAGCTAAAATCAAATTACATCAACTCATATTCTGACCCCTCACCATTAGTCTCACTATGGCTTTCGGAGGTAATCATAAACAACTTGAGCAATCCGATATCTAATTTGCAGAAAAATAAACTAATATCAAACTACACACTCATACTTCAATCCCTCACCATTAGTCTCGCTATGGCTTTCGGAGGTAACTGATAATGACATGAGCAATTCAATATCTAATTTGCAGAAAAATAAACTAATATCAAACTAGACACTCATAACAATCCCTCACCATTAGTCTCACTATGGCTTTCGGAGGTAACTGATAATGACATGAGCAATTCAATATCTAATTTGGAGAAAAATAAACTAATATCAAACTACACACTCATAACAATCCCTCACCATAGTCTCGCTATGGCTTTCGGAGGTAACTGATAATGACATGAGTAATTTAATATCTAACCTAACTAATAAAACAAATGAACAAAACTGAAATAAATAAAACAGTGCTGGAAATAAAAACTAATAAAAATAAATCAGCAGAAGGACAAGATTGATTCCATGTCATTAGTCATTGTGGAAACTATGTGCAAGTGCCCAAGTTGCCTACTGTAATCTGGCACAAAGACACTGATCAATTAACAGCAGTATAAAGCATGAAAAATTATGGACAGAAATAAAACGTTAATACCATAATAAATGCAATATATACACGTGAATAACTATGGCATAATGAACGTAAGAAAATAAAGCATGAAACTATACAGCAATAAACAAAACCTCGGCGTGTGCAGGGGCCCTCTGCACAACCTCGGGCAACAGCTATCAACCACGAATTATGCTTATGAACAGAGTCTTCTCATGTATTCAAAACGCAGTCATAACAAAGAATAATGTCACGGCACAGTGGGCTTTCTTCACAGCAAAATTACATTACAAAGACTAACTATTATGCGTATGGGAACACATTATTTATAACAGAAAGCTACATAACTAATTTCCTAAAAACTGCGCTGATAGAGGACACATGAACAACAACGTCCAGGGATCTAGCATCATGGCTGCCGTGATGATTAAATCTATTGATGGTGGCTGTTGGATTCGCCTTATGGAGCAGTCCACAGGTGTTGATATGTCCCCAGAGATCTAGGAACGACCACGCAAGTCTTCACGTGTTGAAAAACGGAGTCCTGTTACTGTAAGACTCTTCTGTTGACCACTGCTTGACCCCCGTTGACTATGGCCTCCTCTGATGAATTTGACTGAGCCAATAGGACTCGGTCCATGTCCACGTCATTTCCAACTTGCCCATGTGGCTCGATTTTCCTGAAGACACCTACAATATAGACTTTAACATAAAGGCTGCGGAAAGTTGAACTGGCTACGAAAAGTGACAAGATTTCGTAGCTCAATGAGCAAAAATCTAATTGAAACAACAGACACAAAACATAGTTAGGAAACCACTTTATATGCTCTTTTAAACTAATATGCAATGATGTTGACAGCTTAGGAGGTCCAGGTAAATGGAAAAAGTCTAGAAAGGTGTATAGAAAAGATGCAAGTCTGGGACTCAACAATTATGCTGATGTCTATATATATATATATGTATGTAGGTATGTCATTGTCTGATAGGGTCGTAAGGGATCATGATTGCTTTATGCTAATGTATATATATGTATGTATGTATGTCATTGTCTAGTAGGGCTGTAAGAGATCATGATTGCTTTATGCTAATGTTTATATGTATATATTTATGTATGTATGTCGATGTCTAACATGGTCGTTGGGGATCATTCTTGTGGAGGAATGATTGCTTATGGAGGTGAATGGCATGAAGAGGTTCCTAGTTTATGAGGAATCAAGTGGGAAGAAGTAGTCATGACATATCTATGAGGTTAGTATCATGTGGATATGATTTAATATTATGTGTTTATATTATGCCTATGTTTATGTTATGCAAGCTATGTTGAGGGATACATCAACAGAATGAAAGCAGTGTGATCTAGCACGTGTTGGGACAAGCATGGATAGTGGAAAGACACTAGAGGTAAGGTTGCTTGGTAGAGTTAGTGTGGTCTTTGGATGTGTAGTACTATTGTTGTATATATGTTGTACATGTTGTATATGTGGTGTGGTGTACACATTGTACATATAGTGTTGCATACAAGTCGTGTTGTGTACATGTTGTACATGTAGTGTTGTGTACATGTTGTACATTTGGTGTTGTGTACACGTTGTGCAGGTTGTGTTGTGTAAATGTGGTGTTGTGTACACGTTGTGCAAGTGGTGTTGTGTACATGTGATGTTGTGTACGTGTTGTGCAGGTGGTGTTGTGTACACATTGTGCAGAGGTGTCATGTACATGTGGTGTTGTGTACACGTTGCGCAAGTGGTGTTGTGTATAGGTGGTACTATGTACATGTTGTACATGTCGTACATGTTGTGTTGTGTACATGTGGTGTGTTATGTGTGTTGTGCATTCATTGTATTGTGACATGTGTATACGTTATGTTGTACTTTGTATACATATATGTGTTGTGTTATACACCGGGTGTAGGTGTATGTATTGTGTTGTGTTGTACATCGGGTGCAAGTGTATGTATTTTGTGGTGTTGTATGTCATGTGTGAATGTATGTGTTGTGATGTACACTGTGCATATGTGTACGTTATTGAAGTGAAGATAAATATTGGGTGTTTGCTGAGTGTGGCAACTGATTCGGTGGGTATATGAAAAGAACAAAGAAAAAAGGTAGAAGCAAAGGACCAATTGAAGGATAATTATCGGTATTTTATTTCAATGTTTATTATGCATGTGATCTATGACTCTGATTTATGATGGTTGCATGTAATTTGTGATTCTGATTTATGATGATTGAGTTTTGAGCTAACTGGATGCGATATGTTTATACATGATGATTTGATCGAAGAGCTAGTTTAACTTCTTGTGATAGGAAGTAAACAAAAATGCAGGTGTACCTTATTGACAGACCACCAATGAGGTATGATTTGAATTTATTTCATTTTTTTTTAATCTAATGGAAAATTATGTGCTTTGTACATGAAAGCGTGGAAATGCTTGATTTGGGTGGTTGAAATTGACTGCAAGAATTAGCAGCAACAACAAAAGGAATTGACACATGCAACAATGTGTTGGTAAAACATTTAGGACCAGGGCCATTATGGGACATTGGTACCCAATAATGTCCATTGATTGACATGAGCATGCTATGACCGGTGTGCTGGTTTTGAGTTAGAGATATGCCTTGGTTTTTGGACCTTCCAATGCGAGGAAAGCTTTCCAAAGGATGGATCGTCCAAGGGGCTGTGTAGCAGAGAAGGGGATGCCAACGAAACTTGGAAGGTGTGTGACTGCATGAAAGGCGGTGACCGGATCGCCCGAGGAACTGTGTAACAAGGAAGGGAAGGTCGGGGAATGAATTTATTTTGGTCATTAACATTGCCAGATGGAATCACAAGTACATTGGGAGTGTGCACTGGAACAATGAGCCGATAAGTGTTCACTAAGAGAACAAGTACACGAGGATCCTAGAGCTAGACATTAGATGCAGGTTTGAATTTGGCAATGGATTATGGATTTCCTAGGAATGAGGTGAATCCTAGTACTACTTTTGAGGGTGTAGGTGTGAGCCTTTGGATTCCTTTGTTGACTGATGAGGCCACTATATGCTTTTATTTGTTGGTTAGAGAAAATTTGCATCTGTGTATATTATTGTAAATATTGTATCAAGCTATGGTTATAAGGCCCCATAGACAATATGCTTATTTGTTAGTTGAAGCAAATGTGCATAAATATATGTGGTTGTTATTGTAAATATTGTAATGAGTTATGTTATAAAGCTCCAGTAAACGGTATGATCTTCATGTTTTCATTAGAGGTCATTGTAAATATTGCAATGAGATGGGTTATAAACCTCCATGGTCAGTATATTTTGTTTTCAGCAGTTTGCTAATCATAGGTGTCATAGAACACCGAGGACGGTGTTCCCCAAAGGGGGAGGAGTTTGTAACAACCCCTGGTTGATTTTCCATGTAAAAAATATAAGACCAAGGTCATGGGACACATATGCCAAGCTGAATAGCGGGAAAAACATCCAAGTGGGTGTCACTTTGGGTTTATCTATGGCTATGAAAATTGGAAAAGGCATTGGCAAAGGAAAAGTGGAAATAATTGGCATTTATTTATGAAATAAAGGAAAACAAGAGAAAAGGAAGGTGAAGAGTCATAAACTTGCATGAGAGGAAAATGAAGAAAATATAGGCCTTACTGATAAAAGGCCTTATGAGGATTAGTTCACAAGATTTTGTTATTTTGGTCTTTGGTTCTCTCATTCATTCACTCATTCCCTCATATTCTTACACACTTAGAGAAATCTTGGAGCATGTTTGGAGAAATCTAGTTTCACTTGGATTGGAGAAAGAAGGCAAGGAAAGTAGGAAAGCGCAAGGGAATAGGTGGATCAATGTAATGCCCCACTTAAATCTTGTCCTCCAAATTTTGTTAATGTTTACATTATCTGAAAATATTGAGAAATATTGGTCTTATATAAAATTCATGATTTCCATTATTCAAATTCCCAACTTACTTCCTCAAATTGAATCTTAGGTAGGATATGGTCTCCTTCCATTATTTCAAATAATATATGTATTCATCTCACATTCCCCAATGTACCCTCACATTTACTAGGGAGAAGACATGGTCCTCTCCATTTAATTACATCTTACATTCCCCAATGTACCCTCACATTTACTTGGGAGAAGACATGGTCCTCTCCAACTCATTATCAATATATATATTCATTTCACATTCCCCAATGTACTCTCACATTTACTAGGGAGAAGACATGGTCCTCTCCATGTAATTACATCTCACATTCCCCAATGTACCCTCACATTTACTTGGGAGAAGACATAGTCCTCTCCATTTAATTATCAATATATATATTCATCTCACATTCCCAAATGTACTTTCAGATTTACTTGGGAGGAGACATGGTCCTCTCCCATTAATTTCCCAATTTTATATTCATGTCACATTTCCAAATGTACTCCCAGCTTTACTTGGGAGAAGAGAAGTCAACTGTAAGGATGGATGAGAAGTTAATGACATTAATGAGAGGTGGTTGAGATGGAGAAGAGAGGGAGGGTATAAAAAGGGAAGGGGGAAGGGAGAAAAGGGGAGGTTGGGGGTCTTGCTTATGATTGTGGGGTTGGTTGTGATTTGAGGACTTGTTGTGTTTTTGGAGACCTTAGGAACCTGTGGAGGTTTCTTGGGTTGTTGAGAGGAGGGAAATATTGTTATCTTGGTTTGGATCATTCATCTTGGACACACAGACTACATCTGGTTGGACTTGGGCTCGGAGGGCTAGGGAACCTGTGGAGGTTTCCTGGGCTAGGGATTATTTCCTAGTTGGCTGGGAGGTAAATCCAGTTGGGTCCGTCAAGAGGAGCGTTCAACAGGAGCAGCAGGACAAAGGCATCTCCATCAGCCACCGGTACAGGTATTCCTCCATAGATTACTCTTGTAAATTTTATTAGAATGAAATATTCACCTTAAGTTATGCTGATTAGAATGTAAATGGTAAAATTTAATTTGTTTAAAAGTCTTGTAATAAGTAAACTATCGCCTCTTATTGCATTTAATTTCAGAAGAAATTAGATCTGTTAGCAGACCCTAGGATAGGTCTCTTACACATGGTATCAGAGCTTTGGTTCGAAATCTGGACCCAAGACCCACTAGACACGAATCTTCACTAATTTTTTTTTTAATGAGGACATCATCAATCACAACATAGCATTATTCTACATAAGTGTCAGCAAGGAATTATAAGACTGCCAATTCAAATTGTGTGCTTGGTACTGAAATCAATCTATGTCCCTTACAGTAGACAACACAAGGACTCCCATCTCCTTCCAGTTTTTCTGATTTTCAAAATAACCTGAAAAGAAATATTGTTTGATGGTTAGCAAAAGAAGAAAATACTCTTTTATAGTAAGAATGGAAATAAAATCGAACTAGACAGAGTTGTTGAAAATCTTAGTATCAAGTGTTTCATGGAGGCAGCGTAACTGTTGTATGGTCTAAAAAGATTGAGTACCTATACATATTGGAATCTAACAGCCACTACAAGAAGTCCCATATGCTTCTACATTCATCCACGTTCTCGTCATTGTCATCTTCTTCTTCCTGCTCTCTGTTCCACGGTTCCTCGTATGAATTTTGAAAAAAATTATTTGGGTTTCTGTCGGTCATCTCAATAATGCCTAGAATCTTTTGCCTGATCCAAGGATCGAGTATTTCCTGAACAATTTGTGCGTGTGATCATGGGATGGTATACTGTTTTGGAGATCGCAAAACACATTGGCTTGTATAGACCACAAGCGTTTGAAAATAGTTACTGTTTAATGCAGATATAATGAGTTAATTCTTATCATGATGCTTCTATATAGTCAGGCATTGTTGTCGATCTGCTGGGTGTGAGGCTCTGCCATTTTACCATTTCAGTTTCTAGAAAATATTCCAAAACTTCGTTTTTTATTTTCTAGATTAGTAGTTGCAAATTTGGTTAATAAGACACTAAATATAAATTCGTTTTTACTTTTCTACATTCTCCTTCATTCTATTCATCCTCCCAGACTTCAGAAATGCATGCAGTCTTTAACAGTGTCATCTGTATAATCCACTGTGTATACAAGAATTCTAAAATTGTGTACATAGTAATATGTATTATGTATGAATCCTTCTGCCTGCCGCTGCAAGTTATCCACCCTTTAAACTGTTTCCCCATTGCTCTGCCACATTGGGTTACTACCTCAGTCTTGCTATATAGTTATTGAATTTTGTTTGATTTGTGCTTCAAATTTTGTTTTTCTGCTGTGTACGTGTTCAATTATGGTTCCATAAATGTCAACTATGTACCCTAGGATGCAGATTGGCTGATGCTGCAACTTGGAGTTTCATAAATCTTTTATTTTTACGAAGATAGTTTTTAACTTTTCTTTTGTATTACAAGAGGCTGGCAGCCCCTTTTCCTTGTTTCAAATTCAAGTCCTACAGAGGCAACATTCCTTCTGTTTAAACAAAGTCTCCTACAATATAATGACTCTGTGACTAGGAGACAATTTTAGAGTACATTGCAACAATGAGATCAGTCCTCTAATATCCAAAATCAATCACCAAATTAGCAAGGAATGAGAGTCAAACACTTATGATTATTCTTTAAATTATTAGTTATTTTATTAGTGTTTTTAGGCTTATTATTAGGTCTAATTTTGAGATTAGGCACTGTATGTGAAATGGTTCAGATCCGATGCGTTAACAGTCTGTAATAGGTGATAGTGGAGGAGAAATAAGGCTGCAAGGCCTACAACCTTCCTTCAACTACTGATATGTCAGATTGCAAACTCAGAGAACAATGTTTATGCATCAAACAAACGCTGCTTCAGATTTTAGCGAAAAGTTTGGGTCTGCAATAGGCACACAGTCAAAGGAATTAAGGCCTCCAAACCTTCATTGCTTGATATATCAAATTCGAACCCATAATGGCACTGTTTTGACCACAGATCAGTGGCACAACCCTTCCAGAATATGGTGTTAACCTTGCAAAATGTCAGCCCTAAAACAAATGAAGAATGAGCAGTCCTTCAAACCTTTTTAGGTTGGGCTAGAAATGAGACTTTCGTTTCTAAAAAAAAATGCAACAAATCAAGGTCAGATTTGAGGAGAAAAACAATGAAATAAATTAATAACTGCTTGAAACTCTTTGGAAGTTTTTTTTTAATGAGTAAAACCCTTAAGCCAAACCCTGACTTTGTAGTGTAATAAGCCGTTTAGGGCTTGCATCCTTTAGAGAAGATGATTTGTTGAAGGGAAAAGGCTTGAAAAATGGTAGATCTGAGCCTTGAAAGGCTAGAGCATAGGTCAATCCCTTTGGAGCCTTCTCAGATCTGCTAGACGACTTCAACAAGTGTGCAACGCTGCCTTTGAAAACCCTTAGATCTTGAGGCTGCTTTTCTAAAGCAATTCGTTGAAAATCTGAGGCATGAAGAGCCTAGACCTAGGCCTCAAGAAACCTTTACAGCTTCAAAACCCCTCAAAAAAAAAGTTCTTGAGCACAGGAAGCTTTGTCAAGTCTTGCGGCTATGAAAAAAGACCAGAATAGGTCTGCGGCTCTAGGAAACAAAGGTCAAGACTCAAAACCCTCTCAGCTCCTGAAAAATTTGCAAATTAAGGCCAGATCTGCTTGCAGCCAGGGCTTTAAAAAAGCTTAGAATGTTCTTGGCCTTCAAAAGAAAATTTCGAGAATCAATTTTAAAGGGTTCATAATGGTGTTATTTGTCAGATCTCGACTTTGGACCCTAGCGGCCTTGACCAGGTATGAACGCTGACTTTGATGGGTGAATACTTATAAGTATTCTTGGCCCCCAAGGCAGCATTGGTACCTGGCCTTGACCCTTGAATCACTCATGTGCAAACCAACGTTAGAAGACCTCAACAATATACAAGGAATGTACAAGGAATAGTAAAATTAAAAATAATTTACAAATTTGCAATGATTTTAATGCTCTTGAAATAGCAGATATTCAACAAAAGCATCTCAGTCCAAAAAAAAAAAAAAAAAAAAAAAAAACCTGGCCTGCTCAAAAATTAACAGTGTCTAATGCTTATCGTATCTCCTTGAACAATTAAAACCTAAGTTCAAGGCATCACAGATACTGAGTAGAGATTGAGGCTTGAACAATTTATCAAGTGCCATATCCAGATATGATTTGCAATTTGATAGTTTATTTGCTAGATGTATATTCATTTTTATAGTCAGAATAGTCAGACTAGATGTGTTCATGTGTTGGATGTATATTCCTTCATTTTTATTAATTCTATAACATAATAATCATACTTATAATTATTTCTATAACATAATAATAAAACTACTTATAGGAACTCGATGCACTCGATGCATATACTTTTGCACTGTGAATGGTAGGAACAAATATTTATATAATGAATCTAAGCTTTATTAGGCATCAGGCAACATCTTCAGGTGTCTTAGCAACTTGCAATTGAAATTCTTCAGCTGATGTCCCTAACACACAAACAAACCTCTAGTCAGATTCCCAGATGAACAATGCCAAAAATATATATATATATATATATATATATATATATATAAATTGATGAAAAGCTACTTTCCAGTTTACCTCATCAATAACAAGATATTTCCACTTGTATCGAGCCAAAACCTTATAATCATTCAACGCCACATCATAAGATGTGATAACAACAGGGAATGTTGGGCCCATTGTTACGGGCATATACTTGATCCTCAACTCAGCTCGTTCTTTCTTTGATCCATGATAAAGGAGCACACTCATGCTTGGAACAAATCTACACGAGAATGCAATTAGTTAATAACAAATGGTCTCAACTTAAACGCAACCTCATACAGGCACAATAAGCAGATAACTAACAACCTGTTAAATTCATTCACCCAATTTGAGAGAGTAGAAAGAGGAGCAACTATTGAGAAAGGTCCATGTATTCCCATTCCCTTCAGATGTGCAAGGAATCCAATGGTCTGAATAGTCTTTCCAAGACCCATTTGATCAACAAAGATTCCATTAAGACCATTCTGCCGTAGTGAAATCATCCACTTCACCCCTTTTATTTGATAAGATCTGAGCCTCCCTCCAATTAATAAGGGTACGAGTTCCATCTGTTCTTTTCAACTATTTTTCATTTTCTATTGTTTTGAATTTGCTTTGGTTTTGAAGCTAGTATTTCCTACCAATTATACTCTAAAAACCACACAAAGACCACCATGTTGCTTCCTTTTAGCTATTTGTTTCACCTCTGATTTGGAAACATGGTATAGTTTAAACTTTCCTAAGATTATGGGCAGATCACAGTTGTGGAGAAAATGCAATAATAATGTTGAAAAATCCAAAATGAGATTATTTCCTCTGTATCTGGACATACTTATTTGAATCAATTGAATGACCAATAGTCAACTTCTGTGTAGATTTTAACTAGTTGCTGGTTGTAAAATTAACACCTATTTCATACTAATGAAGACTAAATTTAATGTATAATTTGCATTGGATTTGCTTCTCTTACACTCTCATTCGTTTTTGCCCTGTTAATGGATTCTTTCTCTTGCAATATTTCTGGCACAATGATGATAAATGAGCATTTTATACCTATAAGCTTTATCTGGCACATGACCAATTTTGTAAGGGCTTACGAGTGTTTAGAAGAGGCTATCAATATTTATTTCTGGCAATTTCTTGCTTCAGTGTTTTAATTTTGTCACCTCTTTTTGGTAAACTCAGCCAGAAAAAAATCAAAGTAATTTTTTTTTTTAGGCGTTAAGGTAGGAAGTAATGTTCCCTTAATATCAATGTTAATCATGTTTTAAAAATAAAAAAATAAAAAAAATTGAGCTATTAAATATAAGGATTTCATGAAGCCATTATGTAGAACTGAACCTTACATCAGATAAAAATTGGAACCGCAATGTCATGCACATGTTTTTTTGTTTGTTCATATTAGCCTATATCAACTCAATTAAGGTAAAATGAAAATGAAACATAGAAAACATTTATGTACAAGGCATGTATATCAAATATTAGATAAATATTATGGACAACTTAGATCATAACATCCACAACTTCAAGCAACAAGGTTATACATGGCAACAAGTCACATTGCGGTATAAATGGTTCGTTGTTCTTATCAAAAGATTTGGCTCGAAAATAGTGAGTCATAGGTGAGCTACAGTGATCACTTACATAGTGGCATAACTTGAATCGATCTATTGCTTAGGGTTCTCTATGGACTATTTAGAGTGTGGTAGGAAATGCTAGGAATAGTGCTAATAAGTCTTAGATATCGTGCAGATTTTGAACAAATCAAAATGGTGAGGACGTGAAGGAACAAAGGGTCCGAGGAGTCTTGACAATGACCTCCTTCAAATAACCCATTACCTTCACCAAAATTGACTCTCATCCTGCGTTCCCTGGAAGCAATTAATGAAACTTAAGAGGGCGCCAAACAAATGAAATGGAAGGGGAACACCCTTCATCAGGGTTAGGGAACCCCGAGAGATCTAGAGACTATGATAGAAGACCTCCAGTTGAGGACATTACTAGGGAGCTCCAGAAGATTAAGCTCCTAGAATTTGTAGGAGGTCGTGCCAACGAGCGTGCAGAAGCCTAGTTAGAGGGGATGGGAAGGTGTTTTGCACTAAGGGATTACAATTCCAATTCCAAAGCCAAAATAGAAATATTCCAACTCAGGGTAGTGCTCTGAATTGGTGGGGTAACTTGGAGAGTCAACTACACCTCACTCTGGACACAATTACTTGGGAATTATTTGAGGAGAGGTTTAGGAAGAAGTACCTGCCAGCGTATTATGAAGAACAACAGGTAGGAGCCTTCCATGCCCTGATACAAGGAGGTCGTACTGTAGAAGAATATGAAATTCGATTTATGGAATTGGTCAAGTATGTCTCCTACATGGATACTGACCAGTGCCAAGCAGATCGTTTTATGTATGGATTGAGACCTAAGGTTATGACAATGGTGCGGAATGGAAACCATCCTCAGTTGCAGAAGCTGTAGAATAGGCTTGTTATGTCGAAGAACACCTAGACTTAAAGGGTGAAGGCAGAGCCATCTTTCCACACCAAACAGGGTTTATGGGGAAGGCCCCTCGTACCTTCCCAAGGGGAGGAAGTCGGAGGCCACCACCATATGGAAACAGGGTTATACCTAGAACACCGACAGTAGGGATTTCAATGGTTTCTAGTGCAGCTTCACCCACAGCTTCAAGAGCACGTACAAATCAAAGTCATATGTGAGGAGCAGCAAGTGGGGGCAGGGGTTCCAGGGAAGAAACTCTTTCCAAAGAACTCCACAACATTCGGTTCAAGGTCCACCACGCATCACTTGTTGGGGATGCAGAGGACCTCATTACCAGTGGGACTGCCCTGAGTTTCAAACCGGTAACAACAGAAGAGAGGGAAAAGAACCAATGGGGAGAGCAGGTAGCCACCACCGAATCTATGCAGTAGTTGACAATCAGCAAGTTGAACACCAGTCTGCCGTGGTAGAAACCTCAGGTATGATAAACAAAGTAAAAGTTAAAATTTTGTTTGACTCTGGTGCTACAGATAGTTTCATTTCACCAGTTGCATTAGAAAAATGTGGTTTGGCAGCTTATGAGCACGATGATTTTAAACAAGTTGAGATAGCTTCTAGAATAAAACAAGCAGTAGGGCCTAGTGTTGACCAATGTCAGGTGAACCTTGGGGTGTGCATGACTAAGTTGAAGGCATACGTCACAACATTGGGAACGTATGATGTAAACTGTTTCAAGAAGAAGGTGATTTGTTTAGATGATGAAGGTAGGCCAATTGAAATTTTTGGAATCAAGAGGGGATTGTCCCTACGATTCATATCCATGATGAAGGTAAAACATTGTCTCAGACAAGGTTGCAAACTATATTTGGTCAAGACTGTAAGTGACCAGAAAGGATCTTCCCTGGATCAACATCTAGTCTTGGCAGAATTCAAGGATGTTTTTCCAGAGGAATTGCTTGAATTACCTCCTGTAAGAGAGATTGATTTCACCATTGATCTGAAACCAGGTGCAAAACCAATATCTAAGACACCCTATAGGATGAAAACTCCAGAGATTTGTGAATTGCAGATGCAGTTAAAGGAGCTCTTAGACTTGGGATTGATCAGACCTAGTATTTCACCTTGGGGTGCACCAATAATTTTTGTCAAGAAGAAGGATGGTTCCTTGCGGCTATGCATAGATTATAGAGACTTAAACAGAGCCATGATAAAGAATAGGTACCCAATACCTCGAATAGATGACTTATTTGATCAAATGAAGGGGGCAGCGGTCTTCTCAAAAATCGATCTACGATCTGGGGACCACCAATTGAGGATAAAGGAGGAGGACATCTCAAAAATTGCATTTCGAACTCGGTTTGGGCACTATGAGTTCGTAGTTATTCCATTCAGTTTAACCAATGCACCAGCAGTATTCATGAGCCTCATGAATGGTGTGTTAAGGAAGTATTTGGACCAATTCGTGCAAGTCTTCCTTGATGACATTCTTATATATTCCAAGAATAAAAAGGAGCATGAAAACCACCTAAGGGTAGTATTGACTTGTTTAAGGGAAAATCAATTGTATGGGAAATTGCCAAAATGTTCCTTTTTTCAGAAGAAAGTCCATTACCTTGGGCACATCATTTCAGGAGAAGGGATTTGAGTTGACCCAGAAAAGGTGAAAGCCATAATGGATTGGCCAGTACCAAAAAATGCCCATGAGGTACGTAGTTTTATGGGGCTAGCTGGGTATTATCGCAGGTTTGTGGAAGGGTTTTCAAGGATTGCAAAACCCATCACCACATTACAGCGAAACGGGGTTAGGTATGAATGGACAAATGAATGTGACACTGCATTCACAGAGCTGAAGAGGTTACTAACTAGTGCACCGATCCTTCAAGTACCAGACATGAGGAAAGACTTCACTGTCTGCACTGATGCTTCGGCGCAAGGATTGGGTGCAGTATTGATGCAAGAAGGTGGAGTAATAGCTTACGCTTCTACAAAATTGAAGAAGCATGAAGAGTTATATGCTACCCATGACTTAGAATTGGCAGCAATGATGTTAGCCTTGAAGTTATGGATACACTACCTAATTGGGAGAAGATTTGAGTTAATAATGGATCATCAAAGCCTGAAGCATCTCTTCACTCAAAGGGATTTGAACACCAGACAAAGGTGATGGAGCGAATTCATGAGTGAGTATGATTTTGAAATCTCATACATCAAGGGAAAGGAGAATGTAGTGGCGGATGCACTAAGCAGGAGGCCACGAACCTTCTCCCCAATAGCCTTAAAGGTAAATTTAAGGGAGCAGATATTGGAGTAACTCTTTGAAGATAGTTGTTATCTAAAAGTCATCTCAGCTATCCAGAATGGGAAATGGATAGAACCAAAGTTTGAAGGATATGTCCTTGAACCAGATGGGCTATTGAGATTCCAAGGGAGAATGTACATACCTAAGGAAGGGGGTATAAGAGAAACCATCCTCGGAGAGTCTCATAGAGCACTCTATTATGCACATCCCGGGGTAAAGAAGATGTACATAGACACAAGGAAACTCTTCTTTTGGGCAGGCATGAAGCATGACATAGTCCAGTTTGTCGCCAAATGTCTTGAATGTCAGCGAGTGAAGGCTGATCATCACCATCCAGCAGGATTCCTACAACCTCATGACATCCCTACATCTAAATGGGAAGTAATTTCCATGGATTTTGTGGTGGGTTTGCCACTCACTTCCCAGAGGCACAATGCTATATTGGTTATAGTTGATAAATTGACTAAAAGTGCCCATTTCATCCCAGTAAGGGACACTTATGATGTTACGGATGTGGCACGAGTGTTTGTCAATGAAGTTATCCGACTGCACGGATTGCCCACAAAGATCATTTCTGATAGAGACTCTCGATTTACATCTAGGTTTTGGACAAGTTTGCAGTCAGCACTAGGAACTTAGTTGAACCTGAGCACTGCATATCATCCAGAAACAGATGGGCAGACTGAAAGAGTAAATCAGGTTCTGGAGGACATGCTTAGGATGCACGTCATGGATAATCAGACTTAGTGGGAAAGGTACTTACCATTGGTAGAGTTTGCCTATAATAACAGTTATCATAGTTTGATCGGGATGCCTCCTTATCAAGCTCTATATGGAAGGCCTTGCAGGATGCCATTGAGTTGGGAAAAGTTGGAGGATCGAGTGATAGTTGGCCTGGAATTAGTTCAAGAAATGGAGGAATAGTTAAAGCAGGTTCGACAAAGGTTAAAGGAAGCACAGGCTAGATAGAAGAGCTATGCCGATTCACATAGGATTGAATGCAGTTATGAGATAGGGGACCAAGTTTTTATTCATATGCGGCCCAACAAAAGCACCATCTAGTTTGGGAAGGGGATGAAATTGTCACCTCGGTTTGTAGGACCTTTTAGGATCAAAGAGAAGATTGGACCAGTTGCCTATCATCTTGTACTACCGCCCCATTTGCATAAAACTCATGATGTTTTTCATGTATCTGTTTTACGACATTATGTTTCTGATGAATCTCACAAACTAGATTGGTAGGACTTGCAGGTCTTGGACATGGGAACCGTAATGGTAGAACCATTACGCATATTGGACCGTAGGGTTCGACAACTCAAACGTCGAACGGTGGACCAAATTAAGGTCCAGTGGGACAAGTATAGCCTAGAATCTGCTACCTGGGAGGATGCAGAGACTATGCGTCATGACTACCCCTCACTTTTTGAGCATCTGTGATGCCTATTCTGACTTAGATAGCTACCTATGTTAAGGTTCTATTTTGCAGTTCCATATTATTTATTTATGAACATTATGTAATATTGATGCATTTGGTTTGACACATAAAACTACTTATATGAATCAGTTGATAAATTTGATATTGAGGATAGAAATGGTTGATGTATGGACTACATGTATGACTCACTTAGTGATGGATTATCTAGTGGGTAACTTATCAGAATTATTTTAGTTCATATATAGCTCAAGTGGATATGATTTATTTAAATGAATGACTTAGTGAGAATTCCTAGATTGACACATGGATACTAGACTTAACAATGTGATGATTATATGTCTTGTTGTTATATAAATGCATGAATGAAAGCTAATCCACAGGGGGAAAAGAACTATATGATAGCCAAGAGGGAAGGATGAGACATCTCATGAGGAAGGTATAATGTACATTATTTTACTACATTTGGTATCTACTTTTTATGCACTCTTATGACACGAATAAAATGCAAATGACAGGTGGCAAGATGACCTGACTGGATTATTTGATGACAAGTCCAACCAGCTCTGTAGTGTGGTCCGTATTAGGGTATTGACCCTAGTTTTGCAGGAGGGGTGGAGGCATTTCCCACCGTGTATCCTCCAAAACTTGGAATCGTGGGAGGGCAGTGGTGGACACTCTCCCCTCGACGTGTGATGACGATTGCCAGTTGCCTGCTGGGGAAGTTAGGTCGATGTATTTGACGCCTCCACCATGTCAGTTTTATCAGTGGTTAGTATGGCCGTTGCCACTGATAAAGCAACAGAGGACGGATAAGGTGGGAATGGAAGTAGGTCAGGATGGATAGGAGGATATAGATCAGTTGGAGACTCTTGATGGGAAGTAATGTCATTGTCTGACTTATCAAATTTTATTACTATAACTCTCTTTGGTTTGCTATGCTTTCAAACTCCTTGCATCTTTTCATTCTAACTTTGGGACAAAGTTTTCTGCAGGAGGGGTGTATATAATGCCCCACTTAAATCTTATCCTGCAAATTTTGTTAATGTTTACATTATCTGAAAATATTGACAAATATTGGTCTAATATAAAATTCATGATTTTCATTATTCAAATTCCCAACTTACCTTTTCAAATTGAATCTTAGGTAGGATATGGTATCCTTCCATTATTTCAAATAATATATGTATTCATCTCACATTCCCCAATGTCCCCTCACATTTACTAGGGAGAAGACATGGTCCTCTCCATTTAATTACATCTCACATTCCCCAATGTACCCTCACATTTACTAGGGAGAAGACATGGTCCTCTCCATGTAATTACATCTCACATTTCCCTATGTACCCTCACATTTACTTGGGAGAAGACATAGTCCTCTCCATTTAATTATCAATATATATATATATATATATATATATATATATATCATCTCACATTCCCAAATGTACTTTTAGATTTACTTGGGAGGAGACATGGTCCTCTCCCATTAATTTCCCAAATTTATATTCATGTCACATTTCCAAATGTACTCCCATCTTTACTTGGGAGAAGAGAAGTCAGCTGTAAGGATGGATGAGAAGTTATGACATTAATGAGAGGTGGTTGAGATGGAGAAGAGAGGGAGGGTATAAAAAGGGAAGGGGGAAGGGAGAAAAGGGGAGGTTGGGGGTCTTTCTTATGATTGTGGGGTTGGTTGTGATTTGAGGGCTTGTTGTGTTTTGGGAGACCTTAGGAACCTGTGGAGGTTTCTTGGGTTGTTGAGAGGAGGAAAATGTTGTTATCTTGGTCTCGGTCATTCATCTTGGACACTCAGACTACATCTGGTTGGACTTGGGCTCGGAGGGCTAGGGAACCTGTGGAGGTTTCCTGGGCTAGGGATTATTTCCTAGTTGGCTGAGAGGTAAATCCAGTTGGTTCTGTCAAGGGGAGCGTTCAGCAGGAGCAGCAAGACAAAGGCATCTCCATTAGCCACCGGTATAGGTATTCCTCCATAGATTACTCTTGTAAATTTTATTAGAATGAAATATTCACCTTAAGTTATGTTGTTTAGAATGTAAATGGTAAAATTTTATTTGTTTAAAAGTCTTGTAATAAGTAAACTATCGCCTCTTTTTACATTTAATTTCAGAAGAAATTAGATCTGTTAGCAGACCCTAGGATAGGTCTCTTACAATCAATAGCTACAACTAGATTACTTTGCAGGTAACTGGTTGCATGTGTGATTTCCTTGCTAATTTATGTATGCATGGTATATGCATGTGATTATTTGGTTCTGTTTTGTCATTGGCATGGAGGATTGCATGGATTGATAGCGGTTTTAGCCTTGACTTGAATTTTTTTGGATAACCATGGTGTTGTGGGTTTTTCCACTTGATCGTTTTTTGGTTGGTGCTCATAATTCCTTAGGGATGTGGGTTGGAACAAACTCTCTGGAGCCCTGTAATAACTTGGGTTGAGTTACTAGTCCTAAAGCCTTGGTTGGACAAATGCTTTGGAGCCCTTGGTGGGTTGAGTTACTAATCTTGGATTCGGGTTGGACAAACATTATGGAGCCCTGGAAGGTTGTGGGTTGAGTTACTAGTTCTTGGAGCCCTGGACAACATGGGTAGAGACCGATATGGTTGGCGTTAGTGATATCCGACCGTGAGGTGGAATCCTGGTTAAGGGTTGAGGTGGTTTGACCTCTGGAAGCCCTGGTTTGGTTTTGTTTGGTTTATTCCATGAGATCCCACATTCTTGCTTGGAATATGGCATGGGGGTGATTGGCTGAAAGAGAGATATGGTGTTGAAAATAGCAACAAGAAATGCTAAAAATAGAAGTGCTAAAAATAACACTGCTATAAATAGCAGTTCAGGTACCAATGTTGGACACAGCAACAAGGAATGAAAAATGGAAGTGCTAAAAATAGCATTGCTATAAATAGCATTTCGGGATGGATTCCAATTTTAGTTAGTCCTTGAACTAAAATTGAGAAGTAAAATTTGAATTTGATCTTAGCTGTTGTTTGTAAAATAATTAATTAATTCATCTTGAGTTAATTAGTTGTAGAAAATCAAACATGAAGTCTATGTGGGGACATGCAGCAGTTTCTCCATTGATTGAGGAATTTATCCATCAGTTAAAGTGATAAGGATGAGTTGTAATTTGAGTTGTAATTAGTTGGCTCAGTTAACTGAGTCAAGTCCAGTTAGATTAATTTAAACAATTTGTTGAATTAATTGTGAGTTCACTTAGTTAATGATTGCATGCATGTAACTGCTGCTCTCCAGATAACTGAATATTCTCTCATAAATAACTCATGCATGTCAGTTCAGTCAGAGACACAGTTGAGATCAGAGGAAGGGACAATGTACTATCAGTTGGAGGATTTTTCCTATATAGGAAACTCATCCATGCAGAAGGAATTATTTCCTTCAGGTTTGTGCAGTTATTTTTGAGCCAAGTGAGCAGTGTGAGGTGGGAATTCACACAAGTGGAAGCACTAGACCCTAGGAAAAACTGCGCAAGGAAATAGGAGGCTTGGAGGGCAGAGGAGAAGGTTGTGAGAGCCTTTGATTGTCTATGAGCAGCATTGTTTGATTACAGAGAGAGCAAGATAGCTTGAGAGCTGATTCTTTTTGTAACTTAAACAATATTTCCACTTGTATGATAATACAAAGATTGGGGTTTTAGGCTGAGGCTTTCCCTGGGTTATATCTTTTGTGTTATGTGTGATTGATTTCTCATTCTCAGTTATAAGTGTTCTCATTGATCTTGCTCAATTCGATTAAGCTTCCGCAAAGTGTTGTGGAAGTAGATCTTGTATTTTGCTTTAGTTTATTGCATAATCTGTTGATCTACAGTGGGAATTTCTACATGGTATCAAAGCAAAGGTGATCAAAGGAGAGAACTATATACAAGAAGGGAGAAGTTCGAAGTTTGAGGTTCCTGAATATAGAAATCGAGTTCTTATCACATCTCAATTTCACCAATGGCGTTCAACGGTTTAAGACTCGAGTATGCCCTTGATGGAAGTTTGGATCGCATGGAAGCAGTATTAGAGGATAATGGTCTAAAGGACTTCATTGATCAAGGTTTCCCCAAGCTGACTGATGCTACTCAATTGGCGGAATGGAAGAAATGTGTGGCTAGAGCAAGGAGAATCCTTTTGGAGGGCATTCGAGATCACATAGTCTTGAGTCTCCATGGGAAGGAGACATCGTTTTCGATGTGGAAAACATTGAAAGATTTATATCAGAATAGCAACGATCAGAGGAAGATGGCGTTGAAAGACAAGCTTCAGAAAATCAAGTGTGAAAAGGGCAAGACGATCTCTACATATCTGAACAAGCTCACCACCTGCAGGGATGAGCTTGGAAGTGTAGGGATCACGACTGCTGATGATGACATGGTGAGTCTTGCACTCCTCGGTCTTCCTAAGAGTTGGCATAACTACCAAGACTCGGTAAACGGAAGAGAGAAACTGCCAGATTGGGAATGACTTTGGTCGGATTGATGCAGGAGGAGATACGAAGAAGCACCAGAGATGGGTCTTCTTCATCCAAGGAAGATGAAGAAAATTGCGCCTTAGCGAGTAAGGCAAAGAAAGGGAAGGAGAAGGATTCTCATCCCAAATCCAGTTCTTTCCATGGTGGGAAGAAGTTTGCCAAATCGAAAGTGTGATGCTTTCGTTGTCATGAAGTGGGCCATTTTGCTACAAATTGTCCACTGAGGAAATCCAAGAAGGGATCCGTGGAAGGATCAGAAAGTGAGGCACTAGCCTCACAGTCCGAGTTGGATTTCAGACTTTTCGCATGCATGGTTTCATCCATGGTGAGAAGTGGTTGGTTTCTTGACAGTGGAGCTTCTTTCCACATGACCAGCAACAAGAGTTTGTTTAGTACCTTGGAGGAGAAAGATCTCCAGATACTCATAACGATGGGTAATGATGAAAAAGATGGTGTCTCATCTGTAGACATGGTTGTTTTTCAAAGGGAGCATGGAGCTCGCATTACATTGACCGATGTCAAGTATGTACCAGGACTGAGGAAAAATTTGGTGTTGATTGCCATGTTGGAAGACAAGGGCTATGATGTAGTCTTCAGTAAGGGAAAGGTTTTCCTTCGACACATCACCAAAAGACAAGTGAAGCAGATCAGTTCACGAGTCAAGAACCTGTATGCTCTTGAGGTTCAAGATGCATGAAAAGCCTTGAGGAGCAAGGCAACTGATGGAGACTTGGTGGTTGAGAGGGAGAGTACATTACCTCTCAACATGCAGCGCTAGAAGAAGTCTCAGACAATTGTGGAGGAGCCACAATTGGTGAAGCAACTTCAGGAGGTTGTGGAGCAGCCACAACTGGAGAAGCCGAGAGGAGATCGAGTGGAGGCATCCACTCATGCAGAGACCTCCAGTAGGGGGAAATTTTGAGCCAAGTGGGTAGAGGGATCACATGCATCCATACCTCCAGGTAGGAGGTGGGGCGATGTGGAGTGACAGTCCCAAGAAGGCTGGAATAGGGGCAGGATCATTGAGGTACCCAACCTCTTTGATTAGACCTTGCTACGGGAGCCTCGACGAGGAGTAGCAAGACTGGCTGAGTGGGTAGAGACGGATGCGGATGGAGCGGTAGAGAGAGCTACAGTGCAGGAATCCCAAGATAGTGCAGAGCTAGCACGCTGCAACAATGAAAGAGGCACAGGAGTGTTGCACCAGTGCAGAATGGCACAGAGAGGTGTGCAACGGTGCGAGATGCATGGAGTGTTGCAGCAACTCAGAGTTAGAGAGGGAGCACTTGTCAGCGACAAAGGGAGCTTCAGCATCAAAGGATGTTTCTAGCCCAACAGGGAAGTCAATTGGGAGTTTTTTTTGTTTCTAGAGTTGCTGGAGTAACAACACTTGGAAGAAGTGTTGCATGCTGAAAATTCCAAAGGTTCAGGATCGGGTTCAAGTTGAATGCCTTTCTTGTTGAGAGAGTGTTGAAAATAGCAACAAGAAATGCTAAAAATAGAAGTGCTAAAAATAGCACTGCTATAAATAGCAGTTCAGGTACCGGTGTTGGACATAGCAACAAAGAATGAAAAATGGAAGTGCTAAAAATATCATTGCTATAAATAGCATTTCGGGATGGATTCCAATTTTAGTTAGTCCCTGAACTCAAATTGAGAAGTAAAATTTGATTTTGATCCTAACAGCTGTTTGTAAAATAATTAATTAATTCATCTTGAGTTAATTAGTTGTAGAAAATCAAACTTGAAGTCTATGTGGGGACATGCAACGACTTCTCCATTGATTGATGAATTTATCCATCAGCTAAAGAGATAAGGATGAGTTGTAATTTCAGTTGTAATTAGTTGGCTCAGTTAACTGAGTCAAATCCAGTTAGATTAATTTAAACAGTTTGTTGAATTAATTGCGAGTTCAGTTAGTTAATGCTTACATGCATGTAATTGTTGCTCTCTAGATAACTGAATATTCTCTCATAAATAACTCATGCATGTCAGTTCAGTCAGAGACCCAGTTGAGATCAGAGGAAGGGACAATGTACTATCAGTTGGAGTATTTTTCCTATATAGGAAACTCATCCATGCAGAAGGAATTATCTCCTTCAGGTTTGTGTAGCTATTTTTGAGCCAAGTGAGCAATGTGAGGTGGGAATTCACACAAGTGGAAGCACTGGACCCTAGGAAAAGCTGCACAAGAAAATAGGAGGCTTGGAGGGCAAAGGAGAAGGTTGTGAGAGCCTTTGACTGTCTATGAGCAACATTATTTGATTGTAGAGAGAGCAGGATAACTTGAGAGCTGATTCTTTTTGTAACTTGAACAATATTTCCACTTGTATGATAATAAAAGATTGGGGTTTTAGGCTGAGGCTTTCCCCGGGTTATTTCTTATGTGTTATATGCGATTGATTTCTCATTCTCGGTTATATGTGTTCTCATTGATCTTTCTCAATTTGACTAAGCTTCCGCAAAGTGTTGTAGAAGTAGATCTTGTATTTTGCTTTACTCTATTGCATAATCTGTTGATCTATAGTGGGAATTTCTACAATTGGTTCAGCCCAATCTATGGTCGGGCTGTATATGGACATCCCTGAACTGGTTGGAATTTTCATTTTTTAATAATAAATATTTTTTTATTGTGATTCATGTATATTGTTGGTAATGTGTTGGTGATATTATGGTTGGGTTGCCATGGTTTATATGCTGGTTATTTTATGGTTATATGTTGTTCATATGATTTGTATCTTCTATGGCTCTTGTCATGAATTATTTATCTATTGATCAGTTAACGAATGTATGGACTAATAAGTGTTGTTGCAACTATGTGGAGAGGGTATAGGGCCTGCTAGGTGATTCTCAAAATTTGGTGATCAATATGCAATCATGACCTGTAGCTTACATGGTTTCCATGTGTTTGACAAAATGTTTGTTATGTTATATGCAGTCTAGGTCAAGTTCTGCCTTCATGTTTATATGTTTAGCCTTGTTTTCATTTCATTAATGATTTTGATAAGTTTCTGGAAGTTTTGGGTAGGGGTCTTGTTGAAGACCAAAATTGTTCCTTTTTGACACCTTCCTTAAACTCCATTCACTCCATTCTCTTCATTTTTGACCATAATAACTTCAATAAGGTGTCAACTTACAAGGTTATTGGCAAAAGTAGGTACTTAATCACCTTTTATTCACAGTTTCATTGTTTCCTTATTATTTGATCTAATATTTGCATAAGCTACTGAATTGCATCAATTATGCAACTAATGCTTGATTCTGGAGCTTACTTGAAGAATATGTAGGCTTTGAAACATCAGTTAAGGAACAAAATGTATGGACATGTAGTTGACAATCAGCATAATGATATCCACCTATCCCCATGATCCAACAAGATGATAGGGATGTCATAAGAGCAGGTCAACATGGAAGTCAACCTAGCGGAAAAGAAGCCAAAGATGAATAAGGAGAGCGAGGAGATTGATGATAAGGATAAAGCTAATATTTTGCCTCATGATTTGCTTCTTCGATAGAAAATCATGAAGAATCGCTATTTCATGTTATCTTATATTATTTTTAGATCTTCTGTCGAGTAGGATAGGCTTAGAAATCTCCAAACAGTTTAATGAAGGAGCTTATAAAAACCTGCCTCTTAGCATGACGAGGACGAACTGGTTATTGTTTTAAATACTCTTTGTAATTATTAATGTGAGCTTGTTATTCCACTGTGTTGTGCATTTAAATGTGTGTTTAACCTCTGCTTCTCATCGCATACCTACACTCATAGGAGGGCCCCCTGGGAGCTATAAGGTTTCATTTCATTTCTATTTAATATTTCAGTTTTGTAGCATTAAATTATCATAGTGAGTCTTTCATAACATTAAGTTATCATAGTTAATCTTTCAGTTTTGATTTTTAGAGAATGCTTGTGACAATAAGGATAGGATTTGTAATAGGTTTTGCTGAAGATTTCTTTCACAGATCTAACCATTTCGTTGTGTGAAGGATGAAGAAAATAATCAAAAGGGATCTAATATGCACATGTAAATTTTGAAGAGTAGAATAATTTATTTTTGAATTGCAAGCATAATTTCTTTCAAGGCGTTATGAGTGTGATTTAGATTTACCAATGTGATATTTTATTTATGCACTTAAGATTAGTTTGATTTCTGATAGTGTGAAGAAGATTTTAATTTCGCTGGTGTGATATTTATTTATGCAATTTAAGAGTAGCTTTCTTTTCTGCAAATGTAAAGAGAATTTAGATTTGATTTTGTTATTTACTTCCGCACTTTAGTTTAGCTTTATTTTTGTTAGTGTGATATTTTCCTTTCATGCAAGAGTGATAATCTTTTTATTTTGAGTGATCCTTAGATAAAACATGTCCATAAAAACATCCTAATTCAATTCAAAAATTTCTCACCTACTAAAGAATCCTAGCACAACTAGTGCACGTAGACTTCATCAGTTTACAAGCCCTTGTTGATAATTTATGAAGTAATGTAAGATCAGCTAAATTACTAAATAGGTCTAGAGGTTGACCTAGAATTTAGGCTCAGATCTTGGGACCGCACCCTCTGAACTAGACAATTTGGGTCACAACTGCACCTAGGCAAGCTTGTGCATGCGATTGGAGGCCTATAACCACATGGAGGCCTTTTCATGCATGCGGTTGGGGGTTAAAGCATGTGAAAAGGAGCCCCAGCTCAGGGTCTGATCACTTGGGGTGTTTCTTCGATCTCTGAGTGTCCTGTAGCGCTAAGGGATGGGGTGAGTTGTCAATTTGTGGTCAGTTTGTTGCCCCCACTTCCTTAAGTGTATCTAGGAGGTCGGGTCATGTCATAGTAGCTTTATGTCTCATGTTTACCCTGGCAGGTCAACGAAGTTGGGTAAATATGGGGTGGGGGGGGTTTACAGTAATTGAGTCATCACAATTTGACATTTTGTAAGAAAAAGAAGAGAATTTTCTTTCTTTTTCTAAATCAGTTAAAAGGTTTAGGTCGACCCTCTCTCAATAAAGTCGGTATGTGTGGCCATTTGGTACCTCATGGACAACCATATAAAGACACCAACTCGAGCTCATTTGAAGGACAAGAAAGTAAGCAAAAAGAAGTTCGATCTCTGCAACAAAGACAAGATAAACAAACTAAGATTTCAAGTAGAAGAAGAATGAGTTTCTGCCTCTTATCCTTGACACATGCGAGTCTCTTGTAATCTGTAACAAGGCCAAGGATCTGAAATTTCTTGCAATGTGTGACAAAGCCAAAAATTGGAAGTTCTCTTAAGTTTGTAAACATGGTTGAAATCTTACCTTTTGTAAATGGATTGAAACTTGAAGAAGGTTTACTACATCTTGAAGAAGGTTGACTATATCTTGAAGATGGTTGATTACATCTTGATCAATTTGAAGAAGGTTGACTACATTTGAATTTGACTTGGAGGAGGATAGACTTGAAATCATTGAGGAAGTCGTTGGTCTTGGGTTGGATATCTCATTTAACTTCATTCGATAAGAAGAGGATTGTTGGGTTTTCCCCTTTATGGGGTTTTGCCTTGGGTTGAAAGCCTAAATTTATGTGTCTCTTGATTCTTTGTGATCTTGGAAGAATAGTATTGTGTAATTGCTTGATGAAGAAGGAACAATAAATAACAAAAGAAGAAGATTAACTCTCACAAGTAATTACCAAGTAACAAAATCAAAATCATCTGCATTTCCTTTTGATTTTCTAACATATCAAACCATAACCTCTTAGAACCTATTTTAGATTTAGACTCTAGAATATGATAACTAATTGTTTTTGAATTTGATTCATTTGCATCTATTTTCTGGAAGTTGACTTTGAGTAACACTAAAATATGATTTTTTTAGTGGCAAATATTCATAATTTCATTAATTAAAAAGAAATTACATTTTGTATATGTTAAAAATAATTTCATCATGTCTACATGAGATTAAATTTTTTTGTCTCTCTGATATGCATATAGACCTCCTCCTAATAGTGAACTAATTAGTCTAGCCAAAAACATCTCCAAGATTATATCTCAAAACCCTGCATCCTCTTAAGAAAAAGTATTATTTTACAAGTCATATCTTATATAAGATATTTATAAAAACAAATGCATATCCAACCAGTAGAGTACAATCCAAAATACTTTTGTGTGTTCTTCATCATATATCACTCTAAAAAGTCTATAAAAACTAGAGTAATGTATCATCGGATAGACCAACAACTACGCATATAATAAAAAGAAGGATGACAATGTTTGGATACTCACCCATTCACCCCTCACCCGGCCCCAAATCACTCGTCTTCTAAGATCCAACAACAAACTTGTAATAGCCTCGGGTTAAGTTTCCACGTAAATAAAAATAAAACCAAGGTCATGGACATGTATTCCAAGTTGAATGGTGGGGAAAACATCACACTGGGGGTCACTTTCGATTTATTATGGCTATGTAAATTGGAAAAGAGGTAATAATTGGAATTTATTTATGAAAATAAAAGAAAATAGGAGAAAAGGAAGGTGAAGGGACACAAATATGCATGCAAGGGAAATTAGAAAAAAATGAAGGAAACTGAAGAAAATAGAGGTATCAAAGCCAACTAAGAATCAATTGATGATTTTTTCCCGTATTTGGAGTAGGTGTAGCAAAGGAAAGAGATCAAGCACTTGGACAAGCATGCAAGTCAGCAAAGGAAGGAAAAGGATAAGCAAATAAAGCAAGGAAAGCAAGGAGAAGGTTGGATCAAGAACTTCAGCAGGAGGATTGTGGATGTAATGGGTTGCATGTGTGATTTCCTAGCTGGGGTGTGAATGCATGGTACATGCATTTGTTTATTTGGTTCATTCGTTGTCGTTGGCATGGGTTTTATCAGGTTTGACAATGGTTTCAGCCTTTCCTTGCCATTTTCGGGATAACCATGGTGTTATGGGATTCATTTCTTCATTGAGCTTTGAATTGTTGGAAGATTTTGGAACCAGGTAAGGTGGTATCAGGAAAATTCACAAGGGTTGGGGTGGAGATGGTGTTCTTTGAGAATCCCTCGACAGGTGGGTGGAGACAGACAAGAAATTCCTTAAGGTATGGTGAAATATTTTGAGGCATCCAGGCTTGTTTTGGCTTTGTGACCTCTTGACCCATTTTCGCAAGATCACAGTAGTTTGGGGGTGGAGGTGGCTAACCTCTAAATTCCCTTGGTTTTTTATGTCTTGGTTTATCCCATGATATGCCACATTCATGCTTGAAATATGGCATGGGGGTGATTGGCTGAAAGAAAGATCTTGTTCAACTCAATCTATGGTCAAGTGGTATGTGGAAGTCTGTGACTTGGTTGGTTTTTGCATAAGTAATAAAGAGTTATTATTCTGTTGTACTCTATGAGCATTTATACATGATATTATGTGGCTTTGATCGTTGTTTTGTCATGGTTACTATTTTGATTCTATGCTAGTTATAAGCATGGTTCTATAACATGTTATAGTTATGGCTCTTGTTATACTTTGATTAGTTGATGAATGCATGGGTTAACAAGTCTTGTTGTAGCTACTTGAGAGGGAATTACACCTTCTCGGTGATTCACAACTAAAGAACAAAGATTTACACTCAAATATGCATTCATGACCTGTAGCTTACATGTATACCATGTGTTTGATGAAATGCCTAGTATGTTCTGGTTTGTCTAGGTCAAGTTTCTAACTCAAGTTTATATGTTTAGCCTTGTCATTATGTCATTCATCATTCTGATAAGTTACAAGTAGTTCTGGGTAGTGGTCTGGAGGTTGAACTGGAAATGTGGTTTAGATCTCAAGACTGCACTCTCTGTATAAGAGATTTTGGGTTACAACTACACTCAGGCAGTATTGTGCATGCAGTTGGAGGTCTATTGTTGAAATACAGAAACAAGAATATTCCAATTTAATTTGTCCTTGAATTAAATTGTGAATTAAAATCGAATTTAGTCTTAACAACTACTTGGAAATAATTGATTAATTCATTTTGAATTAATTAGTTGGAGAAATTCAAGTTAGAAATCTTTTTGAAGTCCTACAACAATTATCCCTTAAATTAAGGAGATAAGATTGAGTTATATTTGAGTTGTAATTAGTTAACTCAGTTTATTGAGTTAAGTCCAGTTAAATTAGTTCCAAACTGTTTGAGGAACTAATGGTGAGTTAACAATCAGTTGATGCATGCATGCACTCAACTAGTGTACTCCAGTTAACTGAATATTCCCTCATCAGAAACTCATGCATGTCTTCTAAGAAAGACCCAGTTGAGATTAAAGTCAAGGACAATGTACTATTAGTTGCATGTGTTTTCTTATAAATAAATCTCATGCATGTATTCTAGGATCATTCCTTGAGGATTGCGTAGTTTTGACAGTGTGTGAGATCAAGGTGTTCCACTTGGTTGAAGGTGAATCATCCCAAAGGAACAACACAAGGAAATAGGAGCATGGAGGGTAGAGACGAAGGCTTGAGAGAGGCCAAGATTTCCTATGTGCATCTGTGAGGATTGTACTGAAAGTTGGCTAGCTGTGAGAGCTAAGGCTTTGTATAATTCTTATGTATTTCCACCTCGTATGATAATACAGATAGTGGGGTTTTTAGCTGAGGCTTTCCCCAAAGTATTTTCATGTGTATTGTGCGATTGATTCTTCTTCTTCTGGTTATATTGTTCAGGTCGATCTTTAAGCTTATGAAAATTGATTGTAGAAGTAGGTTATAGTATCATGCTTTGATTTATATTGCATTATCGGGTTAACCTACATCAGATTTCCTACATGGTATCAGAGCCAGGTTTGTAGAAGTTTTCTACATGGTATCAGAGTTGGATTTGTAGAAATTATTCTGCATGGTATCAGAGCTGTGAACAGTATACTGGTAAGAGAATTCGAAGTTTGAAGTTCGGGGTTGCAGGTGCAAATCGAATTCATATCATACTTCAAGGTCTGCCAATGGCATTCTATGGCTTGAGACTCGAGTATGCCTTGGAAGGTAGATCAAATTACATAGCATGGAAATATAAAATGGAGGTTGTATTAGAAGACAATGGCTTGAAGGGTTTCATTGATCAAGAAATCCCAAAGCCAGCTTCAACTAATGCACAAGAGTTGGTTGAGTGGAAGAAGTGTGTGGCGAAGGTGGATGGATCATCCTTGAGGGAGTTTGAGACCATATTGTCTCGAGTCTCCATGGGAAGGATACTCCATTTTCAATGTGGAAAACATTGAACGACCTCTACCAAAACAGTAGCGACTAGAGGAAATTGACGCTCAAGGAAAAGCTTCGAAGAATCAAGATGGAGAAGGGCGATACTATTTCCAAATATCTGAACAAGCTCACCACCTGCAAAGATGAGCTTGGCAGTGTGGGAATAACTACTGTCGATGATGATATGGTGAGCCTCACTCTCCTTAGCCTTAAAAAGAGTTGGAATAACTACCAGGACTCTGTGAATGGAAGGGAGAAACTGCTGGATTGGGAACGACTGTGGTCGGACCTTATGCAGGAGGAGATCGAGGAGCACACAAGATGGTTCTTCATCCAAGAATGATGATGAAGAAAATATGGCCTTAGAAAGTAAGGCAAGGAAAGGGAAGGAGAAGGTTTCCCATTTCAAATCGAATTCTTCTCATGGAGGGAAGAAGTGTGATATGTTTGAAGTGAGATGCTTTAATTGTCACGAGATGGGACACTATGCGACTAATTGCCCATCGAAGAAGTCCAAGAAGGGATACTTGGAAGGATCAGAAGGTGGGGCATTAGCCTCTCAGTTAGAAATGGACTTTACCCTCATCACATGCATGGTGTCATAGATGATGGGTTGTGTTTGGTATCTTGACAGTGGAGCCTCATTCCACATGACCAGTGATAAAAAGTTATTCAGTGCCTTGGAGGAGAAAGACCTCAAGATGCGCATAGAGATGGGTGATGACGAAAAGTATAGTTTTTTAGGAGTGGGCACAATTGCTTTTCAGAGGGAGCATGGAGCTCCTATCACCTTGACAAATGTGATGTAAGTGCTTGGACTAAAGAAGAACTTGGTATCAGTTGTGATGTTGGAGGACAAAGGCTACGATGTTGTCTTCAGTAAAGGAAAGGCGTTCCTAAGATACATAGCCATGGGTTAGACCAAGAGGACATGGATTCGAGTGAAGAATCTCTATAAACTAGAGGTAGACGATTGTGCAACATTGAGTATGAAAGCAAAATTGGTGCAAAGCCAAGACATTGGCGAGTTGTGGCACATGCAGTTGGGACATTTGCATCATGGGGCTTTGAAGATAATGCAGCAGATATCTACAGGACTTCCCAAAGGTAAACTTGATCAAGTTGACATATGCAAAGGTTGTACCTTGGGAAAGTACACCAAGTATTCCTTTCATGATCGAGATAGTCGAGCAAAGGCTATCTTAGAGCGAGTTCATACTGATGTGTGTGGACCATTCTCGATGACATCCACAACGAAGCAAAGGTATTTTTTGATTTTCATTGATGACTATTCTCGTAAATGCTGGATTTATTTCATGTAGAAGAAGGACCAAAGCTTTGGTCAAGAAAGAGTTAGGGAAGAAGATCAAGGCCTTGAGAAGCGACAACGGTGGAGAATATGTCTCTCAAGAGTTTAAGGACTTCTGTGCAACGGAAGGAATTAAACGGGAGTTGACGGCACCTCATAACCCACAACAGAATGGGGTGGCCGAGAGGAAGAACAGAACTATTGTAGGGGCAGCACGAGCAATGTTGCATAACCAAGGCCTACCACTTCACTTGTGGGCTGAGGCATGCAACACAACAGTCTATTTGCAGAATAGAAGCCTGCATCGCATACTTGGGATGAAGACACTAGCTGAAGCTTTCTCTGGTAAAAGACCAGATGTGGGTCACTTAAGGATCTTTGGCTCATCGGTATATTTCCATGTGACAAAGGATGCACGAAAGAAACTTGAGCCGACAACAGAGTTGGGGATACTTGTGGGGTACGCTAATACACCTCACAACTATTGGGTGTACTTTACTACCAATCAGAGGACGGTCGTTCGCAGAGATCTCAAGTTTGATGAGTAGAAGGCGATGCGAGTTTTCCTTGAGAGGGAGCTCCAACTACAGGCTGTGGAGGAACTATTGGTTCCTAAGGAGGAGGAGCCTCTGATGGATGTGGAGCAGCCACATGTAGAGGTTCCAGGAGTGGAGACATACACTCAAGCAGAGTCTTCCAGAGATGGATGGAAGCGCATAAGAGAAGCTGACAAATTGTTGAAGGATGCTGGAGAGAATGTGGGAGCACCATCTTCTCAGCATAGAGAGAGGAAGTCACCTGAGAGGTGCACTAGATACATGGCCCTTATTGGGAAATGTGTTGAGATCGAGCCATCTTCCTTTGAGGAAGCAATGCAGTAGCCGATTTGGGTTGATGCTATGCTGGAGGAGTATGACTCCATAGTTCGTAATAGTGTTTGGGACGTGGTTCCAAGACCGGAGAACAAGTCAGTTGTGAGTTCCTATTGGCTTTACAAGGTAAAGCAAGCTGCTGATGATGGGAGGATCATGTTGCTGCAGTATATTTCGACATAGGAGCAAGATGATGAAATTTTGACAAAGGAATTGTCAAAGTGTAAATTTGAGTTCCATAGAGACAGGATCGGGGTGGCAGATAATCCCTTTCTTGTTCAGAGGTAGGGTTGAAATATGGCAACAAGAATATTCCAATTTAATTTGTCCTTGAATTAAATTGTGAATTAAAATCGAATTTAGCGTTAACAACTACTTGGAAATAATTGATTAATTCATTTTGAATTAATTAGTTGGAGAAATTCAAGTTAGAAGTCTTTCTAAAGTCGTGCAACAGTTATCCCTTAAATTAAGGAGATAAGGTTGAGTTATATTTGAGTTGTAATTAGTTAACTCAGTTTACTGAGTTAACTCCAGTTAAATTAGTTCCGAACTATTTGAGGAACTAATGGTGAGTTAACAGTCAGTTGATGCATGCATGCACTCAACTAGTGTACTCCAGTTAACTGAATATTCCCTCATCAGAAACTCATGCATGTCTATTCTGAGAAAGAACCAGTTGAGATTAAAGTAAAGGACAATGTAATATTAGTTGCATGTGTTTTCATATAAAGAAATCTCATGCATGTAGTCTAGGATCATTCCTTGAGGATTGCGCAGTTCTGATAGTGTGTGAGATCAAGGTGTTCCACTTGGTTGAAGGTGAATCATCCAGGGAACAACACAAGGAAATAGGAGCATGGAGGGTAGAGAGGAAGGCTTGAGAGAAGCCAAGATTGCCTATGTGCATCTGTGAGGATTGTACTGAAAGCTAGCTAGCTGTGAGAGCTAAGGCTTTGTATAATTCTTATGTATTTCCACCTCGTATGATAATACAGATAGTGGGGTTTTTAGCTTAGGCTTTCCCCAAAGTATTTTCATGTGTATTATGCAATTGATTCTTCTTCTTTTGGTTATATTGTTTGGCTCGATCTTTAAGCTTCCACAAATTGATAGTAGAAGTAGGCTATAGTATTTTTCTTTGATTTAGATTGCATTATCGGGTTAACCTGCATCAGATTTTCTACATCTATAACCACACCCTGGCCTTGTTATGCATGCAGTTGGGGTTCTAGGTCAATGAAACATGGTTCCAGCTTAGGGATTGACCACCTGGGGTGTTTCTTCAACTCCTGGGTGATATGTAGTCCTTGTAGGATGTCAGTTTGTGGTTAGTAAGTCTCAGTTGTAGGCCCCACTTCCTTAACTAGAACTAGGAGGTTGAGTCATGTCATGGTGGCACTCCACTTCAAATTTACCCAGAGGGCTTGTAAAAATGGGTAAATGTGGGGAGGGAGGTGTTACATATTGGTATTAGAGCAAGGTTGCAACACTGGACCTCGGGGTAAAAAGCATATCGTCATACAAGTTTGTATGTTTGGCATGCAGGTATGATGGTTCATGGTTGTTATATATATATATATATATATATATATATATGCCATTCTATTGTTTTGGTTACATGCGTGATAGATGTTATTTAATCAATGTGGTCATATGCATGTGCGTCAATTAGTCATGCATGATAGTTATCTTGTTATTATATGCATTGTGGTTATATGCATGATGATTATGGTCATTGTAGTTGAGTTCTTGATATTATTATGTATCCTTTTAATCTAGATCGACCTGTGCATATGGTTATGGCTATGATATTCAAGTATGAGTCAATATATTTGTGATATCATGTCATACTAATTTGGAATGACTTATGTAGATGTGTTATCCTCCCTTAAGATATATTGAGGTATGAGTGTCATTATGTAGTATATTTGGTTTATCTAACATGGTATATTTGCAGGAGACAGAAGATTAGGGATGAAGAGTAGAGTAGTGGACTACGGTTCACATGACTCCCTTTACAGGACTGGCGTGAAATATACGGAATGGAAAAGTGGCATGATTATGTCGTATGTTTTCAAGTACAAATGTATGAGAAATAAAAATAAATTATTGGTAAGTGTGGTTAAACTTAGTAGAGCTTTGGAGATCCCATTTCCATAGTTGGACATTTGAGATCAGGCCATTATAGTAGTTGCCTCCTTCTACCTTAGTGTGGACCATGGACAGTAAGGGGTTATGTTTATAGGTTGTTTGAATGTTTGATTAATTGCATGATATGAGTATGTGTCTATAAGATTGCATGAAGGAATGATCTTGTTTTAAGACAGTTGTACTAACACAATATGTGCTGAGACAATTGATATGCACTTGAAAGCAAGTGGGTGCTAGTTGTAGTATTATGACTAATGACTATGAGTTGATTATGAGATGGTTGTTAGTCTTGGTAAAGGTTGATTTCAAATTAATAGACACAATGTCTTGATCTTTGGAACATGTGATTGATATGTGTGAAGAGTTGCAAGGCAACATGCTTGGTATCAATGTGACAAGGCAACAATTCATTTGTTTATATAACTAACAATTGGGTGATGTGATAGCACATAATAAGTCTCAATTGCAGCAAAGAAAAGGTAAAAGAAAGGAATTAGGTGAGAATTCCTTTGGCTATGTTTATAAACCACAATCCAAATGAATGAGTGCTTTGCATGAATGCAAGAAGTCTTCTTAACCTTTATTGTGTCCAACATTATGTGGATATGTGTTATATCCATGAACATGTATTTGACATATATAAAAAATTGTTTCCATTTATGGTTGGATTCATCAAGGATTTGGAGTTCCTTGAGAGATGATGTATGTACATGTTCAGTTATAGGTCAGCTTGTTGGGTAAAACAAGGTAATGTAAACGATATATTGTTATGTTTATTTATGTATTAACAGTTGTTTGTTTATGGTAGTATGATGCATGGAATTGCATGGAAAAAGAGACTACCATGAAATCTTGAAGAAGGCTTGGGTTGAGCTTTCCCTCGGAAGCAATGGGAACCCATGGGGATTGAGTCATGGTGTATGTTGAAAGTTTTGTGTTTTTGGTGCTTTGCATTTTTGCACCTGATTTGCAATTTTGTTTATGTCTGGTGAATGACCTTGCCACTTTGTTTGTGGTGTCGTATTGCTATTGTTTTTTCGTGGTTTTCTTCTTGTTATTGCCTTTTATGTTTTGAGGATCTTGGGAATTGGTTGAGGAAAGAGTAAAGTTAATGGAGCTCAGGGGGAGCTGAATGAAACCCAACAGGTAATGTAAGACCTTGATGAAGCTCGATGCATGTATAAAGGCAGCTGAAGACAAGAATACAACAACTAGTTAGATTCGTTGGGTCCATTGGTGTAAATGGATGGTGGCAGTACAATCATGAGAAAGGTAACCATGAAAGGTAAAGTGAATGGATTTTAGGTATCAGATGCCTTGGATATGATTGAGAATTGTTGTTCTCAATGTTGTGAATGTGTTGCGTGGACAAAGGGAGTTCTCTTAACCTTGACCTTATGAATACTGGTAATTGTGTTGTGATTATGATTATGCTAATGATTTATATACATACATACATACATACATATGTACGTATGAATGCCATTGTTTGACAGGGCTGTCAGGGATCGTTCTTATTGAAGAATGATTGCTTTATGCAGGTGAATGGTATGAAAATGTTCCTGGTTTATGAGAAACCAAGTGGGTAGAGTAGCCCTAATAGATATATGAGATTAGTATCATATTGATATGATTTGCTATTATTTTCTTATAACTATGCATATGTTTATGTTATTATAGGCGATGTTGAAGGATACACCAACAGAATGAAAGTAGTGTGATCTGCGACATGCTGGGACAAGCATGAAAAGTGGAAAGACACTAGAGGCAAGGTTTCTTGGTAGAGATAGTGTGGTCTCTAGATGTGCAAGCACTACTGTTGTGTTGAGTACATGTGGTATTGTGTTATGTGTATTGTGTAGTCGTTGTATGATGTGTATTCGTTGTATTGTATTGTGTGCACGTATATGTGTGTTATTGTACACCAGGTGTAGGCGTATGTGTTGTGTTGTACACTGAGTGTGTGTATGTATCGTACAATGTGATGGGACAAGCATGTATGGGACTGTATTGGCCCTTGTTGCTGATATTGAGGGTTAAGGTGGTTTAGTCTTTGGATTCCCTTGTTTCTAATATTGAGGGTTGAGACGGGTTAGTCTCTGGATGCCCTATTTTGTGATATTAAGGGTTGAGGCGGTTTAGTCTCAGGATACCCTTGTTACTGATATTGAGGGAGGAGGTGCTTTAGTCTCTAGATTCCATTGTTGCCTTGAAGAGAAGAGAAGGCACTGGGTGCTTTCCAATTTTGGCAACCAATCCAGTATGTGTGCGTGATTGATAAGAAGAGAAAGCATGGGTGCTTGCTAGGCTTGGAAACCAATTCAGTGTGTCTACAGAAAGGACAAAGAACAAAGGCAGAAGAAAATAACTGTTTGAAAGATAAGTATCAATATTTTATTTCATTTTTAATTATGCACATAGTCCATGATTCTGATTTATGATGGTTGAGTTTTGAGCTCACTGGATGTGATATGTCTATACATGATGATTTGATCAAAGAGTTAATTTGACTTTGCTATGATAGGAAGTAAATAGAATTGCAGGTGTACCTTATTGGCGAGCCATCAATGAGGTATGATTTAAATTTATTTCAAATCCTTTTTAGTCTAATGGAAATTATGTGCTTGGTATTGGAAAGCAAGGAAATGCATAGTTTGGGTGGTTGAAACTAACTGCAAGAATTAGCAGCAACAACAAAAGGAATTGGAAAAAGCAGTAGTATGCTGGTAAAGCATTTAGGAGCAGGGCCATTGTGGGACAATGGTACCCAATAATTTCCATTGATTGCCACGAGCATGTTATGACATTTATCATGGTTTTGAGGCAGGGATAGGCCTTGGTTTTTGGACCTTTTGATGAGAGTGAACCTTGCCAAGGGATGGATCGCCTAGGAAGGGGATGCCAAGGAACTTGGAAGGTGAGTAATTGCATAAAAGGGGGTGACTGGATTGCCCGAAGGATTGTGTATCAGAGAAGGGAAGGTCGGGGAATGAATTTGTTTTGGTCATTAGCATTTCCAGATGGAATCAGAAGCACATTGGGAGTGTACCCTGGAACAATGAGCTGGTAACTGTTCACTGAGGGAACAAGTAGCACAAGGATCGTAGCATTGGACATTAAATGCAAGTTTGAATTTGGTAGTGGATTCTAGACTTCCTGGGAAGGAGGTGAATCCTGATATTACTTTGAGGGTGGAGGTGTGAGCCTTTGGATTCCCTTTTTGTTGATGCAGGAATCATATCCTTTTATTTGCTGGTTAAAGAAAATGTGCATATGTATATATGTGTATTTTATTGTGAATATTGTATCGAGTTGGATTTATAAAGCTCCATGAACAATATGTTTATTTGTTGGTTGAAGCAAATGTGCATAAGTATATGTGGTTTTTATTGTAAATACCATAATATGTTGTGTTATAAAGATCTAGTAAGTAGTATGTTTGTCATATTGGTCATGGTTTTCAGTGGTTTTTTATTGTAATTACTGCATCGAACTGGGTTATAAAGCTCCATAGGTAGTGTTGGCAAGGTCAATCCCCTCTGCGGACAGAGGCGATCCCTACTAGCCCAGACCGGGTCTAGCAACAATCAAACAATGCTATCAAGCAAGTTCCTAATTGCAAATTAAAGGTAAATGATGCGAGCCTACTTGGATTCCAACACTAGTGTTGTAGAAGAGTCGACACTCCCGTTCTTTTGCTCCGGCCGGTCACGATTCTCATGATCTTCGTGAATGGACACCTGCACATGCAAAGAACGACACAAATACAAGCATAAAATCCAATAGATGCAATTATATATCAGTCAGAAAAGATATAACTCAAACATTATTACAATGAACAACAAGAGTGGAACCATAATGATAGTCATCTATTATTGATAAACAAAAAAGAAGAATACAACCATAGTTCTGACGTTAAATCCTCCTTTGGCTGGGTGATCAGCTACATATGCCTTGCAAAGCTTGTTGGGATTAGGAACAAGCCTCTCTCTCTTTGATTATGAATGCAAAGAAGACTCTTACAACAATCTCTTAGACTTCTGAAAGTATAATTCTCCCTATGCTCGAACTAGCTTGTCAAATGCAAAAAAACAAGATTTTATAGATGGAGGAGGAGGAGATAAGATCAATCACACCATCTATGGGATTGGGTTTATCCTCAAAAGCTATTATGGATAGAGGAAAGGGAGATACGATGAATCAAGACATCCATGGGATTGGCATTATCCTTAAAAAGCTTCATGAGTCGAAAGGAAAAAACCTTCGGGCGTGCATTTGTTAAAAAGCTTTCCCAAACTCGGTTGGCGCGGGTATAGATCTGAGACAGAGCGCCAACTGGCGCGCCCTCTTTGGAGGATTTCCCCCATTGGCGCGAGTAATACACTGTGGATCCGTGCTAATGGAAAAAGGGAACTTTTTAAGGATATTCTGCAGGAGATGTCTTCAGGGCATATGAAGTCCATACTTAGGGGAACATAATGCAAGTGTTTTCAAGTTATGTCACTTCTCACAGGTCCCGAAATGAGTCCTCCAAAGTGTGGGAAAGGGGTAACAGGGACGGTGACAAATGGTGACAAATTATTGTGTAACAGATACCCCTAAAGCATGAGGCCCGAGAGAGAGAGAGGGGTGAAATGCTTTACAAGAACACATGCAGCTGCCGCCGGAGAATCTGCATAGAGAGGTACAACTGATAGCTCAAGTACATGATATATGTGGTATGGGTGCAGCCATCCATAACAGAGTACATAATAACCTAGATCCAAGGTATGGGCGCAACCATCCGGTGAGGATTGATGAATAGACTCAGGCATGGTCGCAGCCATCCAGTGAATGTAACATGTAATAATCACAATAATCCACAAAATCACAGCCTGGATTCCAACAGACAAAATCCAGGGTCTTGCGCTCCATCTCGACCCGAACAAAAGTACAAGTTCAAGCATGTGAATACATAAGTCGAAGTCGAACATGCATGAACATCGTCTGATTACCAGTCAATAATGAAAACTGTTAACAGACGTGAGAGGTACCACCAATAATGACAATGGCCCTCAAGGTACTATAGGTACAATCTACGGCGTGCGAATCAGTGAGCTGGCGTCGAACACCCGTAGAATCATTCGATTGGAGGCCAATGATGAAAACCTCACGTCGAATATGAAGAACCTGCCATTGAGGCATGCAGGCTCCAAGGCACCAAAAGGGAGTCTCTAGATCAGCTTCCTGGGTAATGAGCTGAAGTCGACAGGAAGTGATCTTGATCGAAGGTGGGCCATAGTGTTTCCCACATCATCGACACAAGACAGAGGAAGAATGTTGTGGCGAATCAGAATTATGTGAGCTATCAAAGGGAGGTTGTTATTCTGCAAGGTCAACTTCTCTTGAACATATCAGCGACACGACAATGGACTTGGCAGTATTTGACATCAATGGATCAAAGGTCATTGTGACGAGGCAATGAGCAAATGAGAGGTCAAACCGGATCACCCAAATCCACTGAGGCAAGTGAAAAACGAGATGAGATGTCCCCACCCAGACACGAAAGCAGACAAGTGCCATGTTCAAGAGCGACATACTGCCGACACGACAATAATTATGGTTCCATTTTCCCCCACCATTTCTGGCGAGTAACCCAGTTATTTTTATTAACAAGCTTGACGGGGATAGCATATGCTTGTAAAGCGTCATCTCGATGGACTCCAATGTCATCAAGTTTTAACGAGTCTGACAGAGGAAGAACTCGACGTCTTTTCATGTTTAGAGAGTTTGAAAAGACAGCAGAAAAGAAAACTCCAAGGGTGTCCTTTTTCGTAAAATTGTGTCTCTCGAGCCCAAAAAAGTATAAAACGATGCTCGAAAGAACCGCCCGACCATTACGATCGAGGAGTACTTTTCATGAGTAGTGATTTCAACCTGAAAAAGTAAAAAAGCGATCGAAACCACGTCGCTTCATAACCGTTAACGAACCTGAAACGACAAGGGTCCGATGATCTTTTCGTTTTTACACGGTCAGAAAAGAGTTTAAAGACGACCACCTCTTATTTACATTTAACGAGTCAAGAGGGATAACTCGGTGATCTTTTCACATTTAAACGGTCGGAAAAGAGCTGAAGGTAGACCTCCATTTTTATTCTCTTTAACGAGTCAAAAAAGGAAAAGTACTCGGCAATCTTTTCATCTTTTACGAGTCTGAAAAGAGCTTAAAGGAGACTCGTCCTAAAGGAACGAGTGGTATAAAGGGTAGCAACTGGTTCTGGCAATGGTGGAACTACTCAAAACATGTAATGGTCAAGAGGTTGGCTAATAAAACCACTCATCGCTGCGGTTCCTCAGGAAAGGATAAACAACCAAGTGGAAGCATATGATCGGCCAAAGAGATGGTGGCGATGGAATGAAACAACCAAGGCTCATCTAACAGAATTTAGCGGATAGGCAGCAATCACAAGATGTAAATTAGGTATGGGTTTGTTTTTACACAAGCTTGAACCATGGAGAACTCTGCTTGGATTCGGTTTCATGTTTACGCAAGCTTGAAACGAAAAACTATGCTTGTTATGAGTTCGCATGCCCCCAACATAATAACGCAAAATGAGGTACATGCCCCCCAAGCTTCATTGCATTCAACAAAGTGGATGGAATGAAGGTTCACTCTCGAGATCTATGAAAGACTCGACTTGTATTTTACGAGATCTTAATCAAAGACCCGATTTGGAAAGGAGGAGATGTTTCATTTTTTAATGAGGTTGACCTAGGAAAAGAACTATCCTCATAACCCTTATTTCATTTTTTAATGAGCTTGACACAAGATTAGGAACTATGCTCGGACAGACCTAGTTTCATTTTTTAAGGAGCTTGACACAGGAAAAGAACTATGCTCCGCCCGAACTTCATTAGAATGAACAGGAAGTCGGGGCTTCCAAGAGTGCCACTCCGGGTGGAAGGGTAATATCTCGGAAGTCAGGACCCAATGCCCCCAGGACACTATGCACGATGGCGGCATCACTGGATACAAGCACGGGATAAGTGGCCACGTAGTTGATCTGTGGTGGGGTAGATGCAACTGGTGGATGAAAACCAGGAGGGGATGACGACTGCGCAGGAGGGACCCGGGGACGAACGAACGATAATTGATCTATAGTCATGATTCTTCCATCGTGTGGAAAGCAAACCACACGGAAAAGTGAAGAGACCAGGGCCCCCATGGCATATACATAGTCACGGCCAAGGAGAAGACTGAAATCTAAAGCACCTTGGGTAACCGATACGTCTATATAGACGGTTTTGCCTCCCAAAGTAATAGGGAACTTTGGAAGGATCCCTAATGGTTGACTAGTTCCTCCGTCAAAAGCCGTCAGATTCGATGCGACTGGCACAAGCTGTGGGGAACCCAAAGATTGCCAAGTAGTGGCAGGCATAAGACTAACAGATGCACCCTCATCCAAAACAGTGCCAGGTATCGCCTTATTATAGGCGTGTACCGTGACCCAGAAAGGCACATGGGATGGAAGGCGGGAGGTAGTCAAATGACTCCAGTCGAAGGAAACGACTGAACTACTTGGTGGGGGAATCGTATGATTGCCCCCCTTCTCTAAAGGGACCGAAGCAGGACTCTCGGGAGCAGCTGGAATAGAGAATCATTTTCAGACGCAGGAGAATCTGAGGAGACGAGAATAACATGTGAATGATGCTCTTCCGAAACAGAGTGGTCGACGGGTGGTGAACTCGAGTCGACACTCTTTTCGATCAATGGTTGGTCTGGAACAGGTTTGGTAGAGCCAGGTTCAGGAAGAGGAGGCTGGACAAGAGAAGAATTTGAATCAATCTCTTTGTCAACAGGGGGACGATCTGCAGTTGCAGAGAGACTTTGATATCCAACGGGAAGTTGGGGTGAGGGAACTGCGAGACTTTCCAAGACAACAGAGGCTTTATCCATGAGCGGACAAAGGTGAAGGGGATGATTGCCTTCACAAAGTCTACAGGGGATTCGAATCTTCCCTTTTCCCTTACCATTTCCAGCTGATAAGGTAACATCGCCGTGAGCTTCAGAGGATGATGAGGGGCGGGCTAGATCGTGAGACCATACCCATAAGACCCTGGGAATGCCAGGACAATCGCGAAGAAGGTGGTCATCCTTGCACAATCTACAAGGAAATTTGACCTTCCGTAGAGGAGCAGAAGGTGGCCCGACTTGAGGTGGACTCGGAGGAGTAGTGGCACTTTTAGCCTCTCCCTTAGAGACTTCTTCTTCTTCTTCTTCTTCTTCTTAGTCACCTGGTTACTCGAATCTAGACTTTCACCAGGCGAAGTAGAAGATGAGGATGTAGAAACAGGCGAAGAAGGGGAGAGGTCCACCTTAGAATCAACATGATGTTGTTCAGGTGGAGGGACTGATTGACCAGAAGTTGAGACGACAGGGACCAAAGAGGTTGGGAACAACCAAACAGGCAACCCAACAGTTAACCCTGGGAGGGACAACGTTGCCATGTAAGGAGCACCAACATTCCCAAAAGGAGCGAAATGACCAGGGTTTCCGTCAGAGGGGATCCCTGGGTTGGTGAACCCCGGAAAAGTTGCCATCGAAAAAGAAGCCTACTCAAGCTAATGCAAACAAGATCTAACCAGGTAAATGTGAATCACGTCCGAATAAATTTTAAGACAAAGGAACTGAACTTGACCTTTTCATGTTTTAAGAGTCGAGAAAAGGACGAAAAGGTGACTCTAGTCACCTTCGAATGTTTAGTGAGCCCGAAGTGACAAATGCTCAGGTGAGCCTTTTCTTTTAGGGAGTCCGAAAAGGATCAAAAGTGACTACTCTGGAGAAACTAGGCAAAGGGTTTACCAAACAAATCCGTAAAACTGCATATACACCTTGGCAATCATATGAAAACCAAGGACTTTCCGTACGACAGTCAATCTTCCCGAATGCTGTGTTCAGTGCATTATGGCTTGTAAGGCGGCAGACACGGCTTCCTGTGGATAAAGGATGATAACCTAGTGGGGTCTCCCCATATACTCGACGGTACGTGGGAGCACAAATCTGTGCTAGAACACTATTGAGTCACAAAAGGAGGAATCACCCAACCTTAATGTGAAACAACAATGACTAGGTTTAACGACGCCAGAACACATTTCTAGCCTAGACCTCTAGATGTATGCGTTAAGTTCCAATGCATTTTTAGATTCATTCAGTTCATTTTACGGTTGATCTTTGATTAGGTTTCAGTTTCCAGGTCCTACCGTATGTAATCTCTCACAATTTCCTAAATGCAAGCTATATGCCAAAATATATCATTTCATTCGATGAACGCTAGCTACGAGAGAGTTGAGATCTTTCAATCAAACAAAATGACCATAAAACAATCAACAATAACTCTAATGCAGCTAATGGCAATAAACAAAACTTTTCTTTAAAGTAACTAATTGCTAACAACAACGAAAAGCTCTAATTTCCATTCACTAATTCAAAGCAAAAGAGATTGTTCGTTTTCTTTTCGATGGAAAAATGCACTAAACAAATTTTGAGAGATAATAACAAAGAGTAAGATAATAACAAAGAGTAAAAGAAACATATTTTACTCAATGAAAACACAATCAAGTCCCTGAAACACCAAGGCAATCTTTCAAACCAAAAAAAATCACAAAGACCTCAATGAGCTATGTAATCTAAGCCCAAACGAAGCCAAGCGAAATCCAAGCGAAAAAGAGGTAAATCGCTTGAATAACACAATAAAAATCTTTAACAATCACTGAACAAGTGCAAGAGAGTAACCAAAAAGTCGACTGGACCAACAGAAGGCCAAAACTCCTAAGGAAGGCTCGATGCACAAAGCCACTAGATGCCCTAGGGCTAAAACGTGAAATCGGTAGAAAAAAGCAAACACCCAAAGGGTAAAGGCCAAGAACCAGTCAAACAAAACTCTAACACACTCAAGTGATTGAGAGGAAGTATCCAGACACAAAAACCAAGCCTGGAAGGCTAAAAAAACGCAAACTCTAAAAGGTTCCCTGGGCTGGTGCGACTTTCAGGCTAAAATTAGCGCCAATTGAGGATTGGCGCGGGCTGTACATTGACAAGCGGCGCCACTGTCATGCAAAAAAGAGCGCCAATTGAGTTTGCTATTCTAAAATAAAAAATAAGCAATCCAAGACTAGGCCAACAGTACCCAGACAGATCAAGAAGCAAGAGACAACCAAAGAATCAACCCAGAAAGCTGACCAAGCAAGCAAAACAAGAAAAACCAAAGAGGCAAGACAAAATCCAAGCTGTTTAGTTCGTAAACCAAACCGGAGATTGACTGAAGTGGCGTTGATCTACTTCGATAATGCAAAGCAATAGCATTTCGAAGGCTATCTGGCCGTACTTCAGGCTCCGTCTAAAGTTTACAAATCAAACAACAAGCTAACTTCCAAGTGCAGTCGCCAAATTTTTGGCAAGGTAAATCCCCTCTGCAGACAGAGGCGATCCCTACTAGCCCAGACCGGGTCTAGCAACAATCAAACAATGCTATCACGCAAGTTCCTAATTGCAAATTAAAGGTAAATGATGAGAGCCTACTTGGATTCCAACGCTAGTGTTGTAGAAGAGTCGACACTCCCGTTCTTTTGCTCCGGCCGGTCACGATCCTCACGATCTTCGTGAATGGACACCTGCACATGCAAAGAACGACACAAATACAAGCATAAAATCCAATAGATGCAATTATATATCGGTCAGAAAAGATATAACTCAAACATTATTACAATGAACAACAAGAGTGGAACCATAATGATAGTCATCTATTATTGATAAACAACAAAGAAGAATACAACCATAGTTCTGACGTTAAATCCTCCTTTGTCTAGGTGATCAACTACATATGCCTTGCAAAGCTTGTCGGGATTGGGAACAAGCCTCTCTCTCTTTGATTATGAATGCAAAGAAGACTCTTACAACAATCTATTAGACTTCTGAAAGTATAATTCTCCCTATGCTTGAACTAGCTTGTCAAATGCAATAGAACAAGCTTTTATAGATGGAGGAGGAGGAGATAAGAACAATCACACCATCTATGGGATTGGGTTTATCCTCAAAAGCTATTATGGATAGAGGAAAGGGAGATACGATGAATCAAGACATCCATGGGATTGGCATTATCCTTAAAAAGCTTCATGAGTCGAAAGGAAAAAACCTTCGGGCGTGCGTTTGTTAAAAAGCTTTCCCAAATTCGGTTGGCATGGGTATAGATCTGAGATAGAGCACCAACTGGTGCGCCCTCTTTGGAGGATTTCCCCCATTGGCGCGAGTAATACACTGTGGATCCGCGCTAATGGAAAAAGGGAACTTTTTAAGGATATTCTGCAGGAGATGTCTTTAGGGCATATGAAGTCCATACTTAGGGGAACATAATGCAAGTGTTTTCAAGTTATGTCACTTCTCACAGGTCCTGGAATGAGTCCTCCAAAGTGCGGGAAAGGGGTAACAGCGACGGTGACAAATGGTGACAAATTACTGTGTAACGGTAGTATGTTTTATTTTTAGCGGTTTGTTGGTCATAGGTGTCATAGAACACCGAGGACGGTGTTACCCCAATGGGGGGGGGTTTGTAACAACCCCGAGTTAAGTTTCCATGTAAATAAAAATAAGACGAAGGTTATGGGACACATCTTCCAAGCTAAATGGTGGGGAAAACATCACATTGGGGGTCACTTTCGATTTGTTATGGCTATGGAAATTGGTAAAGGCATTAGCAAAGACAAAGAGGCAATAATTGGCATTTATTTATGAAAATAGGAGAAAAGGAAGGTGAAGGGAAACAAATATGCATGCAAGGGAAATTAGAGGAAAAATGAAGGAAAATGAAGAAAATAGAGGCATCGATGATAAAAAGGCACGTGAGAATAAGTTGACGACTTTTGCCCATCTTTGGAGTAGGTGTATCAAAGGAAAGAGGTCGAGAACTTGGACAAGCATACAGACAAGCAAAGGAAGGAAAAGAATAAGTAAGGAAAGCAAGGAGAAGGTTGGAACAACAACTTCCACAAGAGGATTTTGCAGGTAACATATTGCACGTGTGATTTCTTGACTGAGGTGTGAATGCATCGTACATGAATTTGTTTATTTGGTTCATTTGCTATCATTGGCATAGGTTTTGTCAGTTTTGATAGTGGTTTCAACCTTGCCTTGCCATTTTCGGGATAACCATGGTGTTATGGGATTCATTTCTTGGTTGAGCTTTGGATTGCCAAAATATTTTGGAACCGAGTGAGGTGGTCTTAGGAAAATTCCCAAGGGTTGGGGTGGAGATGGTTTTCTATGGGAGTCCCTTGAAAAGTGGGTGGAGACAGGAAAATTCCTCAAGGTATGGTGAATGAATTATGAGGCATCTAAGTTTGTTTTGGCTTTGTGATCTCTTGACTGGTTTTGGTGAGATTGTGATAGTTTGAGGGTGGAGGTGGTTTAACCTCTAGATTCGCTTGGTTGTTTATGTCTTGGTTTATCCCATGAGATTTGACATTCATGCTTGGAATATGGCACGAGGGTGATTGGATGAAAGAAATATTTGGTTCAACTCAATATATGGTCAAGTGGTACGTGGAAGTCCTTGACTTGGTTGGATTTTCCATAAGTAATAACAAGTTATTATTCTATTGTAATCTATGATCATTTATACTTGATATTATGTGGATTTGATGGTTGTTCTATCATGGTTACTATTCTGATTATATGTTGGTTATAAGCATGGTTCTATAACATGTTCTTGTTATGCCTCTTATTATTCTTCGATTAGTTGATGAATGGTTGATGAATGCATGGGCTAAAAAGTGTTGTTGCAGCTACTTGAGAGGGTATTAGACATTCTGAGTGATTCACAACTAAAGAACATAGATTTACACTCAGACATGCATTCATGACTTGTAGCTTACATGTATACCATGTGTTTGACAAAATGCCTAGTATGTTCTGGTCTGTCTAGGTCAAGTTTATTACTGAAGTTTGTATTTTTATCCTTGTCATAATTTCATTCATCATTTTGAGAAGTTTTAGGCAGTTTGGGGTAGTGTTTTGGAGGCTGATTTGGAAAGGTGGCTCAGATATTGGGACCGCACCCTCTGAACTAGATATTTTAGGCTACAACCACACTCAAGTAGTGTTGTGCATGCGGTTGGGGGTCTATAACCACACCCTAGCCTTTTCATGCTCCGGTTGGGGCTCTAGGTTAGTGAAACAAGGTTCCAACTTAGGGATTGATCACCCGGGGTGTTTCTTCAGTGTCTGGGTGATCTGTATTCCCTGTAGGATGTAAGTTTGTGGTCAATAAGTCTCAATTGGAGGCCCAACTTCCTTTACTGGAACTAGGAGGTCGGATCATGTCATAGTGGCACTCTGCTTCACATTTACGAGAGGGCTTGTAAAAGCGGGTAAATGTGGGGAGGGAGGTGTTACAAAACCTTCTTTTGATAAACCATTAGAATGTTCATTCCATACTTTGTAGATATGATGAAAATAAATGGAGACAAACTTTATTCTTATAATCAAAATCTCATCATAAGTAGGACAAAAAAGAAAGTTTTCACATGGATAAGAACTATCCATCCACTTAATAACCATTCGAGAATACATAAAAAATTGAATTTTGTTAGAAATGTTTTCAAAAGATAACATAAGAGTGAGCTTCAAAGCCATAAGTTCTACAAAACTTATATCCCATTCCCATATCATCTTTGAATTTAAACCAATGTGAATCTGACAATGCATTGGCACCTATACTCCTCAAACCTATGGAACCCTTTAAGTTGCTTCTTCAGAGAACGAAACTTGTATATAATCTCAAACTCAATTTTCCTACTAAGCTTTTCAACTCTAAATTTTATAAAATTGTTGAGAAAGTTCACTTTGCATAACATATTGAATATGAAGAATAAACCTATCATCAAATAGACTGGAATTCCAAGGAAATCCAGTACACCATGTAATTATTAACTAAACTAATTTGACACTCTTAATAGCTACATTCCCATCCCATCTCCCAATACATTCTCCATAAAATTATTACTCCATACATCCGTTAAGCCCATGGAATGTTATATATCCTTGCGAGTATGAATAATGTATGAAGTTCATGAAATAAGTAAACGTAGAATTGATTCATCATTTACATTACATAAAGAGCATCAACCATACCCACTCATGTTCCTTTTTTTATAGAAATTATCCCCTGTAAAGAGCCAAAAATATATAAATATGATCTTTTACAAGGAACTGAATCTTCTTCCACTGTGAAACTAAATCTTCATTAACAACACCTTCACTTTGTACCTCGTTGACAAGCTTTGGAGAATAAGAACTCATGATTGGATTCGTTGACCAAATCAATTCATATTATTCTTCTTTGATCCTTGCATGGATAGACCTGAGAATTGAAATATACCCCTCCCACAACACAACACCATCACATTTAGACCAGTTTGAGTTTCTAACTTCAATTCTTGTCTCCAAATAATTATGAGGTGAACATCTTCCACATTAGAAATAGTAAATAATATCTTCTCCCTATGGGTGTTAATGAGATCCTTTGGAAGCCTATAATTTTCATTGTAAATAACCTAACGATATTCTCTAAGCCTTATCCCATGACCATCCCCAACCTTGCACACCAACCACTCTCTGATTAAAGAAAAATTTTAATTATTTCCTTCCAAATGATTGAACCATATGGAAAGAGTTGACTCGGGATATTAATCAATATCCAACTAAAGTATGATCAATATACTTCTAAATGAGCACCTCATACCATAATCATTTGCTTGAAATTAAACCCCAAACACTTTTTTCATAAAGGGATATTGTAAATTGATAAATATTTTTTTAATCCCCACCTTCCCATCTCCTTTTGAGTTTTTATTCTTTTCCATTTAACTAAGTGTATGCCCCTCATTTCCATATTCCTAAATAAGTTGATATGTAGCTTATTCTCCTTAACTTATCTATGACCCCTTTTCAAATAAAAGCTAATGACATCCATTACATAGGAATAAATTTGGTTACATATTTTGTTAGAAAATTATATATTACAGAGCAATGGAACACATAAAATATTGCAGAAACAGAAACACAAAAAATGCATAAAACAAGAAAGAGACACAGATATACGTGGTTCACCCAATTTGGGCTACGTCCACAGAGAAACAACTAGTCCTTCCTTTATATTATCTAGCATAATTAAGAGATACAACCTAGAACAAACCCATTGTAGTTTCCTCTTCACTCTCACACAATCTCCTCTCTCTTTTGTCGCTTAGAATACACATCCGCATAGCCACAATACAATTCCCTCATATATAGCGAGGGGTTTCCTTCTAGGGCAAAAAACTCTAAATTAAACATAGCTTTTACCGTCAGATCACCCGTTTAAGGTACGACCTAGATTGATTATGAAATTACAATATTTTACAAGGCAATTTTACATCTATTTTTAGCTTCGTGGGGGCCGCCCTTGGACTCCCCTAGCGGCGAACAAATGGGTGGTGTTGCCGCCCCATTACAAACTAGGTCTAATGCGGTAATGCCTCTAAATAAAGAAGATAATCAGGCTCCACACCCAACAATCTCCCACTTGGATACTGATTATAATAACTCCACTGCTGCTTCATTTGCTAGACAATGACTCCACTTTGGACTTGGATGTTTTTCATCTTCATCATCATACTTGAAACCAATTGAAACTAAGCAGAATCTCAATTTATCCCTGGTTACAACTTTTGTTAACATATCTGCAGGATTCTGGCTAGTGTGTATCTTTTCCAGCTTCAACTGTCCATCTTCCAACACTAACCATATGAAATGGTACTTGAGTTGTATATGTTTAATCTTGGAATGGAATGCAAAGTTATTTGCAAGATGAATGACACTTTGGCTGTCACTGTATAACCTGCACAATTCCTGTTTCTTACCTAATTCATCAAGAAACCTTTGTAACCAAATCATTTCTTTACTAGCCTCTGAAGTAGCAACATACTTTGCTTTTGTTGTTGAGAGTGAAACAACACTCTGCAATTTTGAAACCCAAATGACAATTGTTCCACCTACAGTAAACACATACCTTGTGGTGTTCCTCCTAATATCTCTATCGCTTGCCATATCTGCATCAACATATCTCTATAGAGCAATGTTTAAACCACCAAATCATAATGCTTGATATGTGGTACCTCTCAAATACCTGAGAATCCACTTCACTGCCATCCAATGTTCTTTTTTTGGATTGTTCATGTACGCACTTACAACTCCCACTGCATGTGCAATATCAGGGCTTGTGCAGACCATTACATACATTAAGCTTCCAACTGCTGATGCATATGGAACTTTAGACATATAATCCATCTCTTCCCGAGTCTTGGGACACATCTCCTTACTTAGTTTGAAATGGCTAGCCAAAGATGTAGTAGTTGGTTTTGCGTTCTGCATATTAAATCTTTCCAACACCTTCTGTATGTACTCACTCTGAGACAATGTTAATTTGCGATTTTTCCGATCTCTATTCTCATACCAAGGAATTGTTTTGCAGCACCCAAATCCTTCATTGCAAATGAATTTGCCAATTTTCCTTTGAGCACATTTATTTCCTGCATGTTAGACCCTGCAACAAGCATGCCATATACATACAATAATAATATAATATAACTGCCATCGTTTTGCCTTTTGAGATAACACAATGATCAAAGTGACATCTAGTATAACTTTGTTCAGACATAAACCTGTCAAATTTTAGATACCACTGCCTTGGAGCCTGTTTTAAGCCATTCAAGCTCTTCTTCAACCTACACACTAGTTTCTCCTTCCCTTTGACCTCATATCCTCGTGGTTGCTGCATATAGATCTCTTCCTCCAAATCCCCATGGAGAAAGGTCATATTTACATATAATTGCTCAAGATGCAAATCTTTTGTTGCTACTAGACTTAAAATAGTTATGATTGAAGTCATTTTAACAACATGAGAAAATATCTCATCAAAGTCTATACTTTTTTCTGTGCAAACCCCTTCACTAGAAGTCTAGCTTTATACCTTTTTCTACCTCCACCTTCTTCCTTCAACCTGTAAACCCATTTATTATGCACTGTTTTTTTACCTGCAGGTAACCTGACTAAGTCCCAAGAATGGTTATGTACCAAGGAGTCCATCTCTTCCTTCATGGCTAGCTCCCACTTCTTCCTAGTTTCTACCTACACTGCTTCTTCATAACATTCTGGTTCACCGAAATCAGTCAAAAATACATAATATAATGAAGGAGAGTATTGTTCAGGGGGTCTACTTATCCCAATAGATCTTCTAACACCACTTTCAGGTGTTTGAGGTGCCAGTGGTTGTTCTGGTTGTTGATCATTAGGATTTTCAGACACCTTTACTTTTTCTGTGATCTCATCAAGCATTATGTATTCTTTGTTTTCTTTTTCCTATTTCTTTTCCTGCATATGATCCTTATACAAAACCTTTTCATTGAATATGACATCTCTGCTCCTAATGATTTTGTGATTTTCATAATCATATAAGCGATAACCAAAATCATTAACACCATATCCAATAAGGTACACTTATTTGATTTTGCCTCAAGCTTTGTTCAATTTTCTTTATTAATATGGACAAAGGCTTCACAACCAAAAGTCTTTAAAAATAAGTAGTTTACATTTTTACTTGTCCATGCCTCCTCTGGAATACCTCCATCCAAGGAACTTGAAGGCCCTTTGTTTATTAGATAAATAACAATATCTACAACATTTGCCCAAAATTGTAAAGGCAATTCTGCATGCAATCTCATGCACCTTGCATGCTCCATGATTGCCCTTTTCATCCTTTCCAACACACCATTTTCTTGTGGCGTTCCTGAAACTGTCTTCTCTCTGCGAATTCCATGCTCTGAACAATACTTATCAAACTCTTTGCTGCAATAATCCCCTCAATTGTCTGATCTGAGACACTTCAACCTTTTTCTTGTCTCATTTTCAACCAAAGATTTCCATTTCTTGAAAGTACAAATACATCAAATTTATTTCGAATACAATAAATCCAGGTTTTTCTGGTTGCATGATCAATAAAATTAACACAATAACGAGAGGCACCAAGAGATGATACCTGAGCAGGTCCCCATACAGCTATATGAACAAGCTCTAAATTTTCGCTCTTCTTTTATTTCCCAACTTTGAGGAATATGACTCTATTCTGTTTTCCATAAACACAATTCTCATAGAATTCCAAATCAACTTGCTTCAAACCTAGCAACAGATTTCTTAAGTGAAGAATCTTCATCTCCTTCTCACTCGTGTGCCTGAGCATACGATGCCACAATGTTGTATCTTCTCCCGTAGAGGTTAAAGCATCAACAAAATTAGAAATACCATTGCACAAATATAATGTACCAACCTTTTCTCCTTTTGCTATTATCAGGGTTCCTTTAGCGACCTTCCAAGTTTTACTTGTAAAAGTAGTTACACAACCTTCACCTCCCAACTGCCCTGTTAAAATTAGATTTTTCTTTAGATATAGAACATGCCTTACCTCCTTCAATAGCCATTGGTTTCCATTCTGTTGTTTTATGAAAAATTTACCCATTCAAATGATTTTACAAGGTTTATCATCACCCAAACGAACTTGTCCAAAATCTCCTTGAACATAGTCATGAAAATGTTTCCTATCAGACATGGCTTGGAATGAGGCCCCTGAATCTACCACCCAGGCAACAATAATGTTTTCTAACGAAAGAATCAAAGCGTCTTGCAACACATCACCTGTCACATTCGCTTCATGATTATTTTCTTGCTGCACGTCTCCTTATTTTCCCTTCTGAGACTTACAATGTTTCTTTAGGTGTCCTTTCTTCCCGCATTTCCAGCACACTATCCGTGATCTGGACTTATTTTCCTTTTCTTGACTTACTGCAATATCTTGGGCTCTTTCCTCTTTCCATTTTTCTTCCCCTATTCTTTGCATTCAAAGCATTACCCGATGTCTCAGAAGAGTATTAAATAAACGATTCATAAGAAATATTTTATTTGAGGCCGAGTGTTTTTCACATAATTTGGCCAATGTCGACATTAAACCCTTTGTTGTCGTTTCCTTTGAAATATTAAAGGCTACCAACGTTGCTAGGCACAATCATATTGTTCCAAGTGCCTTTCTGTCGAGAATATCCCATCCCATGTCTGTCATACTCATTGACTTCTTTTTCTTTTCGCTCAATGGTAGGTACAGATCTTTCTGATACAGATAATCTTCCATCTGCATCTTCCACAACTGGTAGTTTTGGTCGTTAAATTTATCAACCCTAAACCTACCATCTTTTGCCATTGCTCCCACTCGAACCAGGAAACGTTCTCTCCTGTGAGTTTATCAGCTAGATAAACCTTTGTCTTTGATACCAGTTGTTAGAAAATTATATATTACAGAGCAATGGAACACATAAAATATTGCAGAAACACAAACACAAAAAATGCATAAAACAAGAGAGACACAAATATATGTGGTTCACCCAATTTGGGCTATGTCCACAGAGAAACAACCAGTCCTTCCTTTATATTATCTAGCAAAATGAAGAGATGCAACCTACAACAATTCCGTTGTAAATTTCTCTTCACTCTCACACAATCTCCTCTCTCTTTTGTCGCTTATAATACACATATGCATGGACGCAATGCAATTCCTCATATATAGCGAGTGGTTACCTTCTAGGGTAAAAAACCATAAATTAAACATAACTTCTACCATTAGATCATCCGCCTAATGATCAGCCTAGGTGGACTATGAAATTACAATATTTTACAAGGCAATTTTACCTGGCGGCGAACAAATGGGCGATGTTGTCGCCCCATTACGAACTGGGGTCTAATGCGGTGATACCTCTGAATAAAGAAGATAATCAGGCTCCACACCCAACATATTTATCAATATTAGTCTCCATGAGAAAGCCAATAATCACACCATATAAAGAGTGTTGTTAGCAATAATAATATTTAATTTGCTGCTAACTGATAATAAGACTTCAGATAAGATTCTGAATGTAATATTTTATATATATATATATATATATATATATATATATATATATATATATATATATATATATATATATATATATATAAAAATTGAATGATGATTTTACAAGGTTGAGGTGGTTCTCCTTAAATAGGAGTTGATTGGCCACACCTAATTAGAGAGACATGTCCCTTCGGGACTGATGTCTCTTCATTTAACTAATTATTTGCTAATTAATTGATTATAGTTAATAATTTATTTATCTAAATATTACTTTAATATTTTATTTAATTTGTTATTATTTTAGTTCATAACATTTCCTTCCCCTTAAGATGCTTTGTCCTCAAAGCATAGGTAGGTCTGGGTGTTGATGCATGAAACGTTCTAATTCCCAAGACGAATCTTCCTCTGGTAACCTCTTCCACTTGATGTATTCTTTTATTGTCTTAGATCGTAAAAACCTTTTCTCGGGTAGCGAGTATACCCTCAGGTTCAAGGACTATTCTTCCTTCTTCATCAGTCTCTGGTATTTCTGTTTGTGTTGTTTGATTTTGCCCTAATACTTTTTTGAGACTTGATACGTGAAAGGTATTATGGATTCGGCAATTGTTAGGTAACTTTAACCCATAAGCTACACTACTTATCTTTTTGATTATTTGGTATGGTCCATAATTTTTAGGTGACAATTTATTCTTCCCTTGTTGTTTTAGTGATAGTTGCTTATAAGGTTGGAATCTAACAAAAACCCAATCTCCCTCCTCGAACTCTCTTTCAGAACGGTGTTGGTCGGCTTGCTGTTTCATTCTATTATAGGCCATGGTTAAGTTTTCTTTTAGTAAGTTGATGATTCTTTGACTTTCTCCTAAGTGGTCTTGAACTCCTGGTAACCTAGAATCCAAGAGTGCAAAGTCCTTCCACCTGGGTGGCTCGTAACCATATAAGGCTCGGAAGGGTGTCATCTTAGCTGAAGTGTGGTATGCGGTATTATACCACCATTCGGCTAGGTGTAGCCACTGTGTCCATCTGTTTTGTTTATCTGTAACGAAACAACGAAGATATGCTTCCAAGCATTTATTAACAATTTCGGTTTACCCATTTGTTTGGGGGTGATAGGCCGAACTCATATTAAATGATATTCTTGCTTGATGGCAGAAATCCTTCCAAAATTTCCCTTTAAACCTTACATCTCTATCGTTGACTATGACCTTAGGAAACCCATGTAGTTTGTAAATGTTTTTACAAAACACATCAGCGATTTGTTTGGTTGTGTCAGTCTTTTTAATAGCCATAAAGTGGGCATATTTAGTGAGCCTGTCGACTACTACAAATATTTTCTCCTTTATGTCAGATGCAGGTATTCCTTCAATAAAATCCATCGAAATATCCTCCCACTTCTGATTTGGAATGTGTAGTGGAGGTAGCAATCCTGGAGGTGGAACATTTTCGCTCTTGTTTCTTTGACAAATATCACATTATGAAACATATTTTTGAATTTCCTTGCTCATACCCTTCCAATAGAATGACTGTCGGACGTTGTAGTAAGTCTTGTAGAATCCGACATGTCCAGCTGCTGGTGAATTGTGAGACTCCTTTAGTATTTTTACCTTAAACTTGGATGCAGGTGTTAGATAAATTCTCCCCTTGTACCAAAAGATGTCATTTTTCCACTCGAAGTTGGTATATTGACTAATCTTGTTAATCATGGAGTCACAATCCTTATCCTTGGCATTTTCGGCTTGTATTTCGTCCAACCATTCCGGAAGGACTATGATGGCAGCACATGTTGTGTGATCATCATCTTTACGTGAGAGTGCATCAACTACGACATTCTCCTTTCCCTTCTTGTGTAATATTTCTAAATCGAAAGCTGACAACTTCTCCATCCACTTCTGTTGTTCTGTTGATAATGTCTTTTGCTGAAGTAAGAATTGAAGACTGTTATGGTCAGTTCGGATTGAGAATTTACTTCCAAGCAAATACTGGCTCCATTTCTTCAGAGCGTGTATGATGGCGAGCATCTCCTTTTGGTATGTTGATTTTAAGCCTTCTTGTTTATTAAGTTTCCTGCTCTCAAATGCTATAGGGTGGTTGTCCTGCATCAGTATAGCTCCAATTCCAAACCTAGAAGCATCACATTCGACCACGAACAGTTTGGAGAATTCAAGAGTTTCTAGTACTGGTGTGGTTGACATCACTTCCTTTAATTTCTCAAAACACTTGTCCGTTTGATAATCCCACTTAAAAGAATTTTTCTTTAACAAATTCATCAGGGTGCTGTCAGATGTGCGTAGTTTTTTATAAATCTTCTGTAATACCCTGTTAAACCCAAAAATCCCCTTAACTTAGATATGTTCTTGGGTTTCGACCACTCTTTGATTGCCTTGATTTTGTTGGGATCCACTTGGACTCCTTCCCTTGATATAATATGACCTAGGTATTCAACTTCCTTCTGCCCAAACGTACATTTTGATAGCTTGGTGTAAAACTGGTTCTTTTCCAAAATATATGATACTTCTTCTAGATGTTTGAGATGTTCTTCCCACGTCTTACTGTAGACTAAAATATCATCGAAGAAAACTAATACGAACTTCCTAAGGTAAGGGTGAAAGAGCTCATTAATGGTTGCTTGGAAGGTGGCTGGTGGATTTGTTAATACAAATGGCATGACCTTGAACTCGTAATGCTCTTCATGAGTCCTGAATGCTGTCTTTTCGATGTCTTCTAACCTTACTTGTATTTGGTAGTAATCTGATCTTAGATATAACTTGGAAACATATTCTGCACCGTGTAATTCATCTAACATTTCATCAATGAACAAAATTGGAAACTTATGCTTAATAGTGATTTTGTTTAAGCCTCTGTAATCTATACATAATCGGAAAGATATGTCCTTCTTTCTGGCCAATACTACGGGTGCAGCGTATGGACTTCTACTCTTCGTAATGATTCCATGCTTCAATAGGTCTTGAATTAAACATTCTATTTCTGTCTTGTGGTGATGGGGATAATGGTATGGCTTGACATTAACTGGAATTGAATCGGTTTTGACTTCGATAATGTGTTCAATTTTCCTTTTCGGAGGTAACTTTATTGGTTGATCTTGGAAAACCCTCTCGTATCTCTGGATCAAGGATGAAATCTCTGATGTTTGATGAGTCCCTTCTGTCGATAACAATTCCAAGTGCTGACATTGCACAACAAATGCTGGTGCCCCCTTGTGAATAAGCTTCTTCATTTGTTGAGCTGAGATGACTTGTGTTGGTGGTGCCTAAAACCCAAACAACTGATATTTCCGTCCATCCCATTTGAATCTAATGAATTGTTTTATGTGATTTGCTGAATAAGTGCCTAGTGTTCTTAACCATTGTACACCTAAAACAACATCTACTCCTCCTAGGGGAACCGTATAAAAAATGGACTCCATTGCATAGTCGCTTAATTGCAACTTAACTTTATGGCATTTGCCAACTCCATCTATTTGCTTTCCATCTGCTACCATTACTTTTAAGTCTGCTACCAGGTAAGCAAAGATGTTCAATCTTTTTGCAACATTGACATATACAAAGTTGTGCGTACTTCATGAGTCCACCATCATAACAACACTTTGCTTCTTGATGTAACCTTTAAGCTTTAGTGTTTGTGGTTGAGCTATCCCTGTGATGGCTGCTATGGAAATTCGTGGCATATCGTCTTCTGATTCTGGACTAGGGTTTGCATTTTCTTCATTTTCCTCTTCATTGGAGCTACCTTCTGAGGATTCCTCTTCTTGTTTAGCTTCACAGTTGTACAATTTTTGTGTTGCGCATTTGTGTCTTGGATGATACTTGTCTCAGCACTTCCAGCATTTTCCATCCCTTTTTCTTTCGACATTAAATTGTTGTTTTCCTTCACTTCGTAATGGTGGTGGAATGTACTTACTAGTATTTTCTGACGAGGTTTTACCTGCCTTTCCTTTGAAATAGCTATTATTCATGTCGTTAGTGACATATGGTGGTTTGTGAAGTTTATATTTTCGCTCGATAATTATGGCTGCATGTCTGGCCTCCTCAATAGTTTTAGGTTTATGCAATTTTAATTCTTCGCGGATATAATCTTTAAGGCCACAACGGTACATTTTTAGTAGCTCCTCATCTGAAAACCCTCTCCGCCTTATTGCAAATACTTCCCAATCATGAGTGTATTCACTCACTGATCCTTTTTGCTTCAGGTGAACAAATCTCTCGTAGACATCATCCTCCTCTTCGTCATGAAACATTTTTAACAAAGCGCTTTTAAGGTTTTTCCAATTGAATGAGCAACCCGTGCATTTAGATGACCACCACAAAAACCAATCATATGCTTCTGCTTCTAAGTAATTGGATGCAGTCACGACTTTTTCTTGTTCGCTGAGTGGAGGGTTTGCTAAAAAAATTGCATCCATCTTTTTTTTTTTTCACAAAATCAGTTGCTGGCTTATATTCAAAAGAAAAAAGGAGGGAGACGGATCTCCAGTTTTACAAATTGATGTTGGAATATGATGATCCAACAACAGATGCAGTTGTTGATTGAGTCAGCATTACAACTTGTTTCCGTCGCTGTGAAGAAGCGAAATGTTGTATAAACTCTGACAAACTGTAATAAAATATAACAGGTTTTGCACTTCATTTTTAATTTTTGCAGATGTGTCGAGTTTGCCGCCCACTGAGGTTACGATCTTCCCGCAAGCCACCATATATGAAAACTAGATCACCCATAGCTGCAGCAGCATGACGACAGCGCCTTGTGAGTTCGAGCGATGCTTCCCAACCAACAGCATCTACACTGTATCTTCCTGTCCGAGGACTAATAATCACTGACTTCCTGTCGCACCAGACTCCAGCTGCTGTATCCAGAACTAAAAAACAAGCAGTGCAAATATCTTTTATTTCCAAGGGTTTATAATGGAAAGTGCGTAAAAAAGTTATGCCACTTGTGCAGGCAAAATGGACTAGACAAGGACACATCAGAACCTCCTGTAAAGCGGACTCGGAGGAATACAAGGTTGCCAGAGGACTAAATTTGGGAGAGAGACACTCTGTCTGGGGGAGCTGAGATGCTGTATTCGTAAAGCCATGTCCAATATGCGCCTGAGACCGATAGGCTGGAGATAGGAAGAGGTCAACAGGAGTAGGAAAACAATTGATTGAGCGCGAAATGTTGGAACCGCTGAGATCGCAGAGCTTTGAGGGATTTGAAAGGGCGGTCCAGAGAGAGTCCGAGTTTGGTGCTGAAGAGGTTAAATCTGTGGTGGCCAATGCCATTGGATAGGAGGCAGAGATTTGGTTCTTCGCAGAGAGGCAGGGCAGAGAGCTTCGGAAACCACGAACAATGATCTGCTGTGGGGTGGATCTACAAATGGGATAGAGCCTGATCATGGCAAGAAAAAGTAATGGTCAGTGTCATTGCACCGAAGGTTGCCAACAGGGTGTGAGCAGGCTTTATTTGCCAATTTATCTGCAGTTTTGTTAAGAGATCGAAGGACGTGGTAATAAAGATTGCCTTTCATTTGCTGGTCCAGAGTATGGCATCGCTCGATGATTTGCTGCAGACTCAGATTTTGGGCTTTTCTGTTGCTTATCATCAGACCAATGATAATGGCAGAGTCTCCAATAATAATAGCCTTGGATATACCAAGTTTCTGAAGCTGGAGCAGACCTTGAAGGAGGGCAAAAGCTTCAGCCCTGTTGTTTGAAGCTTGGCCCAGACCCCATTCATATTCAGTTAACACATCTCCATTACCATTGCATATAAGACCTCTAGCCCTAGCCATTCCTGGGTTGGATTTGGAGACTCCATCGAAAAAAAGATAATGAGTATTGCTGTTCCTGAGCCACCGAGCAAATTCTTCATCTTTCATCCTGATTTTCCAACTACATCTGAGCCTGTCTCTGCTATTGGGATCACATCTTTTTTGTTCTATGCTGCTTCTGTCCAGAATATGCCCTATGTAATTCCTTTCTTCGACTGTTAGGTCCAGCGCCTTCAGATTCCCATGACATTTTGTGGATAGAGTTTCCAAGTTGAGATTCCAAGTTTTGTTGTAGAGCTTTCTAACATTAGTTTCTGTGCCTTTGAAGATCATTCTATTTCTTAATAGCCAGATGTTCCAGAGAAGTGTACAGGGCAGGGCATTCCAGACCCTTTGAGCTGTATTGTTTGCTTTTCTTCCCCACGGGTAGCTCTTTTTCCATATGTGCAACACTTCAAATATACTAGTGCCGGGCACCCAGGGGGGGTTGTGACTCCGAAAGGCTTCCTTCCAGCAAGCTGAAGCAAAGGAACAATCTATAAATAGATGCTGGATTGTCTCTTCTTCGTTTTGGCAGTTTGGACAACGTGATGGTCCAATTATTCCTCACTTTCTAAGGTTCTCAGCAGTGAGGGCTTTCCCTCTTAAGAGGATCCATAAGAAGAATTTGATTTTTGGAAGGGTTTCTGCCTTCCAAACAAGTCTCCAATGTGCCCAGATTGCCGTGGGATACTCGTTGGTGCAGATCTGATGATAAGTTGCCTTAATAGTGTAGATAGTGCCTGAAGGATCCCATCGGAATTCATCAGCAAGGTAGCGTTTGGTGGGCGCTATACCATGAAGATAAGTTTTCAGGTTGTTGAGACTGATTTCTACATCTGCTGGTATATGAGGGAAACTCCAACCTTTCCAGGTTTGGGAGTGGGCTTCCCATTGAGAGATTTGGGCCAGAGTTTGAATACCTACACTGCTGAAAAGAGCTAGAACCTGCTGAGTACTAGGCCGTTGGCTTATGGTCTGTTGCCCCATTATTTTGTCTTCTCCAATTCTTATGTAGCTGCCTCCTTTGGGCACTTTGGAAGTGTTTTGGTCAAGAAAAGGTATAGCTTTCTTACACATCCTCCAGATTTTAGAGCATGCTCTGTTGGGGAGCTCATGATCCAAAAGCTGGTGCCTTGGGTGGCTGAGATATTTTTTTTCGAGAACAGTTTTCCACCAAGCATTCCTTCCAGTTATGAGTCTCCAAACCAGCTTGCCAGCAAAGGCGAGGTTTAGGAATTTAGATGATCTGATTCCCAGCCCTCCATTCTCACATGGCTGAGTGACCTGCTTCCAGCTTACCAAGTTGTATTTTTTTTTTCATTTCTCCCTCCTTGCCAAAGAAAGTGACGAAGGAGAGCATCCATTTTAAAATGGAAGTTAGCGGGGGCTTGTATAAGTGTAAAGCAGTACAAGGGCAGGGAGGAGAGGCCTGCTTTCAGAAGAGTTATGCGCCCTGCAGGGTTAAGCCAAGAAGTGCCCCAATGCTGTATCTTCCTTTTCATTTTGTCAATAATAACTTCCCAAGTTGTAGCTTTCAAGTTGCCAGCACTTACGGGCATGCCCAAATAGGTAAATTGCTCCCAATTCAGCTTACAAGGAACCCCAAGAGTACGAGAAATCCTATGGAGAACATGTGCTGAAGTGTTCCACCCATATATACAACTCTTAAGATAATCTATCAGACCTCCAGAGTAGCTCATGTATTTGTCTAGGAGGGTTTTAAAACGACAGGCTATGATGTTTGAAGCTCCCCCCATTAGAAGAGTATCGTCGGCAAACTGAGAGTGATTGATGTTTTTGACTCCATTGTCAAATTTGATCCCGGTGATGAGGCCCATGCGACGATTGTAATCCAGAGCTCTACCAAAAGACTCAGCCATTAATATAAAGAGATAAGGTGAGAGAGGGCAGCCTTGTCTAAGGTCTCGAGAGGATTGGAAGGAAGGTCCAGGTCTACCATTTAGAAGAGGGGAGATCCAAGGTCTTGTAATGCAGGCTTTGATAAGGCTAATAAAGGATGTGGCAAATCCCATTTTTTCAAGCACAACAAACAGGAAGGAATGTCTGACACGGTCAAAGGCATTGGCTAAGTCTAACTTTAAGATGAAGCCTTTCTCATTTCGGGTTTCACTGGAGTGTATGGCCTCTTGGACCAGAAGGATGGAGTCTGTAATTTGACTATTGGCCAAAAAACCCCCTTGATTTTCAAATATGAAAGTGGGGAGGATAGGCTTTAGACGAGTAGCCAAGATTTTTGTCAAAATTTTGTATGATGAGTTACACAAGGATATTGGGCGAAAGCGAGAGAAAGTCAAAGGTCGATTTTCTTTAGGGATAAGGGCAAGATGGGTGGCATTAGTGAATCCTCCAATTTTGCATTTACGTTGGACCCATCTTAGCATTTTGACAAGATCTTTTTTTATTACTCCCCAGTATGTTCTATAGAAATAGATAGGAAAGCCATCTAGACCTGGGGCTTTATCTGGCTGGAGAGCCCAGATGGCATCATGTATTTCTTCTTCATTGATCTCCTTAGTCAAGTCTGCATTAATATCCTCACTGACTCCTTTGGGCATATGCTGTAGGAAGTCTGAATAATCGTCTGTTTCCTTTGTCTCAGTTAGAAGAGTGTTGTAATAGGCTGAGGCAGTTTGCTTGATAGCTTCTTGGGTTTTTTGAGGGCAGCCTTCCTCATCGTTGATCATGGTGACATTATTTCTGACTTTCCGGACAGTTGCTTGCTTATGGAAGAATGCTGTATTTTTGTCTCCTCCATGAAGCCAAAGCTGTCTTGACTTAATTCTCCATTTCTGCTCTTCTTCTCTATTAACCTGGTACAACTGATAATATATATCACTTTCTAATGCTTTATCCTCTTGGGATAGCCCATTTTCCTCAATTTTTCTGTGAGTTTCTTTCAATTTATTTTTCAGCTCATCTTTGACATTTTCTGGTTCTTTGTAATGCTGCTTCACCCATTCCTTCAGGGCGTGTTTTGTATTCTTCAGCTTACATTCCCAAATGAATCCCGGTGATCCTTCTATATGATGGTGCCAGGCTGTTTGGACAATCTGATCCACAATAGGATTGCTACGCCAAAGAGAATTGTATTTGAAAGGCAACGGCCCCAATGGACAATGTGCTTCAAGAACAATGCTAATGGGATAGTGATCGGAGGCTGAATAAGGCAGAATATCAGCATGAGCAGTGGAAAAATCAGAGAGGAAAGAGGTATTTACCAAAATTCTGTCAAGGCGCTCCAGAATGTTATCTCTGCCCAGCCTGCGGTTGTTCCAAGTGAACCTCCGATTTTTTGGGATGATGTCTACTAAATCGCACTCTTGCATGATGTTTTCTAGCTTTTCTCTATAAGGATCATGAGTAAAAATGCCTCCTCTTTTTTCGTTGGAGTGTAATATAAGATTTAGATCTCCCCCAAAGATGATATTTCTATTGTCTTCAATTTGGATGTCTTCCTGAAGTGTGGCCCAGCACTGATCTTTATCTCTGAAATGGTTCGGAACATAAATGTTATAAATGACTATTTGCTTATCCTCTGCTTGCTTTTCTAGTGTGACTTTGATCCAATATGGATTGATAGTTTTGGATGTGCATTTCCAAGTGTTTTTGTTCTACATTGTGGTGATATCTCCAGAAGCTCCTCTTGCTTCACATATTTGTCCCTCATAGTGCCTGAGTTGTTCTATAATTCTTGTCATCTCTTGCAGTCTTTGCTTTGTTTCCTGAATCATTACAATTCCTGGCTTCTCATGAGCTGTGAGATCTTTCAGGGCAACAATTTTTGAGGGGTGCCCTAGTCCCCTACAGTTCCATGATATGACTTTAATCATTGAGTATTTGGGTTTCGGAGGGATGCTCGTCCCCCTTGCTCCTTATGTGTTGTTTCATTGCTATTTTGCCCCAATATATAAGTTTCTATGGGATTTTGAGTTCCCATGGCGATGTCTTTTTGAGCATTTTCATTCCTTTGTTGTTTACTTGATTTCCTACCAGGTCCTTTTTTTTGAGATTCTTGATTGATTCCATGCTCTTTTGAGGAGCTTCTAGTAGATCGGGGTGGGGGTGGGGCGAGGGAATGGGAGGGGGAGGATTGAGAAAGGGAAAGAAGGATGGGGGAGTCATTTTCAAGGGGGATGAAGGGGTCATTATCAGGGAGAGAGAGGGCGCCAAAGGGATTTGAAGAGATCAGGGGAGAACTAGTGGATGGCCCTGAGGTGGGGAAGATGGGTGGAACAAGAGGAGAGGAGGGGGAAGGGACAACTGAGGAGGAGGCTTTGGGTGGAGTTGAAGGGGGATTAGGCTTGGGAGGGGTAGTTTTGGGAGGATCTTCAAAGTTTTCTTTCAAGCCAGAGGCAATCTTCTTTTTCTTTATAGTTTCCCATTGTTCTTCTGATTGAGCAGGTTCAACATTAACAATTTTTGAACAGTGATTGGAAAAATGGCCGTATTCGTGGCATACCTTGCATTTGAAAGGAATTTGTTCGTAGTCCAGTTGCTGAATATGCGTCCAATCGTCCACTTTTAGTTTGATTGCTTCTGGAAGACCCTTGCCGAGATCAACTTCAACGCATATCTGCGCACATGCCTGCATATTATCCTTGGGCTCACATCGATCAATGTATTTTCCAACAGCATTGCCGATGGCTCGAACCGAGTCATCTCCCCAGCAGTGGAGCGGGAGGTGCGGTAGACGAACCCAGATCGGAACAGCATTAGGGACATCCAGCTCAGGATCGAAATCTGGAGTCCATTTGTTCAGGTACAGACCACGAGAGTCCATGAAGTACGACCCATTTTTGAAGATTAGGTCCTTGTCTGCTCTAGATTCAAAGTGGAAAGTATAATAACCTTTTCCACAGAAACGAATGGAGATTTTGCCATTAACTTTGTCTGCCCAGTTTCTTTCAATCCATCGTTGAACAATTTTCGGGGAAGGCCATAGGCCAGTGAACTGTCCGATGAGTCCCCGCTCAGCTAAAGAGAGAGCAGCCATTCGAGGTATCGAAGGAGGAAGGACAACCTCTTGCAACCCATCCAGTTTCTTGACAAACTTGGACAGCGCAGGGCGAGCTCTCTGAGGCTGAAGAGATTTGACTAAGGCGGAAAACGCATCTGCAGCAGATTGGAGGCACGCATCTGCATCGGTCTGAACAGGGCCCTCTGTGGCAGGGATCGGAGAGGCCATGGAAGGCCAGAGGCCAGAGGCCTCGCGCTGCAAAGAAAGGACCAGCAGTCGGCTGCTAGGTCAGGGGAACGCGCAGGAGGCGCGCGCAGTCTCTCTCTCGGAAGTCTATCTTAAAAAAATTTCATCCATCTTATTTACCAATACGACAACGCCTTTAAAGTTCTTACCATCATACTTTGGTAATTCATTTTTTATTTTAAGATGATTCTTTCCGGGAGAATGAGTATAATATTGGCTTCCTTCGAAGTGAATTTGGGGTATTTGTTGCTTTTCATGCCTCATGAAGTCCTGCTCTAGGGAAGTCTCCCCTTCTGGAGTCTTGGGACTCTGTGTAGCTGAAGGTGGATCGGTCTCTCTGAAGCGCCGGCTCATCAAGCTTTTTAAGAAAGAGATATCGTTGATCATCTGGTCCTGCTTACTAACTGACTTTTCGATGTTATCCATGCGTTTATTTAGCTTGCTGATGTCTTCTTGGATCTTTTTCATACTGTCATTGTTGTCGCTCGTCATTTTGTTCCTTTTTTTGTGAAGACCCAATTTTTTTAAATTAATTAAAAGATACTATTTTTTTTAAATTAATTAATTAATTAAAGTTACGTATATATATGTAATTTTAATTATATATAACTTAATTAGATATATGTATATATACATATGCGTATAACTGTGATTCAACTCATTGATTAAAAAAAACTCAATGTTTGGACATTCATGTCACCGCTGAATGGTCACGTTGACCCCACCTCCGTCGGTTGACCCTACCTTCGTGCGGATATCACACCATGATGGCAATTGTTATATCTAAAATATAATAATTATATCAACCACCACGACTGCAGAAAATTTGGACCCCCTTGCAACGTTAATTCCACAGACAACGTCTTCCACGACAGCGGATCTCGGCCTCGCTTACCAACAGCTAATTGCAGTTCCAAGGGGCTGTTTAATTGCAGGTTTTTGCAGTCGTATGCTATTGTATGCTGATCACCAGGCAAAGTTAGGCAGACAGCTAATGGTTGTTCCAGAACCTGAGCCACATCCAATGCATAGAATGTACCTCTATTCCGTCAGCACCGTATCGCACAATGAAACACAGGGTGCTGATTGAAGGCCTATCGGGCCTGACGGCCAACAGAAGCTCGTGGGTGTCACCAGACTAGTTCTGGCTCTGATACCACTGTTAGCAATATTAATATTTAATTTGCTGTAAACTGATAATAAGACTTCAGATAAGATTCTGAATGTAATATGTTTATATATATATATATATATATATATATATATATATATATATATATAGATATATATTAATAAAAATTGAATGATGATTACAAGGTTGAGGCGGTGCTCCTTAAATAGGAGTTGACTGGCCACATCTAATTAGAGAGACATGTCCCTTGGGGACTAATGTCTCTTCATTTAACTAATTATTTGTTAATTAATTGATTATAATTAATAATTTATTTATTTAAATAATACTTTAATATTTTAATATTTTATTTAATTTGTTATGATTTTAGTTCATAACAAGTCTCCTCTCCACCTTAACATTTAACTAGTCACAATCCTTTTCCCTATAGTAATTTGACTTTATGAAAAAATCTAGATATTTCAAGACACATTAGAGATCAATTTATTGAATTGGAAACAACTTTGTAAAGAAATGAATATCCTCATCATTTACACTTCAAAATGAAATAGTAGATTGCCCAAGATCTACCCTCAACCTTTTTGTTATACAATCCAAATCAAAAGTCTCCTTAAGTTTAAGAGCATCCCTCCCAAGACATTAGAAAATAGTAGAATATCATTTACAAATAACAAATACGACGAAGACACCAATATTCCTAAGCTTATGCCTTTTAGAGAGCCTTAAATTTTTGTTTTTATCAATTATTTGTAAATTATAATAGACATTCCACTAGAATAGTTCATCACAATTGTTGTGAAAAAGTTACTAAAATGTATACTATGTGCATTAATTTTTCCTTTAGATTTTAGATTTTTTAGTTAGTTGATTTTCTACTTAATTAAATGAAATAACTAAAATGTGAAAAATATAGAACATAAACAAATACATACCATCCACAGTAGAGTTAAACATTCCCCTAGGAAACCCTTATGAGAGTAAACTTGGCTAGAAGGTGAGGTTGTTTTGCTCTCCTTTTCTCTAGTGTGAAAATTTGCAAGTACAAAGGAAGAGGTACTCTCTATGGAGTTACTTGGGACATATGGCCTATAAGGGTGCTACAAAACTTTAACCTACTTCATTATTCTCTCTAATTTCCCACTCCTATTTGATCTACTCACCTATGGAATAAGATACAAGATAAGGAAACCCCACTCCTCCTAGTAGCCAAGTATTTAGCATAGCCCAATAACCAACTAGGAGTAAAATTTGGCTCCCTCAACTCTCAACTAGAGTTATGATTTTGGACCTTCTAGAGTCTTCCTGAAAGTCTACACAAGGCTAGTCCCATATGCATCAATAAGGAGGCTAACATGGCATTCACTTGTACCATGGTGGTAAACATGATAGATCAACTTATTGGAGGCATAACTTTTGCAAACGAACTTCGATGGACATAATTCTTACACTTTTTAAAATGTACTTGAGTATAGATCAATTTCCCAAGGTCCTATACCAAAATAGGGTAGTTTTGAACCCAAAAAATGCCATTTAATTCCTCAAAATGGCTCCAAAAGGTTTTAGACCCCAATTCTCCAAATTGGGACCCGTCATTAAAATGACCTTGCAAGCTTATTGCTTCGATTTTTTTCACTCTAAAAGCATCAAGATAGACGAAAAAAAATGATAATACAATTCATATCAATCAAAGCCCAACTAATACCTTTAGTAATTATAAGAAATAGTAAGGGTGATAGTGGACATCCCTGCCTCCACCCTCTTCTAGTGAAAAGTGTGAAGCAAACCAATTTATCAAAATGGAAAAAGAAAATGTAGAAATAAAAATCGTAACCTAATTTACAAAGTACACACAAAATCCAAAATGTATCAATATTAGCCTCATATATTACTAACTAACCATGTAATAAGTTTTTGATATACCTATTTTTACCTCCATATTTGACATATTTTTGGTTTTTATGGAGTGTAGGACTTCTTATGCTTCCCCAATTTCCACATGAATCTATCTACCTAATAAAAATTCAAATTGGCCATGGTAAATTGAATCTAATAATAATACTTCAGCCTCAAGTCTATAATCTTGATTCGTAAACTGCCGTAGATACCCCATTAGATGGTTCATCACAAAAAATTTGATAAATTATACTTTAAAATATGAAATCTATGATATTAGGGTTTATTTCTCTTTAGATTTATGGATCTACCCATTAGTGTTTATTGTGTATGCATGCAAATTAAATATGTGCAAAAAATAGAGAACAATGAAATAAAAACTCATGAACCACATTTGACACAAGAGATATCCTAGGAAACCCTTTCAAGAGAACCTAGATGGAAGGTGAGGTCGCTCTACTCTCTTTCTTTGAATAGAAAATGGTTGTGGGTACAAAGAAGTATGTCCTGTGGCCCATCCTATCTCTATGCTCTCTCCCTATCCCTCTTAGCTACTCTTCTCATCTATGGAAAAAGATACACTAAAAAATAATGGAACCCTTTTTCCTCCTAGTGGCCCGATTATAACACAACCTGATAACCTAGTGGTTGGGTTTGACTCCTTCATATCTTAATGAAAGTTACAATATTGACTCTTATAGAGTCTTGTTCATCATATTCACGTGGCTAGCCCCTTTTCCATGAGTTATGGGGGCTGATGTGGCATCCTCTTGAATTATGGTGGCCAAAACAAGACGATCAACTTCTGAGTGGTATAAATTTTGCATACGTACTCTAATTGAGGTGATTCTTGCACCATTGGAAATGTCTCTGTGTGTAGAATAGGGATAAAAATGTGTGGCACAAAAGGAGAAACGTTTTACGCCCAAAAAACATCATTTGATGCCTCAAAATTATCTGAGAAGGTTTCAGACCCCAATTTGTTAAGTTGAGTCCCATAGAAAAAAAATGGTCCCATGAGTTGATTCCTCCACTTTTTTCACTCTTAAAACATCAAGATGAATGAAAAAAGATATAATGATCCAATCTAGATCAAATATTTACAATAATTTTATAGATGCAACTACATAATGGAATATACCTAAATTGTTCAAAAGATGTGGGATTGTCTATCTTTAGTATAAGAATAATAAATGTTACATTAAAGAATACCAATATTCTTGCATTGGGTCTAGGTTCATCTATAACCCTCATGCTATTTTCATTAATTACCTCATAAAAAGCTTGTAAAGAATTCCATCATTCACCCATAACGACTTGGTCTCTTGTCCTTTTTGAAACTATGAAGAACCTCTTCCAACTCATCTTTTGACACTTCTCACGTTGGCCTCCCATTATACCCTTTGGTTACAAAAAAGGGAAGTAAGATTTAATTTCGATCATCTTAGGCATAAAAACCCTCCATCTTATTTATAAATATCAACAAATTTCTCCACCCTTGTTTTTGTAATGTCTTCAAAACTTCTAACTATATTCCATTATTCCTCTTGACCTTCGAGATCACATTAGCATTTTTTTTGTAGTGATGAAAATACTTAAGATTTTCATCACCCTTTGCAAGCTAAAGAGATCTAATTTTAACCTTGAACTTGTCTCTCTATCTTCTAACAACTCTTCCCATACTCCAACCTATTAAATTCCACCTTGAATTATTTTTTTGGAAAGCTTACCAAATCCTACTTATACAAATTATCCCATTGATCCTACAACTCTTTTAACTCCTTTCCATCTTCTAGAATTTTCGCATGAGCCCAAGATACAATAACATGCTTTGTTTTCTTTAAATTTTCTGAAATTCAATTGAAGTTGATGCTCTTCTATACCCATAAAAAGGAGACCAATTCATCTTTATTAATTTAACAAAACATTCATCTTCTACACGGTACGGGTTAAAATACTAGGTAGTTCCCTTCCAACTTTGACCATTTCCAAAAATATTGGAAAGTAGTCAAATTCTCTACTAGACTCTACCCATTATTAGATCTTGAATTGACCATTTAGAAACCCTTATGACTAAATAACTCTATCTGACATCTTTTCAAACTTATCTTCACCCACTCTCTTATTCCTCAAAGTTTGTAGGTTTTAACCTTGTACAAAAATTACTTGCAAGCAAATCCTTAAAACAGAAAAACATAAAATGGTGAGAACATAAAATATACACAGTTTTTTCACATGGAACCCAAACTGGGAAAACTAGATTGATTTGTTTTCATTATATTCCTTTCAATGTTACAATACATTATATACATGTTGAAGCATTTATAAACCCCAATCTGTTAACCCTGGATTATAATATAATCATAGTTCCCTTGACCAGATCTACAAAATACCATGGGAAAAAACCATCATTCTCAAAATCATGTGCAAAAACCATGGGTGGGTTTGTCCCCCCATCCATGGGTCCGCATATAAGAAAAAAATCCAGGGGAACTGCCCCAGAACCCCTATGGGGGGGTTAACACCCCCTCGTGCCCGATGCAATGTGACAATGCCTGCGACTATTCGTGGAGAGAATATAACATATACCCAAAAAAGTTGGACTTAAGTGGCTCTAAATCTAATAAACCATGCTCTTCCAATATTTGAATGGAAAAAAAATACTTCAATGATCTAGTTGAGTTGCAACATCCCATATATTATCTCTTCCCAAAGAGAACCCTAGATCACCTCCAATTATAATATTCCTTTATTTCAAAACATCCATATTGAAAATATTTTCCCAAAAAGCCACCTTTTCATTATATGACTTGTAGATGCTTAGGATTATTATCTCATTGCTCAACTCTTAGGAGAAAATAATAATGCCTAAATGTGAGGCATGAGACAAGGAATTAGACTTGTTACTGATCTGATTAGAAGGGTTTCTAAGGTCCATGCAACCCACTCAGACTGTCACACATAGTGTAATGGCCCAATGTTACCTTGGCTCGAACCCTTGCTCTTTAGGGCCAATGTCCCCATAAAAGGCCAAATGAGGATTCCCAATTGATACCCCAACCAACTCCAAATAATACTAGTGCCTTAAATAAGGTCAAAAAGAGGTGGAGGATTTCATTCTGAAAGTTGTCTTACTATTTTGTTGTTGTTGTTTATATATGTAGTAGAAAACTAAAATAACAAGAAAACTATACCAATTGATCCTAAGTGTAACACATAAGTATTACAAAATTACGTAGAGAAATGATCCTAACTAGTAATTGTAGGTTTTAACCCTGTACATAAATTACCTACATACAAATTCTAACAACAGAAAATAAACAATGCGAGAGCATAACACATAAATCACATATACACAGATATTTTCCCCTGGATCCCAAAATCGGGACTACCAGCTTGATTTTTTCATTATATTCCTTTCAATGTTACAATACATATTTATACATGCCGAAGCATCCAATACCATGGACCAAAAACCATCGCGTCCAAAACATGTGAAAAAACCATGCACAAAACCATAGGTAGGTTCACCCCACCTAATATAGGGTCCAAAAAAAAAATTCCCTGAGGCGTTGCCCCAGACCCCATAGAGGGGGGCTAACCGCCGCCCCCTCAAACCCCCTATGACCCCCTCGCTGCACAGTTAGTGCAACGAAGGGGGGGCTCCACCCCCCCTCTAACCCCCCCGTAAACTACACGGGCTAGTCGTGGAAAGAATATAACATAACCCAATAGTAATGATGTTCTTATTCAATTTAGATTGCTAGTTAAGGGGTTTTGAAAGAAAATTAGCTTGTTGTCTTGTTAAATCAAACTTCAAAATTTGCAATAAACAATAGGGACAACAACCTATTTCACTCAATTAAACCATCCAATGAGTACAAAAGCACTCCTAGATCATAGATATAGGGGTGCGGAGTTTAGATGATGAGTAATGACCCTTATGAGGCCATTTCCAACCTATTCTATCTTAAAAAAATAGTGTCTAGTAGCTTGTATTTATATAGATTTGGGATCAAACCCCACAAGGCTAAGTGCCCAAAAAATTTCCAGATTTAAGATGAACTTATGATATTACTGGAAAACATATATTTTAGACTTTAAAACCATAAATTAGCAATTTAAAACCAATACAGGGTCACCAAACAAGGTTTCTAATAGTTCACTTGCTCGAAGTGAGCAACCTTGATATTTGATCATTTTTTGTATTTTAAAGCTAGAAAATAACCCAAATATACATTCAAATAACTATATACAAAGTGTAAAATATGTCCAATAATAGAAAAACTAATGTATCTAACAATGGATTAGATTCTACTTTATTTTCAATTATCCAAAGGTAAAAATCTTGATGTTATTGTAATCAACAAGCTAAAATTCCTATGTAACATTGCAACAATGTGGCCGAAGATTAAAGAATGCGCTCTGAGGCGATTCGACAGTGAAAAACAAAAACCTAGCCGCCATTACACGGACCTGCCATAGCTGCTGCAGGTTTCTCCACTGACGGCCGCACATGGTAACAGATGCAGGAGGGGAGAGCTCTGCCTCCCCTCCACAGGACATGCACATATCTGACAACAAGCAAAAGCCTGTGACTCTGCCCTCCGCAGACACAGATCCGGAAACAGAAGAAACCCAGCAAAGGACGCAGAAAGAAAAGCTGCATTCAGCTCAGAATGAAGAGGATACAGAAAACAACGATAAGCACACCAATGCGGAACCATCTAAGACAAAAGCGACATCACGGACCTGCATACCAAAAGCGGCAGAATCGATCAAGGTGGATCTGCCAAGCCACCGTATCAACAGCGAAATACAATACATGCAGGACTACGCCCTCATTGGAAAGTTTCTGGGATTTTGGCCCACAGAGAAAGCCTTACAAGGCTGGATAGCCTCAAAATGGAAGCCAAAAGGACAAGTGACGTTGCAGCTTGGCCCAAAGGGCTTCTTCACAGCTATCTTCAACTGTCTCGAAGACAAAACGAGGGTATTTGAAGGCGGCCCGTACTTCTTCAACTCCTCCGGTTTGTATCTAACGGAATGGAAGCCAAGATTCAACCCGGACAAAGAAGACTTTAGCTGGGCCCCTGTATGGATAAGAATGTATTCACTTCCTGTGGAATACTGGAAAGAAGAGACGCTGGCTGACATTGGCAACAAGCTGGGGACCTTTATCAAAGTTGCAACTGAAACAAAATCTCGCAAATACACCTCCTATGCCAGGATCTGCGTCAAGATGCACCTAACCAAGACCCTTGCAGACACGGTAAGTCTCTTTCACGATGACTATGAATGGAAGCAGTCTTTAGATTATGAGCACATCCCCTTTCGCTGCAGAAAATGTCATGAACACGGCCATCTCTTCCGTGACTGCCCCTTAAATGTTCAGCCATTGGCTCCTTCCAATGAGGCATCTAAGGATCAAGATGGTTATACCAAAGTCCCCACCCGCCGCCGGCATGCTAAGAAAAACCAAGCTATCCCAGATCTAGGACCCAAGGTGAACATCCAGAACCGTTTCTCTGTCCTAGCCTCCCAGGATTCTCCAAAGCTTCCCCACTCTGAAAACCCTGATCAACAGATTCCCACCGAGCCCCCCTCCAACCGCTCCATCACCTTATTATCCTCGGACCCAGCCTCCTCCAAACCCGCAGATATATCCTCATTGGCGAATATCAAATCTGTCTCAGATCTCGAACCCCCATTCCCTTCCAAAGGGAAAATCATATTGAATGAAAATCAAATAGCATCAGATATGGATCTTGATGCAGCACTAGCCTTAAGTCTTCATGATAATGCAGAGGAAATGGAACAAAACATCCCAATCATTATGGAGGAAGACAGAGTAGATGTAAATCTGGAAGAGTTTGACATCTCTAAGCTTGACATTTCCAAATTGGAGACTGCATGCAAACAAAAAGAGTATGACTCAATCCCCCCCTGGCAAATAGACAAACTTGAAGGAGTTTTGTCGCGAGTACATCACCATAAAAGTCTGGGTATTCAAGGCGGGAGTCACTGGGATGGAAAAAAAATCCTTAAAGAAACAAAGAAAAGAGGCAGAAAAACAGACCTTCAGAGAACAATAACAGTTGGGGAAATACTTATGGATTCGGGGCTATTTCCCAAGCTGACAAAGTTCTACAAACCCACAACGCAATCTCCATGAAGCTCATATCCTGGAATGTAAGAGGACTCAACAGTCCCTCTAAACACAGAATGATAAAAAACTTGATTATGCAAGAACAACCAGCAGTAGTCTTTCTCCAAGAAACAAAAAGCAGTAGCACAATGATAGACAAGCTCGGCAACAAAATATGGGCAGGTAGTAGGTCAATATCAGTAGACGCTTCAGGGGCGTCAGGCGGTTTGGCCATTTTATGGAACCCGCAGATTGTTATGTTGGACAATTTCCATGCCACTCTCCATCTTATTCAAGCCACCTTCCATCTCATAGGCACCAACATTCATGGGCACCTCACCAATGTATATTTCCCTCAGTCGATTCAGCAAAAATTGGACCTCCTGGATACGATCTCCCTCCTTAACGCAAATAGACTCTTCCCCTTGTGGATTGGAGGGGGTGATTTCAATATCATAAAATCAATGGAGGAAAAACAAGGGGGCAGAGTCCGGCTCGACAGCGACAGCAATGGCTTCAAGCAATTCATACAGCACAATCAGCTCATGGACATTCCTACCTCCAATGGTATCTTTACTTGGTCCAACAAACGCAAAGGAGCCCACCAAATTGCCTCAAGGCTGGATCGATTTTTAATTTCTGACAATGCGATCCACCTCGGAGGAGACTTCAGCACCTCAATCATTCCTCAAAGCGGCTCGGATCACTGGCCAATTCTGCTTCATTGGTCAAGACCAGGTCATGGCTGCAATCGACCCTTTCGATTTGAAGCCTTTTGGCTAACAAACAGCAAATTAAAGGATGTTGTCACTCAAGCCTGGACATCATATTCACCACCAGCGGGAGCCAAGATGTATCAGTTTCAAGAAAAGTTAAAACATCTGAAACAAGTTCTAAAAAGATGGAATCGCACTCATTTTGGCAACATACAGGAGAGCAGACAAAAGCTGGAGCAGCAAATGAAAGAACTTCAACAAAAATTCATTCTGGCAGGACGCACAGAAGAACAAATTCAACAAGAGCAGAGCCTTTGGAGTCAGATAGAAGAGCGCCAACAACAAGAGGAAATTTTATGGAAACAAAAATCCCGAATAAGCTGGCTGAAAGAAGGAGAGAAAAACACAAAGTTCTTCCACAAAACTACCATACAAAGGCGCATGCACAACAAAATTACCTTTGTCAATAATCAACAGGGTGATAGAATAGAGGTTCATGAAGAAATGGAAAAAGAATTTACAGGCTACTTCAAGGACATTCTAAAGGAACCTGAAGTCAATCGGGATGAGGCAATCCAAGCCATCACGCAGCACATTCCCAAAATAATCAATGAGGACCACAACAATCAGCTACTCCAACCTGTTACACTGAAGGAAGTAGAAGAAGCCATGGCCCAACTCAAAGATGGCAAAGCACCAGGGCCAGATGGATTTACAGCCAACTTCTTTCATGAATTTTGGGAGCTCATTAAAGTTGAAGTATGGAATCTAGTGGAAGAATCCCGAAGCATGCATTGGGTCCTCCCTGCCCTCAACTCAACTTTCATAGCCTTGGTACCCAAAGAAGCAGCCTCCAGCAAGCCTGAGAAATACAGACCAATAGCGTTATGCAATGTGATATACAAACTCATTTCAAAGGTCATTGCAAACCGTCTCAAGCCGCTACTACCAATGCTAATCTCTCCAGAGCAAACGGGGTATGTCGAGGGAAGGCAGATCATGGATGGAATAATTCTCTCAAATGAAGTCATACATTCTCTAAAGCTCCTCAAAAAACCAGGTATGCTTCTCAAGCTCGACCTTTCCAAAGCCTTCGACAAACTTAGCTGGAATTATATTCATAAAATGCTCTTAGCTTTTGGTTTTAATGCAACATGGACCAGATGGATCATGAACCTCATAACTTCTCCAAGTTTTTCTGTCTTACTGAACGGATCTCCCTCACCTCCCTTCAAATCCTCCCGTGGCATTAGGCAAGGGGATCCTCTCTCGCCATTTCTCTTCGTTTTAATGGCTGAAGGATTAAGTAGGCTCCTCAAATCAGCAGTATCCTCCCAAGCTCTCAAAGGATTATCCCTCCACGGCCGCCCTCCCCAGACTCATCAACAATTTGTTGATGACACTCTGCTCTTCGGGCATCCCTCTGTTAAAGAAGCCTCCGTATTCAAATCTCTTCTAAATATCTTTGCTGAAGCTTCCGGCACATCCATTAACGCCGCCAAATCCCAGCTCTTTTTCTTCAATACTCCCCCCTCCACGCAAAGGAACATTGCCAGAACTCTGGGATTCACAATCTCCCATTTGCCTTCTAAATATCTAGGAGCCCCCCTCTCTGATTCAGCGATCAAACAAGTGTCTTGGAGGTCACTTCTGGACAAACTTGAATCAAAGCTTTCCTCATGGACTTTCAGGGCTCTAAATCTAGCTGGTAGGCTTGTCCTCATTAAATCAGTACTACAAGCAATGCCGCTCTATCTCTTCTCCATCTTGGCAGCTCCAAAAGGGATACTGAAGGCTATTCGCATTCTGCAACGCAACTTCCTCTGGGGTTCCACTGCCTTAAATAGGAAGTGGGCTCTTGTCAAATGGACAGAGGTGTGCAAAACCAAATCAGAGGGAGGGTTAGGACTTCGGGATCCGCTTCAAAGCAATAACACAATGGGGGCTAGAATATGGTGGAACTGGGTCTCCAAGCCAAACTCCCCTTGGGCTCAATTATGGCAAGCAAAATATGCCAGGGGCAGCTGCTGGAGTGACCTCATCAGAATTAATCCCACGGCGCAAGGTTCACTCATCTGGAACAATGCAAAAACGCAGAGCCGCTTCATTCAAGAACACAGCTTTTGGGAAATACACTCAGGGACTGCCGCCAGATTTTGGGAGGACTCTTGGCAACAGCTCCCAAAACTCGCAAATTTGTTCCATAAACCTCTTTGGCAGGCTCATATGAAGCAAACAGGTATTACCCAGGTACACCAGTTCTGGCAGTCTTCCTCAAATCATGATTTTCAAACATGGAAACCAGCGCAACAATGGCAAATAGATTGGCAAGGAGAAACATACACAGAAATAGAACAAGAACTCAAAGAAAGGAGAATCCGCCACTCCAATCAGCAGGACAAATTACGTTGGGGTTATACAACCAGGGGCACCTTCACCACTAAAGAAGCTCACCATCTGCGATATTCCAATCTCCAAGAGGAAAAAGATCAAATTTGGGAGAAAGTCTGGCACAAAGGGCTATGGCCCAAGATCTCCACCTTCATATGGCTATTAAGCAAAAGGCGCATCCTTACTTGGGATAACCTAATAAAAAGAGGGTTCATTGGGCCCTCCAGATGCCCAAACTGCAATACCAATAATGAAACTATCAGTCATCTAATGGAAGACTGCCCCCTAGCAAAACAGATATGGAAGAAAGTCGAAAATTGTAATATGAGAGCAATCCCTAGACAGGCGGACGTCACGGAAAATATAAGAAACTGGGCCAAAAATCCATTCAAATGCCAGATTCTAAACTCTCTGTGGAACATCATTCCCGGCTTCCTGTACTGGACTCTGTGGAAAGAGCGCAACCACCGAATTTTCAACAACACCTACCGATCCATGGATGATCTCTGGCTCACCCTCAAACAAAATATACAGGAAACCTTGGCCATCCGAATCTGGAATGAAACTGACATGCCCGAGATCCCACAAGAATGCAGAATACTGAAGGAATGGGATCTTGATCTCAAGCCCCTGGTCAAGGCAAAAACCTCCCCTTGCTTCATATCTGCCTCTCCTTCATCCTGGTCCCCTCCTGCCTTAAACTCCTACAAGATAAACTTCGATGGCGCTGCCAAAGGCAACCCCGGCCCTGCAGGCTTCGGAGGGGTCATAAGAAATCATTCAGGAGATGTGAAACTCTTGTATTTTGGCACATTAGGCAAAAACACCAATAATGCCGCAGAGCTGGAAGGACTATGGAAAGGAATATGTTTAGCTGAACAATATAACCTCTCCCCCCTTGAAGTTGAAGGGGACTCGCTCATACTAATAGAAGCAGCCAAAAGAATACAAGCTGGCGCCAGAGCTGTCAAAATTGCAAAAAGTTGGAGGTTGCTAAGTCGTCTGGAATCCCTGGAGGAAAAGCTCCTCATTCCCCACAACATAACCTTCAAGCATGTCAGAAGATCAGCAAACCAGGTGGCAGATCGGTTGGCTAATCAAGGAGTGGCTCAATCGATAACTTACTTCTCGGGTGCTCTGGATATGGTTGAAGATGATCAACTTAAGAAAGAATGCATCTCTCTGGTGCAAAAAGATCTCCTTCTCCCGGATGCGGGTGTTAATGGAGTTAATGCCGCGTGTTAATGGAGTTAAGGGGCATGTGGCTTGTCACATGGGCAACTGTCAGCCCGGACAAGCCACGCCACTCCACGACGAAGGCCCCTTAAATTCGCCGGAAGGCGAAGCAATGGGCGCGTTTGAAATGGTTTATGCGGAGGGGAATGTCGTTGGACTGTCCAGTCGATTGCAGGGGAATGCTGTGGGAATGTACAGTCGACTGCAGGCGCCATTCAATGCGCTGCAACATCCGAGGAATATGGGAGCTATTAAGGTTGCAACCCAAACCACTCTGCCGCCATTCAAGCCATTTGAGTGGGTGTTAGCCTGGTGTAAGGTTTCTCAGGGGAATTCTGGTGTAGGAAGCAATTGTCAGATGTCCAGGGAAAGGCTCAGGATGAGCAGTCGCAGAGGAGGGTCACGGGGTCGTTCTGCCTCTCAGAGGCCTGAGATTTCACCCTCCTCTTCAGTAGAGATCACCTCTGAGCAAAACAGGCCTCCGGGCAGCAATGTTAGAGGAAGCTGGGGCATTCCGGAGTGTGGTCACACGGAACACCCGGCCATTCGTTACAGAATCCCCTGCGCATTTGCAAACAATACTCTCATAGTTTCGGTTACCGTGGAGCATTGCAGCAGTATTCGGGGGCGTTTGGAAACTGTGAATGTACCGAGGGTGGATATGGAGACTCCCACTGTCGACTTCAGGCGTCCAATTCAGAAGGATGAGGCCGGCCCCAGTGAACCTGTTCAGAGGAGCTCGCGCCAGGAAAAGGAAGACTCGGAAAAGCTCAAGGGTCCTGCAAAAGATGAGCCTCACACCACGGATGAAGACTAACTCAGAAGACGCCAAGTCTGTGCGGCAAGGAATGAATCTCTCTGACCATCTCATTTTGCTTACTTTGTATGTTTGTCATGGGGTTTATGTTCGCAGTGTCGGTCCAAATCACCATAGTATTAGTCCACGCGTCAGTCTACATGTTCACCGTGTCGATTTCTATATACACCGTGTCGAATTATGTTCACCGTGTCGAGTTATGACTCCATCGTGTCGATTTCTGTATTCACTGTGTCGTATTAGGTATCCATCGTGTTGCATCATGTATCCACCGTGTCAGCAGGAAGGTAAACTGGTCTCTCTGCAAGTTTAGCTATGACTGATATCTTCATGGAAATTCTCTTTGAAGAAACAGGGCCTCAGCCCAGATGTAATTTTTGCTGTAATTTTGGCATTTTTGTAATATAATTAGCTCAGTTTTAACGAGAAAAAAAAAAACAAGCTAAAATTCCTAATCTAAAGTAGAAATAAAAGTTTTAAGATTTTTTAAAGTACAATGGTTATTACAAATTATAACCTATACTAAAAATGATATACCTCACTTGCTGAGACATGAAACATATGCCTCCTTAAGTTGATATTGCACTTTGTCAGGGAAGTGGGCTTCATCTACAAGAGAAATCGCCCTCACCTGTGACTTAATAACTTTTCTACTTTTCAAACCCAACTACTAGTAGCCCATTGATGTGGCTCTCTCTAATATTTGGTTTAAGTGTGTGATGGAGTACAAATTCCCCTCTCGGTTGAAGCTTCTTTCTAGAATGGTCCAACCTTTCTTGGAACGACCCACCTACAAACAAAGAGACTAAGTGAGATTTCTCCCTAGTTTTCCTCCTCCACATGACTATGTAGCCCCTTGATGGCTCAACCCATTAAATTGTGTATGATCTTATTTGTTAGAAAAAATATTAGATTGAAACTCTCACACAACAATTTATAAAGAAAAGAAACACTAGTAAAATCATCCCAAACAATGTATAAAAAAATTAAAATAGGTTTGCAAATGAAAGTTCTTTATTAGAAGGGAGGCCAACCTTTTATAAAACAAATTCTAATAGCTAGTTAGACTCCTCCTTTAGAATAGTATTTACTGGTCATCAACATGTTGGTTAATTATTAATTCGTTAATAAAATATTACATTACAACCATGAGTTTTCCCACTAAGGGGTTGAATTAGTTCATAAATCCTAAATAGGTCCAATGTTCCCTTTGAAAATTGACGCCAGCCTAAGCTGCATATGCCCCAATGATGCAGCCTAAGCTACATATACCCATAGTATGCAAATTATATTGCATGTCACACTATGTGTGTCCCAAGAATTCCAAATATTCCATACTTAGTAAAATATTCACTTAATCAAAGTTTAAGGCTCCTTAATTAGACCCTATGTGGAAACATTTGACTTAGCTATCCAAAGCCCAAACCTTTGATAAACCTTTAAGCAGAACCTTACACAACCCTTCATAATCTTTGGTTAATTCTTAACTTAACCCGAAATACACTAATCCTGCTTATTTCTATTATAATTCCCGTATAATAGAAATATCTCATAAACACACTTAAACCTTACCTTTCCGCCATTCTTCAACCTTTTGCACATATTTCGATGCTCTCCTTAGCGCATTAAATCTCCATCGTCAATCACATTCCTCGATTCGACGGTTATTGTGTCACCCAATCATTAACTATCTCGGAGGATCTCCACTGTTGATATGCTCCGTCCGATCCAATGGCTGTTGCGTCACCCGATCGCCAACAAGCTTGGCTGATCTCCACCATTGATCAATCCCGCTTGATCCAACGGTTATCGTGAAATCTCGCGCAGATACTTGCACGACCGATATTAGATTGGAAGCAAGCGAGAAAAGTGGTTTTCTCTCTCCATCATTTGCTACGTGTCAACCGCTAAAGGTAATTGCGTGAAATTTTGAAAGACCGCTTACCAGCTTTAGGGTGCGCGAGAAACTACTTACCTCTTGTGAATACCACTTCATCCTTCTTCAAGCACGTGGATTTAATCTCCGCCGTTCATCTTCTTAACTTTACTTTGCGCGACTTAATCTTAGTCTTCTATTGCACACCAACTCGTCCGTTGATCTAACAGATCCAACGATTCTTGTGCACCGTTACGTTCTTTTGGCTCCTACTGTGAAATAGCTCATTTGGATTTTTGCCTATGTATTTTCTCCCACCTTACGATTTTCACTTGTTCTAATCTCAATCTCTACATGCACCTTTATGCTTCCTTCGTAAACCTTTAGGTTTTAAGAAACCTTACAGTTATTCCTTCGCTGTGAAGGTTCTCTCCAATACTGTGTGTGCGCAACCACATAACACACTCCTCTCTGCACCTCTTCTCTGGTTCTGCACACCTGCAACCTTTGTTACGCATAATTTCTTTAGATCACACACAACTTATAATTTAATTACTCAACACATCACACGAACTGAGAATCGAGTTATCTGTATTAAATAACAAACATTTACACAGGAATTTCTTCCTCGGCCTGATCTTCTATATCAGTGGCCTTTCCTTTCCTTGCCTGTAGGCTTATAGTCAAATCCTACCTAATATCTAACTATCTGACTGACTCTCTACCTACTACGATGCCTTTTAGGCTTACATTTATACAAAAGGTTCTGTTTAACCAATTCTGGTTCAGATCCTTAATCTGCTGAACTAAATCCTGAATATCCTCTAAGTCCACTTTTAACTCCAATAATCCCTAAGAATCCTCTCTAGTTCCACGAATCATGACACCACTTCCTAGTCTAAGACTTATAATTGATTTCCAACTCTCTCGTCATCACTCATGTTCTCCTACATTTGAGAGCATTTACAAATATCCTCACAATATCTAATTAATTCCTATTCTAATCACTCAAAACATTAATAATTACATACATAGGAATCCAACTTCCTTGAAAACACAAGACCCCCTAAGTTAACTAGAACATAATGAAATTGCTGAGCTGTATGCTCCTGCATCAGACTCCCAAGGTTAAAATAATCATGATCTCCTAATCATGTGCTTCCGACCTTTGTCTTCTTGGATCCCATACTTTGTTCTGTAATTTGTCTTTGGTTGCTGCTGTTGTTTGTTGTTGTTCTCCAGGTTTCCACACTTTATGTTGCTTTGCCCCACTAGCTATGCTTTCACAGTCTGCTGTTGTCTTTCTCTTTCTGTTGCTTGACCTTCTTACTGTTGTTTTCTTCTGAGGCACCTTCATCATCAATCTTATTATTCTTTCAATCTCTATGTCCAATTTATCTTTTGACTGATAATTACTTTGCCATTTGTTGTTGTACTCTGTCCACTCATCTTCAAACTGTTGTTTGTTGTCTTCTCTTTGAAGTTGTTGGATTCTTACTACTGCCCTTTCATCCTTACCCTCTTGTTGCTTTCCAAACAACCTCTGTTCAATATCTGTAAATTTACTTTCAAAAAGTAAATTGTCCTCCAATTTCCTTTGTACTTGATTCCTCTCAAATACATCACTATGTTGTTCATCAATTCCAACATATTTTCCTTCCTCTTCTTTGACAACCCTCAGTAATTGTCCTTTACTTCCTTGACTGATTCTGACAATCAGTTTAACTTCTTCAAGCATGGTATCTTCATGCTTTTCATCTTCCTCATCAGCATGTCTGACCTGACAACTTCCAGTCTTCTTCAGTTCTAAAACTGACTCTTCAACTTGAAACATGTCTGTCTCATTTTCATCAAATCCTGTAATCATAAAACAATTATCAGAATTAAAAATATAAGGCCTCATTACCTTTTCCTTCTTTGGCAACATCTCAATATACTGCTATTAGTTTTCCTTCAATTCATTTGTCAACACATCAGTATGTTGATTTAAACTCTCCTTCATATCATCTGTTTCAATGATATCTCTCTGCTCTGGTTCACAATAATGAACTCCTCCGTCCGTAATGTCAATTTGTTGAACTTTTATTACCATCCCCTTTTCCTTATGATTGTCATTCATGACAATTTCTGTCTTCCTTTTTTAGCAATTTATCCTGAGTATATATTCTCTGTTTTTTCAACTCTCTTCTTTGAAAGTATAATTTCCTATATAACTCAATAATTTCAATTGGAGTAGAATCTTGAAATTTCACACAATTTTCCATACCTTCCTTTGTTATTGACCAATCATTAGATGACCTTTCTCCCTTTGCTAAATCTTTAGCATAGACTTCTTCTTTCTTCAATTCTGTGATTGTCTTTTCTTTGTCTTGAGACAAATCTTCCTCCCCTTCTTCTTCAATACACTTTGCCTTGTTGTTTCTCTGTAAACCTTCTTCAAGAGCTATCCTTGCCCCATCATCTGCATTAATATTCTCCTGCATTTTTTCTTCATCAATAACATTAATCAAATTCATTAGATTACCTCTCTGAGACAATATTCCTTCATTCTTCATCAGAATAAGATCCTGATCTTCCATCTCTATGATAGCTTCAAATGACTGTCTTCTCTCATTAAGTAACTCATCCATAGACTCTTTCTGTTGTAACCAGTCAAATTCTTTTGCTTCTGAAAAATTTCCTTTGTCACTTTTCACTTCAAGATCTTCATCCATCGTGAAGACATCTTCACAAAGTTGCTTTTCTCCTGCAATACCTGCAATCATACACAAACTACCAGTTTTAAAAACATAAGACCTTGTGGTCTCACTTGATGCTTCAGTCATAATATCTCGTTGATGTCTTGAATTCTCATAATAATTCATAAGATCTTCCACAGATCTCCAATCTTCATCTTTACCCAGAACTTCACCCTGTTCTACTTCACAAATGGAAACTTCCATTTCCAACTTAGCGTCTCTGAGTTCTTCCACCAGCCACTTTACTTGCCTCTCTTGTAGCCTTTTCTGTAACTTAGACCACTTCACTACCTTTTTCCTCAAGACCCAACCCTGTCTTTGGTTTTCCTCTAGTATCATCCTTAATACATTGAGTTGTTCTTTTAACTCTGCAATCTCATTGTCACGCTCCTCTTGACTCATTCTCTTTCCATTTTCCTTGGCATCCTCCTTCACTTTTCTTCTGTTGTGGTCTTCCTCAGAACCTCTTTTACCTCTGTTATGACTATCAATAGTCATCTTCTTCTCTATCTTCATGAGTTCCTCACTCACTTACTATGAGCTATACTAAAGCCTCTACAACAAAAAGTCCTCCCTGCTGCCACTTACCTCACCAAGCTTTCCTCTATACCTGGTCTTTTGGCAAGCACTTGGTTCTCCATTCTTTGGAACCTCTTTGAGCACTTCTCTCTGCTCCTTTATGGCTTCAACTCATTTGCACATTTTAAGAACACAACTGTCCTCTTGTATTTGAATCATGATGAAATACTAGGTTCTGACCACCTCTTCTTTCACTCAGAAATTCTTACCAGCTTTCTTCATCCCTCAGCAATTTTATCCACATCCTCTGTGGAATTACCTTTATGATCTTCCCGTGAGCTGTAACAAAGCCTCTGTAGTAACAATTCCTCCTTGCTACATGATACTTGACCAAGATTCTCTCCTCTGAGCTTAGTTTTTCAGCATCTCTCTGGTTCTCTCCTCTGGAACCAATTGAGCACTCCTTGCTCTAGGTTGCTGCAATCTTCTCACCTTCCTATGCCACTACCTTCAAGACCTCTGCATGATCTTGTTCTACCATTCACCTGCACTTTGAATGGATTGTTCTCTGTTTCCTTTGCATCTGTAATTCTCCCAATATTCTGATACACTTTATCTCTATGTGCCTATTGTTTGTCAGATTTAAAATCTGATCTCCTCTTGCCTGCATACATACCTTCAAAACATAACTCTGTTCTAAGTTTCTCAAAGAATTCTTACACACAGAATTTCCTTGTTCTGCTCTGATACCAAATGATGCTAGCCTAAGCTGCATATGCCCCAATGATGCAGCCTAAGTCCCATATACCCACAATATGCAATTTCTATTGCACGTCACACTATGTGTGTCCCAGGAATTCCAAATATTCCATACTTAGTAAAATCTTCACTTGATCAAGTTTAAGGCTCCTTAATTAAACCCTGTTCAAAAACGTTTGACTTATCTATCCAAAGTCCAAACCTTTGATAAACCTTTAAGTAGAACCTTACACAACCCTTCATAATCTTTGGTTAATTCTTAACTTAACCCGAAATACACTAATCCCGCTTATTTCTATTATAATTCTCGTATAATAGAAATATCTCATAAACACACTTAAACCTTACCTTTCCGCCATTCTTCAACCTTTTGCACATATTTCGATGCTCTCCTTAGTGCGTTAAATCTCCACCGTTGATCACATTCCTCGATCTGATGGTTATTACGTCACCCGATAATTAACTATCCCAGACAATCTCCACCGTTGATCTACTCCGTCCGATCCAATGGCTGTCGCGTCACCCGATCACCATCAAGCTTGGCTGATCTCCATCGTTGATCAATCCCATTTGATCCAACGGTTATCGCGCAATCTCACGCAGATACTTGCACGACTGATATCTGATTGGAAGCACATGAGAAAAGTGGTTTTCTCTCTCCATCATTTGCTATGTGTCAGCCGCTAAAGGTAACAACGTGAAATTTTGAAAGATCGCTTAACACCTTTAGGGCACGTGAGGAACTACTTACCTCTTGTGAATACCACTTCATCATTCTTCAAGCACGTGGGTTTATCTCCGCCGTTCATCTTCTTAACTTTACTTTGTGTGAATTAATATTAGTCGTCTATCACACACCAACTCATCCGTTGATCTGACGGATCCAACAGTTCCTGTGCACCGTTACATTCTTTTGGATCCTATTGTGAAATAGCTCATTTGGCTTTCTGCCTGTGTATTTGCTCCCACCTTACGGTTTTCACTTGTTCTGATCTCTATCTTTCCTCGCTCCTTTGCACTCCCTTCGTAAACCTTTAGGTTTTAAGAAACCTTACAGTTATTCCTTCACTGTGAAGGTTCTCTCCAATACTATGTGTGTGCAACCACATAACGCACTCCTCTCTGCAACTCTTCTATGGTTCTGTACACCTGCAACCTATGTTACACAAAATTTCTCTAGATCACACATAAATTATAATTCAATTACTCAACACATCACACGAACTCAAAATTGAGTTATCTGTATTAAATAACAAACGTTTACACAGGAATTTCTTCCTCGGCCTGATCTTCTATATCAGTGGCCTTTCCTTTCCTTTCCTGTAGGCTTATAGTCAAATCCTACCTAATCTCTAACTAACTAACTGACTCTCTACCTACTACTACCCATTTTAGGCTTACATTTATACAAAAGGTTTTGTTTAACCAATTTTGGTTCAAATCCCTAAACTAAATCCTGAATATCCTCTAATCCACTTTTAACTCCAGTAATCCCTAAGAATCCTCTCTAGTTCCATGAATCATAACACCACTTCCTAGACTAAGACTTATAATTGATTTCCAACTCTCTCTTCATCACTAATCATCACTCATGTTCTCCTACATTCGAGAGCATTTACAAATATCCTCACAATATCTAATTAATTCCTATTCTAATCACTCAAAACATTAATAATTACATACATAGGAATCCAACTTCCTTGAAAACACAAGACCCCCTAAGTTAACTAGAACATAATGAAACTGCTGAGTTGTATGCTTTTGTATAAAAAATGGTTCAAAAGTTGAAGAGTGCTCCAAATATACCCCAACATTCCACTTGACTTCCAAATGACTAGTTTGAAGCTCTAATAGCTAGTTGACTTGAATTTTAACGATTAATAAACTTGACCTTGCCACATTTTTCCTTGATCTCCAACAACTTGATGATTTTTCCAATTCTACCACCTAAGTTTGTTGTATTCTGCCCTAATTTGAATTGGGCATGCTCACAATTTTCCCTATATTTCCTCGCATTGCCACATCATCATTGTCCCTACCATGTCATCATGTTGTTGTGTTGGTTCTCTAATACCCTGAGGAATCTAAGGATCATGAGATAGGTTTTGTTCCTCTCATTCTATAGAAAACTTATGACATAATGCATGTACCAAACTACCCAATGCTAACCCTGTTTTGCTAGCTGGAAACTTGTATGACCTATCTGACCAACTTTGAACCACTGTAACTTACCATTGCCTTTACTATTTGGAAAAAAATTATATGGCATGCAATTCCCTCATCAAACTAAACATTTTAAGACAATGTTGACTTTTTTTTTTACTTCTGAGACCACTTTGCATTGGGCAACATGAATTGCCTCAAGAACTGTGAAAAGTTGTTTATGTGATATTGCCATGTGTGAGAAATGTTTGAGGGATATTTTACTACAGCCAAGGCCACTTAGAGACTCTATAGACACATAACCGTGTGGTAAAACATAAGTGAACCTTGACACATGATGGATTGGCTCTTACACTGGTGATCACCCCTACAAAAAGAAAGTTCCTTTAAAACCATGAGTCTTCAATTAAGCCCATCCAATTCCCCCCAATCCTATACAAGAAGAAAGGCGTGAGAGATGAGCTTCAAGGAACCAACCATCGTCCAACCAAACAAGTCTAGGACACCTAATACATGGCCTCACATGGTTGTTACATTACTTTTGAATTGTAACCTTGGGCTTACAATGGTGATAAAAAAGATTCAAAAAATTGTATGTACCCTTGTTGACGTGAGGACTAACAATTGGCTTCAACTATGGGACACATGCTCTACTTGGAGGGATGTGACAACTGATGAATCTTCCACTTGTCACCTGAAAATCTCAACCTAGATGACGTAAAATATAGGGAGAGAATCAGACCAAAGTTGTGTCCCTTCATAACATGGCAATAATCAAAATGAAATGACAACTAATAAAACTAAAATAACTAAAATAGAAACGACAAGAAAAAATATGCAACTAAACTAACACATGAAAAAACATCACATAAATAAAGGAAGCCACACAAGCAAAATTTGAGATTATGCTAAAAGGAAATTTCAATGAATGAAAACAAAACATTGAGAGTAATCTAATGTTCATGCTAAAGAGATTATTCATCCTACCCTACTATAACCTAAAGGAAAATGAAACATGTTAGGTAAAATCATATAACCAATACAACCAACAAATATATTTATCATTACTTTGGGTTTTATGTTTGTGCTTGGTTTCAAAGTAAAAAAGTGAAGCGTCAAAATTGTAATGGATGTCTATTGGAAACTCATTCATGGATTGGACCATATTTGTGGGGAAAGCTTCATCGTTCGAAAGAAAATCAAAGAAGGGCTAAGGTTTCTCTACAATACTGCAGGTTTCTTTGATCCATAGACCAATCAGGCTAATATATTGATATTTCTCATTATACACACGAGGCCACTCATCGATGTTTTTCATTGTATTGGTAAGCAAAGGAGGTTTTGATGGCAAAGCCAACTAGAACTGTGCATCAAATTTTTCCCTTCTCGGCCGCCCCTGATCACACACACACACAAATGATAAGAACATTCATGAAAACTAAAAAAACATTGGAAAACACAACTTACAGTTAGATTCTTTGGCCAAGGAGGTTGAGATCTCATGAAATATGTTTGGAACTAAAAACATTGTGGCCTTCCCACAATCACAAGGTTCACATTCTTCCTATCAAATGGATCTTTATACACCTAAGAACTATATATCATAGAAATCCATTGCTGAAGAGTTTTTTTTTTTGTATGTTGAATGTGGAAACCCCTTTTGCACATTTAGGAATGAATTCGTCTAGTCATGCTCTATGGGATAACTTAGTTGTTCATGAGGCCAAAATTTAGCAATTGGATTTCTCTTAGTGTTTGTCATAAACATAATCACCATAAAAATTAGTATAGATTATATCCCATTTGCGCCTATCAACTTGGAGGAATACATTAATAGTTCCAATCTCTTTGTCATCCCCATTCTCTTCTTGAGTATGTCATTTTGTTGAATTCTCCCCTTATGTCACTAGTAGATGTGACATGAAGATAAAGTGCTTGGAAATGATTGTATGTTATTGAACTTGTGTTTTCATCTGGAGGAGGGTGGACTAGGTTATTGAATTATCATGGTATCAATGTTCTCCTTACATACACGTTCTTCAATTATTTCTTGATTTTCGATGGGAAAACAAGGAAGTTATTTTTTAAATGTACAAGTAGAATTATCTTTTGTTAATTCCACTAATTTATCCTCCTCAACTAGATGGGCCTCTTGACCACTATTCTCCTTTTGAGGTTGCAACCATTCTTCTAGATTTTTTTTGGCCAAATATATCCATTCTATTTCTTGGATAAAGTGAAGCCAACTTTCTGAATCATGATCATGTATTACACAAAATCCTTCCAAATTTTTTGCAAAGGATGCAAACATGCTTTTGCCAAGGTTTTTGTACCAAATCCATCTAGACCCTTCCAAACTTATAGTGAAGTGAATCATCATAAGGTCCTCATGAAGGAGGTAGTTCTTCTTACAATATTGGATAAATGTGGAAAAGTGATTTAAGACCGATTCCCCATATCAACAAAAAACATGTTTTCTCTACAAAAAAGCTTTATAATCATTTGAAAAACCCCTCATACCTAAAAAATCAGCGGGATCATAAAATGGTGTCACCCAAGGAGGTAGCTTCATGTTTTTTCATTGGTCATTGGAAGTAAGATTAAAATAACAATCAAAGTTAGAATTTATAAAAAAGAATACCATAACGAAGTCAAAAATACATACCCTAGTTACCTTATCTTACTTCTTACATTGGAAAGTTGTTTCTTATGGTGTACCTCTTTAGATTTTGTTGAAGTGGGGCTGTTAGGTGAGAACTTGCAAGTTAGCAATAATAATACCAATATCACCCAGATATAAAAACATAAATAATATTACCAATATGATGTCATTAAAGGCCGAATTATTTGACTTTATCCATGGCAGTGATGCTAAAAAATGTTATTTATTTAGTTACTAGGGTTACAAAGGTCCATGCAACCTTCTAGGATTGGCACACATAGGATAAGGGTCCATTATCACCTCGACCCCTATCCCCTCTCTTTAGGCCTGACTTCCTCCTTAAAGGCCAAGGGATGATTCCCACTTGATACCTCAACTAACTCCAAGTAAGAATAATGCCTTAAGTAGGGTCAAGAAGAGAAGGATGAGTTAATTATGTTGGTTATCCTGTTGATTTTTGTGTATAAATATGACGCTTAAAGCTAAATGGAGCAAAATGATACATCGATTGATGTTAAATATGCCATGTAAGTACTAAAAAATGACGTAGAAAAAATATCCTAACCAATAGTGATGTTATTTTTTAGTTTGGGTTGTTGGTTGGAGGGGTACAAAGCAAATTAGCTCATTGTCCCATCAAATTAGACTGCAAAATTTGTAGTAAACAATAAATACAACAACTTATTTCATTCAAATTGATCACCCAATGAGTGCCCAAGCACTCTTAGAACATAAATATAGAGTGTTGAAAATAGCAACAATAAATGCTACAAATAGCATTTCAGGATATACTCCAACTCTGTTGGAAATAGACAAAAATAGAAATGCTAAAAATAGCATTGCTATAAATACCATTTCGGGATAGATTCCAATTTTAATTTGTCCTTGAATCAAAATTGAGAATTAAAATTCGAATTTAGTCTCACTAGCTGTTTGAAAAATAATTAATTAATTCCTCTTGAGTTAATTAGTTGGAGAAAATCAAACATGAAGTCTTTATGAAGACATGCAACAGTTATCCCTTTGATTGAGGAAGTTATCCCTTAATTAAGGAGATAAGGATGAGTTGTATTTGAGTTGTAATTAGTTAGCTCAGTTAACTGAGTTAAGTCCAGTTAAATTGATTCCAAATAGTTTGTGGAACTAATTGTGAGTTCAATCAGTTAATGCATGCATGCATGCAACTAGTGTTCTCCAGATAACTGAATATTCTCTCATAAATAACTCATGCATGTCAGTTCAGACCCAGTTGAGATTAAAGGAAGGGAAAATGTACTATCAGTTGGAGGAATTTTCCTATAAAGGAAACTCATCCATGCAGAAGGAATTAACTCCTTCAGGATTACGCAGTTATTTCAGAGGTCAGTGTTGTGTGTGAGGTGAGAATCAGACAGGTTGCAGCTGGAGGACCCAAGAGAAACTGCGCAAGGAAATAGGAGGCTTGGAGGACTGAAGGAAGGCACAGGTGTTGTCTATTCTGTCTATGAGCAGCAGTGAGGGATTGTACTGAGAGCTGGATAGCTTGTGAGCTAAAGCTTTGTGTAATCCTGAGATATTTCCACTTGTATGATAATACAGATAGTGGGGTTTTTTAGCTGAGGCTTTCCCCAGAGTATTCTTCTATGTTTCATGTGTATGATTTCTTCTTCTTTGTTATATGTGTTCTGATTGATCTTGCTCAAATTGATTAAGCTTTCGCAAAGTTTGATAGTAGAAGTAGATCAAGTATTTTGCTTTAGTACAATGCATTATCAGTTTAATCTATAGTTTCTCTACAAGATGTGTAGAGAGCAGAATTTCTACATGGTATCAGAGCGAGGTTTTGTAGAAAGAGTTCTACATAATATTGGAGCAATGGTGAGTCTTGCTCTCCTCAGTCTTCCTAAGAACTGGCATAGTTACTAGGACGTAGTGAATGGAAGAGAGAAACTGCCAGATTGGGAACGACTGTGGTCAAATTTGATGTAGGATGAGATCAAGAGGAGCACCAGAGATGGTTCTTCATCCAAGGAGGATGAAGAAAATATAGCCTTAGCCAGTAAGGCAAGAAAAGGGAAGGAGAAGGATTCTCATTCCAAATCGAGTTCTTCCCATGGTGGGAAGATGATTGACAAATCTAAAGTGCAATGCTTTAATTGTCATGAGGTGGGCCATTATGCAACTAATTTTCCATTGAAGAAATCCAAGAAGGGATCCTTGGAAGGATCTAAAGGTGAGGCATTGGCCTTAAGTTCGAATTGGATTTTACCCTCATCGCATGCATGGTTTCATCTATGATGGGTTGTGGTTGGTTTCTTGACAGTGGAGCCTCATTCCACATGATCGATGATAAGAGTTTGTTCAGTACCTTGGAGGAGAAAGACCTCCAAATGTGCATAGAGATGGGTAATGATGAAAAGTATAGTGTTTCAGGAGTGGGCACGGTTGCTTTTTAGAGGGAGCTTGGAGCTTCTATCACCTTGACAGATGTGAAGTATGTGCCTGGACTGAAGAAGAACTTGGTATCAATTGCAATGCTGGAGGAGAAAGGCTACGATGTTGTCTTCAGTAAGGGAAAGGTTTTCCTTAGACACATCACCACGGGTCTGGTGAAACAGATCGGTTCATGGGTACAGAACCTATATGCTCTTGAGGTTCAAGATGCATGCAAAGCCTTGAGGAGCAAGGCAACTATTAGAGACTTGGTGGTTGAGACAATTGTGGAGAGCCACAATTGTTGAAGCAACTTCAGGAGGTTGTGGAGCAGCCACAACTGGAGAAGCTAAGAGGAGACTGAGTGGAGGCATCCACTCATGCAGATACCTCCAGTAGGGGGAAATTTCGAGCTAAGTGGGTAGAGGGATCACATGCAACCATACCTCCAGGTGTGAGGTGGGGCAATATGAAGTGATAGTCCCAAAAGGGCTGAAATAGGGGCAGGATCCTTGAGGTACCCAACCTCTTTGATTAGACCTTGCTACGGGAGCCCCTACAAGGAGTAGCAGGACTGGCTGAGTGGGTAGAGACAAATGCAGATGGAGCGGCAGAGGGAGCTTCAGCATTAGAGGGTGTTTCTAGTTCAACAGGGAGGTCAGTTGGGAGATCAGTTACTTACTTCTCAGTAACTGAGTTGCAGTGCAGCAGTGGGCAACACGATGCAACATGATGAGAGGAGGTGTAGTGCGGATGGATGCTGGGAGATAAGACCAACAAAAACATTGATGCAACAGTAGGAATCAGTGTGATTGATGCAGTCAGAGATCAAAGTGACAGAGGCTAGAGCAGTCAGATACTGAAGAGCACAAAGGTGCAGAGTTTTCAGTCGATAGAGGCAATAACAGTCAGAGACTTTGATGAAAGAGGCATCATTCTGATTTAGGTTGGATATTTTTTGTGTTTCTGGAGTTGCTGGAGCAACAACACTTGAGAGAAGTGTTGCATGCAGAACATTCCAAAGGTTTAGGATCGGGTTCGAGTTGAATGCCTTTCTTGTTGAGAGGGAGTGTTGAAAATAGCAACAAGAAATGCTAAAAATAACATTGCTATAAATAGCATTTCAGGATATACTCCAACTTTGTTGGAAATAGAAAAAAATATAAATGCTAAAAATAACATTGCTATAAATAGCATTTCGGGATAGATTCCAATTTTAGTTTGTCCTTGAATCAAAATTGAGAATTAAAATTCGAATTTAGTCTCACTAGCTGTTTGAAAAATAATTAATTAATTCATCTTGAGTTAATTAGTTGGAGAAAATCAAACATGAAGTCTTTGTGAAGACATGCAACAATTATCCCTTTGATTGAGGAAGTTATCCCTTAATTAAGGAGATAAGGATGAGTTGTATTTGAGTTGTAATTAGTTAGCTCAGTTAACTGAGTTAAGTCCAATTAAATTAGTTCCAAACAGTTTGTGGAACTAATTGTGAGTTCAGTCAGTTAATGCATGCATGCATGCAACTAGTGTTCTCCAGATAACTGAATATTCTCTCATAAATAACTCATGCATGTCAGTTCAGACAGAGACCCAGTTGAGATTAAGGAAGGGACAATGTACTATCAGTTGGAGGAATTTTCCTATAAAGGAAACTCATCCATGTAGAAGGAATTAACTCCATCAGGATTGCGGAGTTATTTCAGAGGTTAGTGTTGTGTGTGAGGTGAGAATCACACAGGTTGCAGCTGAAGGACCCAAGAGAAACCGCACAAGGAAATAGGAGGCTTAGAGGACTAAAGGAAGGCACAGGCGTTGTCTATTCTATCTATGAGCAACAGTGAGGGATTGTACTGAGAGCTGGATAGCTTGTGAGCTAAAGCTTTGTGTAATCCTGAGATATTTCCACTTGTATGATAATATAGATAGCGGGGTTTTTTAACTGAGGCTTTCCCCAGAGTATTCTTCTGTGTTTCATGTGTATGATTTCTTCTTCTCTGTTATATGTGTTCCGATTGATCTTTCTCAAATTGATTAAGCTTCCACAAAGTTTGATAGTAGAAGTAGATCAAGTATTTTGCTTTAGTAAATTGCATTATCAGTTTAATCTACAATTTCTCTACAAGATGTGTAGAGAGCAGAATTTCTACATAGAGGTGGGAAGTTTGGAGGATGAGATATAAGTCTTATGAGACCGATTTCTAACCTAGGACAACAAAAAATGACAATTTCGAGCAAGTTGGAAATTGTATTTCTATGAATTAAGATAAAGTCCCACTAAATAAAGAACCAAGGAACTTCCAAATTTGAATTAAACTTTAAATGTGGTTGCAAATGTATATTTTTTACTCTAAAACAATAAATCAACAAGGTAAAATCAACAAATTCAAAGAGGAAGGTTTCAAGAGATGTTCTTACTTGTTAGGAGCTAAAAACCTTGATGTTTGTTGCAGATTTCTTGAGATGACCAAAAAAGTGTTCAAGTATGTATTGATATATCCATCCTTGGTCAAAATTTAGCATTTATTTTCAATAACCCAAGGCTAAATTCTTGTTTTCTTTTGTCGTTCAAAATGGCTTTCATTAGATATTCAAAATAGCATAGCATACAAAAATGATCTCAACAGCCCTCGCTCCCTCATTCCAACCATACCTTTTGAGATTGGGGGCTGGAGAATACCAAGATAAACAATTTACAAACATTATTTTCGGATGGTTGTGAGGCCTTAACATACTGTGAGATACACATAAAGAAACCAAAACTAATGGCAGTAAATCAAGGAGGGGGATGGGGGGGCATTACAAGGGGGCTGCAAAGTAGCCAACACGGTCATGAATGTGGAAGTCAATATGTTCCACTTATGCCTCTAAGTTGTAGAGCTGGTCGTTTGTGCCACTTTGGCTGCGCTGGAGGTTGTCTAACTGCTCCAGAATGGTATTCTAGCTATATTGAATGTCAATGAGATAGGCAATAATTTCATTGCGGTCTTCGTACCTATGGTCCCGGAGAATGTCAATCTCAATTTGTATGTGCCGCAACTGCTCAATGATTGATTCCATAGAGGCCGGAGCTACTAGGCAGCATGGTGAATTAGCTAGGGAAAGAGCCTCAACATCCTCTGTTTCCTAACTAGAAGAGGTAGCGGAGGATGAATGATGGCCTGGAATAGGGTGTCCTGCCTAGCCTTGCTGCCCTGCCCACGACGAGGGCAGCCCCGTTGGCATGGCATTTTGTTGTACATGGATGGTGGCGGCTCACAACAAGGGGAGCTCGTAGAGAGAGTTGCCAAAAACCTGCAAACGAAGTAATATACTCCAGACCCACACACCCATACACCCTAGCAAGGATGATCCACTATCCCTATAATACTACTAGGGCGACGAGAGGGGCTCCAGATTACCCAACCCAGGTACTGGAGAGAAATACTACTGATACACCACCCCAACGCCACACATGAACAGAACGCCCACCCCCAAATGCTAGCCGAGAGACTGTAAAGTCCTTCGGGCCAAAGGCGAGACCCGACCTCAGAACATAAATTACCAAATGCTAAATAAAAACCACACGCCTATGAAGACCTACGGTGGTTCGCTTGAGCAGGAGAGGACCCAAGAGTTGGTGGGGTGATTAAAAAGCTTTATTTCCGTCAGAAGCAAGCGAGCAGAACCGAATTGTGACTGTCTATGTACATGGGTCCCAATGGCAGACCGGGAGACCTATGTCAATCCACTTCAAGCTACTGCAAGTGTCATTTTCCTTCCTCACCCAAGGCCAGAGCTCCAGTGAGGTGCCATTGACACATACCCAACCGCTATCAAACTCCTTACCACACAAATTCATTGCCGAACTGTCGAGTTGAGCCAAATCATGTACTAGGGTTCAGATTTATCGTCCGAGCGCTTGAGGAGGAGTGTCACACCGAAGGAGTTATTACAAGGTCCTGTCATCACTGCAACGTTAATATGCGCATGAAGGGGAGGTAGGCTTGGATGACTGCTCACATGTGATTTGTCCCACTGCATGCACACTCCCATCAGGGGAAGGATAGTTTCTTGTTGTTTATGATATAATAATATAAAAATCAACAAGTAAAAATTCTTAATCAAGAACATAAATAAAAAGTTTTGGGTTTTTTTTTTATATACATAACTATAATTTGTAGTCATTAAAATTTTGTGTTTGGGGTGCAACCTTACATCAAAAATAGATTAAAAATGGGGTGGAAATCTTTTACAAACATTTTTTTTTAGGTTCGTAGATCCTAAAAAATCCAATCTATGACTAGAACAAAACTATCATGTCTAATAATAAAGATTTCCCAAACAATCCTATATGTTTACAATAAGTTGCATACATATCAATTTAAAGGAGTTGGTGATGCATCATCTTCTTTGGATATTTTCTTCTCTGAAGTTGAGGCTGGTCCATTAAGATCAAGAACATTTGGCTTTGTTGGCTAATTGAATTGCTAGATGTAGAAGGGCCTGATTTCCCTTGGTTAATAATCTATTGCATATCTTTCACTTGTTGATGTAAGTTAGAAAAATACAATTTTGTGGTTAATGAGAAGTTCCATGGTTGAATTAATAAATTAATACCAATTGATTGTACTTCAATTGAAGTTCAAGATTATCTTCTTACTACTACTTCAATTACTCCATTTGTTGTTATTACACTCCAATTTTCATAGAAATTTTTGGAATTAATTTGGACCCTCTTTTTCTCTACCACTTAGATTCCCTAACCCATTGGGATTAAAGGAAACCAATTATTTTCAATCCCAAAGGCCAATTATCATTCAAATAAATCCAAATGAAGGAGAGAGGATAAGGGTCATTGATCAACCTCCTTCACACCCAACTTTGATATAAACAACCCTATGAAACCTTATTAACTTATTGCATTAATACTATTCAATGTATTCTAGGTAACAATTCAAATTGATGAATGCTTAATTGGAACATATACTCAAAAGGAGGATGTAGTCAAGATACTAATTTCATAATGCACCACTTAAGGTTAGGTCACTGCCAAGAGAGAACTAATAACCCAGAGCTTGACCACCTGGAGCAAAGGCTTCATGAGACAAAAGAATAAGAACCCCAAAAAATTCAATAAGACTCAGAAGGTACACTAACTCTCTAGGCAGGGGACGAGAGCTTATCTTTCTCTCTAAATTTACAAGGAAGTTCCTTGAAAAACTGACTCTTCAAGATTTTCTTTACAATTATAAGACATCTCAATCTTGTTATTCATTGTGTGGATCCAATCTGCATGGATTCATGCAACTTCTACAAATACAAAATATTTTTGAATCTCATAACATGGAAAACACACATAACAAATTTCATTTGAACCATTTCTACAAACAAATTTCAATATGGCACTTACTTGGATCCAACACATTGTATACAGTTCACACCACTTGAATTTGAGCAAAGTCCTATTCTCACCATAGGGAAGGGGCTTTCCATGGATGGATAGATCTCTCAAGTTCCTCCTTTGCTACCAATTATGTGTATCCCCATGAGAAATAGTAATATTTTCCTTCCCATTTGAATGAACTTGCTCATATCCTAAAATGGAAGTGTGTTGGCATGTTTGGTACTCCCAAATTCACATAAAATCTAGACTTGTTGTTGATTGTACTTCATAAGTGTGACGTGATTGAGATGACTTACGCTTCCTTGGAAGCCCAAAATAAATCAACTCTCTCCCTACACTTTCTATCTTGAAGAGGTCATACAATACATTCCTTGCATGGGAGAGAACATGGGTTTGTAGACTCCCAACCTTTAGTGACTAGCTTTAAAACGACTTGCTGCATGTATACTAGTATGATATGATGCCACTTGGTGCTTATGGAATTTATTTTATTGATAATATTAAGGCCCCTCCTTGACATTAATGTATATGAGTTTTGAGCTCTTGACTGTTGATCAACAAAGTTCATAAGGCCAAACTAGTGCCCCTACTGGTCCATTGATTTGCCTCATCATTATTCCAATGCAAGACATGAAATAACTTGGTATAGAGGAATTCAGATAGCAAATTTATGATTTTCTTAAGGATATTTTATAATTTGATGTCCCCTCAGAGAGAACCAACCACCACAAGATGAATAATAAGTTTAGAATCACCAATAATTATTAGTTTGGAGGAATTGTGATCATGCATCAAATATAAGCCTTGGAAAAGAGAATAGGATTCTACCTAATTATTGGACCAAAGCCTAAACCCCAAGCATATGATATTTCTAATTTTCCTTCAGGGAAAAATAATAAACCCCCACTTTGGTGACCCCTAAAAAGTTTTGTGTTTTTTAAAATAGAACAATTGTTGCAAATTATACCATGTATCAAAAAAATGTACCTCACTTGCATGGATGTGAAACATCTGACTCTTTAAGTTGATATTTCACTTTGTAAGGGAATTGGACTTGATCTACAAGATAAATTACCCCCATTTGTGACTTAATAACGCTTCTACTCTTTAGACCCAACTAGGAGCGACCCTTGATGTGGCATTCTCCGACCTTCATTTTGAGTGTGTGTGTGATATCCCTCAACTTAAGAACTTTATTGTGATTATATGTATATAAGTTTGATTTTGATTTAGTATGCTAAATTAAAGAGGCAAACAAAAATTTAATTATCAATAATTTTATTGATAATAACTGATGTACAACTATTATTTGTAAAGTTGCATTTATGTTTTATTTTATGAATATAAGAAAAACTGGGAAATTAATGGTTGAAGTATAGATGGCTAAAAGAGGAAAAAGGTTGGAATTATTTTAGAAATTATTTTATCCATCAACAAGTACTCGACATCTAATCTAGGTGATTATATTTATTTATGAGATTATTTTATTACCCAATTTAATGTTTCCTAGAAGATAGGGGGATTATCTTCAGAAGTGGGAAACAAGAGCTCATAATGAGCAAGTAACTACCTTACACCTGTTGCCACCTATTGGTGATGCGGAGGCAGATATTAACCACCCAAAGAGTGGTAGATGGATAATATCTCTAGAATTTTATGACTTTTGTCTCATAATTTTATGGGAGAGGAAATTGAACATGTTGAAGAGAAGTAGAAAAATTCTACAGAGGAATTGTTGGGGGGACAAGCAGAGGCTATGTTAAGGTTGGGAGGAGCCAAGTACTTAATCACCAATTTTCCTAGAAGAAATATTTTCAATTCAGTATCTATGACTCTATTTTATTATGCAAAAAGAATGAGTACTTTGTATGGTTGAAGTTATTTTTTCTAAAAGAGATTAAAAGAATAACTTGTTATTTTTGTGTGAAAATTAGAAGAAATTATTTCCTGTACAATTTCTATATGTATTAGAATATTGTTTATGAAACCAATTTAATAACACAATTTATAGAATGTGTACTCGAAGTAAACCACATACGGTCTTGTTCATGATAATTAGAAAAGAAATTTTAAGTCTAGAACGCTATTCCAACGCGTGGACAATAGTATTAGATAAAAAAAAACTATGTTACCAAGAAATCAAAGTTTATATGTATTGGATTTGTACACTTCGATATAGAAGAACTCAATAGTAATGTAGTAGATATATATATATATATATGAATTTATTCATGCCTTAGTTCTTTTATAAGATTTATGTTTTCTTTCTATGTAATTTTAAATGTATATAGACAGTTTGCCCAAGAATATTGGGAAATACAACGAATGAATTACGAGAAAAATAAATGATATGTATATGACTAATATTATTATAAACAAAAAGTTCATTGAGCAAAACTCCCATTAAGAACAATATTTTATGTTGAATGATGTAACTATCAATATGTAAGAAAAGGAACAAGTCCAATTGACTAGTATGATATTGTTGCTCTAGCAAAAAAACCAGTAGTATCAAATTTTAGAAGACAATGTTTGTGCAACTGTAAATATACTTTATATTTCACTATGAATGATCAAAGCAATTTACAGAAGAGGAGATATCATATCATTTCTAATGGAAGCTATGGAATCATAAATTCTAAAAGAAGGTTTACTACAAAAAATGGCCCTTTTTATAGGAGCTTTCTACGAAATGTTGTAAAGTAATAACTGGCTATTACTTTAGACCCGATCTATATATATGTATATATATATGTATATATATATGTATATGTATATATATATATATATATATATATATATATATATATATATATATATATATATATATATATATATATATATAGAAAATTATACATATTGTATGACAACGAAAGTTGTCCTCTATGAATATGTAATCTTGTTACTCAGAGCAACCCAAAAGGAATATCGAGAAAAAATCTGCCAACTTGAAAGAAAAATCGACTACGTGTCATTGAAAAGTCCAAATGGGCCATATGTGTTGCGGTTTCCAAGTTAGCAAAGGTGTAAATACCTGAAATATGCCACAGGAGGGTTTAACTAGTATTTGAAAAACAATCATAGTCAACAATACAAATTATAGTTCTCGTAATAGAGGAATAAAAAAACATTACCTCACATGGTAGAAGATAGCCTTTGATTTCCATCTGATACAAACCAAAATGAAAACCAAATTTGTGCGAGGAATAAAAAAAATAGGCTCTTCAAATTTAAACGAACAAGAATTCGATGAAATATCGTAAAGGCTTTAGCTACAGAACAAGCTAATTCGAAAGAAGGCTTACAAAAACTGTATTATTTTAACAAGACAGAGTAATGCTTGTGAATATATACATAATGAGGAAGAGATCTTCTAAAATTTAAATAATGTTATAATAGGGTTTTTCTTGCCGGTTACTCTAGCAAATATATGTATAGTAACAACTGTAACTCGTAATTAACCGTAAAGAACTAGACATAAAAGAAATATACATACACATACCTGTAATGTTTACATACAAAAGGACACAATAAATGTAGAGAATTTATGGCATGAAGAAAAACTCGCAGAAGAGAGAAACATAGTAAATGAGTGTATCATTTTCCACATTAACAAATAAAGACCTTGTCTCATCTCATGAAAAGAGAAAAATCTAAGGTTGGAAAAGGAAAAGGAACTTCCTAAAACCCCAAGGATGTTATTATAAAGAAGTGATTGCGAAAATAGTGAAAGCATAAGGTAACCATGATAGAAGCAAATTAAGGTGGAAATAAAAAAATAAAAATATTGAACTCCTAATTCTTCAAAGAACCGGTAGTTTTACCAGGAGTAAAGTTATTATCGAATAATAGGTATACAAATAAAAGTTAAAAAAAAATAGAGTATAGGTTACAAAAGCCCTCTTTGGGTAAGTCTTATAAAGGTCAGAAGCTACCAAATATGAAGTTAGAGAAAAAATCAATTAAATAATTTTCTTACATTCATAGAAAAGAACCAGTGCTTACTTCTTTCCCGTCACAGTATAACGATTGTGTTAATCTGCAAATTTTCCTACATAACCTTAGAAGTTAGGAACCTAAGAATAACACAAATGATGAAATTAGAGAACAATATAAAATTCAAAAAATAAGCAAATCAAATTAAGAATTAAGGAATTGAAGGAGATTTTTGTCAAAATAAACCTTACCTGAAAATCTGAAATGAACCGATGGAAACCTCGTTGTGACAGGTTTTGGAAGGTTTCCATCACACAACAAGTGGATGCAATTTGACATAGAAATGTTCCTCACACTTAACAAGTAAGTTGCAAGCTAACAGCCGTGATAAACGACATGATTATAACTCAAAGAGAGCAAGAAACAAATATGGTAACAACATAAATATATTAGCACTGAAGCCAACAAATGATTGATTCAAAGAAGTACAAAATAGACTTGTACTATATAGTTCCACATTGAAAAGTAACAATGAAAACATAAATGAGAGAGTGTATGAAGGTGTAAGGTATCGTGTAGTTATAAATGTAAACGTTAATATTTCATCGTGCAGTGTTATGAGAGTTAGGTTAATCCAACCTTCTTATATATTAAATTCCGTGAGAAACTCTAGTGCTACAGAAACACAAATTATTTATTTATTGAGGGAATCTAAGGGTTAATAAATAATATAACTTAATAAATAATATAACTTAACTTATACCTAGTAGATAAAATATGATAAGAGAAAGGGATTTGTTAAATATGATAAGAGAAAGGGATTTGTTAGTTACTCCAAAGGAACCATTTGGAAGAAGGTATAATGAGGATTAAATGGACTTATTGAGGGAATTGAAGGGTTAATAAATAATATAACTTATATCTAGGTAGATAAAATATGATAAGAAAGGGATTTGTTAGTTACTCCAAAGGAACCATTTGGAACAAGATATAATGAGGATTAAATGGACTAGTCAAGCAATAACGATCATAAAACTTTCTTACAAGAAGAGGGAAAACAATTTTATAACTTTGACAAAAGTTAACTAAGTTATTTATTTATTGAGGGAATTGAAGGGTTAATAAATAATATAACTTATACCTAGGTAGATAAAATATGATAAGAGAAAGGGATTTGTTAGTTACTCCAAAGGAACCATTTGGAACAAGGTATAATGAGGATTAAATGGACTAGTCAAGCAATAACAATCGTAACACTTTCTTACAAGGAGAGGGAAAACAATTTTATAACTTTGACAAAAGTTAACTAAGTAATAACTATATAAAGAACGTTGTGAAGGGTACTCTAATTATATTTATATATTTTATCAATTCTTGTACCAATAGAATTGGAATGGTGATATGTACTTGACAAGGAGGAAAATTGTAGACAATTTACATTTCAAGGCACTTTAAAGATGTATAATTATGGATTTATAAGTTGTCAAAAGTTTAAGGGTTTTTTTTTTTTTTTTTTTTTTTTTTTTTTTTTTTTTTTTTTTTTATAAAAAAATGCTATTATGAGGGTTATTACAAGTGATATCAAAGCCAAGTTACCGCATTAGGCCTTCTTTGGGTCCCGAAATTGAAAAGTTGATGTACTGTCATGAACAAGTTATACAAAAGAACTAAAAGATGAAAGATGTCAGAGGATTTTAATAGTCAAACCTATGTAGGATCACAAAGGGGTGATGCTGGACATGACACTGAGATAGGAATGGTTGGGGGTGGAACCAATAATGCAGAAAGACAAGATTATGAATTGTTGCAAGTAATAAGAAGTCTAAAAATAGACATGGATTGGAATAGACTATTATGGGCTTGCAAACATCCTGTGAATCACACTAAATCAATTCTCGTGATAATTTTCCATTTGACGACCTCATGAAGTGATGATGTAGGTTGTATCTAGGTGTTGCACCCTCTGAAATCAATATCTTATCATATATGTACCGCGTGCAATCTAATACCTATAATTTTCTTAAGGTAATTGACAAAGGAAGTTCACTCCATTTCAAATCAAAATCAAACCTAGATTTGATAACTTTTCGGCAAGTGAGAGCTAGTGTAGGCTGAAAGTATCTGCTAAAGGTTTAAAAAAAAAAAGATTGCCAAATGGGAATGGTGTCTTCAAGGGAAAAATAATTATAATTACTGGAAAAAAAAAAAACATTTAATAAAATGGATGGCATACCTTAGATAAGGGCTCCCTGCTTTCCTTCAAAGGATCAATGATTATATAGTGTTGTCCCAATGGAAAACAAATATCGTCACTACTGTAAACACTTTATTTACATGCATAAAATAAAGGTAAAGTTCTTTTGACATTGTGCAAACCATTCCTTTTCAAAATCAACACCAAAAGATAGATTGTTTGTTGTTCAAGCAACCTCTCTATGCCTTGCTACTAAGACACCCTTCATGGATAAGCTAAGTATCACTTTATTGTGATGTTTGTTGAATCTTGAAATAGAGAAGTCTAAAGTGATGCTCTACGTGAATTTTTATTCATTGTTACTTCAGTAGAATCATCTTTCCAATTCTAGTTGAAGCATTTGAGTCCTGTAATGAAGCGTGAAACTGAAAGCATAAAATTCCATTTTTTTATGTGGTTTAGATTGGTGTTGGAATTCAACAAAATGAAATCTAGGTTGAGTGAAAACACATAGATTTATCCTAAGTTGCAAATCTTGATTACATCTATGTAGGTATTTAACAAATTACCCTCATTGTTTGACAACATATCTTTTCCCCATGGTAGCTTCATGTTGGTATTTAAGCATTTATTATTTCATTTTTCAAATTTACTCATGATCAAAACACAACTGCAACATAAATTCTATAGTGATGGGTGAATTACCGAGTGATAGGGAACGTGATCTTCTATCATTTTAAGGAGATGGATTTATGATATCTTTGTTTATTCTCACTTTCTTATGAATTGTCCTTATATGTACCCCATTGTAGAGTACTTTCAACCATATAGAATTATATATTTTAAAAATTAAGCAACTTTATTTGTCATCAAACATTGTGAATACGCACTTGGTTATTAGTCTATTGCTGGTACCTTATCCAAAGGATATAACCAAAGAACAAAGACTATACCAGATTAAGGAGGAATATTTCATTTATAATTTGTTGATCATTTTTAGGCAAAGTGTTCTTGGCTTTGTCCCAAAAGTGTGTTGTTAGGATGCTGCCTTGGTGGATCAATGCCCACTACCAAGTCTGGAAATAAGGTCGAAGAACACAACCACATTAACAAAGCTAGGAAAATGCATCTAACCCAAAATTTTATTCTTGTTGTCTTAATTCTAAGTCTAAATGTACACGAGACTATTTTTGTCAGGAACCGATTCTTTTATCTTGTGATGTTATGGCCTTCTAGTGTCTAGAAGTCTTGAATGGTTCCATGTTGATTCTGATACTTTTGATATCAAATAGGGAATCAAATATGTTTACTGTTTTTTATTTAGGGTTCAACTTATGTTGGATGGCAGTACTCTGCAAAGCATAGTAGAATCTATTAGTATCTTTGGTGATCCTTCTGACACTGACTCTGTTTAGTATGGTTGTCTTGCATGAGGTTGAGGGTTTGGATTTCCTTAATTCAATTTATTATGTCTGCTCCACCATTAAAACTTTAGGATATGGAAAACTTATCTCATATACATGGAGACTCTAAATTCTCAATGAATTACTAATGAGTCTTAAAATCGCGAGTGAGCATAGTATAACTATTACATATTTTAGACCTTTTATGGTCAAATTTTGTAGTCAGTTTTACCTAAAATTTTCCTAGAATTTGATGGTTGATCACTCTCAGATTTGAAGGGTTTGAGTTGTTAACTCACAAGATTGAGTGGCATGGAGATTTGAGTAATTCTGATTGTTGACTTGTACAATCATAGTGGTTGATGTGCTTAATTTTTTCTTTTCTTATTATCCTTGAAAGCATCTCTGAAATAAGAAATATTCATATAGTGCTTTATTCAAAAAAGACCTAGATTGTACATAGATATAGACAAGAAAGATGGTTAGCATTTATAAGTGAGCATGACTTTGAAATTTCACACATCAAAGGGAAAAAAAAAAAAGATAGATGATGCTTTAAGTAGGAAGCTTAACCATATTTGTGTTGCAACAACCATTAGTTGGTCAACTAATCTAGTTGAAAAAGTCAAAACAACAGCAAATTCAAATTTAGAGTATGTGAAAATTAAAAAAAAATTGCAGAAAACTAAAAAATTGGAAGGAGAAGAATCTGAATTTTCAGCTAGCAACCAAGATTTATTGGTGTTTAGAGGTAGAATTTACATGCCAAGTGAAAAAAATATGATTTTGTTGTTGTTGTATTGGATGAGTTGTACAAAGGACCAACGACTAGTCATCCTGGTTACAAAAAGTTGATCACAATTTTCAGAAAGGATTTTTTTATTGGTCAAACTTGAAAAAGGAGACAACTAAATATGTAGTAAGATGTTTGAATGCTAGTAAGATAAGGCATCTTATCAACATTTTGTTAGTTTGTTACAACCATTACCCATTCCTGAGTGGAAATGGGAGATTATCTCAATGGATTTTATTACTGGCCTATCGAAAACTAGAAAGCAACATGATGCTATTATGGTTGTAGTTGATGAACTCAACAAGGTTGCACATTTTATTCTAGTAAAATCCACATTTAAGGATATAAATATTGCAGAAATATTCATCAAGGATATTTTTAGACTTCATGGGGTACCTAAGGTTGTAATTTTAGATAGATATGTTAAATTCACCTCCAAATTCTGGAAAGGATTATTTGAAAACATGGGAAGTAAGATAAACTTTAATACATCCTATCATCCTTAAAATAATGGTCAAACATAAAGGAACAATAAGATTTTACAGGACATGTTAAGGATGTATGTAAAAAATAAGTCAACTAAATAGGAAGACTATTCGCAACTAGCTGAATTTGCATATAATAATGGATATCATACTTCTTTAAAAATGAGCCCATTTGAAGTCACGTATGGGAGAAGATGCAATGTACCATTGAGTTGGGATCACCGTGAAAACATATTGATGCTAGGACCTGATATGTTAAGAGAAACGGAAGGGATAGTCAAGCAAGTCAAACATAATTTGAAAAAACCCCAAGATAGTCAAAAGAGTTATGCAATTTTGAAGAGATACCATAAAGAATTAAATGTGGGAGACCATGTCTATCTGAAATTCAAACCTAAGAAAATTACACTAAGGCTTGGCAGTTGTGCTAAGCTATCTCCTAGATATTATTGAACCCTTTGAAGTGTTAGCCAAAATTGGACCTATTGCTTACCAACTAGCCCTACCAACCAACATTAAGATTCATAATGTGTTTCATGTTTCATTGTTAAAGAAATATGTATATCATCCTTCTCATGTGATTGATTGAAATGTTATCTAGGTGGAACTAGAGGAATAGTTCTTAGCAGAACTATTGTGTATTCTAGACTGGAGGGTGGTTAGCCTCAAGAATAGAGAAGTGGTTGTTGGAAATAATACTGAGAGGGGGGGTGAATCAGTATTATTAAATCAATAAAACTTTTTCATTTCCATATTAAGATTCATATACGCTACTTCAGTTAAGGCAAACCGCGTGTATACACAACTGTGTGTAATGCAACAAGCGTATATCCTGTAAACTTATGATTCAGTTAGTTGATCCTTAATGAGTGCATCAGAACATTATTAACCATATGAACAGTAAACAGGAGCAGTAAAATAGAACAGATCATCACACACAAGAAGCACACATGAACACCATGATGTAAGGTGGAAACCCAATGTGGGTGAAAACCACCTGCTACAAGTCGTCTCAATCTTCTTTTTAATAAGAAACTTCTTTATACAATAGTTCTATACTGGTGTAGTCTTATACCAGTACATAGGCTTCTACCTGCAGAAGGCTACAACCTTCTCTCGTTCTCCAGACTCTCCTGGAAGGGAGCTACAACCCCCTTATCTCTTGTACTAGCCGATCCATTTACTAGTACGTAGGTGTCGGCCTATTGAATGCTCCAACCTTCACTCGTTTTCCAGCTGCTACTGGAAGGGAGCTGCCACCCCCTTAGCTCTTGTACTAGCTGATGTACTAGTACATAGGTGCCGACCTACATAAGGCTACAACATTCTCTTTCTTCCTCCAGGTACCAGGTTTCATAAATTTTCAGATTGGATACTCTTGAAGCACAACACCATAATCTGAAAGGCCACATTTCATCCAATTTTCATACTGGACCCATCAACAACATTGAAGCACAAAATCAATCACCACTGCAAAACACCCATCAACTACACCTGCATCATCAATCTCTAAATCACCCAATACTGAAACACTGAAACCCTGTCAACAACACAATCACCAGAACACAGAACAAACAACAGAACTCTACAACAATTACCAGATCCAACTGCAACTTCAAATATCATGTCTCATAATTTATACGCTACTATGATGAATCAAACCAGCGTACATACGCGCTTTCACCAAAGCCAACCCACGTACAGATCTGCAAATATTTACTCATAACTTTGTAGCTGTTCTAGACATCAGTCATACCCAGATCATAACATTCATACAATAAAACATGCGTCAATAATTCAGATCTAGTCTATCCATAATCAAACCATATAATGATAAAACATTCCAAGCCTTAAGATCTCGATCCATCGTTCATCATCATTCACATGGGTGCATCCTTGGTTCAGATCAATCACAACATCACAAACCCATAACCGGCATACTAGATCTCACCCTTCATCAGATATTCATCACTTCTCCAAAATTGCCTTTGCCTAATGATCTTCTTCTCCTTTTATAGTCTTAGGCCTTACTCAATACCATGGTCCAAAACCATTTAGAACCAATACTAGGGACCCAATACCTGGGTTCAACACTTTGGACGCAATACCAAGGACCAAAACCATAGGTCTAAATACCACGGACCCAAAAATAAGCTTTCCCACATGTACGCGCTTTTCCGTGCATGAAAGTGCTTGCATATGCATACGCGAATTTTGATCAGCAATCTCGCATGTATACACACCTTTGTATATAGTGAACCTACGTGTATAACCTGCGTGTATACCCTACTTGGTATATAACGAACCTGCGTGTATACGCGACTTGGTACATAGTGAACCTGCGTATAACATGCATATGTACGCGACTTGGTATATAGTGAACCTGCGTATACAATCTTCTTTCTTCATTTTTGTAGTCTAATCATCAATTCTTCGCTACTGACCTACTGCACTATAATCTGTCATCTTGCCATCAAGGACAACACTTGTATCATAATGCCAACAGTGGTATAGTTGAAGGTTTAATAGAAATATTTCATTCTAGAAGAAGCAACCTAGGAATTGGAGGATGCTTTAAAGGAAGCTTATCTTTCTATGGTTAGATTCTGAAATGATTTCAAAATTAAGAACCGATTGAGAGACCGATATAGTGTTGGGCGCAACCCAACTTGGTCCAAATTTTGGTCAAAGACTTCACATTTTGAGGAGAAGAGCAGGCGGAGTTGGAGAAGTTTTATTCATCGCACAGTGTCTAGGGGCTTTGGGGTGGGTCAAAATCCATTATTTGGTAATGGGTTGTAGGTTTTAACCCTGTACAGAAATTAACTACATATGAATTCTAAAAAACAAAAAATAAACAACGGCGAGAGCACAAAACATAAAACAGATATACACAGAAATTTTCCCTTGGATCCCAAAACTAGGACTACCAGATTGATTTTTCATTATCTTCCTTTCAATGTTACAATACATATATATACATGCCGAAGCATCCATAAACCCCAATACATTAACCCTAGATTAGAACATAACCATAGTTCCCTTGACCGGATCTACAAAATATAATGGACATAAAACCATCATGCCCAAAACCATGTGTGAAATCCATGCACAAAACCATAGGTAGGTCCACCCACCTAATATAGGGTCCAATTTTTTCTCCCCTGGTCGCTACCCTGGAAAGAATATAACACACACCCAACATTCTCCCACTTGTTGTTTTCTTTCCACAGGGGGCCACAAGAGAGCTTAGTGATTGATCCATCCCTACAATTTCCATTGTTTCTCTACACCAAGAGAGCTTCTCAGTGCTCACAGACTTTGTCAATGCATTTGTAGTATTCTTCAAAGTGTCCACCTTTACTAATAACACCTTTTTGTATAGACCATTGCATACATCAGGCTACTGACTGCACTTGCATATGGAACACGAGACATGTCCTCTTCCTCTTCTTGTGTCTCGGGACACTGTTCAACAGATAACTTTACACCTACAGGAATAGGAACCTTCACCCGTTTGCTATCCTACATATTAAACCTCTGCAGTGTTGTCTCGAAATACTTCCTCTGGTTTAACCAGAGCTTCTTCTTTTCCCAATCTCCTTTAATTTCCATGCCCAAAATATAGTTTGTAGCACCAAGATATTTCATGCCTAATTTGGAGGAGAATTGGGTCTTCAAATCCTGGATAATTTCTTTGTCATTTCCAACCAGAAACATATCATCCATATATAAGACCAGATAAATAACAAAGTCACCAATTAATTTAAAATACACACAGTGATCTGCTTTGCTTCTGGTGAAGCTAAGTCCTCATATAAATGTATCAAATTTATGATACCACATCCTTGGTGACTATTTTAACCCATACAAACACATTTTTAACTTGCATACCAGTTATTTCTTACCCTTCACCGCAAAGCCTTCAGGTTGCTTCATGTAGATCTCTTCTTCCAGATCCTCGTGAAGAAATGTTGTCTTCACATCCACCTGTTCTACCTTAACATCAAAAGCAACAACAACAAATAAAAGTAATCTAATAGAACCTACCTTGGCAACAGGAGAAAAAATATCACCAAAATCAATTCCCGACACCTGGGAATAACCTTTTTCTACCAACCGAGCTTTGTATTTCTCCACCTTGCCTTTTGAATTCATATTCTTCTTAAACACCCATTTGCTGCCAATGGGTTTCCTTCTAGCTAGCAACTCCACCAGATCCCAAGCCTCATTTTTATGCAAAGATGCCATTTCATCAACCATGACCTCTTTCTAGAGTTTTCCATCCTTTGAGTCTACTGCTTCCCTCACAGTTTTGGGATCATCATCAATAATACATAAAGAAAAATTTGAACAGAAAGAAGAAGGACTATACCATTTTGGCTGCCTTCTTTCTCAAAATGATCTTCTCACAGTTGGAGTTTTTGGCACTTCATCTTCTGATTTCTCTTTTGTTGTAGAGTCTGATTCTTCCTCCTTTAGCTCAAAATCTATCTTCTCAGGTTCCTTTGGTAGGACTTCATGTTTAATAACATCTTTCACCTCTATAAACACCACATCTCCACTGTACACAACCTTCCTCGTTTCTAGGTTCCAAATCTTATAACCTTTTAAACCATCCTTATACCCAATAAAGATGCACCTTTAAGATTTATTATCCAACTTTGTTCTTTTCTCCTTTGGAACATGTACATGTGAATCACATCCAAGTACCCTCAGATGTGAAAGAGAAGGTTTCTTACCAATCCATACCTCTTGTGGAGTCTTATCCTCCAATGATGATGAAGGTGATCTGTTGACCACGTAACATGCAGTCTCCACCGCCTCTACCCAGAATTCTTGTCTTAACCCAGCATCACTAAGCATGCTTCTTACCTTTTCCGTCAACGTTCTATTCATTCTTTCTGCAACTCCATTTTGCTGAGGTGTGTATGGAGTAGTCTTCTGCCATGCTATACCACACTTCTTACATAACTCTTCAAATTCCTTCTTGCAAAACTATCCACCGTTATCTGTCCTCAGCACCTTTATCTTCTTCTTTGTCTGGTTTTCCACCATAGCCTTAAATTCTTTAAACCTGTCAAAGACTTTAGATTTCTTCCTGAGGAAATATATCCATGTATTCCTTGAGAAGTCATCTATAAATGATATATATTACACATACTTACCTAGTGATGGAATCGACACAAGTCCAAACACATCACTGTGCACAAGCTCTAATATATGTTTCACCCTATTAGCACTAGAGGGGAAACTCACCCGATTATGCTTCCCATATACACAACTTTCTCAGAAATCAAAATCTAGAGAGAAATTAGACATACCTTCTACTATACCATTACCATGAAGTATTCGAAGGCCCTTCTCTCTAATATGTCCAAGCCTTTGATTCCATAGCATGGTCTTTTCTCCAAAGACCACTATATTTTCTGCTCCACTTTCAGGAACCACAGAACTGTTGCACCCATCAATAATAGTGCTACCCTGAAGCTTCTACAAAGTTACAATCCGAATTCCCTTCATCAATGCCAGTGCTCCCTGAACCATCTTTCAAGTATCTTTCTCAAACATTGTTTTTACACCTAAATCATCCAACTTGCTTACAAAAATCAGATTTCTGGCCAATGCAGGAATATGCAAAACACCCAAAAATTTTTAATCCTTCCACCTTGAACCTTCAACTTGAATTTTCCGCGACCAACGATTCTAGCCTTCCTGTCATCCCCTAAGAAGACATCACCATCATCATATTTCTCATACACGCAGAACCACTCTCTATGGGGATTGAAGTGAAAGGATGCACTTGAGTTAATCAACCATGCCTCATGATCCATGTGTACTTGAAGAAGAAGACAAGTACACATCCCCACCTTCATCAGAGGTGGTTTTTGCCTCTGCAGAAGGAGAATCATTAGATCCCTTTCCTTTCTTAGGAGCTTTAGATTTACAGTGCCTTTTGAAGTTCCCTTCCTTTCCGCATTTCGAGCACACCTTTACAATTTTTCCTGGAGATTTAATTCTCCATCTAGATTTAGATCTCCCACTCGAGGACTTATTTTTGTTTATGTTCTGGGACCTTCCTCGTATAGACAAGGCATCACAATTCTGGCCCTCCATATTTTTACGTCTCATCTCCTTTGACAATAAGGATGAGACTATTTCATCAAACTACAAGGTAGTTGCATTGCTACCTATTGCAACAACTAGGTTATCCCATGAATCTGGTAGAGAACACAACAAACTGATGCACTTATCTTCATCTAAAATTTTAATATCAACAAATAATAACTGGCTTACCACAATATTAAAGGTGTTTAGATGCGTTGTCACTAAGTCTCCATCTTTCATCCTTAGGTTATACAAATTTTTCCGTAGGAACAATTTATTCACTAGAGACTTAGATGGTACAAAGTCCCTAACTTGTCCCACAAAGCCTTTGTTGAAGCTTCCCCTGATACATTCAACAATACTGAATTTGAGACACACAATCATATTGTTCTCTTTGCCTTTCGATCCAACTTCGCCCACTCTTCAGCTGACATTGTTGTTGGTTTAGTACCTGGATCTACTGCGATCCACTGATCTTTATCCACCAGAAAATCCTCCATCTTGACTTTCCACAACTCAAAACTCTAACCATTAAATTTCTTGATCTTTATCTTTCCACTGCTCGCCACTTTCTTTCACCACAAGAATCGATCCCACAGATCTTCCACTGAACAAAGTCTACCATAGGCCTGAGAAAAACCCCTCAGCAGCAAAGGCGTCCCCTTGAAGTTGAAACAAATTTGATACTGAATGTAGGTTTTTACCTTGTACAAATATTACCTGCATATGAATTCTAAAAAACATAAAATAAACAATGGCGAGAGCATACAACATAAAACATATATACACAAATATTTTCCCCTGGATCCCAAAACCGGGACTACCAGATTGATTTTTCATTATATTCCTTTCAATATTACAATACATATATATACATGCCGAAGCATCCATAAACCCCAATCCATTAACCTTGGATTAGAACATAACCATAGTTCCCTTGACCAAATGTACAAAATACCATAGATAGAAAACCATCATGCCCAAAAGCATTTGTGAAATCCATGCAAAAAACCATGAGTAGGTCCGCCCACCTAATATAGGGTTCAACAAAAAAATATTTCTTGGGGCGCTACCCCAGAAAGAATATAACACAGACCCAACACGGATATCGGGTATTAGTCCATTGTTTTGTCGGATCCATGGTATGTGGACCATGGTCTTATAATAAGGAAACCTATATAAAGAAGATGTAATACTTTGTCATGGCACCCATAGATAAGAATAGATAGAATTGATAGATCATTCATACTTTTCTGTCTCAAGTCTGTATTTTTGGAAGGTTATGCAGCTAAATGCACGGAGGCCTTGGAAGAGTCTGTAGCTGGGTGTGCAGACCTTCTGCAGCTTGTTGCACAGGTCAAAGAAGTGTATGTATTGACGATCCTTATTAATAAAGAAGAAGAAGTTTTGGCGAAGTAATGTGTATTTGTATTCTTTATATGTGTATATATATTCTGTTATGCATGATTGTTACTGAATTCTGCAAAATAATACTTGTTATATTCGTTTATGTTATGTTTATGCGATAAGTGGAAATTTGTGAAGTTAATCATCAGTGCGTAGTTATTTATGTATGTGAAGTTGTATATAAGTATAAAACATAAGTGAACACACAAGCGCCACAACACGGATATCCCTCTGGTTAGAGAAACCTAGTTCTGCAACCTCCCATAACTGCTTCGAGTGAGACTGCGATCTACTTGCAGGTTGTTGCTGAAAGGGCCAATGGTTGAGGGTTTTTTTGGTGTGCATAACACTCTGAACCTGTGATGTAGGAGCATCCAACACCCTTAGAAAAAGGGAGGAATCCAATGCGGAGCGAAGAGGAGAACATGGACCAGGGGAGCAAAACAGGGAAAAATTTGTTTTAAAAATAGATTTAAAGATGGATTGGATAAAGTCTCGAGGAGACTTATTAATGTAATCTGCCATGTGTATACGGGTTGTTAAACAAATCAAGGAAGGGATGTGATCGGATCCCTCATAGTGACCCGTTCCAATGTTTCCATGTAATCTGCCATGATATGCATGCATTATCGAGCTTTAAGGGCTTTTGTTGGTGGATTAATCGGATCCTTCCGTGATCCGATCCAACACTTCTTTTATATATATTTATATGAACCTGCGTGTTGAAGAGATGTTGTGAAGTAGATATAGATGTAGTCGAGAGGAGACTCTGTACTAAGGATGAAATGTCGTAGAATTGTAACCATGTTATGTTTAATAGATGTGTGTTCTGTGGATTTTCTCTGTGTCTGCGTATTATGTCTCTTTTCGATTCCGTTGTGTGTTATGTTTCGAATGACTTAAAGCCCAATTTTGATGTGTTGATTGACCATCAGGTGTGATGGTGATCTAATGAAGTATTGTTATATATATGCATATTACGTGTGAAGTGGTGTATGGTAGAACTGCGTTTAACGCAAAAATCCCATCGAAGGCGAGGAAGACCAAAGATAAAGAAGGGAAGCAGGCAAGAATGCACAGGAGATGTTTGATCACATGGATTAATGACCTAGATCACATCGCTATGGAGCATAAGCTTTATCGCATTGGCGGCAAGGCCTTTATCGCATCGGCTAAACCCATTGGAACAATATCGGAACCGGGCCTGATAACAGTGTGATTGCGATAGCCGATTAAGCGGCAACCGTCGGATTAGCTTCAAGATCGACGGTCGCGATTGCATCACTAAATCGCAATCGGAGGACGATCAACGGTAATGCTGATGGCCAATGAGCGATAATGCGATTTTGCCGATATGCGATTATCGACGATCGGGCGATCGGGTGAATTGGGGGCCTAAAGGAACAACGATTAAGGTGGCGGACCTAACGATGTATAGAATCGGGTATATATGTTTTCAAGTCCAGTGTATTGAGTCAGAGCAGGATTTCCATGACTTTCCCGTATTCCGATAGTTAATGGTTGATGGGGTTTAAGGTTTAAAACGCCGATATTGTTGCTTCCGATGGAAACAAAGGCTCCGATAATGTTAAATGGTCCATAGTTAAAGGCTTAAAAGCCTAAAGAATGCTTCCGATAAGGCTTTGTGGGCCATAACCCACAAGCCTTAGAGTTGATTATTTTAGGGAAAGGGATTTTGGATTAACCCCGAAAATCTTATTCCCATCATTTGGTATCAGAGCAGACGAAGATTCTGCGTGCAAGAGAAGAGGAAGGATTCCAGAGAGAAAGAAGAAGGAGTAGGAGTTACAGTTGATAGAGTTGAGAGTTATTGTCTTACTGTCATGCAGATAGCGGCAATAGAAGGTGAGATGACTTGCAACAAAGCTAGAGCATGGAGTGCTCATATGGTTCTAGAGGAGAGAACCTGAAGGATGCCAAAAGACCGAGTGAGGAGGTCTTGGTGAGGTATCATGTAGTAGAAGGAGACTATTACTGCAGAGGTTTGGTTGCAGCTGACAGAAGACCATGAAGGCAGTTCCACTGAAGAAGTGAAACAATGGGTAGAATTGCTAAGGACAAGGAGAAGTGTATGACCAGGAGGTCATAAATTTTTGTGCCTCGGGAGTCTGATGCAAGAGCATCCAACACCCTTAGACAAAGGGAGGAATCCAATGTGGAGCGAAGAGGAGAACGTGGACTAGGGGAGCAAAATAGGGAAAAATCTGTTTTAAAAACAAATTTAAAGATGGATTTGATAAAGTCTTGAGGAGACTTATTAATGTAATCTTCCATGTGTATATAGGTTGTTGAGAAAATCAAGGAGGGGATGTGATCAGATCCCTCATAGTGATCCGATCCAATGTTTCCATGTAATCTGCCATGATATGCATGCATTATCGAGCTTTAGGGCTTTTGTTGGAGGATTGATCAGATCCTTCTGTGATATGATCCAACACTTCTTTTATATATATATTTATATGAACCTATGTGTTGAAGAGATGTCGTGAGGTAGATACAGATGTAGTCGAGAGGAGATTCTGTACTAAGGCTGAAATGCCATAGAATTGTAACCGTGTTATGTTTAATAGATGTGACATCTGTGGATTTTCTCTGTGTTTGCGTATTATGTCTCTTTTTGATTTTGTTGTGTGTTATGTGTCGAATTACTTAAAGCCCAATTTTGATGTGTTGATCGACCATCAGGTGTGATGAAGATCTAATGAATTATTATTATATATATGTATATTACGCGTGAAGTGGTGTATGGTAGAACTGTGTTTAATGCAAAAAACCCATCGAAGGTGAGGAAGACCAAAGATAAAAAGGGAAGCAGGCGAGAATGCAAAGGAGCCGTTTGAACACATGGATTAATGGCCTAGATCACATCGCTATGGAGCAGAACCTTTATCGCATTGGCGGCAAGGCCTTTATCGCATCGGCTAAACCCATTGGAACAATATCGGAACTGGGCCTGATAACAGTGTGATTGCGATAGCCGATTAAGCAGCAACCTTCGGATCAACTTCAAGATCGACGGTCACGATTGCATCGCTAAATCACAATCGGAGGATGATCAATGGGAACGCTGATGGCCAATGAGTGATAATGCGATTTCGCCGATATGCAATTATCGGTGATCGGGTGTATCGGGGGCCTGAAGGAACAACGATTAAGGTGGCGGACCCGAAAATGTATAGGATTGGGTATATATGTTTTAAAGTCCAGTGTATTGAGTCAGAGCGGGATTTCCATGACTTGCCCATATTCCGATAGTTAATGGTTGAAGGGGTTTAAGGTTTAAAATGCCGATATTATTGCTTCCGATGGAAACAAAGGCTCCGATAATGTTGAATGGTCCATAGTTAAAGGCTTAAAAGCCTAAAGAATGCTTCTGATAAGGCTTTTTGGGCCATAACCCACAGGCCTGAGAGTTGATTATTTTAGGGAAAGGGATTTTGGATTAACCCCCAAAATCTCATTCCCATCAACCTGGGTCAAGCCCCCTTAAACAAACAAATGGTTCCATTGCCAGGACTAGGATTTGCTAAAGGGATATGTTTTGGCATTCGTCGAAGAAAGAAATCCAGGAGTGGGTTGGATAGAAAGAAAGATAATTTGGAAAGAAAAGAGAATAGAAACCCACGATTATCGACTGAAGACTGGTTATAGAAGTATATCTTCAAAGAGAAATATGAAATCTTCTTTGGTTCATTCCACATTGAAATGTACGAGTGGTTATCTAAGTTAACTGAGCATAATACTTTAAAAAAAAAAAATGAACCTAAGGAGTGGAATCCTGAATTGATATGACGACTCAAGAATGTCAGTAACAGTATCTCAAGAGCTGTTGATTTCTGGATCGATAGCATTTTGGGAGGATTTATCATTGAGTTTGCGATAGATGCGATCGTGTCCTATAGCAAAGTTGAATTAAGAGTTTTCAAGGGACCACGAGGTAAGATTTTAATATCTTTTAATCTCTGGATTAAGATGTTATTGTGTGAAAAATGGATTTTACGAATGCAGTAAGATTAATGTTTGGATAAAGAGGGAATAAGTCTGAACTAGGACCAAGGTCTACACAAAGTGGAAAATGATATAGATCGTGAACCAAAGAACTTTATTGAGACTGGCTATAGCCCCTTGTTAGGAGGATCTGAGAGCGAAGAAGAAAGAAGTAACCCTACAACCCCAGTACATTCCCCCTCCCATCCTAAAGGCACGTCAAATTTAGGAGTTGAGAAGAATCAATGCGTCTTTGGGATTCCCCATCCATCTACTCCCCTTACCCCCCATCCCCCTCCCCATAATTCCCCTACATTCCCTCCCCCTCCCCCTCCACCTAGCCCCCCAAAGAAGGAAGTGGTTGATGATGTTAAGCTACTTATATTTAAAGGACTGGGATCATCAGATCCTGAACAATTCTAATTTGTAGTTGATGTAATATGGACAACAAGACAAATCACTAGTGACGATGTAAAGAAGGCGCAACTCATCAAGTTGCTGCGAGAAAGAGCGCTAACATGGTATATGAAATACTAAGTGACTAATCCGACTACTGCGTTGGATGCAATTAAGAAAACACTGGTATCAGAATTTAAGAAACCAAAGTCAGAATCAGAGTGCATCACAAAGCTAAAAGAAATCAAACAGACAACGATTGAATATGTGTGGGAATTGGATCAACGATTCAAGGTGTTGATGGGTCAAGTAAGCTTTAACATACCCCCATAACATCATAAGGAATGGTTCATAGCTGCGCTACTGCCACATATTAGGTTACTCTTGACACAACAGAAGATCGTGACTCAAGCTAAAGCGTTGGAGATTGCGCTGAAGCTGGAAGCTTCGCCGATTGGAGATACTCATGCAGGGGTACAACAGATTTAGAAACAGTTAGCCAATTTGACCTTTGGAATTGCAAGATCTCAAGAAAGGTAAAGAAACCAGATCGGAGTAATGGTATACAAAATGCAAAGTAGAAGGTCATTATAAGGATCACTGGCCTATGTTCAGAGACTATTTTTCAAGTGGAGCACCTAATCCAGTAAACCCATGTTTGTGGTGCAAGATTTGTATAACAAGAAGCCAACATCACTATGAAGATTTCTATGTATTACAGAAGTATGTGCAAACCCCAAAGAAGTTGTTTTGTAACTTTTTTAGATCAGTAGGCCATGATGAGAAAAATTGTCGAAGTTATGACTTGATGAGGAAACGTACTTCTAATACGTATAGACTGCAAGATGAAGGACATACACACGAGGATCCAGGCTAGCACATTGGTTGAGGAGGTTTCTAAGGATGAGGATGAGGAGTTGGTCGAGGACGTGGCCAGATTATCTATTATAACTGTGGCAGGCAGGACACTTCGCAAGATATTTCCAAAACCCTACGACAACTTGCAGCTACTGTAAGTCTTTTGATCATGTGATAGAAGAATGCCCCATCCTTATCGCGAGGATGTAGGAGAAAAGAAACCGACAACCTATAGAAAATATTCAAATGATGATTGGTGAGCCAAGGGAGGATGAACCGCGCATCAGTATCGTAACAAGAAGTGGAGCTGCGGCTGAAGATGATAAAGAAGAAGGGAAAGAGGAAGCTGAAGCTACATGGATAAGGAAAACTACTGAAAATGCCCCTGCATTTGACATTCAGAAGGAAAGAAAGTGTTCATGGAGGCAAGGTGAAGCTTTATGGATGATGGGGCCTCGACCTTTACTGCGTAGCCAACTCGGAAGGATAAGTGCGTGATAGTACCAATTGTAACACAAGAGGTGGATCCAGATATCTTGAAGTATTTTCTATAGACGTGCATGAAGTAGTTGAGGAACTAGAAGGTTGTGGAGGGATTGCATGAATTGATAGATTCTTGTGCTCCTATAGAGGTACTGCAGAATGAGATGCGAATAGTGAATAATATACATAGACACAAGAAGAGGAATGGAAAGGAAATGAGGCTTACTACGTAGATTGGAGAATATGATATTGATCAGGTTATCCCGGATCTAGGATTTGATGCCAACATCTTGCCGAGGAGACTTGGGAATTGATGGGTAAGCCGAAGCTGCAATGGTTAACTATTCAGCTGAAGATGGAAAATCAACAGAAAATTGTCCCTCTAGGAAGGTTGTTAGGTTTCACAATAGACATTGATGGAGTGCGCACTACCACTGAATTTGAAGTGATTGAAATTGTGGATGATAGTAACCCCTACCCCACATTGCTTGGATTAGATTGGGAATTTTCTAACATGGCTATAATTAACTTGAAGAAAAGGAAAATGATATTTGAAAGCAACAATATGAGAGTTATTGTTCCATTAGATCCATCGGAGGGAGCGAGGTATACTGAGCCTGTCAAAGAGGAGTATGGCGCGGATGATATTAACAACATTTATCAGTTAACAACAAAAGAGGAATAATGGATTAAACTACTACAGATGGAAAACTGACTTGGGAGCAAGATAGTTCTTGCACTTCAGATTCAGAAGAGGAATTAGAAAACTAGAAAAACAAGTTGCATGAAATGTCTACGAGGTGATGTGCAAGGATCATTAAAGTAGCGTGTTGTATGACAGCTAAGACATGCGATTTTCCTTTGTATGATGGTTTGGGTAATATAAAAACTTTCTTTAGAGACTATGAAAGACAGGTACCTGAATGTCAGAGATTGTTAGATCTGGATCAAGCACTGAGGGCTACTCCTACTCGATGGTGGGGTACTCATAAGAAGAATATAGGAAATTGGCAACAATGTAGAAGATTGATGTGGGTAAGGTTTGGTGAAGTAGAAACAGAGCTCGCAGATAAATATGACAGTCAAATTTATCCTAGATATCACATACAACTCTGTATGGTAGCTTGGGTGTAGAAATTTTGAATAATAAACACTTATTCACAAAGATTATCTCGATTATACACTATTGCGGAATACATGCATAATACATAACCTCCTCTATGTTGATCATCAATTTAGCAGCATTTAAATCAATGAAACATCAATCGCATGCGCACATTAACACAGTATGTAACCCGGGGAAAGCATACAGCTGAAAACCCCACACTATCTGTATATTATAATGATTGAGAACATGTAAAAATACATAGTACAATACTCCTCACAAGTACTCAGTACTATCTCCACCTGTTACACACAAAACTAGCTCAGATCCGAACAAGTTACATGTTCAAATCTCCTTCGCTGCTTTGCCTGCCTCCACTGCACAATGCTTGGTGAAAATCACGTGAGCACAGGCTATAATTTTCTTGTATTGGCCCACACTGCGCAGTCCTCATTGGCATAACTCAATCCCATTGATTGTGCAAGATCTCATGCACAACTATAGTCACAACTGATATCAATCTCAACCTCTAACACCTGTCTCCACTGAACTGTCCATGCACTGAGCTAACTGATGTATTCCTTAGTTGCTTTATGAGTTAATAATTAGTGAATTAATTAATATTTAATTCATACAACTCATCACTAGTCTATTTGCAGTTAGACTAAATACAACTAGTTTAACCAAGTCAAACTGAACACAACTCCATCAACTCCACATCCAACTCCACCAAACTCAACTGCTTGAGTTCTAACTGAAGTCCTGCATGCAATAACTCAACTAACCCACAAAGAAAGTGTATTTCCTTCTGATAGCTGCATGTGCCACATCTGTAGCTCAAACTGAAGTGCTCCAAGAGGATAAGATAATGTTTATAGTCCAAATATTATTATGAGCTAATAATATTCGACTGTTCTATTTTTAGCCTGGCAGTCTAAAAATAGAAACTACCCATATGTCTAAAAATAGAAGTCCATCTATTTTTACCAACATGACCAATCATCCACAAATAGCATCCTGCAACTCATAGACCATGATCCATATGTCTAAAAATAGACATAGTCTAAAAATAGACTTTGCGCCAAAAATAGCCTGCGGGCCCACTTAGTGAAGGCGACTTCTTTCCATTAAGCTCCATCATCTTGTTGCATTCTCAACATTGGGAAGAAATTCCACGAGAAGAATGGGTGCATGGATTCATCCATACCCTAGAGACAATTACTCAGAATTGGTATCTGGAAACCGAGCTTCGACATGGTACTGCTAGCTGGGCAGAAATGGTTGATGAATTTATAACGACATTGAGATTTCAAGATGATTGTCCCTATATAGATGCAACCTTACAGGTAGTTAAGAAGAAGATTTTTGAGAATGAATTTCCAGTTATTTGGAACCTAATTGGGTTGCGCAGATATGTAATATAATGGAATGCTATAATGTCACTACGGAAGAGGATGAAGATCCTCACAATATTAACATCAAAGAATTAGAAGGTCATAGCGAAGTAAATGGACCTGAGATAGAGATGCCAGATATAACGAAGCCATTGAAGACAAAGAAGGTGAATGTAGGGTTAGAGGCTGAACCAAAGTACGCAACAATAGGAGATTACTGGGATGAAGGCATAGTCAGCAAGATAACATATATTTTGCATGAATACCAATGGTTGTTCCCCACTAAGTTTTCAGATATGAAGGGAATACTAGGGGATTTGGAAGTTATGAAGATTCCTCTGAAGTCTGATGCAAAGCTTGTCAAGCAGAGACCTTATAGACTGAATCCAAAATATAAGGAGAAGGTGAAAGAAGAATTAGACAAAATGTTAGCATCCGGGATAATTGAAACTATCGAAGAGTCTGAATGGGTAAGTCCCATGGCGGTTCAGGAGAAGAAAGCGAAAGGGGAAATAAGAATTTGTGTGGACTTGAGAAAATTTAATAATGCATGCCTGCATGACCCTTTCCCTACACCATTTATAGATGAAGTACTGGACAATGTAAGAGGACAAGAGGCTTACTCTTTCATAGATGGTTTTTCAGGATATCATCAGATCACAATTGCGCCAAAAGATAGGCATAAGACAACTTTTGCTATGGAATGGGGCTCTTACCAGTACACAGTGATGCCTTTTGGATTGAAGAATGCACCTACTATCTTTTCCAGAGTTGTAGTTGCATCCTTCAAAGAATATATACACAATTTTTTGGAAGTTTACTTCGACGATTGGACAGTCTTTGGGCTATTAAAGAAGCATGTGGCAAGCTTGAGGTTGATTTTGGATACATGTAGGCAGTACTAGATATCATTGAACTTGAAGAAGTGTATATTCTGTGCACCATTTGGCATACTGTTGGGACATGTAGTCTGTAAACAAGGATTAATGGTGGATCCCACAAAGATCATATTATTGTGAACCTACCAACACCGAAAACAGTAAGACAACTGCGCACGAAACTGGGACACACTAGCTACCACATAAAGTTTATAAGAGGTATACACAGATAACTACGCCAATGGAGAAATTGTTGAAGAAAGACATGACTTTTCAATGGAGCGAAGAGTGCCAGAAGAGCCTGGATGTACTGAAAGAGAAAATGGTAATTGTGCCTATTCTAGTTTTCCCGGACTAGAAGAAGGAGTTCCATGTACATGTTGATGCATCTTGCATAGCATTGGGTGTAGTACTAGTGGAGCCAGGAGCAGGAGAAATTGATCATCCCATAACATTTGCAAGTAGAAAACTGTCCAAGGTAGAAAATAACTATAGCACGACAAAAAGAGAGGGATTATCTATCGTATATGCAATACAGAAGTTCAGACACTACTTTGTTGGGAGTGCACTTCAATATGTTCACTGATAACTCCGCGCTGAAATATATGGCGAATAAGCTTATTATAGGAGGAAAAATTTGTCGACAGTTGTTATTATTCCAGGAATATGAATTCGAGTTTATAGTGAAGCCAAGAAGATTGAATGTCGGGCCTCATCATCTATCAAGGATAAAGACAGGAGAAGAACCCACAAGTATTGAAGATAACATGACCGATGCACAACTATTCGCAATTAGAGTTGCAGATGATCACTTTGCGATATTATTTAGTTTCTGGCCATAGGAATGGGCCTGCCTGCGGAGTACACTATGAAGCAAAAGAAGGACTTGGTGGTCTGAGCAGTTGATTTCTCATTGATTGCTGGATACTTGTACAAAATGGGATTGGATGAAGTATTGCACAGATACGTCCCTGAACATGAAAGACGAAGTATTTTGATAGAAGCTCATGGAGGAGTCACAGGTGGGAATTATGCAGGAAAAGTCACTACACATAAAATCTTGAGAGCAGGGTTATGGTGGCGCACAATACATAAGGATGCAAAAAAATTCTATCAAGCATGTGATGTATGTCAAAGAAAAGGGAAACCATCTAGAAGAGATGAGATGCCACTAGTGCCACAGGTAAGTTTGCAGGCTTTTGACAAATGGGCTATTGAATTCGTTGGACCCATCAGTACGCCAGGGAAGAAGACTCGTGCGAGGTATATAATCACTGCAACTAATTACTTGACAAGATGGGCCGAGGCACAACCAATGAAGGATTGCAATGCAAAAACTGCTACAAAGTTCATATTTGATTATATAATATCCAGATTTGGCTGCTCGATGATGTTGATGAGTGACCAAGGGACACATTTCTTGAATAAGACCATTGAAGCACTAACTGAGGAAATTCAGGTTTACCACCAGAAGAGAACTCCTTATCATCCTCAAGCAAATGGGACAGTGGAAGCTTTCAATAAGATTTTGGAGAATGCATTGACCAAGGTATGCAATGTGAACATAGATGACTGGGATTTAAGGATTCCAGCGATGTTGTGGGCATACAGAACATCATGCAAGAAATTGACAGGACAGACACCTTTGAGGTTGGCATATGGACAAGAGGCAGTTATGCCTATGGAATACATTGTGCCAAGTCTGAGAATTGTAGTTGTCACAGATATGGAAGACCTTGACATTACGAGGGAAAGGATGTCATAGATACTAGCTCTAGAAGAAGACATGTTCATAGCAAGATTCCATCAACAAGTACATAAATCAAGGGAGAAAGCCTGGCATGATAGGCATATCAAGAAGAAGACATTTTGGGAAGGAGATATTATATTATTATATGACAACAAATTTGTGAAATTCCCAAGAAAGTATAAAACAAACTGGTTAGGACCATATGTCATTAAGCACTCTCTAATGGTGGTGTAGTTAAGCTCGCAAAGTTAAATGGTCAGTTGATTCTGGGATGAGTGAATGGTAGCAAATTGAAATTATACAGGGTGTTGTCACTCACTGCATTGTGGGTTTCAATTGGTAAAGATTTCCCAAGAGAAGTTCAGTTTGGAGCCATTTTCCCAGGCCACATAAAATCTCAGAGCTTAATCATAACTATCCATTGCCTAGTGCTCGAAAATAGATTTCCAACGGTATATAGAAGTCCAATAATGGACTTCTGGATCAAAAGTTAGATCATGTTGAAGATCACACTTGGAAAGTCTTGAAAACCAAGAAAATGACTAAGTATGAGGGAAAATATCACATATCAGGGGGTCGCATGCACAATGAGCTCTAGTCATCCCAGTCCCGCATATCGACATCCCCACAGTCCCGCAATATAAATCCCGCATCCCGCGTTATCGACATACCGACGGAGCAAAGGGTTGCCACTCTAAAGACCATGCAGGGCCTGATTCTGTGGGGTAGTGTAATAGCGTTGGGGTAGTGTAATGGCATCAACAATGTGCAATCCCGCATCCCAAAATCCCACATTATTGAAATACTGATGGAGTCCCAGGGCATACACTTATGGTTATCGGCGGTTCACAGTGACAAATGCCGACATCACATCCCACATCTCGACGACCTCGCAGTCACAATAGTCCTGCATCTCGCACATGGTATGGCCCCCGCAAGACCTGATGGGCCATCCTTAATGAATTGCAGGGGGGGGAGGGATCACTGATAAATCTGGGTCTTAGTGTTAAAGCGTTGGGGAGGCTGAAATTCGATTAACAAAGGAAATGCATGAAAAATAGGAGCGGGAAGCCCCCTTTCTCTCTCCTCCATATGGCGGTATGAAATATCGGTGATGGGAAATCCCGCATCCCACATTATCAGCGATCACATGAGCAGAGGGGCTGCCTCCCCAAAAACATTGCGAAGTTGCGATTCTGAGATACTGTGTAAAATCTCTGGGAAAGGCCAAAATTCATTTATAAAGAAAATGCATGTGAAAATAGGGTCGGGCATGCATTTTTCTCTCTCCTCCAGGGGGCCACGTGGCGACATATGATTGGTCCTCAGCGCTGACATGGCAGCTGATGTCATTAGTGTCATGGCAGTACGGAGGGTGACGTGGCCGTATGGGTGACACGTGTCATTAAGTTTCAACTTTTTCAGGGGTCTTATGGGGCCATTTCTGCGTGACACATGTCACCACTCATAGGGTGACACGTGGAAACGATGACATCATTCCACATATTGGCGATCGCAGCTGCCTAGGGGAGAAAATTAAGGAAAAGTGCATTTAGAGCCGGGATGCGGGATTCCGAGTAATAAAGAAAAAGGACCATGGATGCGATGTTTCATAGGTCATATTTGATAGGGTTTTTGCGTCCAGGGTATCGGCCAATGCGGTGTAAGGGGCTATCAAAGGATTTTCAAGTTATAAAGGAAAAGGCATTCGAGCAGTAGTTGAAAGCCTTAGCACCCAAAGGGCTAAGCGTTTGCTTCAAGCCCCTGATCACATGAAGGAAGAAGCATCAAAGGGTCTGAAAGTGTAAGGGCTTAAAGGGAAGTCGGGATTTCCTGTTTCACAGTATTCTTGTGTTAAAATTCTGTGCTCAGAGGTCATCCTTATTACATCATAATACATGAAACCATGCTTTTCAAAGTTCCAATAATGTCTAGCAGAGTTTTAATGGGCAGATGGGTCGACAACTAAAGACTTAAATGGAGCATGTCGCAGCAATGGAGCAGTATGCGGGACTCAGGAAGATTAATGGCTCAGCATGGTGCCCCATCCCTCTACACAGCAAAGGACCACAAATACGGGCACTTACAGTGGACCCAACCCCTTCTCCACTAAGGAAGGCCTTCGATTAGTAAAAGCGTAAGTGATGGGAGCCAGGTGAGCAACACAAGAAGCCATACTATGAGGCGACTACAATTTGTAACAGAAGCTATTACCAGGATGGACACTAAGATAGTTTAATGCTTCTCTTTGACTTATATTTATTTTCATGTCCTCCAATTTGCCTTCCTTCCAAGGAGGCATTTAATTCTGTAAGGGCCATAGATCCATTTATGACTGATACAGCTAATCGACCCGACATCTGAGTCTAAACTAGAGATATTTTGTTGTAATGAATGTTCTTTCTCCTCTCTCCAGATAAATAGGGGAAAGAAAGACTTAAAAAGTTCAGAAATTATATAGAAAACAAAACTACATGCTATTTCAAACTGTATCTCTTTGTGACACAAATTTATCAAAATATCAAGGGAATGATGGTGATTCCCTCTTCAAGAATTACAGTATGTGTTCCCTCTGTTAAAACCAATTTTTTGTTCATATTTATTGTCTGTATTCATGTAATTATAACTGCTAGAAATATTTCAAGCTTCCTCATAGATTTATTTGTATTGATATGTGAATGCAAGTGCCTGTAATTATTTCATAGATTCACTTGTCTCAATATTGTTGATGCATATACCTGTGTGGACTATTGAAATCATATATTTAAATCCGCAACACATGAATCATAGCATTCAACTCCTCCTTCATCCATTATTTCTACTTGTAACTCAAATAAGTATAGAAATCCTTGATGCCTCAAGCTCTATGTGTTAAGTGTAGAAGTCTTGAAGCCTTATGCTCTATGTGATGGGTTTCTCCTTCTCTTTGTCCTCTCTCATCTGCCTTGCAAAAGCTTATTAAGTTGTAAGCCCTTGAAATACTCGACCTCCATTATTTTATTGCATATTTATGAGATTTGAACCTATGAAGGAGTACTAGAAATCCACGTCTTATTTCTTTGGAATAATGAACCAACCCATTTCCTATAAATATATGTATCTAAAGCACGTAAGTGATGTCTCCAGTTTCTTGGAAATCATTTGAGACACACAAATCTAGATGTGCCCAGGAACTGGTCTTGTAAGCAATTCAAGGTTGTCTTTGGGAGAAACAACATCTTTTGGCGCCATTTCTGGGGACTGTATTGAAGGATTTTTCCCCTGGGATACGAAAAATTGAACACTCTTTGTGTAGGTGAGTGAAGTATTTTCTGATTGCATTCATATCACCTTGGCAACTCCACACCCCCCTCATTAACATTCATAACCTGGGCTTTTAAAAGGTCTCATACTTGCTCATATACATCCCAACATAAAGTCCCATTTGTATATGACCCTAAAAAATTAATTTCCAAGAAAATCTAGAAAGAGAAAACTCCCCCTGACTGTGCTACCACCTCGCCAGCCTTTGAAGTTACCTCATCTAGTTCCTAACCTGCTGCTGCTCATTATTTAGGACTTACTCCTAAAGCCTTGACATACCCTCTTCCCCTCCAAACACTGTGGTCTTCACCCTAGTTCCTCAAGAAAATTTAATCCCCCTCCACTAATCCAGATGGATCTTCTAGGATTTTTTCTAAATAAGTATGCACCTCTTGATCTACCTCAACCCTTAAGTGTCATGCCCCAAGATTACCTTAAGCTTCTGCCTAGATTCAATGGGGAAGATGACAACAAAACACAAAGACACGTAGAAACCTTCTGTGCCTTTGCTGAGGACCTGAATGTGGAACAATTGGATGTGGTCATGAGACATTTTCTACAAAGTCTTGATGGAGAAGCCAGAAAGTGGTTCAAAGGCCTACCAAATGCCTTCATCACTACCTAGGAGGAGTTGGAAAATGATTTCACCTAGAAATGGGGAGAAAAGAGGAATCATGAGTACCTCCTCACTGAGTTTAATGCCATAAGAAAAAGACTGAAGGAGGATACTTCAGAATTTATCAAAAGATTCAATAAGTAGTACAATAACCTTCCAACTGACATAAATCCTCCTCCAGCTGTAGCTCGTGTGGTTTTATTGGGAGCCTTTGAGTTCGACGTTGGTTTTACCTTGAGAGAAAGGAAGTCTCTCACTCTAGACCAACTTCAGATCGATGCTCTCGAAGTAGAAGCAAATCTGGCCTCGGCAAGGAAGTCATGGGTAAAGCAAGAACCTATTGAACCCAAAAGAGGGAAAGAAGAGGCATCCTCCTCTAGTCAAGATAGAGAATCATCAGACTCGAAGTGGGATGATATGGACAAACTCATCAGGAGTTTATCACAAAAGGTTGGAAAGCTTGAAATTGAGAACAAGAACCTCTCCAGACAGAATGCTCAAGTCAACAACCAGGGCTATAACCCGCAATATAGAAGGCCTCCACTGCAACTACTTCCAAGGGAAAGAAAGGAACAACTTGATCAGATCCCTCATCCCTTATACTTGGAAGATGGTCCCGACGAACAATCGTTAGATACACAAGAGATGTAGGGAAATATATATTCTGCTTTTGCCGAGGAAGAACATGAGAATATGGATCACCAGGAGGCTAGTCATCATAGAGAAGCAGCAGCAGATGAGGAATAAATGGATTATTATTACAAACAGTTTGCAAAGTTCATGGAAACACAACCCCAACGTAAGTATAATCTAAGATCTTCAAAGAAGAGGTCAACAGAACCAGAGCAAAAAGAAGGAAATGCTCCCCAAGTTTCTCCTCCCGCACCAGACAAAGGGAAAGGTAAGCTCCATCCTGGCCCACCCAAGACAGGAGTCTTTGCAGACAAGGAAAGAAATGGTCCTAAGGGACACAGAAAAGGAGGCACCTGTTCTGCCTAAAACTTCCAGCAGGGAGGGAGAAAGAAAAGATCCAAGAGATATAGAAAAGGACCAACCCACATTCAATCTCTAGAAGGCACTGGAAAAGGTAAAAATTCATTTTCCTCTGATTGAGCTTCTAAAAAAGCCTAATTACAAAGCCCAAGTCTCTTAATTCATGCATCCAGTCACCTCAACACCAACCCAGGATAGTTTGAACCTCCAAGAGGAGAGGCCCATGGTTGTTTTCGGGATGCATGTGGAAGAGTTGGACCCTTCTATTGCACCTTTATATGTGACTTTGGTGATCCATGACCTTTTGTTGAATAATTGCATGCTAGATTTCGGGGCCTCACACAACCTCATGCCATTATCATTAATGCAACAACTAGGTTTGGAGATCACTAGACCATACAAGGACCTGTACTCTTTTGACTCCAAGAGAGTCAAATGCTTAGGCATGATAAATGATCTGGTGGTAAACCTGGTTTAAATGCTGGTGAAAATTGTGGTAATGGATATAGTGGTGGCTGATATACCTCCTTGTTTTGGAATGCTCTTATCCAGATCTTGGGGTTTCAAGGTGGGTGGCTCTATTAAGCTAGATCTGACTTGTGCGACCATTCCCACTTTTGGAGGTGAGTAAAGGAGTCTATACAGAGAATCCAAGTTTGTGAAAATTGTGACCCCAGCTAAAGGCTCAAAAAATTCTGCAATGCATGGGAAGGATAGTGACATCTCCTGTGTTCCTAGAAGAGGATGAGGCCTTCCTAGAGGAAACATTAGTACACCTAATAGGACAGTTGGAGCACTTGCAAGCAAATGGAAATAAAATATGGAAATTATACTTCGATGGAGAAAACTCAAAAGATGGGAATGGAGCTGGAATATTGTTGGTGTCTCCGGAGGGAAACCTAATACCCCTCTTTCAAACTGGAATTTGAGGCGACCAACAATGTGGCAGAGTATGAGCCACTTCTCCTTGGATTACAAATGGAAAAAAGTATGAATATCAAATGTCTAACAGCCTATGGAGATTCTGAACTGGTCGTAAGGCAAATCAAAATCAATGCCAGACAAAACACCCCAGGCTGAGGATGTACCGAAATGAAGTGTGGGACTTAATCGATAATTTCTTCCTGGCCTTTAAAATCCAGTTTCTTCCCATGGAAGAAAACATGATGGCTAACTCTCTTGCGGTAGCTTCAAGCACTTTCAAGCCCCTAAAGAATCCACTCCTCATATATGAGATAGAAGTCAGACACGAGCCTTCAATACCTGATAATGTCAAACACTGGTAGGTATTCGAAGATGATGATCATGTGAAAAGATTCATAGAAGTCATTGGGGAGTTCGCCCACTCCACCATCAATCAAGAAGAAGAAGAAGTAGAACAAGAATCCACTTCGTGGAAAGACACAGTGGTTGGGAAAAAAATTTGCAACTAAAAGGGAACACCATCCCTCGTGGACTTGTTCGAATGGAAAAGATTTTTAATAAAGATGACATAACCTCCAAACAAATGGTCCCCGAGAAGGACGAGCAGGCAGAAGACTGCAACATCGGATCAGAGGAGGAACCCTAGACGATCAACTTGTCCAAAGAAATACCCTTGCAATACAAACAAAGGTATTTAGATCTATTCAAAACTTACAAAGATGTATTTTCTTGGTCTTATGATGATTTGAAATCATTTGATACTAATATCATTCAACATAAGATTCCCTTGAAGAGTGGGATAAAGCCATGCAAATATAAACTCAGACAAATACCTCCATTGAAAAGGAGGTAAGGAAGTTGCTACAGGCTAAGATCATAGTACCTTTAAGATACTCTAAGTGGGTAGCCAATTTGGTCCCTGTCTGGAAAAAGAATGGAGAGATAAGGCCATGTGTGGACTTTTGGAATCTAAACATGTTGTCTCTAAAATATAACTACCCTCTTCCCAAGATGTATAATATATTGCAGAAGGTAGTGGGTGCAACTAGAATGTCCATGATGGATAGATTCTTCGGATATAACCAAGTTGCAGTCCACCCCGAGGACCAGAAAAAGACTGCTTTCACCACCCCGTGGGGAACATTCATGTATGCCTGCATGCCATTCGGGTTGATAAATGCATGGGCCACATTTCAGAGAGCTATGGAAATAGATTTTGTAGGCGAGAAAGACAAATTCATGGTAGTCTACTTAGATGACATCACGATGTTTTCTAAGACTGATGAAGAGCATATCCTCCATTTAAAGCTCACCTTCAAGAAGTGCAGAAGGTATGGTCTCTCTCTAAATACTAAGAAATCTCAGTTTTCCCTGAGTGATGGGAAGCTTCTTGCACACATAGTAGTGCAGGAAGGAGTAAATATTGATCCTAAATGAGTCAAAGCCATTAGCCATATTCCCTTTCCCAGAAACAAGAAAGAAGTCCAAGCCTTTTTGGGGAGGATAAATTTCTTAAGGCAATTCATACCCAACTATGTTGAGATAGTCAAAGGTATTACAAACATGCTCAAGAAGAAGAATGAAGTCAAGTGGAGTTCTATCCCTCGTAATTATTTCAATAGAATCAAAGAAGCTTTGGCCGAGGTCCCAGTGCTAGTCAGCCCCGACTATTCAGTGCCTTTCTACATCTTTTCTTTCACCTCTCCACATACTATCATTGCCATACTGTTTCAGAAAAATAAAGAAGGTTATGAGCAGCCCATCACCTTTTTCAGCCAAGTCCTAAGGGATGCTGAGCTGAAGTATAATATATTGGAAAAATAGGACTATGCACTGGTCAAGGCTCTGAAGTCATTCCATATGTATGTGCTACAAACAAGAATCAGAACGTTCATCCCAACGACTATAGTCAAGGACATCCTGGTGCAGGGAGATAGTGAAGGAATGAGGGGTGGGTGGATAGCTAAAATACAAGAATATGAGCTAGAAATAAAGCCTACCAAGCTCATCAAAGGCCAGGGGTTGGCCAAGATTTTATCTGAATCACCGTGCCAAGCTCTAGGGATAAGCCTGATCATAGAGGAAGGCAGACCAGAGGATCACCAGAGCGGAATTAAAACAGCTGAGCAGAAGATCTATGCCAATATGAGGGATCACCCAGGTATAAGAACATTGTTCATTTCCTCTTATTTCTAAGATGCCCATAGGGACTGGATAGATCTAAATATCAGAGTATGAGATTGAAGGCACAAAAATACATTATATCCAATGGACTGATCTACTGGAAGGACTTGGTGGGGGTATTACTGCTATGTTTGGTGGAGGGAGAAACCCATGAAGTGATTGAGGATTTCCACGGGGGATTCTGTGGAGGACACTACAGTTGGAAGAAAACATCACATAAAATCCTTAAGGTAGGATTCTATTGGCCCACACTGTTTGGAAATGTTTATTCCCAGGTCAGGTCGTGCCAGAAATGCCAATTGTTTGTTGAAAGAAAGAAGTTTTCTCCTCTCCCCCTGATTCCTGTGCACATAGAGGAGCCTTTTAGACAGTGGGGACTAGAATTCATTGGAGAAATAAACCCACCGTCTAGTGGCTAACATAAATGGATTTTAACAACCACTGACTATTTCACCAAGTGGGTAGAGTCTATCCCAGCTAGAAATGCTACTGACTCAGTGGTGATAAATTCATGGAGGAGAATATACTATCCCGCTTTGGGTCTCCTTTTAAAATTATCACTGATAATGCGCACGTCTTCAAATCTGACAAGTTCACCAACTTCTGCCATAAATTGAATATCATTATTGGACACTTCACTACATACTACCCTCAAGGGAATGGCTTGGATGAGTCTTCAAATAAAATTGTGGTGAGGGTTCTAAAGAAGACCATCACTGAAAATAAAAGGAACTGGGACTCCTAACTGAAGTTTTCTCTGTGGGCTAACCATGTAACACCTAAATGATCCACTGGGAAATCACCTTTTGAGCTAGTATATGGCAAGGTTGTTGTCTTCCCAATCCAATTAGCAATGCCAGTAGCTAAGTTGCTACAAGAAGCCGAGGAAGAGCCAAGCACCTTGACTAGAAGGATAAATCAGTTGGTGGAGCTTCACGAGAACAAAGAGTAGGTGGGGATCAAATTGTCAAACTACCAGCAAAGGATGAAATCTCTATTTGAAAAGAAGGCTAAGGAAAAACCTCTTCAGCAAGGAGATTTAGTTCTCAAGTGGGATGTCCGACAAGAAGACAAAGGAAAACATGGGAAATTTGATTCGCTATGGTTCGGCCCCTTCAAGATTGTAGAAGAGAGGGGAAATAACACTTACATGCTTGAAAACTTGGATGGTGAACTATTGGAACTGCCTGTAAATGGTCAGTTCCTAAAATTTTATTTTCAAAACTAGAGATATTTGCCTCTTGCTCATTGTAAATATCCAGTGTGTGTGTTGAAATTTTTATTTGAATTTTTCAGTTTATTATCAAAAAGTCCCTTTTCACATAATTTTATTTTGTTTAAGAATGACTCCATGCCCAATGGAAGGAAAAGCTACTGGTCTGCAGGTCCTTAACACCTTGCCAGCAAGGCACTGTCCCCAGTTGGAGCCAATGTTGTCACTCACTGCATTGTGGGTTTCAATTGGTCAAGATTTCCCAAGAGCAGTGAAGTTTGGAGCCACTTTCCCAGGCCACAAAAATCAGTTTAATCATACCCTCTCCATTGCCTAGTGCTCGGAAATAACTTTCCAATGGTATATAGAAGTCCAAGAACGAATTTTTGGATCGGAAGTTAGAGCTTGTTGATGATCACACTTGGAAAGCCTTGAAAACCAAGAAAATGACTAAGTATGAGGGAAAATATCGCATATCAGGCCCCCCCGGCACAATGAGCCCCACACATCACAATCTCTCATATCAGCAACCCCACAGTCCCGCAATATAGGCTCATCGGCACATTGGCGATGGGAAATCCCACATCCCATAATCCCACAATCCTGCATTATCAACATAGTGACGGAGCAAAGGGTTGCCACTCTAAAGACCGTGCGGGGGCCAATTCTACGAGGTAGTGTAACAATGTCGGGGGAGGCCTAAAAGAGTTAACAAAGGAAATGCAGAACAAAACCAAGGCCAGGCCTCCTCCTTTCTCTCCCCTCCACATGGCATCGACGATGGGAAATCCCACATCCTGCATTATCAACATATCGGTGGAGTCTCAGGGCATACACTTATGGTTATTGGTGGTTCACGGTGCCGAATGTCGACATCGCAACCCGTAGGTCCCGCATCCCGCATCTCGGCGACCCCGCAGTCCTGTAGTCAAAATAGTCCCGCATCCCACACATGGTATGGCCCTCGCAATACCTGATGGGCCATCCTTAAGGAATTGCGAGGGGATTGGGGGGGGGGGGGGAATCGCCAATAAATCTGGGTCTTAGTGTTAGAGCGTCGGGGAGGTCAAAATCTAATTAACAAAGGAAATGCATGAAAAATAGGAGCGGCCGGCCCCCTTTCTCTCTCCTCCACGCGAAGGTACGACATATCGGTGATGGGCAATCCCGCATCTCACAATCATGCATTATCGGTGATCACAGGAATAGAGGGGCTACCTTCCCAAAAACCTTGCGGGGTTGCGATTCTGCGATACTTTGTAAAAGCTCCGGGAAAGGCTGACATTCATTTATAAGAAAATGCATGTCAAAACAGGGACGGGCAGGCCTTTTTATCTCTCTTCCAGGGGGCAATGTGGCGGCATATGATTGGTCCTCAGAGCTGACATGGCATCTGACGTCATCAGTGTCATGGCAGTATGGAGGGTGACGTGGCTGTATGGGTGACACGTGTCATTCAACGTTTTCAGGGGTATTATGGGGCCATTTCTGGGTGACACATGTCACCACTCATAAGGTGACATGTGGCAATGATGAAATCATCCCGTATATCGGCGATCACATCTGCCTAGGGGAGAAAATTAAGGAAAAGTGCATTCAGCCTCAGGATGCGGGATTCCAAGTAACAAAGAAAAAGGACCTCGATGTGATGTTTCATAGGTCATATTTGATAAGGTTTTAGCATCTAGGATATCGACCGATGTGGTGTAAGGGACTATCAAAGGCTTTTCAAATTATAAAGGAAAAGGCCCCTGAGCAGTAGTTGAAAGCCTTAGCGCCTGAAGCGCTAAGCGCTTGGTTCGAGCCCCCGATTACATGAAGGAAGAAGCATCAAAAGGGTTGAAATCGTAAGGGATTAAAGGCCAGTTGAGCTCACATGTTTCAAAGTGTTCCTTTGTTAAAAGCCCACGCTCAAAGTTCGTCCTTATTACATCATAATACAAGACACCAAGTTTTTCAAAGCTCAAGTAGTGTCTGGCAGAGTTTTAATGGGCAGATGGGCCGAGAGCTAAAGACTTAAATGGAGCATGGCACAACAATGGAGCAGTGCATGGGACTTAGAAATATTATGGATCATCATGGAGCCCCATCCCTCTACACAGCAAAGGAAAGCAAATACGACACTTATAGTTGATCCAACTCCTACTCCATAGAGGAAGGCCTTCGATTAATAAAAGTGGAAGTGATGGGAGCCAGGTGAGCAACACGAGAGGCCATACTATAACAAAATCTATTACCAGGATGGACGCTAAAACAATTTAATGCTTCTCTTTGACTGATATTTATTTTCAGGTCCTCCAATCTACCTTCCTTCCAAGGAGGCATTTAATTCTGTAATAGTTTTGGACCACAGAGCCATTTATGACTGATACATCTAGTCGACCCGAAAACTGAGTCTAGACTAGAGATATTTTGTTGTAATGAATGTTCTTTCTCCCCTCTCCAGATAAATAGGGGAAAGAAAGACTTAAAAAAGGTTCATAAATTCTATAGAAAAAACTACATGCTATTTCAGACTATATCTCTTTGTGACACAGAATTATTAGAATATCAAGGGAATGGTGGTGATTCCATCTTCAAGAATTACAGTATGTGTTCCCTATGTTAAAACCCATTTTGTGTTCATATTTCTTCTCTGTATCCATGCAATTATAGTTTCTAGAAATATTTCAAGCTTCCTCATAGATTTATTTGTATTGATATGTGAATGCAAGTGCCTGTAATTATATCACAGATTCACTTGTCTCAATACTGTTGATGCATATACCTGTGTGGACTATTGAAATCATATCTTTAAATCTGCAACACATGAATCATAGCATTCAACTCCTCCTTCATCCATGATTTTTACTTGTAATGCCTCAAGCTCTATGTGTTAAGTGTAGAAGTATTGAAGCCTTATGCTCTATGTGATGTGTTGCTCCTTCTCTTTGTCCTCTCTCATCCTCCCTGCAAAATCTTATTAAGACGTAAGCCCTTGAAATACTTGGCCTCCATTATTTTATTGCATATTTCTGAGATCTAAACCTGTGAAGAAGTACCAGAAACCCATGTCTTATTTCTTTGGATAAATGAACCAACCCATTTCCTATAAATATATGTATATATAACACATAAGTGATGTCTCCAGGTTCCTGTAAGTCATTTGAGACACACAAATCTAGATGTGCCCAGACACTAGTCTTGTAAGCAATCCAAGGCTGCCTCTAGGAGCTACAACACAGGGATGACTATGTCCCTGGAGATTTGCACTGAAAAATGAAGGGGAGAAAGTCTTAGTGCCACCTGCAGTTGAAAGTGGGCATGGGACTATAAAATACTCTACAGGAAGGGACTTTGCCAAAGGGATATTACTCCGTGATACTCAGGAGTATGACGAAGTTCGAAGGAACTGCAACAAAGAAAAGGTGACTGCGCCAAAAGGGAAGGTTCAATGAAGTTGACCGGAAATATGACTGTTAGAAGGAAAAAGCTACCATTAAAAGGAAATTCCATTGAGGGGCGTGAGAGAAGAGAATTGACGAGGCATAGATGGTTGTATATAGCCCCATACCTGCATTAAATAAGCAAATATTAGCCAATCATGGGGCTAGGAATTCAAATTCATTATAAAAACCGTATCCCGTGCCACATTTTACACTTTTCTATCTGGAGAATTTGAGAAGTTGCATCTAAGTATGAATATTAGAGAGCTATTGTATGAATGAGATGAGTTTTGAGGAACTTACTAAAGTATTTGTAGAGAGAGTATTAGCAGGTATAATGGAGGCAGAGACCGACAAAACAACAACAGTGAATGTACCCATGTCCCCAAGGTGCGTAAGTTCACCAAGAAAGCAGGTATCCAGAGAACCACAACCATAGAAGAAATAAGAGAAGAGGCCAGGTGAGCTCTCTAGGGTGGAACTTAGAACCTCCCCGAGAAAGAAAACACAGAAGGAAGTGCGCACGAAGAATAAGGAAGATAAGGGGAAAAAGCTGGTGCAGAAAGGAAAGAAGTTGATGCAGCAGAAGGTGCCAACACATTAATGACAATGAAGAGGAGGTCGAATTTCACTGAATGGAGACAGAGGGCTCAGAGATCCCCTCTGTGCTCCTGCCTTACATGCCACCATGAAAACTGAGTGCCAAGCTGGTTAAGGACCTGAAGGATGGAAAGTTTGGCATGTACACTCCATTGCTGCTGGAAGAAGTCTCATTTGAGGGTGAAGTGTTGGGGAGATCCCACAGCTGAAGATGGAAGATTGGGATTTTAATGTTCGGAGAAAATACCCGCAATTTGAGCCAATTAGCTATCTAAAGTAGGTTTAGTACCCAGAAATTGGAGTCACGAGGTTGGAGCTGCACTAGTGGGTTGCAGGATTGCAGAGAGTGAGCCTCTTAAACATGCTGAATGTGCCACACTTCGGTAGAAGCACATCCAGTACAACCTGTGTGCGGCAACTCCTCGCATTGGTACATGATGGATGCCTTTGGCTGGGGACGAGGATCCTGATTGACGAGATGTTAATAAGAAGAATCACAGTGTTGCCTCACTAGGGAAAATACCCCAAAGATGAATTTGTGGGCAAAAATAAGGACAAGGAGATGGTGGAAATGATGAAGGACAAGTTCAAACTAGTGAATAAATCACGGGGATATGATATCAATTCCATCGAGGACCAAGGGGTGTGCTTCCCCACGCACATTTTGGCAAGTAAAATAATGAGGAAGTGCAGGGCCAATGATGTACTTGTAGAAGAAAGAAAATGACCAAGGTAACCACAAACAAACGTTTGGGCATAGGCTGTAGCCAACCTAAGCTTAGAGAGAGCTCTCTCTATATGATTTAGTTTTGCTTGCTGGGATTTCAGGCTAGTTATGGATGTTCAGGGGGTTTTTGATTTGTATTGAAGATTGGGTGGTGGGATCCTTAAAGCAAATGGATAGAATGATGTCTCTAGACCATTGGGCTATGGAGTCAACAGAAGGGCAACAAAACTGGATCAACTCACTAAAGGGAATGTTCAAAGGGCAAGCTAGCAGAATAAAGTGCAGGTCTTTGGGCCAGAGGGGTGAAATAGTCTTAACCAGGGTGAGAGAGCAATTAAAAATTCTCAGACTGGGATCAAAATGAGGAATAGAGGGTAATCGGAAACAAAGGGAAATTAAGAATCCTTTGCTATAGATTATAAAGAAACAACCTAAACTAAGGAGCAATTAAAAATTCCTTAACTTAACTATCAGTTGAAAACATTTATAAGCCTAACTGTTAAAACAAAGTGTAATTAAACAAATTATGAGATAATATTCTAGTTATAGCATACGGTTTCAGAAATACATTAAAGATTGTGGAAAGAATTTAAGAAAGATAACAACAACATGAGAAAATACTTGTCTGCACTTCGCTCAACACATGAATCCTGTGAAATATCTGGTCTTTATTCATCAATCTAGCTTGCTGACTCAGTCAATGCTCCAACGACTTTACAGATTTTTGATCAATAAGTCTATAGAAATGTCTAAGAATCCACCCTACATACTTCGAATTGTGAATTATTTATACAAACGTTTATTACAAAATATCCCAAACTAACTTGAGATTTAATCTAAGAAATAAAAATATCTTCTTGCAACAAGATAGAGACAACTATTGAACTGCTTTCATGCTGTCCCATTTATTGTGGTACTGCTGGCCTTTATGGTTTGGTTTTAGCCCTTTAGGCTCTTGTTTAAACTATTATGCTGGAGGCTTCATTTACTTCAGGCTTTCATCTGATACTCTTTGACTTTGATGACCTGTCAATATCCTTTACTGTGTTTTTAGTTTTACTGTACATTTTAACTGTTTACTGTGTGTTTCAACAATAAATTATTTAGTTTTTATGTGTATCAGAATCTGGTAGTGGATATTGGTCAAGTTTTTTCATGTTTTATCTGTTTGTCTTCTAACTGTATACTTTGTCTGGTTCCTCTGTTTTGATAGTCAATGTCTCTGTGTGAATGTTTTCTTCTCTGCTCTATGTATAGTTGTCTTCTTCTTCTTAATATAGGCTTTTGAATAGGTTTCCTGTCGAGTCTTGGAGTAAACAAGTTTTGTGACTAGTATCAAAATTGTTTATCCAAGCTCTGGTCTTCTGCTAATTGCCTGCAAAATACAACAATCATTAAGAAAACATAGGTTGGCAGGAAAGTCAATTGATGGCTTTATTGCACAGGGATGTCTGGGGAAGGAGTCGTGGCAACGTTTTGAAAGTAATCAGAGGTCGAATTGTGTTGTAGAAGTTCAGGGTGGCACTGAAGGGTTTAATGGGTTTAACTGTGAAACGGGGCAAAAGGCATGAAAACGAGGGTTTTCTGGGTTTAACGGGAAACTTTTTAAATTTGGCGCAAAAATTCATATTATGAATAATAGGTGATTTATCAGGTAGGTGGGGAGGCGGTCTTGGAGGCCGTTGCACTGCTTATGAGGTGAAGGCAGTATTTAGGAGGGGTCACCCGATCTACTCTAGCAATTAACACGTAGCCTTTGGGGTTTGGGGGAAAACCGCTTTATCGGGCAGGTAACGATCAACCATCAGGTGTGGACGATATGGTTGTGGACCGTTGGATGAGGGGGATGGTGATCTGATGGTAGTTGGGTGAGGGAGGTGCGCGGGTGATAATATCTTGGGCTTTGGGGGGGCCCAGGGTTTTAATTACAACAGATTGTGATTATTTAAGAGGTTAATGATGGGTTAAAACAATTGGGCGGGGCTTAATGAAGGTTTAACTTAATTTTGGGAAAAGGTCGGGCGTTGGGTGAGCCCGATATGGCTGTGCATCATTGGATTTGGGCACAAATGATCAGACGATGGTTGGGTAGTGAAATAGCACGGATGAAATGAGCTAAGGTTTAGGGGGGGGGCAGGACTTTAATCACGACGGATTTGGATTATTTAAGGTTAATGAGGGGATTTCTCCGTTTTGTCAGGATAAGGGGTAAATGTATAGTTTTTATTAAAATTAAGGGTTGGGGGTATTTACTTATGGGATTTAATTAAGATAAGGGGAAATGTATAGTTTTTATTAAAATTAAGGGTTGGGGGTATTTACTTATGGGATTTAATTAATATACGGGAAAATGTTTTATCAGGGAATTATATAATAAAATTAAAAATTAATATGAAATGTGATGGGCAGAGTGGATACCCCCCTAAGAATAATGTAAAGTGTAACATTTGTGCATATACCTTATACTTGGGATACAATGTTTTTTGTGGGTTTTTTTGGAGAAATAGGATTTACATGGGGGTTTTCACTTTTCCTAGGCAAATTAAGTTTATCCTTAGGATAAGTGGTTTTATTAAGGAAATGAAGGGGGAATGAATTTTATGAAGGGGATTCTAACACGTGATGTCCATAAGTCATTAATATGAGGGTATGGTCCCACCAAAAGTCAGAGAAATGCTCTGAGCCTCTTTGACTTAAAGGATTTGAAGTGCTAGAACATACTTGTAGATAAGAAATTAGTAAGGGGAAAATTAATGAGGGGGAGTTAATCACATTAACTTGCAAACCTTTGTTTTTGCTTCCATAGTTGATCATACATATTGAAATATGTGTCTAAGCATGATGCATGTGTTTTGATCCAATCAACTTTGTAGTTCAACAACCTTTCTTCTACTTACCCATTTCTTACCCTAACATGTTTTCTTCATTTCTTTGGGTGCATTTAGGCTAGAAAACCCTTATATTATCTTTTCTTTTATAAAACAAACTATCTATTTCTAACCTTATATCATCCAAGGGCTCAGATTAAGCTTATGAGCTCCTTTTATTTTCTCTACCTATCTATGATCTGCCAAGATTAAACTGTTTGGTCAGATTTTATTCTCTAACTATAAACATAAAATTCAAAGCATGAAATAACCAAGATTAAACAGTTTGATTACCATGGATTGTGGCATGAATAACAAGCTGCACACAATCATTATTATGCATAAAAGTAAATAGTAGTGGCATTTAGACTTGCACACTTTCATGGTCTCTTTTTATTTTTGGGGTTCATATATTTTCATTTTTTTGACCTTCTCTTATTCTTTTTGTCCTTTAATTTTTCTTTTAGGACATACCCTCTTTACATTTTTTAATTTTTTAATATGGAAAACATTTGCAGAAAGAAAAGGTATGTACAATATTACAAGGCTTAACCTTTGTCATTCAAAATTATGACTCCTATTGGTATAGGAACCTAACAAAAGGATGCAGAGATAGAAACAAAGGAAACAAAGAAAGAGAAGGAGCATGAGGAACCCCTCAGTGATGCATGAGTATCAGAGGAGTCTCCTTTTATTGTTAAAAGGAGAGTACCAACAACTGTGGTGGGCCTGAGGAAAAAATAGAAAGCGGATAATTCTAGGGGCGCAATACTGCTGGTCCTCACTGATGGGGACATTGATGAAATTAGCGAGAAGGTCTAGGAGATAACAGCAAAGACCTGGGACAGAATATATGATCGCTATAAAGTGATCTTGGCTGAGGTACAACAGGGCATTGTAGAGTTGAAGGTGCTTCCACAGATAAAAAAACAACTAGAACAAATAACTTAGCCATTGCAGGTAGAGCGAAGAACAGAGACAAACTTCAGGGTTATAATTTTGCAGGTGCCAGTTGGGGCACTACAGTTCAATGCACCAGGAGCCTTTGAATTGTTGCTGATATTACCTTGCAAAGTGTCCCTTTGTGAATCTGCATTATTGATACTTATGACAGTGAATTTTTAAAGCTTAGGGCCTTCTCTTCGGGCTTCAACTTCGAAGATCACCTTCCAATCCAAACTAAAATTTTTGAAAGTAGAATATGTACAAATGGGAAATGAAAATTAGTAACTTGGTTCAAAGTAATGTTTTAGCATTCGACCACTCACTGGCCCACATTCTGCATCTGTACCATCAATTTCTCTCAAGAAGAAAGCATTATTTCCTCTATAAGCATAAATGACATAGGGACCTTTCCATAGGAGATCAAATTTCCCATGTTTGCCTTTGTTTTCCCTCCTTGAATCCCACTTGAGCACTTTGTTACCAATGTAGAAACCTTCAACCTTGGTTCTATTATCAAAAATATTTTTAATCTTTTCCTGTACAACTTGAGACCTGACATAGACCTCTTCTCTAGTTTGTTGTAGATGAATAGTTTGATTGATTCTTCTTTGGATACTATTTGGTTCAACTTGCAATTCTTGAAGTATCTTCATTACTGGTACTCCCAAAGAGGATGGGAAGATAGTTTCCATCCCATAAACTAGTTGATAGGGAGAAGTACCAATTGATTTCTTAGTAGTCAATCTGTCTTCCCATAAGGCATTGACTAGCTTTTTATTCCAAGTTTTCTTATTGTCCTCTAGTAACTTCTTGATGATGTTTACTAGGCTTTTGTTTGAGGATTCTGCCAGTCCATTACCTTGAGGGTAATATGCTATGGAATGGCCAAGGGTGATATGGTATTTATTGCAGAAATCTATCATTCTTTTGGATTTAAATGCTGCTGCATTATCAGTAATGAGCTTAGTTGGACATCCAAATCTTGATAGAATATTGGTTTCAAGGAAGGTTATGATAACAATATCTGTGGCTTGCCTTGAAGGTATGGCCTCTATCCATTTTGTGAAGTAGTCTGTGGCTGTGAGGATCCATTTGTGCTGGGTAGAGGAGGGTGGGTGAATTTCACCAATGAAGTCTAAACCCATTGTTGAAAAGTTATTTCAATAGAGATTGGCTTGAGGGGTAAAGGTAAGAGATTTTACTTCCCCTAAAAGATTTGGCATTTGTGACAGGAGGTCACATATTTTTTGACATTAACAAACAAGGTAGGCCAATAGAAACCAGCTCTAAGGATTTTATCTGCAGTGGTCTTCCAATAAAGGTGTCCTCCATAGTCACATGCATGAAATTATTCCAAAACTTTGTCAGATTCTTCTTTTAATAAGCAATTGAGAAGAATACCTTAATGATCTCTCCAAAACAAAACATTGTCTAATATACAAAATCTTAAGGATTTCATCTTCAAAAACCTTCTTTTAGTCCTAGATATTTTAGGAGGAGCTTGTAAATTCAGTAAAACGTAAATAATAGTGGCATACCAAGGTGATTCAAAAAAGCCCTGGTTGATTAGTGGAGTCGCCATCTCCTCCTCATTATCTATTGATGCGATAAAGTTTATATCCAAGGCCTGACAGTTTGATTCATCCATGAGTTTGGCTAAACCTTGGCCCTTGATTAACTTAGTAGGTTTGATTTCTATATCATACTCTAAAATAGTAGCAATCCACTTTCCCCTCTTTCCATCAGGACCATCCTGAGTTAGGATGTCTTTAACTACTGAATTAGGAACATAGGCTACTATATGAGAATATAAGATGTATACCCTAAAATCCTTAATGGATTTGACTAAAGCCAAGGCCTGTTTTTCCATTATGTTATATTTCAAGGGGGCATCTCTCAGGGCTTTGCTGAAGAAAGCAATGGGTTGTTCATAGCCTTGGTCATTTTTCTATAATAGAACAACAACTATTGTGTGCTTAGAAGCAAAGGAAAACAAGATGAAATCTCTGTCAAATTTAGGACTGATTAATACAGGTGTTTTAGTTAAGGCTAGTTTGATGTCTTCAAAGGATTTTTTAGCCTCAACAGTCCATTTTATGGTGGAGTCCTTTTTCAGCATGTTGTTTAGTGATCTAATTAACTCTGCTAGATTAGATATAAATCTTCTAAGAAAAATAATTTTTCCTAAGAAAGCTTGTAATTCTCTAATGTTCCTGGGGTGTCTTATTTGCAAGATGGCTTCTATTCTCGCAGGGTCTATTCTTATACCATCTTTTGAAATTATGTGACCTAACAACTTTCCTTCTTCTAACCCAAACAAGGACTTTTTGGGGTTCAAGGAGATTCCAAACTTCCTGCATTTAATAAAAACTTGCCTTAGATGATCCAAATGTTGATTGTCAGATTTTGAAAATACAGTAATATCATCTAAATATATCACAAGGAAATCATGAATTTCTTTTGCAAAGGCTATATCCATATCCCTATGGAAAGTGGCTCCTGCATTCATTAGCCCAAAAGGCATTTTCACATACATAAATGTGCCCCAAGGAGTAGTAAAAGCAGTTTTGGGTTGGTCATCTGGATGAACCAAGATTTGATTCTAACTAGAAAACCTATCCAACAGTGAGATTCTGGTTGATCCAACTACTCTCTATAAAATGTGGTCCATTTTGGGGAGAGGGTAATTGTCTTTTAGTGACACTTTGTTGAGGTTTCTAAGATCCACACAGAGTCTGATCTAACCAATTTTCTTTCTAGTTGGCACCAAGTTTGAGACCCAATCAGAAAATATGATTGGTGCAGTTATTTTGGCATCATACATCCTCTGAATTTCTTTTTCAATTGCAGGTAATAAGACATGATTGATCATTCTAAATTTTTGTTTGAAAGGATTTTGATTTTTTTTTAGTAGGAATTGTGTGCCAGATGATGTTGGTTGAATAGGATTTAAGGTCCTCATAACTCCAAGCAAAGACATTCCAAAATTCTTTCAACAAATCAATGTATTTCACTTTTTCAGTTGGAGGTAATGATTTTGAAAGTTTGATCAGTTTAGGATTTTCATTGGTGCCTATATTACATTCCTCTATATTAGACCTTAAAGGTTCCATTTTAGGTTTCCTAGGAACATCATTTGAATCAAATTTTTTTTCCAGAGGGGTTAATCCCTTTGGTAAGAAGTTATCCTTGAGATTAATTACTTCGGTTTCTTCACTGATTATTTCATCAATCTCATTTTGCTCCAAGTTATCTACATCTAATTTGGTAAACTTAGTTGGGTTGAGTCTATCTATTTCATCACCTTCTATCTCATTTATTTCTATCTTATCCTTAGTGTTAGGATCTATTGATGTATCCATATCTATATTGTTATTTACAAACTCTTATTATGAAATTAAAAAGTTATTTATCTATTTATCATTAGAAAATATTTGCAAATTCTTCAAATTGTCTAGAATTTCAGGTCTGTGCCTAACTTCAGCAGTGTACTGATAGTTAGGTTGGAAGGGTAATTTGCAGGTGCTGGAAAACATTGCTAAACTATGGGCTTGCATGTTATGTTTTCTAGGAATTACTGCAAGCTTTGTTTCTAGGAAAGTGTTAAGTATTTCTATGATAGTTTCCCTATAACAACTTAATATAGGGTCCTTTGTCATATATACAACATCAATCTGTTTCACAATTAGTTCAGAGTCTCCCATGACAGAAACTCTTTTAGCTCCTAAATTCCTAACTAACTTAAGACCTAAAATTAATGCTTCATACTCAACTATATTATTGGTACATTTAAAATTCAATCTATATGCATGGCCTTCTGAGTAATTATTTTCCAAATTATATATCCACACTCCTGCTCCTGCTCCTAACCTATTGACTGATCCATCAAATTCTAAATGCCATAATATCTCATGATCATAATTTACACTATCTGGTGCAACAAACTTTTCATCATTTACAACAATTTGACCTTCTTGTTCATTGAACAGTTTTGTAGTTTGGTTAGTTTCATTTTGTGTAGAAACTGCAATTTCTTTTGATTCTGCATTAGTACTGTCTAAATTATTTTCTTGTGTTTGATCAGCATTATACAGGATAAAAGAACTGATATCTGAGTGTGTGGAGTAGATGGGAAAGTTTTGAGGCTGATCCTGACTACTTACCATATATTTCATTAAGGTTTCTCAGTATAGTTTCTTAGGTTGTCCAAAAACAGAGATTGTTGCATATGACATATCTAGTTGTAAAGATCCCTAAAGTTTGGCTCCCCATGATCTGGATAACAACATGCCATACTTTGGTAGGATGTCAGCAACTACAATATCCATAAGGATTCTTTTGGCATGATATTGGACTAAAGTGACACACGGGTCTTTAACCAATCCTAGACACTTTACCTAGCTGGAGTCAAATGAGAATAAGTCTTTGTAAGGCCTTGTAATGTCTAGGTTCAATTTCTCCATTACTGATTTGGGCATTAAATTGTGGGAGGCCCCAGAATCCAACATTGCATTGTGTAGAATTTTGTCATGGATACTAAGGCTAATGTAAAAAGGTGGAACTCCTCCTTCTAATGGTTTTCCATTAACATCTAGACCAAATATGAGTTCTGGTTGGTCATCAAACAAGTTAACTGAATCCTCATTTTCAACAATGTTTAAGGTCTGGTTTATCTATGATTTATAAGTTTCATTCTTGATTAGTTATGTTAAAGGAACTGAAATCTTTAGCTTTTCTATCTCTGTTCCCAAATTGAATGGCAAAGAGACTTTTTCTGTTTGAAGGTTTTGAATTTTCGTAGCAGGGATTTGAGTAGGCTTGTCTTCTTTTTCTTTATTGGGGATCTCCTTATGTGGATTTTCAAATCTGATGTTTTGAGCTTTGTCCATTGGTTCCTTAGGTGGAATTGAAGTGGATGGTTGATCAGCAGAAGGTTGATCAGAGGTTATGTCTACAATTGTGGGGCTAGAAGGATTTGGGTTCTGCCTAGGGAGAATTTGGAGGATCTTTGAAACAGGGGCTTCTTTTATTTTCTTGGGTTGATTTTGGGCTGTTTTCTTAGTTTGTTCAGGGAAATCAACATTATTTTTTCTTCTTAGATTATACTGTTTATGAACTTCAAAGATGGCATAGTCATATCCTTGTTTGTAATCAGATTATTCCCTAGACTGTACCTGTAATTGCTGTAGCATATATAATTCCTACTCATCTTGGGTTAGAAAAATAATGTCCTCATCATTTATTCCCATTAGTTTAATTTGTGTATCTTGCTTTGGATCTTCTATATGGGATGTCTTTGCAAAATTTTCTTGAAAATGAGGCCTTATGTTCTGATCTAGTCCGTTTTTCCCAATGTTTTGATTATTTCTGAAATTTGGGTTTCTAACTGGAGGTGTTTGTTGGTTATCCCATTGGGGTTTCCTTTCCATGTTCCCTATTCTCTCCATTAGTATTTCCATACTTTTGGCTAAAATATCTATTTTAATTTCAGATGGTGAAGTTTCATCCTTTGCAGTTCCTCTCCTTTCATTTCTAACTCTAGCCCTTTTAGATAACAAATTAGCTTCTACACTAACTGCTACACTTTGCATTTCTTCTAAGGTCGGGGGGTTTCTTTCACTAAGTTGGTATGCCATATCCGTGTCAAAACCATCAGGGAACTTTATTAACGCTAAGTCAGGTGGGGGTCTAAGGTTAACTGGGATTGCATTATATATGTTATTGAATCTAGTGCAGTAATCTTGAACAGTTTCATTAGGTCCTATTCTAATATTCTCATATTCTAAAAGGATTTGTAAGGGATTCTTTTTCTTTTCCCACCTATCAATAAACAACCTTTGAAAATTTTCTAGGTCCACAATGTGGTTGGCAGGAAAGGCTTTAAACCACTTCTTGACATCACCAGTTAAAGTTTGGGCATATAGTCTCCTTTGGACATCGGCTTCATCTATTTCATGTAGTTCAGAAAATTCAAACATCTTGTTTACATGCTGCTGGGCAGTGTACTAACTAGTAGCATCAAATAGGAAAATCTTACTCTGATAATCTGCAGGCATAGCATGAAGTTGGGCTGGTAAATGAGAGGAGCATATCTGTTTGCCATTGCTGTAAGCTGGGAGGGGTTGAGATGTGGGGTTGAAGTACTTGGAGATGATGGAGTAGTGGATGAAGAACCAGGACTAATAGATGGTGAATGAGTAATGATAGGTTGGTGAGGGAGTGTAGGTACAAATGGTGGTGAAGAATGGACTTCAGAAGGTATTATTGTTGAAGTTGAAGGGAACAATGGTGAACTCAAAATAATGGAAAACTATTCAGAAAGCTCAGGGGTTGTGGTAGTATTAATGGATGATTGTGGAGATCTCAGAATGTATTCATCAATTGATTTTTTGGCCTATTGAAATTCAAGGTCTGCAATAAAATCAGGATCTAGAACAGTTTCACTGAGTGCATTTTTGGATTTTGTTCTAAATAATGAAAGATCAAATAGCACATCAAAGGGAAGTTCTTCTAAAAATAACCACTCATCAGGACATGAATTAGCTTTAACTAATGGTATTTGACTAGCTGAGCTTTCTTCTTTCTTAGATTTTCTTGAAATCAGGTTGGGATTATCAACCATTGTGCATGGTTTGGATCTGGATTAGCCCTAGTAAAATGAGTCTTCCTGGAAGCCAGAATTTCAAATTTTTTAATTGTTTTTGTGAGATTTTTTCAAAATAACTTCTAACAAATAACTTTAAGAGGCTCAAAATGTAGATTTAGAATTTTCTTAAAGCTTTATTATGACTGAGGAGTTGCTAGTTCCCTAGTGGAGTCGCTACTATGTTATCACTCAGAATTTTCTCTAGAAGTTATTAGAAGAAAGAAAATGACCCAGGTAACCACAAACCAACTTTTGGGCATAGGCTGTAGCCAACCTAAGCTCAGAGAGGGCTCTCTCTATATGGTTTAGCTTTGTTTGCTAGGATTTCAGGCTAGTTATGAATGTTCAGGGGGTTTTTGATTTGTATTGAAGATTGAGTGGTGGGATCCTTAAAGCAGATGGACAGAATGATGTCTCTAGACCATTGGGCTATGGAGTCAATAGAAGGGCAACATAATTGGATCAACTCACTAAAGGGAATGTTCAAAGGGAAAGCTAGCAAAGTAAAGTGAAATTCTTTGGGCCAGAGGGGTGAAATGGTCTTAACCAGGGTGAGAGAGCAATTAAGAATTCTTAGACCGGGATTAAAATGAGGAACAAAGGGTAATCAGAAAAAAAGGGCAATTAAGAATCCTTTGCTATAGATTATAAAGAAACAACCTAAACTAAGGAGAAATTAAAAATTCCTTAACTTAGATATCAGTTGAAAACATTTATAAGCCTAACTGTTAAAACATAATGTAATTAAACAAATTCTGAGATAATATTTCAGTTATAGCATACAGTTTCACAAATACATTCAATATTGTGGAAAAACTTTAATAAAGATAACAACAACATGAGAAAATACTTGTCCGCACTTCACTCAACACATGAATCCTGTGAAATATCTGGTCTTTATTCATCAATCCAGCTTGCTAACTCAGTCAATGCTCCAATGGCTTTATAGTCTTTTTGATCAAGAAGTCTTTAGAAATGTCTAAGAATCCTCCCTACATACTTCAAATTGTGAAGTATATATACAAAAGTTTATTACAGAATATCCCAAACTAACTTGAGATTTAATCTAGGAAATAAAAATATCTTCTTGCAAGAAGATAGAGACAGTTATTGAATTGCTTTCATGCTGTCCCATTTATTGTGGTACAGTTGGCCTTTATGGTTTGGTTTTAGCCCTTTAGGCTCTTTTCTGTTTAAACTATTATGCTGGAGGTTTCATTGACTTTACGATTTCATCTGATACTCTTTTACACTGATACTCTTTGACTTTGATGACCTGTCAATATCCTTTACTGTGTTTTTAGTTTTACTGTACATTTTAACTATTTATTGTGTGTTTCAACAATAAATTATTTAGTTTTTATGTGTATCAGAATTCTTGGTAGTGGATATTGGTCAAGTTTTTGTATGTTTTATCTGTTTGTCTTCTAACTGTATACTTTGTTTGGTTCCTCTGTTTTGACAGTCAATGTCTCTATGTGAATGTTTTCTTCTTTGCTCTGTGTATAATTGTCTTCTTCTTCTTAATATAGGCTTTTGAATAGGTTTCCTGTCGAGTCTTGGAGTAAACAAGTTTTGTGACTAGTATCAAAATTGTTTATCCAAGCTCTGGTCTTCTGCTAATTACCTGCAAAATACAACAATCATTAAGAAAACACAGGTTGGCAGGAAAGTCAATTGATGGATTTATTGCACAGGGATGTCCGGGGAAGGAGTCATGGCAATGTTTTGAAAGTAATCGGAGGTCGAATTGTGTTGCAGAGGTTCAGGGTGGTGCCGAAGGGTTTAATGGTTTTAACTGTGAAATAGGGAAAAAGGCATGAAAATGAGGGTTTTCCGGGTTTAACGGGCAAATTTTTAAATTTGGTGTGGAAATTCATATTATGAGCAGTAGGTGGTTTATCGGGTTGGCGGGGAAGCGGTATTGGAGGCCGTTGCACCGCTTATGAGGCGAAGGCAGTATTTAGGAGGGGTCACCCAATCTACTCCAGTGATTGACACATAGCCTTTGGGGTTCGGGGGAAAACTGCTTTACCAGGCGGGTAATGATCGGCCATCGGGCACGGTCGATATAGCTGTGGACTGTCGGCTGAGGGGGATGGTGATCTAACGATAATCTGGTGAGGGAGGTGCGCAGGTGATAATAGCTTGGGCTTCGGGGGGGCCTAAGAGTTTTAATTACGGAGGATTGTGATTATTTAAGAGGTTAATGACGGGTTAAAACAATCGGACGGGGCTTAATGAAGGTTTAACTTAACTTCGGGTAAAGGTCGGGCGTCGGGTGAGCCTGATATGGCTGTGCATCATTGGATTTGGGTGCAAATGATCAGATGGTGGTCGGGTGGTGAAATAGCACGGATGAAATGAACTAAGATTTGGGGGGGCCCCAAGACTTTAATCACAGCAGATTGGGATTATTTAAGGTTAATGAGGGGATTTGTCTATTTTGTCGGGATAAGGGGTAAATGTATAGTTTTTATTAAAACTAAGGGTTGGGGGTATTTACTTATGGGATTTAATTAATATACGGGAAAAGGTTTTATCGGGGAATTATATAATAAAATTAAAAATTAATATGAAATGTGATGGGCGGAGTGGATATCCCCCTAAGCATAATGTAAAGTGTAATATTTGTGCATACGCTTTATACTTAGGATAAAATGTTTTTTGTGGGTTTTTTGGGAGAAATAGGATTTACATGGGGGTTTTCACTTTTCCTAGGAAAATGAAGTTTATCCTTAGGAAAAGGGGTTTTATTAGGGAAATGAAGGGGGAATGAATTTTATGAAGGGGATTTTAACACGTGATGTCCATAAGTCATTAAGCTGAGGGTACGGTCCCACCAAAAGTCAAAGAAATGCTCTGAGCCTCTTTGACTTGAAGGATTTGAAGTGCTAGAACATACTTGTAGATAGGAAATTAGTAAGTAAGGGGAAAAAAGAATGAGGGGGAGTTAATCACTTGCAAACCTTTATTTGTGCTTCCATAGTTGATCATACATATTGAAATATGTGTCTAAGCATGATGCATGTGTTTTGATCCAATCAACTTTGTTCTACTTACCCATTTCTTATTCTAACATGTTTTCTTCATTTCTTTGGGTGCATTTAGGCTAGAAAACCCTTATCTTATCTTTTCTTTTATAAAACAAACTATCTATTTATAACCTTATATCATCCAAGGGCTCAGATTAAGCTTATGAGCTCCTTTTATTTTCTCTACCTTTCTATGATATGCCAAGATTAAACTGTTTGGTCAGATTTTATTCTCTAACTATAAACATAAAATTCAAAGCATGAAATAACCAAGATTGAACAGTTTGATTACCATGGATTGTGGAATGAATAGCAAGCTGCACACAATCATTATTATGCATAAAAGTAAATAGTAGTGGAATTTAGACTGTGACACTTTCATGGTCTCTTTTTGTTTTTGGGGTTCATATATTTTCATTTTTTTGACCTTCTCTTATTCTTTTTGTCCTTTAATTTTTCTTTTAGGACATACCCTCTTTACATTTTTTAATTTTTTAATATGGAAAACATTTGCAGAAAGCAAACGTATGTACAATATTACAAGGTTTAACCTTAGTCATTCAAAATTATGACTCCTATTGGTATAGGAACCTAACAAAAGGATGCAAAGATAGAAACAAAGGAAACAAAGAAAGAGAAGCAACATGAGGAACCCCTCAGTGATGCATGAGTATCAAAGGAGTCGCCTTTTATTTTTAAAAGGAGAGTACCAACAACTACGGCGGGCCTGAGGAAAAAGCAGAAAGCAGATAAGTCTAGGGGCACAACACTGTTGGTCCTCACTTTTAACAAGAAGGTCTAGGAGATCACAAAAAAGACCTGGGACATAATATATGATCACTATAAAGTGATCTTGGCTGAGGTACAACAGAGAATTACAGAGTTGAAGGCCCTTCCATAGACAACAAAACGACCAGAACAATTAACTTAGTCATTGCAAGTAGAGCGATGAATAGAGACAAACTTCAGGGTTAGAATTTTGCAGGTGCCAGTTGGGGAACTATAGTTCGACGCACCAAGAGATAAAGAGTGAAATAAGCATGGCGCAACGTCAGCATGAACATCAGTGCACTACCCATTCAGGTGCTGCACGAATTTCATCAGATTTTAACAACCGAGCTGCATGAGCAGGAACAATGAACCTCGCTGTTGACTATGGAGGTGGAGAAGGAAAAAGTTGCACTGAAGAAGGAGCTGGAGCAGGTGGCTCAGCAAAGAGACGATGCATGGAATCGATGACAAAAATTGGAAAATGTTCTTGCCGACACTTGCAGTACAGTTCTAGATGTGAAGGTCCGTGAGGAGGAACCACCAGCACAGAAGGTCATGAAGCTTGCCCTCGCGATCAAGGAATCGAAAATTGCACTGGAAAAGATGAAATTTGAGTATGAAGTGTAGATATCAGAACTACAAATAAGGCTACAGCCAACCACGCCACTAGAGGTACGGGAGCAGAGATAAAAGGACTTAAAATTAGCATTAAAAGGGATCTCCGACATAGTGGCGAACTGCAGGGAATTACTAGATGACACGATGCAAATTTGGACCTCACTGTAGGAGGACCCAAACATCCAAAATATCGAGGAAGAATTGCAAGTGAAGTAGAAGCAACGCGATGAGATCTTGGTAGCTGTGAAGACCTTACCAGTCTTGTAGAAGATTGCTAGTATTACAAAAGTAAAGAACCTCCAGAAGCAAATAGATGATATTCAGAGGAAGTAGCAAATTTTGCAGGAAAGGACTCAACCATGGCAAGCTGACGCCCTCTAAATTTCTTAGGCTGTCGAAGAAAGACTCAAAGAATTGAAGAAAAGGGAGACAAAAATATTGCAGAAGGTTGTTGGCCCAACCACAGAGGCATTGTTGGAGGAGGTGAGACAAGAAGAGAAACAAATGGTAGAGACAATGCAGTAGTACAATGCAGTGTACAATGGAATTGCAACAAAAATCAAGGGAACCGCAGCTAAGTGACTCGGGACGAGTCACAGGTGAATGTTGGGGGCCTGTTAGGTGCAACCTAACTTGGTCCAAATTTTGGTCAAAGATTCTGCATTTTGAGGAGTGGAGTGCGCAGAGCTAGTGAAGTTTTATTCATCGCGCAGTGTCTAGGGCTTTGGGGTGGGTCAAAGTCCCTTATTTTGTAATGGGTATCGGGTATTAGTCCATTGTTTTGTCGAATCCATGGTATGTGGACCATGGTATTATAGTGAGGGAACATATATAAAGATGTAATACTTTTTCATGGCATTGATAGATAATAATAAATAGAAATGATCGATCATTCATACTTTTTTGTCTAAAGTCTGTATTTTTGGAAGGCTCCATAGTTGAGTGCGCGGAGGCCTTGGAAGAGTTTGCAGCTGGGTGCATAGACCACCTACAGCTGGGTGCACAGGTCAGAGAAGTGTATGTATTGACTATCCTTATCAATAAAGAAGAGGAAGTTTTGGCAAAGTATTGTGTATCTATATTCTTTATTTGTGTCCAAATATTCTGTTATGCATGCTTTTTACTGAATTATGTGAATTAATACTTGTTATATTCGTTTTTATTATGTTTACACGATAAGTGCAAATTTGTGAAGTTAATCATCAGCACAAAGTTATTTATGTACGTGAAGTGGTAGATAAGTATAAAACATAAGTGAACACACGGGCGCCACAAAAAGATATCCGTCTGGCTGCAAAAACCTGGTTCTGCAATCTCCCATAACTGCTTCGGGTGGGAATGCGATCTGCTTGCAGGTCGCTGCCAAAAGGGCCAGTAGTTGAGGGTTTTTTTGGTGTGCAGTACACTCTAAACCTGGGTCAAGCTCCCTTAAACCAATAGAAAATGTCAAACATAAGCGGGGAAGGATGTGATATCCCTCCTCTTAAGAACTTTATTGTGATTATATGTATATACATTTGATTTTGACTTAGTATGCTACATTAAAGATACAAACAAATATTTAATTATCTGTAATTTTATTGATAATAACCGATGTACAACTTCTATTTGTAAAGTTGCATTTATGTTTTATTTTATGAATATAATAAAACTGGGAAATTAATGGTTGAAGTACATATGGTTGAAAGAGGAAAAATGCCGCAATTATTTTAGAAAGTATTTTGTCCATTAGCAAGTCCTAGGCATATAATCTAGGTGATTAGATTTATTTATGAAATCATTTTATTGGCCAATTTAATGTTTCCTAGAAGACATGGAGGTTGTCTTCAGAAGTGGAAAACAAGAGCTCATAAATGAGCAATTAACTATCTGCCACACGTTGGTGAGGTGTAGGCAATTAATAACCACCCAAAGGGTGGTAGATGGATAATATCTCTGTAATTTATGGCTTTTGTCTCATAAATTTATGGGAGATGAAATTGAACAGACTGAAAAGAAGCAAAAAAATTCTATAGAGAAATTGCAGGTCTGATTGCTCAAGGGGACAAGCAAAGGTTGTGTCAAGGTTGGGAGGAGCCAAGTACTTAATCATTACCTTTCCCGAAAGAAATATTTTCAAGTCGGTATCTATGACTATATTTTATTATGCAAAAAAATGAATACTTTGTATGCTTGAAGTTATTTTTTCTGAAAGAGATTAAAAGAACAACAAGTTATTTTTGTGTGAAAATTAGAATAAATTATTTCTTGTACAATTGTTAACTGTACTGGAATATTGTTTACGGAGCATAAATTAGTAACAACAATTATAGAATGTGTACTCTAAGGAAACCATCTATGGTCCTGTTCATGATAATTAGAAAAAAAAAATTTAATTCTAGAATGTTATTCCAACGTGTAGACAATAGTATTAGAAAAAAAGAAAAAATTATGTTACCAAGAAATCAAAGTTTATATGTATATGTATTTGTACACTTCAATATAGAAGAACTCAATAATAATGTAGCATATATATATATATATATATATATATATATATATATATATATATATATATATATATATATATATATATGCAAATGAAAAATGAATTTATTCATGCCTTAGTTCTTTAACAGGCTTTATGTTTTGTTTCTGTAACACCCCTTCCCAGGTCTACCCAAAATAACCATGTCGACTAGGGTAAATGTTGGGTCCCTATAATACTAGTGATTACCCCATTACTATTGTAGTTATACCCCCTATTTATATTGTTGTGCCCCTATTACCCCCATATTGTTACTATTATGCCACATAGAAGCCCATCATTGTTACTGTTGTGCCCTACAATATTATTGTTATGTAGGCTTTGATTGTATTGGGACCACTTAGACTCCTATATATAGAAAGGAGGTATTTTCATTTGTATCATCCAAGAATTGTTCATTTATGTAATGTAAAGGAGGTTTCCCCCTAGAAGAGGCTGAATTCTAAGGCGTGGATTTATCTTTTCTATCTTTTCTCGAGCTGGTTTCATAACATTTGGTATCAGAGCTTTGGATTCTAGGGTTTCGCTGCTCCAAACAGGTCATCGTGGCATTTTCGCTATAACTTTTTCTCTGTGATGTTTCAGAAGTCTAAAAAAAAACCCATTTGAGAAGAATTGGCGCTGAACCTTGGGTCCGAATTTCAGAGCTTTTCGCGTGATATTTTCGGCGATATGATCTGAGGAAGTTGGCTTTTTTGCAGACTCCTGAATTACATTCAAAACAGGTGACTTGGGGAAAATCGTCATAACTCTCTCTCTGAGGATCGGATTAAAATTTAGTAAAAAGGTAAAGAAAGCGGACGGAATGTAGTTTCTTGTATGTGTGTTTCAGATTCAAAGGTTGAAACAGTGACTCGTGGCACGTCGTACAAGTTCGCTCTACTGAACCAGTCTTAAAGCAAGTCACTGTGGGAGATTTCACATAACTCTTCCTTGGAGAATCCAATTTGGCTCAGACTTGTGGCATTGGAAAGAGGACGAAGAAGGCTACTGCAGGTAGCATTTTCAGAATTGGATGATCCGAAATTACAGAGATACATCAGATTCAATATCAGGCTTCTATAAAGTGAAAAAAGGTGTGTAGTTTTTTTTTTAATTTTTGTGTAAGCTTGGTTTAACGGAATTCAAAGGGCATAGTAAAACATTATTATCGGTAACTGATGCCCTGAGGAAAGAAAATGCAAACACCTAGTAAGGAACCTGAAAGCTCTAGCATGACTCATGAAGAAGAGGAAGAAATGCTACATGATATATCAAAATTACAAGAACAAGTGCAACAAATGTCACGCTCACAAAAGCTAACAGAAGCTAAGGTAAATGGCGTGGAATCTAAGATAAAGGGCATGGAAGCTAAGATGGATGGCATGGAAGCTAAGGTGAATGGCATGGACGCTAAAATTGATGGCATGGATGATAAGATGGATGAATTGAAGAAGTTGCTACAAGAAAGGGTCACTAATGGTGAAAAGGTAGTAAAGGAAACTCATGATGAGAACAAAAGAAATGTTAATCATGATTCCATAGACTCTAATGTTGGATCGAAGACTCACCATGTTCCAAAAATCGATATGAGGAAGTTTGATGGCAAGGATCCCGCCACATGGATATTACAGATGGAGCAATTCTTCGATCTCAATAATGTGCAAAACACACAAAAGGTACGTATGGCAACTTTATATTTGGAACCAAATCAGTTTGTATGGTATCAATGGCTTTGTTCTCGTAAACAATTTATCACTTGGGCAATTTTTACGGAAGAATTGATAGCACATTATGAGGATACAAAAAGCAACACTTTTTTTAGCCAATTGATAAGTCTCAAACAAAAGGGTTCAATAATGGAGCACATTGAGGAGTTCCAAAAATTGAACATAAGGGTAAAAGATATTCCAGAGGAGCATAGGATTGATGTGTTCATAGGGTCTTTAAAGGATAATATCCAACATGATGTGCGCCTTTGGGAACCTGATTCATTAGAGAAGGCATTCAGGTTAGCAAGAAAAATGGAAAGCAAAATTATGGCAACTAGGAAGCATACCATTCACAACTATAAAGACGGAAGTGTTGTTGCCCATAGTCTTCCACAACCTACAAGGTTGACACCACAACAATTGGAAGAAAAAAGAGCAAAAGGGCTTTGTTACAATTGTGATAGCAAATACACAAAAGGTCATAAGTGTGCTGAGAAGAAATTATTCTACATAGATTGTGAAGAGGAAGAAGAAAAGGAGCAAGAAAGGTCAAAAGAAGAGGATATATTCCAGGAACAAAGCCTAGATGAAGAACAAATAAATCCGACCATATCTTGTAATGCATTGGCGGGAATTACCACTCCTCAAACCATCAAGATAGAAGGACAAATCAAGAAGAAAAAGGTAATAGTGTTGATTGATTCAGGAAGCACCCACAATTTTATTCATTGTAGGGTAGCAAAAGAATTGAATTGCTTCCTATATCCAGCACCAGAGTGTCAAGTGATGATTGCAAATGGAGGAACAATAAATTGTTCTGGAAAGTGCCATAATATCAAGCTATCCATGGGAGAATATGTATTGACTAGCCCAATGCTTTCCATTCCAATGGGAGGTGCTGATGTTGTACTAGGAGTCCAATGGCTACAATCCTTGGGTACAATAGCTTTTAATTTTCAAGAACTTTTCATGAAATTTTCTGTGGAAGGAAAGGAAGTTGAATTAAGGGGTATTGCAGGGAAACCAGGAAAGATAATCAGCTCTAATGGCATGACAAAGCTTCTAAAAAAGGAGCAAAGAGGTGTAATTGCACAATTATGTTCGCTAGATGTTTCCACATTGGAATCATCTATTTCTCCAGATCTCCAAAAAGTCCTGGACAATCATTCCAAGGTATTTGAGACTCCCAAAGGTCTCCCACCTATGCGTGATCATGATCATGCTATTCATCTGATTCCAGGAAGTGTTCCTCCAAACATCAGGCCGTACAGATATCCATATGTCCAAAAAAGTGAAATTGAACGTATGGTTGCAGAAATGCTAGAGGCTGGTATAATTCAACCGAGTCAAAGTTCTTTCTCAGCTCCAGTAGTATTGGTGCACAAGAAGGATGGATCATGGCGCATGTGTCCAGATTATAGGGAGCTCAACAAGCTCACTATTAAAGATAAGTTCCCCATTCCTGTTATTGATGAATTACTGGATGAATTGCATGGATCAATTTACTTCACCAAGTTGGATCTTCGTTCGGGATATCATCAAATCAGAATGAAGATTGAAGACATTCCAAAAACAGCATTTAGAACTCATGAGGGTCATTATGAATTTTTGGTCATGCCTTTTGGCCTTACCAATGCACCTTCAACATTTCAAGGTTTGATGAATTCAATTTTCAAACCATTCCTTAGAAAATTTGTGTTAGTATTTTTTGATGATATACTAATCTACAACAAGTCTTGGAAGGATCATGTTGAACATGTTGACAGGGTGCTACAACTATTGGAGGAGAAACAATTATATGCAAAAAGATCCAAATGTTTCTTTGGAGTCCAGGAGGTGGAATATTTGGGTCATATTGTATCTCATGAAGGAGTTAAGGTAGACCCTAGCAAAATTAAAGCCATTAAGGAATGGAAAATCCCCACATCCATAAAGCATCTGCGAGGATTTCTTGGGTTGACAGGGTATTATCGCAAGTTTGTTAAGAATTATGGGAGAATAGCAGCACCTCTAACAACATTATTGAAGAAAGATTCATTTTCATGGACTTCGGAAGCAACAAAGGCCTTTGAACATCTTAAAGAGGCAATGTGCCAAGCACCGGTCTTAGCTACACCGGACTTCACAAAAACCTTTATTGTGGAATGTGATGCTTCAGGAAATGGAATTGGTGCTGTTCTAATGCAAGATGAAAGACCCATTGCTTTTGAAAGTCGTCCAATCAAGGGAAAGTTTTTAAACAAAGCTATTTATGAGAAGGAAATGTTGGCAATACTCCATGCACTTAAGAAATGGCGACCCTACCTAATGGGAAGACACTTCAAGGTAAAAACGGATCATGATAGCCTTAAATACTTTTTAGAACAAAGATTATCCTCTGAAGAGCAACAAAAGTGGGTCACAAAGATGTTGGGTTATGACTTTGAAATCATCTACAAAAAAGGGAAGCAAAATGTGGTGGCAGATGCACTCTCAAGAAAGGATGAGGATGTGGAAGCATTGTTGTGTGCCATTTCTATTATCCAACCAGATTGGATAAACGAAGCAAGGGAGGAATGGAAGAATGACGAAGAAGTGTGGGCACTTATTCGAAAGCTACAACAAGATTCCAGTACTTCTGATACATTTAGCTGGCAAAATGATTCGTTATGGTACAAAGATCGCTTATACCTCTGTAAGAATTCCCAGCTAAAACAAAAGATTCTTATGGAATTGCACACTTCTCCCTTAGGAGGGCACTCAGGATTTTTAAAAACTTACCACAGGGTTAAGAAGGAATTTTTTGGGATGGCCTTAAATCAGATATTCAAAAGTTTGTGGCGGAATGTTTGGTTTGCCAGCAAAATAAAGTTGAAACAATTAAGACACCAGGTCTATTACAACCTTTATCCATTCCAAGCCAACGTTGGGAGGAGGTTTCAATGGATTTTATCACAGGTTTACCCAAGTCTGAGGGAAAGAGTGTCATCATGGTGGTAGTTGACAGACTTACCAAGTATGCACACTTTTGTGCATTATCACATCCATTTAAAGCCAGTACAGTTTCTACTGCATTTATGGAAACAGTTCAAAAGCTACATGGAAACCCAAAGATTATTGTAAGTGACAGAGATCCCATTTTCACTGGAAATTTTTGGACAGAATTATTTTCTTGTCTTGGTACTCAGTTAGCTCATAGCTCATCTTATCATCCTCAATCTGATGGGCAAACTGAGATAGTAAACAAATGTTTGGAAGGATATCTTCGTTGCTTTGTATCTGATAAACAGACACAATGGGTCAAATGGTTGCCTCTAGCTGAATGGTGGTATAACACTTCCTTTCATACAGCAACAAAAATGACCCCATTTATGGCACTTTATGGGTATCAACCACCATCCATCACATCATATTTAAGAGAAAATTCTAAGGTTCAGGCAGTGGAACATCACATCGAACATCAACAACAAGTCCTCCAACTCTTAAAGGATAACCTCGTGTTGGCACAAAATAGAATGAAACAACAGGCAGATCAACATCGCAGTGAAAGAAGTTTTGATGTAGGTGATTGGGTATTCCTACGGCTACAACCATATAAGCAAATGTCCCTAAAGCAAGCTAAGAAGGATAATAAATTATCACCAAAGTATTATGGTCCGTACAAGGTGTTGGAAAAGATTGGTACTATGGCATACAAATTGGAGCTTCCTGCAGCTTCTCGATTGCACCCAGTTTTCCATGTTTCATGTTTAAAGAAGGTTATAGGTGACAAGCTCCCAATTCAAACAATATTGCCAGAACTTGACGAGGAAGGAAAAATTATATTGGAACCAGAAGCAATCACAGAAACAAGAACTCGACAGCTACGAAATCGATCAATTTCAGAGTATCTTATCAAGTGGAAGAACTTATCCGCTGAAGATTCCACATGGGAGGATGAGAATTTTATGCAGAAGTATCCAGAACTGCTCAAGCGTTGAGGACAACACTTTTTTGAAGGAGAGGGGCATGTTGGGTCCCTATAATACTAGTGATTACCCCATTACTATTGTAGTTATACCCCCTATTTATATTGTTGTGCCCCTATTACCCCCATATTGTTACTATTATGCCACATAGAAGCCCATCATTGTTACTGTTGTGCCCTACAATATTATTGTTATGTAGGCTTTGATTGTATTGGGACCACTTAGACTTCTATATATAGAAAGGAGGTATTTTCATTTGTATCATCCAAGAATTGTTCATTTATGTAATGTAAAGGAGGTTGCCCCCTCGAAGAGGCTAAATTCTAAGGCGTGGATTTATCTTTTCTATCTTTTCTTGAGCTGGTTTCATAACAGTAAACATGAGACAAGAGGTTACTATCATCAGATTCGACCTCCTATGTGACCTTAAGGAAGTGGAATCAATAGAACATCACATACAATCATCCAACATCATCAACAAAACCCTCAGGAGACAAGTCAGCCACTGAGATAGCTTGTCCCTTGGTCCCACTACTGTTCTGGACCTCTTAGGGGATAGTTTCTCTCATGCTATGGGCAAGGGAGTGACCAGTAAACTAAAGTCGCTCTCACAGGCCTGCCTGGCAATGACTGTGGACCAAAATTTCTAGTTACATGCCAGCGACCCTAGGATTTAAGCCACTTTTCAAACCCAAAATCTTGGTCTCTACCCAGAACTTGTTGTAACTTTCAGAATTCATTAAAGACATGATAAAAATGCTAATAAATAAAAAATAAACCTCAGGACTAGGCCCGAGCATCCCCAACTGGGACTAATCTTCTGTCAAACACTTGGCATAAACACAACCTACAGGTATAGGATACAAGACAGAACATAAATGACTGAAACAACTTATGAAACATAACCAGAAGGATCACCTCCTTCTCCATCGAACTACTACATCATCAATTAGGTATCACATCCATCCATTTAACAATTACAAGTAAATACATGAAGTAACCATGGCATAGACCAGTCAAATTACCATGCTTATAACCAGCATAAAACTGTGTAAATATCAGAGACATGATAACTATTAAAGCCACATATAAATCAATACAAAATTAAGAGAACTTAGCTTTTATTAATCATAGACAAGTTCGACCATGTTTGGGACTTCCACATACCACCTGACCATAGACATGGCTGAACCAAATCTCTCTTTCAGCTAGTCACCCCCATGCCATATTCCAAGCATGAATGTGGGATCTCATAGAACAACCAATCCAAGAACAACCAAGGGAATCCAAAGGTTAAACCACCTCTACCCTCACCAAACAGTGATCACAGCAAAATCGGTGTTCCAATCACAACCGAACAAAACTTGGAATGCATTTCGAAATTCATAACTATCCTTGAGGAATTTTCTGTCTCCTTGTGTCTCAGGCTTTACCACAATCCAAACCCGAATCACTAGGCCCTAAACCAAGACTTATCCCTTAGGCTTTATAATGTATTCCACCAAAATCGTGTTCCGATCACAACTGAACAAAACTTGAAATGCCTTTCGGAATTCATCACTATCCTTGAGGAATTTTCTGTCTCCTTGTCTCTCAGGATTTACTGCAATCCAAACCCAGATCACTAGGCCCTAAACCAAGACTTCTCCCTTAGAATTTACCATATATCCTGCCAAAACCAGTCAAGGGATTCTTAGGCCTTTTGGAATGGAACTTGAGACCATCTCTGCCCTGGATTCTGAAATCCATCTGGCAAACCAAAGCTAAAAATCAAAATAAACATACCAACATACCATGGAATCTAGAAAAAGGCAAGGCTAGGCTGGAATCCACTATCATAACTTGACAAAACCATGCCACCGACAGCAAGAGAACCATACACGAACATGAAAATCCATGAATGTCCAAACCAGTTTGGAAATCACACCTACAAAAGGTTACTCGCAAGTATTCCTGTTGAAGCTACTTGATCCTGCTTCCTTTCCTTGATCCTTGCTTGCTTTTCCTTTCCTTTCCTTGCTTCAAACTAGAGTGCTCCAAGAAAAATCTAAGTGACCAAGAGTGTGTGTGAGAGAGAGAGAGAGAGCGAGAGAGAGAGAGAGAGAGAGCTCCGAATCTTGAATTGGAAAAAGCCATGAATTGGTCCTCATAACCCTTTTTATGAATGAGGCTTCCAATTTCTTCATTTTCCATTAGTTTCCATCAATTTCCTCCTCACATGAAACTTGTGACCTTTTACCTTCCTTTTCTCCTAATTTCATTTATTTTCATAAATAAATGTGCCAAAAATTCCTTTACCTTAGCCTTTTCCATATTTCCTTAGCCAAACACACATCCAGTTATGCCCACTAGGATATCTTTGCCCAACATTCAATTTGGAATAAGTGTCCCTTAACCGTGGTCTTATTTTGCCTTTATTAGCTTTTATTACATGAACTTTTCACCAGGGCTATTACAGGACCCTTCCCTTGGGGAACATCGTCCTTAGTGTTAAAACATACCATGACCTCAACAAAACCACTGAAAAGCAAACATACTGCCTATGGAGATTTAAAACTTAGTTTGTTGCAGTATTTACAAAGGACCTGCTCAAAAGAAAAACATCATGACAACATGACCAAATAACAAGCATACCGCATACTGGAGCTTTATAACACAACCTATTAAGTTATTTACATCCATATACATATACATACATATACCAAAACATTAACAAAACATATGCCAACCATATACCAAACATCAAACCAAAACTTCTTTGCTTCAACTGACAAACAATGAAGGATATAGGGCCTTATTCTGATCCACTATCTCCCATGTAGCTTCTTCAGGTCCAAAGTGCTTCCATTGTAATTTAAATTTCTCTATGGCTCTATTCCTGAGGATGAGATGCTTCCACTGCAGTTTGCACTAAGGCTCCGACTAAAACTCTCCTTCTTGCTCCACCTGCAATACAGACCAATCAATAACATGATCAACATCCTTTATATACTTCTTAAGTAATGAAATATGGAAAACATCATGTACTTTCACTCTTGGAGGCAGTGCATGTCGATATGCCACTCATCCAATCCTCTCAAGGATCTCAAAAGGCCCGCACTACCGTGGTGCCAATTTGGCACATGAGCTAATCCTCAAAGAGCTTTTATTGGGCTTGATGCGCAAATGCACATGCTCCCCAACCTGAAACTCCTTGAATACCTTATGTTGATATGCATAGCTCTTCTCTCTATCTTGTGTTGCCATTAGATCCTTCTTTATAACCTGCATTTTCTACTCCATGTTCACCAACATGTCCGGTCCAATAAGTACCCTATTCACTAGATCACTCCAACTGATGGGAGTGTTGCAACTCCATCCATACAGTGCCTCGAAAGGACTCATCTTCAATGACTCCTGATATCCATTGTTGTATGTGAACTCAACCAAAGGAAAATACTCCTCCCATTTCCTCTGCTGGTGCATCACGTACATCCTTAGCATATCCTCCAAAATCCTGTTGACCCTCTATGTCTGTCCATCTGTCTGTGGATGATAAGCTATATGAAGGCCAACTTTGTACCCAAACTTGCAAATAGCTCCTTCCAAAACATGGAAGTGAACTTCACATCCCTGTCTGACATAATCTTCTTTGGAACACCATGAAATATCACTACCTCTCTGATGAACACCCGTGCTACCTCACTAGCTAAATATGTAGTCTTTATCGGAATGAAGTGAGATACCTTGCTCAACTTGTCAACCACGATCATAATAGAATCATGCTGCTTCACTGTCCTTGGAAGGCCTGTAATGAAATCCATGGAAGTGACCTCCCATTTCCATTCCGGAATCTCTATATGCTGTAGTAGACCACCTGGATGCTTACATTCTACCTTTACTTGCTAACAATCTAAACATCCAGCCACGAAATCTGCTACTTCCTTCTTCAAATTCGACCAATAGTAGAATTTCTTCACCGCCGTCAATGTCTTATGATATCCTGGATGACCTGAGTATGGATTCACGTGAAAATCCTTCAAGATAAGCTTCTTGAGCTCACTGCAATTAGGCACATAGATCCTGTTTATAAATCTCAGCAAGCCTTCTGTTGTGAGACAGTAGTCTGCATCCTAATCACTTGTACCTTTGCTTGCGCCTGTACCTGTACCTGTAACTACACATGTACATGTACTTGTACCTGTGCATATACTCTGGTATAACCTATGCATGATATCCATGTATTTTTCATCCCGCTATCCTGCCTACAAGATCCTATCTTGTACTTTTGTCCCATAAGAGCTCATAGTTGCTATGTGATTTACTTGTACCTTCCTGCTAAGAGAATTTGCAACCCGATTCTCCTTCCCTTTGATGTATCTGATCTTGAAGATGAACTCACTAAGGGTAGCCAATCATCTAGCTTTCTTGGAATTTAGATTCGACTGGTCAAATAAATACCTCAACCCACAGTGATTTCTCATCATTACAAATCTCCTTCCAAGAAGATAATGTCTCCACATCTTCAATGCATGTATAATTGCTACTAGCTCAAGATCATGCGTTGGATAGTTCTGCTCATTCTCATTCAATTTTCATGACTCATAGCACACTATCTATCCTTCTTGTATGAGAACTCCACCAGGTCCTCTCTTGCAAGCATCTGTACATACTACAAACTCCTTATCCGGATCCTTAATCTTTAGCATTGGTGCATGTGTCAACAACTGTTGAAGCTGCTTAAAACTATTCTCACATTCCACTATCCATTCAAACTTCTTACCTTTCCACTGCAATGATGTGATAGGATATGTAATGCATGAGAAGTCCCTGATGAACCTCCTGTAGTAACCTACCAATCCCATGAATGATCTCACCTCATCCACATTCTTAGGAGCTAGCCATTCCATGGTGGCCCTTATCTTTTCTAGATCTACTCCAATGCCTTCCTTGGAGACAACATGTCCCAAGTAATGTATCTCAGTCTGAAAGAAGCTACACTTGTTAAGCTTGGCATACGATTGACTGAGTTTAAGTCTAGTCCAGTTGATCTTCAGTCTAATCCAATTGATCTTCAGTATTTGCATGGCCTTTTTATACAGGGGTGTTCTCTCCAATGCATTCCTCAATGTCTCAAGAGAGTGATACTCCCTGATTCGGAGATTGTGTGGCATGTCATTCCATCTCCTCTGGCATGCTTGTTGGATCTCAGTCCCCAGCAGTTTGAGAGTGTCCTCAAAATGGGAGATGGCATGTCCTTTGGTAGCCAGGGATCTTGGTGCAAGTTGAGCATCATTGGAAATGATGATGTGGTTACTAATTACAACCATTGAATTTATTTGCTCTGCCTTGATGTAGAGGGGTTATTTTTCCTCTTTTTCTACTATTCTCTTCACCTCCTCATCCTTGGCCTCCTCATGACTCATCCATGATGCAAGGGCCATCAGCTGCAAGTCTCCCAACTTTGCATTGGGGTCCCAAACATTCAGGTCTGTTAAGGCAAGGTTGTGCAGGTAGAATTCAAATAATTTGGCCTTGTCTTCAAGGGTACTCTTGTCACACAAATCGATGAATTGTTTGTAATCTTGGAATGGCATGGTCCCATGTTGTGCTAATGTCTTAATTTGGAACTGCATCCATTGGTCCTTGAGGTAAAGTGCATAGGATTTGGATGGAAGTCTACATTGAAGTGCCTCCATGGAGAGGCTTGCCATGGTGGCCAATTGGGTCTCCTTTTCTTGAAATTTCCTCCTCAACCATGTGTTTTCTGCCTGCAGCTGTGTTCTCATGGTGTATTCTCTATCTCTCAATTCACTCAACTCCTTTCCCATCTCTAAGACTTTCTTCCATAAGGCCCACATCTTCTACTTTCTTCAATTTTGCAATTTTCATCCATCAATGTGTCCTTCCTCTTTCTCTTTCAAGTTCAAAGAAGAGAGGGATTCCAAATTTCTGTGGGATCACTTTTCCTCCTTCAATGAACTTGTAGTAGGAGCTCAAGTTGGGCTATGGACTAGGCTCCTATAGCTCTGTAAAATATCCCTCAAATGTCTTTGGAGAATCTTCCCCCTCCTGTGCTTGTGATGTTGCTTATTTGCCTCCTTTCAGCCCTTGCTGCTCTTCTTGTAGCACTTTCTGCCTTTCCTGTAGCACTACCAGTGTTTCCTGTAGCATTATTTGGGGATCCTACAACAGGCCTTTTCCTTTCTGTTGGAGTGTTACAGGTGCCTTGGGCTGCTTAGATGAGGTTGACCTGGTGATAGGTTTTCTGACATAGGTAATGGTAGCCTTTGGGGTTACTCTCAGTGATGTGACTTTCTCAACCTTCATTCCCATGGATTCTAGCTCCTCTTGTTTATTTGGTGATTCTTCAATTATAACAAGGGTTTTTGTGGGGGTTTGTGGCTTCCCCTGCTTAATCCTAGTGCTTCTACTTGTTTTAAAATAGATGGGAGTTTGTCTCTACCTTTCTTCGTGGATTTGATGGGTGTGCTCAAGGCAAAAGTTGCCTCCTTTTCAGTGGGTTCAGGACACAACCTTCTATGATATGGGGATATATCCTCCTTTTCAAGTGAAATGGTATTCTCAAGGTTGGTCTCTTCCTACTTCTCCTCCTCTTCTTATTTCTTCCCTTCTTCCTTCTCTTCTTCCTTTTCTTCTTCCTCTGCTTTTCTGTGTCTATCTCTTCTTCTTCTCCTCCTTCTTCTTCTCCTTCATCTTCTTCTTCAACACTAGAGGCTGGGCTCCCACCAAGTTCAAGGACTTGGGTCTCAAGGAAGGCTTCCCTGTCCATATCTCTAAATGTGGACCAGAGAATAGGAACTCTCAATTTGCTCAAGGAATCTTGCGTTATTAGCTTAATGAGACCATGGTGTGCTAACTCTTGTTGTTTCCCCTCTTTCACTTTTTGGCTCATGTCCATGATGGACTGTAAGAGGAAATAAGGCACACCGAGCTTTTGGTTTATGGGAAATATGGCTCGAAATATCAATTCATGCAGGAGTCTGAACTGGTAGCCATAGACTACACTCAGTGTCCCTTCACAAGAATTAAACTTAAGGATGTGGTAGGCAACCTCATCCCATGGATAGGGAAGGCTCTCCCTTCTGAACTCATTTTTGTCTTCAATTGGTTTCTCATCATTGATGACAATTTTTTTCTTAGCAAGGGTACTACTGGCCTTGTATTCCTTTCTCCATTGGACCCTTAGAGGAAGTGTTTTCACCCTACTGATCACCTCAGGATTGATGGTAATGGACAACCCTCTCACCACAGTGGTAGCACTTTTTCTTGCTTGAGGGTTTAGTGCCATGGAAAACTCATAAGTTATATCATCATCATATCCCTTGAGAAACTCAAAGAAGCCTAACCAGTGATGCCTCCTGAAGATGTCTACCATAAGGGGATGAAGGTGAATTATCGATGTATCTGTGGGCTCTCTCCTATTGAATCCCCCTCCCATTTTCTTCTCTGGTTTCAACTAGGTGTAGGAGGTTTTCTAGGATAGCTTCAGTATGAATTTCAGAGTAGCTAAGAGCTAAACTTTAGTCGATGACTGTAATTTGTTAGCCTCCTGCTGCAGCAGGTTAATCATCTTTCATGATCGACAGTTTTACATGCCAAATATGTCGTACTATGCATGCTGCAATGCTCCATATTTGCTACAGATGGCCAGATAGTATCCATGAGAGCAGGCTGGTCTAAAGGGCCACTGCTGTGTTCCCATTTTGATAAAGCAATCCATTTTTGCTTTGAGGCAGTTTTTTCAGTTGGAGGTACTCAGGCTGGAGTTCACTAACATCTCTCTTATTATATAGCTCCCTATTTGTTTTTCCCTTCCCCTATTAAAATCATATATATAAATCCCCTATGTAAATACCCCTCCCTGGCAATATAGCCATATTTTCTACTAAGTCCGGGAAATCTCAGTCCATCTGGGACTGTTTTTAGCCCATCCGAGTCATTGAGGAACTAGTTTGACATCTGGTCGGCCAGCAACCTACCCCTTAGCCCCACAAACCCCCAAAAAACCACATTCCGCCCCTAACCTAAAGTCCCTGTACATAAACATTAACCCGCGCCTTTATTTAACCCCATAAACCCATTTTTCTAAAGTTTATAACCCATCCGCCGCCCGCATTAATTTTGGAATATTCCTGCGAATATTCCCGCTCATTAACCCCCCATCACGTCGCATTTGCCGCAACCGTCCGATCCACAGCCACGCAGATCTACGGCTGGCGGGCATCCTCTTCCTCGACGCGCCCGACCTTCAACCGCCGTACTCCCGCCACGCGTCATGCGCCGGGCTGTGGCAGAGCCCCTGCCACCAAAACCACCATCCCCCATAAGCGGTGCGCCATTTACCGCTTACCGCCCTGCCAGGTGACGTCACCACCACGTCACCCCCCTGCACAGTCATGCCCACGTCACCCCCCTTGTACAGTCACCCACCTGCGTGGCCTCCTGCCACGTCACTGCCACGTGTCCCGCCACCGTACCTGCCACGTCATTGACCGTACATGATGACGTCATGCTGACGTAATCTCGCCACGTCGCCCTGCTGACATCATGCTGATGTCACCCGCCGTACAATGCTGACGTCATCATTCCTTTTTGACGTAGAGGCGCGAAAATCGCACTTCGGAGCCCCGGAATCGAATTCTGAGGCAGTTTTTGATGAGCGATTTGCGCCATCGCAGGATTTTTTGGGCCAGAATGGAGAATCTTCAGGGAATCTTTAAGGAATCTTCGCCCCATGCAGCCCCAGGAAGCCCGAAAAGGCGCTGAAATGATCCGTTTTCTTCCCAGAGCATACCAAAATGATCAGAAGACAATTCCAGATGATACAAAGGTCGAACAGCGGCCATTTACTGGTGATTAGACATGCAACACAGTAGATCAGCAGCCCAGATTTTGTCAGAGAGTATCAGTGGAAGAAAGGACGCTAGAAAGAATCAGTCATAATTTTGTAGGGGTTCGAGGCACCTGAGCATTGATGAAGCCCCTAGAAAATCAAATCGATAAGCATCAGCCCATCCTTGCCTTCAAATCACTGTTAAAACATTTAAAGCACCAAGATAGCAAGGAAGCAGAGACCCATACCCATTTATTGCAGAAAGCACTGCAGTAAGTCACCGAGGACAGCACCATTCATACAGTTTTGACACATCGGCCCTGAGCACGGCCCAAGACATTCTTTGCATTTATTTTTAGATAGAATTAGGTCAAGTAGTCATTCTTATGACCTAATTAGGTCAAAATGTAATAAAGGAAACTCTGCAGAGAGTTTTGCCCTATATATACCACACTCTGTATAGTTTTAAGTGTGGGTTAATTGGTATTTTTCACGAGAGACTCGCTGTGTATACCTGAATCTTTCTGTAATCAAAGATTGCTTAAAGCTTGGAGAACGACTGTCTGTTGTTGATGAATGTGTTGAAGAGTTGGAGATGGAATTCTTGCGCTGCGGCTCGAAGCAATAAGTGCCTCTTATCTCTGTTTATGTGTTTTCCATTATCTAAATAGCAGGAAAAAAGAATAGCCTAGAATTAGTTAACTACTCTCTACGCTCAATTCCTGCTGTTTCTTGATGTTTTCTTCTAAATGAATTGGTTATGAACATTGAATTCCTTTTGGCTCATGTTTACCCCAGTTCGCCTGTGTTGGCCAATTATCTAGGAATTCTTAACTGCTCCTAGGTAGCGCCTTGTTACCCCCTTTGCTAATCTGTTGGAGAGATTCTTAGCTGCCTCTCTTTCTTTAGCATTCTTGCCATCCCTTGAATTTGAAAGTTTCTTCTGCCTCAGTCACCTTGCTCCATTTTCCCCTCCCTGTTATTAAATAAAAACAGCAGCAGTTCCCCTCCTCGACTCCACGCCCAATGGTTTGAAACATTCAGACTATACTCAGCCTCTCTACCTGAAAGTGTTAGTTTTCTCGCCAAAACTCAATCAAACCCTTGTGCATCATATCTAGCCTAAAATCACCCCTTTCAACAAAGCTAAATCATAAAGAGAGAGCCCTCTCTGACCGCAGGCAGGCTAGGGCCTGCGGTCCAAAGTTGGTTTGTGGTTACCTCGGCCGTATCCCTTTGGGGAGTCAAAAGGGACAACCTGAGTGATAACATAATGGCGACTCCGCTGGGGAGATGAATCATGTGTTTATTAGTGCAAATCCTCAATTTTGACCAGTTCGCCTCGTTTTCTGGAGAAAGTGTTCCTTTTCTTCAGGGTTTTTCATGTTCAGCTCTGATCTGTGACGGTGGACAGAGATCAGGCACTTTAAGGTTACATCATCCACCTGGCGACTCCACATCATCCTCATAATAAAGACTCCGCTGGAGAAATGAACCCGAAGGAATTGAATAAGCAGATCAGGCTCTCGACTTGGACTATCGTCCAAGAGACCATGTTCTTTCTCTTGCACCAAATTTTGCTGTGTATATTGTACTTTAAAAGCGATTTTATGTCAAATTTTTGTGTTTTTCCTTTGGAAGAGATTGTTGAAAAGCCCCCTTGCACATCAGAGCAGCAGCTTTCAAATGCTATTGAAGATCATCATACAGTCAAGGAGGAAACAAAAATAGAGCCATTGAATATCAGATTGAGGAAGACCCAGAAGCAGAAGCATATGACCAGATGATCCAAATGGATCCCCTGCCTCTTTGTTTTCAGCCATCTGAATCATTCAAAGAAGAAGAAGACCAGCAGCCCGCACAGGCAGAATAATGAAAGAGATCAGTGCACGTCACCATCAACAGGCTGCAAGGCTCAGTATCGAGTTGACAATGATCTCCCGACTCCAAGGCATGGTAGTGATTCTGAACCTTTGTACAGTTCTTTAATTCAGCCAAAAGTTGTATATGTATGTTGCAGGACAGTTTTGTACAGTATTTAAACACCGCAAAGGAGGTCAGTAGCTTCCTGATCTTCTCAAAGATTGATAAATTCATAACAAATTGTAAATTCTCAGTTGGTGTCATTAGCAAGCATAAGCAGCAAAGCCCACTCATGTTATTATTACTTAAGTGGCTGCATTGGTTATTTCACTTCACCTAACAGCAAATTAAGTGCTGGTTAGGGTAGGTAGGTAGGTATGATTAATAAGGCAGCCAGCCAAGAGAAATTTGCAGAACACAGTAACAAATGAATACAAGGCAGTCTGACCTGCTGTTCTTGACTTTTCACAAGGAAAAGCCATCCCCAAGTGGAGCCACTGTTAGCCTCCTGCTGCAGCAGGTTAATCATCTTTCATGATCGACAGTTTTACATGCCAAATATGTCGTACTATGCATGCTGCAATGCTCCATATTTGCTACAGATGGCCAGATAGTATCCATGAGAGCAGGCTGGTCTAAAGGGCCACTACTGTGTTCCCATTTTGATAAAGCAATCCATTTTTGCTTTGAGGCAGTTTTTTCAGTTGGAGGTACTCAGGCTGGAGTTCACTAACATCTCTCTTATTATATAGCTCCCTATTTGTTTTTCCCTTCCCCTATTAAAATCATATATATAAATCCCCTATGTAAATACCCCTCCCTGGCAATATAGCCATATTTTCTACTAAGTCCGGGAAATCTCAGTCCATCTGGGACTGTTTTTAGCCCATCCGAGTCATTGAGGAACTGGTTTGACATCTGGTCGGCCAACAACCTACCCCTTAGCCCCACAAACCCCCAAAAAACCACATTCCGCCCCTAACCCAAAGTCCCTGTACATAAACATTAGCCCGCGCCTTTATTTAACCCCATAAACCCATTTTTCTAAAGTTTATAACCCATCCGCCGCCCGCATTAATTTTGGAATATTCCTGCGAATATTCCCGCTCATTAACCCCCCATCACGTCGCATTCGCCGCCAGCCGTCCGATCCACAGCCCCGCAGATCTACGGCTGGCGGGCATCCTCTTCCCCGACGCGCCCGGCCTTTAACGTCCGGGAGTTCGGCGGTTTTGCCGCCGTACTCCCGCCACGCGTCATGCGCCGGGCTGTGGCGGAGCCCCTCCCACCGAAACCACCATCCCCCATAAGCGGTGCGCCATTTACCGCTTACCGCCCTGCCAGGTGACGTCACCACCACGTCACCCCCCTGCACAGTCATGCCCACGTCACCCCCCCTGTACAGTCACCCGCCTGCGTGGCCTCCTGCCACGTCACTGCCACGTGTCCCGCCACCGTACCTGCCACGTCATCGACCGTACGTGATGATGTCATGCTGACGTCATCCCACCACGTCGCCCTGCTGACGTCATGCTGACGTCACCCGCCGTACAATGCTGATGTCATGCTGACGTCATCAACCCTTTTTGACACAGAGGCGCGAAAATCGCACTTCGGAGCCCCGGAATCGAATTCTGAGGCAGTTTTTGATGAGCGATTTGCGCCATCGCAGGATTTTTTGGGCCAGAATGGAGAATCTTCAGGGAATCTTTAAGGAATCTTCGCCCCATGCAGCCCCAGGAAGCCCGAAAAGGCGCATAAATGATCCGTTTTCTTCACAGAGCATACCAAAATGATCAGAAGACAATTCTAGATGATACAAAGGCCGAACAACGGCCATTTACTGGTGATTAGACACGCAGCACAGCAGATCAGCAGCCCAGATTTTGTCAGAGAGTATCAGTGGAAGAAAGGACGCTAGAAAGAATCAGTCATAATTTTGTAGGGGCTCGAGGCACCTGAGCATTGATGAAGCCCCCAGAAAATCAAATCGATAAGCATCAGCCCATCCTTGCCTTCAAATCACTGTTAAAACATTTAAAGCACCAGGACAGCAAGGAAGCAGAGACCCATACCCATTTATTGCAGAAAGCACTGCAGCAAGCCACCGAGGACAGCACCATTCATACAGTTTTGACACATCGGCCCTGAGCACGGCCCGAGACATTCTTTGCATTTATTTTTAGATAGAATTAGGTCAAGTAGTCATTCTTATGACCTAATTAGGTCAAAATGTAATAAAGGAAACTCTGCAGAGAGTTTTGCCCTATATATACCACACTCTGTATAGTTTTAAGTGTGGGTTAATTGGTATTTTTCACGAGAGACTCGCTGTGTATACCTGAATCTTTCTGTAATCAAAGATTGCTTAAAGCTTGGAGAACGACTGTCTGTTGTTGATGAATGTGTTGAAGAGTTGGAGATGGAATTCCTGCGCTGCGGCTCGAAGCAATAAGTGCCTCTTATCTCTGTTTATGTGTTTTCCATTATCTAAATAGCAGGAAAAAAGAATAGCCTAGAATTAGTTAACTACTCTCTACGCTCAATTCCTGCTGTTTCTTGATGTTTTCTTCTAAATGAATTGGTTATGAACATTGAATTCCTTTTGGCTCATGTTTACCCCAGTTCGCCTGTGTTGGCCAATTATCTAGGAATTCTTAACTGCTCCTAGGTAGCGCCTTGTTACCCCCTTTGCTAATCTGTTGGAGAGATTCTTAACTGCCTCTCTTTCTTTAGCATTCTTGCCATCCCTTGAATCTGAAAGTTGCTTCTGCCTCAGTCACCTTGCTCCATTTTCCCCTCCCTGTTATTAAGGAAAAACAACAGCAGTTCCCCTCCTCGACTCCACGCCCAATGGTTTGAAACATTCAGACTATACTCAGCCTCTCTACCTGAAAGTGTCAGTTTTCCCGCCAAAACTCAATCAAACCCCTGTGCATCATATCTAGCCTAAAATCACCCCTTTCAACAAAGCTAAATCATAAAGAGAGAGCCCTCTCTGACCGCAGGCAGGCTAGGGCCTGCGGTCCAAAGTTGGTTTGTGGTTACCTCGGCCGTATCCCTTTGGGGAGTCAAAAGGGACAACCTGAGTGATAACATAATTAACACAACTACTTATAACCATAAAATTCTTTACTTTTATAGACCTAAACTCTTTTTAATTCACAAGCTGACTGTAATTACTAAGATAGTTTAGAGCATATCAATTATGAAAACCATGGAAAAAAGAGAGATAAACCACTTACTTCTCACTGTAATGCCTTGGATTATGACAATTGCAGATCAAGTTGACCTTAGGCACACCCTTGCAGGCTTCCTGTGGAATTTCAGTGTTTCCTGTAGCTTCCTGTAGCTGTTTCCTATAGCTCCCTCCTGAATGATTGCCAAAGCAGGGTTAAAATTTTGCGATGGCTTCCCAAGCTGGTACCTATCTACTTGATTTTGAAATGAGCAAAAAATGCAGGAAAGTTTGGGGTTTTATGCTATTTGTCATTAGGGCTTGGAGTGCTGTGCTGGCTAGCAGTGGTATGAGTTTTCCTAATTTGGACCATTGGCCCACCGTTGGTGATCATTCTCTTTCTCCTCGTAATCATCACCAACTCCCTCTTAACTGATTCGACCACCCTTTTAACTGATTCCCACTGATGTGACACTCTTACATGGCATGCTGATTGAAAGATCACTTTTTGATCACGAGCTGAGGGTGGCCAAGTTAACTGGCCACCTCCAGCTTATAAAAAATACCTTTCTTTGACATTTACACATTTTTCATTATATTGTACCTAGGGAAGAACTGAGTAAGTTACCATCCCTGTGCCTACCTTTTGCTGATCGGTGCATGTTAGAGTATTTGACTTCTGTGCTACTGCTCAGGGAAGTACTTCCTTGCTTTTTTTCTTTCTATTTCTTTTTTCTCCTGTATAATTGATTGCTTGTTCTATTCATGTGTGTAGGTGATTGATATCTCTTTACTGCTGATGCTACTATGGAGTCTTGCTAGGAAGAGAAAGGTGCCCATGGATGATGGTATTCCTATTGAGTTTCAAGCTGGTTGTAGTAGTGGCACAGGCTGCTACAGGAGATCCTGTAGCAACCCCTCTTTCTTCCTTTTCAAGGGTTTTTTCTTTAGAGGGATGCTGGGAAGTAGTGTAGGGGTTGGAGGATGATAGCAGAGCCCTGATGGAGTAGTGAAGGGCTATGGCAATGGAGGACATGTCCTCTGTTTTATTTATTTATTATTATTATTATTTTATTTTTATTTTTTAATGAGATAGAGCTAGGTATGGGTATGGTGATTTGAATCAGGGATGCATGGATGATGGGTGAGTGGTTTGATGAAGTGAAGAGTCCCTAATCAACCTAGAACATGCATGCATGATGATTTTTTCATCGGGTCCCTTTTCCTGTAGCATTTCAGGACATCCTGTAGTGCTATAGGATCTTCTTGTAGCAGCTACAAGACATCTTGTAACAAACCAGAGAATGCCAAAAAGTTGATTTTTGAGCCCCAAGGATGGATGAGAGTGGTAGGGACATGGTTGACATGGATGAGATGGAGTGGATGGAGGGAGAAATGGAATGAAACTTGAGCATGTTGTCCCTGTAGCTCTGCATTTTCCACTGTCTTCAAAAACCTGCAAAATGACAGAATTTATTAATGGACAGGTTGGAGTTCCCTGTCATGGTATTCTTTTTGTTTTTTTGTATAGGGACACACAAGTTGCCTCAAGAGAGGTTTTAAACATGCTTTCCTTCCTTGGGCACCTCAAGGGAGGTTTTCACCCAGGGAATTTTTTTTTTTTTTCCACTCTTGGGCTACCTCAAGGAGGTTTTCAAGCCAAGAGTTGGCCTCAGATGCGTCATGTAGGTTTTCATATAGGCCTCTTATTGTTTGTTTTTTTGTTTTTTGTTTTTTGTTTTGTTTTGTTTTGTTTTTTTGTTTTTTTTGTTTTTTTTTTTGTTTTTTTTTTTTTTTTTTTTTTTTTCGCAAATAAAAATAGTTTTCAAGAATGCTTTGAGTTGGAAGCTAGGACACTTCCAATCACATTTAACTCCTTGCTAATAGTGCTGATGAACTCTTCCCTGGACATAGGTCTTTTGTAAGCCTTCAATCTGTATCCATTAACAAGAAAGGGAATACATTCATCATCAATGGTGTTTATTTGAAAAACTCCATTATCATGGCACTTCTTTATCAGGTATGGGCCTAACCACCTTGCCATCAATTTTCCTTTGAAGTCCTTGAACCTGGAGTCATATAGCAGAGCCCAATCCCCTTCTTGAAAAAAATTGTCCTTGATGTTCTTTTCATGCCAAACCTTCCTCTGTACTTGGATAAATTTAGTGTGTAGGAGGGCTTGCATCCTGAATTCATCCAGACCATTCAGTTGGAGCAACCTCTCCTACTGTGCCTTTGTAACATCCAAATCCAACTATGCTGCCATTCTCAAGGTGTTGTACTAAAACTCAATGGAGTGCAAAGCCTTCTTTCCATAGACCAAGTCATAAGGGGTTAAACTAGTGGTTGTCTTTGAGGATGTATTATAGGCCCAAGTGGCCTCGACTAGCCTATTAGCCCAATATTTTCTGTTGCTGCTCACAACCTCGGTGAGGATGCCTTCTAATGCTATGTCGGTGGCCTCTACTTGTCCATTGGCCTAAGGATGATAGGTAGTAGATTTTTCTGTGCTTTATCCCATGCTTCCTTAACAAATTTTCAATTAGATGTGATGTGAATTGGGCTCACTGATCAATGACTAGTTCTCTAGGGTACCCAAATTTATAGAATACATTCTCCCTTAAGAACTCAACCACTTTCTCCTTTGCTACTACCTTGACAACCTTGGTGTCAGCCCACTTTGTTAAATAATCAGTGCATACAATTATGTATTTTTTATTCCCTGATGGTGGATCAATTGGCCCAATGAAATCCATGCCCCACTTGTCAAATCACTCTAAAGCCACCTGAGGCTACAAGAGAATTTCATCGTTGGGAGTAGGTTCCCCCATCCTCTGGTACTAATCACATCGACTTGTGTATCTTCTTGCATCTTGGTGGAGAGTGGGCTAGTAGTAGCCAACTTACAGTACCTTGAAAGTTGTGCTCGTGGTAGCAAAGTGACCTCCATAAGGCCCATCATGACAGGCTAAGAGGATGTCAAAGCCTCTTCCCTGATACACCTCCTCAATATTTGGTCTGGGCCCAGTTTGAAGAGATTTCCCCAAATCCAAGTGAATGGGGCGCTCTTCCTTACAATCCTTCTCTTCTCCCTGGGTGACAGATTTCAAGGGAACTTTGCAACAACTAGGTAGTTGGATATGTCAGAAAACCATGGAGAGAGAACTAAAATAGCAAATAAATTCTCATCTGGTAGTTGATCATCAACCATCCCTTCCTCACTTGTAGGCAAAGAAAGTCTAGACAAAAAATCAAACTTGGCTTATCAATGATGGTTAAATCAAACTGCTGTAATAAAAGAAACCATCTAATAATTTTGGCATTCACATCAGGTTTGTTCATTAAGTACTTGATAGTAGCATGGTCATTATGCACAAAGGTTTGATAACCAGTGATGTAGTGTCTGAATTTATTCAAGGAATGAACAAAAACTAGGAGTTGCTTTTCAGTCATAGTGTAATTCAATTCAAGACAAAGTTTTGCTAATGAAGTAAATGGCATAAGGCAACTTGTCATCTATCTGGCCTAGAGTTGCTCCTACAACTTTGTCAGATGCATCAACATGGATGTGGAAAGGGAGAGCCCAATTTGGGCCTCTAAGTATGGGTGAAATAGTCAACTTGTCCTTCAATATTTCTAGGGCCTCTTGGCAACTATCTGACTAGCAAAATTCAGAGCCCTTAGCCAACAATCTAAACAATGGAAAGGCTACTTTGCTGAAGCCCTTTATAAACCTCCTATAATATCTAGCTAAGCCCAAGAAAATCCTAACATCCCTATGCTTTTGAGGAGTAGGGACCCTTTTTATGATGGAAATTTTATTTGGGTCCACTTGTATTCCTTCCTAGGATATTGAATGACCTAGAACAATCCCTGCATTCATCAAGAATTCACACTTCTTAGGACTAAGTGATAGGTTCATTTTAATGCACTTCTTTAGTACTTTCCCCAAGTTAGAGAGAGCCTCCAGGAATTCACACCCATAGGGAGTGAAATCACCCATGTAGATCTCTACAAAGTCACGGACTAGCTTAGCAAAGATGCTCAGTACTGCCATTTGAAAAGTGGCAGGGGCATTACATAATCCGAAAGGAAGGAACCTATAAGAAAAACTACCCCAAGGACAAGAAAAGGTGGTTTTATCTTGGTCCTTTGGGCTAATCTGGATCTGATTATAACTATTGAATCCATCCAAGAAAGAGAAGAACTTCTTCCCTGCAAGACCATCCAAGACTTGATCAATGAAAGGTAGAGGAAAATGGTCCTTTTTAGTGGCTTTGTTTAGCCCCATGTAATCCACATAGATCTTCCACTTTCAATTCTTCTTTGGGATTGAAACTAGAGGGGACACCCACTCACTATTTGAGATGGGGTAAATGAACCCTGCATCCAACAACTTCTGTGATTCATTGACTATGTCTTTGAGGGCGGGGTTCATTCTCCTCTGAGGTTGGTGCACTGATTTGCATCCTTCCTTGATGTAGATGTGGTGAAAACACACCGAAGGATGCACTCCCTTCATTTCCTTATAGCTCCAGGAAAAAGTATCCAAGTGCTCTCTCAGTATGTTGCACAACTTCTTTTCCTGATGTGGTGGGAGAGGGGTTGATTTTAATTTTTTTAGATGGACCAAATTCTACCATTTTGACATGAGCACGACTTGGGTCAACTAGGAATAAATCAATCCAAGGGTTATCTTTGGATTCCTTCACCATCTCATCAAGAGGCATGGTGTTGGGGGGCTAGTTATGGAGGATTTGATCAATGAGGTCATCTTCATCAGGTTGCCCCCCTCCTATAATAACATCTAGGGCATAGATTGTATAGGATGTAGTATGATATAATTAATCTTCCTCCTCCTATTCCAACCATAAGGGTAAGTCATGCTCTAGGGATGGTTGAGTAGGAGGGTACAAGACCAACTATTTGGAAAAAATGCTTATTATTAATGGTCATGTTCCTAGCTCTACAACTTATGTAAACATCAACAGTGGCTAGCCATGGTCTTTCAAGAATGAGAGGATAACCATTGAATTTGGTCTTGGGTTGGCGAACTAGGAAGTCAACAAGATACTCCCAGGAATCAATAGAGACCATTACATCCTCAAAAACTCCCTCAGGAGCTACTGTGGACCTATCTGCAAGTTGAAATATTGTTGTGGTCTTTCTTAAGGATCCTTGGAGATTTAGTTTGAGCATGGTCTCCTTAGTCATCACATTGATGGAAGCCCCAAGATAAATCAAGGTGTGAGGGAAAATGATGCCATCAATGTGCACATCTACCACAAGACTTACAAGGTTTAGATACTTTAGGCAAATCACTCTCCCCAACATTAGGTCAAACAACTGACCAATGGCATTAATGGTAGGGGTGTCTTTATTTCTCCTCCCAGGATGTTTGAAGCATTTCTCCTTGATTATCTTGTTGTAGATGGGGACATCCTTGATGGCTTGGAGGAGTGGGATTTTAACACACAAGTTTTTCAATTCTCCCAGAAGTTCAGTCTCTTCTAGGGTGTGTTGACTAGGATGGATCAATCTTTTAGGAAAAGGAGGTGGATTGGCTTTAGGAACACTCTCTTCCTTTTCCTCTTCAAGCTCCTCAAGTGGAGATGGAGGTTGGTTTTTTGGGAGCACTCTTTCATACCTGAGGCTGATTTCTTGAATTTCCACAACATAGGCATGGTAGGATGTCTCTCCACTATAGACCTGTTGTGCCTATTTTTTGTTCAGGTTTAGATTTGGTTGAGAAGGCATTTGAGGTAGCTTAGGTGGAGCATGCTGAAGGAGATGTGGTTGATATGGAGGTGGAAGCAGTAAATCTGGAGGTTGTTTGAATGGAGTCCTCCAACCTTGTGATGGTGTATTCCACTGAGGATGTGGAGGAGCATATGGTTGAAATGATTGATTGGCAAGTTGGGAAGGATACTGAGGTGCATAAGACCAAGGAGAAGGTGTGAACCATGAAGGAGAGTAGGAGAACACCATGGGGGCAGGGGTGCATCCTGATTTGGCTTGTAATAGGAATAGGATGCACCTTGCATGCACTTTTGGTATGGCCAAGGTCCTTGAGGCCTCCTTTGATTAATATAACAAAGTTGTTTAGTGCCACCTTCAGCCCCTTGGTATACAACCTTCAATCTAGGTGTTATCGCTCAGATTTTCCTTAGAAGTTATTTAAAAGAAGGAGAGGATCCAAGCTAACTACAAACCAATCTTTTAAGTATAGATCCTAGCCAATCTACACTCATAGAGGGCTCTCTCTTTATGATTTAACGTTGTTTTGATATGATATTAGGCTAGTTATTAATGCTTAAGGAATTTTTTTTGATTTGTTTGGTGGAATCAAAGAAACAGATGGGTAGAGGAGGTATTCAGGTCATTGGGCTGTGCAGTCAAGTAGGAAAGGTTTAACAGGATTTGATTAATCACCGAGGTAAGAGTTCACAAGGAAAGCTAGCACAACAAGGACAAATATGAAGGTTTCAATGGATGGAAATCTTAATCAGGGCCAAAGGGCAATGAAGAATCCTTGGCAGGGATTAAGGTGAAGAAGGGAAGTTTAGCAAGTAGCAAGGGCACTTAAGAATCCTATACTAGGGGCCAATAGAAGGAATGAATTACAGAAGTGAGGGAGCAACTAAGAATTCTCGTACTTAAGCAATTTAGTAGAAAACATTAAATAATCAAATAGTTAAAACAAAGAGCGCTTAAGCTAATTCTGATGATATTATTCCTTGTTTGCTTTTAAGAATTATAAGAAACGCATATGATATTTCATAACATAAAGGAAAACAATATTCAAACTTGGAGAAGTGATACTCATTTATTTCCCACAGTGCACATGAATCGAGTGAAATGTCCTCAACTTTATTTAATCCAGTAAACTAGTCTAGCCTTGATTACAACAACTCCTTTAGCTCAAAACAAAAGTCTACAGAAATTCTTTTTAATCCACCCTAATTACTTCAATTTGTGAAGTATTTATACAAAAACTAATACAAAATATCTCATAACTATATGATATTTTTTCTAGGAAACAAAAGTTATCTTCCACACGAAGATAGAGACAGATGGAAAATAGATTGTTTGCTGTCCCTTTATTTATGAATGTGCTGGATACTGGAACTCGGATTTGCCTCTTGCAGTTGCCTTGGTAGTTGTGTGTTGGACTTCACTCTTATCTTCACCTACTGATACTCTTTACCTGTGCTGATACTCTTTACCTGTGTTACTAGACTTTACCATAGTGAACATTTTTTACTTCACAGATTTACTATAGTAACTTCATAGTAAATCAGTCAAACTGGTCCACCATTTGTTATCTGGTATTTTCATCCTAATCATCTTCCTATAAACTTCATCAACTTCTGTGTACTTAGAAAAATTAGGTTCACTGGTGATTAGATGTTTTACTTCATGTTCTATGTAGAATAGATTCTCCAAGCCATCATAAAGTACCTTTCTTGTAGGTAATGCCTTCACTCTTGAAGAACCTACTTGGCTCATGGCCTGTTTATTTAATCTCTCAATATAGTCTTCATGTGTCATTAACTTGTCATGTATAACTAGTGGGCTAGGAAGGCCTTTCTCTCTCAAAATGCCATATTTCAACATGAAGCTATCTATGTCTGTTTGAATACTCTGACACCTTTTTTCTAGATTAAGCATTAAGTTCCTTTTAGTAAGAACTTTCTTTATCTCAATAATTGTAGTTGTTCTATCCTCGATCTCTAACTGCTCTAGTTGGTGCCTATTCCTACTGTTCAAGAAATCAATTAACTGGTTTGCCTCTTCAGGTTTATCTCCCAGTTCATCTTTAGTTTTCTGTATAGCTTCTATAGCTACTTTGATCAATTCCATCTGTTAAAAAATAACCTGAATTGAAGGCCAAATATCATTGATGGAATCAATGATATTGGCCCACAAAATATCTTTCATATCTCTCAATGGTCTTTCTAATGTCAAATCCTTCTCCAGGACTCTGATTCTTTCCTCCATCCTTTTGTTTTTTTTTTCTTCTTTATTTTGAATCTGTGCTAGCTCATAGTTTGTTTCCAAACTTGACATTTGTTCCTTGAGATTTTTCAGTTCTGTAGCTTGGATACTCATTTTTTCCATGGCTTGATCACTTTATCTGGTTTTTCTGCTATTGTCTCTGCATTGGTTGATGTACCTATAGTTGAAGTAGTCCCTGCCACTGGCAATGCTATCACTAGTGGAAGTGTTGGTGCCAAAGAAGCTGCCAGAGTGGAGGGTACTGCTGTAGAAACTGTGGGTATGACAGTCTGAGGAGCGGTGGCCAGCTCACTCTGCTTAGACTGTATAGCATTCTCCAATTCCTTCTCAGTTTCTTTTAACTGATCATTTAACTTAAGGACTAGGTCCATAAGTTCTTCCTCCTTTTGTCTCTCTATGACTTCTGCAGTTTGAGGATGGTGGAGAGGAGGGATCTTGAGCTGCTTCTTCAGTGCAGCTATATCATCATTTTTCTTTTTAATCAATTGTTCAGCTGCTTTGACATCTTTGGGATCATGTCCCAATTCTATCACCAAGTCTTCTAGAGTTTTTATCCTGGTGTCTTTAGCCTGAGAGGAGGCCTTTTCCAATTGCAGCTGTGCCATGGTATTGTGCAATGAGTTTTGCAATTGATGTGTTGTGATGGCCTTATTAGTCAAGGTGGAATAGACCATCTCACCAGTTTGTTTGTGCAGTTCTATTTGGTCAATAGGATGGATATCCTTTGCCAAAACTTCAAAATCAGTCTTTAAATAATCAACCATGGATCTTGGCTGTTGCACAGTTGGCTTGAGGAAGCTCATCTGCATTTTTCCTTCCTTTATGTCAAAAGCTGACATAAGCCTGGTCTGGTTAGTTGGAGCCATTTTGAGGTAGTGAGCATAGGTTTGAGCTTTTAGTTTCTCATTCCTCGCTTTAATCTCTTTATACTTTCCTTTAATGTCCAGGCTTTGTTCAGAGGGAGCCTTGAAAGAAGACACCTCTGTGCTTTGCTGTCTTTCCAATGCCTGTATATGTGAAGTAGATGGTGTCCCACCTATTGGAATAGTCTGCATACTATCTGTCTTTTTTGCCACTGTGTTGCTTGTGGTCTCCTTAGTATACTCTTCTTCTACATAGGGGTTTAACCTTTGCCTTTTAGCAAAGGTTTGATCAATAGGCCTGCTGGAAGGAGTGGCCTCTTCTCTGTCTCTTTTAAGATTTCTTTCTTCATTGAGAGGAGTCTGCAAAACAGGAGGGTTGCTCATGATTTTTTCAGGTCAAGCAAGCTCCTCTAAGATTTCAGGCTGCTCGGATTCTTCTTGTTGTCCTGAATGCTCCTGTTGTTTTGATGGCTCTGCCTGTTCTGAGGACTTTTGTTGCTCTGAATCTTCTGCTTGTTCTAATGGCTGTGTACTAGTTTCCTGTGATTGCCTTTGTGATGAAGTTTCTCCTGGCACCTGTACAAACGAATCTTCATCAAGCCTTCTTTCTAAATCCACCAAAACATTGTCAACTGCAACTTGTGTGCTATCTTGATCTACCAGAGTGCCTTCCACCCATTCAGATTGATTGGCATATTGTTCAATTTCTAGGATCCTATGGTGGATATAAGGAGATAGCTTATGTTTTTGCCTTCTATTACAAATGAAGCTGTGGGGGTCATAGGCCTAGATGAAACTCTGTTTTAATCTCAATCTTTGGAGGATTTCATCTACCTCCTTTCCTGCTTCTCTATTATTGCAAATAAATGGGCCTAGATGATCTTTTATTCTTAGCTGGGCCTTCTTCTTGGTTTTGAAAAAGTGAATCTCATCAGAATTGATCATTTTCCTGTAGTACTCTAGAGCAAATAATCGCATGGGGAGATATCTAGGTAATTTGTAAGGGGGCAGCTCACACCCATAAATCCTGATTTCAGTATGGTTTTGGTACAAGTACCAATCCCCTACTTTGTATTGTTTGGACAGCTGGAGAACCCTCTTAATGTCTGCACTGATCCTGGGAGGGGGACTTCCTAATAACATTGTAGTCACTGGATGTAAAAATAGGTCAATAAAATCTGTGTATGGATAAGGAGAAGAACTAGACCTGTGAAATAGAGAGGTCCAGAAGATGACAGACCTAGGATTCCCTCTAGTATCAAGCTTCTGGACAGAGAAGGGAAACTTATCAGCTTGGTAGTAGAGAAACAAATGATACAGGACTGATGAATACTTGAATACCCTCTCATTTTCAAGTCTCATAAACTGATCATGCATTTTATCTGCGATGAATTTTGCATAATCAAACTTGATTGCAGGAGGTTGACCAGGGGTAAAAATAGACATGTATGCAAAAAAAATCTCATCTACATATTCACTAGTGGTACAACCTAAAATGCATGATATCATTGATGTGATATCGTTGCCTAGACCAGAAAAGAAGGATGACATGTAAGGAGGGGGGTCTTTTGGCATGTATTTTTCTTTAGAAATGAAAGTCTAGAGGATTTGAGCACTTCTGGAACTAGATAGCTTGGAGAATCTTTCAAGCAAGTCAACAATGGTAAGGGGGGTAAGGTTTTCACCGGGTTGTAATTGTAACATATCATTTATGGATTCAGGAGTGATAGTGAACATGAATTTCTGGTCTGGGGACATTACAACTCTCATGATAGGGTCATAGCTTGCATGACAGTAGTGAATAATATCTGCGAAGACATGAACACTAAGAAATTGATATTTGGGCAGGTTTGATTCCCAGAGGCCTATCTTATCTACATGGTTCAAATAATTGTTTCGGTATCTTGAATGCAATTTCAAAGGGGATTCTTCAAAGGTGAGGTCCTTTATCTGAAAATCTTTGTCAGCCAGGGGAAGATGGTCTAAATCTCTGTGGGGAGTGGTAATTGGCATGATATTTAAGGCGATTGGGGCATCCATCCTTGGTTCTTGTGGATTCAAGGATGATAGCAGAGAATTTCAGGGAACAATGGCAGAATGGGTTGTCTCAGAGAGTCTCAAGACTGCCAAACAACTTAATTTCACTAAATTACTTAATTTCTTACAGTAATTTAGCTCAGGTTCAGTATGAAAATAGGGTTTCTTAGTTGAAAAAAGGGGTAAATACTTGGTTTTGGTTGTATGAAGGGACAAATGGCACTGGTGCACTTTCGCAGGGAGCGCACGGGTCTGCAATGGTAATCTGGAGTTCAGCGGCTTCTGGAGGTTGATGGTTGGAAGCAGGGTGACAATTTGAACGTACTCTGCATGTGCATGGAGAATAGAAGGTTCTTTCTTGGTAAAACAAAAATAATGAGTATTTTTGGTTTTATTTGCAAAGTCAATGCTTTTGGCGGGCATAATGAAAGCGACAGTTGGCGCCAACTAACGGAGGTGACGTTTTGTCATTTAGTGGAGGTGGTAAGCGGAATTTATCACACCGCTTTTGGGCGCTTGGCGGTATTGGGAGAGGTCCGCCTGATGCCATTCATCGGGCGACATGTAGCGGCGGGGTGAACAGTAAAACTGCTCACATCAGGCGACATGTAGCGGCGGGGTAAATAGTAAAACCGCTCACATCGGGTCGGTAAAGGTCAGCGTCGGAGGCTGCCCGATGTGAGCGTCAACCGTTAGATCTGAAGGGGTCAGATCATACAGTGGTCGGGGAAGGGATTTGATCGGGATTTAATGGAGGGGCCCGACAGGATAATAAATGCGGATTAGGGAGATTAATGACGTCAGGGGTGATGTGATTGGAGGAAGGCTCTTAATTAATCACAGGTTGATTAATTAATTCCTTTTTAATGCGGCGGAGGGTTATAGGTCTTAATTTAAGGTTTATATTTCAAACCATTGGGGCGGGATATTAACATAGGGAATTTTAATAATATATACAGGAAAAGGGGTGTATTTTCGAGGAGTTAAATATAATAAATTAATGTTAGATGTTAATATGAAATGGAAATGGAAATGAAAGATGCGCTAAGTAAAATGCTTTAGAAATACATTGATTTTTCTGCATTTGAACATCATAACTTAGGCTTAAGTGCATTTTGTGGGTTTTTTGTGAAAAGGGGTTTTGTATGGGAATAATTACTTTTCCCAAGCAAATAGTGATCTTACTTTGGGAAAAGGAGGTTTTAGGGAAAATGAATGAATTATGGAGGGGGTGAATGTTGATGAGGGGGTTTTAGCACTTGGAACCTGTAAGTCATTGGGCCGAGGGTCCGGTCCCTCCAAAAGTCAGAGAAATGCTCTGAGCCCCTTTAACTTAAGGTTTTAGGTACTCTTGATTGTTATTTGTGGGAAATTAGTGAAATTAGGGGTAAAAGGAATGAGGAAATTAAACACTTGACTTTGTAAATGTTTCCTTGTTATCCATACTTTTAAAGTAATATGATGATGAAAGTAAATGATATGAGTTTCAACTAATCATTCATCATACACCATTCTGCAACCATTCATCTACTTACCCACTTACACATCCTACCATTTTTTCTACTTTTTATTGGGGTGCACTTGAACTGGAAAACCCTTATCAAACTTTTCTTTTCTTTTACAATGGAAATCTATCTAAGTCTATCCTTATTACATCCAAGGGTTTAGATTAAAATGTTGAGCTCCTTTTATTAACTCTACCTATCTACTTATCTGCCAAGATTAAACAGTTTGGTCAGTTTTTATTCTCTATCTCTAAACATGAAATAACTAAGTTTACACTATTTGACTATCCATGGATTGCGGCAAAGGTAACAAGCTGCACACAATCTTTTTATTCTACATCAAAGTAAATGGTAGTGGCATTTTGACTTGCACACTTTCATGGTCTTTTTTCTTTCTTTGGGTTCATTTTTCATCATCTTTTTTGACCTTTTTTCATTCTTTTTTGTCCTTTGATTTTTCTTTTAGGACATACCCTCTTTACATTTTTTAATTTTTTTGATTTTTTCAAATATGGAAAACATTTGCAGAAAGCAAAGGTATGTACATATTACAGAGATAAACTAAGTCAATCATAAATTATGACACCTATTGGTATAGGAACATAATAGTGGCTCCACTTGGGGATGGCTTTCCCTGGTGGAAAGTCAAGAACTGTAGATCAATGGCCTTTTGGAAGACTGTGATTTTATTCTGCAATTTTTCCTTTATTCTGCTGCTTTATTGATATTTATGACAGTGACACTTTTGAAGCTTAGGGCCTTCTCTTCGGGCTTCAACTCCAAAACTTTACCATCCAATCCACTCTAAAAAATATGAAGGATATAGTATGTACAACTGAAACTGGTAAAATTAGTAACTTGGATCAATATAGTGCTTCAACATTCGACCATTGACTGGTCCTCCTTCTACCTCTGCACCATTCAATTCTTTGAGAAAGTAAGCATTATTACCTCTAAAGGCATATATAATGTATGGACCTTTCCACAGGAAGTCAAACTTCCCATGTTTCCCTTTATCTTCTCTGCTGGAGTCCCACTTCAAAACTTTATCACTAAGATATAAGTCTTCTGCCTTAGTTCTTTTATCAAAAACTTTCTTGAGTTTTTCATGCAGTACTTGCGCTCTGAGGTATACTTCCTCCCTGGTTTGCTGCAAATGAAAGGTTTGATTGGTTCTTCTCTGAATATCATTTGGCTCAACTTCAGATTCCTGGAGTAGTTTCATTACTGGAATTCCTAATGATGAAGGGAAAACTGCTTCCATCCCATAGACTAGCTGATAGGGACTAGTACCAATAGATTTCTTGGTGGTCAGCCTGTCTGCCCACAAAGCATTGATTAATTTTTTGTTCTAGGTTTTCTTATTGTCTTCCAACAATTTTTTAATAATATTCATTAAGCTTTTGTTGGAGGATTCTGCAAGTCCAATCCCTTGGGGATAGTAAGCCATAGAATGACCAAGGGTTATATAGTATTTATGGTAGAAATTAATCATCCTCTTTGATTTAAAGGCTACAGCATTGTCTATGATAATTTTGGTGGGACAACCAAATCTGGACAGAATATTGGCCTCCAGAAAACCTATGATGACAATATCAGTGGCTTGTCTAGAGGGAATGGATTCTATCCATTTTGTCAAGTAATCTGTGGCAGTCAAGATCCATGGTTGATTATTTAAAGACTGATTTTGAAGTTTTGGCAAAGGATATCCATCCTATTGACCAAATAGAACTGCACAAACAAGCTGGTGAGATGGTCTATTCCACCTTGATTAATAAGGCCATCATAGCACATCAATTGCAAAACTCATTGCACAATACCACGGCACAAATGCAATTGGAAAATGCCTCCTCTCAGGCTAAAGACACTAGGATAAAAACTCTAGAAGACTTGGTTATAGAATTGGGCCATGATCCCAAAGATGTCAAAGCAGCTGAACAATTGATTAAAAATAAAAACGATGATATAGCTGCACTGAAGAAGTAGCTCAAGATCCCTCCTCTCCACCATCCTCAAACTGCAAAAGTCATAGAGAGACAAAAGGAGGAAGAACTTATGGACCTAGTCCTTAAGTTAAATTATCAGTTAAAAGAAACTGAGAAGGAATTGGAGAATGCTATACAGTCTAAGCAGAGTGAGCTGGTCACCGCTCCTCAGACTGTCATACCCACAGTTTCTACAACAGTACCCTCCACTCTGGCAACTTCTTTGGCACCTACACTTCCACCAATGACAGTATTGCCAGTAGCAGGGACTAATTCAACTATAGGTACATCAACCAATGCAGGGACAACAACAGAAAAAACAGATGAAGTGATCAAAGCCATGGAACAAATGAGTATCTAGGCTATAGAACTGAAAAAGCTCAAGGAACAAATGTCAAGTTTGGAAACAAACTATGAGCTAGCACAGATTCAAAATAAAGAAGAAGAAAAAAAAGGATGAAAGAAAGAATCAGAATCCTCGAGAAGGATTTGACATTAGAAAGACCATTGAGAGATATGAAAGATATTTTGTGGGCCAATAACATTGATTCCATCAATGATATTGGCCTTCAATTCAGGTTATTTTTGAACAGACAAAATTGATCAAAGTAGCTATAGAAGCTATACAAAAATCTAAATATGAACTGGGAGGTAAACCTGAAGAGGCAAACCAGTTAATTGATCTCTTGAAAATCAGGAACAAGCACTAGCTAGAGTAGTTAGAGATTGAGGATAGAACAACTACAATTATTGAGATAAAGAAAGTTCTTACTAAAAGGAACTTAATGCTTAATCTAGAAAAAAGATGTCAGAGTATTCAAACAGACATAGATAGCTTCATGTTGAAATATGGCATTCTGAGAGAGAAAGGCCTTCCTAGCCCACTGGTTATACATGACAAGTTAATGACACATGAAGACTATATTGAGAGATTAAATAAACAGGCTAGGAGCCAAGCAGGTTCTTCAGGAGTGAAGGCATTACCTATAGGAAAGGTACTTTATGATGGCTTGGAAAATCTATTCTACATAGAACATGAAGTAAAACATCTATTCACCAGCCAACCCAATTTTGCTAAGTACACAGATGCTGATGAAGTTTACAGGAAGATGATCAGGATGAAAATACTAGATAACGAATGGTGGACCAGTTTGACTGATTTACTATGAAGTTACTATAGTAAATCTATAAAGTAAAAAATGTTCACTATGGTAAAGTCTGGTAACACAGGTAAAGAGTATCAGTAGGTGAAGATAAGAGTGAAGTCCAACACACAACTACCAAGGCAACTGCAAGAGGAAAATCCAAGTTCCAGTATCCAACACATTCATAAATAAAGGGACAACAAACAATCTGTTTTCCATCTGTCTCTATCTTCGTGTGGAAGATAACTTTTGTTTCCTAGAAAAATCTCATATAGTTATGAGATATTTTGTATTAGTTTTTGTATAAATACTTTACAAATTGAAGTAATTAGGGTGGATTAAAAAGCATTTATGTAGACTTTTGTTTTGAGCTAAAGGAGTTGTTGTAATCAAGGCTGGATTGGTTTACTGGATTAAATAAAGTTGAGGACATTTTACTTGATTCATGTGCACTGAAGGAAACAAATAAGTATCACTTCTCTGATTTTGAATATTGTTTTCCTTTATGTTATGAAATATCATATGTGTTTCTTATAATTCTTAAAAGCAAACAAGGAATAATATCATCAGAATTAGCTTAAGTGCTCTCTGTTTTAACTATTTGCTTATTTAATGTTTTCTACTAAATTGCTTAAGTACGGGAATTCTTAGTTGCTCCCTCACTTCTGTAATTCATTCCTTCTATTGGCCCCTAGTATAGGATTCTTAAGTGCCCTTGCTACTTGCCAAACTTCCCGTCTTCACCTTAATCCTTGCCAAGAATTCTTCATTGCCCTTTGGCCCTAATTATGATTTCCATCCATTGAAACCTTCAGATTTTTCCTTGCTATGCTAGCTTGCCTTGTGAACTCTTACCTCGGTGATTAATCAAATCCTGTTAAACCTTTCCTACTTGACTCCATAGCCCAATGGCCTGAATACCTGCTCTACCCATTTGTTTCCTTGATTCCACCAAACAAATCAAAACAAATTCCTTAAGCATTAATAACTAGCCTAATATCATATCAAAACAATGCTAAATCATAAAGAGAGAGCCCTCTCTGAGTGTAGATTGGCTAGGATCTATACTTAAAAGATTGGTTTGTAGTTACCTTGGATCCTTTCCTTCTTTTAAATAACTTCTAAGGAAAATCTGAGTGATAACACCAGGTAGAGAAGGGAACTTATCTGTGGAATGGTTTTCCTCACAGACCAAGTAGACCTTTATAACATTTAATGGACATTAATTTCTAGGGTGCCTTCTAGTGCATCTAGGGCAAAATATAGCTAATTCTCTCTCTACTTACTCTTGATATGAATGGTTTCCATTGCAGAGAAAAGGTTTGAAACATTTCACTTTTAAAGTCCTCCAACATGTTTCCAATTTCACTCTTGATAGATGTGTTAGAGGGAGAGGAACTGGCCAAATATTGACTAGCCCTACCCTTCTTTCTGGCAGCCCTAGAATGGTTTTTGAACACTGTCTTGATATCATCATAGGGTAGCTGATAAATGTCCCCTCCAGACAACATGTTTAGGGTTTCTAGAATGTCCTCCCTGATTCCTATAAGAAGGACCAACTTGAGTGATTCAGGATGAAGGGTGCATCTGGCCATTTTGTAATTGAGTTGGAACCTTTCCTCATAATCCTCCAAGGATTCATAATGTCCCAAGGTCATTCTAAATATTTCCTCTTTAGTGTCTTTGGACCTAGAATAGTCCTTGTGCTTGTTGTTGAAGGATTGCTGCATTTGAGTCCAGGTAGTGATGCTATCTTTAGGTAGACCCATGAACCAGCGCAAGGTTTCATCCTTAAGGGTGGATGGGAACAAATTCAACTTCTGGTCACCAGAGGTATAATCATAAGTTTTGTAGATGACAACAAACTCAAACAATAAAGTATCAGGGTCCTCTGAGGTTAAGCCATAGAAGTGAGGAAGGGCAGAGGGGTTTATATTTTTCATCCTAGCATCCCCATTAGTCTATCTAATGGGAAAACACCCTCATTTCTGTTTCCAACCTCATTTTTGTTTTCAAACATGGTGTAAGTGTGTGGAATGGTTTCTTCTTCTTCTTCCCTAATAGTCTCTTCAAAGATCTCAGGGTTGTTCACCTAATGGGTCCTCTAACCCCCCGCAGTCAGAGAGGGAAGCTAATAGTCACCGAAGAAAAGGGAAGGTTGAATGTTTGTTGGTGTGGGGGTATTTTGCAAGAATTTCCCTAAATTGTCTCTACTCCTAAGGGGCATTTTTTTTTTTTTTTAGAACCAATTGCAAAACAAAAAGGGAAACATAATAACATCTACTTGCCGAATGAAAAACATAAAGAAAAGAAGAAATTACATCTACCTAGATACCTCCTTGGCAACGGTGCCAAAAAGTGATGAGCCTCAGTATTGCAGCAAGAATGTTGCAACTCCTAGGGCTACCAACTTTACTTTATCAACCCGAGGTTTTGTACAAACTTGGAAGCGATAGTGCTATATATACAATAGATGCATCATTCCTCTCATGTCACTTCTCGTCTGGGTCACATAATCATTAGGGGTCTAGACCATTCCTCTATTGAACTAAAGGGATTTTGACTACTGACAGGGGAATGTAAAGTCAGTTCTAGTGCAAGGAAAGTGAATTACTTTTACTAATAAAATGAAAGCTGCCAACTTGTAAATGCTATGAAATGACACATAGATATTATGCTCACTTGTAGAGAGGAAACTATGCTCATTCACACTTGATTATCTAACTACTAGGGTTGCTTGAAAATATAAGATTTTTATACCATTTCTTAATTCAAATATGCATGCATTGGCTATCTAATTCACACTTTCTTAGTAAATGAAGTCCTGATTGTGAAATTTAGAAATAAAAAGAACTAATGCTTGTCTCCTCTTGCAGGAGGGAAAGGACTGGTCTAGGTGGAACTTATGGTCATGGGATCCAAGTTGATGGGTTAAACTACTTCTAAACTAGGCTAGGCTATCATTTCAGGTCAAAACAGGGTCAAAACAGGATGCTACAGGTTTGCTACAGGAAACTGCTACAAGATGTCATGAACTGCTACATGAATTTGGCTAAGAGGTTTTGGAGGACAATAATGGTGATATGAAGGGTTTGAAGGGTGCATGACCATTGGGAAAGGTGTAGGGAAGGTGAACATCAACCAAGGCCAAGCCCAACACCTCCAAGAAGGACAAATTTTCCTAAGACAACTTGCTCATGGTGGCTAAAAAAAAGAGGTTCAAAATATGGGCTAGCATGCATCAACAGAAGGTGGAGAAGACGTAGGTGGAGTTGGTTGGAGGAGTCCCTTCCTACAGATCAACATCCCTGCAAAAAAACCTACTTTTCTTTTCATTTACAAATCATTACACGTCAACAAGGAAAAGATGAGTTGAATTTGGAAAATCTGATCTAACTATTGTTAAGGACTAGATCTGTGAAATGGACTACCTTCTAAGCTACAACAATCTTAAGAAGCAAAATAACAACTGCAAATATTTCCAAGAAATCATAAACAACTATCTAACTAAGACTGAAACTTAATCTATGAAATGAACAAAAGACAAACTCTATTTTTGGGCTGTGAGAGTGGGGTCCTCTAGTCATGATCCCATGAGGGAGATGAGATAGGGGTCCCTGTCACAAGATTTTTGATGTATTTTCCTTCATTAGACTGCAACACTAATCTACTCTTTAAGCTAATGAAAACATGTGTAAACAAAAACTTACTCAACTTTCTAAGCCAAAAACATAAATAAACTTCAGTAGTTAACCAACATTCTAAGCTAAGAATATAGATACAAGAGAGGAACTTCTACTGCTAGGGTTGGGCTCTAACCCAAGAGCTTCAACCCTTTGAGTCAACTAAGTGCTGGATCAAAACATAATTTCTCATTATCAATTAAGAAGTGTCAAATATATCATAACAATAACAATCAAATGTGCTTCAGCTTAATGGCCTCTTGGCTGCAATAAAATTTTGAATGCTAATGAGTCCCATAGCTTTCTTATTTATACAAAATTGGAGCTACCAACAACTCCCTAGAAAATAAGTATACTTGGCTGCCTAACTCGAGAATAACTCTTCCTTGACTGGCATTGGCTCACCTTCCATTGGCTTGACTGCCAATGAACTTAGTTTACTTGGCTACGAGTGACATCGAGCTGATGAGGTAGAGTGGGAGAATCTTCGACTGATTGGCTCGACTGCCAATGAACTTAGTTTGCTTGGCTGCTAGTGACACCGAGCTGATGAGGTAGAGTGGGAGAATCTTTGAATGATTTGAGGAGTTAAGGAGGGAGACAAATTCCTCAAATCTCTCTTGATTTCCTACTCCAGGTCCCTGCACTCAAGTCAACTAAAAAATTCTCCAATTTCCTACATTTAACACACATTAGGCCATATGACATAGTAACTCACATTTACTATTCTCATAAAGAAAAATATAACAAAATTTGTAAATAAATGTGAGAAAAGACAATTTAATAAGCTGGAGAGTGGCACTGTGACCCATATAGTTTACCTATTGATGAGCCTCATCATATGCAACTGGCAGTACAGTGATGAATCTCTGAACCTTGACCTTCTCCTCTCTGAGGCAAGGCACATATCTCAAAAACTCTAAGAACCTGCTAGTATACTCATCATCCTTCATAGAACCTGACCGCAACTCATAAAAATCCTTAGCTCTGTCATCAAAGTATATCTCCGATAAGTAATTCTTCTTGAAGAGCCTTTCAAATGCATGCCAGGTAAAATCATCCTCATGCATGTCCTTGACATTCTTCACGTCTTCCCACCAAATATACGCTTTATCTTTGAGACTGAAAAGGGCTATCCTTGCTTTCATGTTTTCTGAATAATCATGCAATCTAAATATTTTCCTCACGCCAAGCAACCAAGCCTCTGTATCTTGCGATTTATTCATCTCTCCATCAAAGGTAGGTGGCTTCGCCTTATTGAACTCATCCGACAAGTATCCCCTAAGGATGATAACAATGATGATCATGATGTCTATCAAAACTAGAACTAGAGTAATACTTGTGTCTGTCACCTCTCCTATCTAGAGTATCCAACATCTTGCCATCTCTAATCGTGTATGATCTGTCCGACTTGTGTCTGCTATGAGACCTGCTGCCATATGCCCCATTAGTTCTATCCTCCTGTCCATGGTTGATCCAAAGTGGTCCTTGTCGCTGCAAATTTGATAAACTCTGAAGTAGTATTGCATTCACCTCTACTTGTTTCTCTTGTGCCTGCATGATTTTGTCATTTTATGCTTTGCAACTCCTTATTTCTTCCCACAAGCTTCTCAATGTGTTTTCCAAATCAAAAGAATGTCCCACACCACGCTTCCCCTCTGATTCATAGGGAGCTTCTAGGTAGTCTACCACCTTGCTATCCATCTGATCTCTTTCTTGCAAGGCATACTATGTCAGCTAAACCAAATCACCATAAATCAACATACCTTAGCATAACTCGGGGAGGATACCTTGTCTGCAAGATCATCAAATCAACATGATGCATGTATAACATAACCATAATAACATATAGACATATATCAAATAAGTGCATCAACGCATAAACATCATTCTAGCTAGGGTCCAGTCATCAATGCAAGGCCATATCAACAATGCATGCTATGACCTCATGCATGACAACAACCATTACTCCATTGTACACATTGCCTCATGCAACTATCAACCTGCATAAGCAATGCCTAATCAACTACACATACGCATAACCGCATGTAGTCGATCATAAGTGATCAATTCTTGTAATCAACCTACAAGACTGATACATGTAATCAAGATGCATATATTCATATAACCAGTCATATACTCCCGACGATGCATTCCATAAAATCAACAACAAGTTCCTCATGACAACCTTACTTCTACCATGATCAATATGATGTAGTGCAACAAGCACATGGAATGCAAGTGTAAGAGACACAGACACAATTGACATGCATGCATGACCAACATGTTCACCCATATCTGTAGCATTAGATATGACCCAAAGAGAGAAACACCATGCTCTGATACCAATCTGTAACGCCCCCTCCTAGGTCTACCCAAATTAACCATGCCGACTAGGGTAAACATGAGACGAGAGGTTACTATGATCAGATTCGACCTTCGATGTGACCTTAAGGAAGTGGAATCGATGAAACATCACATACAGTCATTCAACATCTTCAACAGAACCCTCAGGAGAAAAGTTAGGCACTAAGACAGCCTGTCCCTAAGTCCCATTTCTGTTCTAGACCTCTTAAGCCATAATCACTCTCATGCTATGGGAAAGGGAGCGACCAACAACCTAAATTCTCTCTTGCAGGCCTGCTTGCGAGCGAACGTGGACCATAATTACTAGTTACATGCCAGTAACCCCGAGATTTAAGCCACTTTTCTAGCCCATAATCCTAGCCTTTGACCATAATTTGTTGTAACTTTTAGAATTCATTAAAGACATGATAACAATTCTAATTAATAAAAAATCAACCTCAGGACTAGGCCTAAACATCCCCAACTGGGACTGACCTTCTGTCAAACACTTGGCATCAATGTAACCTACAGGTCTAGGATACAAGACAAAGCATAAATGACTGAAACAACTTATGAAACATAGCGAGAAGGATCACCTCCTTCTCCATTGAACTACTACATCATCAATTAGGTCTTGCATCCATCCATTTAACAATTACAAGTAAATACATGAAGTAACCATGACATAGACCAGTCAAATGACCATGCTTATAACCAACATAAAACTGTGTAAATATCAGAGATATTACAACCATTAAATCCACATATAAATTAATAAAAAAGTAAGATAACTTATGTTTTATTACTCATAGGCAAACCTGACTATGTTCGGGACTTCCACGTACCACCCGACCATAGACATGGCTGAACCAAATCTCTCTTTCAACTAGTCACCCCCGTGCCATATTCCAAGAATGAATGTGGGATCTCTTAGAACAACCAATCCAAGAAAAACTAAGGGAATCCAAAGGTTAAACCACCTCCACCCTCACCAAACCGTGATCACACCAAAACCGTTGGTCCGATCACAACTAAACAGAACTTGGAATTCCTTCTAGAATCCGTCACTATTCGTGAGGAATTTTTCGTCTCCTTGTCGCTCAGGGTTTACCGCAATCCAAACCTAGATCACTAGGCCCTAAACTGAGAATTCCCCCTCAGGCTTTACCGTGTATTCTACCAAAACCAATCAAGGGATTCCTAGGCCTTTGGGAATGAAACTTGAGACCACTTCTGCCCCAGATTTTGAAATCCATCCGACAAACCAAAGCTCAAAACCGAAATAAACATCCCAACATACCATGACATCCAGAAAAAGGCAAGGCTAGGTTGAAATCCACTGTCATAACCCGACAAAACCATGGCACTGACAACAAGAGAATCATACACCAACATGAAAAGCCATGCATTTCCAAACAAGCTAGGAAATCACACATGCAAAAGGTTACCTGCAAGTATTCCTGCTAAAGCTGCTTGATCATGCTTTCCTTTCCTTAATCCTTGCTTTCTTTTCCTTTAATTTCCTTGCTTTCCCTTTCCTTTTCTTGTTTTTCTTTTCCTTGCTCCAAACTAGAGTGCTCCAAGAAAACTCTAAGTGACCAAGAGTGTGTGTGTGTGAGAGAGAGAGAATAATGAGAGAGCTCCCAAACTTGAACTGACAAAGCCATGAACTGATCCTCAGAAGCATTTTTATGAATGAGGCTTCTAATTTCTCCATTTTCCATTATTTTCCATCAATTTCCTCCTCACATGCAACTTGTGACCTTTTACCTTCCTTTTCTCCTAATTTCCTTTATTTTCATAAATAAATGTGCCAAAAATGCCTTTTTGCTTTTTAATGCCTTTGCTTTAGCCTTTGCCAATTTTCCTAAGCCAAACACACATCCAGTGATGCCCACTAGGATATCTTTTCCCAACATTCAACTTGGAATAAGTGTCCCTTAATCGTGGTCTTATTTTGCAATTATTAACTTTTATTAGATGGACTTTTCACTAGGGATGTTACAGTTTCTATGTAATTTTAAATGTATATAGACAATTTGCCCAAGAATCTTGGGAAATACAACGAATGAATTATGAGTAAAAAGAAATGATATGTATATGACTAAAATTATTATAAAAAAAAATTTCATTGATCAAAACTTCCATTAAGAACAATATTTTTCTGTTGAACGATGCAACTACCAATATGTAAGAAAAGGAATGATTCCAATCGACTAGTATGATGTTGTTGCTTTAACAAAAAAACTAGTAGTATCAAATTTTAGAAGACGATGTTTGTACAACTGTAAATATACTTTATATTTTACTATGGATTATCAAAATGATTTACAGAAGAGGAGATATTGTATTATTTCTAATGGAGTTATGAAATCATAAATACTAAAAGAAGGTTTGCTACAAAAAAATGGCCCTTTTTATAGGGTCCTTCTATGAAATGTCGTACAGTAATAACAACTAGCCATTACTCTAGACACGACATATATATTAAAGATAATTATACATATCGTATGACAACAAAATTTGTACTCTACGAATCTTGTTGCTCAGAGAAACCCATAAAGATTGAGTAATGATCTGCCAGCCTAAAAGAAAACCGATTGCGTGTCATTGAAAACTCCAAATGAGCCTTATGTGTTGTGGTATTCAAGTTAGCCAAGGTGTAGATACTTGAAATATGCCGCATGAGGGTTTAATGAGTATTTGAAAAACAATCGTAGTCAACAATACAAATTATAAATTCTTTTAATAGAGGAAAAAAAGACATTACTTCATATGGTAGAAGATAGCCTTTGATTTCCATATGATACAAACCAAAATGAAAACCAAAATTATGTCAAGAACAAAAAACAATAAGCTCTTCAAATTTAAATGAACAAGGATTCGATGAGATTTCGTAAAGGCTTTAGCTATAGAATGAGCTAATTTGAATGAAGGCTTACAAAGACTGAATTATAATAACAAGACATAGTAATGCCTGTGAATATATACATAATGAGGAAGAGATCTTATAAAAATTGAAATCATTTTCTTGCTGGCTACACTAGCAAATATATGTATAGTAACAACTGTAACCCATATTTAACCGTAAAGAACTAGACAAAAGAAATATACATGCACATATTCGTAATGTTTACATATAGAAGGACACAATAATTGTAGAAAATTTATGGCATGATGAAGAACTTGCAAATGAGAGAAACATAGTAAATGAGTGTATCCTTTTCCACATTAACAAATAAAGACCTTATCTCATCTCAAGAAAAGAGAAAAATCTAGGGTTGTAAAAGGAAGAGGAACTTCGTGTAACCCTAAGGATGTTATTATAAAGAAGCCGTTGTGAAAACAGTGAAAGCGTAAGCTAACCAATGCAAAAGAAAATTAAGGTGAAAGTAAAAAGAAATATCGAATTCCCAATTCTTCAAATAAATGGTAGTTTTAGCAGGAGTAAAGTTATTATCGAATAATAATTATACGAAAAAAAAAAGAAGAAAAGAAAAAAAAAAGAATGGGTTACAAAAACCCTCTTTGGGTAAACCTTGTAAATGTTGTAAGATACCAAAAATGAAGTTAGCAACAAAAATCAAGAAAATAAGTTTCTTAAATTTGTAGAAAAAATGCTTACTTCGTTCTAGTCTCAGTAGATTGATTGTGTTAATCTGCAAATTTCCTCTGGAACCTCAGAAATTAGGAACCTAAGAATAACACAAATGATAAAATTAATGAATATTATAAAATTTAGACTATGAGAAAATCAAATTAAAAATTAAGGAACCGAAGGAGAGTTCAGTTAAATAAGCATTACCTTTGTTCAAAGTTGGAAATGAATCGATGGGTGGAAACCTCATTGTGACAGGTTTTGGAAGGCCAACTACCATCACACAACAAGTGGAGGCAATTTTTTCAAAGACTAGAAATGAAGAACACTTGTCCTCTTAAACACTGGAGAAAATAACAAGTAAGTTGTAGTTCCAAGCTAAACCTTAACCATGATAAATGACATGATTAGGTAGCTCAAAGAGAGAAAGAAACAAATGATATGGTGACAATGAAAAACTAGGGTAATTATATGATGGGTGAAACCCTAACATCCCTACTGACTGTTGATCTGAAGCCAACAATTTCCATCGTTGATTGAATCAAATAAGGACAAGATACAATGAATAATGGAAAGAAATCCTGCTCTGTAACAATCCAACCATGAATGGCTCGATTTGGCCATGTAATTTCATCATGTAAATTGAATTTAAAAATTAAATGGGTTGAATAAGGTGTAACACCCTCCTCCCACATCTACCCAAGCAACCGACTAGCCGGGGTAAACATGTGATGAGAGGCCACTATGATATGATTCAACATCCTATGTCATGTTAAGGAAGTGGAACCAATGGAAACACACCATAAAAACATCAATCATCAGCTAGATGACCCTCAGGAACCAATCCAATAGTTTAGAAAAAATACCTTGGGGTCCCACTGAAATTTTGGACCACTTGAGGCTCAGTTGCTCCCATGCTATAGGCATGAGGGTGACCAGAAACCCAAAGTCTCTCCCACAGGCTTTCCTGCCAGCAACCAGAGACCCAAATTTTAAGTGCTATGCCAACGAATCCAAGATTTGAGCCACTTTTTCAGGCCTAGAGCCCAGGTCACTGCCCAAAGTTGATCCCTCTCTTTAAATCAATAAAGTAACATGGAAATGATAGTACTAGCAAATACTTGTTCAAGACCTTGAATAGACCCCTACTAGCCATGACAGGTATTTCATCAAAAATTTTGTAAATATGTATTCTACAGGTGTAATTAATAGCTCTGAGCATAGGGGTCTCATACCTAGCTGAGAGTCACTAAGAACCATTGATGCCTCAACACATGAACTTCCATTCCATCCATTAGGTCATAGATACATTGATCATTCAAGTACAAATAAAAACATGATGAAAGTCACACATGTTTGCTGTCATAAAACACATACATAACCAACATAATAGCAGTAGAAATACTCAAGAAAGTATAACCATATAACCACATATAAACCATCCAAATGCTCATATAAATAAAAGAAGAAATAACCTTTCATTAATGATGAAAAATCCAAACTAGGGATGTGAATTCCACATTCCACCTAACCATAGAATGGCTGAGCCAAATCTCTCTTTAGCCATTCACCCCTGTGCCATATTCCAATCATGAATGTGGGATGTCATAGAACACATAAATCAAAAACCATACAGGGCTTCTAGAGGCCATCCACCTCCGCCCATCCAATAGTGATTCCACCTCATTGTCAGACATCACAAAACCATCATCAGATCAGTCTCTATCCTAGCCATCCAGGGCTCCAGAGCATTTGTCCAACCAAGGCTCTAGGACTAGTAACTCAACCCACAACTTTTATTGGGCTCTAGAGTGTTTGTCCAACCAAGGATCCATGACTAGTAACTCAACCCACCAAGGGCTCCAGAGCATTTGTCCAACCAAGGCTACAAGACTAGTAACTCAACCCACCAAGGGCTCCAGAGTGTTTGTCCAACCAAGGCTACGGGACTAGTAACTCAACCCAAGATAAGGAAACATGAGAACCAGCTAAAAAAAATAATGAAAGTAAATCCACAATCACCATGTCTAACCAAGAAATGGCAAGGCTAGGCAATCCACTGTCAATCTAGGCAATCCTCCATGTCAACGATAGATCATGACCAAGAATCCACATGTATATGCCATGCATGCCAAAAATAGTGAAGGAAACATACATGCAACTTGGTACCTGCAAGCAAATCTTATGTAGCTGTTGATCCCAATGCCTTCTTGCGCTTTCCTGCTCTTCCTTTACCTTCTTTCTCCAAGAATCCAAGTATGTAACACCCACCAAGAGTGCTCCAAGAAAACTCTAAGTATCCAAGGGTATGGGAGAGAGAGAATAATGAGAGAGATCTCCAACACTGAACTAACAAAAGGTTACCAACTGATCCTCAGAAGCCTTTTTATGGATGAGGCCTCTATTTTCTTCATTTTCCATTATTTTCCTTCATCTTCCTCCTCACATGTAACCTGTGACCTTTCACCTCCTTTTTCTCCTAATTTCCATTATTTCATAAATAAATGTGCCAAAAATGCCATTTTTCCTTTCCAAATCCTTAGCCATTGCCTTTTCCAATTTCCTTAGCCATAAACAATCACAAGTGATCCCCAGCGCTAGGATTCTGCCCAAAATTAATCTTGGAATAAGTGTCCCATCATCTAAGGTTATTATTTTTCCTTTATTTACTTTTATTACATGGAATTTTCACCAAGGTTGTTACAAAACCCTTCCCATTGGGGGACACCTTCCTTAGTGTTCAATCACACATATACCTCAGAAACCTACTAACAGAAGACATATTGCTTATGGATCTTTATAACATAGCTCGATGCAATATTTGCAATGAAAGATCTGCTCAAGACATAACATCATGACAACATAACAACATACCACATAGTGGATCTTTATAACACAACTCGTTACGGTATTTACAATGATCATCCTGTTGAGTCCCAACTCATATGACATCATAACATCATGATAACATAATCACATGATAACATAATAACATGACACCCATACCTCATAGTGGAGCTTTATAACATAGTTCGTTACGGTATTTACATCCATACACGTGTACATATAACAACATCATCAAAATATATATACCAAAACAAATGCCAAATCATATACCAAAACATATATCAAAACATATACTAAACACCATATCTAAGCATATATCAAACCATGATAAAGAAAATACCTAACCACCATAAAGAAAATACCAAACCACCATAAAGCATATACCACACCACTATATCAAATATGCTCTGCCTCAACCGGAAAACAAGGAAGGATACATGGCCCACATCTAATCCGCCATCTCACATGTAGCTTCATCTGGCCTAAAGTGCTTCCCTTTCACTTTAACTTGCTCGATTGCTCAGTTCCGAAGCATGAGAACCTTTTTTTGCAATATACACTAAGGCTCCGGTTGGAATTCCGCATCTGGTTCCACCTACAATACAGACCAGTCAGTCACATGATCAACATCCTTAACATACTTCTTAAGAAAAGATACATGGAAAACATCATGGAATTTCACTGTCAGATGCAGTGCATGTCAATAGGCTACTCGCTCAATCCTCTCAACGATATTGAAGGGTCCACAAAACCGTGGTGCCATCTTAGCACATGATCCAATCCATAAGGAGCTCTTCTTCGGTTTGATACACAAGTACACCTGTTCCCCAACCTGTTCCGATCTGCATAGCTCTTTTTCCTATCCTGTGCTGCCTTAAGATTTTTCTTGATCACCTGTATCTCTTGTTTTATGTCTTCCAACATATCGGGTCCAATCAATACCCTGTTCATTGGACCACTCCAACTGATGGGAGTGTTGCAACTCTGCCCATACAATGCATCAAAAGGACACATCCTCAATGGTTCTTGATAACTATTGTTGTATGCGAACTCGACCAAGGGAAGATACTCTTCCCACTTCTTCTATTGATGCATCACATATATCCTCAGTATGTCCTCCAATATATTGATCCTCTCTGTCTGTCCATCCATCTATAGATGATAAACCATACTGAAGGACAACTCTATGCCCAAACCTGCAAACAACTCCTTCCAAAACTTGGAAGTGAACTTCGCATCCATGTCGGACACAATATTCTTTGGAACACCATGTAGTCTAACCACATCTTGGATGAATACCTATGCTACATTTCTAGCTAAGAATGTAGAATTCACTAGAATAAAGTGTGCAACCCTTGTTAACCTGTCCACAATGACCATGATGGAATCATGCTGCTTCACTGTCTTAGGAAAACCTGTGATGAAGTCCATAGAAATGACTTCCCATTTCCATTTTGGAATCGCAATCAGTTGTAGCAGTCCACCTGGATGCTTACATTCTGCTTTCACTCACTGAAAATCAAAACATCTAGCCACAAACTCTGCTACATCCCTCTTCAAATTCAGCCAATAGTAGAATCTCTTCACCGTTGTTAGTGTCTTTTGATACTCTGGGTGACCCGAATATGGTTTTGCGTGAAAATATCTCAAGATCACCTTCTTGATATTACTATCATCCGACACATATATCTTGTCTCAGAATCTAACCAATCCTTCTGTAAGACAATAATCCATATCTTGTGCACCTACACCTGCACCTGTACTTGTACCATCACCTGTAGTTGTACTTATACTTTGTTGTAACCTGTGCACAATATCCCTACATCTGACATCCTATTGTCCTACCCGCAATATCCTGTCTTGTAAGTTTGTCCCATAAGAGCTCATAACTACTAAGTGATTTACCTGTATTCATCCGCTAAGAGCATCTGCCACTCTATTCTCTTTAACTTTGATGTATCTAATATCACAGTCGAACTCACTGATTTTAGCCAACCACCGAGCCTGCCTACCATTCACATTTGGTTGGTCAAATAAATATCGCAAACCACTATGATCACTCATCAATGTAAACCTCCTTCCTAGAAGATAGTGTCTCCACATTTTCAATGCATGTATAATCGTTGCCAACTCAAGATCATGCGTGGGATAGTTATTCTCGTGCTCATCAGTTTCCACGACTCATAGCATACTACCTGTCCATCTTGTAGAAGGAATCCACCAATTCCTCTCTTGCAAGCATCTATGCACACAACAAACTCTCTGTTTGGATCTACAATATTTAACACTGGTGCATGTGTCAACAACTGCTTGAGCTGCTCAAAATTAGCCTCACACTCCTCTGTCTATTCGAACTTCTTACCTTTCCTTTGCAATGATGTGATAGGATAAGCAATCTGCGAGAAGTTCCTGAGGAACCCTACAAAACCCATGATAGATCTCACCTCATCCACATTCTTAAGAGCTACCCATTCCATAATGGATCTTATATTTTCTGAGTCTACTGCAATGCCCTCCTTGGAGGCAACATGCCCCAAGTAGTGTACCTTAGTCTGAAAGAAATGACATTTGCTGAGATTAGCATACAACTGATTCTCCCTCAACAACCTCAACACTGCTGCTAAATTCTCAACATGCTCTTCCTCATTTCTAGAATATATCATTATATTTAATCAATGAACATAATAACAAACTTATCCAAATATGGACACAACACACTATTCATCAAAAACATAAATGTAGCTGGAGAATTAGTCAAACCGAATGGAACTACAACAAACTCATAATGCCCATACCTGGTCCTGAATGCGGTCTTATAAATGTCTTCCTCTTTGATTCATACTTTATGGTATCCAGATCTCAAGTAAATCTTCGAGAACACTGCTGCTCCCTTCAACTGATTGAACAAGTCATCGGTTCTCGGTAAGGGGCACCTGTTCTTGATAGTCACTTTGTTTAACTTCCTGTAATCAATGCATAATCTGAGTTTTCCATCTTTCTTCTTCACAAAAAATACCAGTGCGCCCCAAGGTGATACACTTGGCCTAATATATCCCTTTTCCAACATTTCCTTTAGCTACAACTTTAACTCAACCAACTCAGGTGTGCTCATCCTATAAGGTTCTTTCGATATTGGAGCTACCCCTTTTTGGGTTGTGTTATATTCTTTCCACGTAGTTAACAAGGGGTTTGAAGGGCACCCGTAACCCCACTTTATGGGGTTCGGGGCAACACCCCGGAAAATTTTGGTTTTGGACCCTCTGTTAGGTTGGGCGGACCCACCTATGGTTTTGTGCATGATTTTCGCACATGTTTTTTGGACGCGATGGTTTTTGGTTCATGGTATTAGACGCGATGGTTTTCGGTCCATGGTATTGGATGCTTTGGCATGCTTAAATATGTATTATAACATTGAAAGGAACATAATGAAAAATCAAGCCGGTAGTCCCGATTTTGGGATTCAGGGGAAAATCTCTGTGTATATGTGTTTTATGTGTTATGATCTCGCATTGTTTATTTTCTGTGTTTTAGAATTCGTATGTAGGTAATTTCTATACGGGGTTAAAACCTACATTTGGTATTAGAGCTATTTTGGCTTCAAGGGGACGCCTTTGTTGCTGAGGGGTTACGCTCGGGCCTGTGGTAGACCCTGTTCAGTGGAAGATGTGTGAGATCGATTCTGATGGTGAAAGAAGATGGCGAGCAGTGGAAAGATAGATATTGAGAAATTTAATGGTCAGAGTTTTGAGTTGTGGAAACTCAAGATGGAGGATTTGTTGGTGGATAAAGACTAGTTGATCGCGATAGATCTGGGTACTAAACCAACGGGAGTGTCTGATGAAGAATGGAAGAAGATGGATTGGAAGGAAAATAGCACAATACGATTATGTGTCTCAGATTCAGTATTGTTGAATGTATCAGGGGAAGCTACAATGAAGGCTTTGTGGGAAAAGTTAGGGACTTTGTACCAATCTAAGTCTTTGGTGAATAAACTGTTCCTGCGGAAAAAACTGTATAATTTGAGGATGAAAGATGGAGACTCGGTGACAGAGCATCTGAATGCATTTAATACTATGGTAAGTCAGTTAGCATCTGTTGATATTAAAATTTCAGATGAAGATAAGTGCATAAGTTTGTTGTGTTCTCTACCAGATTCGTGGGATAGTCTGGTTATTGCAATAGGTAGCAATGCAACTGCCTTGCATTTTGATGAAATAGTCTCAGCCTTACTGACGGAGGAGATGAGAAGGAAAAATATGGAGAGCCAAAATGGTGATGCCTTGTCTATACGAGGGCAGACCCAGAATAGAAACAAAAATAAGTCATCGAGTGGGAGATCTAAATCTAAAGGGAGATTTAAATATCTAGGAAAACATGTAAAGGTGGTGTGCTGGAAATGTGGAAAGGAAGGGCACTACAAAAGGGACTGTAAATCTAAAGCTCCTGACAAAGGAAAGGGATCTGATGAGGCTCCTTCTGCAGAGGTGAAAGCCACCTCAGATGAAGGTGAGGATGTGTACTTGGCTTCTTCAGGTACACATGTAGATCATGAGGCATGGTTGATTGATTCGGGTGCATCCTTTCACTTCACTCCCCATAGAGAGTGGTTCTGCGAGTATGAGAAATATGATGGTGGTGATGCCTTCTTGGGGGATGACAGGAAAGGTAGAATCGTTGGTCGCAGAAAAGTAAAGTTGAAGTTGCAAGGTGGAAGGGTTAGAACGCTTCCAGGTGTTCTACATATTCCTGCATTAGCCATAAATCTGATTTCTGTAAGTAAGCTGGATGATGCAGGTGTAAAAACAGTGTTCAATAAGAATACCTGCAAAATGGTTCAGGGAGCACTGGTATTGATTAGGGGATTTCGGATTGGAACTCTATACAAGCTACAAGGTAGCACTGTTATTGATGGGTGCAATAGTTCTATGGCTCTTGAAAGTGGAGCAGAAAATCTAGTGGTCTCTGGAGAAAAGACCATGTTGTGGCATCAAAGGCTTGGACATTATTGGAGAGAAGGGTCTTCAAATACTTCATGGTAAAGGTATGGTAGAAGGTATGAATAATAGCTCTCTAGATTTTGATTTCTGTGAAAATTGTGTATACGAGAACTAGAATCGGGTGGGTTTCCCCTCTGGTGGTAATAGGATGAAACATATATTAGAGATTGTGCACAATGATGTGTTTGGACTTGTGAAGGTTCCATCACTGGGTAAGTCTGTGTACTATGTATCATTTATAGATGACTTTTCAAGGAATACATGGATATATTTCCTTAAGAAGAAATCTGAAGTCTTTGACAAGTTTAAAGAATTTAAGGCTCTAGTGGAAAACCAGACAGAGAAGAAGATAAAGGTGCTGAGGACAGACAATGGTGGAAATTTTTGTAGCAAAGAATTTGAAGAATTCTGTAAAAAATGTGGTATAGCATGGCAGAAGACTACTCCATATACATCTCAGCAAAATGGAGCTGCAAAAAGAATGAACAAGACGTTGATAGAAAGGGCAAGAAGCATGCTCAGTGGTGCCAGGTTAGGACAAGAATTCTGGGCAGAGGCAGTGGATACTGCATGTTACCTGGTCAACAGGGCACCTTCATCAGCGTTGGAGGATAAGACTCCATAAGAGGTATGGACTGGTAATAAACCCTCTCTTTCACATCTAAGGGTATTTGGATGTGATGCATATGTACATGTTCCAAAGGAGAAACGAACCAAGTTGGATAGTAAATCTGAAAAGTTCATTTTATTGGGTATAAGGATGGTTTAAAGGGTTATAAGCTTTGGAACCCAGTCACATGGAAGGTTGTGTACAACCAAGATGTGGTGTTCAGAGAAGTGAAAGATGTTATTAAACATGAAGTCCAACGAAAGGAACCTGAGAAGATAGATTTTGAGCTAAAGGAGGAAGAATCAGACTCTACAGCAGAGGAGGAATCATAAGATGAAGAGCCACAAACTCCGACTGTGAGAAGATTAGTTCGAGAAAGAAGGCAGCCTGAAAGGTATAGTCCATCTGCTTTTTGTTCAAATTTTTCTTTATCTATTACTGACGATGATCCCAGAACTGTGAAGGAAGCAGTAGATTCAGAGGATGGAAAATTATGGAAAGAGCCCTTGGTTGATGAAATTGCATCTTTGCACAAAAATGAGGCTTGGGATTTGGTGGAATTGCTGGCTGGAAGAAAACCCATTGGCAGCAAATGGGTGTTCAAACAAATGCAGAAGGAAAAGTGGAGAAATACAAAGCTCGATTTGTAGCAAAAGGTTATTCCCAGGTGCTGGGAATTGATTTTGGTGATATTTTTCTTCTGTTTCCAAGGTAACTTCTATTAGATTAATTTTATCTGTTGCTACTACTTTTGATTTTGAGGTAGAACAGGTGGATGTGAAGACAACATTTCTTCACGGGGATCTGGAAGAGGGAATCTACATGAAGCAACCTGAAGGCTTTGCGGTGAAGGGTAAGAAAGAACTGATATGCAAGTTAAAGAAGTCTTTGTACGGGTTAAAACAATCACCAAAGATGTGGTATCAGAAATTTGATACATTTATATGGGGACTTGGCTTCACCAGAAGCAAAGCATATCACTGTGTGTATTTTAAAATAATTGGTGACCGTGTTATTTATCTGGTCTTGTATGTGGATGATATGTTGCTGGTTGGAAATGACAAAGAAGTTATCCAGGATTTGAAGACCCAATTGTCCTCCAAATTCAACATGAAAGATATTGGTGCTGCAAACTATATTTTGGGCATGGAAATTAAAAGAGATCAGGAAAAGAGGAAGCTCTAGTTAAACCAGAGGAAGTATGTCGAGACAATACTGCAGAGGTTTAATATGCAGGATAGTAAACTGGTGAAGGTTCCTATTCCTGTAGGTGTGAGGTTATCTGCTGAACAGTGTCCTAAGACACAAGAAGAGGAAGAGGACATGTCCCGTGTTCCATATGCAAGTGCAATCGGTAGCCTGATGTATGCAATGGTTTATATTAGACCAGACATTGCACATGCAGTGGGAGTATTGAGCAGGTTTATTTCAAAACCAGGGAAGGAGCATTGAACAGCAGTGAAGCGGGTTTTCAGGTATTTGCATGACACTAGTGATTATGGTTTGTGCTACCAAGGAAGACCAGGATTGGATAGAGTGTTGGATATTTGTGGCTTTGTTGATGCAGACTGGGCTAGAGATCTGGATCAGAGAAGATCTACAAGTGGGTATGTGTTTAACCTATTTGGAGGTGCAGTCAGTTGGATGAGTAAGAAACAATATTTAGTGGCACTATCAACTACAGAGGTAGAATACATGGCAACCACTCATGCAAGCAAGGAATCAATTTGGTTGCAGAGATTGTGTTCAAGTATGAGGTTAGTACAGGAAGCTATAAGGATAGACTGTGACAACCAAAGTGCAATTTTCTTGGCAAAGAACCCTGCATATCATTCAAAGACAAAGCACATTTATGTTTAGTATCACTTTTTGAGGGATATGATAAAAGACAAAAAGGTGTTGTTGGTAAAGGTGGACACTTTGAAGAATATTACAGATGCATTGACAAAATCTGTAAGCTCTGAGAAGTTCTCTTGGTGTAGAGAGACAATGGGCATTTTAGGGCTGGAAAAATGATTAAGCTCTCTTGTGGCCCCCTATGGGAAGAAAACAACAAGTGGGAGAATGTTGGGTTGTGTTATATTCTTTCCACGTAGTTAACAGGGGGTTTGAAGGGCACCCGTAACCCCACTTTATGGGGTCCAGGGCAGCACCTCGGAAAATTTTGGTTTTGAACCCTATGTTAAGTTGGGTGGACCCACTTATGGTTTGTGCATGATTTTTGCACATGTTTTTTAGACGCGATGGTTTTTGGTCCATGGTATTGGATGCTTCGACATGTATAAATATGTATTGTAACATTGAAAGGAAAATAATGAAAAATTAAGCTAGTAGTCCCGGTTTTGGGATTCAGGGAAAAATCTCTGTGTATATGTGTTTTATGTGTTATGATCTCGCATTGTTTATTTTCTGTGTTTTAGAATTCATATGCAGGTAATTTCTATACGGGGTTAAAACATACACCCCTTGCACTAACTCAATAGAAAAGTCTACCACTCTGTGAGGTGGAAACTCTGTAATGTCCTCAGGAAATACAACATGAAATTGTTGTAACACTGGGTACCTGTTCAACACATTTGCATCCTCAACCTCCTTACCTTTATCACTAGAAATGTGTATTGCAAATAACTTGCACCCTTTCTTGCGACTGTGCTTTTCTTTCATAACTGTCATCATCCTAACTAAAGTGGCTTTCTTCTTACCTTGTAAGACTCTTGGTTCTCCATTATCATCAACACACTCAATATCTTTTTCATATAAATCTACCTTGGTTCTATGAAGATAAAACCAATCCATGCCCAACAACATATTGTATGATCTCAACAGTAATACATTTAAAAGTGTTGCGGTAGGCATACCATTCAAATCAAATGCATAAGATATTACCCAATTATGGACTTTCTTCTTTGTACTTGTATCCAACTACAATAACCAAGAATTTTCATGAAATTCCTTACTCAAAACCACACGTATCCACTAGTTCAGGACTAACATAGCTATAATTAGATCCAGGGTCAATCAAAATAGAAATAACTTTATCACAGAGCTTAACGTCCATTTCAATGATAGATGCCTGATGCTCTGCCTATTCGTTATCCAATGCTGCATAGATACGTGGAATGTTCTGACCAACATCCCCAACAGTTTGCACCTCCTACGCACTATATATTTGAGGTCTACCTCTCTGATACTGTGGATAATCTCTCTTGCGATGATCCCCTCCACAAGTCCAACAACACACGAGTTCCTTACTCTGCTCCTCAGGCCAATGTTCTTATCCTATATATAATGAATTGAACCTCTTAGGTGGTGCAATATTCTCCTTATTTCCAGAAACCTGTGGTCTTTCTCGCTTCTTGTCCCATTTGCCTTTGTTCTTTACATTACCTTTCTAATCTGGCTTGGTCTCAGATCTGCGCTTTGATTTTTCATAGCAATGTTTTATCTTTCGAATGGCCTCCTCCAATGATCTAGGTTCATTACACTCAATCCTATCTTTGAATGCAATTGATAGTCCACTAATGAATCTCTGAATCTTAGCTTTCTCTTCCTTGAGGTAAGGCACATACCTCAATAGTTCCAAGAACATACTAGTGTACTCGTCATTTGTCATGGATATGTTGTGGAGAACACAACCCCCTCATTTTTTACTTGTTCACTTCAAATAATGGGGACTCTTTCTATAAATTTTTGGCTAAACACCTTTTAGGATTTTTATTAAGTTGATTACCCTATGATTTTGTTAATTTTTCATTTTCTTTAGATTCTTGTTTTAATTGCTTTGTTAAAATCGATTTTTTATAAGCTTCCCATTGATACTTGTTTCGCCTCATTTGGTCAACTGGTTTGTAAATGGAACTCCTTCGAAATCTAATCGTTTATGTCGTCTGGGTTAAAAATGTACAATATTCCATTTTTGTAAATAAATTAGTTCAATAATGTATTTATTTTAAATATTAATCCCTAGTTAGTTATTACTAAAATTTTTCATTTTTTTTTTTACTTATGCAATCAAATCATGGAGCATCAGAATTTTATTAATTTACTCAAATTTTTGAATTAATTACTAATCTCAAAAACCCAAAATGTCAAAGTGGCTGTAGTTTAGATAGGCAAATTATGCCTTAGATAATTTTATAACTTAACCTCATTAAAATAAAATAAAAAAAATAAAATAATATAAAAAAATATATATATAAATAATAAAATTCATTATCAAGAGATCGCTTCAGATTTTTTAATGGAATCAGAAGTTTTAATCACAACATTTTAAAAAAAGACCTCGACACCTTCATTCTCATGATGCCAATCCCACGATCATAAAAAGTCAGAGCATTAAGCTTAAGGGATATGAGCTTTGTAATAAGTTTTTTGTAAGTTTTAAACTTTCAACTCATACGTATGAGTGAAGTATGGAGTGGTAGGATAGTTTAGTTAATATTAAAATAAATATTTAATATTAAAATAATTAATTTTAGATTAATTAAATTAATTAATATGCAATATATAATTAATTTAATTTAATTAAAATTTAATTATTATTTAGATTAATATTAAATAATTTATAAATAATTAATTATATATTAGTTAGATAGAGTAATATTAAGTAATAAATAGTTTATTTAATAATTAGTTTAATTTTTTTTTTTTTTTTCAGTGGGAGAGAGATCCCCTCTGAAGAATCAACATACAACATATGTGGCCGAAGCCAGCAGATATACATATCGCCTAAACTAAATAATTAGTTTAATTTATGATTAACAATTAAATTAGTATTAATTATTAGATAATTAGAGTCTAATTTAGGATTGGATTTTTAATTAAAATTCTGATTTTTTAGCCCAGCAACAAAATTTCCAGATTTATGTCAGATTTGATCCATCAACTTTGGAAGCTCATAGATTGAGTTATACTTCGCCAAATGAGGCTCAGAACGGCTCATAAGAAAGATAAAATCAAGGAGAACATTTCTGAGGAGGATTCACTAACAAATTTGGTCAATTTTTGGGTCAAAAATCAGACAGAAGATCAAGCTCCGAATTTTTAAAACAAAATCAATTTTCTGAATTTTATTTTGTCCAAGCCTCTTTTGAATGCAGATCTATTCGTCAATATCCTTGGCCAATTAAACCATTCCACAAATCAGTAGAAAGCTTATATTTTATTTTCAATTATTTAATTAATTGCATTTGATTGGATTTGTTTTAATGCCAGAAATGACATTTTGATTTTATTATTGTATCTTAATTTATTTTTTGCAGTAAAATAGTAGAAGAGATATGGAGAAAAAGATCTTAATAAATGAGAAGACTCTAACAATTAAAGATTGGAATTTTTAGCAAATAAAATTAGATTGGGTAGATTTACCTTCAACAGACTTTCCTCTCAAAAATAACTTCGAAAATATTATAAATAACGGATTGCAGAATGAAATAATGGGTTGCTCTCCTATGCAATTTTAGAATTCTAAAAGCACTCCTGCAATAGAAATTTAGAATTGTAGGACAAAAGAGAGAAAATCTCAGATTTGAGGATTATTGAGGATTTTTCCTTTGTATCTTGAATTATGTATGATGGGCAGATTCTGCACTATTGAAGCTCTAGTTTTGAAAGCAGAAGTTCAAGCAATGTAAAGGACTGTTGAAAACCAGGGTCAGAAGAATGGATTCAATAAATTGGTATTTCTAATACTACTGTTTCAAATATCAGTTTTATTTTTATGATAACAAGAATGTGTCATTTTGTTCATGTTTGTACACTTATGTTGATATGGGTAATTTGTTTCAATATTATTATTGTGTATCTCTGCTCTTATGGATTAAATTCTGATTTCTGAATAACTATTTACTCAGAAATTTGTCTTATAAAACTGATTTATTAAATAGTGATGTGTTGCGAACTATTTCTACATATTATTGTTTAATTATTGGATTTACTGATTTGACAATCAATATCATTTTTGTGAATTTCTTCCTGAGTGTTGTTGATTGATTATTTCAGTTAAGAGGTCTCAATAGGATGTGTTTTGGTATCCATAATGTCAGTTAATTGAACTACTTCATTAACCTAATATTAATTATAAACAAGACATATTTAAATCACAATACTTTAATTATTTTGCTCTTAGGTGGGTTAGATTTATATCTGCCTAATTGAGATAGGATTAAGATAGTTCCTTTTGCTTGCATCTTAGAATAAGTTTGCATTTAGATTAAGTTCTACATTCTTTTAAGTCCTCTTTTCAAAGAGACAAAATTTTAGTTGTGGCTTGGCTGAACCCAAATCAGCTTAAGGGTCGTTCTCTTGCCTGATCAACAAGAAGAAGTGATCTGATATCCCTGTCTATTGGTAGTTAAAGATACCCCATAAACCAATAGATATAGGTAGAAGGTAACTGGATCTAGTTAAACCAGTCGAGCCACCGCTCCGAACGGAAAATGAGCTGCTTTAAGGTCTGGACCGGGTGGTTATCCCCCAATGTTGAGGTAGACATTTTTGGCTCTCAATATTTTTGGCGCTAGAAGGAGAGCCTGAAACTTGTTGTCTATTGGAGTCTTTTCAATTTTAACATTTTATTTTAATCATGATGGCTCCTCTTAAACTTCCAATTTGGAGTTGTATCCATGGACGTGCATCTTCCAATACTCCACCCGAAGTGGTAAGACTCTTGTCTCAGGTAAAGTTTAATGGTAAGAGAATTTCTTCTGCTTTTAATCATGTCTTTCAATTTATTTAAAATGTTTCAAATTATGATTTTTAAGGAATTGATGAAGGCATTTTATGCAAAATTTTTACTCTCACATTCGCAGCAAAAGCTAGAAACTAGTGTAGAACTCTTCCAGTTGCCTCAATCCACAGCTAGGATCAATTTGTTACAATTTTCATTTGTAAATTTGACGGTTATGATTATGAACATGTATGTGATGAAATTGAATATCTACGAAGATTTGAAAATGAGTCTGTTAGAGATTTTAATATTCGATTTCATTTGAATTGTTTAAGATTTAAAGTCGAAGATAAACCTACGAAAGAAGAATCATTAGATTGGTTTAAATATATTTATTCTCTTCCCCCCATTACCAATCCATATGAAATTAGTTCAAGCTTTGTTCCATCTCCTTCCACCATATATGAGAATTTCAATATGGATGTGAAAATAAATTGTGATGAAGTAGTTTCACAAAGCTTAGAAAACATTTCTAATCATATGCAAGAAGACAACAACAACAATTTTGGAGAAAGAGTTGCCTTGAAATTTGAAAATTACTTTGTATTAAATTCAGAAAATTAGATCGCAAATCAACAAGTGTAAGCAGCATCAAAGTAAATAATAAAATGCAAACAACTGTATAAATTTATGAATTTTTCCATAACGAACAAGTGCCGAAATCAGAGCAGCAAAACAACCTTCTTCAAGAAAGCGGGAGTAGACAAAGGAATGATCTACAATATGAAATTTACAATGAGTATAACGTACAAAAGTTCTCAAACAAAGACATTTTTAATTGCATTATTTCAGATTCACATTTTTCCCTTTATCTTGATATTTTTAATGATGGTAATTTTTCCCCTCTTGGTATTAAAGATATTTCAGAAAATAAAGAGGATGATCTAAATGAATTATCAATAAGTTTTTATCAAGATAGAAAAACAATTATTGATCATTCTTTTTCCATTAATGAACATGAAATTTTTATTCCTCCTTGTTTTGATATATTGTACAAGATCAAAGGAAATTCCAGAAAATATTGTGAAGTCATTTATGATAATTACTTTGACATTGAGGATATTGATTTCTATCCTCATAAGAAAATTCAAATAACATCTGAGAATGATGAACGCTTCAATTTAGAAATTATTCCAACCAATCCTAATTCTAAAGAAAAAAATTATCTTCATGATTTCACTATTCAAGAAAACGTTCCAATTTATGATTCGTATCATGATCAAGCTCTCATTCCTATTCATAATCATAATTCTCTTTCTAATTCACAAGTTGAAATTGACAATTATTCAAATTCCATTATTCTAGCCAATTCTTGTGAAAAAGAAATTATTTCAAAACAATCCCAATTGTGCTGTAACATTAGTTGTACCAATAGTGATTTCATTTTATTTTTTATTTTTCACTTATTTTGTTTAAATTTAGATTTATTTTCTGATTTTATTTTTCAAAATTTTGATACTTTACACTGACATATTGAGCATTTTACTATCAAACACTCAATTGATGCATTGCTCTATTGGGAAATTGAAGTTTCATATTATAACCATAAACATCAAAAGCTATTAATATTTCAATTATAATCAATGCTAATGTTTGATCAAAAGCTTCTATTTTCTCAAAGGCAGTGCCAACAAGAGAATGCATTTTTACAATTTGGCCAACAATCTAATCCAATTAATAATCTTCCATTTTATTTGACAGTTTTCCATCCATTTTTCATTAGCTTATTCAAAAACTGGTTGGAAAATTTTCCTTCAAGGAAGATTGTTAATAGCTTAACATTTGTACGTAACACTAATGATTTCTTCCAGGCCTTTGAATTTAAAAGTTCATATCCACAATCTGGCCTATTATTTCCTCTTTTGAACCTTTCCCAATCATTAATAGAAACCCATCCATATTTCTATGATTCAATTGGTATTCAACTGGAAATGAAATTTCAATAGAATGAGATTTTAATTAAGTTGCTAACAATAACTGTGCATTTTACTTACAGATTTAATTTTCTTAGTTTAATTAGATTTGTATTTTTATTGCTAACATTTGAACTGTACATACATGCAAGAATTAAAATGAGAGAATGGTTACATTGGAAATATGACTATACCTAGCAATTTTCTTGCATATGGTTAGAATAGGAGTAGAATTAATGTAGTTAATTTATTTTCAACAGTTCTACAGATATAAATAAAGCAAGCAATTAGCCCTTCTCATATCATATACATGTTCAAGGAAATATTTTCCTTTCATCAGAAAATTTCTAATTCTTGCTTCCCATTTTTAAATCAAAATTTATTGTAGCAATACCTCTACTCTACCTATTTTGAATAATGTCTTAACTAAATTCAATTGAGTTTGCACTTGGCACCAATTACCTCAAAGCCATTTTTCTCCATTTTGAAATATCCTTATAAGATTTTCTTTTGAAATTTATTTGTTAAAGGTGTTGAGTATATAAAGCTTCATGATCTCATTGTCCCATGAAATGTATGACTGTCTATTATAAGCTTAATTCCAATTCAATCATTATTAGTCAGTCTAACCTTTAGCTATAATCACATGAAGTTCATATTATCTTCCTCAAAATTTGTTAAAATGACCTTAAGGGTGTCTATTTTGCTGTGTGCACACACATTCAAATCTGTGTTGATATTTTTCCACAGTTAGTGGCTTTATCCCATTCTGATCTTCAGTTTATTATCTGATGCTGTAATATGCATCATATTTATTTATTAAAGGCATTACTGAACAGTCAATATAACAATATAGTTTTTTCTCAGGTCAATTCGTAATGAGCACAGGTAATAAATTGTTGTTGCAATTCAAAAGGGAAGTATATTTTCATATTTATTTTGGTGAATTTTATGAATTTCAGATTTCCTGAACATGAATAATTGATTTCCTTCAGCTTGATTTCCCACTCTAATTTAGAATAAATAATGAGATGATTTTGAATGAAGTCAGAGTAAGGGAGGATTGGAATATTCATGAGGTAAAATCTATAAACAATTTCTTTCTAGGTATGCATTTACAAGTTCATTTTCATCTATTATTAGTTTCTCTTTTCCTTAGTTTATTTTTGTTCTGTTTCATTTGTAGGTTTTCATTTGTTTTCAAAACTTGAAGTAAGCAACAAACCCATTTCAAATTTGCAACAGGTTCAAGGAAATTTTATTCAGTCATTAGAAAACTCAATTAAAATTTAAAACAGTAACACAAGATTCATATCAGAAACATTTCAACTTGATTTTCATATTGCTGATTCTACAGTAAATATATATTCGCAATATTCCCATCCTGCTCATCTTTGTCAATTATTTCATTCCGATATTGCATCATCCATATCACAATCATTTGGTCAACAATGCAAGACCTCTGATGTGTTACCTCACTCATTCTTTCATAAAATGCCATATTGCATTTCACATATCAGAGTTTTTCAGTTGAATATATTTCCATTATCTTAAATCGCTGATCTCCGATAATCAACTTTACCAATATTGTGATGTACACATAATTTTGGACCCAATATGAATGTTAAATCAAGTTCATAAGAAATATCACATTCGGTTAATCACAATAATGGTAGGGGCATAATTTTAAAAAGTACTGATGTCTCGGATCCGATACGATATTAAATTCTCATAATAAATCCATTGGGTCCATTCTTCATCGCATATCGGTGTATCAAGAATATTACATCATGTACTTAAGATTGTCGATCGCTGATTTCTTTTGAGGTCCAAAGCTGGCCCCACCTAAGAGCCCTGTCATTTATCACATATCGGCATCGCAAGAATCATATTGTATTACATCCTATACTTAAATTTTTCTGATCGCCGAGAGCCACATCATCCATCGCAGTCTCGCTATCGCAAGAATCATATTGGCATTTCCGACATGACTATTTTCTAATATCCCGATATGCCTATATCGCAATTGCTTCATCACATTTTTATTTATGCTCACATCACAATTCCGAATCTGCGATGTGCGATGTATGATGTGTGATGTGCGAAGTACAAAGCATGACATGACTATCCCTGATCCCCGATATAACATTTCTTCAATGGTGTGATCACTCGATCTCATCGCACATATTCTCTTTGCATGTTCTCATATTGGCAATTTGCCATTGCAACCTCTGATGCGATAGACTCCAACGCATGCCTCTATGCCATTAACATTTAATTGATATATGGCATATTAACAAAGGTGAAATTTTGCAGATTGAACTTTAAGGATAGTGAAGAAACATGCAATGCAAATCATCTGATAAGACGTTGTGTTATTTTAAAAGCAATCTTGGGTAACCGCTATGGTACTAAAGCAATTGATAACAAATTTGCAGCATATTTAAATCATTTCGATTTCTCATATATTTCAGTTTTAAATAATTCCATAATTAAATAAGAAATTCAAGACCTCTATCTTCACATTTAAATTTCATTATCTTGGATTTGGTCTTAATTCTGGACAATTTATAAAAATTATGGAGTTTATATGAAACTTATAATATTTTGAGAACATTCATTACTGCAAATTCTCATTCTCATTTCTGATGCATTTGTTTTAATTTCGATTCCCTTGAACACAAAGCATTCCATTTTTACATTTCATTGCTTTCTTTAGTTTAGATAAAATAAATAATGATTTTGGGTTATAAGATTTTGGCTAGTTTGACTTCTTCATGTTTTTAATGTTAACTAAAATAAGAAGTCAGCTAGTATTGGAGAAACTAATACCTCTCAGGTAAGATCAAATGCAATTATCCAATGGTAAGATTCATGTACCCACTTTCATTAATTGCCACTTCGTTACTTTAGTTTTAGTTTTGTTTTTAAATTCTATTGATATATAAATATGTTTCGCAGCTCTTCATAAAAACTTTCAATCCTTCTCCAAATCATATTTTGGAAGTCCTATACTTTTCTCCTGGTTTTATTTCAAGAAGTAGCGATAATCTTCATTGAAACAGCTACACTAGGAAGTTTCTGAACCTTTAATCTATTTCTTTAAAGCATTCATTTTATTAGAAAATGATTAAGATGATGCTTTGAAACAAGAAGATTGACATCAACCATAAATTTTCCATTGAGGTTGAATTTTATCGTCACTGCTATCTAAAGCCTAAACCATTTACAATCCTAAAAGGTATAATTTTTTCCGAATCTCGACATAAGAAAGAATGATTACATGATTATTTTCTTTTACTTCATTTTGTTGAAACATTGGTATAAGCATTCTTGTTAGAGTTTGTCTTTCAAAACTTGGATTTTCCTTTCCACTTTTAAATTTCTTTATTTTTATTTTTGTTGGCTGATTTCTTTTCTTACTTTAGCTTAAGAATTCTTTTCCTTTGGTTTTCAGTTTTAATTTTGGTGACTTTGCCATGATTTATATGGAAGGCCTTCTTGTTACCTAATAATGGTCGGCATACATAGGGAAAAATTGTTAATAGTCACCTATTAGCTTTTTCTTAAATCTCTTAACAAAATTTGTTTTTCTTATTATAAAGGTAGACATACTTAAGGAAGAGATTATAAAACAAGAGAAGTTGACAAAGTATCATAAAATCTGAGAAATTTCTTTTTTCATCAAAATTGTAATTATTTTGAGATTTCAATATTTTATTAAGATCTTTCAAAATTCTATTATCAGTCAAGAAAAGTTATTTTTAACCAAGTAAAGACACTTTACAACGAAGCACCTTTAACTCTGAAATTGTCATTCTTAACTCTTAAGGAGTCAATGATTCTCCTTGTTCCAAAGAGTCTTATTTTTCTAGAGTATAATCCATAAATATATTTAAACTTAAAAGATAAGAGGTCTCATCATGAGTCTGCTTACCATGATCATATGGGAAAAATAGGCTGACATTACCAACACTGCTAAATAAACCAGGGTAATGGCTTATGATTGCAAACAATTATAAGACAAGGGGTCTCATCACGAGCCAGCTTGTTCAGTCCAATTATAACCAGTGAATGGCATTGTCAACTATCTGGCTACCAAACCAGGACAATGGCTTTTAAGAACTAAAAAATTAAAAACAAATACAAAGAAAATAAACATATATAAATGGATTTATCTTTAGGTCAATAATTCTTAAATAGATGGGATTTTGAATAGTTCATGATTAAAATGTAATCCTGTCGAGACTATAGATGTTTGCTGGCAGCAGTGGCTCTACCTGTGACAAATGAGTATATTTTAAAAGCTAAGCTATAAAGTGACCCCTGCTTTATTTCTACAACTAATTAAGGATTGATATAGAGTTTTGAAATATTTTAATTTATGAGGAATTTTAAGAAAAATTACAATAAGATGATTCTTGCTTTTATTCAGATTAATGAACCTAGTCAAGCATTCCAAAAAATAATTTTCTCTTCTTTAATTATTTTTACTTTAATTTTAGGAAAATCTCATTCACATTAAACAGAGATAATTGGTTCTTCTCCCGTGTGTCATCATTTTTGTGGTAAAACACAACCCCCCCATTTTTTACTTGTTCACTTCAAATAATGGGGACCCTTTCTATAAATTTTTTGGCTAAACACCTTTTAGGATTTTTATTAAGTTGATTATCCTATGATTTTGTTAATTTTTCATTTTTTTTAGATTCTTGTTTTGATTGCTTTGTTAAAATTGTATTTTTATAAGCTTCCCATTGATACTTGTTTCGCCTCATTTGGTCAACTGGTTTGTAAATGACACTCCTTTGAAATCTAATCATTTATGTGGTCTGGGTTAAAAATGTTAAAAATGTACAATATTCTATTTTTGTAAATAAATTAGTTCAATAATGCATTTATTTTAAATATTAACCCCTAGTTAGTTATTTTTTTTAATGAAAACGGATATAGTTTGTATTAAAAGAAATCCAAAGCCTGCTGGTCGGTTACATTTAGAAAGTCCATGAACCGGCTATCCTCAACATGTAGAAACACTGACTTCCTAACCTTAATATTCTGAATCTCCTTAGCTCCATTATTCAAGCCTATTTCCCTAATTTCCCCATGCTTGTGAATATAAACAAACTGCTGAAGTAAAAGACAGTAATACATGAGAAACAAAATTAAGGGATTGGATCCCAATCTTCAACCCCATCTCTTATCCGGGTGCCTTCAGGAAGGAGGACCGCTTTGTTGGCTTCTGCATCCGCTTCCTTATTATTTTGCCAAAGAATGTGGAAAAAATTCACCTGAAGAAAGGAATCAACTAGCTTCCTTATTCTGATAACCACTCTTGCTAGCCGAAAATCCCTCGGGGACGTGTTATCCACAAGAATTCGAATCAAGGATTGGGAGTCACCAAGAATATTGGCTTTCTCAATACCAAGAACCTGTAAATGCTTAAGACCCTACAATAAAGCCATGGCCTCAGCTTGCATGTTTGCACTGTGGCCTAGGCCCTAGGCATACCTGTTCTCTATGCAGCCATTCGGATTCTTGATGACACCCCCAGCCCCAGCAATTCCCGGATTTCCTTTGGCGGTCCCGTCAAAAAACAAGGAAGAACTGTCACAATTATTGAGCCAAATGCGGAAATCACCCTCAGTTAGCCTGATCTTCCAGTTTTTCGTAGTTTGGAATTGTCTCTCATCCTCAGAAAACTGAAGGCCAAGCTTGCTTCCCCACGCCAGTTCTTGAGGATTTAAATTATTTTTTCCCAGCTTCTCAAATTTCTCACCGAGAAATTCCTTGAGTAGGCCGTTGGCTTTTGACAAAACAAGGTTACCCTTCTGCGCTTTTTCTTGAAAAATTCTGTGGTTGCACTCAATCCATATTTGCCAGAAAATGAATTTTGGATAAACCATCCAAACTGCCTTGAACCAGTTGTTATTGGGGAGTTTTCTGGGAGAGAGGTGAGCCCAATCATCAAAGAATCCAGCAATCAAGTTTGGCAGATGAACAGAGGATCCCCATGAGGAAAACGCATCAGCCCAAATACTCTTAGCGAACCTGCATTCAATCAATAAATGAGTGGAATTTTCCTCATTTTCCAGACAAATATTACATCTGGAAGGGCCCAAGAAGCCTTTATTTTCCAGTCTATCCTAAGTTAAAATGTTGTTGTGGCAAAACAACCAATTGAAAAAATCAATTTTTGGCACACATTTATGCTTCCAGAGTCCTTGCCAAGTCGCTGGGCAGCAAGGGATGTGGGGAATTTTTCTGAGCTGTGCATAGCCTTGTGCAACAGTATAAGAACCAGTTAGAGAGCCCCAAACTATCTTGTCTTGTTTCCTAATGCTCATCGGGCTCATTCCCTTCAGCTTAGTCAGCAGAAATGATCACGCCTGATCTAGAGCATTCGACATTTGAGGCTTCTTCCAACCTACCCATGAATTATCCTTCCAGCTAGAAATATCCCACAAAGTTTTGATGCCACTATTTAACGTCTAGCTTCGAAGCTCAGAGAGCTCTTGGACTTCACTCAAAGGTTCTTCACTCATGATTTTATCAGTCCAAATATTAATGAGCTTGTCATTACCCAGGATCCAATATGAATGCTTTTGTATTAGAGGTAAGGCTTGCATGCAAAGCCTGTGAATTTGAAAGCCTTTGCTGGTGTGGGTGAGGTCATCCAAGCTTCGTAGCCTCTGACCCCTGAAATATTTCTTCCATAACGCCTTTTGGGCCCAACCCGGTTTCAGAGCTATTTGTCTCCACATAATCTTAGCCCCCATAGCAATATTTTGAGTCCTTAGATCCTTGAAATTCAGACCTCCTTCTAGCAGAGGTTTGGCAACTTTGACCCAACTAACAAGGGGGATCTTCCTGTCATTTTGCTTGCCTCCTTTCCAAAAGAACCTTCGAATCCATTCCTCCATCTTCTTGAGGATGCTGGAGGGAGCCAACATGGCCGAGAATTAGAAGATGGGCAGGCTAGATAGGAAAAACTTAATAAGCACTGTTTTCCTTGCCAGGTTCAACCATGAGAAGCCCCAAGATTGATTTTTTTTCTTACATTTCTCGACCATTGGGAGCCAATCTTTACTAGAGTGCCTCCTTTGGAAGATAGGAAGGCCCAAATAGATGAAGGAGTTCCAAGAAGCAGAGCTAGCGAAACCTATACATCTGGAAATTGAGGAGAGCTCGCTGTTGGAGGTATTCCAGCCATAACAATGGCATTTTCCTTCATTTAGTTTGTTGACCGAAGCCCCACAGAAATCATCCAACACTTTTATGAATCTGGAGGTAGAGTACATGGAGGCAACACGCAACAAAAGAGAATCATCAGTGAACAATGCATGGTTGATATCCTTGACACCTCAAGCGATCCTAAGACTCATAATTTCCTGATCTATTTGGCACTTTTCTAAATAAAAACTCAGAACTGAAGCTTGCAAAACAAAAATAAGAGGGGAAAGAGGATAACCCTGGCGCAGCCCTCTAGAGGCTTTAAAGAACTCCGTTGCTCTTCCATTCACCAGAGGGGCAATCTAGGGCTCAGAGATGCATGCTCGAACCCATCTGATAAACTCCTGACCAAACCCAAACTTGTGCATCACGCCAAAGAGAAACTTGTGATGAACTCAGTCAAACACATTAGCAAGGTCCAGCTTGATCACCATACCTTTTTCTTTCCGCTGCAAGCTATAATGAATCACCTCTTGCACAAGGATTATGTTGTCCATGATTTACCAGCCCTGAACGAACCCCCCTTGGTTTTCATGAATAATGGAGGGCAAGAGGACCTTCAGTCTATTGGAAATCACTTTTGTTATGAGCTTGTAGCCAATGTTGCATAACGAAATCGGACAAAACCTGTTAAAGGTGCTGGCTCCCTTCTCCTTTGGAATGAGGGCGAGAAAGGCAGAATTCGTGCTTCCTCCAATTTTTTGGTAGCATTGAGATTTGGATACCATTCTGTGCAGATCCTTCTTCACTATTTTCCAACAGAATTGAATGAATCTGGCAGTGAAGCCATCCGGCCCTGGGGCTTTGTTTGGCTCCATTTCATAGAGTGCAAAGTTTATCTCTTTTCTAGTGACTTTAGCTTCCAATTGTTGATTCATATTTGAAGACATCTTGGAGGGGACAACATCCAAGAACATAGTGTCCTGGCTCATTCCCTCGACTTCACTATATAGTTTCTCAAAGTGGGAGAAGGCAGCCCCTTTGATGCTTGTAAAGTCCTTATGGGTAATGCAGTCTTCTTTTATTTCAAAAATTGTGTTGAAGGACCTTCTAGCTTGGGCCTGTTTGTGGAAGAAGGAGGTATTCCTGTCTCCCGATTTCAACCACAGGCTACGGGATTTCTGCCTCAAATATTCTTCCTCTGTAGACAAGCTTTGTGGAATTGTTGCTGCAGATTTCCTTCTATGACTATCGATTCCTCCGTGGGTTCCTCCTCTTCCATCTGTAGTTGGTGCTTCTCGAGGGAGGCATGGGCCATCCTCCTTTCATCAGCTGGATTTGGAAGAGTTTTAACCTAGCTTTTCAATGCAGCCTTTACTCTTCTTAATTTTTCTTCCCAAATAAAGAAAGGGACCCTGTGACAGGCCGATTCTAGCTCTCTTTAACCTTATCCATAAAGTCTGGATACCTTATCCATAGGGCACTGAATCGAAAAGGAATGGGCCCAAAATTTCTATGTGCTGAGAGTTCCAGCTTTATGGGTTTATGATCCGAAATACTGCATGGCAGGATGAGCATATTAGCTTCTAAACCAAGGAGTAGATAGGAACTTTGAATAAGAAATCTATCTAATCTCGCAGCAATAAGGCCAGGGCCAATTCTTTTATTTGAACAAGTATACTTACCTTTAAGAGGTTTGATGTCGAGCAGATCCAAATCTTGCATGATATCCTCCACCCATTCCCTCTCTGGGTCTCTTACTATGCTGCCACCTCTCTTCTCGGAGGAGCTTAGGGCTATATTCAGATCCCCTACGATAATAATATTTCTCAACATTTCTTCCTCAGCCATAAGTTTGATTGAGTCCCAACACTACTTCTTTTCCCCTACGTTTACAGGCACATACACATTAAAGAGGTTAAAGGCCTCCCTTGTTTCTCGGCTTATGAGTTGCATAAGCTGCCAGTGTGTATTCTGCTTTCCATTGACCAATTCCAACTTGTCTTCATTCCAGAGAGCTCCCAGCCCTTCCGATGCACCTCGGGCTAAGACAACCTGCCCTCCACTTTTTCTCCATAGGTTCCTGCTTACTTGGAGGAAGCTCTTCTCCTCCAACTTAGTCTCCTGGATCAGAAGGATATCTAGGGTTTCTATTCTAATCAAACTTCTCATTGCTTCTTCTTTTTGCTTGCTCCCCAACCCCTTGCAATTCTAGGAGACAATATTCATTATTTACCTTTCTGAGAATGGGTGGCCCCTTTGGGCCCCTGTCCATGGCTTCTTGTAATCTTCAGTGTCTTTGCTAGCAGCTTCTCCAACGTTGGCTGGCTGCCTTGGAGTTTGTCTTTATATGTTTCTCGCTCTCTTTTTTCTCGATCAATTTTCCTTCCTCTTTTCGATCTATGGGACAATGTTTGGGAGTCTCCTATTTCTCCTTCCTCCTCAGATTCTTCCGAATCTAGGTCTTCCTCTTCCATATCTATTGCCTTTTCCTTAGGGCTTATTGCTGTGCTCTCACCTTGCCTTGAATTTTCAAGGATCTCTTTCTCATTTGCCTCCTTCTGCTGCTGTTCTGTTTCATGCATTTCGATTGAGGTAGAGGAAAGAGGGGTGAACACATTCTCTTGTGCCTTTGGTTGGCCACTAGAAGAAGGCTGCAACCCTTTTCCTTTTGTAGCTCCAGGAGGGTTTGAAAGTTTAGGGTTAGCCCTTGACCTTTTGACCTGCTTCCATCCTTCTTCCTTTCCTTGCACCACCTCTTCATTTTTTGTGAAGTTCTTGGCAAAATGTCTGTATTCCTGGCACTTGTGGCACTTGAAAGGAAGCTGCTCATAGTCAAGTTTTTGCACATGAGTCCAACTTCCTACATTTATCTTTATAACCTCCGGCAGTCCCACTTCTAGATCTACTTCGACATAGATTCGAGCGTAGTCATATTGATTTGATGTTTGTGCGATCTATGAATTTTCCCAGTGCGTTGCCAATATGTTGGAGGGAGTCCTAGTTCTAGCAATGCACATGAAGATTTGGAAGCCTTACCCACACTAGAACCGCCGACAGAACATCTTCAACTGGATCAAAATTAGGATTCCATATGTTCAAATAGAGACCTTGAGGACCCATAAAATGGGGCCCATTCCTGAAGATTAGATCCTTGTCTTCTTTTGAAATAAACTCGAATGGGAAATAACCTTGCCCTAGAAAATACGAGGTGACACTTTGCTTGATTAATGGTCTCTAGTTTTTGCAGACCCAAGATTTCGTGGCTTTGGGAGAAGGCGAAAGGCCAGTGAACTGACCTACCAGGGCCCTTTCTGCCAGTGACAGAGCAACCTTGTTCAGACCTTCCGGAGGAAGGGAGACCTCAGAAACGTTTTCCAGTTTTTTAACAAACTTTGAAGCATTCAGTTTCTTCTTGGCTGGCAGTGAAGCCAAAAGAGTCTTGAATGCGACATCTTCAGCTTTGGGGAGGACGAAAGACTGATAGGAGGAGCCTAGGACGAGCCCAACTCATCCATGGCAGAGGGGCACAGCCCTAGCGTGTCCAACCAGTCCATGGGAGCACGAACATCTCACAGAGCTCGGGGAGGCAGAGGGTAGCGAAAAAATAAACTTTTAATATTATTATTAGCGTGTGTAACCCCTAGTTAGTTATTACTAACATTTTTCATTTTTTTACTTATACAGCCAAATCATGAAGCATCGAGAATTTATTAATTTACTCCAATTTCCAAATTAATTACAAATCTCGAAAACCCAGAATGTCAAAGTGGCTGTAGTTTAGATAGACAAATTATGCCTTAGATAATTTCATAACTTAACCTCATTAAAATAAAAAATAAATAAAAAATAATATAACAAAGAATATATAAATAATAAAATTCATTATCAAGGGATCGCATCAGAGTTTTTAATCGGATCGGAAGTTTTAATCGCAACATTTAAAAAAAAAGCTCGACACCTTCATTCTCCCAATGTCGATCTCCCGATCATAAAAAGTCAAAGAACATTAAGCTTAAGGGATATGAGCTTTGTAATAAGTTTTTTTTTTTTTTATGGAGTGGTAAGTGTTAGCCTCCTATTGCAATAGGTGTTCATATTTCATGATTGACAGTTGAAAGTGCCAAATATGTCATCTTTTCATGCTGCAAGTTTCCATATTTCCAGAAAGAGGCCAAAGAAGAGGCCATGAAAGTGTGCTAGTCTAAATCCCACTGCTGTATTCCAAATTTTGATGAGTTAATCCATTTTGATGAGTTTTTTCAGATAAGGGAAGTCCAAACATCTTAATCTTGGCTTCCCTAGGTTTCAATTTCTTGTTGTAGAATATAGAGAATGAATATCTGTCCAAACAACTTAATCTTGGCAGATTTGTAGATAGGTAGAGAAACAAGGGTGCTCAACAGCTTAATCTGAGCCCCTGGATGATATAAGGGTACGTTTAGATAGGAGGAGAGTCAAAAGAAAAAGGATAATCAGGGTTTGCAAGTCTAAGTGCACCCTTCCTGAAGTAACAAAAAATGCTAGGTGTATTAAGCTGGGTAGGTAGCCTGGGGTTGCAGAAGAAAGATCATTTTCAGTTTTGGCCTTGACAAAGAAAGCTCATCTCGTCAGTGGCAAAAGTACCAATGTTGTGTTATGATGGCAAAGTTTGGAATCATGTCTAATTCCCCGTCACTCCCCCTAAAAGTCTCTTACTAACATCCCCCTAAAGGACCTTGGGATCTGCCCAACAAGTCCTAGTTTTACTTCATTTTTGTGAAACATCAAGTTAAATGTTGGCTTTCCTCAAAGAAAAGAAGCCACATTTCTTGTGTAAAATCAGTCCCCCACTCTCATTTACCCCTATGTCTAAGTTTTACTTTTGAAACTTAGCCTTCTGCTCTACTTTCACCTCATAAACTCATATTAACTCCTAACTCTACTATATAGCTCCCTAACTACTTTCCCATCCCTATTGCTACTAAAACTATATAAAACCCAAAAATAATAATATCCCCACCCCTTGGCACTATAGCCATATATTCCAAAAGTTTGGGGAAATATTAAGTCCATTTGGGACTTATATTTAACCCTTCCGCGTTTGCCCCTTGGAATCAGTTAACCTCTGGTTGAATTGATAGCCATTTGTTCCCCCCCCCCATGAACCATTTTCTATGTCACTCCGCCTTCATATTTCGTGATAGATCGGTTCAAATCATACCCATGCTGTATAAAACCCATAAAAACCCACATTAATAAAGTTTCTCCCCCGCCGTATCAAAACACATAATAAAATGTGCGCGGGCCCCATCCCTAACCATCCGCCGCCTTATCTGTCCCGTCGGCCATTAGATCTGGCCCATCCAAGATCTACGGTGGGCGGTCTTTTCCTATCCCGATGTTACACTAAAAAATGTCACCATGACTATTTGCAGTTAGTATGGCTCCATCTACTGTCATACTATCCTCCTTGGCAAGTCTCATGCCTCTGCTTTCCATGTCAAACTTCAAGAAAGAGAGAAAAGTCATTTAAAGTCAAATTATCTCTGGCACGCAGTTTCTCTTAGCCTTACCTGCGGGTACGCAACCCAAGTTCACAATACCTGCGTACTTGTACGCTCTGTATGTAAAGGGGTGGGTGCGTACTCTTGTAAAGGTCAAAAGGCGCAAGTTTCACTCCAAAAAAGTTACTTGTGGTCATTTCTAGAGCCTTCTAGAAGCATGTTTGACGTGTATGAAGCGCCTCCAGATGGTTCATGTATCCCTACCAAAGAGGAACTTATCCCATCAATAGGGTAGCTATCCCATCCAAAGAGGGGATTATCCCATTGATGGTGGACCTGAATAACTTCCTCTAGAGCACTATAAATACAAGCATTGGGTCAAAGGGAGGGGAGGTTGAAAGCTGAACATTCCTAAGGGTAGATGCTGCTGGAATTAGGACTTCCTTGTAGAAGCTTGTGAGGAGAGATTACCATCTTTACTTGTTTCCATTGGGAGGTGGGTGAGCTGATCAGAGTAAGGGAGAACTCTTGTGGACCCTGGGAGGAGCTTGCACAACACCAAGGCTTAGGTTGTAATGGTTCCTTTTGTTACCTTTTAATACAAATTAGTCCATTCTTCTCAACAATTTGTTATTAATGAGTTGTTTCATATACTCCTTGGTCTATATGTTAAATATGTTTTATTTTATGTGATATTCAGGTGCTATTTAATCGTTTGATTGTTGGTGAATGCAGGTTTCGAAGTGAAGGAGGAGCTCATCCGGATCAACGGAGCTGGACTACTGCAACAACGTTGGATTACAGGTAGGATCTAAACACTTGATTTCTCATATTGTAAAAGCATATTTAGGGAAGGATTGCTCTTATTTGTCTTGTTTGTCATTAGAAAGTCTTAGGCTTTCTAGGGAGGTCGGTTGTGTCCGCACTAACGACTCTTTCCGCGTGACAAAATGGCGACCATACTGGGGACTCCATGAATGTGTTTGAGTTCTTTTTGATTTGATATTTTGATCTGAGAAAAATTGCTTGTTTTCTGATTTTTGGTTGTCTAGCTGTGTATTTGGGTGGGTTAGCTTAGAGTCAATTTAGTTTTTTATTTTTCTTAGCCTTGCCAGCAGTACGCAGTCTCTGGGTTTGACACAGTGCGTACTTGTACGCGCTGTGTCTTTGTACACAGTGCGTACCCGCGCCTGTGTGAACAGATGACCTGCGTACCCCTGTCAATTTTGAGAAAATTTCAATTTTTGCTTTTTGCTCTTTAGATTTTGCTTTTACTTTGTTTTTTACTGCCCAGATCCATCAGTTTACTGTCAAAGATCTTCACCTGAACTTGTCCCGTTAGTGTCGAGGGTTTTGGTGGAATTCATAGGGATTTTGCCTTAGGGTTTGATTTTTAACTGGTCCTGTAGTGACTTTGGCATTGGAGGTTGTCGAACTTTGGATCTCCCTAGTTTTGATCAGTCCTCTTAGGAGTCGGGCCTATCTAGAAGTCACCTTTGTGAGAGACCTACCTTTGTGTCTTCTCTTTGCGAATCTCGAAAAGTTTGTGTGTTAAAGCTTTGAATTCCATTCTTGAGAAAAAAGAACAAAAAGATTTCGATTTTGTTTTTTGGTTAGTTTATGATTCTGCATGAACTGATCCTTAGTTGCATTTTGACTAAGTAAAACTTCCGGGAATCATCCTTGTAGGCTTTTGTCCTCATTAGTTTTTGCTTTTAGGTAAAATTCCTTTTAATTTGCTTTTGAGTGAATTTGATTTGATTGTCTTAGATTTGTTAAATTCGATTTGATAAAATAGTTTTACATGCTTTTTTTTCCGGGGAAAATAGAGTTCGTAATTTCTATTAAAAATAATAGCGATTACATGTTGTAGATGCCAAGGCATATGCAGAAGTGTGGCAGTAGCCACTTACAATATCCAATACTTCAGTGAAGTATGCAGTAAAAGCCCTCAGACAGGGCAGCCATAAACAGGGTGTGTAAACCCCAACAGGCGTATACGCCAAACCTTACAAACTAATAAAACAGTAAATAAACGAGAGCTTCTGTGTATGTGCAGATGTGGCTCAAAAGGCAGCCCAAAGACAGTGGGGAGAGGCACGAAATGGGAGGTCACCTCCGCCATCCCCTCAACTCTCCACCAAAATCCGTAGAAGCCAGTGATGAGAGCCACCCAAATACCCCGAGAAGCCAGAAAAAACAAAACCAAATCAGCAACAACCATAGACGAGCGGCACGATTGGATGCAGAGACAGACTCTGCATCACAGAACCCTCAACACTCCCCATAGCTGCATAGGTGACAGGCAGAGGACCAAAAATGTACCCAGCCATCAGCACAGGAGCCCAAACAAGACCCGGAACGAGCTGAGGCGGGTCAGATCCGGGGGCAGAGGCGACTGGGGCAGCCACCTCGCCCCCATGAAGAAGATCAGAAGCCCAAAAAACCTTAGGCCCTACCTGCGGCGCAGAGCAAGTCGCAAGGCCAAAAACCCCTGTTGAACCTCAAGGCAGAAGGACTGACGGTGAGCAGAGGGCCGCCGATGCACCAGTGGATGCCGCCGCCGCTTAGCCCAAAGCCCGAGTCGCGTAAAGGAGGAAAAACCGCGCGAGAGAAATGGGGGAGCCGAGGACAAGATCACGCCGCAGAAACTGGTCGCAGAAACTTCAGAAGCATGAGTTCCTCAGCAGATAGGCACCAGGTCGAGCCCCCGCACAGAAATCTGTCGAAGAAGCCCCACCGCCGCAGGCACAGGCCGCAGCCAGAGCCGAGCAAACCCTAGGTTCGCCGCACAGTGTCGATAGTTTTACATGCTTTATTAACATAGAAAAAACACAAAAATTCTTTTGGAAAAAGTTTGCTTTGGTAGCATTTGTAGACTTTTGGGAGAAAAAGGAAATTTCGTAGAGTAATTAGTGGTCATGAGTTGTGTGTTTTGAAAAGATAAAGAGAATTGTTTCTTTGATTGTCTTTACTAAGAAAGTTGTTTTCTATAAAATTTGCATTTTCCAACTCTCTTAGTTAGGAGATTCATTGAAAAAGAAAAGTAGTGTAAATCATCTTAAGTGCATCTTTGTAGTGGTTGCGAGTCGAGTCTACACACCACCAGTTTCATCTCCACTACCTTTTGTCTTTAAGAAAAACCATAAAATTAACGCTTAAAAGTAAAAATCAACGTAGTAACTTTTATTTACTAGGGCTCTGAAACACCAATTTAGATCAGGCTAGTGTCTTGGAGTAGGAGAGTAATTAACTCTCCAAGACAACAAAACCAAACAAGTAGCTTATCTTGTGATAGAATAAATCCAATTGTCTCATTTGTACTATGGGAAAGCTCCTCTTAAAGGAGAAGCACGAGCTCGTGTCCGAACCAGTGAGGGGATCAATCCTCCCTCGTTGGGAACGACGTCAGACATGCACGTATTACAAACGGTAAACCTCGGATTAACCATTGTCGAGGAGCCAGGGGTCACTTGTCGGTAAACCTTGGATTATTGTCAAGGAACCGGCAAGGGGATTGAGCTTGATACTCTGCCCTTGCGTGCTGTCGGAGTGTAGACTGTTCCCCCAGGTGCATTTGTTGCAGTTGGTAACCTTAGTGACCATTATCTTTAGGATTCTACCGAGGTGACGGTGGAGGGAAGATCCCACTGTACCTGGAGCAGATGTCGGCTAGACTCACTTGGATTTTCCGGGGGGTTCACTTCACTCGAGATGGTTAAAGTGGAGGAACTTGTGCCGGTCTATTCATTAAGCAGGTTGCCGGGGTAACTGTTCCACCCGCCACTTCTGTACTGAATCCGGCGATGTTGGGTTTCATCTCCAACTAGCGTTTTCGGTCTGGAAGGCTACTGTTTGTGCTTGGTTTGACGCCCTAGATTCTTTAGGCGTGTGATTCAAATTTGTTTGGTTCTTTAGAGACTTTAGGTGGTTTGCTTTGAGATTTTACTTTGTTTGCGTGTGCAGTAGTTAAAAGTTTTTAACTGTGGCGGAATTACCGAGACAGTCCCATAGACTTCGGGGCAAGTCTCCTGAGGTTGTTTCTGTGGCCGAATTGTTGAGGAAATCCCGTAGACTTCGGGGTGAACCTCCTCAAGACGTCCCAAGTCATTACGAAGGTTTAAAGGTCCTTGTAACTTCTCCTAGGGGCAGTAGAGTAGGTTCACCAGAAGAAGGAGAGTCTTCGTTGGTAGTCCATCAAGATTACCAAAGTCTAGAGACAGGTTATAATCCTGAAGCAGTTGAAGTTTCTGAGCTTGCTAGTAGTTTTTCATCTACTAGTGATATAGGCAAAGAACCTGAAATATCTGAACCTGTTACTCCAACTTCTAGTGTACCAGATTCACCTAGGGTAGAAAGAGTCATCACCGAAAATCTTCCTACTGGTTTGATAGCTATTGAAGAACTTGCTCCAGAGGAAGAATTAGGCGTATCTACCCTCGAAGATCAACCTAATATTGATCTAAGGGAGCGTGAATCTATTTTTTACAGTCCTCCTAGAAGTACTACTTGGTACCTTTCGTTAACCAATTATTTAGACAACTGAGGGGTAGGTTTTTCTCCACCTCGTACTCCTTTTCCACATGGAGGTATTTATACTCCGGTAAATATGTCTGGTCAGTCGTCCGTGTTCACTCAATCTCCTAAATCTTTCTTACACGGCGGTCCTTCTGTTCCCACCGGGTATCAGTCACTTTCTGGTACCTTTGCGGGGGCATCTCCTCAACCCATTGATCATGGGTTATTAGCTGGAAACAATGGTAATAAACCGTTGGGTGTAGGGGACATTTACATGATGTCAGGTACAGTTCCCGTTTCTCAACCTCAAGGTGGCCAATTACCGCCTGGGGGGCAGCCTCAATTAACGCCTGGGGGGCAACCTCAAGGTACACAAATTGTGTCTGGGGGCAGCCTCAAAGTCAGTATGTACCTATGGTGCAATACATGCCTCAAGGTCAACCCCAGCCTCAATATGTACCCCAGGGTCAACCTCAGTATCAATATTTACCTCAAGGGTATCAACCCCAAGGGTATCAACCTCAAGGGTATCAACCTCAAGGTCAAGGTCAACCCCAGTATCAGTATTTACCCCAAGGTTATCAACCTCAAGGTCAATACTCGAGTCAAGGTTATCAACCACCTCAAGGTCAGTCATATGTTCAAGGTATGGGAACTGTACCTTTCAGTTATCAATCCTATCCTCAACCCGGTTATGGATCTCAGTATCCTCAACCTGTTACGGGTCAATACCCCGGAATGATAGTGTGGGATCCATCACAAGGTCAACAGGTGTTGCAGCCAAGTATACAATTGTTACCTCAAACTGGACAACCCGTAGTTTCTGGTTCACCCCAGCAACCGCAACCTGTCCAGTCAAACGTTCAAACTTCTGTAACTTCGGTAGTTACTCAGCCGCCAATTGCACCTAGTACTCCATCTCAAACGGCTGCTGCAACTTCCGCAACATCTACCGCACTTACTTCTGGAGTATCAACAACTCCGGTTTCTACTGTCTCTGCAACCACTCCTCAGACATCTTTACCGTTGTCTGGATCTACGATTCAAACCACGGTCCAGATGCCTGTAGGGCAGCCTGGTTTAAGTACTGTTGTAACAAGTCAACCTCAATTTACCTACCAATAGTACCAGGCACAGTACCAACTCGGTCCTGCTATCCAACAACCGGTTTACCAGTATCAACCGTATCCTGGGTACACTTATCAACAACCTCAACAACCCCAGTACGGTCCGGTTAATCCTGGTTTTCCAGGAGGATATAATATCCCTAATGCGATTCTTGTTCCTAGTTATCCTGGATATACTCCTCCTGGGACTGATCTTGTGACCCAAAGTTTTAGAGATCCTAACCGGCAGTTACCGTTTATCGCAACTTTGGATTTACCAGACTTAACGCGCCTAACAAACGATCCAATTCAATATCTTCCGTTCTGGCCGCCAATGCCAAATAAGTTGCCCAGTGATATACCCAAGTTCGAAGGTAAGTCTGGAGAGGATCCGTCCAATCACGTGATGACTTACCACCTCTGGTGTGCTTCCAATTCTATCTCGGATGATTCGATCCGCTTACGTCTTTTCCAGCGTACGCTCATTGGTCTCGCGGCCAAGTGGTACATTGAGTTACCACGGGCCTCTTTTTACAATTTTAGCCAGTTAGCTACCTCGTTCCTAACTCATTTTTAGTTGCCAGTCAGATACGATAACGGCACGAAGCTATTAACTTCATTAAAACAGTCGACCTCCACCTACATTTCCGATCATATTCATGAATGGAGACGTCGAAGACGTTTAGTGAAAGTTTTTATACCGGACCAAATCTTAGCTGAATGGTTTGTAAAATCATTATTACCGAAGATTATTGAAGATGTAGCTAAGGCCGGAGTAGTTACTGAGGAGCAAGTCATTGCTCAAGCCCAGTACCTTGACTTAGTTTACACTCAGTCGGGTACGTTGCACGAGAAGATCCCAGATCTTCCTAAGTCGAATCAAATTGCTGCTGCTCTTTCGGGGTCTCATGCTGCTAATGGCATGATTGGTACGGTGAATACTAAAAATAAGAAGAAATCCTCAAAGAATTCTTCTCCAATAATAACCTTACCGGACTCCCCGACAGGAGAATCTTCTCCTGAAATTACTGCCGATATTCACACTGTAGAGTCATCTACGGCTAAATCAAAAAACGGTGGTAAGAAGAAAGGCAAGAAGAAGGATAAAGCAGACAAGGCTCCAAAGGAGAAAAAAGAGAAGTCGGAATCTAACGACGAAAAGCGCAAACCTCGCTATCCTTGTTTAATTTGTGAAGAAGATCATTTCACAAGAGATTGCCCTCATCGGGCAGAGGTTGTGAAAATCGTTAAAGGTTCCCCAACTCCTGCTGTTTTGAAAGATCCATTTCCGAAGCAGGAGAGTAAAATGATAGGTTCTTCCTCGAGTTCCAGTGAAGAACCCATATTGATGATGTCTCATGTACGGATTGCGACTCGATCGCAAGATTATGGTAGTAAGAATCCTGTTGATGGTAAAGAAGCAGAATCTTCTCATTCTAATCCATCAACCTTAGCTCCCGGTTCCGATCCACTACAGATCGAGAAACCTAACCCGGACTTGGTAATAAAACCGCCCGCCAAGGGTATACTTCGAAAGTCTGCTTTCAATCCACATGCGAGAGCAGCTCAGAATTATAACATTGTTGAGGATTTAGTTGTTTCACCCTCAGCAATGTCGGCTTTGGAAGTGCTGCAATCATGTCCAGCACAACGAAAATTACTCTTGTCGGCTATAGGAGCTGTTGATATTCAGGACCTGAACCTGATAATCTTTGATCTAGAAAATAGTACACCGCGTCTCCCTCATCAAATGGCTTTCCAGATTCCAGTGATAGTAAAAAACAGGCCTATTCATCGGACTGTAATTGATGAAGGAGCTTCTACGTGTATTATGTCGATTCAGTGTTGGAGATCACTTGGTTCTCCTTCACTGAACCAATCCCCGACGATCCTTAAGGTCTTTGATGGCCGTGGGTTCCATCCGTTTGGCATTTTACAGGATTTGCCTATAGGGGTTGAAGGAAAAACCGTTAGTCTGGATGTGGAGGTGGTTGATGCCCCTCTAGACTACAACCTTCTTTTGGGTCGCAGTTGGTCTTACGCTATGACAACAGTCGTGTCATCGGTCTTCAGAGTTATAAAGTTTCCACATAATGGTAAGATCGTGACGATAGACCAGCTGGCTTACTTTTCATCCGACCCAGCCTCTTCAGAGAGTATCCAGCATGTCGGTAAAACGACTATCCCTTACAAGGATGTTGGTGTAGGATTAGTTAAAGATTCTGGTTTACTGGGAACTTTTCCTTTTCCTTCGATCAATGCAGACCCTTCATTCGCATCCATTGATATGATTACTTCAGACACTATTATTTACGATGATCCTTGGATTGTCCCATCTGAATCTGAAATAGACTCCTTCGGTAATGCAATGCCTTTGAGTCCATATGAAATTGCTTATGAGGCCGTGCAGTCTTTTTCTGACTCCAGTTCAACCCAATTCGACCAAATGAATGTGGTCCGTGAGGAATCACTTTTCACATCAACCTCAGAACGGATAACGTTTCCTGAAGTCGTGTCATCTGACGAACAACTTCGCGAAATCCTAAGTGTAGACGATCTACCATGGGAAGATCTTCATCATAGATCTTCGTTTTTACCTGAGGGTGATGACTTTGAAAATGATTTTTCATCAATTTTTACAGCTGAATATGTCAAGGACGCTCAGAATCCCATGAAACATCCTGATTCAGAGTTGAATTTGGGAAACATTTCCCAAACTATTGCCATTGACATTTCAGTCAAAACCGGAGTTATTGAAAACATTCATATAGGTGCCTCGTGTACAGATAACGAAATTCAAACATACAAGGTCCTATTTCAAGAATTCCGCGACGTGTTTGCCTGGTCCTATGAGGAAATGCCAGGAATTGATCCCTCCATTGTTGTTCATGAAATCAAGACCTACCCGGACGCTAAACCCATTCGGCAACGTCTGCGTCAGATACACCCTAGGAAAGCGGCTGCGATTAAAGCAGAAGTCGAGAAGTTGTTGAAGGCAGGTTTCATTTATCTGATCCCGTTAACGGATTGGGTATCGAATATTGTTCCGGTTAACAAGAAACAAGGAACAATAAGAATATGTATCGACTATAGGGATATAAATCGTGCTTGTCCAAAAGACAACTATCCTACGCCCTATATCGATCAAATAATCGATGATTGTGCCGGCAGTGAAATATTTTCCTTTATGGACGGTTTTTCCGGTTACAACCAAATTAATATTCTACCTGCCGATCAACCAAAAACGGCTTTCATTTGTCCTTGGGGGACATTTGCTTACTGCAAATTACCTTTCGGACTTAAGAATGCCAGAGCCACTTTCCAACGGGCAATGTCTTACGCGTTTCACGACATCAAGCACATTGTGCAACCGTATCTCGATGATTTGCCTGCTCATTCTTTACATCGAGCTGATCACCTTGTCCACTTACGCGCTATTTTTATGAGGTGCCGGCATTATCGAATTCGGTTGAACCCACACAAATGTGTCTTCTGCATAGAAGTGGGACGATTGCTAGGATTTGTCGTTTCAAAAGCCGGTATCCGCGTCGATCCCTCGAAAGTCGAAGCCATCATCAAATTGCCTCCTCCTTCGAGTTTGCGCCAACTCCAAAGTTTGCAGGGGAAAGCAAACTTTTTACGTCGATTCATTCCTAACTACGCCGAGGTTACAAAGGGTTTCACCCGGTTGTTGAAACAAAACGATCAATTTTCTTGGGATGAGATAGCTCAGAAATCTTTTGATGCACTTAAGCACGCGTTGACCCATGCACCGTTGCTGCATCCTCCCAACTACAACCAGGACTACTTTTTGTATCTCGCCGCCTCCCACTCCACCATTGGAATGGTCTTAGTTTAGGAGGACGAATTCAGAACGGAACATGTGATATATTATCTTAGTAGGACGTTAAATCCCACTGAGCTAAAATATTCGCATGTGGAGAAATTGGCCCTGGCAGCTGTTCAAGCTGTCCAGCGTTTTCGTCATTACATTCTTCTCCGTAAAACTACAGTGATTTCGGATTGCAACCCTATGATCTACATTTTGACAAAACAATTGCTGGGGGGCAAGTACTCCAAATGGATTGTTATCCTGCAGGAGTTCGATTTGGAGTTCGAGAAGTCCAAGTCTAAGAAATCCTTAGTTTTTGCGGAATTGATGTGTGACTTCCCGCGTGCTGACACGGAAACTGTGGCAGAGGAACCCATTGCGGACGAATCTCTGTTTCTTATCAGCACTTTAGATTCGTGGTATGGGGATATAATCGTCTATCTCCAAACCCAATCCTTTCGGCCTGAAGCTTCAAAGTCGGAACGCCGGAAAATTCAATTCCAGTCCTAACAATACAGAATTATTGGAGATACTCTTTATCGTCGTGGGGCGGACTTGGTTTTTCGTCGTTGCTTAACTCATGAAGAGGCAGAAATGGTTTTGAATGACTGTCATTCTGGGGCGTGTGGCGATCATATGTCTGGGTATGCCACAGCTCAGAAGGTGTTGCGTGCTGGCTATTTCTGGCCGTGCATGTTTAAAGATTGTATCATTGCGGTCCGAAAATGCCACAACTGTCAAGTGTTTGATCGCAAGATGTGCGCACCACTTGCTCCTCTCCACCCTATAATTGCCGTTGGTCCTTTTGCTAAATGGGGTATTGATTTTATTACTTGTAACCCTCACTCGGCCGGGGGGCATGCGTATATCATCCTTGCGGTTGATTATTTCACTAAATGGGCCGAGGCGATGCCTACATTCGAGGCAAGCGGCAAAACAACAGCGATTTTCGTATTCAATCATATTATTGCTAGATTTGGTGTCCCACAAGCGATCATCACTGACCATGGGCGCCATTTTTGAAACATTATGATGACAGAACTTACAAGCCAGCTTGGTTTACGCCATGATAGTTCTACTCCTTATTATCCTCAAGCAAACGGTTTGGTTGAATCTATCAACAAAGTTCTAGTTATCATGATCCGACGAATCATTGGTATTCATCGGTCGAATTGGCACAACATGTTATTTTCAGCGCTTTGGGCATATCGAACCTCAGTAAAAACATCAACAGGGTTCACTCCTTTCCAACTAGTTTATGGTTTGGAAGCAGTGTTGCCCATTGAATGCGAAATCCCATCACTTCAAATGGCTATTGAATTACTTCCAGCTACTTCCAAAGAGGAGAAGCGTCTGTTATACTTAGCTAAATTAGACGAGACTCGACGTGATGCTGCTTTGGCAATCGAGACTCACGCAAAAAGGATGAAAGCTCAGTATGATCGTAACGTGACCCCTCGTAATTTTTCGGAAGGAGACCTAGTGCTATTATATGATCAAGCTAACGATAAATTAGGTGCTGGAAAATTCGTTCCCATGTGGCATGGGCCCTACATTGTCAAGTGAAAGCTGGCAAAAGGGGCCTATGAGCTGGTAGATTTTGATGGGGACTCTTTGGGTAAGCCCAGAAATGGACTTTACCTAAAGAGGTATTATGCTTAAATGGTGGGTATGGAGATTTAGTTAATTCTAGTTAGGTTAAATTTTCTTTCTAGCTGGTATGTTTGCTTAGTTTAGGATGTGTGCTTAGTTTAAAGAGTGCGTTTTTGTCATTATTCTTTCTTATCTTGGTTTTACTCTTGATATTGCAGATGTCGACGCCTCTCCAAACGTACATTGGATTTGCTGATGGTGCTTGTCGTAGTACACAGAATATCTCTTCCGCAGCTTGGGTTATCTATTCGCCCTCTGACGAGTTAGTTTCTATGCATGGGGTGAGCCTCGGTCAAACAACAAACAACATTGCAAAATACAGTGCAGTGATTGAATTATTATCTAAATCTATTTCATTTGGGATTCGGAGTTTGATAGTGAGGTTAGATTCTGAACTCGTTGTATTACAGCTTAATAGAGTCTATGCCATTAGAAATCCAGTGTTATTAAGATTGTTTTTGAGGGTGCGTCTCTTGGAACGTGAATTTGATTACATTGAATATCAGCATATTCCAAGGTCTTTAAATACATTAGCAGAAGCAATGGTGTCTCGAATGTTAAATAGACATTTGTAACAATCATAAATGTAAATTTATAAACATTTCATCACATATGTTTAACAAAATAAGCCGGTAATAATGATATATATAGATAGGAGTGTGTCAAAAAATATACATCGTCTTCGATCATAGGTTGAAAAACACCTTATGATCGGCAAAAATGATAAGTACAAAAAACCAAAAATGTCATATGTGTTTACAAAAGTGACTAGCCAATCACTGGTGGTGCTCTCTATACGAGACGACTGCCCGCGCTACCCTACACAGGAACCTCCTGAAAGGTCCTGGGACTGCGACCACGTAGCGCTGAAGTCGGATAGGAATGTCATCTATAGTGGTCTCTGGTATGTCCGCCGTCAGACGCTCTAGATCCTGTTCCAGCTCGGCTAAGGTCTCTGCGGCCAGATCTTGTGGGGCCGGCGCTGGTACAGCTGGTACTCTCCTCTCAAAAGCCCGGAGGTTGGCCGGACGCCGCGGACCCACATCTGCATTGTGAAAATTTGTGCTGTCAGTTTTGAGACGATATATAAAAAACAAAAAAAATAGATAATTTAAAAACTTGTGAAAAATGAAATACCTCTGTCGTCCCATTGTTCTCCCTGTGGAAGAACCATGTCCGGATCATTGCGAAAATCCATTCCAGCGTACGGAAAATCCTGAATCGCAAAGACCTGGCCCTCCAGCCAGTGAAAGTAACCATCAGGAAATCGAACAACTGCTGCTCCCTCATCAGGATGCCGGGCCATTACCGCAACCCATCTCGTCAACTTAGGCTCCCGAGGAGCCCCAACTGGAACTGTAAGATGCTGGGGGATCAGCATTGGAACTCTCTCTAGGGCAAAGCTCACAACTAAAGGCCCGTATCCAAAGGTCTTCAGTTGTCCGTTCTTTGCCCTGGTTAGTTGGCCCTTCATATTGGCCAACACAGCATCGCACCAGTTGAAAATGGTGCCTTGGAAGCAATCTATAGCCATCCGCATTTGGGAACCAGTGGCTATGTGCAAAGCGGCAGCGCTGCAAAGTCTGGTAACTGTAAAGGCAATTACCATAAGTTCGGGTTGGGATATGTACTTGATTTCTATCCCCCTCTCCTGGTTTTGATTTTTGCACCACTCTAGCCGGAGACTAGCAAGGGATTGGCCACCCGACCTAGTCCCGAATAGAGAGAGTTGCTCGCCCCTGTTAGGCAAGCCAGTGAGAAAGTATATGTCGGAGGACTCTATCTCAAGCTGGTTTTCTCCGATGTAAAAACATTGATCCTGAATATTCCACCTTTCAACCAGCCACTCTAAGAATGGAACCTGGCCCCTCATGCCAGGTATGGCCCAGTACTTGTAGAGACCGCATGCCTTTAACGCATCAATAGAAGGTTGATGACCTATTGCGGCCAAATCAATGTCTTCGTGTTCTCTTTCACACCAATCTAGCATGGTGAGTGTCCTACACACCAAAAAACAATGATTAGAATTCATTAAACAAAATTTGGTTGGTTAAAATTGGGGTTTGGGGTTTCAAAATCCGTGTTTCACGGGGTACGCACCCACGTTCAGAAAACAGAGCGGCGGTACGCAGCTGTTCTGAAGGCGGGCTGCGTACCCCAACCTTTTTCCCATATACGAAAAAGTCGGGGTACGCAGGTCGCCCATGGGGCACCTGCGTACCCCGAGAAACGAATTTTAAAACCCTAAACCCTCCAAAAAATCAAACTAAAACTTGAAATGAAATTCTAAACGGATGAAATTGAAGAGGAGGATGTTGTGAAATACCTGAAAGAGACGGCGCTCGATTCTGACGGTCGGATTCTCCGCAAAGTCCACGGGAAGTTTTCTTGTCAAAAGCCCTTTTCTCAACCTCAACAGTAAAATGGTAAAAATGACATGGTAAAAAGTATTTTTATAGGTTTTTTGGATGAATGAATGTTAAGTTTGTTTATTTTTCACCATGAAAGGACATTTTTCAATATATTTTTACCCATCTTAAACAGGTATGAGTAATGTGTCGTTTTTGTGCAGGACAAAAGGACTTTAGAGTAAAATCATCATTTTTCACGAACCAAAACATCAGAGTCATCTTTTAAGCTCTTTTCTGACTCCTAAAACATGAAAAGATTGCCGAGCGTTTCTTTTACACTCGTTAAAACGAAATTAAAAGACGGTCCCCTTATAGCTCTTTTTTGACCGTAAAAACAAGAAAAGATTGCCGGGTTTTTTTCGTTTCAAACTCGATACGGAAATAAAACGACGTGTCCTTGATCGCTTTTTACTTTTCAGGTCAGAGACACTAATCATGAAAGTACTCCTTGGTCGCGAGATCAAGCGGTTCTCTCAGGTATTATTTTATACTTTTTCGGGCTTGGGAGACACAAATTTACGAAAAAGTTCACCTTGGAGTCTTCTTTAGTTTTTTTTCAGACTCTCTAAAAATGAAAAACGCCGAGTTTCTCCTATACTGGACTCGTTAAAATTTTACAGTAGAGGACCTGTTCAATTACAAACAGGAACGGACCACTCCTTCTTAGGGTCCGAATCTAAACTAAGTTGGACTCATCCGAAGGATGAGCTTATAATCAAGCATATGTTATCCTCCTCAAGCTTGTAAAAAATAAAGAGGTACTTGCCAGAAATGGTGGGGGAAAAGAGAGAAGAATGAACCGATTTGTTATCCTTTGTTACAAAAGAACCTTATCACCGCTCTTGAACACGACACTTTTCATTCACCTGGGTTGGGAAATCCTTTGCCTTAAAAGTTGATCAAACCACTTTGAAAGTCTTCAACCGTTTCCGGGTATTAACTTTGGGTCAATCGTCACCAAGCCATCTGTCGTGTCGTTATGTGTTCAAGAGGTCTCTGCAAATAAACCATTCATATGCAAAATACTTGTCATCCATTTGACCATCCCTGAGTCAGTCCTTACAGCAACATTTCTTCAACTTGAACAATGATTTCGTGTTGTGGGCTTGCCTGCAACGAGTCGCTTTCTATCGACATCAGCATATTATCTAGAAAGATGACTTAGAAATCGTCAGTACCTTGAAGTCTGCATGCATCAATGGTAGGTTTCTCGCCTTTGACGACAGTTTACATCATTGACTTTCGATCGAAGGATTCCGTGACATGTTCGACATCAACCCATTCATTCACATTTCATGGATTGTACTGGGTACTTTAAGAACCATTGACATCACTGGTGGTCTCTCTCACACTTATTAACAGTTTACATCATTGACTGGTAATCAAGTGGTTTCTACCATGCTCGACATCAACTCATTTATTCGCATGGATAGAATCGTACCAATTCGGGAAGTAGAAATGAAGACCCTGGATCTAGTTTCCACCATCCAGGCTGCGAGGAGTTTTGTATTCATTATGTGGAAGACTAATCATAAACAGATGGCTGCGTCCATACTGTGTCTACAAAAGTCTATGATTGTGATGTACTGCAAAATCATTCTTGTATCAGAGCAGTAGTTAGATTGTTAGTTAAAGTTTTCAATCTGAGTATGGGAATGCCTACCTCAGCGATGATATCATCTTATATATGTATTTTGTGTTGAATATTTGCAGGTTCTGACCAGGTCCTCCGCAAGATACTCCTTGAAATGATAAAGTACTTCACCCTTCCTAGATCATAAAAACCCTAATCTACTACAGGCTTCGCACTTTAGGGGGCAATCTGTTACACTAAAAAATGTCACCATGACTATTTGCAGTTAGTATGGCTCCATCCACTGTCATACTATCCTCCTTGGCAAGTCTCATGCCTCTGCTCTCCATGTCAAACTTCAAGAAAGAGAGAAAAGTCATTTAAAGTCAAATTATCTCTGATACGCAGTTTCTCTTAGCCTTACCTGCGGGTACGCAACCCAAGTTCACAATACCTGCGTACTTGTACATTCTGTATGTAAAGGGGTGGGTGCGTACTCCTGTAAAGGTCAAAAGGCGCAAGTTTCACTCCAAAAAAGTTACTTGTGGTCATTTCTAGAGCCTTCTAGAAGCATGTTTGACGTGTATGAAGCGCCTCCAGATGGTTCATGTATCCCTACCAAAGAGGAACTTATCCCATCAATAGGGGAGCTATCCCATCCAAAGAGGGGATTATCCCATTGATGGTGGACCTGAATAACTTCCTCTAGAGCACTATAGCATTGGGCCAAAGGGAGGGGAGGTTGAAAGCTGAACATTCCTAAGGGTAGATGCTGCTGGAATTAGGACTTCCTTGTAGAAGCTTGTGAGGAGATATTACCATCTTTACTTGTTTCCATTGGGAGGTGGGTGAGCTGATCAGAGTAAGGGAGAACTCTTGTGGACCCTGGGAGGAGCTTGCACAACACCAAGGCTCAGGTTGTAATGGTTCCTTTTGTTACCTTTTAATACAAATTAGTCCATTCTTCTCAACAATTTGTTATTAATGAGTTGTTTCATATACTCCTTGGTCTATATGTTAAATATGTTTTATTTTATGTGATATTCAGGTGCTATTTAATCGTTTGATTGTTGGTGAATGCAGGTTTCGAAGTGAAGGAGGAGCTCATCCGGATCAACGGAGCTGGACTACTGCAACAGTGTTGGATTACAGGTAGGATCTAAACACTTGATTTCTCATATTGTAAAAGCATATTTAGGGAAGGATTGCTCTTATTTGTCTTGTTTGTCATTAGAAAGTCTTAGGCTTTCTAGGAAGGTCGGTTGTGTCCGCACTAATGACTCTTTCCGCGTGACACCCGATATGCCGAGGGTTAACGTCCGGGGGATGGGCGGTTTCCCTGCCGTACCCCCGCCACATGTCAGCCTCTCGGTGTGTTCGGAGGCCCCTTCCCCAATACCACCTACGTGGAAAAGCGGTGTGGGAGGAAACCAGATACCGCCTCCGCCGAATGACGTCAGCGCCACGTCTTCGTGACGTCATCAACCTGTGTCGGCCTCCTTCCACCGTGTCCTATGCCACGTCATCACCCCTACCGTATTTCCACTTCACCTGACCGTACTGCTGACATCACCCTGCTGACGTCACCTTGCCATGTCACCGCCGTACTGGGACCCACCGCTGACATCATGCTGACGTCATCACCGAAAAGGGCGCCAAGCGCGAAATCTGCAGCAACGGATGCCCCGAATGAAAAACCAAGGCAGTTTTTGATGCGCGATTAGCACTTAGCGCTAATCGCGCATCGCTAAGGGAAATAGGCCAAAATGGAAGCCCTCTCATGGCTCGGCTACCAGCAAGCCCGAAATTCGCAAATGGACAGGAATTTCTTCACATAGGTTCGGAAAAGGGAAAAGACAGTTATAAGGGCAACAGAGGGCCGAACAACAGCCATAAAATGTCGATGGGACAGTTTAAAGCATTCAAAAGACATTAAAGAGCCCAAGTTCAGTGAAAGTGTATCAGAGGAAGCGGCGAAGACTATCAGTTAGTATTTTGGTGGAAATCCGTATTTCCAAAGCAGGCAGACAGTGAAAGCCCCCAACCAAAGTCAAACAAAGCGGTGAAACCATTTAAGGCTCTCAAATCATAGTTAATGCACATCAGAACCACTCAAGAGTAGGGGATCAAAACCCAAAGCACAGTTATGAACAAATGCCCGCACAGTGCTCTAAAGACATCATAGTTACTCATTTTGAGGCGGCTGCCCCCGGCGCAGCATTAGATAGATATTTTGGCATTTATTTCAAGCATATGTTAGGTTAAAGACACTTATTGCATCAGATCTGTCTTAGATCTGATTCTTGTAGATATTTTGCTTATAAAACCACCTTAATTTATTGTTTAGAGGGTTGGTTGGTTGAGATGCTCCACTAGAGACTCGCTCTATATACTTGATGTTTTCTTTAATCAAAGATTGCTGAAAAACCTGGAGGATGAACTGTCTGCGGTGTTATTAATGTTTTGAAGAATGAATATGGAATTCTTGTGCTGCAACACGACTCAATAAGTGATTTCTACCTCTGTTTTCCATTGATATATGCTCATATCATACATATGTCGCCATCTAAATATCAGATAAAAAGATTATCTTAGAACTTGCTTGACTGCACTCTATGCTCAATTTCTGCTGTTTCTTTATGTTTTCCTCTGAATTGGTAATGAATATGAATTCCCTTTGGCTCATATTTTTCCTAATTCACCCATGTTTGACAGTTATCTAGGGATTCTTTACTGCTCCTAGATAGAGCTCATTCACATTCCCTCTGTTAAGTTGAATAAGAGATTCTTAATTTCCTCTCATTCCTTAGCCTTCAATCCATCTCCATTTAGCTTGAAAGTTGTTTCAGTGTAGCTATCTCGCTCCATCTTCCTCTTGTGACCAAGAAAATGCACCAGCAGTCCTACTCCATGACTCCATGCCCAATAGTTTGAACTTATCACACTATGCATTACCTCTCTACTTGAAAGCTTCATCCTTCCCACCAAAACTCAAACAAAACCCCTTGAACTCAATAACTAGCCTAAAATCATCATCAACAAAGCTAAATCATAAAGAGAGAGCCCTCTCTGATTGCAGGTGGGCTAGAACCTGTAGTCCAAAGATTGGTTTGTGGTTACCTCGTCCGTATTCCCTTGGGAGTCAAAGGGAACAACCTGAGTGATAACATAATGGCGACTCCACTGGGGAAAATGAATTTTCTAATTGCTGTATATTCCTTAAAACTACAAATGAAGCCTAAATGTCAGCCAGGGAGCCTTTGAAACTATTCCTGCTTTGCATTTACAGGAGTAAATAAAATCTGCTTCAGGCAATCTTCATGCTAGTTTTAAGCTCTAGATAGCTATTCCAAAATTTGATCAGTTCCTTGCTAATTCTAAAAACATTCACAGAAAATACCAAAACAAGTTCAGAATCTGGCTCCCAAAAGGAACTCACGTTATACAAGGTCAAATCCAGACCCAAATCCCCCAGCTATTTTTGAAAATCCCAATTTAATCCCAAGGAACCTCAGGAAGCTAGAGCGAAGAGAAGATTTTGCTGATTCTAGTCCTGAAACAGTCCAGCCAAGCTGTGTTCCAACCCCTGTCAAAGTTTTATTTCGTTCAACCCCTACTTCCCCTTGTTCATCATCCACCTCTCAAAGCACTCCTTCCACACCTCCATTCACTGCACATACTCCCATTACCACTATTATTACCGTTGTTCCAGTCGTTCCACCTATCCCTGTGAATATGGCGAATAGATATGCTCCGTTACAGTTGCTTGCCAATCCAGGGGCTATGCTTCAGGATTACCAAACTAAAATCACATACTTTGATGGTACTGGTTCTTGCAAACCCTTTAGCATACCAAGAAAATGCAAGACTATTTTGAGAACTATGAGATTGATGATGATAGCGTGAGAATGAAGATTTTTGTCCAAAGCTTAACAGGAGATGTAAGACCCTAGTTTAGAAACCTTGCTGCAAATTCCATAGCTAACCCAGAGGCCCTTTACCAAACATTGCGTAACATATGGGAGAAAAAGAAAGATCCCTTGCACATATTATTTGAATATGACACCATCAAAAGAGGCCCTCAAGAGTCTGTCTTAGACTATTGTGCGAGATTTAATAATGTTTGTAATGCAATACCACAGAACTTAAGACCTCCACGTGATCTTGCTTTGTATAAATTCCCTGATGGTTTTGATACTGACATGACTTATCAGTTAAAGGAAAGAGCCCCTCAAATCCTAGCAGACATGCAAGATGTTGTTGTTAGCGTAGAGGCAAATCTAATTGCCAAAAGGAACAAAGCTAGAACTGAGAGAAGAACCACCTTTAAGGAGGAACCCTCGGCCTTAGACCAAAAGCTGGATGCTATTATCAGTGGCATGCACAGGCTGGGAGATAGAGTGGAAAGCGTTGAAAGGAAATCTACATGGGAAGGACAACAACCCAATACCATAAGGAACCCAAATTTCAGGAAAACTCAGAACACAAATGCTGGTAGGTCTAGCCCAGACCATGATATAAGACCTCCTTTCCAAGAGAACTACACAGAAGCATCCACATCTAGTGAGCAGACAAAAGACACTCACATGAATTTGATGGATCTAAAGGGTGAGCAACAAATTTTCCTAACCCAAGAAGACCAAGACGACCATGAGATAAATCAATTTCGGACTAAGTCAGGTGATTCTTTTGATTTTAAGCAAGGTTATGATTCAGCTGTTTATGAGGTCCACAAACAGTATAAGTTGAGGACAAGAACCATAGATGTGCCCGAAAAGGTTAAACCAAGTGATACCAAACAGCCTAAGAAGATCAAAGAAAAGGCTGCCCTCATAGAAACTGCTGATAAAACAGTCCCAAATCCAAAGGATGTCACCATAGAGGATGTCACAGACATGCAGCCCTCTAATGATCACCCTCTGCCACCTTCTTCCTCAAAAGAAGATTTGAACAACTCTCCTAAAAACCTTTCCAAATCAGAAATAGTTCAAGAAATCAATGAAGAACAAGAGAAAACCGCTGAAAGTGCAATTGAAAAGGGAAAATCTGCCAGTCACAATACTAAATCACAGTCAGAAAAACCTTTTGATTTAGAGGTAGAAATAGGTAAACTGAAGATATCCATCCCTTTATTTGAACTTGCCAAACATGATATATATAGGCAGCAAATCAAAAGATCGCTGCAAATGCCAGAAAATAGGGATGATGTGAATGTATTAGATGATCAATCTGAGCTCCTTTTCGGTCCTGAAGTCAATGGTAAATCAGGACATGGAGCTATGTTACCATTCTATGTCAGTGTGCACATTCATGATAAAGTATTGCATAATGCTATGTTTGACTCAAGTGCCTCACACAACCTTATGCCCAAAGCTGTAATGGAAAAGCTAAACCTTGATGTTACAAGACCCTACAAAGACTTATTTTCCTTTGACTCAAGTCAGGTCAAGTGTTTAGGCTTAATCAAAGACTTATGTGTCTCCTTAGTCCAATACCCAAACAAGAAAATCCTCATGGATGTGGTGGTTGCTGACATTCCACCAAAGTATGGTATGCTATTGTCAAGATCTTGGGGAGAAAAACTCCAAGGATCTCTCCAACTAGACCTCTCCTATGCCACTATTTCAGTCTTTGGGCAACCAAAGAGACTGTATAGAGAAACACTGATGAAGTATGTGGTAAGTAGTGAGGAAAAGCCCCAAAACTTCCCTATCTATTCAATCCATTCTGATATGGATTCTTTTATTTTATTTAATGATGAAACAAGTCCTCCCATTGATCATAAGCCGTTGGCTTTAGAATTGGACACACACATCAATGAAGAATTGGTTGCCCATATTGATGAAACTATCAAAACAATCAAGGCAACCAACATACAAGAAGAAGCTCCCCAAATAGAAAATTCAAATCTGCCCACTGCAAGAATGACTGAAACTCTTAATACTGACCACAAGTAAGAAATCACATGGTGTTTAGAGTTTGATGGCTCTGTTAACAAGTTAGGAGCAGGGGCAGGTGTATGGATTCACAATACACACAACAATCATGCAGAAGGCCATGCCTACAGACTAAACTTCAAATGTACCAACAACATGGCAGAGTATGAGGCTCTCGTTTTAGGCCTTAAACTGCTCAAAGCTCTAGGAGCTGCAAAAGTATCCATTCTAGGTGACTCCGATCTAGTCATACAACAAATGAAAGGCAACTTTGTCACTAATGACAACAGAATGAGGGCCTATAGGACTGCTGCCACTAATATACTCAATGCATTCACTGAATCCAAGCTTGCCAAGATTTCAAGAGATCATAACATTCATGCACACAGCCTAGCCACTTTTGCTAGTACATGCAAGCTCCCCTTTGAGCCAAATCACCATTTCACTGCTGAGATAAAACATAGGCCTGCTATCCCAAATAATGTTAAAGATTGGCAAGTGTTTGAAAATGATGCCCAGATTAACAATTTCCTCACTCTTGAGCATGAGTTTTCAAATATTAACATTGACATGGATGCTATGACGGATGAACAACAGCAAACAAATGAAAATCAACAGGCTGTAACAGCTGTAACAACCAAACAAATGCTAAACCCAACTGTTTTTGACAATACAAACATAGAAGAGTTGAAACAGATGCATTTGGAGGAAATAGCCGAAACAGAGTCCGAGATCGTTGATCTAAAAGATAACTTTCTCCCTACCGACCTCACTCCATTAGAAGATATGTTTGATGCAAATGATGTGCCTAAAAAACCAAAAATGCAACCCTTAAACGCTGCTATAGAAGAACACAACATTGGGATAGAGCAGAGAAGCCCAAAATGATCAAACTATCTCAATCTTTGCCACACGATCAAAAGCCCAAATACGTTGATTTGTTTAAAGAATTCCAGGATGTATTTGCTTGGAGTTATGAGGACTTGAAGTCCTATGACACCTCAGTAATCCAACACACCATTCCCTTAAAACCAAATCAAAAGCCCTTCAAACAGAAACTAAGGAGAATCAATCCTGTGCTTCTCCCTTTGATTGAAAAGGAAGTTAAAAGAATGTTTGAAGCAAGTATCATAGCACCCATCAGATTTTCTGAATGGGTATCCAATCTTGTTCCCACAAGAAAGAAGACGGGTGAGATTAGGCTATGTGTAGATCTAAGAAATTTAAACCAAGTCTCCCTAAAAGACCACTATCCCTTGCCAAAAATGGACCACATCCTACAAAGAGTAGTGGGGTCATCTAGAATCTCTTTGCTAGATGGCTTTTCAGGTTTTAATCAAATACTGGTTCACCCGGATGACCAAGACAAGACAACCTTTACCACATCGTGGGGAAAATTTAAATATGTGAAGATGCCTTTTGGACTTAAAAACGCTGGTGCTACCTTTCAAAGGGCCATGGACATTGCATTTTCCAAGGAAATCCATGATTTCTTGGTTGTCTATCTTGATGACCTTACCCCTTTCTCCAAATCTGATCAAGAGCACCTCAAACACTTAAGGCGAATATTCATGACATATAGGAAATATGGCATTTCCTTGAACCCCAAGAAGTCTCTCTTTGGCCTTGAAGAAGGTAAGTTACTAGGCCATATCATCTAAAAATATGGGATTAGAATTGATCCTGAAAGAATTCAAGCCATCCTTCAAATCCCATTTCCAAGAAACATAAAAGAGTTGCAGGCATTCCTTGGAAAGATCAATTTCCTAAGGAGATTTATCCCAAACCTAGCCGAGCTAATAAGACTGTTAAGAAACATGTTAAAAAAGGATTCCAAGGTAAAATGGTCTCTTGAAACCAAGCAAGCCTTTGAGAGTATCAAAATTGCCTTAACCCAAGCCCCTGTCCTCACAAGTCCACAATTTGACAAAGATTTTATCATTTTTTCTTTTGCATCTGAGCACACCATAGCTGCTGTCCTTTTGCAAAAGGATGATCAAGGAGCTGAAAAGCCAATTGCATTTGTCAACCGAGCCTTAAGAGATGCTCCTTTGAAGTACCAAATCATGGAGAAGCAGGCCTATGCCCTTGTTAAAGCAATCAAAGATTTCCGAGTTTACATTTTATATTCACATGTGATTGCCTAAGTCCCAAAGGCTGTTGTAAAAGACATATTAACCCAAGACGGATTAGAAGGCAAAAGAGGCAAGTGGATTGCTAACATCCTTGAGTATGACATAGAAACAAAACCCACCAAGCTCATAAAGGGACAAGGTTTAGCCAAACTGATGTTCGAAACAAACTTTCAAGCCTTAGACATTAACCAACTAGACAATGAACAGGAGCTGGCAACTCCACAGATTAGTGAAACCTTTTTGCAATCCCCATGGTATGCTGATATATGCTTTGTATTGTTAAACCTGTTTGCTCCCACAGGATTGTCCAGAACCAAGAAAAGATTTTTAAAGTTGAAAGCTTCAAAGTTTTGTGTCATAGATGGTGCTTTATTTTGGAAAAATCATGAAGGCATACTACTTAATTGTTTAACCATGAATGAAACTAACAATGTCATGAAAGAATTCCATGCAGGGGACTGTGGAGGACATCTATATTGGAAGTCCACTGCTGATAAAATTTTAAGGGCTGGTTTCTATTGGCCCTCTTTGTTTGCAGATGTAAAGAAGCTTGCTATCTCATGTCATAAATCTTTGAGGGCAAAAGAAAGCTGTTACCTTTGCCTCTTAAGCCCATCTCAACCGAGAAGCCTTTTCAACAATGGGGTCTTGACTTCATTGGAGAGATCCACCCCTCTTCCTCAGGCCAGCATAAGTGGATTCTAACAGCCACCGACTATTTCACTAAATGGATTGAAGCCATCCCATGTAGACAGGCCAATGACTCCATCATTATCCAATTCCTTGAGACCAACATACTTTCTAGATTTGGATGCCCTAAGAAGATCATTACTGACAACGCCGCTGCCTTCAAATCCAAAAAGATGATCAATTTTTGCCATAAATTGGGCCACTCCACAGCCTATTACCCTCAAGGTAATGGCTTGGCTGAATCATCCAACAAAAGCCTCATCAACATCATAAAAAAAGTGCTAGAAGAAAACAAGAAGAACTGGCATAAAAAGATCACAAATGCCCTATGGGCAGACAGACTTTCAACAAAGAAATCTATTGGGATGAACCCTTATGAGCTGGTGTATGGCATGGAGGCCAGATTTCCGTCTTCCTTGGGCATTCCTATCATCAAGATGTTACAAGAGATCCACGCTGAACCAAATGATGTTCAACGAAGAATCAACCAGACCATTCATCTTCAGCAAACAAGAGAGCAGGTCTATGACAGAGTGCAAATTTTGCAGGAGAAGCTCAAAAGGATGTTTGATAAGAGAGCTAAGGCTGAAGATATCTGTGTTGGCAGCAAAGTTCTAAGGTGGGACTCACGAAGAGAAGACAAGGGCAAACATGCAAAATTTGATTTTTTATCGAAAGGTCCATTTGTTATCAGCGCTGTGCAGGGAAATAACACATATTTCCTCAAATCCGTAGAGGACGACATAACTGAAGAAGGCCTTGTCAATGGCCGAATGCTAAAGCACTATTATGATCCCTGTTGTTGAACACAACGCAGCTGTATTATATTTGTACATAAATACTTGTATTTTCAGCACTTTGTTTTTTTTTAGCAGGCCGAATAATGGAATAGTGCAGCAAAGTTTTTTAAAGGCAGAACCAAGGCAATCCTCCATTCAGAGCTCTGTCATTTCATTAATCACAACAAAAGAGCAGGTAGTTCTTTTCGTCAATAGTATCAAAAGAAAGGAGGATTTTCAGTTTACATCAGCACCCTTTTTCAAGACAGAATGAAGGGAAGTGCTCCAGTTTTGTTCCCCTATATTGTGTTTATTTCAAAGGCAGATTCTCAGGCAATTGTACATTATATTAAGCACGCAGAAGAAAGCAGGCAGTGCTTCATTTTCACAACAATTCAGTTGAAGGAGAATGCTGCTCATATTTCAAAGTTTCACACATTTAGCAGCTAGCACAGAGAAGTTTCAGTCTACAGCAACAATAGAAGATCAAGGCAGTCTGATCTGCTGTTCTTGGCTTTTCACAAGGAAAAGCCATCCCCAAGTGGAGCCACTATTAGCCTCCTATTGCAATAGGTGTTCATATTTCATGACTGACAGTTGAAAGTGCCAAATATGTCATCTTTTCATGCTGCAAGGTTCCATATTTCCAGAAAGAGGCCAAAGAAGAGGCCATGAAAGTGTGCTAGTCTAAATGCCACTGCTGTATTCCAAATTTTGATGAGTTAATCCATTTTGATGAGTTTTTTCAGCTAAGGGAAGTCCAAACATCTTAATCTTGGCTTCCCTAGGTTTCAATTTCTTGTTGTAGAATATAGAGAATGAATATCTGTCCAAACAACTTAATCTTGGCAGATTTGTAGATAGGTAGAGAAACAAGGGTGCTCAACAGCTTAATCTGAGCCCCTGGATGATATAAGGGTACATTTAGATAGGAGGACAATCAAAAGAAAAAGGATAATCAGGGTTTGCAAGTCTAAGTGCACCCTTCCTGAAGTAACAAAAAATGCTAGGTGTATTAAGCTGGGTAGGTAGCCTGGGGTTGCAGAAGCAAGATCATTTTCAGTTTTGGCCTTGACAAAGAAAGCTCATCTCGTCAGTGGCAGAAGTACCAATGTTGTGTTATGATGGCAAAGTTTGGAATCATGTCTAATTCCCCTTCACTCCCCCTAAAAGTCTCTTACTAACATCCCCCTAAAGGACCTTGGGATCTGCCCAACAAGTCCTAGTTTTACTTCATTTTTGTGAAACATCAAGTTAAATGTTGGCTTTCCTCAAAGAAAAGAAGCCACATTTCTTGTGTAAAATCAGTCCCCCACTCTCATTTACCCCTATGTCTAAGTTTTACTTTTGAAACTTAGCCTTCTGCTCTACTTTCACCTCATAAACTCATATTAACTCCTAACTCTACTATATAGCTCCCTAACTACTTTCCCATCCCTATTGCTACTAAAACTATATAAAACCCAAAAATAATAATATCCCCACCCCTTGGCACTATAGCCATATATTCCAAAAGTTTGGGGAAATATTAAGTCCATTTGGGACTTATATTTAACCCTTCCGCGTTTTCCCCTTGGAATCAGTTAACCTCTGGTTGAATTGATAACCATTTGTTTCCCCCCCCTCATGAACCATTTTCTATGTCACTCCGCCTTCATATTTCGTGATAGATCGATTCAAACAATACCCATGCTGTATAAAACCCATAAAAACCCACATTAATAAAGTTTCTCCCCCGCCGTATCAAAACACACAATAAAATGTGCGTGGGCCCCGTCCCTAGCCATCCTCCGCCTTATCCATCCCGTCGGCCATTAGATCTGGCCCATCCAAGATCTACGGTGGGTGGGTCTTTTCCTGTCCTGATATGCCGAGGGTTAACGTCCGGGGGATGGGCGGTTTCCCTGCCGTACCTCCGCCACGTGTTAGCCTCCCGGTGTGTTCGGAGGCCCCTTCCCCAATACCACCTACGTACGGGAGGAAACCAGATACCGCCTCCGCCGAATGACGTCAGTGCCATGTCTTCATGACGTCATCAACCTGCATCGGCCTCCTGCCACCGTGTCCTATGCCACGTCATCACCCCTACCGTACCGCCACTTCACCTGACCGTACTGCTGACATCACCCTGCCACGTCACCGCCGTACTGGGACCCACCGCTGATGTCATCGCCGAAAAGGGCACGAAGCGCGAAATCTACAGCAACGGATGCCCGGAATGAAAAACCGAGGCAGTTTTTGATCGTTAAGGGAAATAGGCCAAAATGGAAGCCCTCTCATGGCTCGGTTACCAGCAGGCCCAAAATTCGCAAATGGACAAGAATTTCTTCACATAGGTTCGGAAAAGGGGCAAAGATAGTTCTAAGGGCAACAGAGGGCCGAACAACAGCCATAAAATGTCGATGGGACAGTTTAAAGCATTCAAAAGACATTAAAGAGCCCAGGTTCAGTGAAAGTGTATCAGAGGAAGCGACGAAGACTATCAGTTAGTATTTTTGGTGGAAATCCGTATTTCCAAAGCAGGCAGACATTAAGAGCCCCCAACCAAAGTCAAACAAAGCGATGAAACCATTTAAGGCTCTCAAATCAAAGTTAATGCACATCAGAACCACTCAAGAGCAGGGGATCAAAACCCAAAGCACAGTTATGACCAAATGCTGGCACAGGGCTCTAAAGACATCATAGTTACTCATTTTGAGGCAACTGCCCCCGGCACAACATTAGATAGATATTTTGGCATTTATTTCAAGCATATGTTAGGTTAAAGACACTTATTGCATCAGATCTGTCTCAGATCTGATTCTTGTAGATATTTTGCTTATAAAACCACCCTAATTTACTGTTTAGAGGGTTGGTTGGTTGAGTTGCTCCACTAGAGACTCGCTCTGTATACTTGATGTTTTCTTTAATCAAAGACTGCTGAAAAGCTTGGAGGATGAATTATCTGCGGTGTTATTAATGTTTTGAAGAATGAATATGGAATTCTTGTGCTGCAACACGACTCAATAAGTGATTTCTACCTCTGTTTTCCATTGATATATGCTCATATCATACATATGTCGCCATCTAAATAGCAGATAAAAATATTAGCTTAGAACTTGCTTGACTGCACTCTATGCTCAATTTCTGCTGTTTCTTTATGTTTTCCTCTGAATTGGTAATGAATATGAATTCCCTTTGGCTCATATTTCTCCTAATTCACCCATGTTTGACAGTTATCTAGGGATTCTTTACTGCTCCTAGATAGAGCTCATTCACCTTCCCCCTATTAAGTTGAATAAGAGATTCTTAATTACCTCTCATTCCTTAGCCTTCAATCCATCTCCATTTAGCTTGAAAGTTGTTTCATGTGTAACTATCTCGCTCCATCTTCCTCTTGTGACCAAGAAAACGCACCAGCAGTCCTACTCCATGACTCCATGCCCAATGGTTTGAACTTATCACATTATGCATTACCTCTCTACTTGAAAGCTTCATCCTTCCCACCAAAACTCAAACAAAACCCCTTGAACTCAATGACTAGCCTAAAATCATCATCAATAAAGCTAAATCATAAAGAGAGAGCCCTCTCTGATTGCAGGTGGGCTAGAACCTGTAGTCCAAACATTGGTTTGTGGTTACCTCGGCTGTATTCCCTTGGGAGTCAAAGGGAACAACCTGAGTGATAACAGTAAGATAATTTAGTTAATATTAAAATAATTAATTTTAAATTAATTAATATGTAACATATAATTAATTTAATTAAATTAAAATTTAATTATTATTTAGATTAATATTAAATAATTTATAAATAATTAATTATATATTAGTTAGTTAGAGTAATATTAAGTAATAAATAGTTTATTTAATAATTAGTTTAATTTATGATTAATAATTAAATCAGTATTAATTATTAGATAATTAGAGTCTAATTTAGGATTGGATTTTTAATTAAAATTATGATTTTTTAGCTCAACAACAAAATTTCTAGATTTATGCCAAATTTGACCCATCAACTTTGGAAGCTCATAGATTGAGTTATACTTCGCCAAATGAGGCCCAGGATGGCTCATTGGAAAGAGAAAATCAAGGAGAACATTTATGAGAGGATTCAATAATAGATTTGGTCATTTATTGGGTAAAAAATTAGGCAGAAGATCAAGCTCTGAATTTAAAAAAAAAATCAATTTTTTGAGTTTTATTTTATGCATTTTCATTTTTCCAAGCCTCTTCTGAATGCATATCCATTCGTCAATAATATCCTTGGCCAATTAAACCATTCGAGGCATCAATAGAAAGCTTATGTTTTATTTTCAATTATTTAATTAATTGCATTTTATTGGATTTGTTTTAATGCCAGAAATGGCATTTTGATTTTATTGTTGCATCTTAATTTATTTTGATTTCTTTTTGCAGAAAAACAGTAGAAGAGATATGGAGAAAAAGATCTCAAGCAATGAGAAGGCTCCAGTGATTAAATATTGGAATTTTGAGCAAATAAAATTAGATTGAGCAAATTTACCTTCAATAGACTTTCCTCTCAAAAATAACTTTGAAAATATTGTAAATAATAGATTACAGAATGTAATAATGGGCTGCTCTCCTCTGCAATTCTAGAATTCTAAAAGCACTTCTGCAATAGAAATTTAGATTTGTAGGAGAGAGGAGAGAAAATCTTAGATCTAAGGATTATTGAGGATTTTTCCTTTGTATCTTGAATTATGTATGATGGGCAGAGTTTGCACTATTGAAGCTCTAGTTCTGAAAGCAGAAGTTCAAGCAATGTAAAGGACTGCTGGAAACCAGGGTCAGAGGAATGGATTCAATAAATTGGTATTTCTAATACTACTATTTCAAATATCAGTTTCATTTTTATGATAACAAGAATGTGTCGTTTTATTCATGTTTGTACACTTATGTTGATATGGGTAATTTGTCTCAATATTGTTATCGTGTATCTCTGCTCTTATGGATTAAATTCTAATTTCTGAATAACTATTTACTTAGAAATCTGTCTTATAAAACTGATTTATTAAATAGTGATATGTTGTGAACTATTTCCACATATTATTGTTTAATTATTGGATTTACTGATTTGATAATCAATATCATTTTTGTGAATTTCTTCCTGAGTGTTGTTGATTGATTATTTCAGTTAAGAGGTCTCAATAGGATGTGTTTTGGTATCCATAATGTCAGTTAATTGAACTACTTCATTCACTTGATATTAATTATAAACAAGACGTATTTAAATCCCAATACTTTAATGATATTGCTCTTAGTTGGGTTAGATCTATATTTTCCTAATTGAGATAGGATTAAGATAGTTCCTTTTGCTTGCATCTTAGAATAAGTTTGCATTTAGATTAAGTTATACATTCTTTTAAGTCCTCTTCTCAAAGAGGCAAAATTTTAGTTGTGGCTTGGCTCGACCCAAATCAGCTTAAGGGTCATTCTCTTTCCTAATCAACAAGAAGAAGTGATCTGATATCCCTGTCTATTGGTAGTTAAAGATACATCATAAACCAATAGCGATGGGGAGAAGGTAACTAGACCTAGTTAAACTAGTCGGAGCCACCACTTCAAATGGAAAAGGAGCTACTTTAAGGTTCGGATCGGGTGGTTATCCCCTAATGTTGAGGTAGACATTTTTGGCTCTCAACAGGGTCCCATCTTTAGTTCATAGAATTATTTTTCCTGTCATCAAAGTATCTCTCTGGCATATAATTCTTCTTGAATAGCCACTCAAATTCACTCTAATTCATATCTTCCTCATTTATACCTCTGACATTCTTCACATCTTCCTACTAGATTTCTGCTTTACCTTTAAGACTGAATGTAGCTACTCGAGCTTTCATGTTCTCTGAGAAGTCATGCAACTTGAAGAACTTCTTCATACCAAGTAACCACGCCTTTTCATCCTGTGATCTGTTTACCTCTCCATTAAAAGTAGGTGGCTTTTCTTTCTTAAAATCATCCGGAAAGTATCCCCTATTTCTCCTCATGTAAGGATGATAATGGTTATGATCATAGTGCATATCTGAATCAAAACTAGAATCATACCTGTGTCTATCCCTTCTCCTCTCCGGAGTGTCCAAAAATCTTCCATCTTTGATTGTGTCATCTCTATCTTTTCGGTGACCACCATGCAATCTACTACCATATGCCCCATTAGTTTTGTCCTCGTTCTCATTACTGATCCGAAGCGGTCCTTGTTGCTGCAAATATGGAAAGCTCTGAAGTATCACTTAATTTACCTCTGCTAGCTTTTCCTGTACCTATATGATTTTCTTATTATATGCCTTGCAACTCCTTATTTGTTCCTTTAAAATTCTCAATGTAACTACCAAATTGGAAGAGTTCCCAACACCATACTTCTCTTTGGATTCGTGGGGAGAGTCTCTGTAGTTAACCATCTTGCTAGCCATTTGATATTTCTTCCTACAAGGTATATCATGTCAGTTAAACCAAACCACAATAAACCAACGTACCTTAGTATAGCTCGGGGAGGATACCTTTTCTGCAAGATCAATAAATCAATGTGATACATGTATAACATAATCATAACAACATATAGAAATATAAAACATAAGCATGTGACCATGGAACTGTCATTCTAGCTAGGGTCTAGTCATCAATGCATGACCTTAACAACAACACACACCACGGCCTCATGCAAGATAACAACCACTACATCGTTGTACACTTGACCACATGCAAACATGAACATGCATAACTGATGCATAACCATCCACACATATGCATAAACACATATAATCAAGCACAAATGAGCAATACTTGAAATCAAACTTGCAAGGATGATTCATGCAACCAAGCATACAAGAATGTAACCAAACATATAAGAATGTACCCAAGAATACTGCAACGATACATGTAAGTGACATAAGTTGACATGTAACCAGTCATACACTCACGACAATGCATTCCACAACAACACATCAAGGTTCATATGACGACATCACTTAAACTTTGAACAATATCACGCAATTACAACAAGCACATGGAATTCAAGTGTGAGAGACACACATGGAACTGAAATGCATGCATGACCAACACATAGCCCATCCAGTCTGAGGGGTGAAACATGCTCTGATACCACTCTGTAACACCCTCCTCCCACATCTACCCAAGAAACTGACCGACTGGGGTAAACATGCGACGAGAGGCCACTATGATATGATTCAACCTCCTAAGTCATGTTAAGGAAGTAGAACTGATGGAAAAACATCGTATAGGCATCAATCATCAACTAGAGGACCCTCAGGAACCAATCCAATAGTTTAGACAACTTTCCTTGAGGTCCCATTGAACTTTTGGACTGCTTGAGGCTCAGTTGCTCCCATGCGGTAGGCATGAGGGTGACTAGAAACCCAAAGTCGCTCCCACAGGCTTGCCTGCCAGCGACTAGAGATCCAAATTGTCAGTGCTATGCTAACGACTCTGGGATTTGAGCCACTTTTTCAAGCCCAAAGCCCAGGTCACTGCCCAAAATTGATCCCTCTTCAAATTAGTAAAGTAACACGGAACTGACAGTAATAAAGCAAATACATGTTCAAGACCTTGACTGGACCCCTACTAGCCATGAAAGGAATTTCATCAAACATTTTGCAAATATGTATTCTACAGGAGTAATTAATAGTGTTGAGCATAAGGGTCTGATACTTAGCTGAGAGTCACTAAGAATCATTGATGCCTCAACACATCAACTACCATTCCATCCATTAGGTCATAGATACATTGATCATTCAAGTACAAGTAAAAACATGACGAAAGCCACACATGGTTGCTGTCATAAAACACATACATAACCAACATAAATAATCACGAAAGTACATCCATATAACCACATATAAACCATCCAAATGCTCATAGAAATACAAGGAGAAATAATCTTTCATTAATGATGCAAAATCCAAACTCGAGATGGGACTTCCACATTCCACTTAACCATAGAATGGCTGAGCCAAATCTCTCTTCATCCATTCACCCCCTTGCCATATTCCAAGCATGAATGTGGGATCTCATAGAATACATCAATTGAAAACCATCCAGGGCTTTTAGAGGCCATCCACCTCCACCCATCAAACAATGATTCCACCTCACGGTCGAAAATCGCAAAACCATCATCAGATCAGTCTCTATCCTAGCCATCTAGGGCTCCAAAGTGTTTTCCAACCAAGGCTCTAGGACTAGTAACTCAACCCACAACTTTTACCAGGCTCCATAGCGTTTGTCCAACCAAGGCTCTAGGACTAGTAACTCAACCCACCAAGGGCTCTAGAGAGTTTTTTCAACCAAGGCTATGAGAGTAGTAACTCAACCCAAGCTGTTACAGGGCTTTGAAGCATTTGTCCAACCAAGCTACGAGGCTAGTAACTCAAACCAAGCTAAGGAAACATGAGAACCAACCAAAAAAAATAATGAAAGTAAACCCACAATCACCATGGATAACTAGGAAATGACAAGGCTAAGTAATCCATTTTTGATCTAGGAAATCCTCTATGCCAATGATAAATCATGACCAAGAATCCACATGTATATGCCATGCATTCCAAAACTAGAGAAGGAAACATACATGCAACTCGGTACCTGCAAGCAAATATGATGTAGCTGCTAATCCTGATGCCTTCTTGCACTTTCCTACTCTTCTTTTTCCTTCTTGCTCCAGGAATCCAAGTATGCCACACCCACCAAGAATGATCTATGAAAACTCTAAGTATCCAAGAGTATGAGAGAGAGAGAATAATGAGAGAGAGCTCCAATTCTGAACTGACAAAAGGTTACCAACTGATCCTCAAAAGCCTTTTTATGTATGAGGCCTCTATTTTCTTCATTTTCCATTATTTTCCTTCAGTTTCCTCCTCACATGCAACTTGTGACCTTTCACCTCGTTTTTCTCCTAATTTCCATTATTTCATAATAAATGTGCCAAAGATGCCATTTTGCCTTTCCAAAGCCTTAGCCATTTCCTTTGCCAATTTCCTTAGCCATAAAAAATCACAAGTGATCTCGATCACTAAGATTCTGCCCAACATTCAGCTTAGAATAAGTGTCCCATCATCTATGGTTATTATTTTTCCTTTATTTACTTTTATTACATGGAATTTTCAACAAGGTTGTTATATAAGGGACACAAATTCCAAGAGGTCTAGGGAGGTTAGTTGCTTGGGAATTTTAGCTTACTTGCTGTAGGGAGGAAAAATCTGAAGCATATGATAGCCATTAAAGGATGATTATTGAGCATTGAATGCACAAGTATGGTCTATGGAATAATACTGTTGTTGGAAATTAATTGGGCTACAACACTAGGGACAAGCCCATGCTGGATTTGAAACCACAACATGGAAAACAAACATCAAAAGGTCAGGAAAAATTAATGAAAGACTGAGTTATGGTGGGGAACTAGTAGCAGTGGAAAAAAAAAGGAGAGGAGGAAGTTGGGAGACACAAATACTCATTCTCTCTCATTCAAGAAGTGAGAGGCATTCACAGAGGAGAAACAAGTAGTAAAAAAGAGAGATATCTACATCTCAAACTTGAGTGGGAAGAGAGAGCTCAAATTCTGTAGAAAAGGGGATCAAGTTGCAGGAGGCAATGCAAAATAGAGGATAGGTACCAAGCATATGGTTTTATCTAAGCGTTGTTTGTCCTTCATTAGATAGTTGGAGGGTAGAGGTAGTTGGTCTCTGGAGCTCCTTGTGCATTGGTGAGTTGTTGAGCAACGGGTGGGTGGAGGAAAACAAACCTCTGGAGTCCTTTTTGAGATTGTAGATTGATGTTTATTCCCTGAGAAAGACCATCTTAGACCCTTGGAATCTGGTGATGAGCCCCAGTATTCCAACAAGAATGATGCAACTCCCAAGGCTATCAACTTCAATTATCAACCTGAGGTTTGTACAAACTTAAGAGGTATCGACACTATATGTGCAATATACAATGTGTTCTTCTGCTTTCATGATGTAATGGAGTGAATGTAATGAAATCAAATCCTAAACTAATTGTATAAATGGAAATGTTATTTTGAAAAGAAATTAATCCTAGGCAAGAACAACAATTTGTAATTGAAATCCTAAGAACATGAATTCAAATAAATAAACCTAATCTACATTGTAAAAAGGCATGTCCTAATTGGTGTTTATTCTTCTTCAACCATTGATTTAGAGCCTAGGGGTCATGATTCAAGCCCAAGAGATAAAACCAAACTTTTTGAACAAATCTGGGCAATATATACATGCTAGAAGAGTGTTACAGGAAGTTGCAGGTGCTGCTACTGTAAGTTACAGGCTGCTACAAGAAGTTACGGGATTTTCTACAGGGATATATAATTCACTGAATGACCAAGTGTTGGCTTAGGGGGTCCTGACCCAGGTTCAGAGTTAGTGGCACCAACCAACAAATCCTTACACCACTGGCCCTTTCATCAACAACCCACGTAGCGCAGGCTGCAACCTCACCTGAAGCAGTATGGGGGGATGCTAGAACCAAGTTTCTGCATCTAGAGACGAGTGTGATGTCTTTCAGTGCCCTAGATCTGCCTTTGTGGAGAGCGATAAGCCCTTAAGGCTAGGTCCTGCAACTCTGTTAAAAAAATCTTCAAACCTTCATGAAGGTCTATGATCAGCCTTTGCATACCCTTAACAATCGCTTTATCCACTTACATGCATCAGAAAACAACCCTTAATTAGTGTTCGCACATATCTACTTAAGTTCATTAGTAAACATAACAAAATTCATCACAATCTTCACGAGAGTACTTAACATGCATTGCGTACATTTATAAGACTTTTCAAGAGGATCACACTTCATTAGATCAATATTCCATAAACATATTATTCATCAAAAACATATATTATAAGCGTAAGTAAACAAAGATAAACAAATATAGACAGGAATTCTTCGGTAACTTTCTTTATTGATCTTTATTTCAGATTTACAGACTCAAAACTACCTTGTGCACTCAGCTGTAGGGGTCTACACACTCAGCTGCGAACTCTACCTAGGCCTTTGCGCACTCAGCTGCAGAGTCTTTCTTCTCCTATATGACCCACTTCTTTTCACTATCATTGCTCTTCTATTGACCCATTACCTCAAAGATATGCCTTAGACTCTCTAAGACACACCTAGTTATAGCCTTTTTCATATAATCCCATGGTCCGTAGACCATGGGGGGATCTCAAAACCGACTCAAACTTTACATAAACAAGGGGTTAAAACCCCTTTAACTCCTAATCATCTATGTGCTCCACATCCACAAATCGTGGAGACTTTACATTAATTACAAAAATATATCAAAACTTGGGTTATTTTAACCCCAAAATTGACCCAGGGGACCCCATCCCAACAGGCCCCCAACACAAATATCGTGACTCATGCTCGAGTCACTTGGTTGGCGCTGCGATCTTGCTGTGAAGATCCCCCAGCTCTACCTAGATCATGGTGACTTCGGCAGCACTCTGAGTGGCTGCTTGCTTGACTTCCTCAATTGACTTCACTGTAGCTAGTCCTTCTATGGCCAACCTCATTGTCTGCTGTGTCTGCTGCAAGCCTTTAAGCTTGTCCTGGATGGTGGTCGTGACATGATAAGCCTATTCCAACCATGGATATAACCTGGCCTTTAGCAAGGCATCCTTATTTTGTGCTTCCTCTACATGCGTAAGGAGCTGCTTTCCCTCCTGTAATTTAGCTAGGCGGTACACTGGTGTGATGGAGCGTGTCGTTGCCCTAACTTTGTCATACTACCGCTGTAGCTCCCTTACTTCTATATTCAGTGTTTGTGGGGTCAGATCCTCCTGCATATTTGTCACCAACTCCATTTCTTGCTCAAATAATGTCGAAAATTCAGCGACTATGGCATCCAGGGTGGACATTCCTTCTTTTATTGCGGCTCCACGCTTCTCCCGGACCTCAGTCGTGGTCATGGGCTACAAATTTAACTATAGCTCTATGATATTCATATTGAATTCAAAATAAACTCGGCCAACATATTCTTTGTGTTAGGGTCCCACCCTAACCCCCTTATTTATGTCATGGGATCACGTCATAGTCAAGAGTCAATAAAGCCCATATTAATATTTGTAAGTGGTTAACCCGCAATTAATGACGGGACCACAGTTAGTTGCAAATGGGCGGTAGTATTAGATAGATGGTATTAATAAAACCCATGGTATTGGCCTGTGGTATTGCATGTATGAGTCATATATAAAGGATAGAGACTCCCTGCGAGGAGTGTCGTGTCTTGTTTTTGTAATCGATCTCTGCTCTATTGGAGGTTGCCCCCTCGAAGAGGCCTGTGAACATTTCTCTCTGAATAATAAAATCATTTCTATTCTGTGTTCTGGGTATCTTTTCTTCGTATATTCTATGTTCTGGGTATTTTTCCTTCGCATATTCTGTGTTTGGGTATTACTTTGCAGGTTAAGAGCATAACAAGTGGTATCAGAGCACTTTCCAGGGCTCGGTGGGATCTCCAATTTTTAGCAAATTTTTTTTTTGGCTAGAGACGTGTTCCGGCGTCTTTAAACCATGGGATCTGTCGTTAAGCACATAAACCTGCGGATTTGGGGAGGCATGTACGCAGGAAATACAAGAGGTGGTCACATCTGTTGGACTCCCTTGTAACCCCTGTGGGTACCCCTTCGAGTAGTAGCGCATTAGACAGAACTGCGCACGGACTGTCTTCCACGTACCCTCTGGGTATATAGGAAGCCCCCTAGCTCCCTTGAAACCTCGCCATAGATAAACCTTCGGCCGTCTTGTGGCTACAGTACACCGAGAACAACACTCGGAGAGATTACTCGCTCGTACGATAGGGTAGTCGGGTTGTACGGATAAGGGTACGGTCGATCCTCCTTAGTTAGAGCCCTGAAACATTGGGCCGAGTACTACTGTCAGACCCTTATGTATATTGTGATCTGTAGCACCTGACACTCCTCAAGACCATAGTTCCCTTTCTATCGAGGGATCACACATCATCTATTCCAGATCAGCAAGTGCAGCAGCAGCAGACATCAGTCCTGCAGCTCCATCAGATCAGCAGCAGCAGTTGTTCCACCATTCAGATCTCTCAGATCCACCAGATCGGAGTAGTTGTGAAGGGTTCCTGTACCTGGATATACTTTTCGCAGGACTTTTGGCGGCATTGACATTTTGAGGATTTGGCGACTGCAGTATTGATCAAGGAGGAGTAAAACTCCGTTAGGAGTCTGAGATCTTCCGAAGCGCTTATTTGTGATCTAGCCCATCAGCATCAGGACGACAAGCTGAGCACGGTGGTACCATTCAATTTATTAGAAAAAAAAATTTGGCGGTCCCAATTTTTCATCAAGTTGGTGTATGGTAGAAACTAGAGCTCAAGCAATGGCCAATGAAAGGCTAGACAAACTTGAAACAGATATGAACGAGCTCAAAAATATGATTAGCGGACTATCTAGCCAGGTACGGCAAGCACTCGATAAGGGCAAGGAGCCAGCTCTCGAGGAACCGTATAATGGCCATGAACACCATGAGGGTGAGTCTAGCCACTCTCCTCACGTCTGGCACACCCATTCACCACCCAGTCAGCGACCTCCCAAGTTGGATATGCAGAAATTTGACGGTTCTCACCCGTCCGCATGGCTAGCACAAATGGACCAGTATTTCAAATTGAATCGTCTCCAAGATGATTGGACTAAGCTTACGGTGGGGACCATGTACTTGGACAGTGAACGATGGTAATGGGCGGAATGGCATCAACGTCGCAATGGACCTTTTTCGAGTTGGGCCCAATTTTCCAAAGCTCTTCGAGATCGCTTTGAACAGGGATAATCCTTTTTGGGCCGTCTCACTAAGCTCCGACAGACGGGTATAGTGGATGAATATATCACCGCTTTTGAAGCCTTAGCCTTCCGCACTCAGCATCTCTCAGATGAGTTCTACACGGAATGTTTTATCAGTGGTCTTAAAGAATCCATCAAAGCTCAAGGTCTACTCCACCACCCTCCCACATGGATGGAGGCTTGCCAGGTAGCCCGTAAGGTGGAACGTGCCATAACAGCCCAATACAGCCGCCCCAATTTCCCCACTAAAGGTCGTCCCCCACAAGCTCACAACACGACTCAGACACTTAAGGTCCAAAAGGTGTCACCTCAGGAAATGGCCGAAAGAAGGAAGCAAGGACTATGTTACTACTATGATGTATTTGGGCCACATTGTGGGGCGTGAAGGTGTCAAGGTGGACCCCAAAAAGATCCAGTCAATGCAAGAATGGCCTCAACCTAAGACTTTGAAGAGCTTGAGAGGATTTTTGCGTCTCACAGGCTATTATCGTAAATTTGTCTGCAACTATGGCCGCATAGCGAAGCCCCTCACTCAACCCCTAAAGAAAAATTCCTTCTTCTGTAACGAGGAAGCACAACAGGCATTTACCGCTCTCAAAAACGCCATGTGTACCACTCCAGTCTTAGCACTACCTGACTTCACCAAATCCTTTGTCATTGAATGTGATGCTTCGAGTACAGGTATTGGGGCGGTCTTAATGCAGGAAGGGCGACCATTGGCCTTCACAAGCCAACAACTCAGTGGGAGGAATCTGGGCCAATCTACCTACGAGAAGGAAATGATGGCCATCTTACATGCAGTCGAGACCTGGCAACCTTACTTATTGGGGCAACGTTTCCAAATCCGCACAGATCATCACAGTCTTAAATATTTTTTGGAGCAATGCCTATCCTCCCCACAACAAAATAAATGGTTAGCCAAAATGCTGGGATATGATTATGAGATCATTTACAAGAAAGGGAAAGACAACAGTGTAGCAGATGCATTATCGCGCCAATTTGAGGAGGAAAGTACTCTGCTCGCAATTTCCCTTCCCATTCCAGACTGGATTGAAGAGGCTTGCAGGGAATGGTTTTCACACCCAGGGCTCTCCAAACTCATTTCTCAATTGCAGGTAGATCCTAATTCCAGCAAGGGCTACTCGTGGCAGAATGATATTCTTCGCTACAAGGATAGAGTCGTAATATCACCAACATCTACTCTCAAAAGTTGCATTTTGGCAGAATTGCACTCATCTCCCATTGCAGGGCATTCGGGCTTTCAGAAGACGTATGCTCGCACCAGAAGATCATTCTTTTGGACAGGCATGAAAAAGGACGTCCTTACTTTCGTAGCCGAATGTGATGTCTGTCAATGCCACAAAGAGGAAACTGTCAACACACCAGGCACCTTACAACCATTGCCCATTCCGGCATCAATTTGGACAGAGGTTTCTATGGATTTCATTACAGGTCTTCCAAAGTCAGGGAACAAGTGAGTCATCATGGTGGTTGTGGACCGACTATCGAAGTATGCTCATTTCTGCGCCCTATCCCACCTGTTTACACCAACCTTGGTTGCTCAATCTTTCATGGATCAGATCTTCAAATTACATGGCATGCCCACTTTTATAGTGTCTGACCACGACCTGATCTTCACCAGCAATTTTTGGCAGGAACTCTTCAGAATACAAGGCACTCAACTCAAACTCAGTACTTCATATCATCCGCAAACAGATGGTCAAACCGAAGCCGTCAACAAATGTCTAGAAACCTACCTTAGGTGTTTCACTTTAGAAAAGCAACACCTTTGGGCACAGTGGTTACCTCTGGCTGAATGGTGGTATAACACCAACTATCATGCCACCACCAAAATGACTCCCTATGAAGCAGTCTATGGGAAACTTCCGCCTTCCCCTACTTCTTATCTCAAGGGATGCTCCAAAGTACAAGCAGTGGATCAACTCCTACAACACCGCGCAACCATGCTCGCCCATCTTCGCGAGAATCTTCATCAAGCTCAGAACCGCATGAAGCAACAGGCCGACCAACATCGCTCAGAGCGCCAATTTCAAGAAGGGGATCAGGTCTTTTTGAGGCTGCAACCATATAAGCAAACATCACTCAAAGATAAGAGTTGTCAAAAGCTCTCTCCAAAATTCTACGGACCATACCAAGTACTTCAGCGCATTGGAGAAGTGGCTTACAAGTTGGCTTTGCCACCTACGGCAAAAATCCATCTAGTTTTCCGTGTATCATGCCTCAAGAAAGTGATTGGGAACAATTGCCGAGTTCAAACCAGTCTACTTGAATTAGACGAAGAAGGGTCAATCTGGCTTCAACTCGAACAGGTTCTAAACACACGAGACAAGCACCTGCGCGACCGCATGATTAAGGAAGTCCTCATCAAATGGAAAGACACCTCTCCGGAAGATGCAACTTGGGAACCAGCCACTATTCTTCAGCAGTTTCCGCAGCTTCAGCCTTGAGGACAAGGCTAGTCTTAAGGGGGAGGGCATGTTAGGGTCCCACCCTAACCCCCTTATTTATGTCATGGGATCACGTCATAGTCAAGAGTCAATAAAGCCCATATTAATATTTGTAAGTGGTTAACCCGCAATTAATGACGGGACCACAGTTAGTTGCAAATGGGCGGTAGTATTAGATAGATGGTATTAATAAAACCCACGGTATTGGCCCGTGGTATTACATGTATGAGTCATATATAAAGGATAGAGATTCCCTGCGAGGAGTGTCGTGTATTTTTTTTGTAATCGAGCTCTGCTCTATTGGAGGTTGCCCCCTCGAAGAGGCCTGTGAACATTTCTCTCTTAATAATAAAATCATTGCTATTCTGTGTTCTGGGTATCTTTTCTTCGCATATTCTGTGTTCTGGGTATTTTTCCTTCGCATATTCTGTGTTTGGGTATTACTTTGCAGGTTAAGAGCATAACACTTTGGCTTCATGCACAGCAACGACTAATTTTCTGATCATCGCTTCTGGCTATGCATCCCATCGACTGCTGACTCTAGTCGTGAACTTTGTGCCTACAACGCCTCTTTTTCTTTTAAAGCTTACGTATTCTCAACGAACATCTTCTTATTGTTCACTCTATACTCGCTGATGAGGTTGAGAGCGTGTGGCTCTCGAGCTCTCAATTCCTCTGTCACCCCTGCATGTAGTGCATGGAGGATCTCATTGGGGAGAGATGCTCTATTCAGCCCGATGTTCTTGAATGTGATAAGGATGATGCGATCATCAGCTGACTCCATGCGAATGGACCCATCTAGTAATGCAATAGTCCTAAGGTCTAGGGTCCTTACTAACTTGGCTGCTCGACTCATCCCAAATTCTAGGGTCGCTTGTTCTGCGCTCGCTTTTCTGGTGCCCACCTATATTCTGCTTGACTAGATTTGCAGCTTGCGCAAATCCTTTTGGATGCTCCCCAACATATGCATATATTGCTGCTCGAACTGTTGCAACACTTTAGTCGTGGTATCATTAATTTTATCCCCAATCTCATCGAGATCGCCCTTCGTCAATACCATGGGATCACCCTGTGACTTGTCCGATTTCTGCTTCTTCCTTAACCCTCGCTGCTGTTCCTTACCACATCTCTTCAGAATAAAAGGGGTGCTCTACCCCTCATCTCCTCCATCCCCTTGTTCTGACATTTCTTCCTCCTCTGTCTCTAGCGAAGGTGACTTGCGTTGTTCCTGTTCTGCCCACTCCTTGGAAGCGCGCTCTTGCTCCACTCGAGCCTTCTCTGCAGCTTCCTTCTTTTTCTGTTCTGCGAGTGTGCACGCAACTTTCTTAGCCACCTCCTTAATCTTCTGTGCTGTAGAACTTCCCGCGCCCTTGCTTGTTCCAACATCTAAATAGGAGGGGGTGCGCCATTTTGCAGACCATATCTCTAACACCTCCGGCACATTTGTCTCCGTCACCAAATATGGCAAGTCATGCCATTTCTATTGTGGATCCTTCCGTGCTTGAATGTATACTCTGTGGAAGTAAGCCTTGAAGGCTTCGTAGGGTACAAGGTTGGGGACAACCTTAGATGCTGGTTAATAGCCATACGGAGAATTGATTCCATAAGGACTCAAAATATTTTCGTCTATGTGGTCCGCACAGGGTCCTTTGCAGCCCATAAGGAAGTGAATTGCGCTGCCTCCAATAATCCTTCCTCAAGCAAAGGAAACTGGCTGTCCTCCGACAATTCCCGTGTGACTAGTATAATTGCCAGAAACTCCTGACAGAGGGACCTGAACCAGTTGAATTGTACGCCCTTCAAACACTGAGCAGCCAGGGAAACTATAGGCCCCAAAACTTCATTTGCACGACATTTCCTCATCACCCTCCCTGCTAAGATTTGCGTGGCTATTTGAACTACGCGGTCTGATATCGACAAAATTGAATGGCCTCACGACTTCTTCACAAGGTCAAAATCTTTCTTCATTCTTTCTGCAAAGTCCTTTTCCCCCGTCTTTCTGTTAAATTCCTTGGCCAGATTTAGTCCTTTGTATGGAAGGTGTGCGATTTTGTGGATTAGCATGTCAGTGACAGGGATAGGCCCTCCTAGCCATAGGCACCCATTGTGTACCAATGTAAGCAGCTGGCACACACAAGTTATGTTGATAGGGGTGCAATGGTAATGGGGCACCCACATAAGATTAAGTAACCCCGAGTTCTCCACACTGTGGATCCATTCCACCGTCTCTAATGTGGTAACATGTAACTCCGCATAGTAGACACGCTTCATGTACTTATCTCTTTCTAAGTGTGGAAACCTAGTGTGATCTACGAGGTCCCAATCCTCCATCTTTAGCAGTGGGATCCGCGCAAGCCGTGAACCTTCAAAGGGAACTTTCTCAGGTAGCAGGGGAGTATAAATGGTAAACTTATTTGAATCTGGGTCCTTTGTGACCTTCGCCTTGTCCTTCTACGGAGGGATATAGTCAGGTAGCTTCGTAATGGGATCCACTCCTTCAACATCTATGTCTTCTGTTCCCTGGCCTTCTTCTGCCTCCAGGTCCACAATTTTCTTCGGCTTCTTGTATTTCTTTTGTTTCTATGCTGTAGAATGCTTCCTGGGGGACTCGTGCACTGGTATTTGATTTTTTTGCTTATCCTTCTTTAGTTTAACTATTTGGGTTTCTCTGGCAGGGGTAGGTTTCGCCCTAGGTGACCTCGGTGTTGTAGGCACAGGAGCGGGAGCTTCCATACTCACAACTTCTGGGGTAGCTCCTTCAGAGGAAACATCGCCACTAGTGCTCACGGTTTCTACAGGGCTTGGTCCAAGCATTTTTTCTAGAATGAACTTCTGATTTAACTCAGACAACTTCGCAAGCACAGGGCTTGCGAATAAATCCTCCCAATATGATTGGTTCATAGGCGATAGACATAAAATATCACTAGCAATTTTTAGAGCGCAAAGTGTTCTCTGTTGGACCGACATGCGTAATTTATAGGGGGTTTTGAATTCAAATCCGACTGTTCCCCCAAAATTCTGACAATTAATGTTGTTTTGGCGATAGATCTTCAAAGATTTTTGCCTTAAATGCAGCCAACCCGCTCCTCTTAACCATCTTCTAACTGTCAAGTCATGAACAGTGACTCTAACAGTCACTTTTCTGCTGTGTTGCGTGACACCTTCCTCCATGGCGCAACTCCCTAGGATGCAACTTTATTATTTTCTGTGCTGCCCGCCTACTACGTAGTCCTTCAAACCTGGCAGTGTAGTTTATATTCCTGTGCTCTCTTGCTGCTTGGAGCACTAAGACTGTCCTACTGCCATATAGTCATTGTGTAGGATCCCCTGTATATAGCTTCAAGTGACTTCCATTCACTCTTCCTGGAAAAGGTTCTCCATTAAGCTTTGAGAGCTAAACTCCGCTTCCATCTATAATTTCTTTGATAATATATGACCCTAGCCAATGCATCTGAAATTTCCATAGAAACTTAGAATTTACTATCATATAATAGGGAAAGATCATTTACCTTGAATGTGCGAAGCTTGATGTGGCGATCATGCCATGATTTTTCACGTTCCTTCTACACTTGATGATGAAATCCTGCCAAAAATCGATCCTCTTCAAGCTCCATCATCTACGTGAGCTGGTCTTCCAAGGCCTCATGATCTGCCATACCTATGAGAGTTGCTATGCACATACTAGGCACAATATACTCCATCGACATTACAACTTCTACACCATAGACCAATCTAAACTACATTTGTCCTGTTAGCTTCTGGCAAGTAGTCCTATAAGCCCATAACACTACAGGTACATGTACATCCCAATCATTTCACTGCACATTGCAGATCTTTGTGAGCGCGTTCTCCAAAATCTTATTGAAGGCTTCAATAGTTCCATTGGCTTGGGGGTGATACGATGTACTCTTATGATGGTAGACCTGTAATCATTCTGTTAACACACTGATTTTTTCATTTAGAAAGTGCGTGTCTCTATCGCTCATCAACACTTTCGGGCAGCCAAATCTGGTTAAGACATACTCAAACAAAAACTTTGCTGCTGTATCCCCTGTAAAATCCTTAACAGGCTGTGCTTCTGCCCATCTAGCTAGATATTCCGTTGCGGTGATGATATAGCGCGCACCAGTTTTCTTCCCTGTGGGATGAATTGGCCCAAAAAAATCAATCGCCCATTTTTCAAATGGCTGCAACGATATTTGAGGTTGTAAAGGCAATTCATCCCTTCATGATGGTTTGCCCATTCTCTGACATGCATCACATGCCTTACAATATTCCTTCAAATCCTTGTGCAACGTGGGCCACCATAGACCTACGTATGCGCAGTCGCATTTCCTGTATAATGTCCTCCCACAGCCCTTCCATGAGCTTTAGCAAGAATGCTATCTCTCTCAAAATATGGCACATATCTTTGTAATATTTCATTTGCACCCATCTTATACAGATGTCCCGCAATAACTGAAAAATCTTCCATGCGCACTACGAGTTCCTTCTTTTGCTGATTTGTATACCCTTCTAGTGCCATCCCTGTAGTCAAGAAGTGAATAATGTCTGCAAAATGATTATCTACTATGTGCACCGCAAAGAGCTGTGCATCTGGCAACCCTTCCTCCAGATTATTGGGATCCTCTCTTGTTTCGATCTGTGATAGATGGTCAGGTCCTGCATTCAACCTCCATGGCTTCACAATTACTTCAAATTCATACTCCTGGAATAGTAGAAACCATCTGCAGATCTTCCCCCCCAACACAGGCTTATTGACTAGGTATTTCAAGGCAGAATGATCTATGTACATCTTGAAATGCCCTCCTAACAGATAGTGCTTGAATTTTTGCAGTGTGTACACCATGGCCAATCCTTCATTCTCAGTAGTTGAGTAATTCTTCTTAGCCTTTGATAATTTCCTACTCACGAAGGCTATAGGATGGTCCATTTCTCCTTCACCGGCTTGCGTTAACACTGCACCCAACGTAATGCAAAAGTCATCCACATGTACGTGAAATTCCTTCTTCCAGTCCGAGAATACCAATATCGGCACGGTGACCATATTTTCTTTCAAGACATCTAAGTTGCGCTGACATTCTTCATCCCAATAGAACATTGTGTCCTTCTTCAACAATTTATCCATATGCGCGGTAATTTGAGCATATTCTTTGATAAAGTTTTTGTAATATCCCATATGTCCCAGTGTCGCGCGCAATTGCTTAACGTTCCTTGGGGCCTCCAAATTCACAATTATTGCAATCTTTGCAGGGTCCACCACCAGCCCTTGCTTGCACACCACGTGACCCAGCAAGATTCCAAAGGGAACATAGAAGATGCATTTCTTCAAGTTCAGCGTGATCTGGTATCTGCGACATGTATCCAACATCAAGCATAGGCTTGCTACATGGCGCTTTACTAGTTTAAATACTTTCCAATCATAAAATTACACTTCCAAGAACTTATGAATGAACTCCTTAAATGTTGTGATGAATGAGCGAGAAAATATCGTAGGCGCATTCTTGAGTCCAAACAACATCATAGTGTATTGAAAACAACCCCATTCTATGGCGAAGGTTTTTTTTCTCCTATCCTTAGGCACGATCTTAATCTGATGGTACCCCGAATACCCATCAGTGAACAAGTAGGTGTCCTGCCCTTCAACATTGTCTAATACTTCATTGGTAAATGGAATCGAGAATTGATCATGAACATAGGCATCCTTAACCTTCCACAGATCTCTTGCCCTTCTGCTTCTTCTCCTCAACCACCATCGAGCTCACCCAATCAGATTCTTTAACCGCTTCTATGATGCCTTCTTCTAGCATCTTATCTAGCTCTAGGCAAACCTTTTCCTTATTCTTAGGATTAAGGTGATACGAGCTCTACTTAATAGGCTTTGCATCCAAATTCAGAGTGATCTTCATAATGCTCAAATCACCAATTATGCCCTTCAAATCTGAAAACTTGGTAGGGAATAGATCTTGGTATTCACGGAGTAACTCAAAAACTTTATTCATAGTAGCATCATCCCAATAATCTCCAATCTTTGCAAACTTCGGTTCTGCTTTAGTACCAATGTTTACTTGCTTTGTCTTCAACAACGAAGTGATGTCTGGGTTGTCTATTTGTGGGCCCTCGACTTCACGATGCCCTTCTTCCTCTGGAATGTTAATATTGCTTGGATCTTCATCCTCCTCTTTAGCGGTCACATTATAACATTCCAGCGCATCGTGTAGCTGGGTGCTCCAATCTGGTTGCGCCCACTCCATAGGTTATTGTGGCGTTATGGAGATAACTATATTAATCTCCTGTAGAGTTTAATCGATGCTTGCAAAGCTGTCCTCGAAGCTGAAGGTCAATAAGAACCCTTCCCTCAATATATCCCACTCTGCGGTGCCATGGTGGAGCTTCGTTTCCAAATACCAGTTCATCGGAATTGTGTCCAAAGTATGGAAGAATATGTGTACCCACTCCGACTGTGGTTTTGTCCCCCACGCTTTAGTCCATTTTTCTAGGTAATTGTGCAGATCATCCTTCCCACTATATTTCTCAGTCAATTTAGTGTTAGGACGCCCAAACCATAACCTCGTCATTCTTCTGTAATCTCGCCATCCATCAAAGCTATCCTTGTGCATACCCCACCATCGTGAGGGCGTAGAGCGTAGTGCCAAATCTAATGCTTGGAAGCGGTGATTCTCAAGGAATTAATGTTCAAATGCATCCAAAAACTTATCCACGTTAATTAAACCATCATAATAGGGTAAGTTCCTTACCTCCGACGAAGCACAGTACAACGATTTTGTCATCATATTGCATCACAGTGTGGATACTTCATGCAAATGATTCTGACAATGTTCCAACTCTTCATCTGAATCAGAGGTATAGGAACTCTCCCAGTACCATGGAATCCGTCCATCTACCATCAGATTGATCCAATCCTGGTCTTGCGCTATTCTTTTGTAGATCTGATCCAGTTCATCATCACTTTATTTATAGTGGCGGACTTGTTCAGTGCAGCGCACCCCTTCTGTAGGGTCCAATGACACTACAAATCGAAGCAATTTCCTTTCAAACAACATTTTCCTCTTTTTCAAATTGATGAACCCATTCATATCAAAGGCCCAGTCAGTTCCTAGGAGTGCAGGGTATGGATTACTGTCATCAACGATCTCTATCACCTCAAAATCATCCATCGCGCTCACACCTTCTATATTAACAGTTACTCTATATAGTTGTCCCATAGGGTCGATCTTCTATTGGTTTGCCATTCTGAGCTAAATCATAGACCACTACAACATAGGTCTCCCCATTCTTTCCCATGTTTGTTTTGGCAAAACATTCGCGTTAGACCCCATATCCAAAATGACTCGATTCATCTCATAATATCCTATTTGTGCGGTGAGCCTCGTTTCACACCCTGTCCTTGCCTTATGTTTGCCAATTTTTCTGACCACCCCATGTCCATCAAGGACCTTCTCTTTGCTGGTGTATTTTTTTATTAACTCCTACAGGTCTTCCATAGCTTTGCTATCGTGCAACAGTTTTATGCAGGCATCCAAAAACGTAGTAAGCATAAAGGGATCAACCTCTGCAGGCGCATTAGTTCCTTGCACTTTGTCCTGAATTCTTGAGGTGGACGTCTCAGTGAAGCTTTTATTGGCCTCCATAAATGTTTCTTAGCATGCGCTAGATCAAAATCCACTTCCTTCTCTGGGGCCTTGTGGACCCATCCATCCTCATCAAGCTATTTACATTTATCATCTCTAGTCATTATTCTCCTCCTTAACACTATATTCACACTCTGATATTCCTTGCGGGGCTAAGCTCTCATCATCTGTAAGTTCTACGTAGGTTGCTGAGGTTGTGTATTCTTCTCCAAAATCTTGGCTATCAGCACTGGGCATTCTTCTATAATGTGGTCAAACTAGCTACAGTATTGACATGACGGGCGTGTCTTACTCTGACACTCCCGCGTGTAGTGCCCTAGCGTTCTGCAGTTGTAACAGATAACCTGACCCTGGCCTCTACAAGGCCCTCCTCCTCCTCGGCCTTGTCCTCGTCCCTGATATCCTCTGTGTGCTCCTTCGGTGCCCTACTCTGGAGGCCGAGTTTCTACTTGCATCCAGTATGTAGGTGTTCTTTCAATCAGTAGCTCATAGTTGCGATAGTGGCGCTCATCGTTCCATTGATTTGCAGAAGTTACAGAACAACTGTTGCAGTGTCTAGACAAACTTTTGAAGAAAATGGCAATTATCTGTCGCATGTTTTCCAACAACTTGACAAATAGGGCACCATAGCGCAACCCCCACGCTCGATCCTGCTGGAGCTTCTGGAATAAGGGGAATTGGCCACCCCCTTATAATATAATTCGTGAATACAGGACAATGGTCTTTATCTTGCCCTTGACACTTGCACTTTAGACACCAGACTTCCACGCGAACCACTGGTTTAGTCTCCTTGTCTTTCTTCAAGCTCTGCAATTCTAAGTAGAGGATCTGAGATTGAGAGTGAATTTGCTGTACCCCCAAGGTCACATCCTAAATGGGCGTTGCATGCAACCTCATTGCGATTTCCTGGGCTTATGCTTGAGTTCCTATCTTCTGTTACGATAGAGAAATCCTCAGGTGGGGCAGAAGCGAAGCTATAAACCACTCGCGATGATGACCATTTGTGAGCTGCATGTTGGATTCTCGAATATGACATTTCAAACTTTCTTCTAATTCCCAAGGCGTCTCATCGACCCTCATCATGATTTCCTTAAATCCAACTAGTGAGCACCAGTATTGTAGCAATAATGCTACAACTCTTGGGGCTTCCTACTTTACTTTTATCAACCTGGTAGTTCGTAACAAACTTGGAAGCGACAGTGCTGTATGCACAACTACTAGCTCTTACTGTAGGTTGTCACTTGGTCAACTGGCACAAGATCACTAGGAGCTCAAGCCAGCTTCTATGAATTTCTAGAAGAAGCTTTTAATGATGATGAAAGAAAGCTAACTCTACAGACGCTATTCTATTTGCAGAAAGAGAAGGAAGACTGAAATGTAACACAAACCCTAGAAAACCCTAATTTATCAAACTAACCCTACTTTTTCAAAAAAAGAGATAGAAACTGATGAGATGAATGCCATTGACTACTAGGAAGGTGAATTAAATCTATTTAAACTAATTCTGAAAGAAAATGAGAAAAGAGCATCCTTTTGTATTTTTTGAGTGTTTTTATGTTAAATTATTATGCTTGTAATTTATCGGATTGTGATTGTGGTAGAGGTTTGTTGGCAATGGAGGATGGATTTGGTTTTTCCAGAGGTGGAGGAAGGTATGGAGAGGTCCTAAGAAGACCCTAGTACCCTTCTGAAGACTTCCCTTGCAATCAGACTTCGAAAAATCACTCGCAGGAAATTCTACAGGAGGCTGCAGGGAATCTACAGGAGGATCTACAGGAGGATCTACAAGAGGAGGCCGTGAGCTATTTTTGGAGGTTTTAAAGGTGGAAAAATGATGGGAAAGGGTAACTAAAGGCTAGATGAAGGTGTTGAGGTGTCTAGAGCTTGTCAAGGAAGATTAAGAGGGAACATGATGGTTGGATTTGTTCAAATGGCAAGAGAGAAGCTTATGGAGAAAAATGAAAAAATTAGGGCAGATTGGTGAAATGTTGCAAATGACTTGGGAAATCTGTGAGAAGTGAGCTGATGCTGGCTGCTTTATGGATGTATGGTGAGCTGAGGTTCCCTGCAAGAGATCTGCACATCTACTTACGAAAACTGATCAAAGAAAGGACTAACTATACCATGAAAACAGAACTTTCTCTAGCTTGACCTAATTTCTGACTTACAAACAGAAAATGCTGAACAGTAAATTTGAACAGAAAAGCATGCAGAGAGATATATTGTAAAAGAATAGGAAATGATCTAGGCAACTGAATTTGAAGCGATACATTAATCTTTCCAAATCAAGTCATCACACTAGAAATTGCATGCGAGAGAAAAACTATGTTTTTGGTGGCAGCAGTAGTGCCTTGACCTAGAATCATAGTCCCAAAAAAGGAGAAAGGAGACCAGGGCCTGCTATTAGCCTTTTTGAATCTTAGCCTATCACTGCATTAACCTACTTGGGCAACTGAAACAAAAATAGCTATGCAAACCATCAAAATCAACCTATTTTAAACAAGGTAAAATGAATCTATGTATCATAAATTAACTCATGAACTGAAGCAAAAAAACATATAAGTACAAGGCAAGAGGTACTGGGAAGCTTGGGTTGGGAACTAACCCTAGAGCTTCAGCCCTCTGAAAGAGATCAGTGTTGGCTCAAAAACTGTTTCATCTCCATTGTCAAAAATAAAAGTCACATTACATAAACTGTTCTAAAAAAGGAAGCTCAAAAATGAGCTGAACAAGTGTTGCCCAAAAGTGTGAAAATTCTACTAAGCCCCATTATTTATAAAAATGGAGTCCCCCAATAGCCTTCCTAAAATCAAGGAGCCCGGCTTCCCAAAACTGGAGATAAACAACAATCCTTCTTTACTTTCTCGGTTGCCCCTTGGATGCATCAATGTGGTTGCTTGTGCTTCGAGTTACTGATGGAGGATTCAAGGAAAGGGGTCATAAATGAAGGAGACACCCCCTACAAATCCTCTTCCCTGTTTTCCTCGAATATTTGTTACCATTTTCTCATAAATCCTTTGACTTTGTCCAAAATTGACCAAAAAATATGCATAAAGCACACATTAGACTACATGGAAAAATGACTAACCCAATTCACTCTATTAGCATAAATATAATAAAAAAAATGCAATAAACTAATATGAATGGTGGATTAACTTGAATTAAGAGGTGAAATGAGCCCATATAATTACCCATTTCTAGGGCTCATCATCACCCCACTACTGAATGGGTTGCCCATCCTCTAAGCAACTAGTCTATCTCTTCATCCTTGATGGCTCTGATAGATTCCCTGACATCCCATGCTTCTGATGTGATACCTTCCTCTTTATCATGGAATCCTTCCTTTCTATCCACCTCTTCCCACTGTTTATGTTCTTCCTCCTCTTTTAATCCTTCCAACAGTCCTGGCAGCAGTGAAGGATTGAATTTGAGGCCAATCCAATTGGCCTTCAAACTTTGCATAGAGTGCTTATACAGTAGCACTCTCCTCAAGGCTTCTCTCATCATGTTTGGGGAGTGATACTCCCTGATCTGTAGGCTATGTGGCAATGTGTTCCACCTTCTTATGCAGGCGTGAATGTAGTCATCTCCAAACAATCTCTCCATGTCCTTGAAATGTGCAATAGCCTGGGCCTGCTCATCGATATATTTGGGGACACTTTGAGGATTAGCTACAAGGTGTTGATGGGCACTGATGAGAGCCATGGGGTTTGTTGGTTCTGCTCTAATCATCAGAAGTTCATTCAGCTCTTTTGCCATCATTTTCTGTATTTTTGCTGCCCTTTTCTCTTCATGGCTCATCCAAGATGCCATGGCCATCAACTGCAAGTCTCCTAACATAGCATTGGGGTCCCATAGGTTCATATCAGTAAGGGCCATGTTGTGTAAATAAAACTCCGCCGACTTCTCTTTGTCCTCAACAGAACTATGATCACATAGATCCATGAATTGGCCATAATCCTGAAAAGGTATGGTGCCTCTTTGGGCCAGAGTCTTGATTTGGAACTGGAGCCACTGATCCTTGAGGTACATTGCATATGATTTGGTTGGTTGCCTACATTGTAGTGCCTCCATAGCCTAGCTGGACATGCAGGCTAATTGGGCTTCCCTTTCCTGTAGCTGCCTTCTTAAGATCAACACCTCATTTTCTTCCTGGGGTTCCCTTTCCTGTTGTTGTCTTATTAATATCTCACTTTCTAACTGGGGTTCCTTTTACTGCTGTTGTGTTTTTAAGATTAACAACTCATTTTATGCCTAGGGTTCCCTTTCTTGCAGCTGCTTCTTTAACATTTCATTTTCTGCCTCCAATTGAGCTCTTCTGATGCTTTCTGTATGCCTGATCATGCTCAATTCTTTGCCCATTTTTCTCAATTTGTTTTCCATGTGCCCAATGTCTTCCACCCCTTTTGATTTTTCAATCTGCATCCATGTATGGGTCCTTACTCTTTCCTTTCCAGCTCAAAGAAAAGAGGGACTGCAAAATGTTGTGGGATGATTTTCCCTCCTTCCAGAAGGTTGTAATAAGAGCCTAAATTACACTGAGGGTCAGGCTCTGGTATCTCTTTTGCCTTATATTTCTCCTTGGTATGTTCTTTTGCCTTCTTTTCAAGATTCTTAGTCTCTTGAAGCTTTGTCAATGTCTCCTATAGAGCAGTCTGCACCTCCTGTAGGACTATTTTAGAGTCCATAAGTTTGATCCTTTCTTTCAAAGTAGAAGCTCTATGGATTCCCCTTTCATAGGTAATGGGGGTTTTGGATGGAGATTCCTCCTTTTTGGTAGTAGGGGCATCTTCAATGATGATGGGCTCCTTCGAAGGTGGCTGAGGCTTCCCCATCTTTATTCTAGTGCTTTTTTGAGCCTTGAAGTACATGGATGGTTGTCTTTTCCTTTTTCCTTTGGGCTTGGCTGGAGTACTAAGTGCAGCAAGAACAGCTGCTACCTCCCTTGCTAGTGTCTCAGGAGACACTTCTTCCTGCTTTGCTTCTTCTTCTTCATCTGCTATTTTTCTTGTTTCTGCTGGTTTTGCCTTTCCTGTGGCAACCTTTTTTTGAATTATCTTAGGCTTCTTCCTTTCAGTTCTTGGCCTCTTCTTTTTCTCTGTTTTGGTTTTAGCCTTTTCTGCTTTTGATTATTTCTTCTTCTCTACTTTAGGCTCATGTTTGGTGGTGTCATGTTTCTCCTTTCCTATCTGGTTTTCTTCCAAGAAACAGGGAGAGAGTTTTTGTGTTATTTCTTTTAAACAAAAACAAATTGCAACTTTCCTTCCTTCCAAACTCCGTTCTCTAGACTCACATTACTTCTGTCTGTTTGAGGGAAACAATATCTTAAAGAAACAGAGAACATACAAAACTGTGTTTTTTCCCTTTTACAAAATAAGCAGACTACCCAATGCAAGTTCACTCTTTACAGGCTTAATTTTCTAGAGTTGCATCATTTCTTTACATAGGAGAATACCACAGAGGAGAAAGAGACAATATTTCAGTGCAAAGAGCAAATGGAGAAACTGTATATATTTATAAAAAACACAGGCAGACTCTGTTCTCACTTTCCTTCCCTTTTCAACTCAATGCCTTGCTTGGAATCACACCACCCTTTGTATATATATGGAAATGCAGAGTGGTTTTCACCGAGCCTACCTTTTTCAGCCCGAATTTGTCATAAAATCCTGAATTTTCCTCTGTGATGCTGCTCACTGACCTTCCTGTAGAAAGGCTCCTGTAGGACTGTGTTTTCACTCCTGTAGAGTCCGATAAGTGGGCAAGTTCTGAGAATGACAAAATTTGACTGTTTCGATGCTCTGGGGGTGGTAGGTAGGTTGCTCGTCGACACAAATAAGAACAAAGGTGGTGAAGGCGGTCGACTGCAGCGTACTTAAGCTTATGGGAGCGTTCTGCGGTGATGAGGTGAGGTGGCAGGAAGGGTACGTTACCCTCATCCGGACCGTTGGTCCCTACTTCAGTGTCATTATGAAACTTTTATGTCGCCTGCCGCAATTATTTCAATCATTCTTGTTAGATTCCGCCACTACTTGTTTTGAGATTTTTTCGAGTTGACTGAACACACATGCTGAGTGCACCCACTGAGCGTAGTTTGAACTGGACGAGGGTGGCCAGTTAGCTGGCCACCGATCTAGTTTAATCGCAACCATCTCACTTGTTCATGCAGTTTTTAAAGTATACCCATGCAACAAAGGAACGAGTTTAGTCACTTACCTGTTAGTCGAGAATTGCGTGCTACCGTGCTATTGCATGCTCAGAGTTTGGCATTATATCCATGGATTTCTGCTACTGGTGCCCGTGGCTTCTGGATTGGTGGCTTAGCTACCTTGTACTGGTGATCTTTGATTAGGATTGGACTCCTTGCGCGTTCTACACATCTGTGGCTGCACTGACCCTGCCTCTGGAGCTCGATTTTTAAGGGGATCAGTTGCTACTAGAATCCTACAGGATTTCCTGTAGTTGCTTCTCCCTCTAAAAATTTTGGTTGAGGCTTGAGCAGGGACTAGAGAGGCAGCTGACGAAGATTCCGTCAGTCATGGAAAAGCAGCTGGTATGCACTAGGAAAGAGTTAAGTTAAGGATGTTGCTTGTTTATTCTTCATTTTTCTAAAAAAAACAAAAGAAACAGGATTTCTGTGTTTTTTTTTTTTGCAGGGAAGAAAGAAGCGAGTGGAAATGTAGTGGTGCAGGTATGGAATGGTGAGTTATGAGGATGAATGATTGTAGTGGGTCCACAGGTCTTCTGGACAAGTTTCTAGCCCTTTGATCCTTTTCTTGACTTGATTTCGAGCTCTCTGTGATTTCTACAAGAGCATCTTGTAGAATGCATAGAGCCTCCTGTAGGATGCATAGTTTTCTAGAAAAAGTGAGACCAGGGACTGGGAAAAGACAATAGTGATGGAGAAAGGGTCTATCAGAGGTGTATTCGGCTTGGTCATGTCCCTTTTTCTTTTGTGTCCCCCCTACAACCTGCAATGCATTCAAAAGAAGTTAATTTTTCTGTTTCTATTGTTTCTTTTTTTTCTCTTATTTTGTTTTTTTTTAAAAGAGATAGTTAGGGCGCCTCTCGGAGGTTTTCACCCTACCTGCCTGCCCTGGGCACCTCCAAGGGGAGGTTTTCACCCAGGGATCTTTATTCTCCTCATTTTTATTTTCTGTTTTTTTTTTTTTTAGGGAATGGGTGGAGTGGAGGCAGAGACTCGCTCCACTATCAACACTATTTTACTCAGATTTTCCATGAATTCTTGCTTGGAGAGGGGCTTCCTGTAGATTTTCAACCTATGCCCATTGACAAGCATGGGGATGGATTCTTCATTGATGGTCCTGATCAGAACTGAACCATTGTCATTGCACTTTTCTATTGTGTACGGTTCCAGCCATCTTGTCCTCAGTTTTCCCTTGAAATCTTTATACCTTGAGTCATACAACAGTGCCCAATATCCTTCCTGGAATTGTTTCTCTTTGAGGTGTTTTCCATGCCATATTTTCCTTTAAAATTGGACTACCTCTATGTGGAGAAGGGCCTACAATCTTTGTTCATCCAATCCATTTAGCTGGAGTAACCTTTCCTTCTGTGCATGGCTGAGATCTAGGTCCAGCCGAGCTGCCATACTTAGTGTGTTGTATTCAAATTCTATTAACAACAAAGCCTTCTTCCCATAGACCAGCTTATATGGTGCGAACCCTGTGGTGGTCTTCCATGTGGTGTTATAGGCCCAGGTGGCCTAAACCAATCGATCTGCCCAATCTTTTCTACTATTGCTCATGACCTTGGTCAAAATTCCTTCTAAAGCTCTATTAGTGACTTCCACTTGTCCATTTGCTTGCGGATGGTAAGGGGTGGAAGTTCGGTGCTTAATTTTGTGATGTGAGAGTAGGTCTTCAATTAGATTGGAGGTAAACTGACTCCCTTGATCTGTGATTAATTCTCTTGGATACCCAAACTTATAGAATATATTCTCCCTTAAAAAATTAGCTACTTTTTCTTCTGTTGCTGCCTTGATTGCCTTTGTTTCTGCCCATTTTGTCAGATAATCAGTGCACACGATGATGTAATATTTCTGCTTTGAAGGAGGGTTGACAGGACCCACAAAGTCCATGCCCCACTTCTCAAATGGCTTGAAAGTCACTTGAGGTTGCAAGGGCATCTCATCCCTTGGAGTAGGTTTCCCCGTCCTTTGACACCGGTTATATTGGCTGATATATCTCCTTACATCTTGATGAAGAGTGGGCCAATAGTAACCTGCTTGCAGAATTATGAAGGCAGTTCTCTTTGCTACAAAATGACCCCCATAGGGCCCATCATGATAAGTTAGGAGAATGTCAAAAACTTTCTCCTCCCTGACACATCTTCTCAAAACCTGATCTAGGCCAATTTTGAAGAGATCGCCCCCAATCCAAGTGAAAGGGGCACTTTTCCTCACGATCTTGCTCTTCTCTTTTGAGGACAGGTGTGGCGGGAACTGTGCGGAAACCAAGTAATTCGCTATATCAGCAAACCATGGCGAGAGTACTGAGATAGTGAATACGTGTTCATCTGGCATTTGATCATCCACCATTCCTTATTCACCTGCAGGCAGATCTATTTTAGACAAAAAATCAGCAACAACATTTTCCTTACCCGGCTTATCAACGATAGTTAAATCAAATTGTTGCAATAAAAGAAACCATCTAATAATGCAAACATATACATCTGGTTTGTTCATTAAATACCTGATTGCATCATGATCAGTGTGTACAAATGTTTGATAGCCGGTGATGTAGTGTCTGAATTTATTTAGGGAATGGGCTACATCTAGGAGCTCCTTCTCAATTACAGTGTAGTTTAATTCTTCCTTTGACAAGTTTTTACTTACAAAATATATGGCATAAGGTAGCTTTTCATCAACTTTCCTTAAGGTTTCTCCTATCGCTTTGTTCGAGGAATCTGTATGAATGTGGAAAGGTAGGGCCCAGTTCCGACCTCTCAAAATTGGGGCAGTCACAAGTTTACTTTTCAAGGTATCTAAAGCTTCTTGACAGTTGTTAGTCCATATGAACTTGACATCTTTCCCCAAAAGATCAAACAATGGAGAGGCTAGCTTACTGAAATCCTTAATGAATCTTCTATAATACCCTGCTAAACCTAGGAAACTTTAGGCATCTCTTACCTTTTGAGGAGGTGGGACCCTTTGTATGATGGAAATTTTGTTGGGGTCCACCTGTAATCCTTGCTGAGAGATTGCATGACCTAGCACGGTCCCTTCAGTCATAAGGAATTCACACTTTTTAGGACTGAGGGACAGGTTCATTTCAATACACTTGTCCACAACTTTTCCTAGGTTAGCCAAAGCTTCCTAGAAGTTAGGACCATAAGGGGTAAAATCATCCATATAGATTTCCACTGCATCATGAACCGGTTCAGAAAATATATTCAATACTGCTCTCTAGAAAGTGGCGGAAGCATTGCACAATCCTAAAGGAAGGACCCGATATGCAAAGGTACCCCAAGGACAAGTGAAAGTGTTCTTATCTTGGTCTTCCAGGTTGATTTGGATTTGGTTGTACCTGCTAAACCCATATAGGAAGGAGATAAACTTTTTCCATGCCAAGCCATCTAACACTTGATCTATGAAAGGCAAAGGAAAATGGTCCTTCTTGGTGGCCTTGTTTAGTTCCCGATAATCAACACAGATTCTCCACTTCCTATTTTTCTTTGGCACTAGCACCAAAGGAGAGACCCATTCACTGTCAGAGATGGGGTAGATGAATCTTGCATCTAGTAACTTTTGCAGTTCTTCTTTGACAATGTCCTTAAGGGTTGGATTCATCATCCTTTGAGGCTGCCTGACTGGTTTTCAATCTTCCTTAATGTAAATGTGATGAGTACAGATTGAAGGGTGCACTCCCTTCATCGCCTTATAGCTCCAAGCAAAAGCATCCAAGTGGTTTCTCAATAAGTTACACAACTCCTTCTCCTGAGAGGTGGATAGGGATGAGTTTATTTTCAAGGTTCTTTTTGGGCTGAACTCCATATTCTTAACTCAAAGAGAGGTCGGGTCAGCCACACATAGATCAACTAAAGGATTGGATTGGGTTTCTTTCACTAGCTCTTCTAATGGCAACATACTAGGGGGTGGATTCTAAATCAAGTTTTCAATAATATCATCCTTAGTTTGTGGTTTCCCCCCCATGGTAGCTTCCAGTGCACACAGTGGTGCGGAATAGACTTCATCCTCGTCTTCCTCCTGTTATAGCTCCAAATCTCACTCCTATGGTTTGTGATGCTGTACTCATGGCCTAGGGCAACCCCTCCTTCCAGACCTGGTCCTAAAATTTAAAAAACAATGTTTTATCCCTTATACGTGACATTGCCCTGAGTTAAACTCGTGTATACGTGGGTCTGTGTATACCCAACCCGCGTGTATGTATTAAAACACTTAAAAAATATAAAATTCCTCATTTTCGGGCGGAGATCGCGGGTTTTACCTGCTGATCACTTGTTAGTGCTCGTGGCCCAACTGTTCCCAAACAACTCCCAACTAAAAAACTACTTTGGGAGAGGTATAAAAAGACCTCAAAGGGAAGGCAAAAGGGAGGAGAGAAGAGAGAGAAAGGTTATTATGCTGAGATTTTCCCCTTGACCAGGTCTGAAGTCCCTTGTGCCTTCTGCACTTCCCCCATTTTGTACTGGAAACCTTTGTTTCCTTGTGTGTTGATGTTCATCCACCATTTATGACATCATGGAGAGAGTCATGGAAGGAGTTTGTTAGAGGCTTGAGGCTGGAACGGATCCGAAAGGAAGCTTTGCTTGGAGCCCGCTGAAGGTGACTCAGGTGAAAGTATTCCTTTTTTATGTACTTTATTTGTCTATAATAAAAGAAACACATGTCTTGGTTCCCGGAATGAATCTTCTTTATGTTAATGATATTCATGTTTAGAATTCATATGTAAATGGTTTTCTAGATTTCATAACTAACTACCTTTCTTTATAACATGAAGATGGTTTCTTTATAAGTTTTCGTCCATATACTGCTGTGTTCTTTGGATTGGTTGTTTTGCAGGACAAAAGAGAAGAAGGGAACTCCAAGAAGGGTTTGGACCCTAAGGGCCTTCTCAAACGTAGGACCAAAGGTACGTACCCTTATCATAGAATTTGCTTATAATAGCATAATGGCTGTATGAATGCATGTTTCTTTGAATAGACAACTTTCAGTCTGCTAGGGTTTCAACCCAAAAAGCCCTAGGGGAGCAATTCCCTCCAACAGAATTGGTGACTCCACTGGGGACAACACTCTTGTTGTTCCTAGTTTGGGTATTTTTCAAGCCAATCAGGGCTCAGTTGCCTTGTCTGCTTGCTATTACTGTCTGGTCTATTCTTGAACTTTAAGCTTTGCCAGTTTCTTCAGTTTGTTTTTTTATTTTTCTTGAAGATTTTCATATACACTGTTTTTCTTAGTTACAAAGGCGTATGTACGCATGTTTCTTTAAGTGAACCCGCGTATACGCAGGTTTCCTTAGTTACAGTAGCGTATACACGCATTCTGTACATAAGTACAGTCGCGTATATCTTTCAATTTTCAAGATTTATAAATCTTTGTGTCTCTGAAGGTTTGTCTGGTAGTTTGAGTCAGTCTGAAACAGTCACTTTCGAGTATTAGTCTTTGTTTTTACAGCGAGCATCTTGTTCCGAATTCTCTCTGATTATAAGGAGTATTGGTCTTGTTTTTTGTTGATTGCAAGCGTCATCGTTTTTTGCTAAAGCACGCAAGATTTCTTGCTAGGAATCTTGGCTGCTCTGATTCATCAGGGTAGGAAGATTGATCACAATCTCTGTGTTAATCTTGCTTTTGGTGACTTTTTGTTTGCTTGACAAAATCGCTTTTTGTGACCATCTACTTCTTTTTTTCATGAAAGTTGTTGTTTGAAACTTTCTTGGAATTTGTCTTTTTGATCTTTTTGGTTTTCATTGCCAAAGCTTTCATTGCTGCTTTTGATTGTTAAGAGCGATTTTAAACACATTTATTTTTGTTGAGTTTTCATCCATTGAGTGGTGTCGATTCGCAAAAGTGTTTGATTGCCTATTCTTCAATCACAAGTTTCAGTGTTGTTGAGAGCATTTTTTGAAAAGACTCTTTTTGTTGTTGCTTTTGAAGAAAATCTTTGTGAAAATCTTAGTTTTGCTTTCTTGAACTTGGTTTTCATTTGGTTTCCTTTTAGTGAGTGAAAGTGCTTTATGTCTGTCTTAGAACTTGTTTTTATTGTTTAGACGAAATGAATTGTAGCATCTCATATTCCATCTAGACATTTTAAGTGGCAAGATAAATATTGATAAGCAAGCAACTTTCATTTTTTGTTTTTTAGAGTAGTTTTAAAATCTTGCATCCACATATATTTGTTGCATTAGGATAGATTTGCATATATTTTTAGGCATACATAGCTTTGTTAGCTTTTGTGAGTGTGAAGCATGAATTAACGAAAAGAAAAGAAAATTTTGTTTTATTAGAAGTTCCTCTGAACCCTATAGAAATTTCTCTTCATCGAAAAATGAAAAAGTGCATGTGCATGTAGTTAAGTTTTTATTAATTTCTTTTGCGTCAAAAAACACCACTAGTTTCACTTCCGTTACCTTGTGACTTAAAGAATAGCCTAATTTAAAATCAAGCGCTAACTAAAATTCACTAGAACTTTTTTTGTTTTAGTCAGTTACACCAACAAGTTTAGGATTTTAGGGCCTTGGATTAGGCGAGTGGAGAGTTAACTCTCCAAGGCCATATAAACGTCAAACGTAGGAGTCTGAATAACGAGATAAAATCCAATAGCGTTAGGAAGACTAGGAAAGCTCCGGATCTGGGAGTTAAGCACGAGGGTCTGCGAAGACAGGGAAGAGAGATACCTCCTCTCCTACTTGTCCGAACTTACCTCACGACTATTCCGCCTGGCTTCTGCGACGAGTTGGTATCCATAGTTGCTACTTTTAGGGATCTACACAGGTGGCTGCGGAGGGGAATCCCGTGGCACCTGAGGTCGATGTTGCATCACTCTCGACAGTACTACTGGAGGGCACCCTTGCGAAGCTTGGGGGCTTGCACCGGCGCAGGCTGTTGTTAGGAGGTCAGAGTAACTTCCTCTCATACCTTCACTGATAGGACTGGGCCCTCATCATCCCAGACTATCTTCGGAAGGCCCCTTAATTTCACTTTCTCGTATTTTGGTGTCTGGTCTTAATCACTCAGAGCGGAAATACTTGGAAGTTGTTTGACTGGCTGTATCTTTAGGGACTTTATAGTGTGTGCTCTGTGCTCTTAGTTGGCCTAGCTTTCAATTTTTTGAGTCTTTAGTTAGATCATAACAAAAAATTCAAAGTGGCTGACCAATCTCTTAGACGGTCTCGAAGACTTCATGGTCTTTCACCACCAAGTTTAGGGCCTTCTCCTAGAAGGCGCAGAGGTAATACTACTGGTGAGTTTCGTCCCACAGCTGTTGACACATCGGGGATTGATCCTCCTCTCGGGGGCATTAGTGGCCAAGCAAGGCCTGGCACTTCTGAACAAGAGAGGGACACTCCAGTCCTTTCTCGAGTTCTCTTTCAAGCGGAGAATAGCATAGAGGTAGAAGAACTCTCAGAGTCGTTAGCGGCTCCGAATTCTCCACTGCCATCTAGTCATCCGGACGTATTGCAATACGTTGGGACTCCGATGCATAGACCGTCAAGTCCAGGTTACACTACGCGCTTACCATCGATGATCACTACTGGAAGCATGGCTTCTACAAGTGCGATGACTATGAAAACTCCAACATTGGTGCAAGGGGGAGGAACGATTTCCATCTCCTCTGCTTCCTTGTTTGGATCTTTTGCTAGCACATCTTTAGTTGGGTCTACCTCCATTCCATCCATGAGTGGGAATGCCGAAACCAATGCTTTTGGTACTGGATTCTTCCCATTTGGCACCCACTCACAGGGTATTCCATCGGTTCCGTTTAGTGCTGCTACGTCCATGATGGGCGGATCGGCTTCATTCCAAGGTTTTCCTTTCGGAAGTGGTCATATACCACATTCCAACCCGACGATAGGATCCATGCCTTTTTCTTCTATAGGACAAAGCAGCAATCCTTTCCAAGGTTGGAATAAACCTGGGGTTAGTAGCGCGGGAACTGGGAATCCGTTTTTTGGCCAACAAGGGAATAGGCCGTACTCCACGGTTAGTTTGTTTCAAAGTATTCCTCCCCTAGCATCGGCTTGGAATCCTTATCAGGGGTTATCAACTCCTTACAATCCTTTAGGAGGAAACTTTGCTGGTTATGGAGGCTATACGGCCGGAGTTGGTCAAACTCTGAATTTTGCTGGATCATAAGGCTTGCCTTTTGGTTCAGCCGGTTCTACTGGTTACTTTAGGCAGCCTGGTGCCTCCCAAATTCCAGGACAATCTTTTAAGAACTTTGGGAGTTCTGCCCAGTCTGGGTGGAATCCCCAAGGTACTCCTAGGCTTTCATTTCTGGCAACGTTGAACTTGCCAGATCTCACTAAGTTAACAAATGACCCAATCAAGTACAATCCGTCCTGGCCTCCGGTCCCAACCAAGCTTCCTTCAGACATTCCAAAATTCGAAGGGAAGAGTGGTGAAGACCCAGGCGACCATGTAACCACATTCCATTTGTGGTGCTCATCTAACTCCCTTATCGACGACTCGATTAGGTTGACAATATTTCAGCGCACCTTGACTGGCAATGCGGCCAAATGGTATATAGAGTTGCCAGGGGGTAGCTTTACATCTTTCGCTGACTTAGCCAATATTTCCTAAATCATTTCCAGTTGCCTGTCTGCTATGATGCCAAAACTGAACTTCTGGCCACTTTTCGTCAGGATAAAGCAACCCACATTTCTGACCATATTTAGGAATGGAGACGGAGAAAGAGGCTCATTAAAGCCGAAATCCCTCCGGAGTACTGTCTCGAGTGGTTTTTGAAATCTTTACAACCCGAGATCTCCAAGGATGTCTCCATGTCTGGGGTCTATTCTGAGGAGCAAGCCATTTTTAGGGCCCAGCAATTAGAATTGATCTACTCTCAGTCTGGGATCCTACAAAAATACTTGCCAGATGCTCCTGGGTCTAAGGTTGATGTTGCTAAGTCGAAGCCAAGTCCCCACACGGATGGTATCGTTGGGTCGGTAGACACAATTACCGTGAACTTGTTGAATCAATTGCAGCAGTTGTCCTTACAAACTGCTTCTAACAACCAAGTCACATTGTCTAATCCCCAGGCTTCCCAAACTTCTTCAATTAATGTCGTCCAATCTGATAACCCCAAAGGAAATAAAAATTCCAATGCGAAGAAGAAAGGACGAGGTAAGAAAAAGAACCAGAATGGGAAGCCTGATGCAAATAAATCCGGCAACAACGCTGGTGGTGGTAGAAATGAGCCGAGAAAGAAAGTCAAGTTTCCATGCAAGTTGTGTAGTGGAGACCACTTAACTCATCTCTGCCCTAAGATTGAAGACGCTCAGCACTTGTTAGGACAACAAGGGACTTCTAGTTCTCAAGTTGTGTTAACTAACCCATTTCCCCAAGGGCAGCAACTTCTTGCTGGCGCGAGTAACCTCCGCAAGGGGCAACCAGGAAGGGGAAAAATCATCGAATGTTTTCATGATGGGTTCTAACGTCCATGTGGCTACTCGGTCACGTGATTATGGTGAATCCAAAACTTCCAAGGACAAGACTGTTCCTGGAAGTACTGACCTTCATATTGAGCAACCCCCTGTCGAGACTATACCACGGATACCGAAAGGTTCCGCTAAACGCGCGACGATTAATCCAAATGCTAGGGCCACCCAGAATTACTCCATTGTGTTGGATCTGGTTCAGAGTCCGTGCGCCATGTCCGCTTTAGAGGTTCTCCAGTCGTGTCCGGCTCAGAGAAGTGCTTTACTTTCCGTGATTGGAGCAGTCGATCCAGCTAATTCTTTAGTGCTCACTTTTGACATGTTAAATGTCAAAAAGCGACTCCCTCATCATATGGCTTTCCAAATAAAGTCTACATACCGGAAAATCAATATTTTTTGCACCGTTATAGATGAAGGAGCTTCCACATGCGTCATGTCGATGTCATGATGGAAGGCCATTGGATCACCTTCGGCTGTTCCTTCACCCACCGTCTTGACTGCATTTGATGGTCATTCTCATAAGCCGCATGGGATTATCCCGACCTTTCCTGTATGTGTTGGAGGGAAGGTCGTCAATATCGAAGTAGAGGTCATAGATGCTAACCTAGACTATAATCTCCTATTAGGAAGGAATTGGGTATACGAAATGGAAACCGTTGTTTAGACTCTGTTTTGTGTCATTTGATTTCCTCATGAGGGGGAAATCGTTAAGGTTGATCGATTGGACTATTGTCTAGTCGATCCTCAAGCAAGGTCTGACTCTACTGTTCCTTTAGTGGATAACCCTCGCCTGCCTACTGAGAATTTAGGAGTGGGAATGTATTCCTCATTGATGGGTACCTTTGATCTTCCCTCTCCTTTCGCTAAAATCAATGCCATTTCATCATCTAAGGTGTCTCCTCGAGAAGAGTTCTTTCGAACTCGTTATTTTTCAGACCCTTGGACCTTGCCTTCACCTACGACCACATTAGTTGAAGGACAAGTAAATGGAATGGCATTTCCTATATCTGCAACTGAGCTTAGATATTAGTCTATCGTAGACTCTGCAGACAACCACCCTGCTCCTTTTTCTGAAGAGGAGTTAGATGGTGATGTGGCCCCGACTTGGAGCCTTGATTCTACCTCTGCCTTGGACTGCTTAGATACAGTTTTACCTTCAGAAGAAGCAATCCTCGAAGCAATGATGGGTATAGATCGACCTTGGGAAGACTTACACCATCGTTCGTACTTTCTTCCTCCATTGCAGGAAGTAGAATCTAGATTCTCTGAGCTCTTTACTAATGATGTTTGTACGATGTCAAACCCTTTGGCTCCAACACACATTCGTGCCGAAGGAAATATGTCGGTGATTTCAAAAATGATACATATAAACATCTCTAGGGACCCTAACGTTGTCGAAAATCTCTTCATCGGAATTGAGTGTTCCCCTGAAGAAATTCAAATTTACACCCGACTTATTTAAGGAATTTCGAGATGTATTTGCTTGGTCTTATGAGGAAATGCATGGCATTGATCCTTCTATAGTTCAGCATGAGATCAAGACGTATGAAAACGCCAAACCGGTTCGTCAAAGGCTTCGGCTGGTTAACGCTAGGAAAGCAGCAGCTATCAAAGCTGAAGTTGAGAAGCTGCTAAAGGCGGGTTTTATATACCCTGTTCCTCTTACTGATTGGGTTTCTAATCCAGTCCCTGTGGACAAAAAGCAAGGAACAATCCGAGTATGCATCGATTTTAGGGACCTAAACAAGGCTTGTCCGAAAGATAATTACCCCACGCCATTCATTGATCAGATTATCGACGAGTGTGCGGGTAATGAAATTTTTTCCTTCATGGATGGTTTTTCGGGTTATAATCAAATTTCTATCCATCCTGAAGATCAACATAAGACAACCTTTATATGTCCCTGGGGTACCTTTGCATATAGAAAGATGCCTTTTGGTCTTAAAAATGCTGGAGCCACTTTTCAGCGGGCCATGTCATATGCTTTCCACGACATCAAACATGTCATCGAAGCATACTTGGATGATCTCGCTGTTCGTTCTCGAAAGAGAACTGATCACCCTAGTCATCTTCGATTGGTTTTCGAGCGATGCCATTTTTATAAAATCTGGTTGAATCCCAACAAGTGCGTTTTCGCGGTTACATCCGGTCAGTTGTTAGGGTTCATTGTGTCCAATGAAGGGATTCAGGTTGATCCCTTCAAGGTTGAGGCAATAGTTCAGTTGCCTCCCCCGTCCTCGATTCGACAACTTCAAAGTCTTCAAGGGAAGGCTAATTTCTTAAGACGGTTTATAGCAAACTATGTCGATATCACTAAAGGGTTCATGCGTTTGCTACAGAAAGGAGTTCCATTTGTGTGGGACAACTTTGCGCAGCGGTCGTTTGATGCTTTGAAAAAGGCATTAGTCACTGCCCCGCTTTTGAGTCCACCAGATTATGGTAGAGACTTCCTTTTATATCTCGCGGCAGCAGAATCAACCATTGGTATGGTTCTCGTTTAGGAGGACGATGCTCTCATGGAGCATGTGATTTATTATTTGAGCCGAGGCTTAATAGGTCCTGAACTTCGCTATTCTCCGGTTGAGAAGTTGGCCTTGGCAGCTGTCCACGCTGTCCAACGGCTCCGTCATTATATCCTGCTACGCAAAACTTTTGTCTTAGCGGCGGTCAATCCATTCCAATTTGTCCTCAGTAGGTGAGTGATTGGGGGCAAATATAATCGATGGATAGTCATTTTGCAAGAATTCGATCTCGAGTTCTTGTCTGCGAAGTCTAAGAAATATATGGTTTTCGCGGAGCTAATTTCTGAGCTACCTTGTGGAGAGGATACTGTTTATGAGGAAAGTTTTCCCGACGAACATTTATTCCTCATCTCTTCACTCGACCCTTGGTATGGAGATATCATTGTCTATCTCCAGAATTCGAAGTTTCCCTCTACTTTCTCCAAGGATGAACGTCGAAAATTACGTCACCTGGCTAAAAACTATGTTATCATTGGTGACAGATTATACCGTAGAGGGGTTGATTCAATTCTTCGACGCTGTTTAACCTTAGAGGAGGCAGAGTTAGTGCTAAATGACTGCCACAATGGAGCTTGTGGTGGTCATCTATCAGGGCTTGCTACAACCCAGCGCATCTTACGTGCCGGCTATTTCTGGCCTTCACTCTTTAAAGACTGTGTGGAAGCGGTTAAACGCTGTCACCCGTGTCAAATTTTTACTCGGAATATGCGTGCGCATCCAGCTCCTCTTTTTCCCGTTGTCACCGTCGGTCCCTTTACTAAGTGGGGTATTGATTTTACGACTTGTAATCCGCCTTCAGTGGCGAATCACAGGTACTATCGTGGCTGTAGACTACTTTACGAAGTGGGCTGAGGCCATGCCTACTTATAAGAACGATAGTGACGTGACAGCATTATTTCTTTTCAATCAGGTTATCTCACGATTCGGTATCCCGAGAGAGATTGTCACTGACCATGGCAGTCATTTCTAGAATGAAATGATGTCTGAATTGGCTCTTAAATTGGGTTTCCGCCAAGAACATTCATCTCCTTATTATCCTTAGGCCAATGGATAGGTTGAGGCAGTCAATAAAAATCTTAAGACGATACTCCAACGGATAATCGATAAAAATCGGTCCAATTGGCACATTATGTTGTATTCGGCTCTTTGGGCATACCGAACCTCCGTCAAAACGGCTACTGGTTTTACACCTTTTCAGTTGGTTTATGGGATGGAATCTATCTTTCCGGTTGAATGTGAAATTCCATCTCTTAAGTTAGCTGTTGAGCTCCTCCCTGAGACTTCGAGTCTCGAAGAGCACCTAGTTCACTTGGAACATCTCGATGAGCAGCGTCGAGATGCCGCCACGATGAATGAGGCTCATAAGAAAAGGGTTAAAACGCAGTATGATAAGTCTGTCCGTCCTCGAGTCTTTTCTGAAGGTGACCTTGTCTTGGTCTATGACCAAGATAAAGACACCTTGGGGGCAGGCAAATTTAAGCCTATGTTGTATGGTCCTTTCATCATTAAATGATTTTTAGAAAAAGGATCGTATGAGTTAATTGATTTCGAAGGAAACAAGCTGGCGGAGCCCCGAAACGGGCTCTACTTAAAGAAGTACTTTGCTTAGTTTTTGGCCAGGCAATGGCTTCTTTGTAATTTATGTATATTTGTACATATATCGTCGAGAGTTTTCTGATATCAGCACTTTTTGGTCTGCTGTGGCAGGTGTTGATGGATGATTTGGTCTATTTTGGGTTCGCCGATGGTGCTAGTCGGCACACTCGGAATCTCGCTTCCGCAGCTTGGGTACTCTATTATCCAACTGGTCAATTGATGGCATCAAGAGGCATGTGTATCGGTCCTGCTTCAAACAATATGGCCGAGTATACTGCTGTTATTAATTTATTATCCGAGGCAATCTCTTATTGGATTGACTCGTTGGTAGTGTATCTTGATTCTCGATTGATAGTGTCTCAATTAAATAAAATTTATCGGGTACGGGATCCATCTTTATATCGCCAGTATTTAAGGGTGAGGTTGTTGCAAAGATCATTTACTTATATTAATTATTTTCACATTCCAAGATCTCATAATTGGTTAGCTGATTCTATCGCTAATCAGGCATTAGACTGGCACATCAATCATTCATCATAATAAAATCAAGCATCAAAAAGTCAAACTGTATATATATATATATATATATATATATATATATATATATATATATCATAAAGCATCTTGAGTGTACATATGTGTGTCCAAAAATATACAAAATTGGGACTCAAATGCCCATAATCATGTCCGGCATATCTAATGCCTCGGCTCAGGATGAGCGTCTAAGTATGCAACTATCGCAGTGGCCACACGTCGAAAAGTGCGAACCCAGTCACGTGGCATGCCAACCACATGACACTGCATATCCTTAGGAAGGTCCTCTATGACGACCATCGATACTCGGTAGCTCAGTCTCGCCAAGTGTCGCTGGACGTTGTTTAGAGTCCGTTCTGTATTAGCAGCCGCCTCTTCGGCTCCTCGGTCGCGCCGTCCATGCCGCGGGAACCCATCTGGTCGTACTGGCCCAACGTCTGGAACATGATCATCATATCAGTCATTTGAATCTCATCAAAAAATATTTTTCAAAATTCATCATTATATTTGATAATCCAAAAAAAAAAAAAAAATCATACAATCAAAAATCTTACCAATCTCGCCCCATGTTGCATTCGGTGGTAATGCTAGATCAGGATCTCCTCGGAAATCCAACCCAGCATAGGGGTAGTCATCCACGGCGATGATCTGCTGATCCCACCAGGTGAAGAAGTCATCGTCGAAGGCAGTCCTTGGGACCTCCCCACCCCCTAGACGTTTCATCAGATCAGCCCACCGGCCCATGCGTGGATCGCATGGGGTGCTGATGGAAACTGCTACCCTGGGGCGGAGTGCGGGAACCTTCTCGAAAAAGAAAGTACACAGGATAGTCCCATATCCAAAGTTTTTGATTTGTCCCCTCTTGATAGAAGTGAGCTGGCTCTTCATGTTGGCCAGAAGAGGAGTACACCAGTCGAACATAGTAGTGAGACAGTCAACTGCCACGCTCATGTTTAGCCGTGATGCCGTATGCAGTGAGGATGATCCGTTCACTCGAGCCATGGTGAACAGGATTATCCTAAGTGATAAACTCGCCACATGTGATAGAAATATGGCTCCCAACCTTCTTGGGATGTCCCGGGCAGTATATCTGTACATAGTCCTCTATCGTGAGGCTACTCCGTGTCCTGCCCCGGGACTGTACTACCTCTCCCCTTCGGGAAAGGCCTGTGATAAAATAGATATCCTCCACTTCTACCCTGAGTGGCATCTGATCGATCATAAAGGTTTCCTCCTCGACGTCCCAATAATCGATGAGCATCTCAAGCAGACGCGTGTTCGCTTTCATATTTGGCAATTTGAAAAATTTAAGCAAACCGCATCCCCGTAGCGCATCTAAAGCTTCTGGACTGTTCATAACTTCATTGTCAACTGCCGCGTGCTCTCTTTCGCGCCACGTGAAAAGCATCCTGAGGAAAAATTGATTTAAAACCGTTAGTTTTTGTTTAAAAATGGTTCGCGGCGTATACGCGGGTCCCTGGTCGCGTATAGGGCCCGCGTGTACGCAGGTTCAATATTACCAACCCGTGTATACGCTGTGAGGAAATTTTTGACAAAAGTTCAACGGTGAAACATCAATCAAAAAACTTGTCACAATCAATTGCAAGCTAAGTACCTGGAGGATTTTGACGAATTTGAACTGTTGAATCTGGTTGTGGAAAGTTTTCTCCTTTTGCTCCAAAACCTTTGCTCTCAAACTCAAATGGTAAAAATGGTGAGTCCAAAATGCTTTTTATAAGTTTTGAAAATGTAAAATTTTTTCAAAATTTTATTTTGTTTGGCCTCATGTGACTTTTAACTTGGGAGCTTGGAATGTCAAGAATGGTTTGTTTTTCAGGACATTTTGGACATTTTTCAGTTTGGAGACGGTTCCATGACTGCTGACCCGTCATGGCAGGTATTGTTTTCTCACTGGCATATAGGTTAGGGACACCATTTTTTCCGTTGCATTATGCATACTAGCCTCCATTTGCCAATACATCTGCCATAGGGTCGATCCCATCGTGTTATGGTTCGTAAGCATTTTCACTCGCCGATTCTTTAAATCATGACACGACGGTAGAGCCATCCTTTACATGGGCATCGTAGTTAGCACCTCACTGACATTTGTTGCCCATGCTGCTCCATTGAGTAGGCTCGGGAGTCCTCTGTAGTCCCGCCATGACTTATGCGTTGAAGACTCATTCCTCTTAGCTTCTCTGCTTTATTCTGGCCTTATACCCTAGAGGCTCCTTTGTGTTGAGTTGTACTACTGCATTGCATGTTGACCACTTGCACCTTTTGGCCTAGAGCCGGCTTCACTTGGACTCGTGTTTAAGCCAACTTTTGACCATGACAACTGCAAAATCAACCTTGCATACCTTTGACTTCTGCAGCTTGACACACCTTGACCCGTGGAAGGAACACACCTTTGAGTGTCACTGACCAGTTTTCACCTCCCTGCATTCAATGAGCATAGGAACATTCCATTCCTAGGAACTAGATCATCTGTTTCACCAACACTTGTTCTTTCCACTGTACCATAGCATTCTTTTATTCTTTTCCAGCTTAACAGAAAAAGACAAAAAAATTAAATATTCCAAAAAAGAGCGGGAACGGGACAATATTTCCATTTATTGTTGGCAGCTAGATTCAGTCGTGTCGCCCTTAAACAAAGCACTCAAAACAAAGTCTCCTCCGTATGGGTGGGATTTAGTTTGACTTAGGTACACCATAACCTTGTTATTGAGTTAGTTCTCCCCCGATTGGTTATCTCTTCCAATCATATGGAGGGTTCGTTCGTGCCCCCTGCATGACGAACTTATACAGAGTCATCATATGCTGCCACATAGTCACATTGAGTCGTGCTTTTGTTCAAGGGAAGTTAGCCTGAGTCGGCCTTTCTGTGGTGTCTCTTAACTCATTTTTCAGTCAGCCATCCCTGGTTGTCAGTGTTATGTCTATCATCACATCAGCTATATTGGTCCTTTACTCGTGTCGGTTTGAGAAGGTCCCCATTGACTTCTTGCTGGCGGGTCTTGTCCTTATCGATGACGACATCTTGCTTTGAGGACAGGCCTAGAGCTGCACCCTGGCCCTATTTTCAATATTGATAGGTCACCTTGTGCTCAGCATCGATCAGTATCATGGGTCTTTGACTGAGTGGCTTCCCTTGTGTTCGACATCAGCTTACATTATCACAAATTGGGATTCATGCAGTACCTTGGTTTCCATTTGACCCTATTGGTGGATACCTCGCCTCTGTGTCAACTTTCATTATTGGTTGGTTCAGAGGGTTTCTGTCGTGCGCTAGCCACATCTTGTGTACGCCGGAAATGTACTTCGGTTCGGTTACTACATCTTTTTCGTCCGATTCCTTCCACATTATTGGCCTATGGGTTACACTCGCACTAGATTGATGAAGGATGCCTTAATTCCTTCCTTCTAGCGGATCTTTCCCTATCGACTCCGACTCATTGCTCTGGGGCAAAGATCTAGAGTCCATTTGGCAGTACCTTGGGGTTTGCAGTCATTAGTGGTAGATCCTTCGCTATCGACAGTGGGAAACCACCATTGTCTCCTGATCGATAGATTCTTACAGGTGTTCGACTCCAACTCATCTATTCACGCTTGTTAGATTGTACTGGGTACCTTGACGCTCATTATCATTATCGGTGAGTAGTCTCGCGTTTGTTAACAGTATACATAAATGACCGGTAATCAAACGATTTCTCACATGGTCGACTTCAGATCATTTATTCCCATGGTGTAGAAATGTACCACGGCGGTTGGTGAAGACCTCAGGTTGTATCAGCATTCATTGGTTCACTTGACAGTTGCTCCTGTTGCTGCTAGTTGATACCACTCCACTTTATATGTTGCAGTCAGTCATGGCGACATTCTATATCTGGCACCTGAGTTTGCAGTGTAGTACCATCCTATTCCATCATGTTCAGTTGGTACCTTTTGGGATCCGTCTTTGATATCAGTGATCCGTTTCATCTTTCAGCATCATTGACTGTCTTATATGTGATATTCAGACATGTACTTGCTCATCATGATCAGATGATCCATTATGTATTTTTCAGTCATTTATACTTGTATACTTAGTGGATCCGCTTGTACTTGATATGCGGACATGCTTTACTTTTTCTAAGCATGGGTATGCCCGCCTCAGACAGTGTTTCTTTATCTCCTTTGGTGGCTTGGCAGGCTGAATTCTGGTGAAGTCCTCCTCGGTTTTTGACAGACTTCCTTTCCATGTACTTGCATAATATATTTCGGCCATCATGTACCCCTTATGACCTCATATATTAGGGGACATCTGTTATAGCTCCAAATCTCACTCCTATGGTTTGTGATGCTGTACTCATGGCCTAGGGCAACCCCTCCTTCCAGACCTGGTCCTAAAATTTAAAAAACAGTGTTTTATCCCTTATACGCGACATTGCCCTGAGTTAAACGCGTGTATACGTGGGTCTGTGTATACCCAACCCGCGTGTATGTATTAAAACACTTTAAAAAATATAAAATTCCTCATTTTCAGGTGGAGATCGCGGGTTTTACCTGCAGATCACCTGTTAGTGCCCGTGGCTCAACTGTTCCCAACCAACTCCAAACTAAAAAACTACTTTGGGAGAGGTATAAAAAGACCTCAAAGGGAAGGCCAAAGGGAGGAGAGAAGAGAGAGAAAGGTTATTATGCTGAGATTTTCCCCTTGACCAGGTCTGAAGTCCCTTGTGCCTTCTGCACTTCCCCCATTTTGTACTGGAAACCTTTGTTTCCTTGTGTGTTGATGTTCATCCACCATTTATGACATCACAGAGAGAGTCATGGAAGGAGTTTGTTAGAGGCTTGAGGTTGGAACGGATCCGGAAGGAAGCTTTGCTTGGAGCCTGCTGAAGGTGACTCAGGTGAAAATATTCCTTTTTTATGTACTTTATTTGTCTATAATAAAAGAAACACATGTCTTGGTTCCCGAAATGAAACTTCTTTATGTTAATGATATTCATGTTTAGAATTCATATGTAAATGGTTGTTTGGATTTCATAACTAACTACCTTTCTTTATAACATGAAGATGGTTTCTTTATAAGTTTTTGTTCATATACTGCTGTGTTCTTTGGATTGGTTGTTTTGCAGGACAAAAGAGAAGAAGGGAACTCCAAGAAGGGTTTGGACCCTAAGGGCCTTCTCAAACGTAGTACCAAAGGTACGTACCCTTATCATAGAATTTGCTTATAATAGCATAATGGCTGTATGAATGCATGTTTCTTTGAATAGACAAATTTCAGTCTGCTAGGGTTTCAACCCAAAAAGCCCTAGGGGAGCAATTCCCTCCAACAGAATTGGTGACTCCACTGGGGACAACACTCTTGTTGTTCCTAGTTTGGGTATTTTTCAAGCCAATCAGGGCTCAGATGCCTTGTCTGCTTGTTGTCACTGTCTGGTCTGTTCTTGAACTTTAAGCTTTGCCAGTTTCTTCAGTTTGTTTTTTTATTTTTCTTGAAGCTTTTCATATACAGTGTTTTTCTTAGTTACAGAGGCGTATGTACGCATGTTTCTTTAAGCGAACCTGCGAATACGCAGGTTTCCTTAGTTACAGTAGCGTATACACGCATTCTGTACATAAGTACAGTCACGTATATCTTTCAATTTTCAAGATTTGTAAATCTTTGTGTCTCTGAAGGTTTGTTTGGTAGTTTGAGTCAGTCTGAAACAGTCACTTTCGAGTATTAGTCTTTTTTTTACAGCGAGCGTCTTGTTCCGAATTCTCTCTGATTATAAGGAGTATTGGTCTTGTTTTTTGTTGATTGCAAGCGTCATCGTTTTTTGCTAAAGCACGCAAGATTTCTTGCTAGGAATCTTGGCTGCTCTGATTCATCAGGGTAGGAAGATTGATCACAATCTCTGTGTTAATCTTGCTTTTGGTGACTTTTTGTTTGCTTGACAAAATCGCTTTCTGCGACCATCTACTTCTTTGTTTCATGAAAGTTGTTGTTTGACACTTTCTTGGAATTTGTCTTTTTGATCTTTTTGGTTTTCATTGCCAAAGCTTTCATTGCTGCTTTTGATTGTTAAGAGCGATTTTAAACACATTTATTTTTGTTGAGTTTTCATCCATTGAGTGGTGTCGATTCGCAAAAGTGTTTGATTGCCTATTCTTCAATCTCAAGTTTCAGTGTTGATTGAGAGCATTTTTTGAAAATACTCTTTTTGTTGTTGCTTTTGAAGAAAATCTTTGTGAAAATCTTAGTTTTGCTTTCTTGAACTTGGTTTTCATTTGGTTTCCTTTTAGTGAGTAAAAGTGCTTTATGTTTGTCTTAGAACTTGTTTTTAGTGTTTAGACGAAATGAATTGTAGCATCTCATATTCCATCTAGACATTTTAAGTGGCAAGATAAAGATTGATAAGCAAGCAACTTTCATTTTTTGTTTTTTAGAGTAGTTTTAAAATCTTGCATCCACATATATTTGTTGCATTAGGATAGATTTGCATATCTTTTTAGGAATACACAGCTTTGTTAGCTTTTGTGAGTGTGAAGCGTGAATTAATGAAAAGAAAAGAAAATTTTGTTTTATTAGAAGTTCCTCTGAACCCTATAGAAATTGCTCTTCATTGAAAAACGAAAAAGTGCATGTGCATGTAGTTAAGTTTTTATTAATTTCTTTTGCGTCAAAAAACACCACTAGTTTCACTTCCGTCACCTTGTGACTTAAAGAACAGCCTAATTTAAAATCAAGCGCTAACTAAAATTCACTAGAACTTTTTTTGTTTTAGTCAGTTACACCAACAAGTTTAGGATTTTAGGGCCTTGGATTAGGCGAGTGGAGAGTTAACTCTCCAAGGCCATATAAACGTCAAACGTAGGAGTCTGAATAACGAGAGAAAACCCAATAGCGTTAGGAAGACCAGGAAAGCTCCAAATCTAGGAGTTAAGCACGAGGGTCTGCGAAGACAGGGAAGAGAGATACCCCCTCTCCTACTTGTCCGAACTTACCTCACAACTATTCCGCCTGGCGTCTGCGACGAGTTGGTATCCATAGTTGTTACTCCTAGGGATCTACACAGGTGGCTACGGAGGGGAATCCCGTGGCACCTGAGGTCGACATTGCATCACTCTCGACAATACTACTGGAGGGCACCCTTGTGAAGCTTGGGGGCTTGCACCGACGTAGGCTGTTGTTAGGAGGTCAGCGTAACTTCCTCTCATACCTTCGCTGATAGGACTGGGCCCTCATCATCCCAGACTATCTTCGGAAGGCCCTTTAATTTCACTTTCTCGTATTTTGGTGTCCGGTCTTAATCACCCGGAGCGGAAATACTTGGAAGTTGTTTGACTGGCTGTATCTTTAGGGACTTTATAGTGTGTTCTCTGTGCTCTTAGTTGGCCTAGCTTTCAATTTTTTGAGTCTTTAGTTAGATCATAACAAAAAATTCAAAGTGGCTGACCGATCTCTTAGATGGTCTCAAAGACTTCATGGTCTTTCGCCACCAAGTTTAGAGCCTTCTCCTAGAAGGCGTAGAGGTAATACTACTGGTGGGAATCCTTATCAGGGGTTATCAACTCCTTACAATCCTTTAGGAGGAAAATTTTCTGGCTATGGAGGCTATACGGCTGGAGTTGGTCAAACTCCGAATTTTGCTGGATCATAAGGCTTACCTTTTGGTTCAGCCGGTTCTACTGGTTACTTCGGGCAGCCTGGTGCCTCCCAAATTCCAGGACAATCTTTTCAGAACTTTGGGAGTTCTGCCCAGTCTGGGTGGAATCCCCAAGGTCCTCCTAGGCTTCCATTTCTGGCAACGTTGAAGTTGCCAGATCTCACTAAGTTAACAAATGACCCAATCAAGTACAATCCGGCCTGGCCTCTGGTCCCAACCAAACTCCCTTCAGACATTCCAAAATTCGAAGGGAAGAGTGGTGAAGACCCAGGCGACCATGTAACCACATTCCATTTGTGGTGCTCATCTAACTCCCTTATCGACGACTCGATTAGGTTGAGACTATTTCAGCGCACCTTGACTGGCAATGTGGCCAAATGGTATATAGAGTTGCCAGGGGGCAGCTTTACATCTTTCGCTGACTTAACCAATATTTTCTTAAATCATTTCCAGTTTCTTGTCCGCTATGATGCCGGAACTGAAATTCTGGCCACTTTTCGTCAGGATAAGGAAACCCACATTTCTGACCATATTCAGGAATGGAGACGGAGAAAGAGGCTCATTAAAGCCGAAATCCCTCCGGAGTACCGTCTCGAGTGGTTTTTGAAATCTTTACAACTCGAGATCTCCAAGGATGTCTCCATGTCTGGGGTCTATTCTGAGGAGCAAGCCATTTTTAGGGCCCAGCAATTAGAATTGATCTACTCTCAGTCTGGGATCCTACAAAAATACTTGCCAGATGCTCCTGGGTCTAAGGTTGATGTTGATAAGTCGAAGCCAGGTCCCCACGCAGATGGTATCGTTGGGTCGGTAGACACAACTACCGTGAACTTGTTGAATCAATTGCGGCAGTTGTCCTTACAAACTGCTTCTAACAACCAAGTCACATCGTCTAATCCCCCGGCTTCCCAAACTTCTTCAATTAATGCCGTCCAATCTGATAACCCCAAAGGAAATCAAAATTCCAATGGGAAGAAGAAAGGACGAGGTAAGAAAAAGAACCAGAATGGGAAGCCTGATGCAAATAAATCCGACAACAACGCTGGTGGTGGTAGAAATGAGCCGAGAAAGATAGTCAAGTTTCCATGCAAGTTGTGCAGTGGAGACCACTTAACTCATCTCTGCCCTAAGATTGAAGACGCTCAGTGCTTGTTAGGACAGCAAGGGACTTCTAGTTCTCAAGTTGTGTTAACTAAACCGTTTCCCCAAGGGCAGCAACTTCTTGCTGGCGCGAGTTCAAACCCTAGAACCTCCGCCGGGGGCAACCAGGAAGGGGAAAAATCATCGAATGTTTCATGATGGGTTCTAACGTCCATATGGCTACTTGGTCACGTGATTATGGTGAAGCCGAAACTTCCAAGGACAAGACTGTTCCTGGAAGTACTGACCTTCATATTGAGCGACCCCCTGTCGAGACTATACCACGGATACCGAAAGGTTCCGCTAAACGCGCGACGATTAATCCTAATGCTAGGGCCACCCAGAATTACTCCATTGTGGAGGATCTGGCTCAGAGTCCGTGCACCATGTCTGCTTTAGAGGTTCTCCAGTCGTGTCCGGCTCAGAGAAGTGCTTTACTTTCCGCGATTGGAGCAGTTGATCCAGCTAATTCTTTAGTGCTCACTTTTGACATGTTAAATGTCAAAAAGTGACTCCCTCATCATATGGCTTTCCAAATAAAGTCTACATACCAGAAAATCAATATTTTTCACACCATTATAGATGAAGGAGCTTCCACATGCGTCATGTCGATGTCATGCTGGAAGGCTATTGGATCACCTTCGGCTGTTCCTTCACCCACCGTCTTGACTGCATTTGATGGTCATTCTCATAAGCCGCATGGGATTATCCCGGCCTTTCCTATATGTGTTGGAGGGAAGGTCGTCAATATCGAAGTAGAGGTCATAGATGCTAACCTAGACTATAATCTCCTATTAGGAAGGAATTGGGTATACGAAATGGACGCCGTTGTTTCGACTCTGTTTCGTGTCATTTTCTTTCCTCATGAGGGGAAAATCGTTAAGGTTGATCAATTGGACTATTGTCCAGTCGATCCTCAAGCAAGCTCTGACTCTACTGTTCCTTTAGTGGATAACCCTCGCCCGCCTACTGAGAATTTAGGAGTGGGAATGTATTCCTCATTGATGGGTACCTTTGATCTTCCCTCTCCTTTCGCTAAAATCAATGCCATTTCATCATCTAAGGAGTCTCCTCGAGAAGAGTTCTTTCGAACTCGTTATTTTTCAGACCCTTGGACCTTGTCTTCACCTATGACCACATTAGTTGAAGGAAAAGTAAATGGAATGGCATTTGCTATATCTGCAGCTAAGCTTAGATATCAGTCTATCGTAGACTCTGCAGACAACCACCCTGCTCCTTTTTTCGAAGAGGAGTTAGATGGTGATGTGGCCCCAGCTTGGAGCCTTGATTCTACCTCTTCCTTGGACTGCTTAGATACAATTTTACCTTCTGAAGAAGCAATCCTCGAAGCAATTATGGGTATAGATTGACCTTGGGAAGACATACACCATCGTTCATACTTTCTTCCTCCATTGCAGGAAGTAGAATCTAGATTCTCCGAGCTCTTTACTAATGATGTTTGTATGGTGTCAAACCCTTTGGCTCCAGCACACATTCGTGCCGAAGGAAAGATGTCGATGATTTCAAAAACGATACCTATAAACATCTCTAGGGACCCTAACGTCGTCGAGAATATCTTCATCGGAATTGAGTGTTCCCCTGAAGAAATTCAAATTTACACTGACCTATTTAAGGAATTTCGAGATGTATTTGCTTGGTCTTATGAGGAAATGCATGGCATTGATCCTTCTATAGTTCAGCATGAGATCAAGACGTATGAAAACGCCAAACCGATTCGTCAAAGGCTTCAGCCGGTTAACCCTAGGAAAGCAGCAGCTATCAAAGCTGAAGTTGAGAAGTTGCTAAAGGCGGGTTTTATATACCCTGTTCCTCTTACTGATTGGTTTCTAATCCAGTCCCTGTGGATAAAAAGCAAGGAACAATCCGAGTATGAATCGATTTTAGGGACCTAAACAAGGCTTGTCCGAAGGATAATTACCCCACGCCATTCATTGATCAGATTATCGATGAGTGTGCGGGTAATGAAATTTTTTCCTTCATGGATGGTTTTTCGGGTTATAATCAAATTTCTATCCGTCCTGAAGATCAACATAAGACAACCTTTATATGTCCCTGGGGTAACTTTGCATATAGAAATATGCCTTTTGGTCTTAAAAATGCTGGAGCCACTTTTCAGCAGGCCATGTCATATGCTTTCCACGACATCAAACATGTCATCGAAGCATACTTGGATGATCTCGCTGCTCGTTCTCGAAAGAGAACTGATCACCCTAGTCATCTTCGATTGGTTTTTGAGCGATGTCATTTTTATAAAATCCGGTTGAATCCCAACAAGTGCGTTTTCACGGTTACATCCGGTCGGTTGTTAGGGTTCATTGTGTCCAATGAAGGGATTCGGGTTGATCCTTTCAATGTTGAGGCAATAGTTCAGTTGCCTCCCCCGTCCTCGATTCGACAACTTCAAAGTCTTCAAGGGAAGGCTAATTTCTTAAGACGGTTTATAGCAAACTATGCCGAGACCACTAAAGGGTTCATGCGTTTGCTACGAAAAGGAGTTTCATTTGTGTGGGATGACTTTGCATAGCGGTCGTTTGATGCTTTGAAAAAGGCATTAGTCTCTGCCCCGCTTTTGAGTCCACCGGATTATGGTAGAGACTTCCTTTTATATCTCGCGGCAGCAGAATCAACCATTGGTATGGTTCTTGTTCAGGAGGAAGATGCTCTCATGGAGCATGTGATTTATTATTTGAGCCGAGGCTTAATAGGTCTTGAACTTCGCTATTCTTCAGTTGAGAAGTTGGCCTTGGCAGCTGTCCACGCTGTCCAATGGCTCCATCATTATATCCTGCTACGTAAAACTTTTGTCTTAGCGGCGGTCAATCCATTCCAATTTGTCCTCAGTAGGCGAGTGATTGGGGGCAAATATAATCGATGGATAGTCATTTTGCAAGAATTCGATCTCGAGTTCTTGTCTGCCAAGTCTAAGAAATCTATGGTTTTCGCGGAGCTAATTTCTGAGCTACCTTGTGGAGAGGATAATGTTTATGAGGAAAGTTTTCCTGACGAACATTTATTCCTCATCTCTTCACTCAACCCTTGGTATGGAGATATCATTGTCTATCTCCAGACTTCGAAGTTTCCCTCTACTTTCTCCAAGGATGAACGTCGAAAATTACGTCACCTGGCTAAAAACTATGTTATCATTGGTGACACATTATACCGTCGAGGGGTTGATTCAATCCTTCAACGTTGTTTAACCTTAGAGGAGGCAGAGTTAGTGCTAAATGACTGCCACAGTGGAGCTTGTGGTGGTCATCTATCAGGGCTTGCTACAGCCCAACGCATCTTACGTGTTGGCTATTTCTGGCCTTCACTCTTTAAAGACTGTGTGGAAGCGGTTAAACGCTGTTACCCGTGTCAAATTTTTACTCGGAAGATGCGCGTGCATCCAGCTCCTCTTTTTCCCGTTGTCACTGTCGGTCCCTTTTCTAATTGGGGTATTGATTTTACGACTTGTAATCCACCTTCAGCGGCGAATAACAGGTACATTATCGTGGCTGTAGACTACTTTACGAAGTGGGCTGAGGCCATGACTACTTATAAGAACGATAGTGACACGGCAGCATTGTTTCTTTTCAATCAGGTTATCTCACGATTCGGTATCTCGAGAGAGATTGTCACTGACCATGGCAGTCATTTACAGAATCAAATGATGTCCGAATTGGCTCTTAAATTGGGTTTCCGCACAATAAGATTGATTCCAGCTTAGTTATAAAAGGGTCAGGTGCACCATGGCAGTCATTTCCAGAATCAACTGATGTCCGAATTGGCTCTTAAATTGGCTCGAGTGAACGGATCGTCCTCTCTGCATCAGGAATCACGGCTAACCATGAGCGTGGCAGTTGACTATCTCACTACTGTGTTCGACTGGTGTACTCCTCTTCTGGCTAACATGAAGAGCCAACTCACTTCTATCAAGAGGGGACAGACCAAAAACTTTGGATATGGGACTATCCTGTGTACTTTCTTTTTTGAGAAGGTTCCCGCACTCCGCCCCAGGGTAGCAGTTTCCATCAGCACCCCACGCGATCCACGCATGGGCCGGTGGGTTGATCTGATGAAACGTCTGGGGGGTGGGGAGGTCCCAAGGACTGCCTTCGACGATGACTTCTTCACTTGGTGGGATCAGCAGATCATCGCCGTGGATGACTACCCCTATGCTGGGCTGGATTTCCGAGGAGATCCTGATCTAGCGTTACCACCGAATGCAACATGGGGCGAGATTGGTAAGATTTTTTATTGTATGATTTTTTTTTTTTTTTGGATTTTTCAAATATAATGATGAATTTTGAAAAATATTTTTTGATGAGATTCAAATGACTGATATGATGATCATGTTCTAGATGTTGGGCCAGTACGACCAGATGGGTTCCCGCGGCATTGACGGCGCGACCGAGGAGCTGAAGAGGCAGCTGCTAATACAGAACAGACTCTAAACAACGTCCAGTGACACTTCACGAGACTGAGCTACCGAGTACCGATGGCCATCATAGAGGACCTTCCTGAGGATATGTAGCATCATGTGGTTGGCATGCCACGTGACTGGGTTCGCACTTTTCGGCATGTGGCCACTGCGATAGTTACATACTTAGACGCTCATCCTGAGCCGAGGCATTAGATATCCCGGACATGATTATGGGCATTTGAGTCCCAATTTTGTATATTTTTGGACACACATATGTACACTCGAGACGCTTTACGATATATATATATATATATATATATATATATATACAGTTTGACTTTTTGATGCTTGATTTTATTATGACGAATGATTGATGTGCCAGTCTAATGCCTGATTAGCGATAGAATCAGCTAACCAATTATGAGATCTTGGAATGTGCAAATAATTAATATAAGTAAATGATCTTTGCAACAACCTCACCCTTAAATACTGGAGATATAAAGATGGATCCCGTACCCGATAAATGTTATTTAATTGAGACACTATCAATTGAGAATCAATATACTCTACCAACGAGTCAATCCCATAAGAGATTGCCTCGGATAATAAATTAATAACGGCAGTATACTCAGCCATATTGTTTGAAGCTGGACCGATACACACGCCTCTTGATGCCATCAATTGACCAGTTGGATAATAGAGTACCCAAGCCATGGAAGCGAGATTCCGAGTGTGCCAACTAGCACCATCGGCGAACCCAAAATAGACCAAATCATCCATCAACACCTGCCACAGCAGACCAAAAAGTGCTGATATCAGAAAACTCTCGACGATATATGTACAAATATACATAAAGTACAAAGAAGCCATTTGCCTGGCCAAAAACTAAGCAAAGTACTTCTTTAAGTAGAGCCCGTTTCGGGGCTCCACCGGCTTGTTTCCTTCGAAATCAATTAACTCATACGATCCTTTTTCTAAAACTCGTTTAATCATGAAAGGACCGTACCACATAGGCTTAAATTTGCCTGCCCCCAAGGTGTATTTATCTTGGTTATAGACCAAGACAAGGTCATCTTCATAAAAGACTCGAGGACGGATAGACTTATCATACTGCGTTTTAACCCTTTTCTTATGAGCCTCATTCATTGTGGCGGCATCTCGACGCTGCTCATCGAGATGTTCCAAGTGAACTAGGCGCTCTTCGAGACTCAAAGTCTTAAGGAGGAGCTCAACAGCTAACTTAAGAGATGGAATTTCACATTCAACCGGAAAGATAGATTCCATCCCATAAACCAACTGAAAAGGTGTAAAACCAGTAGCCGTTTCGACGGAGGTTCGGTATGCCCAAAGAGCCGAATACAACATAATGTTCCAATTGGACCGATTTTTATCGATTGTCCGTTGGAGTATCGTCTTAAGAGTTTTATTGACTGCCTCGACTTGTCCATTGGCCTGAGGATAATAAGGAGATGAATGCTCTTGGCGGAAACCCAATTTAAGAGCCAATTCGGACATTAGTTGATTCTGGAAATGACTGCCATGGTAAGTGACAATCTCTCTCGGGATACCGAATCGTGAGATAACCTGATTGAAAAGAAACAATGCTGCCGTGTCATTATCATTCTTATATATAGGCATGGCCTCAGCCCACTTCGTAAAGTAGTCTACAGCCACGATAATGTACCTGTGATTCACCGCTGAAGGCGGATTACAAGTCGTTAAATCAATACCCCACTTAGCAAAGGGACCGAAGGTGACAACGGGAAAAAGAGGAGCTGGATGCACGCGCATCTTCCGAGTAAAAATTTGACACGGGTGACAGCGTTTAACCGCTTCCACACAGTCTTTAAAGAGTGAAGGCTAGAAATAGCCGGCAAGTAAGATGCGCTGGGCTGTAGCAAGCCTTGATAGATGACCACCACAAGCTCCACTATGGCAGTCATTTAGCACTAACTCTGCCTCCTCTAAGGTTAAACAACATCGAAGGATTGAATCAACCCCTCGACGGTATAATGTGTCACCAATGATAACATAGTTTTTAGCCAGGTGACGTAATTTTCGACGTTCATCCTTGGAGAAAGTAGAGGGAAACTTCGAAGTCTGGAGATAGACAATGATATCTCCATACCAAGGGTCAAGTGAAGAGATGAGGAATAAATGTTCGTCGGGAAAACTTTCCTCATAAACAGTATCCTCTCCACAAGGTAGCTCAGAAATTAGCTCAGCGAAAACCATAGATTTCTTAGACTTGGCAGACAAGAACTCGAGATCGAATTCTTGCAAAATGACTATCCATCGATTATATTTTCCCCAAATCACTCGCCTACTGAGGACAAATTGGAATGGATTGACTGTCGCTAAGACAAAATTTTTGCGTAGCAGGATATAATGACGGAGTCGTTGGACATCGTGGACAGCTGCCAAGGCCAACTTCTCAACCGGAGAATAGCGAAGTTCAGGACATATTAAGCCTCAACTCAAATAATAAATCACATGCTCCATGAGAGAATCATCCTCCTGAACGAGAACCATACCAATGGTTGATTCTGCTGCCGCGAGATATAAAAGGAAGTCTCTACCATAATCCGGTGGACTCAAAAGTGGGGCAGAGACTAATGCGTTTTTCAAAGCATCAAACGACTGCTGCGCAAAGTCGTCCCACACAAATGGAACTCCTTTCCGTAGCAAACGCTTGAACCCTTTAGTGGTCTCGGCATAGTTTGCTATAAACCGTCTTAAGAAATTAGCCTTCCCTTGAAGACTTTGAAGTTTTCGAATCGAGGATGGGGGAGGCAACTGAACTATTGCCTCAACCTTGAAGGGGTCAACCCAAATCCCTTCATTGGACACAATGAACCCTAACAACCGATCAGATGTAACCGCGAAAACGCACTTGTTGGGATTCAACAGGATTTTATAAAAACGACATCGCTCGAAAACCAATCGAAGATGACTAGGGTGATCAGTTCTCTTTCGAGAATGAGCAGCGAGATCATCCAAGTATGCTTCGATGACATGTTTGATGTCGTGGAAAGCATATGACATGGCTCGCTGAAAAGTGGCTCCAACATTTTTAAGACCAAAAGGCATCTTTCTATATGCAAAGGTACCCCAGGGACATATAAAGGTTGTCTTATGTTGATCTTCAGGACGGATAGAAATTTGATTATAACCCAAAAAACCATCCATGAAGGAAAAAATTTCATTACTCGCACACTCGTCGATAATCTGATCAATGAATGGCATGGGATAATTATCTTTCGGACAAGCCTTGCTTAGGTCCCTAAAATCGATGCATACTCGGATTGTTCCTTGCTTTTTATCCACAGGGACTGGATTAGAAACCCAATAAGTAAGAGGAACAGGGTATATAAAACCCACCTTTAGCAGCTTCTCAACTTTAGCTTTGATAGCTGCTGCTTTCCTAGGGTTAACCGACCGAAGCCTTTGATGAACCGGTTTGGCATTTCCATACGTCTTGATCTCATGCTGAACTATAGAAGGATCAATGCTATGCATTTCCTCATAAGACCAAGCAAATACATCTCGAAATTCCTTAAATAGGTCGGTGTAAATTTGAATTTCTTCAGGGGAACACTCAATTCCGATGAAGAGATTCTCGACGACATTAGGGTCCCTAGAGATGTTTATAGGTATCGTTTTTGAAATCACCGACATATTTCCTTCGGCACGAATGTGTGCTGGAGCCAAAGGTTTTGACACCGCACAAACATCATTAGTAAAGAGCTCGGAGAATCTAGATTCTACTTCTTGCAATGGAGGAAGAAAGTACAAACGATGGTGTAAGTCTTCCCAAGGTCGATCTATACCCATCACTGCTTCGAGGATTGCTTCTTCAGAAGGTAAAACTGTATCTAAGCAGTCCAAGGTAGAGGTAGAATCAAGGCTCCAAGCCGGGGCCACATCACCATCTAACTCCTCTTCGGAAAAAGGAGCAGGGTGGTTGTCTGTAGAGTCTACGATAGACTGATATCTAAGCTCACCTGCAGATATAGGAAATGCCATTCCATTTACTTGTCCTTCAACTAATGGGGTCGTAGGTGAAGGCAAGGTCTGAGGGTCTGAAAAATAATGAGTTCGAAAGAACTCTTCTCGAGGAGACTCCTTAGATGATGAAATGGCATTGATTTTAGCGAAAGGAGAGGGAAGATCAAAGGTACCCATCAATAAGGAATACATTCCCACTCCTAAATTCTCAGTAGGCGGGCGAGGGTTATCCACTAAAGGAATAGTAGAGTCAGAGCTTGCTTGAGGATCGACTGGACAATAGTCCAATTGATCAACCTTAACGATTTTTCCCTCATGAGGAAAGCAAATGACACGAAACAGAGTCGAAACAACAGTGTCCATTTCGTATACCCAATTCCTTCCTAATAGGAGTTTATAGTCTAGGTTAGCATCTATGACCTCTACTTCGATATTGACGACCTTCCCTCCAACACATACAGGAAAGGCCGGGATATCCCATGCGGCTTATGAGAATGACCATCAAATGCAGTCAAGATGGTGGGTGAAGGAACAAGCGAAGGTGATCCAATAGCCTTCCAGCATGACATCGACATGACGCATGTGGAAGCTCCTTCATCTATAACGGTGCGAAAAATATTGATTTTCTGGTATGTATACTTTATTTTGAAAGCCGTATGATGAGGGAGTCGCTTTTTGACATTTAACATGTCAAAAGTGAGCACTAAAGGATTAGCTGGATTGACTGCTCCAATCACGGAAAGTAAAGCACTTCTCTGAGCTGGACACGACTGGAGAACCTCTAAAGCGGACATGGCGCACGGACTCTGAGCTAGATCCTCCACAATGGAGTAATTATGGGCGGCCCTAGCATTAGGATTAATCATCGAGCATTTAGCGGAACCTTTCGGTATTCGTGGTATAGTCTCGACAGGGGGTCGCTCAATATGAAGGTCAGTACTTCCGGGAACAGTCTTGTCCTTGGAATTTTCGGATTCACCATAATCACATGACCGAGTAGCCACATGGACGTTAGAACCCATCATGAAAACATTCGATGATTTTTCCCCTTCCTGGTTGCCCCCTGTGGAGGTTCCAGGGTTTGAACTCGCGCCAGCAAGAAGTTACTGCCCTTGGGGAAACGAGTTAGTTAACACAGCTTGAGAACTAGAAGTCCCTTGCTGTCCTAACAAGCGTTGAGTGTCTTCAATCTTAGGGCATAGATGAGTTAAGTGGTCTCCACTACACAACTTGCATGGAAACTTGACTTTCTTTCTCGGCTCATTTCTACCACCACCAACGTTGTTGCCAGATTTATTTGCATCAGGCTTCCCATTCTAGTTCTTTTTCTTACCTCATCCTTTCTTCTTCCCATTGGAATTTTGATTTCCTTTGGGGTTATCAGATTGGACGACATTAATTGAAGAAGTTTGGGAAGTCGGGGGATTAGACGATGTGACTTGGTTGTTAGAAGCAGTTTGTAAGAACAACTGCTGTAGTTGATTCAACAAGTTCGCGGTAGTTGTGTCTACCGACCCAACGATACCATCTGCGTGGGGACCTGGCTTCGACTTAGAAACATCAACCTTAGACCCAGGAGCATCTAGCAAGTATTTTTGTAGGATCCCAGACTGAGAGTAGATCAATTCTAATTGCTGGGCCCTAAAAATGGATTGCTCCTCAGAATAGACCCCAGACATGGAGACATCCTTGGAGATCTCGGGTTGTAAAGATTTCAAAAACCACTCGAGACGGTACTCCAGAGGGATTTCGGCTTTAATGAGCCTCTTTCTCCATCTCTATTCCTGAATATGGTCAGAAATGTGGGTTGCTTTATCCTGACGAAAAGTGGCCAGAAGTTCAATTCCAGCATCATAGCGGACAAGCAACTGGAAATGATTTAAGAAAATATTGGCTAAGTCAGCGAAAGATGTAAAGCTGCCCCCTGGCAACTCTATATACCTTTTGGACGCATTGCCAATCAAGGTGCGCTGAAATATTCTCAACCTAATCGAGTCGTCGATAAGGGAGTTAGATGAGCACCACAAATGGAATGTGGTTACATGGTCGCCTGGGTCTTCATCACTCTTCCCTTTGAATTTTGGAATGTCTGAAGGGAGCTTGGTTGGGACTGGAGGCCAGGCCGGATTGTACTTGATTGGGTCATTTGTTAACTTAGTGAGATCTGGCAAGTTCAACGTTGCCAGAAATGGAAGCCTAGGAGGACCTTGGGGATTCCACCCAGACTGGGCAGAACTCTGAAAGTTCTGAAAATATTGTCCTGGAATTTGGGAGGCACCAGGCTGCCCGAAGTAACTAGTAGAACCGGCTGAACCAAAAGGCAAGCCTTGTGATCCAGCAAAATTTGGAGTTTGACCAACTTCGGCTGTATAGCCTCCATAACCAGCAAAGTTTCCTCCTAAAGGATTGTAAGGAGTTGATAACCCCTGATAAGGATTCCAAGCCGAAGCTAGTGGAGGAATACTTTGAAACGAACTAACCGTGGAGTACGGCCTATTCCCTTGTTGGCCAAAAAACGGATTCCCAGTTCCTGCGCTACTAACCCCAGGGTTATTCCAACCTTGGAAAGGATTGCTGCTTTGCCCTATAGAAGAAAAAGGCATGGATCCTATCGTCGGGTTAGAATGTGGTATATGACCACTTCCGAAAGGAAAACTTGGAATGAAGCCGATCTGCCCATCATGGACGTAGCGGCACTAAACGGAACCGATGGAATACCATGCGAGTGGGTGCCAAATGGGAAGAATCCAGTACCAAAAGCATTGGTTTGGGAATTTCCCTTTGTGGATGGAATGGAGGTAGACCCAACTAAAGATGTGCTAGCAAAAGATCCAAACAAGGAAGCAGAGGAGATGGAAATCGTTCCTCCCCCTTGCACCGATGTTGGAGTTTGCATAGTCGTAGCACTTGTAGAAGCCATGCTTCCAGTAGTGGTCATCGATGTAAGCGCGTAGCGTAACCTGGACTTGGCGGTCTATGCGTCGGAGTCCCAACGTATTGCAATACGTCTGGATGACTTGATGGCAGTGGAGAATTCGGAGCCGCTAATGACTCTGAGAGTTCTTCTACCTCTATGCTATTCTCCGCTTGAAAGAGAACTCGAGAAAGGACTGGAGTGTCCCCCTCTTGTTCAGAAGTGCCAGGCCTTGCTTGGCCACTAATGCCCCCGAGAGGAGGATCAATCCCCGATGCGTCAACAGCTGTGGGACGAAACCCACCAGTAGTATTACCTCTGCGCCTTCTAGGAGAAGGCTCTAAACGTGGTGGTGAAAGACCACGAAGTCTTTGAGACCGTCTAAGAGATTGGTCAGCCACTTTGAATTTTTTGTTATGATCTAACTAAAGACTCAAAAAATTGAAAGCTAGGTTAACTAAGAGCACAGAGCACACACTATAAAGTCCCTAAAGATACAGCCAGTCAAACAACTTCCAAGTATTTCCGCTCCGGGTGATTAAGACCGGACACCAAAATACGAGAAAGTGAAATTAAGGGGCCTTTCGAAGATAGTCTGGGATGATGAGGGCCCAGTCCTATCAGCGAAGGTATCAGAGGAAGTTACGCTGACCTCCTAAAAATAGCCTGCACTGGTGCAAGCCCCCAAGCTTCGCAAGGGTGCCCTCCAGTAGTACTGTTGAGAGTGATGCAATGTCGACCTCAGGTGCCATGGGATTCCCCTCCGCAGCCACCTGTGTAGATCCCTAGGAGTAGCAACTATGGATACCAACTCGTCGCAGAAGCCAGGCGGAACAGTCGTGAGGTAAGTTCGGACAAGTAGGAGAGGGGGTATCTCTCTTCCCTGTCTTCGCATACCCTCGTGCTTAACTCCAGATCCGGAGCTTTCCTGGTCTTCCTAATGCTATTGCATTTTCTCTCGTTATTCAGACTCCTACGTTTGATGTTTATATGGCCTTGGAGAGTTAACTCTCCACTCGCCTAATCCAAGGCCCTAAAATCCTAAACTTGTTGGTGTAACTGACTAAAACAAAAAAAGTTCTAGTGAATTTTAGTTAGCGCTTGATTTTAAATTAGGCTGTTGTTTAAGTCACAAGGTAACGGAAGTGAAACTAGTGGTGTTTTTTGACGCAAAAGAAATTAATAAAAACTTAACTACATGCACATGCACTTTTTCGTTTTTCGATGAAGAGCAATTTCTATAGGGTTCAGAGGAACTTCTAATAAAACAAAATTTTCTTTTCTTTTCGTTAATTCACGCTTCACACTCACAAAAGCTAACAAAGCTATGTATGCCTAAAAAGATATGCAAATCTATCCTAATGCAACAAATATATGCGGATGCAAGATTTTAAAACTACTCTAAAAACAAAAAATGAAAGTTGCTTGCTTATCAATCTTTATCTTGCCACTTAAAATGTCTAGATGGAATATGAGATGCTACAATTCATTTCGTCTAAACACTAAAAGCAAGTTCTAAGACAAACATAAAGCACTTTCACTCACTAAAAGGAAACCAAATGAAAACCAAGTTCAAGAAAGCAAAACTAAGATTTTCACAAAGATTTTCTTCAAAAGCAACAACAAAAAGAGTCTTTTCAAAAAATGCTCTCAACAACACTGAAACTTGTGATTGAAGAATAGGCAATCAAACACTTTTGCGAATCGACACCACTCAATGGATGAAAACTCAACAAAAATAAATGTGTTTAAAATCGCTCTTAACAATCAAAAGCAGCAATGAAAGCTTTGGCAATGAAAACCAAAAAGATCAAAAAGACAAGTTCCAAGAAAGTGTCAAACAACAACTTTCATGAAACAAAGAAGTAGATGGTCACAAAAAGCGATTTTGTCAAGCAAACAAAAAGTCACCAAAAGAAAGATTAACACAGAGATTGTGATCAATCTTCCTACCCTGATGAATCAAAGAAGCCAAGATTCCTAGCAAGAAATCTTGTGTGCTTTAGCAAAAAACGATGACGCTTGCAATCAATAAAAAACAAGACCAATACTCCTTATAATCAGAGAGAATTCGGAACAAGATGCTCCCTTTAAAAACAAAGACTGATACTGGAAAGTGACTGTTTCAGACTGATTCAAACTACCAGACAAACCTTCAGAGACACAAAGATTTAAAAATCTTGAAAATTGAAAGATATACGCGACTGTACTTATGTACAGAATGTGTGTATACGCTACTGTAACTAAGGAAACCTGCGTGTACGCGGGTTCACTTAAAGAAACATGCGTACATACGCCTCTGTAACTAAGAAAAACAGCGTATATGAAAAGCTTCAAGAAAAATAAAAAAACAAACTGAAGAAACTGGCAAAGCTTAAAGTTCAAGAACAGACCAGACAGTAACAGCAAGCAGACAAGGCAGCTGAGCCCTGATTGGCTTGAAAAATACCCAAACTAGGAACAACAAGAGTGTTGTCCCCAGTGGAGTCGTCAATTCTGTTGGAGGGAATTGCTCCCCTAGGGATTTTTGGGTTGAAACCCTAGCATACTGAAAGTTGTCTATTCAAAGAAACATGCGTTCATACAACCATTATGCTATTATAAGAAAATTCTATGATAAGGGTACGTACCTTTGGTCCTACGTTTGAGAAGGCCCTTAGGGTCCAAACCCTTCTTGGCGTTCCCTTCTTCTCTTTTGTCCTGCAAAACAACCAATCCAAAGAACACAACAGTATATGGACAAAAACTTATAAAGAAACCATCTTCATGTTATAAAGAAAGGTAGTTAGTTATGAAATCCAAACAACCATTTACATATGAATTCTAAACATGAATATCATTAACATAAAGAAGATTCATTTCGGGAACCAAGACATGTGTTTCTTTTATTATAGAAAAATAAAGTACATAAAAAAGGAATATTTTCACCTGAGTCACCTTCAGCAGGCTCCAAGCAAAGCTTCCTTCTGGATCCGTTCCAGCCTCAAGCCTCTAACAAACTCCTTCCATGACTCTCTCCATGATGTCATAAATGGTGGATGAACATCAACACACAAGGAAACAAAGGTTTCCAGTACAAAATGGGGGAAGTGCAGAAGGCACAAGGGACTTCAGACCTGGTCAAGGGGAAAATCTCAGCATAATAACCTTTCTCTCTCTTCTCTCCTCCCTTTGGCCTTCCCTTTTAGGTCTTTTTATACCTCTCCCAAAGTAGTTTTTTAGTTGGGAGTTGGTTGGGAACAATTGGGCCACGGGCACTAACAAGTGATCTGCAGGTAAAACCCGCGATCTCCGCCCGAAAATGAGGAATTTTATATTTTTTAAAGTGTTTTAATACATACACGCGGGTTGGGTATACACAGACCCGCATATACACACGTTTAACTCAGGGCAATGTCGCGTATAAGGGATAAAACACTGTTTTTTAAATTTTAGGACCAGGTCTGGAAGGAGGGGTTTCCCTAGGCCATGAGTACAACATCACAAACCATAGGAGTGAGATTTGGAGCTATAACACCTCCTCCAACCAGAGAGGTAAATCATGTTTTAACAAAGGTTGGGCAGGAGGATATAGGACTAGCTACTTGGACATATGCCTATTCTTGATTGTCATGTTCCCAGCTCGACAGTTGATGTAGGCATCTATAGTAGCCTGGATGCCTGAAGCACTTCTCTTTGATCATATTTTTGTATATAGGCACATCCTTTATGGCTTGGAGAAGTGGTATCTTTACACATAATTGTTTCAATTCTCCTAGAAGTTCAGTTTCTTCTGGGGTAGGTTGTGTTGTTCCGGATAATCTCTCAGGAAAGGGTGGAATGGCTTTTGGTTCACTTTCCTCTTTTTCTTCCTCATCCTCCTTAGGGGGAGGCTGGTTATTAGGGAGAACCTTCCCAGATCGAAGGTTAATCTCCTGAATCTCCACAACATAGGTCGGGCATGATGGTTCCCCACTATATACTTGCTGGGCCTGTCTATTATTCGGGTTCGGGTTTGGTTGAGTAGGCATTTGGGGTTGCCTTGGTGGAGCAGGAGACGATGGTTGTGGTTGAGTAGGTGGTGGAGGCAAAAGAGTGGGAGGAGAGTTGTACTGGGGCCTCCACCCTTGACGAGGTCCGCGGAGGTGTGGACTAGGAAGGATGAGCAGGGGGACCCCAAGAAGGCATGGAAGTGGCTTGACTGGGGTTGTAGTATGCTTGGGATGTCCCTTGCATCCTGTTACACTAAAAAATGTCACCATGACTATTTGCAGTTAGTATGGCTCCATCCACTGTCATACTATCCTCCTTGGCAAGTCTCATGCCTCTGCTCTTCATGTCAAACTTCAAGAAAGAGAGAAAAGTCATTTAAAGTCAATTATCTCTGGTACGCAATTTCTCTTAGCCTTACCTGCGTGTACGCAACCCAAGTTCACAATACCTGCGTACTTGTACGCTCTGTATGTAAAGGGGTGGGTGCGTACTCCTGTAAAGGTCAAAAGGCACAAGTTTCACTCCAAAAAAGTTACTTGTGGTCATTTCTAGAGCATTCTAGAAGCTTGATTGACGTGTATGAAGCGCCTCCAGATGGTTCATGTATCCCTACCAAAGAGGAACTTATCCCATCAAGAGGGGAGCTATCCCATCCAAAGAGGGGCTTATCCCATTGATGGTGGACCTGAATAACTTCCTCTAGAGCACTATAAATACAGGCATTGGGCCAAAGGGAGGGGAGGTTGAAAGCTGAACATTCCTAAGGGTAGATGCTGCTGGAATTAGGACTTCCTTGTAGAAGCTTGTGAGGAGAGATTACCATCTTTGCTTGTTTCATTTGGAAGTGGGTGAGCTGATCAGAGTAAAGGAGAACTCTTGTGGACCCTGGGAGGGACTTGCACAACACCAAGGCTCAGGTTGTAATGGTTCCTTTTGTTACCTTTTAATACAAATTAGTCCATTCTTCTCAACAATTTGTTATTTATGAGTTGTTTCATATACTCCTTGGTCTATATGTTAAATATGTTTTATTTTATGTGATATTCAGGTGCTATTTAATCGTTTGATTGTTAGTGAATGTAGGTTTCGAAGGGAAGGAGGAGCTCATCCGGATCAACGAAGCTGGACTACTACAACAGCGTTGGGTTACATGTAAGATCTAAAACACTTGATTTCTCATATTGTAAATGCATATTTAGTGAAGGATTGCTCTTATTTGTCTTGTTTGTCACTAGAAAGTCTTAGGCTTCTAGGGAGGTCGGTTGTGTCCGCACTAACGACTCTTTCTGTGTGACAAAATGGCGACTCCACTGGGGACTCCATGAATGTGTTTGAGTTCTTTTTGATTTGATATTTTGGTTTGAGAAAAATCGCTTGTTTTCTGATTTTTGGCTGTATAACTGTGTATTTGGGTGGGTTAGCTTAGAGTCAAATTAGATTTTTATTTTTCTTAACTTTGCCAGCAGTACGCAGTCTCTGGGTTAGGCACAGTGCGTACTTGTACGCACTGCGTCTTTGTGCACAGGGCGTACCCGTGCCTGTGTCAACAGATCACCTACGTACCCCTGTAAAATTTGAGAAAATTTTATTTTTCCTCTTTTTTCTCTTTAGATTTTGTTTTTAATTCGTTTTTACCGCCCAGATCCATTAGTTTACTGTCAGAGATATTCACCTGAACTTGTCCCGTTAGTGTCGAGGGTTTTGGTGGAATTCATAGGGATTTTGCCTTAGGGTTTGATTTTTAACTGGTCCTGTAGTGACTTTGGTGTTAGAGGTTGTCAAACTTTGGATCTCCTTGGTTTTGTTCAGTCCTCTTAGGAGTCGGGCCTGTCATAGAAGTCACCCTTGTGAGAGACCTACCTTTGTGTCTTCTCTTTGCGAATCTCGAAAAGTTTGTTTGTTAAAACCTTGAATTTCATTCTTGAGAAAAAAGAACAAAAAGATTTCGATTTTGTTTTTTGATTAGTTTATGATTCTGCATGAACTGATCCTTAGTTGCATTTTGACTGAGTAAAACATCCGGGAATTATCCTTGTAGGCTTTTGTCCTCATTATTTTTTTTGCTTTTAGGTAAATTTCCTTTTAATTTGCTTTTGAGAGAATTTGATTCGATTGTCTTAGATTTGTTAAATTTGATTTGATAAAATAGTTTTACATGCTTTATTAATATAGAAAAAACACAAAAATTCTTTTGGAAAAAGTTTGCTTTGGTAGCATTTGTAGTCTTTTAGGAGAAAAAGGAAATTTCGTGAAGTAATTAGTGGTCATGAGTTGTGTGTTTTGAAAAAATAAAGAGATTGTTTCTTTGATTGTCTTTGCCAAGAAAGTTGTTTTCTATAAAATTTGCATTTTCCAACTCTCTTAGCTAGGAGATTCATTGAAAAAGAAAAGTAGTGTAAATCATTTTAGGTGCATCTTTGTAGTGGTTGCGAGTCGAGTCTACACACCACCAGTTTCATCTCCACTACCTTTTTGTCTTTAAGAAAAACCATAAAATTAACGCTTAAAGTAAAATCAACTTAGTAACTTTTATTTACTAGGGTTCTGAAACACCAATTTAGATCAGGCTAGTGTCTTGGAGTAGGAGAGTAATTAACTCTCCAAGACAACAAAACCAAACAAGTAGCTTATCTTGTGATAGAATAAATCCAATTGTTTCATCTGTACTCTGGGAAAGCTACTCTTAAAGGAGAAGCACGAGCTCGTGTCCGAACCAGTGAGGGGATCAATCCTCCCTCGTTGGGAACGACGCCAGACACGCACGTATTACAAACAGTAAACCTCGGATTAACCATTGTCGAGGAGCCATGGGTCACTTGTCGGTAAACCTTGGATTATTGTCAAGGAGCCGGCAAGGGGATTGAGCTTGATACTCTGCACTTGCGTGCTGTCGGAGTGTAGACTGTTCCCCCAGGTGCATTTGTTGCTATTGGTAACCTTAGTGACCATTATCTTTAGGATTCTACCGAGGTGACGGTGGAGGGAAGATCCCACTGTACCTGGAGCAGACGTCGGCTAGACTCACTTGGATTTTCCGGGGGGTTCACTTCACTCGAGACGGTTAAAGTGGAGGAACTTGTGCCGGTCTATTCATTAAGCAGGTTGCCGGGGTAACTGTTCCACCGGCCACTTCTGTACTGAATCCGGCGATGTTGGGTTTCATCTCCAACTAGCGTTTTTGGTCCAGAAGGCTACTGTTTGTGCTTGGTTTGACGCCCTAGATTCTTTAGGCGTGTGATTCAAATTTGTTTGGTTCTTTAGAGACTTTAGGTGGTTTGCTTTGAGATTTTACTTTGTTTGTGTGTGCAGTAGTTAAAAGTTTTTAACTGTGGCGGAATTACCGAGACAGTCCCGTCGACTTCGGGGCAAGTCTCCTGAGGTTGTTTCTGTGGCCGAATTGTTGAGGAAATCCCGTAGACTTCGGGGTGAACCTCCTCAAGACGTCCCAAGTCATTACGAAGGTTTAAAGGTCCTTGTAACTCCTAGTGGCAGTAAAGTAGGTTCACCTGAAGAAGGAGAATTGTCATTGGTAGTCCATCCAGATTACCAAGGTCTAGAAACAGGTTATAATCCTGAAGCTGTTGCAGTTTCTGAGCTTGTTGGTAGTTTTTCATCTACTAGTGATATAGGCGAAGAACCTGAAGTATCTGAACTTGTTACTCCAACTTCTAGTGCACCAGATTCACCTAGGGTAGAAAGAGTCATCACCGAAAATCTTCCTGCTGGTTTGATAGCTATTGAAGAACTTTCTCCAGAGGAAGAATTAGGCGTATCTATCCTTGAAGATCAACCTACTATTGATCTAAGGGAGCGTGAATATATCTTTTACAGTCCTCCTAGAAGTACTACTTGGTACCTTTCGTTAACCAATTATTTAGACAACTCGAGGATAAGTTTTTCTCCACCTCGTACTCCTTTTCCACCTGGAGGTATTTATACTCCTGTAAATATGTCTGGTCAGTCGTCCGTGTTCACTCAATCTCCTGAATCTTTCTTGCACGGCGGTCCTTCTGTTCCCGCCAGGTATCAGTCACTTTCTGGTACCTTTGCGGGGGCATCTCCTCAACCCATTGATCATGGGTTATTAGCTGGAAACAATGGTAATAAACCGTTGGGTGTAGGGGACATTTACATGATGTCAGGTTCAGTTCCCGTTTCTCAACCTCAAGGTGGCCAATTACCGCCTGGGGGGCAGCCTCAATTAACGCCTGGGGGGAAACCTCAAGGTACACAAATCGTGTCTGGGGGGCAACCTCAAGGACAGTATGTACCCATAGTACAATACATGCCTCAAGGTCAACCCCAGCCTCAATATGTACCCCAGGGTCAACCTCAGTATCAATATTTACCTCAAGGGTATCAACCTCAAGGTCAAGGTCAACCCCAGTATCAGTATTTACCCCAAGGTTATCAACCTCAAGGTCAATACTCGAGTCAAGGTTATCAACCACCTCAAGGTCAGTCATATGTTCAAGGTATGGGAACTGTACCTTTCAGTTATCAATCCTATCCTCAATCCGGTCATGGATCTCAGTATCCTCAACCTGTTACGGGTCAATACCCCGGGATGATAGTGTGGGATCCATCACAAGGTCAACAGGTGTTGCAGCCAAGTATACAGTTGTTACCTCAAACTGGACAACCCGTAGTTTCTGGTTCACCCCAGCAACCGCAACCTTTCCAGTCAAACATTCAAACTTATGTAACTTCGGTAGTTACTCAGCCGCCAATTGCACCTAGTACTCCATCTCAAACGACTGCTGCAACTACCGCAACATCTACCGCACTTACTTCTAGAGTATCGACAGCTCCGGTTTCTACTGTCTTTGCAACCACTCCTCAGACATATTTACCGTTGTCCGGATCTACGATTCAAACCACGGTCCAGATGCCTGTAGGGCAGCCTGGTTTAAGTACTGTTGTAACAAGTCAACCTCAATTTACCTATCAACAGTACCAGGGACAGTACCAATTCGGTCCTGTTGTCCAACAACCAGTTTACCAGTATCAACCGTATCCTGGGTACACTTATCAACAACCTCAACAACCCCAGTATGGTCCGGTTAATCCTGGTTTTCCAGGAGGATATAATATCCCGAATGCGATTCCTGTTCCAAGTTATCCTGGATATCCTCCTCCTGGGACTGGTCTTGTGACCCAAAGTTTTAGGGATCCTAATCGGCAATTACCGTTTATCGCAACTTTGGATTTACCAGACTTGACGTGCCTAAGGAATGATCCAATACAATATCTTCCGTTCTCGCCGCCAATGCCAAATAAGTTTCCCAGTGATATACCCAAGTTCAAAGGTAAGTCTGGAGAGGATCCGTCAAATCACGTGATGACTTACCACCTCTGGTGTGCCTCAAATTCCATCTCGGATGATTCGATCCGCTTACGTCTTTTCCAGCGTACGCTCATTGGTCTCGCGGCCAAGTGGTACATTGAGTTACCACAGGCCTCTTTTTACAATTTCAGTCAGTTAGCTACCTCGTTCCTAACTCATTTTCAGTTGCCGGTCAGATACGATAATGGTACTGAGTTATTAACTTCATTAAAACAATCGACCTCCACTTATATTTCCGATCATATTCATGAATGGAGACGTCGACGGCGATTAGTGAAAGTTTTTATCCCGGACCAAATCTTAGCTGAATGGTTTGTAAAATCATTATTACCAAAGATTACTGAAGATGTAGCTAAGGCCGGAGTAGTTACTGAGGAGCAAGTCATTGCTCAAGCCCAGTACCTTGACTTAGTTTACACTCAGTCGGGTACGTTGCACGGAAAGGTCCTAGATCTTCCTAAGTCGAATCAAATTGCTGCTGCTCCTTCGGGATCTCATGCTGCTGATGGCATGATTGGTATGGTGAATACTAAAAGTAAGAAGAAATCCTCAAAGAATTCTTCTCCAATAATAACCTTACCAGACTCCCCGACAGGAGAGTCTTCTCCTGAAATTACTGCCGACATTCACGGTGTAGAGTCATCTACGGCTAAATCAAAAAATGGTGGTAAGAAGAAAGGCAAGAAGAAGGATAAAGCAGACAAGGCTCCAAAGGAGAAAAAAGAGAAGTCAGAATCTAACGACGAAAAGCGCAAACCTCGCTATCCTTGTTTAATTTGTGAAGAAGATCATTTCACAAGAGATTGCCCTCATCGGACAGAGGTTGTGAAAATCGTTAAAGGTTCCCCATACCCTGCTGTTTTGAAAGATCCATTTCCGAAGCAGGAGAGTAAAATGATAGGTTCTTCCTCGAGTGCCAGTGAAGAGCCCATATTGATGATGTCTCATGTACGGATTGCGACTCGATCGCAAGATTATGGTAGTAAGAATCCTGTTGATGGCAAAGAAGCAGAATCTTCTCATTCTAATCCATCAACCTCAGCTCCCGGTTCCGATCCACTACAGATCGAGAAACCTAACCCAGACTTGGTAATCAAACCGCCCGCCAAGGGTATACTTCGAAAGTCTGCTTTCAATCCACATGCGAGAGTAGCTCAGAATTATAACATTGTTGAGGATTTAGCTGTTTCACCCTCAGCAATGTCGGCTTTGGAAGTGCTGCAATCATGCCCAGCACAACGAAAATTACTCTTGTCGGCTATAGGAGCTGTTGATATTCAGGACCCGAACCTGATAATCTTTGATCTAGAAAATAGTACACCACGTCTCCCTCCTCAGATGGCTTTCCAGACTCCAGTGATAGTAAAAAACAGGCCTATTCATTGGACTGTAATTGATGAAGGAGCTTCTACGTGTATTATGTCGATTCAGTGTTGGAGATCGCTTGGTTCTCCTTCACTGAACCAATCCCCGACGATTCTTAAGGCCTTTGATGGTCGTGGGTTCCATCCGTTTGGCATTCTACAGGATTTTCCTATAGGGGTTGAAGGAAAAACCGTTAGCGTAGATGTGGAGGTGGTTGATGCCCCTCTAGACTACAACCTTCTTTTGGGTCGCAGTTGGTCTTACGCTATGACAGCGGTCGTGTCATCGGTCTTCAGAGTTATAAAGTTTCCACACAATGGTAATATCGTGACGATAGATCAGCTGGCTTACTTTTCATCTGACCCAGCCTCTTCAGAGAGTATCCAGCATGTCGGTAAAATGACTATCCCTTACAAGGATGTTGGTGTAGGATTAGTTAAAGATTCTGGTTTACTGGGAACTTTTCCTTTTCCTTCGATCAATGCAGACCCTTCATTCGCATCCATTCATATGATTACTTCAGACACTATTATTTACGATGATCCTTGGATTGTCCCATCTGAATCTGAGATAGACTCGTTTGGTGATGCCATGCCTTTGAGTCCATATGAAATTGCTTATGAAGCCGTGCAGTCTTTTACCGACTCGTGTTCAACCCAAATCGACCAAATGAATGTGGTCCGTGAGGAATCACTTTTCACATCAACCTCAGAATGGATAACGTTTCCTGAAGTTGTGTCATCTGACGAACAACTTCGCGAAATCCTAAGTGTAGACGATCTACCATGGGAAGATCTTCATCATAGATCTTCGTTTTTACCTGAGGGTGATGACTTTGAAAATGATTTTTCATCAATTTTTACAGCTGAATATGTCAAGGACGCTCAGAATCCCACGAAACATCCTGATTCAGAGTTGAATTTGGGAAACATTTCCCAAACTATTGCCATTGATATTTCAGTCAAAACCGGAATTATTGAGAACATTCATATAGGTGCCTCGTGTACAGATAATGAAATTCAAACATACAAGGTCCTATTTCAAGAATTCCGCGACGTGTTTGCCTGGTCCTATGAGGAAATGCGAGGAATTGATCCCTCTATTGTTGTTCATGAAATCAAGACCTACCCGGACGCTAAACCCTTTCGGCAACATCTGCGTCAGATACACCCTAGGAAAGCGGCTGCGATTAAAGCAGAAGTCGAGAAGCTGTTGAAAGCAGGTTTCATTTATCCGATCCCATTAACGGATTGGGTATCGAATATTGTTCCGGTTAACAAGAAACAAGGAACAATAAGAATATGCATCGACTATAGGGATATAAATCGTGCTTGTCCAAAAGACAACTATCCCACGCCCTATATCAATCAAATAATTGATGATTGTGCCGGCAGTGAAATATTTTCCTTTATGGACGATTTTTCCGGTTACAATCAAATCAATATTCTACCTGCCGATCAACCAAAAACGGCTTTCATTTGTCCCTGGGGGACATTTGCTTACTGAAAATTACCTTTTGGACTTAAGAATGCCGGAGCCACTTTCCAACGGGCAATGTCTTACGCGTTTCACGACATCAAACACATTGTGCAACCGTATCTCGATGATTTGCCTGATCATTCTTTACATCGAGCTGATCACCTTGTTCACTTACGCGCTATTTTTATGAGGTGTCGGCATTATCGAATTCGGTTGAACCCACAAAAATGTGTCTTCTACATAGAAGTGGGACGATTGCTAGGATTTGTAGTTTCAAAAGCCAGCATCTGTGTCGATCCCTCGAAGGTTGAAGCTATCATCAAATTGCCTCCTCCTTCGAGTTTGCGCCAACTCCAAAGTTTGCAGGGGAAAGCAAATTTTTTACGTCGATTCATTCCTAACTATGCCAAGATTACAAAGAGTTTCACCTGGTTGTTGAAACAAATTGCACAATTCTCTTGGGATGAGATAGCTCAGAAATCTTTTGATGCACTTAAGCACGCGTTGACCCATGCACCGTTGCTGCATCCTCCCAACTACAACCAGGACTACTTTTTGTATCTCGCCGCCTCCCACTCCACCATTGGAATGGTCTTAGTTCAGGAAGACGAATTCAGAACGGAACATGTGATATATTATCTTAGTAGGACGTTAAATCCCACTGAGCTAAAATATTCGAATGTGGAGAAATTGGCCCTGGCAGCTGTTCAGGCTGTCCAACGTTTTCGTCATTACATTCTTCTCCGTAAAACTACAGTGATTTCGGATTGCAACCCTATGATCTATATTTTGACTAAACAATTGCTAGGGGGCAAGTACTCCAAATGGATTGTTATCCTGCAGGAGTTCGATTTGGAGTTCGAAAAATCTAAGTCTAAGAAATCCTTAGTTTTTGCGGAATTGATGTGTGACTTCCCGCGTGCTGACATGGAAACTGTGGCAGAGGAACCCATTGCGGACGAATATCTGTTTCTTATCAGCACTTTAGATCCGTGGTATGGGGATATAATCATCTATCTCCAAACCCAATCCTTTCGGCCCGAAGCTTCAAAGTCGGAACGTCGGAAAATTCGATTCCAGTCCCAACAGTACAAAATTATTGGAGATACTCTTTATCGTCGTGGGGCGGACTTGGTTTTTCGTCGTTGCTGAACTCATGAAGAGGCAGAAAGGGTTCTGAATGACTGTCATTCTGGAGCATGTGGCGGTCATATGTCTGGGTATGCCACAACTCAGAAGGTGTTGCGTGCTGGCTATTTCTAGCCGTCCATGTTTAAAGATTGTATCATTGCGGTCCAAAAATGCCACAACTATCAAGTGTTTGATCGCAAGATGCGCGCACCACCTGCTCCTCTCCACCCTATAATTGCCGTTGGTCCTTTTGCTAAATGGGGTATCGATTTTATTACATGTAACCCTCACTCGGCCGGAGGGCATGCGTATATCATCCTTGCGGTTGATTATTTTACTAAGTGGGCCGAGGCGATGCCTACATTCGAGGCAAATGGCAAGACAGCTGCGAATTTCATATTCAATCATATTATTGCTAGGTTTGGTGTCCCACAAGCGATAATCACTGACCATGGACGCCATTTTCGAAACATTATGATGACAGAACTTAAAAGCCAGCTTGGTTTATGCCATGATAGTTCTACTCCTTATTATCCTCAAGCAAACGGTTTGGTTGAATCCATCAACAAAGTTCTAGTTATCATGATCCGACGAATCATTGGTATTCATCGGTCGAATTGGAATAACATGTTATTTTCAGCGCTTTGGGCGTACCGAACCTCAGTAAAAACATCAAAAGGGTTCACTCCTTTCCAACTAGTTTATGGTTTGGAAGCAGTGTTGCCCATTGAATGCGAAATCCCATCACTTCAAATGGCTATCGAATTACTCCCAGCTACTTCCGAAGAGGAGAAGCGTCTATTATACTTAGCTAAATTAGATGAGACTCGACGTGACGCTGCTTTAGCAATCGAGACTCACGCGAAAAGGATGAAAGCTCAGTATGATCGTAACGTGACCCCTCGTAATTTTTCGGAAGGAGACCTAGTGCTATTATATGATCAAGCTAACGATAAATTAGGTGTTTGAAAATTCGTTCCCATGTGGCATGGACCCTACATTGTCAAGCGAAAGCTAGCAAAAGGGGCCTATGAGCTGGTAGATTTTGATGGGGACTCTTTGGGTAAGCCCAAAAACGAACTTTACCTAAAGAGGTATTATGCTTAAATGGTGGGTATGGAGATTCAGTTAGTTTAGTTAGGTTAATTTTTCTTTCTAGCTGGTGTGTTTTGTTAGTTTAGACAGTGTGCTTAGCTTAGAGAGTGTGTTTTTCGTCGTTATTCTGGCTTATCTTGGTTTTACTCTTGATATTGCAAATGTCGACGCCTCTCCAAACGTACATTGGATTTGCTGATGGTGCTTGTCGTAGTACACGGAATATCTCTTCTGCAGCTTGGGTTATCTATTCGCCCTCTGACGAGTTAGTTTCTATGCATGGGGTGAGCCTCGGTCAAACAACAAACAACATTGCAGAATACAGTGCAGTGATTGAATTATTATCTTAATCTATTTCATTTGGGATTCGGAGTTTGATAGTGAGGTTAGATTCTGAACTCGTTGTATTACAGCTTAATAGAGTCTATGCCATTAGAAATCCAGTGTTATTAAGATTGTTTTTGAGGGTGCGTCTCTTGGAACGTGAATTTGATTACATTGAATATCAACATATTCCAAGGTCTTTAAATACATTAGCAGATGCAATGGCGTCTCGAATGTTAAATAGACATTTGTAACAATCATAAATGTAAATTTATAAACATTTCATAACACATGTTTAACAAAATAAGCCGGTAATAATGATATATATAGATAGGAGTGTGTCAAAAAATATACATCGTCTTCAATCATAGGTTGAAAAACACCTTATGATCGGCAAAAATGATAAGTACAAAAAACAAAAAATGTCTCATGTGTCTACAAAAGTGACTAGCCAATCACTGGTGGTGCTCTCTATATGAGACCACTGCCCGCGCTACCCTACATAGGAACCTCCTGAAAGGTCCTGGGACTGCGACCACATAGCGTTGAAGTCGGATAGGAATATCGTCTATAGTCGTCTCTGGTATGTCCGCCGTGAGACGCTCTAAGTCCTATTCCAGCTCGGCTAAAGTCTCTGCGGCCGCATCCTGTGGGGCTGGTGCTGGTGCAACTGGTACTCTTCTCTCAAAAGCCCAGAGATCGGCCGGACGCCGTGGGCCTACATCTACATTTTGAAAATTTTTTGCTGTCAGTTTTGAGACGATATATAAAAACAAAAAAAAAATAGATAATTTAAAAACTTGTGAAAAATGAAGTACCTCTGTCGTCCCATTGTTCTCCCTGTGGAAGAACCATGTCCGGATCATTGCGAAAATCTACTTCGGCATAAGGAAAATCCTGAATCGCAAAGACCTGGTCCTCCAGCCAGTGAAAGTAACCCGCAGGAAATCGGACAACCCCCGCTCCCTCATCAGGATGCCGGGCCATTACCGAAACCCACCGCGTCAACTTAGGCTCCCGAGGAGGCCCAACTGGAACAGTAAGATGCTGGGGGATCAGAATTGGAACTCTCTCTACGGCAAAGCTCACAACTAAAGGCCCATATCCAAAGGTCTTCAGTTGTCCGTTCTTTGCCCTAGTCAGTTGGCCTTTCATATTGGCCAGCACAGCATCGCACCAGTTGAAAATGGTGCCTCGGAAGCAATCTATAGCCATCCGCATTTGGGAACCAGTGGCTATGTGCAAAGCGGAAGCACCGCAAAGTCTGGTAACTGTAAAGGAAATTACCATAAGTTCAGGTCGGGATATGTATTTGATTTCTATCCCCTTATCCTGGTTTTGATTGTTGCACCACTCTAGCCGGAGACTAGCAAGGGATTGGCCACCCGGCCTAGTCCGGAATAGAGACAGTTGCTCGCCCCTGTTAGGCAAGCCAGTGAGAAAGTATATGTCGGAGGGCTCTATCTCGAGTTGGTGTTCTCCGATGTAAAAACATTGATCCTGAATATTCCACCTTTCAACCAGCCACTCTAAGAATGGCACCTGGGCCCTCATGCCAGGTATGGCCCAGTACTTGTAAAGACCGCATGCCTTTAAAGCATCAATGGAAGGTTGATGACCTATTACGGCCAAATCGACATCTTCGTGTTCTCTTTCACGCCAATCTAGCATGGTGGGCAATCTACACACCAAAAATCATTGATTAGAATTCATTAAATCAAATTTTGATGGTTGGGTTTTGAGTTTGGGTTTTGAAAATCCGCTTTGCGCGGAGTACGCACCCGGTGTTCAGAAAACAGAGCGTGGGTACGCAGCTGTTCTGAAGGTGGGCTGCGTACTCCGACCATTTTCCCATATACGAAAATGTCGGGGTACGCAGGTCACCCATGGGGCACCTGCGTCCCCCGAAAAGCGGACCCTAAAACCCCAAACCTTCCAAAAAATCAAACTAGAACCTAAAATGGAATTCTAAACGGATGAAATTGAAGAGGAGGATGTTGTGAAATACCTAAAAGAGACGGCGCTCGATTCCGATGGTCGGATTCTCCGCAAAGTCCACGGGAAGTTTCTTGTCAAAAGCCCTTTTCTCACCCTCAACAGTAAAATGGTAAAAATGACATGGTAAAAAGTCTTTTTATAGGTTTTTTGGATAAATGAATGCTAAGTTTGTTTATTTTTCACCATGAAAGGATATTTTTCAATGTATTTTTGCCCATCTTAAACAGGTATGAGTAATGTGTTGTTTTTGTGCAGGACAAAAAGGACTTTAGGGTAAAATCATCATTTTTCACGAACAAAGACATCAGAGTCATCTTTTAAGCTCTTTTCTGACTCCTAAAACATGAAAAGATTGCCGAGCGTTTCTTTTACACTCGTTAAAATGGAATTAAAAGACGGTCCTCTTACAGCCCTTTTCTGACCGTAAAAACATGAAAAGATTGCCGGATTTTTGTCGTTTCAAATTCGATACTGGAAATAAAACGACATGCCTCTGATTGCTTTTTACTTTTCAGGTCAAAGGCATTAATCATGAAAGTACTCCTTGGTCGCAAGGCTAAGCGGTTCTCTCAGGTATTATTTTATACTTTTTTCGGGCTTGGGAGACACAAATTTACGAAAAAGTTCACCTTGGAGTCTTCTTTAGTTTTTTCAGACTCTCTAAAATTGAAAAACGCCGAGTTTCTCCTATATTGGACTCGTTAAAATTTCATAGTAAAGGACCTGTTCGATTACAAACAGGAACGGACCACTCCTTCTTAGGGTCCGAATCTAAACTAAGTTGGACTCATCCGAAGGATGAGCTTATAATCAAGCATATGTTATCCTCCTCAAGCTTGTAAAAAATAAAGAGGTACTTGCCAGAAATGGTGGGGGAAAAGAGAGAAGAATGAACCTATTTGTTATCCTTTGTTACAGAAGAACCTTATCACCGCTCTTGAACACGACACTTTTCATTCACCTGGGTTGGGAAATCCTTTGCCTTAAAGCTGATAAAACCACTTTGAAAGTCTTCTGGGTATTAACTTTGGGTCAATCGTCGCCAAGCCATCTGTCGTGTCGTTATGTGTTCAAGAGGTCTCTGCAAATAAACCATTCATATGCAAAATACTTGTCATCCATTTGACCATCCCTGAGTCAGTCCTTACAGCAATGTTTCTTCAACTTGAACAATGATTTCATGTTGTGGGCTTGCCTGCAACGGGTCGCTTTCTATGGACATCAGCACATTATCTAGAAAGATGACTTAGAAATCTTCAGTACCTTGAAGTCTGCATGCATCAATGGCAGGTTTCTCGCCTTTGACGACAGTTTACATCATTGACTTTCGATCAAAGGATTCCGTGACGTGTTCGACATCAACTCATTCATTCACATCTCATGGATTGTACTGGGTACTTTGAGAACCATTGACATCACTGGTGGTCTCCCTCATACTTGTTAACAGTTTACATCATCGACTGGTAATCAAGTGGTTTCTACCATGTTCGACATCAACTCATTTATTCGCATGGATAGAATCGTACCAATTCAGGAAGTAGAGATGAAGACCCTGGATCTAGTTTCCACCATCCAGGCTGCGAGGAGTTTTGTATTCATTATATAGTAGACTAACCATAAACAGATGGCTGCGTCCATACTGTGTCTACAAAAGTCTACGATTGTGATGTACTGCAAAATCATTCTTGTATCAGAGCAGTAGTTAGATTGTTAGTTAAAGTTTTCAATCTAAGTATGGGAATGCCTACCTCAGCGATGATATCGTCCTATATATGTATTTTGTGTTGAATATTTGCAGGTTCTGACCGAGCTCTCCGCAAGATACTCCTTGAAATGATAAAGTACTTCACCCTTCCTAGATCATATAAAAAACCCTAATCTACTACAGGCTTCACACTTTAGGGGGCAATCTGTTACACTAAAAAATGTCACCATGACTATTTGCAGTTAGTATGGCTCTATCCACTGTCATACTATCCTCCTTGGCAAGTCTCATGCCTCTGCTCTTCATGTCAAACTTCAAGAAAGAGAGAAAAGTCATTTAAAGTCAATTATCTCTGGTACGCAATTTCTCTTAGCCTTACCTGCGTGTACGCAACCCAAGTTCACAATACCTGCGTACTTGTACGCTCTGTATGTAAAGGGGTGGGTGCGTACTCCTGTAAAGGTCAAAAGGCGCAAGTTTCACTCCAAAAAAGTTACTTGTGGTCATTTCTAGAGCATTCTAGAAGCTTGATTGACGTGTATGAAGCGCCTCCAGATGGTTCATGTATCCTTACCAAAGAGGAACTTATCCCATCAAGAGGGGAGCTATCCCATCCAAAGAGGGGCTTATCCCATTGATGGTGGACCTGAATAACTTCCTCTAGAGCACTATAAATACAGGCATTGGGCCAAAGGGAGGGGAGGTTGAAAGCTGAACATTCCTAAGGGTAGATGCTGCTGGAATTAGGACTTCCTTGTAGAAGCTTGTGAGGAGAGATTACCATCTTTGCTTGTTTCATTTGGAAGTGGGTGAGATGATCAGAGTAAAGGAGAACTCTTGTGGACCCTAGGAGGGACTTGCACAACACAAAGGCTCAGGTTGTAATGGTTCCTTTTGTTACCTTTTAATACAAATTAGTCCATTCTTCTCAACAATTTGTTATTTATGAGTTGTTTCATATACTCCTTGGTTTATATGTTAAATATGTTTTATTTTATGTGATATTCAGGTGCTATTTAATCGTTTCATTGTTAGTGAATGCAGGTTTCGAAGGGAAGGAGGAGCTCATCCGGATCAACGAAGCTGGACTACTACAACAACGTTGGGTTACAGGTAGGATCTAAAACACTTGATTTCTCATATTGTAAATGCATATTTAGTGAAGGATTGCTCTTATTTGTCTTGTTTGTCACTAGAAAGTCTTAGGCTTCTAGGGAGGTTGGTTGTGTCCGCACTAACGACTCTTTCCGTGTGACACATCCCCTGCTGATAAGGTCTAGGCCCATGAGGCCTCCTTTGGTTTATGAAATAGAGTGGTTCAGTGGCTCCTTTGGCCCCTTGGTATACAACTTTAAGTCCAGGCAAGGAAGGGCATTGATTCATAGGATGATCTTCTTCACAGACTGAACATACTTCTATAGAGTTCAATGGAAATTCATTCCTAGGATGACTTCTGGTGCACCTAGGACGAAAAATAGCCCACGCCCTCTCTGCTTCCTCTTGTTTCCTTTTGATATGCAAAGTATCCATTTCCATGGTAAGAGTTTGTAGCATCTCACTTTTGAAATCTTCCAGCATGTTTCCAAATTCACCTCTGAGGGATGAACTGGATGAGGAGGTACTAGCTATGGGTTGACTCCCCCTACCTCTCTTTCTGGCTACCCTAGAATGGTTTCTAAAGACAGTCTTGATGTCTTCATAAGGTAGCTGGTAGATGTCTCCCCCAGCCAGTAAATGGAGGGTGTCTAGAAGGTCTTCTGGGACTCCTGTAAGCAGGACCAACTTCAAATATTCAAGGTCAAGTGTGCACCTGACCCTTTTATAACTAAGCTGGAATCAATCTTCATAATCCTCCAAGGATTCATCACTTCCCATGGTCATTCGGAAGATCTCTTCCTTTGTATCTTTTGACCTATAGTAGTCTCGATATTTGTTGTTGAAGGCTTGCTGCATCTGAGCCCACGTTGTGATGTTGTTGCCAGGTAACCCCATGAACCAGCGCAATGCTGCATCCTTGAGGGTAGAAGGGAACAGTTTCAACTTCTACTCGTCTTCTGCATAGTCATAGGTTCGACAAATAACAGCAAACTCAAATAGGAAGGTGTCAGGATCTTCTGTAGTTAATCCATGGAAGTGAGGTAGGGCTGAAGGGCTTATGTTTTTCATTTTAGTGTCCCCATTTGTTTCTCAGATGGGAAAGGTACCCTCTACTCTCTCTCCATTTCCCCTTTGATTTCTATTTTCAGCCATGGTCTTAGGAGGGATGGTTTCCTCCTCTTCTTTTTCTATAGGATCTTCGTATATCTTTGGTTGTTCACTTATAGGTTCTTCTGGATCACTGCCACCGAAGAAGAGATAAGGGTGGCTTTGTGATGTGGTGGGGGTTTTGGGTAGGAATTTCCCTGAATTATCTCTATTCCTAGGAGGCATGAAAAAAAATCTCTTTTTTGGGTGATTTATTTATTTATTTATTTTTTTCTGCTTGTACTTGCAAAACTGAAATTGATTGAACAAAAAAATTGCAACTACTGAAATGAACTTGTTGAAATGAAAAATTGCAGAATGGAAATGAAAGCAAGGAAATGACTAATCTACTTTTGTTGAAATGGAAATTGTAGAATTAAAATGAAAGCAAGGAAATGACTAATCTACTTTTGCTGAAATGGAAATTGCCGAATTGAAATGAAAGCAAGGAAATGTAGAAATCGAAAGAACAACTACTCTACTTTTGCTAAAATAAACTACTTAGCAGAATGTTGTAGTAGAGAATAGAAGAAAAGTAGTAATCACAAAATACTTTGATGCTTCCCCAGCAATGGCGCCAAAAAGTGGTGAGCACCAGTATTGTAGAAATAATGTTGTAACTCCTGGGGCTTCCTACTTTACTTTTATAAACCTGGTAGTTCGTAACAAACTTGGAAGCGACGGTGTTGTCTGTACAAGTACTAGCTCTTATTGCAGGCTGTCACTTGGTCAGCTGGCGCAAGATCACTAGGAGCTCAAGCTAGCTTCTATGAATTTCCAAAAGAAGCTTTTAACCATGATGAAAGAAAGCTAACTCTACAGAGGCTATTCTATTTGCAGAAAGAGAAGGAAGACTGAAATGTAACGCAAACCCTAGCAAACCCTAATTTATCCAACTAACCCTACTTTTGCAGAAAAAGAGATAGAAACTGACGAGATGAATGCCATTGACTACTAGGAAGGTGAATTACATCTATTTAAACTACTTCTGAAAGAAAATGAGAAAAGAACATCCTTTTGTATTTTTTGAGTGTTTTTATGTGAAATTATTATGCTTGTAATTTATCGGATTGTGATTGTGGCAGAGGTTTGGTGGCGATGGAGGATGGATTTGGTTTTTGCAGAGGTGGAGGAAGGTGTGGAGAGGTCCTAAGAAGCCCCTAGTACCCTTCTAAAGACTTCCCTTGCAATCAGACTTCGAAAAATCACTCATAGGAAATTCTACAGGAGGATCTATAGGAGGAGGCCGAGAGCTATTTTTGGAGGTTTTGAAGGTGGAAAAATGATGGGAAAGGGTAACTGAAGGCTAGATGAAGGTGTTGAGGTGTCTGGAGCTTGTCAAGGAAGATCAAGAGGGAACATGATGGTTGGATTTGTTCAAATGGCAAGAGGGAAGCTTATGGAGAAAAATGCAGAAATTAGGGCAGATTGGTGAAATGTTGCGAATGACTTGGGAAATCTGTGAGAAGTGAGCTGATGCTAGCTGCTTTATGGATGTATGGTGAGATGAGGTGCCCTGCAAGAGATCTGCACATCTACTTACGAAAATTGATCAAAGAAAGGACTAACTATACCATGAAAACAAAACTTTCTCTAGCTTGACCTAATTTCTGACCTACAAACAGAAAATGTTGAACAGTAACCTTTGAACAGAAAAGCATGTAGAGAGATCTATTTTAAAAGAATAGGAAATGATCTAGGCAACTGAATCTGAAGCAATACATTAATCTTTCCAAATCAAGTCATCACACTAGAAATTGCATGGGAGAGCAAAATTGTGTTTTTGGTGGTAGCAGTAGTGCCTTGACCTCGAATCATAGTCCTAGAAAGGGAGAAAGGAGATCAGGGCTTGCTATTAGCCTTTTTTAATCTTAGCCTATCACTGCATTAACCTACTTGAGCAACTGAAACAAAAACAACTATGCAAACCTTCAAAAGTAACCTATTCTAAACAAGGTAAAATGAATCTATGTAACAGAAATTAACTCATGAACTGAAGGTAAAAAACATATAAGTACAAGGAAAGAGGTGCTGGGCAGCTTGGTTTGGGCCCTAACCCAATAGCTTCATCCCTCTGAAAGAGATCAGTGCTGGCTCAAAAACTGTTTCATCTCCATTATCAAAAATAAAAGTCACATTACATAAATTGTTCTAAAAAAGGAAGCTCGAAAATGAGCTAAACAAGTGCTGCCAAAAAGTGCGAAAATTCTACTAATGACTGGCTAACCTACTGAGGCTCTAAGCCCCCTTATTTATACAAATGGATTCCCCCAATAGCCTTCCTAAAATCAAGGAGCTCGGCTTCCCAGAACTGGAGATAAACAACAATCCTTCTTTACTTGCTCGGCTGCCCCTTGGATGCATCAATGTGGTTGCTTGTGCTCCGAGTTGTTGATGGAGGATTCGAGGAAAGGGGTCATAAATGAAGGAGACACACCATACAAATCCTCTTCCCTGTTTTCCTCAAATATTTGCTGCCATTTGCTCATAAATCCTTTGACTTTGTCCAAAATTGACCAAAAAATCTGCATAAAGCACACATTAGACTACATGGCAAAATGACTAACCCAATTCACTCTATTAGCATAAATATAATAAAAAACATGCAATAAACTAATGAGAATGGTGGATTAAGTCGAATTAAGAGGCGAAATGAGCCCATATAATTATCCATTTCTGGGGCTCATCACCAACTGCTGACTGTGAGTTAGACTTAAGCTTACTAAATTCCTTGTTTAAATCAACCTTAGTTTTTGCTAGCGACGCCAGAGGATTATTAGAAAAATACTTAATATACCAAGTCAATGAATGACCCTACAGAGTGGTAACTAATTGTGCCTTCTTTATATTGTTATCAGTAATCTGCTATGCTATCCACACAACATTTACAACAAACCAGAACTGCTATGTATCTTCACTCTCCATGCCCTTGAAAATCGGCAGCTTCATTGTGTTCGACATGTTGAATGGTGGTGGGGATGGTGGAGGTGTGGGAAAAGGTGTATGCAGTGGAGGTGGAGGTGGAATTGGAGTGGATGGATGATGCATCTGTAGAAAACCTTGTGTTATCATCTGGACAACACTCCGCGGTGAATCTTGTACCGCTTTCTCATCGTCGCTCGAAGGAGGTCTGATCAACGGGCTATATTCAGGATCTGATCTCTCTCGATCTCTAAAGAGTTTTCCACTTCGCATAGCTTTGAAAATCAAGGCAATGGCATAACTTGTTTTTCACATAAAAAAATTTTAATCCAGGTATTCAAAGATCTTAAATACTTACCTCGCGGTCCTTTGAAAAATCGCCGCTCCGCTTCGTTGTAGCTAACTGAGGTATCAACTGCGAATTATATAACAAATCCTCCCAAATCCAATCGAGCCAATGATCAACAACTCACATGATTTGATTTTCAGTGGCTTCTAATCATTGCACTAATTCAGGAGTCCACACTATAGGATTATCAAGCTTCCACCTTCCTTGGCTAGCTGTCAATTTAGCTAACCACTCGTATAGTTCAATGGGAAAAGTGTAGAAGAAGATTTTGTGTATCTTTGTATACAGATAGCTGTTCAACCACTCTTCTTTTGATATGCGCGGATTCCTATTTTCTTGTGCCACGAACCCGTGAATCTTCCAATCCAACCACTTTTAAATTTTTTTCTTGGTCGGGTTCCAGTGATGCGACATCACACATCTCTTTCAAGTAGATCCCAGTCCTGGAAACATAACCATTTTTTGGCTTAGGTGGTCCTAACCCAGGTTCAGAGTTAGTTGCGCCAATCAAAAAATCCCTACACCATTGGCCCTTTCGGCAACAAGCCACGTAGAGCAGCCTGTAGTCTCACTCGAAAAAGTATGGGGGGGATGCTAGAACCAAGTTTTTACATCCAGAGATGAGTGTGATGTCTTTTAACGCCCTAGATTTTCCTTCACACAGATCGATAAGACCTTAGGGCTAGGTATTGCATCTCTGTTAAAATATTCTTCAGACCTTCGCAAAGGTCTACGATCAGCCTTTGCGGACCCTTAACAATCGATTTATTAACTTACATGCATCAGATAACAACCCTTAATTAGTGTTAACGTAGATCTACTTACGTTATTTAGTAAACATAACAGAATTCATCACAGTCTTCGCGAAAGTACTTAACATGAATTACATACATTTATTAAGACTTATTCAAGAGAATCACGCATCATTAGATCAATATTCCATAAACACATTATTCATCAACAACATATATTATAAACAGAAGTAAACATAGATAAATAGATATACACAAGAATTCTTCAGTAACTTTCTTTATTGATCTTCAGTTCAGATTTACAGACTCAAAACTACCCTACACACTCAGCTGCAGGGGTTTGCACACTCAGCTGCAGACTCTACCTAGGCCTCTGCGCACTCAGCTATAGAGCCTTTCTTCTCCTATCTGACCCACTTCTCTACGCTATCACTGCTCTTCTATTGACCCATTACCTCCAAGATATGCCTTAGACTCTCTAAGACACACCTATTTATAGCCTTTTTCATACAATCCCATGGTTCACGGACCATGGGTGGATTTCAAAAACAAATAAAAATTTACATAAAAAAGGGGCTAAAACCCCTTTGAATCCTAATCATTTATGCACTCCGCATCTACAAATTGCGGAGACTTTATATTAGTTACAAAAATATATCAAAACTTGGGTTATTTTAACCCCAAAACTGACCCAGGGGACCCCATCCCAACACCAAGAAAATCAAATCCAAATTGGATGGACAATTTTTTTTCTTGAATAGGATGTCTTAGGTCTCCATTCTAAGTGGAATCAGTCAAAAACACCCCTGTTAACATGTGCTAAAAAATAGCAGAAAATTACTAGTCTAAAATCTAAAAATTCGAGAACTAGTGAGATAATTAATCTATCAAATGCATAACCTAATAAAGTGAAAATGAAATGGGGTAATTTTTTTATTAACCTGAATGTTTTTATGATATAATTCAAGTGGAATCAACTCAATTGAAGCTCATTAGAATGTTCTAAAAAATAGCAGAAAATTACTACTATTTTCCACAAGGGACTTCTAGAAATTTAGATTTGTGAATAAGCAAACTAATCCAAGTATCTCAATGATTACTATGACTTTCCAAGGGTGTTCCAAGGTTGAAATCATGCTTGTGATCCTGCAAAAGAACTTACTTCAACCATTTAACCCAATCCTACAACAAGAAATCATCAATACTAAATGCAGAAATATGAAAAACAAGAATAAGAGATGCATGTGAATAAGAAGTGAAAAGAAGAAAAGTAACTTATACAAAACGGATATGAGGCTCCTGGGATGGCCAAGCCCAAGGAAACTCAGAGTCCTATGAAGGAGACCAAGATTTAGAAGCTTAAAAAGGCACCAAACTTCATTATTTACATCAATACAATTACATCCCTGCAAGAAATGAAAGTGGAGCTGCAAAAATACAAGTTTTCTCCACAAGAAGACCAAGAAAAATAAACCTCTAGAGGAAAATTCGAATTGATACTTATACTAGATGACGAGTAAGCATTCTTCTTGAAAGGAGGAATCTTTCCCCTCCAAAATCCCTCAAATAGTGGATTTGGTTCCCAACACTAGGAATCTACATTAAATGATAAGGAACGCATTCCTAGATTTTCTCAATCATTGGAGCTCCAGAATTTGTGCAATAATTTCAGAATATCTTGTTGATTTATTATCTAATATTGATCCTCCTGTAGTAGGGAGAAAGTCCCTAAATTATCTCCTCCTCCAAATCATCATAATCTGCCCAATATTCTCATAATATTCCACAAAATAAATAATATTAAGCACAAATACGAAATCATCTCTAAATCTTCCTAATGAACGTATTAAAGCTAAAAAACATTATTAAGTGTATAAGGAGAGGTTTAATATAGCCTACATGTGCCTAAGAAAGGTTAGATGGGCCTTACTTTGTGTCTAATTTGGAGGCCCATCATCTAGCTCAGGGGTAACAATTGCAACTTGGTTATATCTTGGTTACGATTGGGTGGAGAGTTCAAGTCTTGAACTCAATTTCCCATATTCATTACAATACAAGATAAGTTCTCTTATGTGTAATCATGTATGATTTTTATGTTGAAATATGGATGATTGATATGCTAATGGTTTGCATGACAAGTCTACTCACTTGTGTTTATCTATTCAAAGGCGGGTTATTACCCATATAATGATGTGTGAATGGAAATGAGTGTTTCATGTTCTTAACAACCAATGATAAGTATTCATATTCTAATGTGAGCCAACTTTATTCATTTTGAAACCATGCATTGAGTTTCATTAATTATATAGGCTAACTGATGCATTGCTTGGACCTACTGAAGAGTTGTTGTGATCCAACAATAAAGTTATGATTCGTGAGATGACACTACTTGTGATGATCAACCAAAATTTCTCGAAAATAATATGTGTGTTGATTGCTTTCTTGATAGTGAGTAGCATGGAAATCCATTCATGTTATAATGGCATAATTCATGTTGTTTTAGGCTCCTATAACCACTAACATTGTGCAAGGGACTAATTCACAGGCTCGAATGACTTGGTTTGTGATCCTTGGATTTAGTCTAACAATGCATCTTTGTTATGTGCATGAAGAGCTCATATTTATCATAGATAAATGTTTTTCACATGTTCCTTGTTGCTGTAATGGAACCTAGGTTGGTAATCTTGATAGATAGACTCAATTTCCCAAACATCACAAGATAAGTGCTCTCATGTATTTGCAATGCCCATAAATATATGTTTGCATTTCTGGATTGAAATGGTATGTGTAACTGAATCAAATGTTTGTTTCATTTCCTATTTTGGGCATGGTATTGTAGAGAACAATATAGGACTACATTCTATCATTAAGATTCTAAATGGTACAAGATGCAATGTCTATTATGTCCCCTTTTTGGTTTAGAATGGTGTGCTTAAGAAATTCATGAATGTGCTATGTCGTGACTGAATAAATAACATATACAGTAAAGCCTTGAAGGAACTAAAATATCTACAAATATCTGAACCAAGAATATGACAAAGACTGGAAAAATAACCTCTTTTATTATTAAATAATGGTTACATAGAGGACACTTGTTGACAGGGTCTGCATATGGAGAAGTTTATGCACATATAAAACTTATAATATTTTCTAGACTGTGCACCAAAAAGTGAACTAAGTGTTGATGCCAAGGGAAAATCCCTCTTGCAACCTTAAAGGCATCTACCCTTACATCAAGGCTGTCTTAACCTTGCATTTTTAAGAACCTCCATTTTTACCCCAGGGGCTCTGGTGACGAGGACTGTAAGTCCCTGCCAATAGCCAAATGCCTTGGAAACCCTTGATAGGTTCCACAGAGCGACTTGCAGGTTTGTTTTGAAATAGGAAATCCTTGGTGGGTTGTAAGGGAGGTGGAGCCCTTCCGAAGCTCACAATAGGTCCTCAATAGAGAGTGGCTACAGGAGCGCCTACGCCCACATGCCTAGGATTTCCTTTCTTCGATATAGGGAACATTTGAGGGCCATGAAATCATTGGAGTAGTTTTCACCCAAGCTCAAGAGGGATAACACCTTAGGGCACCTTAATAATGCATAAATGTTGGTATTGAACACTGGTGTTAATTTAGAGGTTTGTAGGACCTTTGAGGCAGAATCATGGCTAAAATGACTAGTGAGAGGTGATAGTCCTAGATTTGGAGCAACCTCTCATGACAACCATTGAAATTATGAATTAGATGCATTGCATAAGGCTTCACAAGGTTTCCCCTAGTCAGGCCATGGTAAAGTTCAAGTGTAATCTTCGATGTGGCATAGGAAGGTTCAATCCTTAAACTTATAAGATAACTTGAGCAATCCTATCCATTACTATGTGGAACATTAAATGTGGAGGCCTCCCTTTGGCGTGGCCTGATTCATCTCCACCATGATTAGAAAAAGAAATGTCAACGTGGTCTGAAGGTGAGAGCCCTAAAGGCAGAACCCATAAGTTAGTTTTGTGCACCAATGGGATCTACAAGGATGATGTTAGCCGTGATGATCTAGCTTACACATTAGCCCAATGGTCATATTATTGGACGATGGTGGTCCCCTTGTCAGGTCAACCCATTGGTCTCATCCTGAAACATTTGTGAGAGCGTAGGCGAAAGTGAGCGGGGTGAAAAGAGTGGGATGACGTGGAAGAGTTGCCACGTGTACCAAGCAGGAGTGATGAATGCTTGAGGGAGTGTTACAGGTCTATTTGGGATCCCTAGTATGGTCACCAATTTGTTATGTGGAATTTTGCATCTACGGATAAACACAACTTCCCTAGGTGGGTAGCTACACCTAGAACGACAAATTTAAAGAGTTTTACCTTTTCCTATAGAAGATAAATAAGACAAGGGACCTACTTGTTATCTTTCGATTCCCTTTGCCTCCTTTGAATAGCTCCCATCGCTCCTTCTCGAACTGAATCCGCTCGATAAGTACTTGTAATCATAAACAGAGGAAAGAAACTAGTCAAAGCAAGAGATCTATCTACTATAAGCAAATGGAATCAAAAGCATTTACACATATAATCATCATACATAAAGAAAAGAATATGGGAAAAGGTGTAAACAACTTTATTAAGTAGAAGGAAGAGTTACAACCAAAGAAGTTTGATCCCATGTCACTCATCCAGCTTGAGTTCCATCCTTCATCACACCAAAATAACATCACTCCCATCATTCAGATCAGTACTTTTAGGGCTCGTCAAACCCTAATTCAGTTGCTACATGCCCTAGAAAAGTCATCACATTAAATGCCATCATTCTTGAGACTTTCCTGGTCTAAAGACATCTTGAAATGACTCCTTGAGGGACCAATGCAGCCTTGGTTAGGGGTAAATGCGCTGCAGAGCACTTAGGCCTATTCAATCCTACTATGTAGAGCACCTAGACCCACTCTGACCCGCGTTGGGCGAGATTGAGTGAAATCTTCATAGGGTTCTGGGAATATTCTTTGATTCTAGACCATTCTAGAAGATTCCCACCTCTTATCCTCTCCTATGACCTCGAAATTGGATAGGAAATGAATCAAACAACCTCCTATCCTCTAATCCCTTCCTCCATGGAAACTAAATCCCAAATTGGAAAGCCATTCAATGCCCAATTTATGACAAAACCACCTCCATTTCCCTATAAATTGAGCACTCATCATAGTGATCAGGGGCTGGAATTTGAGAATTTGTAAGGAGATACTGTTGGTTTGAGGTTTGATATTTTAGCAAGTATTGTTATGCTGCCGAAGTGTTGAGCTTTTGGTGTGATGAAGGATGGAACTCAAGCTGGATGAGTGAAATGGGTTCAGACTTCTTTGGTTGTAACTCTTCCTTCTACTTAATAAAGATGTTTACACCTTTTCCCATATTCTTGTCTTTATGTGTGATGATTATATGTGTAAATGCTTTCGATTCCATTTTCTTATAGTAGATAGATCTCTTGCTTTGATTGGTTTTTTCCTCTGTTTATGATTGCAAGTACTTATCGAGCGGATTTAGTTCGAGAAGGAGTGACGGGAGCTATTAAAAGGAGGCAAAGGGAAGTGAAAGATAACAATTAGGTCCCTTGTCTTATTTATCTTCTACAGGAAAAGGTTAAAATTTTTAATTATGTTGTTCTAGATGTAGATACCCACCTAGGGAAGTTGTGTTTATCCGTAGATGCAAAATTCCACATAACAAATTGGCGACTCTGTTGGGGAATGATCATCATTCCAGGTAGTTTATCCTCATCATAGTACACCCTAATAGACTTTACTTGCCTTGATTGATCTTATTTTAGTCTTTTTGAAGTGTTTTTGGGAAAAAAATTGAGGTTAGATGTCTTTTGATTGGCCTCTCTAGCTCCAACACATGCTTGGTTAGAGGACAGTGCTCCGTAGAGCACCGTTGGCTTACAGACAGTGCTCTGTAGCACAGTTACTCCCACTCTGACCTGCACTGGTCCTCCTTAAGCTTAAAAACCCAGCTTTGGCTTGGATTTTTCCAATTTTTCTTCTAAAGTTATTTGTTTAAAAATCAATGTTTCCATGGTTTTGAAATCAACTTGTATCTCTTCTCCTAGCCCTACTTTGACCTTGATTGTTTAGTGTTTCTTAAGAGTTTTCTTTATCATTATCCATTCATTGTCAAAGCTATTTTATATTGATTAGTCTTTTCTAAAAAGGAAGTGTTATAAAGTCTTAATTTCTTTGAAAAAGAAACTGTCGTAAGTCTTCGTTTCTTGTGAAAAGTATTGATTGATTGTTTGTGCATCTAGTTCCTTTTTGTTCATCTAAACACTAAAGGGACTGAAAAGAAAAACTTGCATTTTGCATATTGTATTTTATGAATTCTTGATAGAAATAGCTAGGGAAATTGCATTAGGTGTGCTCTTTTCTCTTTGTCAAATATCTGATTGCTCTATCCCTTACTAGCTATGGTTTTCATTGTTAATTGAATGAAAAGAATGCCTATCTTATAGTTGCATTCTAGGAACTTCAGAAAATATCATGTGGTGAACTTGAAAGGAAAATTATTAATCAATATCAGCTTAAAATTAATCTCAATTAACCTAATGGAGCATTTTCACCTAACACAAAACATTTAGAGGTTCTAGGCTAGAGACGTGTTCCAGCATCATAAAACACAGCAATTGTCGCTAACTTGTTTGCGATACATTCCGAGTGTGTTAGGTCCCTATAATACTAGTGATTACCCCATTACTATTGTAGTTGTATCCCTTATTAATATTGTTGTGCCCCTATTGTGCCCATATTGTTATTACTGTGCCCCATAGAATCCCTCTATTGTTATTTTTGTGGCTTTATATTATTATTGTTAGGTCGGCTGGGTTATATTGTGACTCCTTAGACTCCTATATAGAGAAAGGAGGTTTTTTCATTTGAATCATCCGAGAATTGTTCATTTATATAATTTAAAGGAGGTTTCCCCCTTGAAGAGGCTAAATTATAACACGTTGATCTATCTTTTCTATCTTTTTGTGAGTTGGTTTCATAACATTTGGTATCAGAGCTTTGGATTCTAGGGTTTTGCTGCTCCAAATAGGTCATTGTGGCATTTTCGCTATAACTTTTTTTCTGTGACATTTCAGAAGCTCAAAAAAAACCCATTTGAGATGAAATCACACTAAACCCCGGGTCCGAATTTCAAAGCTTTCGTACTATATTTGCGGAGATATGATCTGAGGAAGTTGGTCTTTTGCAGACTCCTGAATTACATTCCAAACAGGTGACCTGGGGAAAATTGTCATAAATTTCTCTCTCAGCATCAGATTGAAATTTCATCAGAAGCTACAGAAAGAGGATGGACTATAGTTTCTTGTATATATTTTTTGGAGCCAAAGGTCAAAACAGTGACTCGTGGCACGTCGTACAAGTTCGCTCTACTGAACTAGTCTATAATCAGGTCACTGTGGGAGATTTTGCATAACTTTTCCCTGGAGAATCCAATTTGGATGAGACTGGTGGCATTGGAAAGAGGATAGAGGGCTACTACGGGTCACAATTTCAGAACTGGATGATCTAAAATTACAGAGATGCATCAGATTCAATATCAAGCTCCTACAAAGTGGAAAAAGGTGTGTAGTTTTTTTAAATTTTTGCATAAGCTTGGTTTGAAAAATTAGTTTGAAGGAATTCAAAGGGCATAGTAAAGCATTATTATCGGTAATTGATGCCCCGAGGAAAGAAAATGCAAACACCTAGTAAGAAACCTGAAAGCTCTAGCATGACTCATGAAGAAGAGGAAGAAATGCAACATGATATATCAAAATTATGAGACCAAGTGCAACAAGTGTCACTTGCACAAAAGGTAACAGAATCTAAGATGGATGGCTTAAAGAAAGATGTAGAAGCTAAGATGGATGGTTTAAAGAAAGGTGTATAAGCTAAGATGGATTGTCTAAAGAAATGCGTAGAAGCTAATATGAGTGATGTGGAAGCTAATTTGAAGATAGCCATGGAAGATTTGAAGACAGACATGGAATATTTGAAGACAGATTTGAAAAAGTTTCTGCAAGAAATGCTTACTAATGGTGAAAGGGTAGTAAAGGAAACTCATGATGAGAATAAAAGAAATATTAATCATGATTTCATAAACTCTAATTTTGGACCAAAGACCCACCATATTCCAAAAATTGATATGAGGAAGTTTGATGGCAAGGATCCCACAACATGGATATTACAGATGGATCAATTTTTTGATCTCAATAATGTGCAAAACACATAAAAGGTACGTATTGCAACTTTATATTTGTAACCAAATCAGTTTGTATGGTATCAATGGCTTTGCTCTCGTAAACAAATTATCACTTGGGCAATTTTTATGAAAGAATTGACAGCACATTATGAGGATACAAAAAGCAACACTTTTTTTAGCCAATTGATAAGTCTCAAACAAAAGGGTTCAATAATGGAGCACATTGAGGAATTCCAAAAATTGAACATAAGGGTAAAAAATATTCTAGAGGAGCATAGGATTGATGTGTTCATAGGGACTTTAAAGGATAATATCCAACATGATGTTCGCCTTTGGGAACCTGATTCATTAGATAAGGCATTCAGGTTAGCAAGAAAAATGGAAAGCAAAATTATGGCAACCAGGAAGCATACCACTCACAACTATAAAGATGGAAGTATTGTTGCCCCTAGTCTTCCATAACCTATAAGGTTGACACCACAACATTTGGAAGAAAAAAGAGCAAAAGGGCTTTGTTAGAGTTGTGATAGCAAATACACTAAAGGTCATAAGTGTGTTGAGAAGAAATTTTTCCACATAGATTGTGAAGAGGAAGAAGAAAAGGAGCAAGAAAGGTCACAAGAAGAGGATATACTCCAGGAACAAAGCCTAGATAAAGAAGAAATGAATCCAACCATATCTTGTAACGCATTGGCTGGAATTACCACTTCTCAAACCATCAAGATAGAAGGACAAATCAAGAAGAAAAAGGTAATAGTGTTGATTGATTCAGGAAGTACCCACAATTTTATTCATTGTAAGATAGCAAAAGAATTGAATTGCTTCCAATATCCAACACCAGAGTGTCAAGTGATGGTTGCAAATGGAGGAACGATAAAATTGCTCTGGAAAGTGCCATAATATCAAGCTATCCATGGGAGAATATGTATTGACTAGCCCAATGCTTTCCATTCCAATGGGAGGTGCTGATGTTGTACTAGGAGTCCAATGGCTACAATCCTTGGGTACAATAGCTTTTAATTTTCAAGAACTTTTCATGAAATTTTCTGTGGAAGGAAAGGAAGTTGAATTAAAGGGTATTGCAGGGAAACCGGGAAAGATAATCAGCTCTAACAGTATGACAAAGCTTCTAAAAAAGGAACAAAGAGGTGTAATTGCACAATTATGTTCACTAGATGTTTCCACATCAGAATCATCTATTTCTCCATATCTCCAAAAAGTCTTGGACAATCATTCCAAGGTATTTGAGACTCCCAAAGGTCTCCCACCTATTTGTGATCATGATCATGCTATTCATCTCATTCCAAGAAGTGTTCCTCCAAACATCAGGCCGTACATATATCTGGTGAGCTCCAGTATTGTAGCAATAATGCTACAACTCCTGGAGCTTCCTTCTCTAATTTTATCAACCCGGTAGTTCGTAACAAACTTGGAAGCGACGGTGCTGTATGCACAAGTACTAGCTCTTGTCGCAGCTGTCACTTGGTCAGCTGGCACAAGTTCGCTAGGGCTCAAGCCAACTTCTATGAGTTCTCAGAAGAAGCTTTTTAACCGATGAACGAAAGCTATCTCAAAGGAAATTAACCTACTGTATGAAGGAACTGAAAGCCAACAAGAAATGAAAACCCTAGCAAACCCTAATTCTACCAGCTAGTCCTACTGATGCCAAGGTGGGAATGAAAAATACTGAAAGAGGTGCCATTACTTCTAGGAAGGTGAGATGCATGTGTCTAGACTACTTTGATCTAAAGAAAGCATATCTTTGTATTTTTGTTCAAGTTGTTGGAATTATTATGTGTGTGCTTCTAACTGGGTCTTGACTGTGCAGGGATAGATCAAGGAGGGAAATGCTTGGAAAAGGTCAAGAAGGCTTAGAGAGGGTCTAAGGGATCCCTAGCATCCTTTCAGAGAAGTTCATAAAGTTCAGATGCTTGGCAACCGTGTTTACAAGCTTCTACAGGAAGTCTGCAGGGGTTCTACAGGATGTTCAGGATTTCTACAGGAAGTTCACAAATTCCTACAGGATGTTCTGCAATAGGATTTTTGGGTGATGGATGAGTGGAAGAGGCTATAAGGATGGTCAAGGAGGTAGGAGGGGAGCTTGTGATGGCTTATGGAGAGAGGGATGAGATGAAGAGGGGGTGTGCAAAGCTGGTTGGCCTAGAGGAGGTTAGAGGAAATGGAAGGCCGAAAAAGGTAGAGTCACGTGGGTGCTAGAAGAGTTAGGAGGTAAGTGGTCTAACTGAGGGATGAGTGGATGGCCTAGGCATGGCTTAGAAGGATAAGGGAGTGAGGGAGTAGTACTGCACAGTGTAAATGAAACAAATCCTCCGTGTCTTGCATAAAACCGAAATTTCATCACCCTATTCTAACCGTTTTTATGAAACCACAGAACAGAAACGTGATTTTGTAAGGAAACTCTTGCATGGTATTGAAGCAAAGATTCATTCCACAAGATCTGAATGCATGGATGCTGCTATGAACGAGAACATTGCATCAAAGCTTGCATGAACCTATAAAACAATGTTTTTGGTGGGTGGCACGGTCTGCAATCCCAGTCTCTAAACAGAGGTGGAAGTGAGCATGCAGTCAACCCTTTTTGGGACTCTGCTAATCTCCTTACTCTAATCTAAACTACTGAAAGAAACTTTGTTCATAAAGCTAACCTACTTAATCACACCAAGAAGTTCAACTCAGCAAACTGTGTTTCCAAATGCATGTAAAGGAAAAGAAATACAATGCTGAAAGAAAAGTAACAATACAAAGAAAGGAGGCCTATTGCTCTCAGGTTGGGCCCAACCCCGAGAGCTATGGCTCCTCTAAGAACTCAAAACTGAACTCAAATCTGCCTGCTTTTCATTAAAAGATAATAGTCATAAGTCAAATAACATGCCAAAAATGGCTTACAAAGAGCAAAACAGAGCTATCAGTTCGTAATCCAGAATATGCAACAAAGTTTCAAAAGTCCCCATCGAAGGCTACAACCTCGTCATTTATACATTACAAGGGCCAAGCTGGCCTCCTAAATTAGTGGGATTTGGCTGTCCAAACTAAGAGTAATCTGTTGTTTCCTCACAATCCGTTTGGCTGCCTTCTAGCTCGGTGGTGGTGGCTGTTGGAGCTCGGAGTTGGGGTGGAGATCACGAGGAAGGCCATTCACTGCCGTGGACAACCTCCCTACAAAACCTCAATCCTGTCTTGGCTATCTCCTAGCCCTCATCTGCGTGGTTTTGCTCCATTAAATGTCAAAAAAACCTGAAATAAACATGGGTTAGCCACCTAGGAATAGTGACTGCCCTCATTCATACAAATGACATAAATATACTAAAAAATGATGCATAAGTTATGAAAAATGAAGGGTTGAGCAAGGGTAAGTAGGCCAAATGAGCCCAAAATGTTACCAAATTTGGGGCTCATCATCACCCCCCAGCTAAAATGATTGCTCATCCTTGAGCAACTAATCCAGCTCCTCGTCCTTCATTGCCTTTACTGCCACCCTCACATCCCAAGCTTCTGCAGTAGTGTCCTCCTTACTGACATGGAACCCAGCCTTTCTTTCCACTTCTTCCCACTGTTCATGCTCATCTTTCTCTGTGCTGCCTTCCATCAATCCTAACAGCAGAGGTGGGCTTAGCTTGAGGCCAATCCAGCTGGCCTGGAGGTTCTGCATAGATTTCTTATAGAGGGGCACTTGTACTAGAGCTTCCCTCATTCGAGTTGGAGTATGATACTCTCTGATTTTTAGATTGTGGGCCAATGTATTCCATCAGCGGGTGCAAGCGTGAACACAGTTGTCCCCTAGCAGTCTCTCCATATCCTCAAAATGCGCTATGGCCTGGGCTTGTTGATCCATATATTTCAATGAAGCTTGAGGGTCGGTGGATAAGTGTTGGTGTGTTGAGATTAATGCAGTTGGATCCCCTGGTTCTGCTCTAATTAGTAATGGCTCATTCAGCTCTCGGTTCATGACCGCTTTGGCTTCTGCTGCTCTTTTGTCTTCATGGTTCAACCATGAGGCAAGTGCCATTAACTGCATGTCCCCTAGGACCGTGTTGGGATCCCATGAAGTCACATTAGGAAGGGCCAAATTATGGAGGTAGAACTCCGATAATTTGGCCTTATCCTCTGATGAGCTGGTATTTCATAATTCAGTGCACTGCTGCGGGTCTTGGAGCTGAGAGATGCCTCTTTGCGCCAAGGTATTGATTTGAAATTGTAGCCATTGGTCTCTCAGGTACAGGCCATAGGATTTGGCCGGCTGTCTGCATTGTATAGCATCCATGGCCCAACTGGCCATGCAGGCCAATTGTGCCTCCTTCTGCTACAACTGCTGTTTTAGAGCTTGCACCTCAATTTGTGCTTGCAACTCTGCTTCCTGTAGATGCGTGGTTGGCTCCCCAAGACCGATGTGCAGTTCCTTTTTGCCTCGCTGCTCTGCTGTGATGTCCTCGGAGGATGTGCCTGTTCCTCTCCTCAGCTCCTGCAGCTGCAGTCTAAGTTTTTCGTTTTCTTCCTGTAGGAACACCCTTTGGCAATTTGCCACGTGTTTAGCCATAGCTAATTCCCTTCTGGCCTCCTTGAGTTGCTCTTCCAAGGGGCCTATGTCCGCCACACCTTTTGATTTGGCTATTTTCATCCACGTGTGTGATCGTACTCTCTCTTCCTCCAATGCAAAGAACAGTGGCACAGTGAATTTCTGTGGTATAATTTTACCAGCTTCTAAGAAGTTATAGTATGAGCTTAGACTTGGCTGAGGGCTAGGCTCCGGAATATGCTCTTTTTCTTCTTCTCTTGGTGGCTCTACTTCGCCCTCCCTCGGTGGTGATGAGGGTGCTTCTCCTTCCATTCTCTCTGTCTCCTTAAGCCGGGCTAAGGTTTCCTGTAGAGCAGCCTCAGCATCCTGTAGCCGGGCTTTTGAAGCCAATTGGTCTAATATTTCTTTCCAAGTAGTTGTTTTCGGGCTCCCCCTCTCATAGGTGACTGATATCTTTGAGGGGGACCTCTCCTTGGGCGAAGTAGGGGCATCCTCTATAGTGATTGGGCTGCTGGATGGAGGCTGTGGCTTGCCCGTTTTTATTCTCACACTTCTCCTAGCTTTAAAATATAGAGGGGCCTCCCTCTTTCTCTTTTCCTTTGGCTTAGGAGGTGTACTGAGGGTGGCCAGCACGGCTGCTGCCTCCCTTGCAAGAACGTCGGCTTTCTTTTCCTTGGGTTTTCTTTTCTCAGGGCTTCCTGTAGAAGGCCCTTTTTCAGCTGATTTCTGGCTTCCTGTAGAAGCCGGTTTTGGTTTTCCTGTAGAAACAGGTGGCACCACTTTAGTTTGCTTTGCTGAGGGTGTTTTTCTTTTTGACTTGGTCGAGGCTGCTGTCGAGGTGCCTTTGCTGACGTGGACCTGCTCCGTCTTGTCCACCCTGCTTTGCAATCTTTTCTCTCTGGGCGTTAATATGGGTGTGTCCTCCTTCTCTTTGGCACCCTTTTTCTCTTGTTTCTCCTTTTTCTCTGTCTTCGGTGCTTTGGCCGTGGGTCTCTGGCCTTTTTCTTTCTTCCCTGCGGGTACTGACTCCTTCTCCTCGCTGCTGGAGGAACCAAGCTCTTCAGTCAACATTTTTATATCGCCATCCTTGGTCAAATTTCGGAAGGCTTCCCATGAGAGAGGGACTTTGTATGTGTGGAGTGCATCCTCCACGAGGAGCTTAATAAGCCCGTGATGAGCGACCTGGTCTGGTGTGCCTTCTCTCAACTTGGTAGCACATTCGGTCATAGACTGCAGTAGAAAGTAGGGAATACTTAATTTTTTCTCCGCAGGTAGGTCCATCTGATGCCTTAATTATGTAAGTAGCCGAAAATGGTACCCATACACAATGCTAAACCGACCTTCGCAGGTGATGTATTTCATTATTTGGAGGCTGACTTCGCTCCAAAGTGGCAGTAAGCTAGTCCTGCGAACCCCATTCTTATCCTCCGAGAACTTCTCCTCTGGTGGGAAGAATTCCTTCTTAGCCTGCTGGCCTAATTTCCTCTCTTCTTTGTCCCATGGTACCCCCATTGGGAGCTCAGTAACTCGGCTGATGAATTGTGGGGTGAGTCTGAGACTCAAACCCCTGAAATTAATAGTGGCTAATGTCTTTGATTTTGGCTTTAGAGCCCACAAGAACTCTTCTGCCACCTCATCATCATATCCTTGCAATTTATCGCAGAACGACATCCATTGCGCGCGAGTGAACAGCTCCACCACCTCAGGGTTCTCTCTTAGTTTCTTGGAGTCGGTTGGTTCCTTTCTGATGAACCCACCCGGCATGGTGACAAACTGCTACGTTGGCTGGAGGTGGCGGATGCAAAAAACTAGCCTTTTGGGACAGAGCGTAGAATTACACCTCTGCCACGCATAAAATTCACGAAGACTATCTCCAGATGAACTTTAACAGGGCTTAATTCCAAATTATATCCTGTAGGAGACTTTACATACACCTCGACGACAATTCATGCAACCGATAGACAACACTTGCAATTCTTTTATGAGCAGACTGTAGAACGTCGACTCCGCCACCCTCGAAACCAATTGCATGGAAGGCAAGGTTCAGGCTTACCTTTTTAACTCACCGCCTTTGACATGCGGAGCCCAATTTTCCTCATGGCAGTGGGCTTCCTGTAGGAGCAGCTTTCCTGTAGAAACAGCGCACGGGGTCTGGAGAGCACTGCAGTGGTTCTGCGTTCTCTGTGCTGCTATCAGACGTTCGAACGGCCGAAGACTTGGAGTGTCGAGCTTCAGAGGAATCCGGATGCTCACTCGACTTCTAAACGGTTGATGATAAATGCGTGGGGTGGCAATCTAGCTGATAGATTTGAATCCGGTGGAATCCGTGGCGCGGGGGTGAGCTGTCCCTGCCGGACCGTTGGACGACGTCACTTAATCATTCTCCTGCAAGTTCCCTGACTGCCGCATCATTCTCCGCAGATCCGCCGCCGTCATTTCTGTTAAAACGCGCTTCTCCCCGACTGGATGGCTCTCACGTGTCCACTACCCGTTCCTTTTTGCCACGACCACCTTTTACACATCCGACTAGACCATCTGACTGGTCGACGTGGCCAGTCGAATGGCCATACACCCGCTCACCCCATTCATTTCATACTTGCAAACATTTCAAAGTAATATTCATGTAATTCGACGAAAGAAAGGGCGAGGCACTTACCTGTGCGGCCGCGACACGATTTCTCAGGCTTCAGGACGATGATGACTATATTTGCTTGCTGCTGCTTAATTGCACAGGCCCGAAGGTTCCTCTGTGCAGGCTGCTGACGATGAAGCTTATGACTCGGCTGCATGTGCCCGCGTTATTATTGCATGTCGCAGGCGATTGAATGGTGTACACTCTAGTTGGCTTAACTGCTACGGGACTCCTGCAGGATGTCCTGTAGCAGTTTTTCCTCCTCGGGTGCATGCTGAACGATGAAGACAGTGGCATCATGATCATGCTCACAGGGCCCTCGGATAGCTGTGATGGGTATTGCATGGCATCTCAGCATCTTTTTTCTATTTCAGAATCGCTTCCTCTTGATAACTCCATGATCTGTTTTGATTGTGCAGGTACTTTTATTGCATGTCAACTGGGGTGGTAGAAGGAGGTGACAGCAGTGTGTGATGGAGGAAATAGTAGCTTGCATGCCTCCATGTCGAACCTTGGTCGTTAGATTTCCCCACACAATGAATTCTGGGCCGTCCAGAACTTCTACAGGAAGTTTCCTGTAGAAATACAGAACTTCCTGTAGAAAGTCTGCAGCTTCCTGTAGAAGACTAGGCTGTGATGAAATCGTGCCCATACCTTGGAGAAGATGAGTGATTTTGGAGGAGGTGCTGGTGAGGTCTCCTGGTAGCATGATAAGGACCCTTGACTTTGAGTTGAGAGACCTCCCCTCCTTCATAGAATACCTGCAACCTGCATGCATTGCCACATTGTAAACTTGTTGTCCCTGTCTTTTTTGCTTATTGATTTTTTTTCTTTTTTCTTTTTTTTTGAAAGACAGTAGGGTTGCCTCAATGAGGTTTTCACCCCTACCACCTGCCTTGGGAGCCTGAAAAAGGTTTTCACCCAAGGATATTTATTTATTTTTTTTTTTTTATTTTTTTAAGATCTTTCAGGGTATGCCCAAAACAGAGGCAGAACCCTTCTCTATGACCAACACTGATTTCTCCACAGTTTTGATGAACTCTTGTCTTGAGAGAGGTTTCCTGTAGATCTTCAGTCGATGCCCATTGAAAAGCATGGGGATGGCCTCCTCATCAATGGTCCGAATAAGAACAGATCCATTGTCATGACATTTTTCCACTGCATATGGTCCCAGCCATCTGGTTCTCAGCTTCCCCTTGAAATCTTTATGCCTGGAATCATACAATAGCGCCCAATCTCCTGGCTGAAATTGCTTTTCATTGAGGTGTTGGTCATGCCACACCTTTCTCTGAAGTTGAACCACTTCTGGGTGAAGGAGGGCCTGCATTCTATGCTCGTCCAATCCATTCAGCTGCAATAACCTTTCTTGTTGGGCATGGCTGAGATCTAGGTCCAGCTAAGCTGCCATCCTCAAAGTGTTGTATTCAAATTCAATTGACAACAAAGATCTCTTTCCATAGACCAGCTCATAAGGTATGAAGCCGGTTGTGGTCTTCCAAGTGGTGTTGTAAGCCCATGTGGCCTCAACCAGGCGATCTGCCCAATCTTTCCTACTGCTGCTCACCACCTTAGTCAAAATCCCTTCCAATGCTCTATTGGTGACTTCCACTTGCCCATTTGCCTGAGGATGATAGGGGGTGGAAGTCCTATGCTTGATTTTGTGATGAGCTAGTAGGTCTTCAATCAAGTTGGATGTGAACTGGCTTCCTTGATCGGTGACTAGCTCTCTTGGGTAGCCAAACTTGTAGAAGATGTTTTCCCTTAAGAACTCAGCCACCTTTTCTTCTGTCGCTGCTTTGATTGCTTTAGTTTCTGCCCACTTTGTCAGGTAGTCGGTGCACACAATGATGTAAGACCTTTGCCTCGAAGGAGGGTTGATTGGACCCACAAAATCCATACCCCACTTCTCAAATGGCTCAAGAGTCACTTGAGGTTGGAGAGGCATCTCATCCCTTTGAGTCGGTTTCCCCATTCTTTGGCATCGGTCACATTGGCTGATATACCGTCTGACATCTTGATGAAGTGTGGGCCAATAGTAGCCTGCCTGCAGGATTTTGAAGGCAGTCCTCTTTGCTGCGAAATGTCCTCCACAAGGCCCATCATGACAGGTGAGGAGGATATCAAAGACTTCCTCCTCCCTTACACAACGCCTTAAGATCTGATCAGGGCCAAGCTTGAACAGGTTGCCCCCGATCCAAGTGAATGAGGCACTTTTTCTGATGATTCTGCTCTTCTCTCTGGAGGATAGGTGCGGAGGGAACTGTGCTGAAACAAGGTAGTTTGCTATATCAGCAAACCATGGAGAGAGTACTGAAATAGCAAACAGATGTTCATCGAGCATCTGGTCATCCACTGTTCCATCCTCATCTGCAGATAAATCCAATCTAGATAAAAAGTTAGCAACAACATTTTCTTTACCTGGTTTGTCAACGATAGTCAAATCAAACTGCTGCAACAAAAGTAACCATCTAATAATACGAACATTCACATCTGGTTTATTCATTAAATATCTAATTGCAGCATGATCAGTATGTACGAATGTTTGATAGCCAGTGATATAATGTCGGAACTTGTTCAGTGCATGGACCACAGCCAAGAATTCTTTCTCGGTTACAGTGTAATTCAGTTCTGCTTTGGATAAGTTTTTGCTAACAAAGTAAATGGCATACGGAAGTTTTTGTTCAACTTGTCCTAAGGCTGCCCCTATGGCTTTGTTCGAGGCATCAGTGTGGATGTGGAAAGGTAGGGCCCAGTTTGGACCTCTCAAGATTGGGGCAGACACCAACTTGTCCTTTAATTCATTCAGAGCCCTCTGACAATCGTCAGTCCATTTAAACTCCACATCTTTTGCCAACAGGCCAAACAATGGCGAGGCTAACTTGCTGAAGTCTTTAATGAATCTCCTATAATACCCTGCTAATCCTAAGAAACTCCGAACATCCCTTACCTTTTGAGGAGGTGGAACCTTCTTGATGAGAGCAATTTTGTTAGGATCCACTTGTAACCCTTGGCAAGAAATGGTATGGCCTAGCACGGTCCCTTCAGTCATCAAGAATTCACATTTTTCAGGACTAAGGGACAGGTTCATCTCAATGCATTTGGTTAGGACTTTTCCCAGATTGGACAATGCTTCCTGGAAGTTGGACCCATAAGGAGTGAAGTCATCCATATATATTTCCACCGCATCATGGACCAGCTCAGAAAAGATGCTCAAGACGGCTCTCTGGAAGGTAGCAGGAGCATTGCATAGCCCAAAGGGAAGAACTCGGTAGGCAAAGGTACCCCAAGGACAAGTGAAGGTGGTATTATCTTAGTCTTCCGGGCTGATTTGGATTTGGTTGTACCTGCTAAACCCATCTAGGAAAGAGAAAAACTTCTTTCCTACCAGTCCATCCAACACTTGATCTATGAAAGGTAGAGGAAAATGGTCTTTCTTGGTAGCCTTGTTCAGTTCTCGGTAGTCCACACAGATTCTCCACTTCCCATTTTTCTTGGGAACCAACACCAGAGGGGACACCCATTCGCTATCAGAGATGGGGTAAATGAATCCGGCATCCAACAGTTTTTGCAATTCTTCCTTGACAATGTCCTTAAGGGCTAGATTCATCCTCCTCTGGGGTTGCCTAACCGGCTTACAATCCTCTTTGATGTAGATGTGATGGGTATAGACCGAAGGATGGACTCCTTTCATCTCCTTATAGCTCCAAGCAAAAGCATCTAGATGACTGGCCAACAGACTACACAGCTCCTTTTCCTGGGAAGGAGATAGGGAGGAGCTGATCTTTAACGTTCTCTCAGGGCCAAACTCCACATTCTTGACTCTTGGAGTGACAGGGTTGGTTGCACAAAGGTCCACTAAGGTGCTGGCTTGGGCATTCTCCACCAATTTTTCTAAGGACAGTGCACTGGGAGGTGGATTCTGGATCGAGGTCTCAATCAAATCGTCCTCGGTTGGGGGGTCTCCCCTAGTGGTGTCTAGGGTGCACAAAGGTGCTGAGTACACCTCATCCTCCTCTCCTTCCTCCAACCAAAGTGGTAAGTCATGCTCTAATGAGGGTTGGGCAGGAGGGTATAGGACTAGCTGCTTGGACATAGGACCATTTTTGATGGTCATGTTTCCTGCATGGCAACTTATGTAAGCATCTGCAGTGGCTAACCAAGGCCTTCCCAAAATAAGAGGATATCCAGTGAGCTTTGCCTTTGGTTGCAACACCAAGAAATCTGCAGGGTATTCCCAAGAGTCAACAGAGACCAAGACATCCTCCACAATCCCTTCGGGAGTCACGGTGGAGCGATTTGCTAGTTGTAGGACTGTCGAGGTCTTCCTCAAGGAACCCTGAAGGTTGAGTTTGAGCATGGTATCCCTGGTCATCACATTAATGGCAGCCCCCAGATCAACCAAAGTGTGAGGTATGATGGTGCCATTGATGTGGACATCTACTACAAGACTCCCAGGATCTAGATACTTTGGGTAGATGACTTGTCCCAACATAAGGTCAGACAGTTGTCCTATGACATTGATGGTTGAAGCATCCCTCTTTCGCCTGTCTTGGTGTCTGAAACACTTTTCCTTAACCAGTTTTTTGTATATTGGTACATCCTTGATGGCTTGGAGAAGTGGTATTTTCACACACAACTGTTTGAGCTCTCCCAGAAGCTCATCCTCCTCTGGGTTGGGTTGTGTGGTGGCTGTTAGTCTCTCAGGAAAGGGTGGAATAGCCTTTGGTTCACTTTCCTGTTTGTCTTCCTCGTCTTCTGGGGGAGGAGGTTGGCGATCCGGAAGAGTCTTTCCAGATCGCAGATTGTCTCCTGGATCTCCACAGCATAGGTAGGGCATGATGTTTCCCCAGTATATACCTGCTGGGCCTGTCTATTGTTGGGGTTCGGGTTCGGTTGAGCAGGCATTTGAGGTTGCCTTGGAGGAGCAGGAGGTAATGGTTGAGGTTGAACTGGTGGTGGAGGCAAAATGGCGGGAGGAGTATTGTACTGGGGCCTCCACCCCGATTGAGGTGCATTCCACTGAGGCTGTGGCTGGGTATGTGAGTGATACGACTGAGTAGTGGGTTGAGTATGGCACTGAGGTGGGTAAGACCATGGAGGAGGCACAGACCAGGAAGGATGAGCAGGGGGGCCCCAGGAAGGCATAGGAGTAGATTGGTTGGGGCTGTAATAAGCTTGGGGTGCCCCTTGCATCCCCTGCTGGTAAGGTCTAGGTCCTTGTGGCCTCCTTTGGTTGAGGAAATAGAGAGGTTCGGTGGGGGCTTCTGTCCCTTGATACATGGCTTTAAGCCCAGGTAAGGTTTGACATTGGTTTGTGGGGTGATCATCCTCACAAACAAAACATACTTCAACCGAATGTAATGGGCATTCGTTCTTAGGGTGTCTCCTTGTACACTTAGGGCAGAAGATAGCCAAGGCCCTCTCAGCTTCTTCCTTCTTCTGCTGGATCCTGAATGTATCAAGTTTCATGGCAATGGTCTGTCTCACCTCACTCTTGAGATCCTCTAATTGATTTGCAAACTCATGTTTGGAGAAAGGAATACCAGCTGAGAGGAGGTTTCCTCTACCTCGTTTCCAGGCTGCCCTAGAGTGGTTTCTAAACACAGTCTTTATGTCCTCATAAGGCAGTTGGTAAATATCTCCTCCAGCTAACATGTGAAGGGTATCTAAGAGGTCTTCAGGGACTCCTCGGAGCAGGACCAACTTGAGGGATTCAGGGTCAAGTGTGCACCTGGCCTATTTATAGCTAAGTTGGACCTTTCCTCGTAATCCTCTAAGGACTCATCATTTCCCATGGTCATCCGAAAGATTTCTCCCTTGGTTTCCTTGGACCTACAGTAGTCTCGGTACTTGGTATTGAAAGCTTGCTGCATCTGAGCCCAAGTGGTGATACTGTTCCCAGGTAAGCCCATGAACCAGCATAATGTTGCATCCTTAAGGGTTGGGGGAAAGAGTTTCAGCTTCTGTTCATCTTCAGTATAGTCATAGGTTCGACAAGGGACATCAAACTCAAACAGGAAGGTATCAGGATCTTCGGTAGTCAGTCCATGGAAGTGAGGTAAGGCGGAGGGGCTAATGTTCTTCATTTTCATGTCTCCATTGGTCTCTCGGATGGGGAAGGTACCTTCTATTCTCTCATCTTCTCCCCTATTGTCAGCCATAGCTTCAGATGGAATGGTCTCTAACTCTTCTTTTGCTATAGGATCTTCGTATATCTCAGGAGGTTCACCTATAGGTTCTTCTGGATCACTGTCACCGAAGAAGAGAGAAGGGTGACTCAGTGATGTAGTGGGGGTGTTGGGTAAGAATTTGCCTGTTTTATCTCGATTCCTACGAGGCATGAAATGGAAAGACTTTTGATTGCTTTTGTTTTTCTTTCTTTGGTACCTGCAAAAACTGAAACAGATTGATCTACAACTAACTATCTTGCTAAAATGAAAATGCAGAACTGAAATGAAAGCAGGAAAGAACTAATCTACTTTGCTCAAATGAAATTGCAGGAATGGAAATGCTAGTCTACACTTGCAAAAATGAAATTGCGGAATTGAAATGTTAATCTATGAAAGTAGGAAATGTCTATGCTACTTTTGCAGAATGGAAATGAAATAAACTACTTGGCAGAAGGCGAGAGTAGGAAAATAGAAGAAAGGCAACAATTACTAATACTCTGACGCTTCCCCGGCAACGGCGCCAAAAATATGGTGAGCTCCAGTATTGTAGCAATAATGCTACAACTCCTGGAGCTTCCTTCTCTAATTTTATCAACCCGATAGTTCGTAACAAACTTGGAAGCGACGGTGCTGTATGCACAAGTACTAGCTCTTGTCGCAGCTGTCACTTGGTCAGCTGGCACAAGTCCGCTAGGGCCCAAGCCAACTTCTATGAGTTCTCAGAAGAAGCTTTTTAACCGATGAACGAAAGCTATCTCAAAGGAAATTAACCTACTGTAGGAAGGAACTGAAAGCCAACAAGAAATGAAAACCCTAGCAAACCCTAATTCTACTAGCTAGTCCTACTGATGCCAAGGTGGGAATGCAAAATACTGAAAGAGGTGCCATTACTTCTAGGAAGGTGAGATGCATGGGTCTAGACTACTTTGATCTAAAGAAAGCATATCTTTGTATTTTTGTTCAAGTTGTTCGAATTATTATGTGTGTGCTTCTAATTGGGTCTTGACTGTGCAGGGATAGATCAAGGAGGGAAATACTTGGAAAAGGTCAGGAAGGCTCAAAGAGGGTCTAAGGGATCCCTAGCATCCTTTCAGAGAATTTCATAAAGTTCAGATGCTTGGCAACCGTGTTTACAAGCTTCTACAGGAAGTCTGCAGGGGTTCTACAGGATGTTCAGGATTTCTACAGGAAGTTCACAAATTCCTACAGGATGTTCTGCAATAGGATTTTTGGGTGATGGATGAGTGGAAGAGGCTATAAGGATGGTCAAGGAGGTAGGAGGGGAGCTTGTGATGGCTTATGGAGAGAGGGATGAGATGAAGAGGGGGTGTGCAAAGCTGGTTGACCTAGAGGAGGTTAGAGGAAATGGAAGGCCGAAAAAGGTAGAGTCACGTGGGTTCTAGAAGAGTTAGGAGGTAAGTGGTCTAACTGATGGATGAGTGGATGGCCTAGGCACGGCTTAGAAGGATAAGGGAGTGAGGGAGTAGTATTGCACAGTGTAAATGAAACAAATCCTCCGTGTCTTGCATAAAACCGAAATTTCATCACCCTATTCTAACCGTTTTTATGAAACCACAGAACAACAACGTGATTTTGTAAGGAAACTCTTGCATGGTATTGAAGCAAAGATTCATTCCACAAGATATGAACGCATGGATGCTGCTACGAACGAGAACATTGCATCAAATCTTACATGAACGTATAAAACAATGTTTTTGGTGGGTGGCACAGTCTGCAATCCCAGTCTCTAAACAGAGGTGGAAGTGAGCGTGCAGTCAACCCTTTTTGGGACTCTGGTTAACTCTAATCTCCTTACTCTAATCTAAACTACTGAAAGCAACTTTGTTCATAAAGCTAACCTACTTAATCACACCAATAAGTTCAACTCAGCAAACTGTGTTTCCAAATGCATGTAAAGGAAAAGAAATACAATGCTGAAAGAAAAGTAACAATACAAAGAAAGGAGGCCTATTGCTCTCAGGTTGGGCCCAACCCTGAGAGCTATGGCTCCTCTAAGAACTCAGAACTGAACTCAAATCTGCCTGCTTTTCATTAAAAGATAATAGTCATAAGTCAAATAACATGCCAAAAATGGCTTACAAAGAGCAAAACAGAGCTATCAGCTCGTAATCCAGAATATGCAACAAAGTTTCAAAAGTCCCCATCGAAGGCTACAGCCTCATCATTTATACATTACAAGGGCCAAGCTGGCCTCCTAAATTAGTTGGGTTTGGCTGTCCAAACTAAGAGTAATCTGCTGTTTCCTCACAATCCGTTTGGCTGCCTTCTAGCTTGGCGGTGGTGGTTGTTGGAGCTCGGAGTTTTGGGTGGAGATCACGAGGAAGGCCATTCACTGCCGTGGACAACCTCCCTACAAAACCTCAATCCTGTCTTGGCTGTCTCCTAGCCCTCATCTGCGTGGTTTTGCTCCATTAAATGTCAAAAAAACCTAAAATAAACATGTGTTAGCCACCTAGGAATAGTGACTGCCCTCATTCGTACAAATGACATAAATATACTAAAAAATGATGCATAAGTTATGAAAAATGAAGGGTTGAGCAAGGGTAAGTAGGCCAAATGAGCCCAAAATGTTACCAAATTTGGGGCTCATCAATATCCTTATGCCCAAAAGAGTGAAATTGAACGTATGGTTGTAGAAATGCTAGAGGCTGGTATAATTCAACCTATTCAAAGTTCTTTCTCTGCTCCAGTAGTATTGGTGCACAAGAAGGATGGATCATGGCCAATGTGTCCGGATTATAGGGAGCTCAACAAGCTCACTATTAAAGATAAGTTTCCCATTCCGGTCATTGATGAATTACTAGATGAATTGCATGGATCAATTTACTTAACCAAGTCAGATCTTCGTTCAGGATATCATCAAATCAGAATGAAGACTGAAGACATTCCAAAAACAACATTTAGAACTCATGAGGGTCATTATGAATTTTTGGTTATGCCTTTTGGCCTTACCAATGCACCTTCTACATTTCAAGGTTTGATGAATTCCATTTTCAAACCCTTCCTTAGAAAATTTGTGTTAGTATTTTTTGATGATATACTAATCTACAACAAGTCTTGGAAGGATCATGTTGAAAATGTTGACATGGTGCTACAATTATTGGAGGAGAAACAATTATATACAAGAAGATCCAAATGTTCCTTTGGAGTACAAGAGGTGGAATATCTGGGTCATATTGTATCTCATGAAGGAGTTAAGGTAGAACCTAGCAAATTTAAAGCCATTAAGGAATGGAAAATCCCCACATCCATAAAGCATCTGCGAGGATTTCTCAGGTTGACAGGGTATTATCGCCAGTTTGTTAAGAATTATTGGAGAATAGCAACACCTCTAACAAAATTATTGAAGAAAGATGCATTTTCATGGACTCCAGAAGCAACAAAGGTCTTCGAACATCTTAAAGAGGCAATGTGCCAAGCACCGGTCTTAGCTACACCGGTCTGAACAAACCCCTTGCAGGGCTCAGGCCAAGGGCTCCATTCTGGTTGAGGGGAAGGTACCCCTAGGGTCCTTTGGGTTAAGACTCTACCAGACTGAAAATTGCTTATTCAAAGAAACACACACACAGCCATTATCTTTACTGTAAGCAAATTCTAATGTTGAGGGTACGTACCTAAGGTCCTACGTTCGAGAAGGCCTTTAGGGTCCAAACCCTTCTTGGAGTTCCCTTCTTCTCCTTTGACCTGTAAAACAAACAAATCAAAGAACACAACAGTACATAGACAAATATCTATACGAAAACCATCTTCATGCTATAAAGTTAGTTATAAAAATCTTTAAGTAACTACTTGCATAAGAATTCAAAACAAGAATCTCATAAGAACTAAGAAAGATTGTTTCGGGAACCAAGACGTGTTTCTTTATATAAAGACAAGTAAAGTACATATAACGGAAAGATTTCACCTGAAACACCTTCAGCAGGCTCCAAGCAAAGCTTCCTCCCAGATTCGTTCCAGCCTCAAGCCTCCAACAAGAGCTCCTTCCAAGTCTTACTCAATGGTGATATAAAGGATGAATGATCACCAATACACATGGAAACAAGGGTTTCCTATGCAAAATGGGGGAACTGCAGAAGGCACCAAGGACTTCAGACCTGGTCTAAGGGGAAAATCTCAGCATAATAATCTTGCTCCCTTTTCTCCCTCCCTTAGGCCTTCCCTTTGATGTCTTTTTATACCATCTCCAAAGTAGTTTTTTAGTTAGGAGTTGGTTGGGAACAGTTGGGCCACGGGCACTAACAGGTGATCAGCAGGTAAAACCCGCGATCTCCGCCTGAAAATAAGGAATTATTTATTTTTTTAAGTGTTTTAATACATACACGCGGGTTGGGTATACACAGACCCGCGTGTACACGCGTTTAACTCAGGGCAATGTTGCGTATAAGGGATAAAACACTGTTTTTTAAATTTTAGGACTAGGTCTGGAAGGAGGGGTTGCCCTAGGCCATGAGTGCAGCATCACAAACCATAAGAGTGAGATTTGGAGCTATAACAATGGGAGAATAGCAACACCTCTAACAAAATTATTGAAGAAAGATGCATTTTCATGGACTCCAGAAGCAACAAAGGCCTTCGAACATCTTAAAGAGGCAATGTGCCAAGCACCGATCTTAGCTACACCGGACTTCACAAAAACCTTTGTTGTGGAATGTGATGCTTTAGGAAATGGAATTGGTGTTGTTTTAATGCAAGATGAAAGACCCATTGCTTTTGAAAGTCGTTGAATCAAGGGAAAGTTTTTAAACAAAGCTATTTATGAGAAGGAAATGTTGGCAATACTACACGCACTTAAGAAATGGCGACCCTACCTAATGGGAAGACACTTCAAGGTAAAAACGGATCATGATAGCCTTAAATAATTTTTGGAAAAAATATTATCCTCTGAAGAGCAACAAAAGTGGGTCACAAAGATGTTGGGTTATGAATTTTAAATCATCCACAAAAAAGGGAAGCAAAATGTGGTGGCAGATGCACTCTCAAGAAAGGATGAGGATCTGGAAGCATTGTTGTGCGCCATTTCTATTATCCAACCAGATTGGATAAATGAAGCAAGGGACGAATGGAAGAATGATGAAGAAGTGTGGACACTTATTTGAAAGTTACAACAAGATTCCAGTACATTTGAGACATTTAGTTGCCAAAATGATTCGTTATGGTACGAAGATCAATTATACCTCTATAAGAGTTCCCAACTCAAACAAAAGATTCTTATGGAATTACACACTTCTCCCTTAGGAGGGCACTCAGGATTTTTAAAAACCTACCACAGGGTTAAGAAGGAATTTTTTTGGGATGGATTTAAATCGGATATTCAAAATTTTGTGGCGGAATGTTCGGTTTGCCAACAAAATAAAGTTGAAACAATTAAGACCCCAAGTCTATTACAACCTTTATCCATTCCAAGCCAACGTTTGGAGGAGGTTTCAATGGATTTTATCACAGGTTTACCCAAGTATGAGGGAAAGAGTGTCATCATGGTGGTAGTTGATAGACTTACCAAGTATGCACACTTTTGTGCATTATCACATCCATTTAAAGCCAATACAGTTCCTACTGCATTTATGGAAACAATTCAAAAGCTACATGGAAACCCAAAGATTATTGTAAGTGACAGAGATCCCATTTTCACTGGAAATTTTTGGACATGATTATTTTCTTGTCTTGGTACTCAGTTAGCTCATAGCTCATCTTATCATCCTCAATCTGATGGGCAAACTGAGATAGTAAACAAATATTTGGAAGGATATCTTCGTTGCTTTGTATCTGATAAACTGACACAATGGGTCAAACAGTTGCCTTTGACTGAATGGTGGTATAACACTTCCTTCCATATAGCAACAAAAATGACCCCATTTATGGCACTTTATGGATATCAACCACCATCCATCACATCATATTTAAGAGAAAATTCTAAGGTTCAAGCAGTGGAACATCACATCGAACATCAACAACAAGTCCTCCAACTCTTAAAGGATAACCTCGTGTTGGCACGGAATCGAATGAAACAACAGGCAGATCAACATCGCAGCGAAAGAAGTTTTGATGTAGGTGGTTGGGTATTCCTACGGCTACAACCATATAAAAAAATGCCCCTCAAGCAAGCTAAGAAGGATAATAAATTATCACCAAAGTATTATGGTCCGTACAATGTGTTGCAAAAGATTGGTACTATGGCATACAAATTGGAGCTTCCTGCAGCTTCTCGAGTGCACCCAGTTTTCCATGTTTCATGTTTAAAGAAGGGTATAGGCGACAAGCTCCCAGTTCAAACAATATTGCCAGAACTTGACGAGGAAGGAAAATTTATATTGGAACCGGAAGCAGTCACAGAAACAAGAACTCAACAGCTACGAAATCGATCAATTTCGGAGTATCTCATCAAGTGGAAGAACTTATCCGCTAAAGATTCCACATGGGAGGATGAGAATTTTATACCGAAGCATCCAAAACTGCTTAAGCGTTGAGGGCGACACTTTTTTGAAGGAGAGGGGCATGTTAGGTCCCTATAATACTAGTGATTACCCCATTACTATTGTAGTTGTATCCCTTATTAATATTGTTGTGCCCCTATCGTGCCCATATTTTTATTACTGTGCGCCATAGAATCCCTCTATTGTTATTTTTGGGCTTTTTATTATTATTGTTAGGTCGGCTGGGTTATATTGTGACTCCTTAGACTCCTATATATAGAAAGGAGGTTTTGTCATTTGAATCATCCAAGAATTGTTCATTTATGTAATGTAAAGGAGGTTGCCCCCTCGAAGAGGCTGAATTCTAAGGCGTTGATCTATCTTTTCTATATTTTTGTGAGTTGGTTTCATAACAGAGTGTGATGCCTCATTTCATGTACATGAGTATATCGTAGCTCATCCATGTACCTTCGGGTATATAGGGAGGTGTTACAATATGTAAAGTATAAAGGAATGCTCTCAGTATGCGGTTTCACATTAGATAGCGCTAACACAGATTGGGCCTCCACGTACTTTTCGGTATAAATGGGAGGACTACATTAGGTTTCTATCGATCCTTAGGGAATCGAGTCAGCCGCCTTGTACACTGTGATACACCGAACATAGCATTCAGGGAGATTGCCTGCCCGTACTTCTCAGTTCGCCGGGAGGTATTCTGCGGTTCATAGCTACTTGGTAATCCTTTTTCCTAGATTATCCCTCCATGTCACTCCATAGTTGATCTTAGGTTGAGACATATGACAAAAAATCCAGAGTCCACTGATCAAGGAATTCCTTTGGGTGGGAATCCCAATCCTTTTCCTCCTTTCGTAAATATTGGTGCTCCTTATATGGCTACATTGTCCCTCCTGGGACTTACCATCGGATTTCCAGTATGGTTGTTCTCAACCTCCTTGGCCCCGCAACCGAATATTCCTACAACTGGACAAAATCAACCTCCAGTTGATCATAAAGTTAACCCTTTTCCTTCTTTGTCGGTTTTTTCTTCCTCCCCTTCTTCATCTTCGCCTCGTGAAAGTATTGACACTAGTAACCAGGTGGTTAAGAAGAAGAAGAAAGGGAAGAAGAAGAAGAAGAATCAAATTCAGCAGGGGGGAAACCAAAAAACCATTGCTTCAAATGAAACTTCTCATGAGAAACCATTTGATCAGCCTCACAAAGTTCGATATCCTTGCAAACTTTGTACGTGAGACCATCTTCTTCGAAATTGTCATGGTATTCCTCAGATCTTAGAAGAATGGTCTTATCGTTCACATCGTCCCATGTCATCAACTTTTGGAGATCATGTTGGTGACACACCATCAAATAGTCGTAGTAAAGTTCATGGAAAAAAGGGTAAAGTTAAGTTTTCCTATAGGTTATGTGAAGGGAATCACCCCATTCACCTTTGTCTGTATCTGGATGAAGCCCAAAAAGTGTTGGATAACTGTATTGCTTCTCCGCGGCGACTTCCATCTGGTTACAGGAGACTCTCCCTTAATCCTTCATTAGTTGATGAAGTGACTGACCCAAATCAACCGTCGACCAAACCCACTCTCTCTGAATGTGAATCCCATGAGTCTATACTTGACCAATCACAGGTCGAGGAAACAGTTGACCCGATTTCACCTTCAGTTAATCGTACCTTTCTCGTAGTGAGTGAGTATGATACCACTTAGGTTCTTTTTGTTTCTTCAGATTCCAATGAGCTTGGAGGCAACCTGTTCCATCAAGACAGGAGGAAAATCCTCCCGTTCTCGTAACTAAAGGGGGTAATTCTCCCGTTCTTATGGTACCCTCTCCAAGCAGTCTGGTCACTTCCTTTGATTGGAATTGACTAGCAGGATGCCATCTTCCTTCTTATGTGCCTTTCCAGGTCATAATATAGATTGTATCTGGCACTATTATAGATGAAGGTGCATCTGTGAGTATCCTTTCCTCCACTTCTTGGCAAGTGCTTGGTTCGCCGCCACTTGTGCCTGTTACCCAGAATCTGTTGGCTTTTAACAAAGGAACCAGTCAACCATTAGGGATCCTTCCTCAGTTGCCTATTACTTTGGGAGGAAATTTTTTTATCTCAATGTGATGGTAGTCCCAGGCCCTTTAGATTACAATTTACTTCTTGGGTGCGACTATGTTTATGACATGGGAGCTATTGCTTCAACACTCTTTCGAGTGATGTGTTTCCCGCATGAAGGAAGAATTGTCACCGTTGACCAGATTTCATTTCCTGGTCCAAAGATGGCTTCCAGTCAACCATATTCTCTAAATGTTCCTTTTGTCCCAATGGTATATTCCCCGCCATCGTTCAATTATGTGGCAACCTATTCCATGCCTACATCAATGGACGATTAATTCTATGAAGTTGTACATTATGTACTGGGGCATTGGAACCAGATCTATCTAATGATCCCTTCTAGAGCATTGTTCTCCAATATGATGAGAACCTCTTGGAAGTCATAACCTCTTATGGGTCGTGAAATAGAGGGTATGAGCATAGTTCCTTGTCTTGTGTCAATCTCGTTAAAAAATGAAACAAGGAATATGAGGATAGTTCCTGGTCTTATGTCAAGCTCGTTAAAAAATGAAACAAGGAATATGACGATAGTTCCTTGTCTTGTGTCAACCTCATTAAAAAATGAAATAAAGGGTATGAGCATAGTTCCTAGTCTTGTGTCAAGCTTGTTAAAAAATGAAACAAGGAATCAGAGAATAGTTCCTTATCTTGTGTCAAGCTCTTTAAAAAAAGAAACAAGTAATATGAGGATAGTTCCTTGTCTTGTGTCAACTTCGTTAAAAAATGAAACAAAGGGTATGAGGATAGTTCTTTTACTGTGTCAACCTCATTAAAAAATGAAACAGGTCCATGAGCATAGTTCCTTGTCTTGTGTCAAGCTCGTTAAAAAAATGAAACAAAGAACATGAGGATAGTTCTTTTATTGTGTCAACCTCATTAAAAAATGAAATAGGTGCACGAGCATAGTTCCTTGTCTTGTGTCAATCTCATTAAAAAATGAAATAAGGAATATGAGGATAGTTCTTTTACTGTGTCAACCTCATTAAAAAATGAAACAGGCCCCAGAGCATAGTTCCTTGTCTTGTGTCAAGCTCGTTATAAAATGAAACAAGGAATTTGAGCAGAGTTACTTGTCTCGTGTCAAGTTCATTAAAAAATGAAAAAGGTCTCCTAGAGCAAAGTTCCAATTCGATTCTTTGATTAGATCTCGTAAAATCCCAGTCAAGTCTTTCACTTGATCTCGTAAATGAACCTTCATTCCATCCACTTGATAGCCACGAGTAGTCTACTTAGGTTAATGTAATGAAGCTTTGGGCGCATGCACCTAGAATCGAGTCATCATTCTGGAGCGTGTAAACCAATCTCAATCATAGTTTTTCATTTTCAAGCTTGTGTAAAAATGAAACTGAATCCAAGCATAGTTCCCTATGGTTCAAGCTTGTGTAAAAATGAACCCATCTTCATTTTAACCCTTGTGATTTCCATTCTATCAATATTTTCCATTAGATGAGCCTTGGTTTTTCTCCTTCCATTATCACTATATACTTGGCCGATCATACACTTTCACTTGGTTGTCTTACCTGTTTTGAGGAACAGTTGCAATGAGTGGTATTATTAGCTAGCCTCTTCACATAAATCAATATGTTTTGAGAAGTTCCAATATCACTAGAACTAGTCATTGTCCTAGACACCACTCATTCCTCAAAGTGGAGTCCTCTTTAAGCTCTTTTCAGACTCTCGAAATATGAAAAGATTGTTGAGCGCTTGTCCTTTCCAGCTCGTTAACGGATTGGAAATGACATCTACTCAGTATAAGTTTAACCCTTTTCTGAACTGAGATCGATTATTTATGAAAAAGGAATGCATTGATCGAACATGGTCAACAGGTTCTCTCTCATATTATTTTATGATTTTTCAAACTTGAGAGACAAATCTATGAAAAATAACTTGTGGAGTTTTCTTTTTGTCCCTTTTAAAACTCTCTAAACATGAAAAGGACCAAGTTATCATTTTTCGTTAAAATAGTTAAAACATCAAATAGCGACAAACTTGTCCATCATGACAAGACCGAGTTTCACCTTCGCTAGACTAATTAAAACATCACATAACGATGGATTCACCCGAAGGGTGGAATTATACAACAAGCATATGTTATCCTGCTCAAGCTTGATAAAAAATAAAGAGGTACTGGTCAGTAATGACTGGGGAAAATGGGAAAATGGGTAAACCACTTTATGGCAGCAGGTCGCTCTTGAACATGACACTTTCACTTCATCTCTGTGACTACTTGGGTTCGGTTATCTAGTTGATGGTTATCATACCTACGGTCTATCATACCATCCATTACTTTGTTTTTGGTTCAATACTGGCAATTCATTCAGTGTCACTGACATGTTCAAGACAAGTCACTTAGTTGAATTAATCCTTTGCAATACTCATAAACCTTCATTTTCATGACTGCCATTCCTGAACCTTGTGTCATAAATCACATTCCATCTCCAAAAATCATTACACTTGTTTCGTGTCGTTGATGTGGAATACATCAAGACCCTCCTGCGACGAGTCGATTCTTGTCGACATCAACACATTATCCAAGAAGTTGACTTAGAAACACCCTTTTAGTACCTTGGGGCTTGCATACATCAATGGCAAGTTTCTCGCTTCCGGTGATAGGTTGACTTCACTGGCCTTTGACCAAAAGACTTTGTATGGTGTTCGACATCAAAACATATATTCACACCATGCAGAATGTACTACAGTACCTTGAGGATCATTATCTTTATCAGTGATTTCTCTCACGTCTATTAATGACTTACATCATTGGCTGGTAATCAGACGATGTCTTCCCATGTTCGACTTCAGATCACATATTCACATGGTTAGACTCGTAATTGAGCGAACGATTGCTAAATAATCTATATAATGGCTTTACACTGATGGTCATCCCATCATGGGTCTATATCTATAGACGACTATCTATGTAAATGTAATGAAAAGTTTATATGCTGAGTGGGTATGCCTTCCCTCAACGATTAATGAAAAATCAAAATATCATGATATTATGTATTGTAATTGATGCAGGTCCCCATCTGCTTCAGAACCTCCTCATCACATCATAAAGCATATCACTCGACATTATCATTTTCGACTTCATGCTTTAGGGGAAAACTGTTATAGGTCTATTTGGGCACATCACTCCCATCATTTAGATTAGTACTTTTAGGGCTCATCAAACCCTAATTTAGTTACTACATGCTCTGAGAAGTCATCACATTGAATGCCATCATTCCTGAGAGTTTCCTAGCCTGAAGACATCCTGAAATGACTCCTTGAGGGACCAGCGCAGCTTTGGTCAGGGGTAAATGCATTGCAGAGCACTTAGGCCCATTCAAGCCTGCTCTGTAGAGAACCTAGGCTCACTTTGACCTATTTTGGGTGAGACTAAGCGAAATATTCATAGGGTTCTGAGAATATTCTTTCATTCTAGACCATTCTAGAATATTCCCACCTCTTATCCTCTCCTATGAGCTCGAAATTGGATAGGCAATGAATCAAATAACCTCCTATCCTCTCATCCCTTCCTCCATGGAAACTAACTCCCAAATTGGAGAGCCATTCAATGCCCAATTTAAGACAAAACCACCTCCATTTCCCTAAAATTGAGCACTCATCATAGTGATCAGGGGCTGGACTTTGAGATTTTGTAAGGAGAACTGTTGGTTTGAGGTTTGAGACTATAACAAGTATTGTTATGCTGCCGGAGTGTTGAGCTTTGGATGTGGTGAAGGATGGAAATCAAGTTGGATGAGTGACATGGGATCATACTTCTTTGGTTGTAACTCTTCCTTCTACTTAATAAAGTTGTTACACCTTTTCCCATATTCTTGTCTTTACGTATGATCATTATATGTGTAAATGCTTTCGATTCCATTTGCTTATAGTAGATAGATATCTTGCTTGGATTGGTTTTTGTCCTCTATTTATGATTGCAGGTACTTTTCGAGTGGATTCAGTTTGAGAAGGAGCGGTGAGAGCTATTCAAAGTTGAAAAAGGGAAGTGAAAGATAACAAGTAGGTCCCTTGTCTTATTTATCTTCTATAGGAAAAGGTTAAAATCTTTAATTATGTTGTTCTAGGTGTAGCTACCCACCTAGGGAAGTTGTGTTTATCTGTAGATGCAAAATTGCACATAACAGGGAGAGGCCCCACCTGAGCTAACAAAAGAAATGAAAGCTCAATGCGTCAGGTTGGTGCACTAGGATGACGGGGAAGTAAGACGTGTGCCTAATTATCACCTCATTGGCTAGAAGGGTGGCCCACTAGTTAGGTGATTTGGAAGCCCCATCCTAGAAGAAAATATGGATGCACTGAGAGTAAGTGTTGGGATAAAAATCATGAAAGGATGTCATTTTACATCATCCCAGAAGTCTCACCCCAAAGATATTAAGGGTGAGGAAAGTGAAGTCGTTGGGAAGGGTCTAGCAGGGTGATGTAAGTGGGTTGCAGTGGCAGAACACAAAAGCGCGATGGTATTTTCATTGATGGAAGAAGGACCCATAACCAGGTCAACTCGCACAAGCTAGCTTGGATCAACAGGTGAAGGAATGTCATGATAATTGAGTCAGGGTGAAGTGGCATGGGACGCAGTGCAAACCAACGACGGAGCAACAAACCAATAAGAGGAGGTCGTGTGGCCCCACCTCACATGTAAGCTCGGTGGTGAGGCCTCGACGTTGAGGGGGTATGTTTCTTAAGTGAAACAGGCATATGGGAGTGGGATGACGTAAGGGGAGTGTGTGACAGGGACCACACCATAGGGGGTAGCCTATTGGTGGAAAGAGGCCCCGCCAGATAGTCAACCCATTGTTAGAAGCACAAATCAATGTGATAAGAGTATGTTGGGTGAGCAAGTAGGGGAACCTACTCAACTGGCCACGTGAACCAGTGGTAAACAACCACATGGAAGAAGGATGAGATAGCAGGACTACTTCTTCGAGAGGACCTATCCTTCAATCCAGGGGGTGGACTGAAGAAAAATTTATATCACTGGATTCAAGGAAATGAAGCGAATATGATGGTGAAGGCTATTATGAGTTTAGTGGAGTTGGGGAAAAATAAAATTTTTTATACCCATTTTCGTAACAATACTTTAATGATTGGGTATGCATATTGACCACCTCCTAATCTGGATATTGGGTAACGGGTGTTGTCACATGCTCTTAGATAGAATGATCCATAACAACTTGTGTTATTCACTTTTTCACATATATTCCCACATTGGAAAGTAATGATGTTATTACTGTTGGCATTATGAGACAAGTGTTGTCCTTGATGGCAACTCATACAGGTGACAGATCATAATAAAGATTGATGATCAGCCTCTCAAAATGGAAGAAAATAAGGGGTTCGCAGGTACACCATTCAAAAGGTGTGGACCCGCAGGCACGCCATTCACAAAGTGCGGTCATGTTCGCAGTTATACTGTGCAAAAGGTGCGGACCCCCAGTACATGCACTTTCATGTAGAGAAAAGTGCACGCACGTGGAAAATCCTATGGTGGTCCATGGTATTTAGCCCGACATTTTTGATCCTATGGTTTTGGTCCATGGTTTTGCATCTAAAGTATTGATCCAAGGTATTGGGTTCCTAGTATTGAATACCTATGGTTTTGGACCATGGTTTGAGTAAAGGCCTTGTCTATAAAAAGGAAAGGAGATCATTTGGCTGGGCATTGATGTGTTGAATATCTTAAGAAAAGCTAGATCTGAAATACTGTTGATTAGTTGGAGAGAAATTATTGAATCTAGATCAAGGAGAAACATGAGGATTACAAGTCGGATCTATTGATGGTTGAGATCTCCTCGGCGCATGATCAGATCTGTAGATCTGATAGTCTGGGGTATTCCTGAAATCTGGAAAATTGTCTATCAGACAAGGAACAGGTGCGGAGGTTCGCAGGCGAAGAAGCACCACAGGTGCGGAGGTCCGCAGGCCCAGAAGCACCACAAGTGTGGAGGTTCGCAGGCCCAGAAGCGCCGCAGGTGCGGAGGTGCGCAGTCAAGCCGTAGACTCAGGTGCGGAGGTACACAGGCAAGCAGTAGGAGAAGGTGCAGATGTACGCAGGTTTTCTATTGGTGAAGTTGCAGACTTTTCATGAAATCTATTTAGCTGCTCCTGTTTATTATTGCAGTGTTCTGGGATCTGAAGTGATGTTTGGCTACTGGTACTGTGTTCTGCTAACAGCATTCTGAGAAGTGATTGATTGATTATGTTCTTAATGACTTATCCTTTATATGATCTGATGGACTAGATCGGATTGCTAACACACATATTATCCTTGTATATGTATTGATCTGGTGATTGGGTGATTCAAAAGATTGATTGATTATGTGCTTCAATGATATTAATGGGTCCAGTATGAAAATTGGATGAAATGTGGCCTTTCAGATTATGTGTTGTGCTTCAGGTGTATCCAGTCTGAAAATGTATGAAACGTGGTACCCAGAGGAGAGAAGATTGTAGGTCAGTGCCTACGTACTAGTGTCTTAGCTAGTACAAGAGCTAAGGGGGTGGTAGCTCCCTTCCAGTAGCAGTTGAACACTTTGGAGCATTGTAGCAGGTAGCAGCCTGCGTACTAGTAAATGGATCGGCTAGTACAAGAACTATGGGGGTTGTAGCTCCCTTCCAGGAGAGACTAGAGAATGAGAGAGGGTTGTAGATCTCTGCAGGTAGAAGCCTGCGTACTGGTATAAGACTACACCAGTACAGAAATATTGTAAAAGAATTTTCTTATTAAGAAGAAGATTGAGATGACTTGCAGTAGGTGGTTTTCTCCCACATTTGGTTTCCACCTTATATCATGGTGTTCATGTGTGTGGCTTATGTGTGATGATCTGTTCGATTTTACTGCACCTGTTTACTGTTAATATGGTTGATAATGTTCTAATGCACTCATTGAAGATCAATTAACTGAATCATAAGTTTACTAAATATACGTGGGTATTCTTAACTGAAGTACCATATATGACTTAGAGTATGGAAATGAAAAAGTTTTATTGACTTGATAATACTGATTCACCCCCCCCCCAGTATTATTTCCAACAGTTGGTATCAGAGCAGGTCCTTTGGTAGAAGCTTGATCGCTTGAAGGAGATCCGTGGAACAATGGGAAAGAAGCTTAAGAAGAAAGTGACTAAGCAGAAGAAGACATCTAAGAAGAACTATGACAGTGGGAGAATCGATTGGGGATTATGTGGAAGAAGCACTTCAGATTTAGAATCAGATTCAGAATCATTTCAGAATGAAGATGAACTATCAGGTATGAATTTGTTATCCTCTGATGTCCCAGCTATCTATCCATTTGAAGGTGATGTAAGTGATAACAAAACAACTGAATGTGCTCTTATGGGTGAGCAAGAAATATATCAAATAGAGGAAGAGCTTAAAAGCTTGACGGAAAAAATCAGAGATCAACAAGATCTATTGAACAAAAGGGAATGTGCCTACAAAGAAGTAGCTACCAAACTGTTGAAGCCCCGAATATCGGGTCGACAACAAGGGGGATACTGTTGTGGGGAAAAATGCCTATGCAGGACGATCCTATCCACCTAAGGTGTGACAGTGCCTTAGCAACAAACAGAAACAACTATTCTAGTATTCTTCCTTTATGAATTAAGAACGAAGAGAGATGGATGGACTAACCGGTGTCTTTCGTTTGTCCCTCGATCCGGTTTCTCTTCTCTTTGGGAGTTCCCAGCTACTCGCCTTCTCGCTCGCCCAGCTTCAACAGGTTCCTGCAAGATCACAAGAAGGGAACACTACACAAAGACATAGATTCATATTCATAACTAGTTCAGTATTAGAAATAAACTAAATATACTAATGCAATCATACATCAAAGACACATCAGCATATAGGAGAAACCAAGATAGCTTTATTGATGAAATAACAAGGTTCAGGAGTAGATCCAACCAAAAGAGTTCCAATCCAGCATCTACCTCCCAGCGAATGAAATTCCTATCTTCACCTCCCTTCAAAGCATTAAGCACCCAATGATTCCAATCTCAAACCAACAACAATTCTTTGCAATAACAAAATTCCAGCCTCTAGATCTCATGGAGAAGAGATCCATATATAGAAGTTTGGAGTGAGGATGAGTCAGCTTGTGATCTGACTAGTGTCCTCTCTCTCTGTCAGTTCTTACTTCCACTTGGAGACTAAGAGCCTCTTACTCATCACTTAGTCGAACTCAGCAAGGCAAGTGTCATGGAGGAAGATTCTGGAAGCTTCCACAGTCTTGACACCTCTCACAAGAGACCCCGACATTTGTCATTTCCCGCTCAGCGCACCCTGGTAGTGCTTCCACCTACATTGCAATGCAACTAGCCAGTGTAGCCTCTGCATTTCAACGCAGTCAGCTAGTGGAGCTTCTGAATTGATCCTGAATTGACTTGTTTTTGAGCAGTTTCTGGTGGAGAACTTCTGTGAATTGCTGTGGTTTGTTAGCCTTGTTCCTCTAGGGGTAGGAACAACATGTTTAGGGACTTTGGACCCCTTGGATTATGGACATTTCATGCTTATAGCTGTAAGGCACAAAAATGTCTATAACAGTTGCCCCCTAAAGTATGAGGCCGTTTATCGGGTGAAATGCTTTATTAGGAGGATCTGAAGTTCTTTCAAAGCTGGGAGGAGACCTGTAATACAATACAATACAATACATTATTTCCATACTTTTTTCATGATCTAGCTGAGGTGGGCATTCCCATGCTCAGCTTTATAAATTCATTTTCATGTACATATAACAGACAATCGTCTGATGATAGACTGATGATTCTGAAAGAGCCATCATCCTTTTGGTAGGATGATTATCTGTGCTGCAAAGTTGTACATTTCCATGTCTTTATTTTCTGAATATATATCGTAGCCCTGATGGATGAAACTAGATCCGGGGTCTTCAATCTCGTCTGATCTTCACTCTAAGTACAAGTCGATCCATGTGAGAATTGCTCTAAAGTCGAACATGGAAAGACATCGCTTGATTACCAGTCAATGATGTAAACTGTTAACAAGCGCGAGAGGAATCACCGATAATGATGATGACCCTCAAGGTACTGTAGTACAATTCACGTGGTGTGAATAGAGGACTTGGCGTTGAACACCACGCAAAATCTTTCGGTCGAAGGTCATTGATGTATACCTGTCGCCGGAAGTGAGAAACTTGCCATTGAGGCATGCAAGCTTCAAAGTACTGAAGGGGGTGTTCCTAGATCAACTTCTTGGATAATGAGCTGATGTCGACAAGAAGCGATCCGTCAAAGGAGGGCCTTAATGAATCCCACATCAATGACATGGAACGGAGCTAATGATTTTGATGGAGGTGAAAACGATCTGATGACATATGATTCAGGGTGGCGGTCATGAAAGAGTATAATGTATGGTAGTGGATGGGACACAGGTGACTTCTCTGAACGACTTCTCTTGAACATATGGCGACACTAATGCGATGGATTGGTAGCATTACCCCAAGTATGGATGGTATGGCGAGACCACGGTGATGTGACCGGTGAATGAAACAACCCAACCCGATTGTGGTACGGAGGAAAAGTGTCATGTTCAAGAGCGACCTGCTACCATCAAAGTTTTCTTGAGTTTCTCCCAATTTTTCCCCAGTCATTGCTGACCAGTACCTATTTATTTTTGTCAAGCTTGAGGAGGATAACATATGCTTGTTCTATAACTTGCCCTTCGGGCAAGCCCATCGTTATGTTTTAATGAGCCTAGCGATAGGGAAACTCGTTCTCGTCTAAAGACAAGTTTGTCGCTATTTAATGCATTTAACGAGTCTAACGACAAGGATAACTCGGTACTTTTAATTTTTAGAGAGTCTAAAAAGGTACATAAAGTTAACTCCAAAAGTCCTTTTTCGTCATCTAATCCCTTAAGTCCGAAAAAGTATAAAACAATACAGAAGGGATGAATTTTCGATGGTTTTAACGAGCCGAATAAAACAAGCGCTCGATCTTTTTGTGCAATAATCCCTCAGGTCCAAAAAGATTAAAATCTAGAGGAGGGATAGCTCTTCCGGTCACTTTAACGAGCTGGAAGGCCAAAACTCGGCAATCTTTTCATATTTTACGAGTCAGATGAAAAGAGCTTAAAGAAGACTCGTCTTTTGAGGAACGAGTGATAAAAAGGGGTAGCAGCTGATTCCAGGGAAGGATTGGAATTTCCGAATCACGGCAGTGTCACAAGGATGGCTAGTGAAATCACTCTTCGCAGCTGTTCCTCAAAATGGGTAAACAATCATATGGAGGTGAATGATCGGCCAATGGAAAAGTGGAGGTGGTGGGAAAACACGACCAAGGCTTTAATGGCTGATGTCGCTACATTCACGGTGGTTATTTACCGGAATAGTTCATTTTTAACGAGCTTAAACGCGGGTGGAAACATTTGCTCGGTCTTATGTTTATTTTTTAACGAGCATGAACTATGTGCTAAAACTGCTCGGATCTTGCGTTTATTTTTTAACGAGCATGAACTGTGTGCTAAAACTGCTCGATGATGGTCTTGTTTTGGATTTTTACCATAAATAGCTTTGTTCTTTCAACAGATAGTATTGTATCTTCGACTGCTTCATCAAACGAGTTAGAAATAAACAATATTTGTTTGAAAATGAGATTGACACACTAATATTTTACTTTGAACTAAGTGAAAAGCAATTAAAAGTGTTTTTACCTCTCATTTTACCATTTCATTTGCACTTGGTTTGTTGGAGCTTTGGAGGTGCCTCTTCCTCTTCGATTTTCATCAGCTGATTTCGGGAGATTCTATGGACGATTCTCGGCGCCGTCTGAACCAGGTAGGAGCTAAACCCTAGCTCTTTCTTTTCATGGTTTCCTTTTTGCATTATGTGCCTCTTTTCCTATTTTTCTGAGCCCCTGGGGTTTCATGAGCTCGTTTTCCTATCAACGCACCCTGTGCCTAGCGAAACCTGCGCTGAATGTCAGCCAGTATGAGGGCAATTTGACATTCAACGCAGGTGAACCACTCCTGCAGGTGCGTTGGGCGAAAAAGAGGAACTTGTTGCACATTTTTTGATGAAAATTTTGCCTGTTTTGCATCAAAATCAGGATCTTACTCCTTCTCTTGTTTGTTTTGCAGGGATCTTTGAGCAAAATGACCCTTACATGGAGAGAATGAGAGCATGAAGAAGAGGACATGATTGCCCTACATGATCCAGTTACAGTGAACGCGCTGAGGAACTGTGGCTTGCTGAAGTTCTTCCACATCTCTAGCATGAGACAGCAGATCAACCTACTGCAGTATTTGCTCGATGCTTGGGATCCCATCCACCAAGTTTTTCAAATTAGGGGCAAGTCCATCCCCTTGACAGCAGTGGACATCTATTTCTTGACTGGTTTGTCGCGGCGAGGTGCCCCCATCTCTTTGTCAGGTTCGGTCCGGGGGAGCGATTCTGTGAGAGATTATGTCCGCCAGTATTGTAGGGAAGGATCTCAGCCGAGTAAAGACGGAAAGATCGTCATCCGCGATGTCACCGACAGGCCCCTTAGGGCTATCTTGTTTACTTTTGGTAGGATGGCTAGTAGCACTTCTCTTCATGTAGCCAATAGGTCCTATATGCAACATGCTTTGGAATGCCTCCAACCGAAATTGTTCAACTGGTGTGATGCAGTACTTCTGGTGATGAAAGAACAGCTGACCAAGGTAAAGACCGTAAGATTGAAGAACTTTGGGTTCAGTTCTATTTTGACCGCCTTTGCCTTGGAGAGGATACCACTGATGCAACCTCAGTACATTGCAATTGACTTACCTTCTCCTACCGAACCACGTATGCAGAGATGGGTTGTTCACATGTCTCGGCATGTAGGCCAGTCTCAGATTTCCTTTTCTGATACCTTCTTCAGGTGGTTCGACCGTCAGGAGATGTTTTATGCCGAGTATCCATATGTTGGAATGGATTTCCGGGGTGATCCGGATTTAGTACTGCCGGCTGGCGAGCAGTGGGGTGTTATTGGTAAAATCTCTGACCATATCACTGTTTATTGTTTTTGTTTATAATGTTCTTGTGCTTTATTCTATCAAGACTTTAATCAAACTCATGTGTACATGCAGATGTTGGTCCTGTTGGCCCAGTAGCCCGTCCGAGAGTGCCAGCTGTCGCCCGAGTTATTCTTTGCGATCTTGATGTGGCTGAGACTCTTTCAGCTGTGCAGGAGCAGGTCGAGAGCCTTACTCTCGCTATTCCAGATGTGAGGATTGACGAGTTGCCGTTGCAGTTACAACGGCATACTATTGGTGTGCCCAGACGATGGACTCGTCTCTTGCGCATGATTGCACAGGCTGTGACTTGCTATCACGAGCATCATTAGACTAGGGTGCCCCCTAGCATTTTGAGTTTTTGGGTCATATGACCGATTTTGTCTTGGTTACAGAACATTATATGTAAACCATAAACAGTTATATATATTTTTGATTTTCGAAGTTTTATTCTGGTTTATGTGATCCATATGTGAAACATTGATGATGCTTTTCTTTTTATCAATTTTGCAAATGTCTATCTAACACATAGTTTGCTAATGAGTCGGTTAATGTGTTTAAGTTTCTGGAAATGTGTTGATATTGAATAAAATCAAATTGTCTTTCCAAAATCTTAACCCTTAGGAACTTGCGATAAATAGCTGGATTTCGGACAGAGTAGATACCAGTGAGTTGCAGTATTACGAGTTGTGAGTCTAGCCTGACGATTAGTCGGCGTATACCATGGGTGATGGCATCAGAGAGTAGTTCTATCAATGCGCTATACTCAGCGATGTTATTCATTGATTGACCAATACATACACCTCTGAAACTTACTAACTCGCCACTTGGATAAAAAATGGCCCAGGCTGCGGAGGATAGGTTTCGCAAACTATGACTCGCTCCGTCGGCATATCCAACACACGGTTCCAATGGATTTGACATCTGCATAGTAACGCTTGAGGTACAACCCGTTACGAGGTTGCGCCAGTGGAATTCCGTCATAATCCATTAACTCGTAGGTTCCTTTTGCTAATACCCTTTTAACAATATAGGGGCCCATCCATAAAGACTTAAATTTACCAGCTCCCAATTTATCGGATTCTTGGTCGTAAAGCAAGACCAAATCACCTTCTGAGAAGACACGGGGTTTGACATTCTTGTCGAACTGCGCCTTGACTCATTTCTTATGGGCTTCGTTAGCCAATGCGGCGTCACGACGGGTTTCATCCAATTGGATTAACTCCAAGAAATGAACCTCTTCTTCTGAAGTTCCGGGGAGGAGATCAATTGCGAGTTTAAGAGACGAGATTTCACACTGGATTGGTAGGATCGCTTCCAGGCCATACACCAGTTGGAAAGGTGTGAATCCAGTTGCATTCCTTACCGATGTTCGGTAGGCCCACAAATCTGAGTACAGGATTAGGTGCCATCTTCTTTTGTGAACCCTAATCATCCTTTGCAGCATGCGCTTCAGGACTTTGTTGATTGCTTCAACTTGCCCGTTAGCTTGCGGATAATATAGGGTAGAGCTGTCGTGAGACAACCCTAGTTTGGCAGCTAATTCGACCATCATGTGATTGCGAAAATGTGATCCATGATCTGTAACTATAGCCTGTGGTACGCCGAATATGGCGACTACATGATTGAAAAAGAATAGGGCAGCTGTTTCACCAGTATTATCTAATGTAGGCATCGCCTCGGCCCATTTGGTAAAATAGTCAACCGCGACTATGATATACCCATGCCCCCCAGTCGAGGTGGGGTTACATGTCATGAAATCGATGCCCCATTTGGCGAAAGGCCCCACAGCTACTATTGGCTGTAGCGGAGCAGGAGGTCTTCTGGTTTTGCTATCAAAAATTTGACAAGCATGGCAACTTCTGACTGCGGTTATGCAATCTTTGAACATGGTTGGCCAGAAGTATCCTGCTCGTAAGATTTTTTGTGCTGTAGCATAACCAGATTGATGCCTCCCACAGGTGCCTGAATGACACTCATTCAGGGCTTTTTCGGCTTCCTCGTGTGTGAGGCACCTTCTCAGAACCGTATCAACACCACGATGGTAAAGTGTATCACCGACGATCATGTAGTCTTTTGCTTGGTATCGAATACGTTTTTGTTCTGAGTGGGAGGTGTTTGGCCGAAATCTTTGGGTTTGGAGATAAACAATTATATCTCCATACCACTCATCGCTTATGGATATCAGAAACAAACTTTCGTCCACGATTGATTCTTGGGATGTTTCATCGTTAGATGATGATGGGAGATTGCATAATAATTCTGCGAAAACCAAAGCTTTCTTTGATTTGGATTTTACAAATTCCATATCAAAATCTTGAAGGATCGCTATCCATTTTGAATATTTGCCCCCCAGCAATTGTCGCGACAATATATAAGTCATGGGGTTGCAATATGATAGAATGGTGGTTTTCCGAAAGAGGACATAATGTCGAAATATTTGTATCGCTTGAACAGCAGCGAGTGCTAGCTTTTCAACGTAAGAATATTTGCTTTCTGTATCATTTAAATTTTTACTTAAATAATATATAGGATGTTCAATTCCATCGACTTCTTGAACTAAAACCATCGCAATGGTCGTATCCGCTGCAGCCAGATACAGGTTAAAATCTCTTTGATAGTCCGGGGCATACATTAATGATGCTTTTACTAGAGAATCTTTCAGAGCGTCAAAGGAAGCTTGCGCCACCTGATCCCAGACAAAAGGTACATCCTTTTTCAAAAGACGAGTATAACCTTTAGCAAGTTCTGCGTAATTTGGAATGAACCTCCTCAGAAAGTTTGCTTTCCCTTGGAGTTTCTGAATTTGAAGCAAATTTGAAGGTGGAGGCAAATTTACGATTGCCTGAACTTTACAGGGGTCGAGACGAATCCCGTCCTTGGAGACTACAAAGCCAAGTAAACGACTAGAACTGACGCAAAATACACATTTGTGTTGATTGAGTCGTATCTTGTAGTGTCGGCAACGTAGAAATATCGCTCTTAAATGCTGCGGATGATCAGTCCGCTTTCGCGAGTGAGCTGGAAGGTCGTCGAGGTATGGTTGAACGATGTTCTTAATGTCATGGAAGGCATAATTCATTGCCCTCTGAAATGTCGCCCCGGCGTTCTTTAAACCAAAGGGTAATTTTCGATATGCGAAGGTGCCCCACGGACAAATAAATGCAGTCTTTGACTGGTCCTGTGGGCAGATATTTATTTGATTATACCTGGAGAATCCATCCATAAATGAAAAGATTTCACATCTGGCGCATTCATCAATTATTGGTCGATGAAGGATGTAGGGTAGTTGTCCTTTGGACAAGCTTGATTTACATCCCTATAATCGACGCACACTCTGATTGTTCCTTGTTTTTTCATAACAGGGACAATATTCGATACCCAATCGGTTAGAGGAACCGGGTAGATGAAACCAGCATGGAGAAGTTTTTCAACTTCTGCCTTAATGGCAGCGGCTTTCTTAGGGTGCACCTGCCGAAGCCGTTGTCTTACTGGTTTGACATCAGGATACATCTTAATTTCATGTTCAACGATACTCGAGTCGATGACTGGCATTTCATCATATGACCAAGCAAAGACATCTCTGAACTCGCGAAAAAGAGCGTTATATATTTCCAGTTCTGAAGGAGAACAACATTTGCCAACATAAATATTCTCTACAACATCTGCTTTGGTCGAGATATTTATGGCTATAGTCTCTTCTATATTGGATAGGTTCCGCTCGGAATCCACCGTATTTACAGTATTTGATAGGAATTCAAAGACTGAAGGATGATAAAGGTCATCCTGAGTATCTTCTTCACAATCCGGAAGAAGGGAACGATGGTGGCTATCATTCCATGGTGCCCCTTCAATCAACATTGATTGTATGATTCCTTCGTCGGTTCCATGCACTCGCGACCAAGGATCCAAGGGAGTACCATATTCTATAGACCTATCTACCCAAACGCACGATGAGCGTTGATTTGGGTTCACCTCCCAAGCTAGGAACATTGATTGCTACAATATTTCCGTTGGGTTTGGGGGCAAAACCATTGCATGATCCATGTTAATATCGTCTTCTGAAATCTTTTGTGCGGAAGATATCATGTTGCAGGCTCCTACCAATGCTACTTCTCCAACATAGATTGGAGGTGGAAGCACGAAAGTTCCCATTAATGTGGGGTCTTTCAGTAGGCCTACTCCGATATTTTGAAGCGAATGGTTGCTCCCATGGATCATTGGAATGCTTCCCGTAACTTGAGAACCATTGGGGAGGAAGTTTTGCTGGTCAACGATTGTAATCCCTCCTTGGAAAGGGAATGCAATCTTTCTAAAATAGGTCGACACGACAGCTGCCATGGCATAGATCCATGGTCTTCCTAGTAGGATGTTGTAGTCAAGGTTCCCATCAATGACTTCGACATCTATTTCTACGGTTTTCCCTCCTAGTTCTACTTTCAAGTTATTCAGGATACCATATGGGGTATACGATCGTCCATCAAATGCTTTTAATGTTGTCGAAGATCGCGACAAGGTTGGAGATCCTAATTTTTTCCAGCAGCTCATCGACATAATACATGTGGATGCCCCCTCATCAATAATCGTTCGATGAACGGTTTTGTTGAGGGCTTTCACTTGAACAAGGAAAGCTAGTTGAGCTGGTAACTGAGGATCGTATCCTTTATGATCGAAGGATACAAGATTGGAATCTTTTGGGTCAACCCCACCGATAGCTAATAACAAAGCCTGCCTTTGGGATGGGCAATTCTGTAGTACTTCAAGAGTCGACATAGCGGATGGCGATTGGGCCAAATCTTCCACTATGTTATAATGTTGCGCTGCCCTAGCGCGAGGATTAAATGTCGACTTGTGTACTACTCCCTTTGGCGGTTTTATTGTTAATTTAGGTATTATTGGTGGCGTTACAACTTCTGTCGAAGTTGTTGTCGAACTACTTGGTTGATCTTTATCCTTCTTGTTCGACAGCTGTGGATTCCCGTAATCTTTGTTCCTTGTCGAGATCAAAGCATCATTTTGCTATTTTGAAACCGACAACATTAGCACTTGAGATGGGGAAGCATCTCCACTATCAACCAGATTTGTTCCTGGATTTGGAAACGGATCAGTTAACACTGCTGAATTTTTCGGACTCTTAAAGAATTTCTTCAGCTCAGCTTTGTATGGACATTCCATTGTCCAGTGATCCTCATCGCATATACTGCATGGATATTTCCTATTTCCAGGAGGGTTTGAAGAAGGTTCTTCAGGTGATGGCTCATCCTGTTTCTTCTTCTTCCCTTTGTTTTGTTTCTTCTTGCTTCCTGGTTGTTTGGTTTCTTTGCCCTTATCTGTCGATACGGCATTTACTTTCGAAGCAAGAATTTCGTCTTTTGCATTTTGATCTGAAACCTTACGGGCTTTCTTGGATGTAGCCTTTCTCGATTTCGTTTTTTTCGTGCCAATCATGCCATCGCCGGCGTGAGAGTCATTATTTGATTTAGGAGGAGGAGGAATTGAGAATTCCGGTCTAGGGGCGTCAGGTATTTTGTCGTAGAGCGTGCCAGACTGAGTATAGACCAAGTCTAGATATTGCGCACGAGCGATAACTTGATTCCGTTACGACTCCCCCCTTGGCCACATCTTCCGTGATGGTAGGAAGTAATGACTTTATAAACCATTCAGCTAACAGCTGATCGGGAACGTATGTTTTTACCATCCTACGACGACATCGCCACTCATGTATATGATCAGATATGTGAGTGGCCGTTGTCTGTTTGAAGTTGGTAAGGATTTCCGTCCCCGTTTCATACCTTATAGGTAATTGAAAATGCGTTAAAAAGGTAGTGGCTAAGGTGCTGAAATTGTCGAACGAAGCTCTAGGTAATTCAATATACCATTTAGCCGCTGGACCCATTAACGTCCTCTGAAAGAGGCGAAGCCTTATGGAATCATCGTTTAAGGTGTTTGACGAACACCATAGATGAAAGGTCATCACGTGATTCGATGGATCTTCACCCGGATTTCCATTAAATTTAGGAATGTCTGATGGAAGTTTGTGTGGAATCGCTGGCCACCAAGGGGCGTAAGCAATTGGATCGTTCGTTAACCGGTGTAAATCAGGTAACTCTAGAGTTGCCACGAATGGTAACTGTTGGCTCAGGTTAGGTGAAGCATACCCAGGATACGATGGGATCGCCTGAGCAGTTGGTCTTTGCATACCAGCATAATGCAGCTGATGCTGGTATGACTGGTAAGGTTGGTGGACAAGACCATTATAAAATGGTTGATTTTGACCGTTTTGAATGTACAGTTGCCCACTATTTGCAAAGATCTGTTGCTCAGAACCTTGGTATACTTGTTGGAATTGTGGTTGTTGGTATTGCACCAGCCATGGTTGAGAAGCCATGTGCTGTTGCGCTATACTAACCGTTGGACCAAGGTGTGGGGTAATTGTACCCGTTTGGACCTGTGTCGCCCCACTAGTTGGCGATTGTGGTTGAGTCGCAGGGTCAAGGGGCTGTTGCATTACCACCTGAGAAATCTGAGGTTGACATACAACAGGCAACGTTTGAACTTGCGACACCGTCACAATCGCTGGTGTAGTTGGGATGCTCGACATAGGTACACACTGTTGCATCGAATACACAACCCTTGGTTGTTGAGGTAGCATAGGCACCCAACCACTTGAAGTAATTCCAGTGTAACCTGAACTTTGTTGTGAACTCCCGTATGGATAGCCTCCCGGAGGGGGTAATGAAAGGGCATACTGCCCCCCATACGGTGGTGACCCGACACTGAAGGGGATTGTTTTCCCTTGGGGACCGAATTGCCCAAATTGACCTCCAAACGGATCAATTTGTCGAGTTTCAACATAAGAGTTGCCAGGTATAATTCCGGAAGAACAAACAGGAACAGACCATACTGTCGTAATATCCCCTGAATGGGCTCCTTCCAGCGGTTGAGAGCTAGTTGGGATAGATGGTATGCCGGCGAACATTGTTGGAGTGACGGCAGGGAGTTCTGCTGTCGCTGTGTCAGGTGCCACAGTCCTAGATGTTGACGGTTGTTCTGACATATTTAGTCTATCCAAGAGATTCCCTAGCGATTCTACAGGAACTTCCACTGGTGGTAGACTAACTTCTAAAGAAGGATATAGAGTGACCCCGACTCCAAAGTGAGTTGGAGTATTTGTTGGAGGGTCTTCTACAATTTCTTCAATCGCAATCAGACCAGGTGGAAGAGGAAGACCGTCAGGTCCGTAAAATATTTCTGGTGCCGAAGAAGGGGTTGTATCGACAGCGACAGATGTTTGAAGAGCACCACTCTCCGGACCGGTTACTGATGGAACTGGTTCGGTAACACAAGTGTTTACTCTCAACCTAGGATCAGTATCATTGTCCCTCTGTGGCTGTTGAACTTCTTCTGTAGAGGCAGGGATTCCAGAAATGTTTGGAGTAACCGGAACCTCCGATGTCGTCGGAACACTTGTTCTAACTTTAAGAGGAGATTTGGAACCAATTAAACGAGTTCGCTTTGTCCATACTGGTTTCGATGCCGGAGACAAAGACGGTTGACTCGTAAGCCTCCGTGAACGACAGGGTTTCAATTGACTTTCTTCCATGATTGCGGATTACTTGATCAACCAAAATACAAAAGGGGAAAATGTGTTTCCGAATTAAATGAATTTTAGACACTTTAGACACAACTTGCTTTTTCAATTTTAAAGAGTCGAGAAAAAGCTAAAGATGACTCTAGTCTCCTTCGATGTTTTAACGAGCCCGAAGTGACAAATGCTCGGATGGACTTTTTCCGTTATAGAGTCTGAAAAAGGCCAAAAGGAACTGCTCTGGAGTTCTAGGTAGAGGGTGTGCCAAACTTTTCGCAAAATCGCAAAATACTTTTTAAGGTACGGGTGGTCAATCTTCCTGAATGCTGTGTTCAGTGCATTGCGATCAGTAGGGCGGCCGACATGGCTTCCTAAGGATAAAGGTTTTATGCCTATAGGGGTCTCCCAATATATACTTGACGGTACGTGGGAGCACAATCCATACTGGCGCTATCGTCCCTCAGGAGGAATGACCCACCATCAGCAAGATCGACAGTCACCAGGCTTTACGACGCCGGAACACGTCTCTAGCCTAGACCTCTATGTTGTGCGTTATGTTACAAAGCGTTATTAAGTTCATTCAGTTTATTTTATGTTGATCTTTCTTAGAAGTTTTCCTTTTGAGGTTCACCACGAGATGTATAGACAACTTCCTAAATGCAATCTAAAAGATGATAAGCAAATTTTATCTCTTTTTCAATAATGAAAATCCTAGCTACAAAGGGAAAAGAAAGACACCATCTTTTCTCAGAGAGCAATCAGCACACTCTAAATGCACTTTCCCTAAATCAATCATGCAAACTATCAAGATGCAAATGCACAATGCAAGTGTTTGTTTTCCGCTTTCTTAATATTGATGCCTAAAAAGAAAGCTTTTTGCACAACTTTGAATTTGCTTTTAAATGACAAATACAAACAAGTTTACTTTTTCGAAATCAGAAAGGGTAGAAGAGATTACAACACTTAACGATTTTCGAAATGAATACTTGTTTTGACACCCAATAGAGACAAACTCAAACCAAAAGCAAAAATGAATGTATAACCAACTGTAAACAACCAATGAACTCTCTCCTAAGATCACAATCAACAGATCTGAATCAAGGGCTACAGGATGACTATTTCACTCTTGCAAAGGGAAACTGTAAATGATGCCAAAAACACATAAAAACACTCACAGTCTTTTGTACAAAAGGAGGCGAAATTTAAGCAGAGAAGAGGGGCTATCAGACAGGTACCTATGCTGGTTACAGGCTGCAAAAATCAGAGATCAAAACAAGGCAAAACAGAGCAGAGAACCCCAGCTGCACAAGACCCAACTGGATCAGCGCACCTGTATAACAGGGAAACTGAATTTCAACGCAGGTAGCCTTCACGGGAACTGCGTTGAAATGCAAAGTCTCTTCACAGAGCCTGCGCTGAAGGAGAAACAAGAGTTCCTCACTGGGTTCTGGGTCACGGTTTGCTATTTAATCTACAGTTTCAGGCCAAAGCAAAGCAACAAGCAAGGTACAATCAAAGGGATGCTTTGAAGGAGGACTAAGATCTATCACAAAGGATCATCAAATCATTTGTGAGTCCATTTTTTAGATCATAGACAAATCCAGTGATTGGATCAAAGCAGCAGCTGTCTACTTTGCATCTGAGAATAGAAGATGCAGTTCGATTGTTGTTGTTGAGTCTATGAAACAAACAATGATAGAAACACAAATAAAATGACTAAACAGATCTCCCCAGCGGAGTCGCCAGTTTGTTGTGGGGAAAAATGCCTATGCAGGACGATCCTATCCACCTAAGGTGTGACAGTGCCTTAGCAACAAACAGAAACAGCTATTCTAGTATTCTTCCTTTATGAATTAAGAACGAAGAGAGATGGATGGACTAACCGGTGTCTTCCGTTTGTCCGTCGATCCGGTTTCTCTTCTCTTTGGGAGTTCCCAGCTACTTGCCTTCTCGCTCGCCCAGCTTCAACAGGTTCCTGCAAGATCACAAGAAGGGAACACTACACAAAGACATAGATTCATATTCATAACTAGTTCAGGATTAGAAATAAACTAAATATACTAATGCAATCATACATCAAAGACACATCAGCATATAGGAGAAACCAAGATAGCTTTATTGATGAAATAACAAGGTTCAGGAGTAGATCCAACCAAAAGAGTTCCAATCCAGCATCTACCTCCCAGCGAATAAAATTCCTATCTTCACCTCCCTTCAAAGCATTAAGCACCCAATGGTTCCAATCTCAAACCAACAGCAATTCTTTGCAATAACAAAATTCCAGCCTCTAGATCTCATGGAGAAGAGATCCATATATAGATGTTTGGAGTGAGGATGGGTCAGCTTGTGATCTTACTAGTGTCCTCTCTCTCTGTCAGTTCTTACTTCCACTTGGAGACTAAGAGCCTCGTACTCATCACTTAGTCGAACTCAGCAAGGCAAGTGTCATGGAGGAAGATTCTGGAAGCTTCCACAGTCTTGACACCTCTCACAAGAGACCCTGACATTTGTCATTTCCCGCTCAGCGCACCCTGGTAGTGTTTCCACCTGCGTTGCAATGCAACTAGCCAGTGTAGCCTCTGCATTTCAACGCAGGCAGCTAGTGGAGCTTCTGAATTGATCTTGAATTGACTTGTTTTTTAGCAGTTTCTGGTGGAGAAATTCTGTGAATTGCTGTGGTTTGTTAGCCTTGTTCCTCTAGGGGTAGGAACAACATGTTTAAGGACTTTGGACCCCTTGGATTATGGACATTTCATGCTTATAACTGTAAGGCACAAAAATGTCTATAACAGATACCCACCCGGTCCAGACCTTGGTTGGCAGCTCCTTATCCGTTTGGTATAGCAGGTTCGACTGGGGATAATGGGACCAGTTTCCCAATCTAAGGGTGTGTGTGTCTGCAGAGTTGGATGTTTCTGATCTAAGAATACTTAAAGCTAATCTAATTCAAACTTTTAAACTAACTTTATGCTATTGTAATCTAATGAAAAACAACACATCTAATCTATGCTAACCCGGGATGTATTTCTTCTATTATGCGATCTAAAAAGATTTCAAACAATAACTGGTAATAAAGATCATTCAGCTATCATAAGAATGGAAATCAATTAAGATAAACCACTTTGCATAAAAAGTTATGCAAAACAGTTGTGAACAGCATATCGCATAATAAGTTATTCATATATCAGACATCAATAAATGGCTCCACCATACAAAAGTGCCAAATGGTAACTCACACATTCATGCAATAACATATAAACAACAAAAAACTGTATATCACTTTAAGAATATAAGAAGAAATGGTCAAGAGATAAAATTACCATTTATGACTGGTTCTACTCATAAGCTCCAAGCAACAATGATTTACCTCTCCTTGCTCTAACATCTACTAAGAGTACAGAAGTGCAACATCAGTAGCAGATATCAAATGCAAACATTAATAAACCTTGATCCATCCATTCATCAAAACCCCCTCCGAGGGTGCAAAAGTGCATGTTCTGAGGACAAGTTTTTGGACAAATTTCTGGACCCTTCTCCAAATGCATGAGAAGGGTTTAAATACTGCTAACTAATTAACTTAATTACATAAATTTAGGATACGGTTTAAATGACCGCCCTTCTTCTAAAGCAAACTTATTTCTAAAAATTGAATCTAATTCCTAACTACTTCTGTATTTGCTCCTTGGTGTTGCGAACACTCAACATTTATCTGGGAAGAGTCGGCTGGTTGCCTTCTGCTTTTTTTTGAGTTACGCAAATAGAAATGGTAAGCGCTGGCACCATTTTAGCAAACTAGAAGATATTTTTGAGAATCTTCCTCTGGTTGGGTGGGTTTACTGAGTGTATACTTGGTAATAACCCAAATTTCTCTCAAACTGCCTCTGCTTTTACTATCTCGGTTTCCGGCCTTGCAAATGACTAAGCAGGTTAGGGACTTTGCTTTCTGAACAATTTTTCTTAGCGATGCGCGATTAGCGCTAGGCGCTAATCGCGCATCGAAAACTGCCTCTGTTCTTTGATCTGGGCTTTTTTGGTGCATTTTCTGCCTTTAGCGCTTTTTCCTTCACCGGGTAGAAGTTTCAGGATTTTTCGTAAACATGCTGCTTTTGTGAGCTTTCTGACCCTGAATGTTGAATCACCTATTGACATCAGCATCTGTTGAGTGATACTCTGGAATCTGTGGTTCTGTTGCATGTGGCATCCGTTTATGAAGGCATCTCTTTTCTGTTCTCCGAGCATTGACACTTTCCCCTTTTCCTTAGATGTTTCCTGCTCATTGCTTCATATTGTTTCCTATTTTTCATTCCTGCAGTTCACGCAAAGGAAAAGAGTAATGATAATAAATACTGATACAAAAGCTTTAACCTCTATGAATGTATAAAATCATGACACCCATCATGAACTGACTCTTTGAAAAACACAAAACTGTCCTTCATTAACACTTTGGTGTACGATCATTAATTTCCTTTAAGGCGCGCACCCAATTTTGGTTTATAGACAACTTTTCTTGAATGTTGAGTTGAGGAAATTTGCGATGGGCAATAGCAGCATCGCGTCATCGCATTACCTGGATGTGTCATCACAAATTTTTTCAGATTAGATTATCGCAGATTGCAGATCGCAGATCGCGTTTATCGCAGATCGCGATGAGTCGTTAAATCATTGTGTGTTGCTTATGCGATATTGCGATATGCGACCTCACATATCGGCCGTCGGAGATTTCTTAAAATTTTCATTTAAGAGCGCTTCTTAATGATGCGATGAATTTCGCATTTTTCACAGTTTTTTATTATGCTCATAAGGGAATGTTTTATCTTCTCCGTGCGATGCGACATAATTTCAAGGATTATAATACAAAAAGTTTTATAAAATGTTTTTTAAATTTTTTTATTAATTGTCCCCCTTTGCTTAGTGTTATTGCTAATACTAAACAAAGAGGGGGGTTGTTGATGGCCACAATAATGGTGATTCACCTGGAAGAACCAGTTATCTCTGTTTTTCTATTGAATTTTAACTTCCAAAACAGAAAAAGTTTCATAAGTCTAAATTTCGTTATGGACAGATAGAGTACATTATGCCTTATCCTATTAATGATATTTTTTTTCAACCTTTTTCTATTCTAATTGTTTGCTTCCTCAGGCTTTGTCCTTGTATTTACATCAGCCATTACTTGGTCTTTTAAAGATAAAATAAAGTCTTCTCTGTGTGCCGGCTTTAAAATATGCTCATTTGTCGTAGGTAGAGCCTCTGCTGCCAGCAGGCGTCCATAGCCTCGACAGGGTTACTTGTTACCCAGCAATGATCCTTTATCCTGCTTAAGGCTATCAACAACGTTCGAAGAAAAATCCACACTGACACTTTTTCCTTTTTATTCTCAAAGAACAATGTCTTGGTTTGGTAGCCAAATTATGACACAGTCATTCACTTGATTTACACTTTCGCTGAACAAGCTGGCTCGTGATGAGACCCCTTGCCTTTTGATTTCAACAATCTTGAGTCATTGCCCTGTTTTGATGGATAGTGTTTGGCAAAGTCAGCAAGTTATAATATGTGTGATCATGATAAGCTGGCTCGTGATGAGACCTCTTATTCTTTGAGATATAGTGCTTCTTGGATTGTTCCTCTGAATGCTGCGATTTTCTTTAACAGGGAGGAAATCATTTTTTTCCTTAAGAAAGCTCTGGACGACAATAATAGATTTTGAAAACAACAGTTTTACAGAGAATCTTTATTTTATTATTGATACCTTTCATTGTGCTGATATAAAACAAATTTTCGCCAAAGGTTGCTTTCATCAAATTTTTTTGAAGTTGAAACTAGTATCATATCTAGGCCAAAGTTTTTTAACTCTATCTGTCTATAATAAAGATCAGATTTACGAAAAATTTTGTTATTTATACAAGCGAAAAGCTCAAAATCTGAAAGAGAATTGGCGTCTTTTCCGTGAATACCTGTAGTAACCATTTACAACTGGTTTTATTATAAAAAGGAAAAGAAAAACTATTTTACAAAAAATAGAAGAATGATCTTCTATGGAAAGTATATTTTGAGAATTTTTCCATTAACAGGCAAAGAATCCTTTCTACCTACTAAATCCTGTAACACGAACATTGATGGACCTATGACTTCAACAATCTGAAAAGGACCAAGCCACATCTTTTGAAATTTCGTATGTTTGCCCTTTTCTTCATGAGCCTTATCCCATTTCAAAACTAAATCTCCCATCTGAAAAAAATTTCTGGTCATTATGCTTGAATCAAAAGAGGATTTTATTAGCGCTTAGTGATGAGCATGGGTTTTCTTAGCCTATTCTCATTGTTCTTCTAATTTAATTATTTCCATTTGTCTTAGTTGTATGGAGGAAGTAGATACTTCATCGATGTATTGTACTAAAGACAAAGAGGGGACGACTAAGTGAGTTGGAAGAACCACTTCTTTCCCGTAAACTAAATTAAAGGGAGAAGTGCTGATTGAAGTTTTTTTCGTTATTCTATCTGCCCATAAAGCATTTACCAAAGCCTTGTGCCAATTCTTTTGGTTCTGGTCAACTGTTCTTTTAATAATCCTGATTAGGTTTTTATTTGTTGACTCAGCTAACCCATTACCTTGCGGATAGTAATTAACCGAATATTTTAGTTTGAATCCTCTTTTAAGTGCAAACTCAGTCATTGCATTTCCAGAAAAGTATGATGCATTATCAAACATTAAAGCCGTTGGAAATCCAAACCTAGTGATTATAAATTGATCTATGAATTCAATAATATTTTCAGAATTAGCTGTCTTGAGAGGAACTGCTTCTACTCATTTAGTAAAATAATCTGTTGCCGTGAGGATGTATCTATGCTGCTTAGAAGAGTGAGGAACGACCTCACCTATTATGTCCAAGCCCCACTGACTGAAAGGTTGCTCGATGTTTACCGGCTGTAGTGGCAGGGACGGCTTCTTTTGTCTTCCAGCAGTTGTTTGGCAGACTTGACATTTCCTCACGTAACTGTGTGAGTCTTTGAACAGCGTAGGCCAGTAATATCCTGCACGTAAGATCTTATGTGCAGTAGCATCTCCAACATAGTGTCCGCCTGCTGGTCCGTCGTGGAGTTCCTGCAAAACTTTTTCAGCTTCAGTTTTCTCAAGACATCTAAGAAGAATAGAATCATAATTCTTTCTAAAAAGAACATCGTTTATGAGCTGATATTGTTTAGCTTTCAATCTCAGAGCTCTTTTCTTAGTGTGATCCAGGTGTGATGGAGCATACCCATTCTTAAGATAATAAATGATATCAACGTATAATGATTCTGCATCGTTTAGGCTTACCTCATACATTTGTACCTCTTCTGATGGGACTTCAGGAATTTGCGATGCTCCAGCCAACATTTTGCAGAAGCCTTGACCTCTTACAATGTTCGCTGGTTTGATCTCAAGGTCGTATTCCTGTAAAGAAGTGATCCAATTTGCTCTTTTCTCACCCACATCCTTCTGTACTAGAAGATTTCTTACCGCTGGAAATGGTACTATGATCTTAGTATGGGTTTTAAGTAAGAAAGGTCTGAAATATTTCACTGCTTTGAAAACAGCATAGGCCTGTTTCTCCACGTCTGAATAATTGAGTTCAGCACCTTGTAAATTCGAGCTAAAAAATGCAATTGGAGCTTCCGCTATTTCTTGATTTGCTTGGGTTAGAATTGCAGCATATGATTTCTCTAAGGCAAATGTGTATAAGATAAAAGATTCTGAGAAATTCGGGGTTGCTAAAGATGGAGCATTAATAATAGCTTGTTTGATCAGGTTGAATGCTTCATGTTCATCTTGACCCCATTTAAAATTTGAATTCTTTTTAATCATGGTTTGCAAAGGAGACACAATTCGTAAAAAATCTGGGACAAATCTCTTTACAAAATTGATTTGACCAAGGAAAGAATTGCATGGATTTTTTATTATGAGGTAGGGATATTTCAGAAATTTCTTTGATTCTGTCAGGCTCAATGTGAATACCAGTTTTCGACACTATGAATCCTAGAAGTTTTCCTTCACTTAATGCGAAAAAAGATTTCTTTGGGTTAAGTGAAATCCCATACCTTAAACATCGTTGAAAGATCTGTTTTAAGTCTCTGAGATGGTCGCTTCGCTTCTTGGAGTACACTGTTATATCATCCAAATAAATTACTACGGATTTATTGACTAAACCCTTGAATGAGATGTCCATGGCTCTCTGAAATGTAGTGCCGGCATTGATCAAACCAAATGGCATCTTCCGATATGCGTATGTGCCCCATTTAGTTCTGAATGTGGTTTTCAACTGATCATCGGGATGTACCAGCACTTGATTATATCCTGAAAATCCATCTAAGAAAGACATCAGTTCTGAGCCTGCTACTGCCTGTAATATCTGCTCCATAGGTGGGAGAGGAAAATTGTCTTTTTGACAGGCTTTGTTGAGATCCCGGAAATCGATGCAGATTCTAATATCTCCGTTTTTCTTTCTAACGGGTACCATATTGGAGACCCATTTGGAATGTCTGATGGGGAAAATTATTTTGGCTTTTAATAACTTATTTAGCTCGGTTTTTATCTGATTTTCTAAATTGGGGTGGATCTTTCTCAGTTTCTGTTGGACAGGTTTTTCGTTGTCAATCATAGGAATAGTGTGTTGAATGATAGAAGTGTCGTACGTCTTCAACTCATCGTAATTCCAGGCAAAGACATTTTTATATTGTCTCAAAAGAAGAATATATGCTAGTTTTTCTTCCGGGGCCAGGCCTATGCCCAGAGTAACATTTTGTGGTTTATCATCGGTCCCTATGTTTACTAATTCGTAGTTCAGAGTTGAACTGTAGAGCTTTGAATTGGTAGACCTTTTAAACCGATTTTTCAAATCGTGTAAGTCTTCTAACTTAACCACCGATTTAGGTATAGCATTATCAGTGCCATTTTGTTGTATTTGTCTATTGTGATGGTCTTCGTCAATTATCTAATTGGAGTAGGATCCTTCAAAAGTGAGAAAATTTACAATATTAGGATCGTCATTGAATACTCTCCAATTTGTGATGTTGTCAGGGATGGATGGTCTAAAGATTAATTCTATTGAGAATCTATCTAGACTAAACTCTTCGGAGGGAATAAGCCTAGAGGCTACGTTAGCCAAAAGGTCTGCACTTGCGTTTTGGAGTCTCGGGATTGACGAAATATTGAACGCTATGAAATGCTCAGTCAAATCTTGTACTAAAGATTGATAGTGTTTTAAATGAATTGATAGGCAATGAATAGTGTTACGTACCTGTTTGACGACAATCTCAGAGTCTCCGAAGACTTGAACATACTTGACGTTCAACCCGATTGCTTTGTATAGGCCTTGCACCAAGGCCTCATATTCTGTTGTATTGTTTGTGCAATCGAATTCGAGTCTGCATGTAAGCATGGTCTTATTTCCTTCTGGACTAACCAGAACGCATCTTGCTCCCACTCCTTCGTTAGATATAGAGCCATCAAAATATAATTTCCAAAACAAAGATGTATTTACAGGTTTATCTACAAAATTAACACACTTGAATTATCAGTTTGGGAAAAAATTTCGACTTGGGACAAAACTGAATTTTCTAAGTATGGTGATGTATGAGCATTGAAATTGCCGAGAAAAGAATCTACTGAGTAATTGCCTATGATACTGTTGTTATATGCTATTGCTTCATTTTCTCCCTCCAATTCCGTTACTATGTACTTCTGGTGTAATTCTCGTTTAACCTTTATTTGATTCAGTTTGCCATTATAGGGTAACCACATGTGTGACCAGTCGGTTGAAAAGTATCCATGGAGTTTCTCAGACCAATCCCTGCTAAGAATCAAGCCATAGAATTCTGGGATATCAGCCACTAGAATGTCAATAACCTGACATACCTTTGGGTTGGATGACAATCTTATGGTTACTTGATTAAGTTCACCAATCACTTCGACTTGAGATCGATCAAGTTGAACTATGCGCACTGCGGATTTTTGTGGTTGAACATTTAACTTGGCACATATTGATCTGGGTAAAATATTCGTTGAAGCACCAGAATCTACCAAACAATTGTGCACATTTTTATTGAAAATTTCATAAGTGAGAAGAAAAGGGGGAGTGTGAGACCTTGATCTTCCTCCAATCAAGGCGATGTCATTTGGATCAATCTTATTGATTGTGTTGGTTGGAGGTCTTCCCATGTTATGGGAAGCTACAACTATAGGCAAAGATGGAATAGGCACGGCATGTAATTCTTTCATCATTATTTTCTGTTGATGTTTCAATTTGCTCAATTCATAAAGGGTAATATTAGCCCTAGTCTTTTTCATGTCGTCAATAATATTGTATTCCATTTCATCCGACACTATTAGTGTTTTTGATGGAGTTGTTTGATCTGATTGGACCGGGATAGGTTGAGTCGCTTTAGTGGTCGTTTTTTTTGTTGCGACTTTATCTTTTATTGCAGAGCTTGCGCTCTTCTGCTTAGGGGTAGTTTGGGGAGGATCAAGTTGATTTTTGCTTTGTGTGCTAACCGAAAATGCTTCTTGATCTTCTTCTTGTGGGAGGATGAAATCCCACATTCCTTGTAATTCCACAACTTCTTCGTCATCATTCTTCCCTTCAGTGGTACTTTCTTCTTCTTCCTCTTCTTCAGATTCGACATTTGAAATAGCATTGGGTGGTTTCACATCCATTGAAGGACCTCTTTTAAAAGCTTTGTAGGGCTTTTTTGAAGAAGTTTCTGCTACTTGTTTTTTTATGTCAATCATCTCATTGGACATGGTCTTTAATACTTTCTGCAATCCTTCCAAATCGAAAGGGTCTTTCGTTTGTTTCTTCTTGGAGTCTTCCTTGAAGGTGACTTTTCTAGACTTGCGTTCCTCTATCGCAGATCTCTTTTCCAGGGCTATTACGCGTTTCTCTACTGCTATCGCCTCTGTCAAGTTTTCAACTAAGGTTGTTTTATTTGCCCTATCCACGAAGATTGCTAAGTTTGATGGTAAGGCCGTAATATACCACTCACATCGTACTTATTCGTTGGGTTGGGAAGTAGTGGGAATTTTGTTGAGGATCTTATTGAACCGTAAATTGAAATCTTTGATGGGTTCTCTAGCCTCGGCTTTAAGATTGGATAGGTCATTGATTAACGTTGCCGTTGATCTATCATCACCAAACTTGGTAAGGAATTGACTTTGGAAAATGTCCCAACTTGTGATAGACCCGGAGGGTAATGAAAAGTACCATGACCCGGCTGTTCCTTGCATTGTATAGGGAAAAAGCCGAACAACAGCATCTTCGTTAGTAACTCCGTTGAGATTGACAGAAAGCATGAAATTGTTTATGTGTTCTTCTGCTAGCATGCCTGCTTCTGGATTGAATTTGGGTAGCCATTTCTCAGGATGGGTCGGTATTTGACTCAAGGGTGGAGGCATTAAAACTGCCCCTGGATTATTCCATGGAGACTGGGCCATCGTTGAGTTGCTAGTGAATGAAAGTGCAGAAGATGATCCCTGTGGCTGGGAAGATGAGGACACTATGATCTCAGATGATTGAAGAAGGGTTATGGGAGTTCCGGTAAGCGGATGGATGATGGTTTGGAATGAAGATGTGGGTGGCTGACTTCACGGTGAGGGAGTTGAAATGGACAATGTAGATGAATGAGTCTCACTGTCAGACTCTTGTGGTGTTTTCCTCGCTCTTTTCCTGGTGGGGAGAGGCAATTCAGTTGGCTGGATGCCAAATTTTTCACTCTTTAATCTGGTCAGGGGATGAGCAGGATTGTACTGCGAAGTCACGCTGCTTTGAGATTTATCAGACCTCTGAGTAGAAATGGAAATTCCCTGGAGTTTGTGAATCAGAGTTTGAACTTCAGGGGGTTCAATGGTAGATTGGTCTGAAATATTAGGGTGTGTAGCAGTGGTTAATACTCGAGCGACTTTTGACTCTGGATTTAAACTTACTGGGGAAGTCGGGGGAGTTGATGAGGGCGATTTACTCTCAGAATGGTACTTAGATTTTGATTTAGGTGCCATTCATAGTTCAGGCCCTCCTTTTAGCACCAAATATGTTGAAGCCCCGAAAATCGGGTCGACAACAAGGGGGATACCCACCCGGTCCGGACCTTGGTTGGCAGCTCCTTATCCGTTTGGTATAGCTGGTCCAACTGGGGATAATGGGACCATTTTCCCAATCTAAGGGTGTGTGTGTGTGCAGAGTTGGATGTTGCTGATCTAAGAATACTTAAAGCTAATATAATTCAAACTTTTAAACTAACTTTATGCTATTGTAATCTAATGAAAAACAGCACATCTAATCTATGCTAACCTGGGATGTATTTCTTCTATTATGCGATCTAAAAAGATTTCAAACAATAACTGGTAATAAAGATCATTCAGCTATCATAAGAATGGAAATGAATTAAGATAAACCACTTTGCATAAAAAGTTAGGCAAAACAGTTGTGAACAACATATCGCATAATAAGTTATTCATATATCAGACATAAATAAATGGCTCCACCGTACAAAAGTGCCAAATGGTAACTCACACATTCATGCAATAACATATAAACAACAAAAAATTGTATATCACTTTAAGAATATAAGCAGAAATGGTCAAGAGATAAAAGTACCATTTATGACTGGTTCTACTCATAAGCTCCAAGCAACAATGATTTACCTCTCCTTGCTCTAACATCTACTAAGAGTACAGAAGTGCAACATCAGTAGCAGATATCAAATGCAAACATTAATAAACCTTGATCCATCCATTCATCAAAACCCCCTCCGAGGGTGCAAAAGTGCATGTTCTGAGGACAAGTTTTTTGACAAATTTCTGGACCCTTCTCCAAATGCATGAGAGGGGTTTAAATACTGCTAACTAATTAACTTAATTACATAAATTTAGGATACGGTTTAAATGACCGCCCTTCTTCTAAAGCAAACTTATTTCTAAAAATTGAATCTAATTCCTAACTACTTCTGTATTTGCTCCTTGGTGTTGCGAACACTCAACATTTGTCTGGGAAGAGTCGGCTGGTTGCCTTCTGCTTTTGTTTGAGTTACGCAAATAGAAATGGTAAGCGCTGGCACCATTTTAGCAAACTAGAAGATATTTTTGAGAATCTTCCTCTGGCTGGGTGGGTTTACTGAGTGTATACTTGGTAATAATCCAAATTTCTCTCAAACTGCCTCTGCTTTTACTATCTCGGTTTCCGGCCTTGCAAATGACTAAGTAGGTTAGGAACTTTGCTTTCTGAACAATTTTTCTTAGCGATGCGCGATTAGCGCTAGGCACTAATTGCGCATCGAAAACTGCCTCTGTTCTTTGATCCGGGATTTTCTGGTGCGTTTTCCACCTTTAGCACTTTTTCCTTCACCGGGTATAAGTTTTAGGATTTTTTGTAAACATGCTGCTTTTGTGAGCTTTCTGACCCTGAATGTTGAATCACCTATTGACATCAGCATCTGTTGAGTGATACTCTAGAATCTGTGGTTCTGTTGCATGCGACATCCGTTTATGAAGGCATCTCTTTTCTGTTCTCCGAGCATTGACGCTTTCCCCTTTTCCTTAGATGTTTCCTACTCATTGCTTCATATTGTTTCCTATTTTTCATTCTTGCAGTTCACGCAAAGGAAAAGAGTAATGATAATAAATACTGATACGAAAGCTTTAACCTCTATGAATGTATAAAATCATGACACCCATCGTGAACTGACTCTTTGAAAAACACAAAACTGTCCTTCATTAACACTTTGGCGTACGATCATTAATTTCCTTTAAGGCACGTGCCCAATTTTGGTTTATAGACAACTTTTATTGAATGTTGAGTCGAGGAAATTTGCGATGGGCAATAGCAGCATCGCGTCATCGCATTACCTGGATGTGTCATCGCAAATTTTTTCAGATTAGATTATCGCAGATCGCGTTTATCGCAGATCGTAGATCGCGTTTATCGCAGATCGCAGATCGCGTTTATCGCAGATCGTAGATCGCGATGAGTCGTTAAATCATTGTGTGCTGCTTATGCGATATTGCGATGCGACATCACATATCGGCCGTCGGAGATTTCTTAAGATTTTCATTTAAGAGCGCTTCTTAATGATGCGATGAATTTCGCATTTTTCGCAGTTTTTTATTATGCTCATAAGGGAATGTTTTATCTTCTCTGCGCGATGCGACATAATTTCAAGGAGTATAATACAAAAAGTTTTATAAAATGTTTTTTAATTTTTTTATTAAGGGTCCCCCTTTGCTTAGTGTTATTGCTAATACTAAACAAATAGGGGGGCTGTTGATGGCCACAACACAAACTAAAGGCTCAACTAGAGGAAGGAAGCAAGGTAAGGAAGTTATTCAAGGACAAATATCAACAGTTGCAGGATGAAGTAACGTCTCTAAGAAATGAAGTCAATGAAAAGAGCACAACAATCAAGAAACTCAGAGATAGATCCAGTTATTATGAAGGGCTTGAAGCTACGATCCTCTCACTAAAGGAAGAACTTGAAGAATCAAAGAAGCAGAATAAAGATCTACTCCTAGCTGTTGAAAAACAGGAAAACGAAGTTATCAGCTTAAAATATCAGCTAGAATGTGCCTTTAGAATTCGTCAAATGCAGCAGGATCTGAATGAAGAACAAAAAAAGGAGATTCTCAAACTAAGGCAACAAATGGAAGAAGGAAGAAAATCTGAACAAACTTTGAAGAAGCAATGTCTGGAAAAGGAAGAACAACTTCAGGTTGAGTTAAATATCTTGAAAGGTAAATTAGGAGAAAAGGATAAGCTCTTACGATTTCAAGATAGTACTAAAGTCTTGGATGATATTCTTAATAGTCAAAGGTCTCTTGCTATCAAATCTAGTCTTGGTTTTCATGAATCAGTTGAAGGTGAATCTAGTTCACAAAGTAAGACAAGGAACTCTAATGCAAAATCTGAAATGCTCAACAAGGAAATGAAAGGTCAACCTCATCAACAGCCAAGGAAAGAAATTTTTCAAATAAAATATTTTACTCCTCCAATGAATAATGTTGAATGTTATGTATGTCATAATCTTGGACATGTTGTAGCTAGATGTAGAAGAAGAATGGTTCAAGACCATCACACAGAAATATCATCACGTTCCAGGTACTTTAAGGGATATTGCTTTACTTGCAATATGTTTGGACACAAAGCTGCTGATTGCTACAGGAGGAACATGAAACATGTAAGATGTTATGCATGTAACAAGCTTGGACATATAGCAAAGGAATGTAGGAGCAAAGTACGGGCATCACACCAAAAGGAGAAAACATCATCACACTTGAAGATATGGAAGAAGAAGGAAGTACAGTCAGAGAGATGTGGCACAACACAACATACAGACATAACAGACTCAGGGGGAGCTGAAAGTGTAAAACTTCAGTGTCCAAAATCTCATATGCAAGGTTGATAAATGGAAGCCGCGTATATACGTGATTTGGTTACTGCTCAGTCGCGTATATGTTAATTTGAGGAAAAGCAGTGGGATAGACTCAAGAAAAGGGGTCTGATATGATTCAGTCCATTATTTGCTCTGTTTCATAATGGTTGCAATCTGTTGATGTTGTGTGGGAATGTCTTGACACTTGAATAATTTGATCTTAACTTGTTGATGCCTTGATACTTCTTGCTGATATATGAATGTTCAGATTTGACAGTAAACAGATGGCACAAGTTTAGGGGGATTTTATGCCTTTAATAATGCATTGTTGGCATTATGTTCCTTGGTGATGATGCTTATATATTGGTGTCATATGATTCTTAGGGTTACATAGTTGATCAGATTTATAATTGATTCTCTGATGATACATATATGGTGTTTTTCATAAGGATAAGGAGAAGTACAAAGCTTGAATACACATCTTCATTGCTTGATGATGAGTCACTCATATGCTGCTGTCATCATATGCATAAAGATCATATAATACAATTATGATGCAGGATTCCTATAGTTTTTGGTGCTCATGTGGATGAGGATTGTTGATGTTGATGATATAAAGAAGTCTTGACAAATGATCTTGAGCTCAAGATACATAGTGTTGGATACATGAATGATTACTCAAAGTTGCATTGTTGAAGACATGATGATGATGATTTCTTACCTATATGATGATAGGTTGATACTTACATATGTTGATTGATGCAGATGTCCCCAAGTGATCATGCAGATCTTGATGATTGATGTGATGGTTGTGGTATTTCTCACATATGATATAATGTGAATGATTCTGGATGAAGTTGATGATGACATATCTTTTCAAAGGATGATGTTACCTACACTAATGGGCATATACAGGATTGTTGGTCTAGATGCTATTGGCAGATACTTATGGAGTTGATCATTCACCATGTATGATAGTTGCTGATGACTTTCATGGTCTTATTTAGATGTTTGGTCTCTATTATAAATATCATGTATATCAGTCGATGTCATGATGTAATAAGTGTGTCTCTAATCTCTTCTGGTCATATGATGTTGAAACATTTCAGTCGTTATCAAGGTCATGTAACGGCCTATGTTGGTTTCCCCACTATGCCTGGGATGGATGATGTTATACTCTTGTGTTATCATGTGTAAACCTTGATGTATCCCATTTAGTTGGGTAGATGAGTCAAGTTTGGTATATCCCCTTTTTGATGGAAGATGGATGTATGTATGAGTCCTTGGTGCTAGGAAGGTCATTTATGGTGTATAGATTCATGTGGAACATCTTTTTGCAGACCTTGCTTACAGTCAGGAGGAGCATAAACAACACACTTCAGCAGAGCAAAGATTTCAGCATGTTCTCAGAGGGAGAATGGACAGATTGGTACACCTTGGCATATACAAAGGGGGAGCTCATTCAAAGATTGCAGCAGGTACTCAGGGGGAGTCTGGACAGCGGAATGTATATCAAGGAAGAGAGTATGTTGGTCCGCCCTTTGCCCTTGATGTCAAAGGGGAGAGTGAGTTGGTGTTGTTGCCATCAATTCCAAAGGGGGAGATTGTTGGCATTATGATGCATGTGTTGTACTTGATGGCAACCCACTCATAGAAGAACATCTCACTTATATACAATCAGATGAATCTACAGAAGAGATATCAGATGTGACATAATACATGGAATGCAAGACAACTCAAAGGAATCAAACGACAGTCCTTAGTATGAAAAGTTAGATTTGCCATCAAGTCCAAAGGGGGAGATTGTTGGCATTATGAGACAAGTGTTGTCCTTGATGGAAACTCATACAGGTGACAGATCATAGTAAAGATTGATGATCAGCATCTCAAAATGGAAGAAAATAAGGGGTTCGCAGGTACACCATTCAAAAGGTGCGGAGCTGCAGGCACGCCATTCACAAAGTGCAGTCATGTTCGCAGGTATGTTGTGCAAAAGGTGCGGATCCCCAGTACACGCACTTTCATGCAGAGAAAAGTGCACGCGCGTGGAAAATCCTATGGTGGTCCATGGTATTTAGCCCGACATGTTTGATCCTATGGTTTTGGTCCGTGGTTTTGCATCTAAAGTATTGATCCAAGGTATTGGGTTCCTAGTATTGAATACTTATGGTTTTGGACCATGGTTTGAGTAAAGGCCTTGTCTATAAAAATGAAAGGAGATCATTTGGCTGGGCATTGATGTGTTGAATATCTTAAGAAAAGCTAGATCTAAAATACTGTTGATCAGTTGGAGAGAAATTATTGAATCTAAATCAAGGAGAAACATGAGGATTACAAGTCGGATCTACTGATGGGTTGAGATCTCCTCGGCGCATGATCAGATCTGTAGATCTGATAGTCTGGGGTATTCCTGAAGTCTAGAAAATTGTCTATACCCGCAGGACCGCAAGTGTAGACAAGGAACAGGTGCAGAGGTTCGCAGGTGCAGAAGCACCACAGGTGCGGAGGTCCGCAGGCCCAGAAGCACCACAGGTGCGGAGGTTTGTAGGCCCAGAAGTGCCACAGGTGCGGAGGTGCACATGCAAGCCATAGACTCAGGTGCAGAGGTTCGTAGGCAAGCAGCAGGATAAGGTGCGGATGTATGCAGGTTTTCTATTGGTGAAGTTGCAGACTTTTCATGAAATCTATTTAGCTGCTCCTGTTTATTATTGCAGTGTTCTGGGATCTGAGGTGATGTCTGGTTACTGGTACTGTGTTCTGATAACAGAATTCTGAGAAGTGATTGATTGATTATGTTCTTAATGACTTATCCTTTATATGATCTGATGGACTAGATCAGATTTCTAACACACATATTATCCTTGTATATGTATTGATCTGGTGATTGGGTGATTCAAAAGATTGATTGATTATGTGCTTCAATGATATTAATGGGTCCAGTATGAAAATTGGATGAAACGTGGCCTTTCAGATTATGTGTTGTGCTTTAGGTGTATCCAGTCTGAAAATGTATGAAACGTGGTACCCGGAGGAGAGAAGATTGTAGGTCGGCGCCTACGTACTAGTGTCTTAGCTAGTACAAGAGCTAAGGGGGTGCTAGCTCCCTTCCAGTAGCAGTTGAACACTTTGGAGCATTGTAGCAGGTAGCAACCTACGTACTAGTAAATGGATCGTCTAGTACAAGAACTATGGGGGTTGTAGCTCCCTTCTAGGAGAGACTAGAGAATGAGAGAGGGTTGTAGCTCTCTGTAGGTAGAAGCCTGCGTACTGGTATAAGACTGCACCAGTACAGAAATATTGTAAAAGAATTTTCTTATTACGAAGAAGATTGAGATGACTTACAGCAGGTGGTTTTCTCCCACATTGGGTTTCCACCTTATATCATGGTGTTCATGTGTGTGGCTTATGTGTGATGACCTGTTCTATTTTACTGCACCTGTTTTCTGTTAATATGGTTGATAATGTTCTAATGCACTCATTGAAGATCAATTAACTGAATCATAAGTTTACTAGATATATGTGGGTATTCTTAACTGAAGCAGCATATATGACTCAGAGTATGGAAATGAAAAAGTTTTATTGACTTGATAATACTGATTCACCCCCCCCCCCTTTCAGTATTATTTCCAACAATTACATCACATAAATAATTAGGTGAGATTAACCAGCACTGTAACAAATGAAAAATATGAAGGTGTATGTGTAAGGTATCATGTAGTTATAAATGTAAACGTTAATATTTCACTATCGAGTGGTATGAGAGTTAGGTTAATCCAACCTACTTATATATATAAATTCCGTGAGATACTATAATGCTAGAGAAACATTATTTATTTATTTATTGAGGGAATTGAAGGGTTAATAACTAATATAACTTATATCTATGTAGATCAATATGATAAGAAAAAGGGATTTGTTAGTTTCTCCAAAGGAACCATTTGGAACAAGGTATAATTTGGATTAAATGGATTAGTCAAGCAATAACAATCATAACATTGTCCTACAAGGAGAAGGAAAACAAATTTATAACTTTGACAAAAGTTATCTAAGTAATAAATGTATAAAGAAGGCAGTGAAGGGTACTCTAATTATATTTATATATTTTATCAATTCTTGTACTAATAGAATTGAAATAGTGAGATGTAATTGAAAAGGAGGAAAATTGTAGACAATTTGCATTTCAAGGCATTTAAAAGATATATAATTATGAATTTTTAAGTTTTCAAAAGTTTAAGGCTTTGTTTTACATATGTTTTAATAAAAAAAATTGAAATTGTGAGGGTTATTATAGTGTGATGGAGTACAAATTCCCCTCTCAATTGAAGCTTCCTATTGGAATGGTCCAACCCTTCTTGGAATGACCCACTAGCAAACACAAAGACAAAACGAGATTGCTCCCTAGTTTACCTTCTTCGTGTGACTATGTAGCTTCTCGATGGCTCAACCCATTAAATTTTATGTGATCCTACTTATTAGAAAAAAATATTATATTTAAACCTAGATACAAGAAGTAATAAAGAAAATAAATACTAGTAAAATCCACCCCATACAATGTACAAAAGAAATTGAACATATGTTTGCAAATGAAAGTTCTTTATTGATGGCACTTATCTCATAAGAAAACAACGACCTTTTCTTAGAGGGGAGGCTAACCTTTTAGTAATTTTTTTTCTAAGGACTAGATAATAGATAGCTATTGGCTAGTTGGACTTCTCCTCTACAATAATATTTACTAGTCATCCACATGTTGGAAACTTAGTAATTATTTGATAACATATTACATTATAACCATGAGTTTTCCCATTGAGGAGTTGAATTGGTTCATAAATCCCAAATAGGTCCAACGTTCCCTTTGAAAATGGTCTAGAAGTTGAAGAATTCTCCAAAGATACCCCAACATTCCATCTGACTTTCCGAATAGCTAGTTTTGAAGCTCTAATGACTAACTGAATTGAATTTTAATGACTAGTAAAGTCAAAGTTGCAACCTTTTTACTTGATATCCGTCAACTTGATGAATTTTTCAACTATTCCACTTGGGCTTAGCTTAACCTACCTTTATTTCCACGAGGGATGCCTTTAGTTTTAATGATCCTGCTTAGCATTGCCACATCATCACTACCCCTACCATAACATCATGCCACTTTGTCAGTTCTCTAATGCCTTGAGGAGTCCAAGAATTCTAAGACTTTGGGTTTTATTTCTCTCATGTTGTAAATCACTTTTGACATAATGCATGTACCAAACTACCCAATGTTGACCATGTTTTGCCACTTGAAAATTGTTGTTGCTGCTACAACGCCTTCCAAAAATTTCACTACATTCAAATTTTGGAGCCTACTTCACGGTCGTATCTAGCATCACTTTGGTCGTCAAGTGTTGTTTTAGGTAATTCTATATGTTTCAAGTGTTCTTGATCATCCTTATGTGTCGTCACATTGATTAGAACATATTTAGTGCATATCATGGTCGTAACACCTTTGTTGTTGTAAAACAACACTTTTTGGGTTGCAGTCGCACACACTTTGTTTGTTGTACTTGGGGAATATATGAAAAGTGGCATTTTGATGTATATTTATCATTTTCAAGATTATATAAGTTTTCTTGATGAGTTGGTATGTGTCGCACATGATTTTATGCCTAAAGTCATTATGTTCACCCCTCATTCTATCCTTCAGACTTAGACAAATTTTGGTTGCAAAGTGAACCCGTCGAGGGTAGGAATGCAAAAGCACACTCTCAAGCCTCAAGTAGAATTCCTTCATTGTTTGGAAGTGCACCATGTGCCATTCAAGATCACATAGTGCACTCCTTCAACTCTTTCCCTTCCTTGTTCCGAACTATTCCCTTGAGAAACCAAGTCTTCCTTTGAGTGAACTCCTTCAACATGAAGGAATGCGCCCTCCTTGAGCACATGATCACACCCCGAAGACCAGAAGCTTAACCCCTTTAGCCTTCAGTAATATGCCATGAAACCTCCTTGAACTTTGAGTGCATGAGTGCACTCTAAATCCTTGAAGCTTCACCCTTCTTCCTTCAACAATGCACCACACACCCACCTTTTCCTTGTTGAGCGCATGAGCGCACCTCGAAGCCCTGAATCCTCTCCCTTCAGCCTTCAACTTTGTGCCATGTACCCTCCTTGTCTCTCTTGAGCTGGTAAGACTGAAGCCTCCTCCTTCATCCTTTAGACATGCACCCTGTGCCCTCCCTTGAGTGTCTCTCTCTCTTGAGTGCATGAGTACATCCCAAAGCCCTAAAGCTTCTTCCCTTAAACCCTTGAGCCTTTAAAGTGTGCCTAGAAGCTCTCCTTGCTTTCCCAAGCGCACATTTACGGCATAAACGAAAAATGTAAATGAAACATGTTAGAATAAGATATTTTAAGGTTGATGTCTACTTGTCATGAGTGTTTACAGTTATAGGTATCTTATGAACAACATGGAAAGCATGCATGCAAAAGATTGGGTAAATAAGGTAGAAAAATGAGGCATTAAAGAACAAACAACACATTGAAGTCTTGATGATAGAAACGCCTTGAAGAATCCATAAGATCAAAGACCCTTTGGAGGGTGAATACTTCAACGATCAGAAGATGCATTCAGAATGAATACACGAGTGGAAACCATGTCACTTGTTGAAGAGAGTCCATGTCATCAATCACTATGAGTCATATTCATCAAGGATAATGACTTGTCATGTCTCATTACATGATGATGTGTAAGTTATGATGTAATTATGTAATCATTGTGAATAGAAATATGTGGAAGTCCAAGAGTCATGTATGGACAAAAGAGCCATAGAAGTCCAAAAGACATGTAATACTAAGTGTCATATGTGATTCCAAAAGTCATTTAGAAATCCAAAGGTTGTAGAAGTCCAAAGGTCATTAGGAGTCAGAAAGTCAAGAGTCATGAGGATGTGGAAGGTCACGCCTCAAGTTATAAAATCATCCTCATTACTCATGCAAAGGAATTTCAACATTGGCTTCTCCCACAAGGCATTAGAGAGATAGAGTTAGTGCTTTTGGGGAGAAAGTAGTGGCTCTAATGTTCCATTATTGGAGCTAGTGATGTTAATTGTACTTATGTATCTTGGAACTTTTGCTTAACACTTGAAGTATTTAGGCCAACACATTTTCATACATGGATTGTGGATGTTTTAAGACTAATCTTTGAATGTTTATGATTTACGTTTTCTTTCACATGTACTGAAGTAATTGAATTATTTCGGTGACTTTAGTGCTTAACTTATTGGAAATGTGTTGTAACAATTGTAATGATCATCACATATATGTGAATATTTCGCTTGATGTTAGATGAGTCTTTCTCATTCGTTTGTGTCTCAATTAGGGTAGTACTATTACTTATATCTTAGTGGCTCAATTTATTTCCCTTTTGTAGTAAAAGGACCTTGATACATCTGCAATCGAACATTCACAAGGCATACTCTCTTGCTCAATCAAAGGCACCTGTGCACTTCTCTCTCATGCTAACTACTAAAGCCAAGGCATATCTTTAAGTAAACCGTAGCTAGGTCGTATTCTGGATGGGACTCCTACACTAAATGGTGTGAGGTCTAATTGGGACCTCATATCAGGGAAAGCCCCTATATGTTGGTGGTATCCAACACCGTCAACATTCTAGCGCTAGAAGGAGGGAAACCATTTTTTTATGGTTGATAAATCCACACATCATAATCATTCATCTTTTGGAAAAGGTAGCAATATTATGAGTACCATTCCAAATCTTATTACTAAAGTAGGAGGGTCTTCTCAACCTAGTCCAGAGTTGGCTTACGAGGTTACCTTATAACAACTTCCGGTACTGCAACCTATAACTGGTTAGTTTGTAAAAGCTACCAGTTTAATCCATGTCACTCATAATATTCTGCATCCTCCTAAGAAGAAAGAAACAACTCATATCGATGTATTAGTTGCATCCATGGAAGATTTTGTTTTTTCCACTATCGAAGAATTAGTAGAGTCTTTTGAAGACACTATTCAACACGATCCACTTCCACCCATTAACGAAGGCTATGAGGAGTACATTGTTATTTTTGATGAAGAACATATGGGAACTAATTTTGAGTTCAATGATGATTTAGATGGTGAAGGAGAAGGCTCATCAGATTTTGAAAAGGAGGAACCTGTTGGGCGTAACCGAACTTGGCCTAAATTTTGTTGAAGACTCCGCATTTTGGGGAGTGGAGCGCCAAAAGGAGACCACACAGTAGATATACCACTCAGTATATGGACCTATGAGTGGTTCAAAACCCCTCTCTTTTTGTAAAAGTATATAATATTGAATGGTTTTGGACCATATTCCCTTGTATTTTGGAAACCATGGTATTGGGTCCATGGTAATATGGCAATGTAATCCTCAATGTAATAGTATATATAGGGATGAATAGTAAATAAGGAAGGCATTATTATTATTATTGAAAATCATGTATTGAATGGTTGAATCCTTGTAATTGGGTTTTGTGGAGAAGGAAAGGCTTTGTAGTTGAGTGCGCAGGTCAAAAACTATTTTTTGTACAAATTCTCTATTATAAGCAACAACTTTTGTGGACATAGTCTGACATTGGGATGAACCACAGTAAAATATGTGTCTTCATGTGTTGATTTTCTTATTATCTGCACTTTATTTCAGTACTGTGAAGTTTATAGATGTTTATGTTATGCTTATGCAATGCATATAATTATGCGAAGTAGTTTAGGAATGCGAAGTAGCTTATTGTAGTATAACAGTTTATTGTAGTAAATGTATTTACAACACAGTAATGTGTATAATGAAGAAAAGTAATGCAAAGTAGTAAATAGTTGTTAAAACATAAGAAGATATGAAAGTACCACATCACAATATCCCTCAGGATGCAAAAACCTGGTTCTCCAACCTCCCATAATCACTTCGGGTGAGACTGCGATATACTTGCAGGTCGTTGCTAAGAGGGCTAGTGGTTGAGGGTTTTGTTGGTGTGTAGTAAACTTTGAACTTGGGTCAAGCCCACCTAAGCCAAAAAATGGTTCCGTTTCCAGGACCGTGATCTGTTTGAGGGATATGTTTATGTGGCACCTGTTGAAGAAAGAAATTCAAGATTGGGTAGAACAAAAGGAACAAAAATTTGCAGAAAAAGAGAATCGAAACCCTCGTTTGTTAGATGAAAGGTGGTTAGAGAAGTATATTTTTCAGGATAAATACGAAATATTCTTTGATTCATTTCACGTCGAGCTATATGAGTGGGTAACAATATTGACAGAAAAAAATATTGTTTCAAAGGAGACGAACCTAAGGATTGGAATCCTGAATTAATACAGTGACTCAAGAACAACAATAATAACATCTCAAGAGCTATTGATTTATGGATAGATAACATTTTGGGAGGATTCATTACTGAGTTCACATTAGACTTGATTGTGTCCTACAACGAAGTAGAATGAAGATTTTTCAAACGACCGCGAGGTAATTTTTTAAGATCTATGAACCTATGGATTAAGATGCTTTTGTGTGAAAAGGGAATTTCATGAATGCAATTAGATTACTAGTTACTTATGCTTATAAGATCCAAAGAAGAGACTGGAACAATGCAAAGTGGAAAAAGGTATAGAATAGACACTAGATGTTGAAAAGTGCAACAAGAAATGCTAAAAATAGCACTACTATAAATAGCCCGACTATAAATAGCAGTTCAGCCATTAGAGATCTTAGCAACAATGGGTGGAAAGTGAAAGTGCTAAAAATAGATTTTCTAAAAATATCATTTCGGGATCCCTTCTTATTTTAGTCAGTCCCTAGACTAAACATAGGAAGTAAAATTCGAATTTGATATTAACAACAATTTGAAAATTAACTAATTAATTCATCCTAAGTTAATTAGTTAAGGAAAATCAAACTTGAAGTCTATGTGAGGTCATGCAACAGTTTCTCCTTTGATTGAGGGATTTATCCATCAGTTAAAGAGATAAGGATGAGTTGTAAATATTGAGTTGTAATTAGTTGGCTCAGTTAACTGAGTCAAGTCCAGTTAGATTAATTTAACAGTTTGGTAAATTAATGAGAGTTCAATTAGTTAATGCTTGCATGCATGTAACTACTGTATTTCAGATAACTGAGTATTCACTCATGGATAACTCATGCATGTCAGTTCAGTCAGAGACCCAGTTGAGATCAGATGGAGGGACATTGTACTATTAGTTGCTAGGATATTCCTTGGGGAATATTCCTTTCATGCAGAAGGAATATTATTCCTTGAAGATTGCGCAGTTGGACATGAGGTTACAGTGAGTGTGATGAGGCCAATTCACACATATGATATCATTGGACCCCAATCAAAACTACGCAAGGAAATAGGAGGCTTGGAGGGCTTGAGGAAGACATATACTATGTCTATTCAGTCTATGAGTGGTATTGTTTGATTCCAGAGGTAGTAGGATAGCTTGAGAGCTGATTCTTTTTGTAATTTGAACAATATTTCCACTTGTATGAGAATACAGAGTTGTGGTTTTACGCTGGTGCTTTGCCCAGTCATATATCTTCTGTGTTATGGTTGATTAACTCTCATTCTCAGTTATAGTTCTTAGTTGATGATGCTCATATCTATTTAAGCTTACGCAAATTTTATGGTAGAAGTAGATATAGTATTATGCTTTAGGAAATTGCATATATCAGGTGACCTACAGTGAAAATTCTACATGGTATCAGAGCAAAGGTCATCAAGGAAGAATAGTATACAAGCAAGAGAAGTTCGAAGTTTGGTTTTTGAATATTGAATTGAGTTCTTATCACATCTATTTCACCAATGGCGTTCAGTGGTTTAAGACTCGAATATGCCCTTGATGGCAGTTGAAATTATATAGCTTGGAAGGATCGCATGGAGGCAATATTAGAAGATAACAGTCTAAAGGACTTGATTGATCAAGAAGTCCAAAAGCTGACTGATGCTACTCAACTGGTGGAATGGAAAAAGTGTGTGGCTAGAGCAAGGAGAATCCTCCTGAAGGGAGTTCGAGATCACATTGTCTCAAGCCTCCATGGGAAGGAGACTCCATTTTCGATGTGGAAAACATTGAAAGATCTTTATCAGAATAACAACGATCAGAGGAAGTTGGCGCTGAAGGACAAGTTTCGAAAGTTCAAGTGTGAAAAGGGCGACACAATCTCTACGATCCTGAACAAGCTCACCACCTACAAGGATGAGCTTGGAAGCGTGGGGATCGTGACAACTGATGACGACATGGTGAGTCTAGAACTCCTCGATCTTCCTAAGAGCTGGCATAGATACAAGGACTTAGTTAATGGAAGAGAGAAATTGCCAGATTGGGAACAAATTTGGTCGGATCTTATGCAGGAGGAGATACGGCGAAACACCAGGAATGAATCTTCATCAAAACAAAATGATGAAGAAAATCTAGCTTTAGCGAGTAAAGCTAAGAAAGGGAAAGGGAAGGCGTCCCAATCCAAATATTCTCATGGTGGGAAGAAGGTTGACAAGTCGAAAGTGTGATGCTTTCACTGTCATGAAGTGGGCCATTATGCAATGAATTTCCCACAAAAGAAATCCAAGAAGGGTTCCTCAAAGGGATCTGATGGTGATGCACTAGCTTCACAGTTTGAGCTGGATTTCTCTCTTATTGCATGCATGGTTTCATCCATGGTGGGATGTGTTTGGTACCTGGACAGTGGAGCTTCTTTCCACATGTTGGGTGACAAGAATCTTTTCAGTACATTGGAGGAGAAGGATCTCCAGATGCGGATCGAGATGGGCGATGATGGAAAGTACTGTGTCTCAGGTGAAGGTACAGTTGTGTTTCAGAGGGAGCATGGTGCTCCTCTCACCCTATCTGCTGTTAAATATGTACCAAGTTTGAAAAAGAATCTTGTGTCTGTTGCTATGCTAGAAGATAAAGGCTATGATGTAGTCTTTAGTAAAGGAAAAGTTTTCTTGAGGCATATCAGCACCGAACAGACCAAGCGAATTGGGATTCGAGTAAAGAATCTCTACAAGATGGAGGTAGATGATTGTGTTGCTTTGAGTTCCAAAGCAGAGATAGTGCACAACTAAGATGTTGGCGAGCTATGGCATAGAAGACTGGGCCACTTGCACCATGGAGCCCTGAAGATCATGCAGCAGATTTCTACCGGATTACCCAAGGGAAAACTTGAGCAGATGAGTACATAAAAAGGTTGTACCTTGGGTAATTATGCGAAATCTTCCTTTCTAGATCGGGATAGTAGAGCTGGAGCAATCCTGGAGCGAGTTCACTCAAATGTATGTGGACCATTCCCTATAGCCTCCATCGCTAAGCAGAGGTACTATGTTATTTTTATTAATGATTTTTCTCGTAGATGTTGGATCTACTTTATGCAAAAGAAGTATCAGACCTTCTTGAGGTTTTGTGAGTTTAAAGCCTTGGCAGAGAAAGAATTTGGAAAGAAAGTAAAAGCCTTGCGTAGCGACAATGGTGGAGAGTATGTTTCCTAGTAGTTTAAAGACTTCTATGCTGCAGAAGGAATTAAATGAGAAATGACGACACCTCATAACCCACAATAGAATGGGGTGGCCGAAAGGAAGAACAGATCTATTGTGGGAGAAGCTCGAGCGATGTTGCATGACCAAAGCCTCTGACTTCATCTATGGGCTGAGGCATGCAATACAATAGTGTACCTTCAGAACAAAAGTCCTCATTGTATCTTGGGGATGGAGACACCTATGGAGGATTTTTCGGGGAAGTGACAGAATGTGAGTCACTTTCGCATCTTTGGATCATCAATTTACTGTCATGTGACCAAAGATGCTCGGAAGAAGCTAGACCCAACAGTTGAGTTGGGGATACTTGTGGGGTACACAGATACACCCCATAACTATCGTGTGTTTCTACCTGCCAGTCAAAGGACCGTAGTATGAAGGGATCTGAAGTTCGACGAGCAGAGAGCCATGCGAGTGTCACTTGAGAGGTAGCTCAAGTTGCATTGAGATGAGGAACTTTTAGTTCCAAAGGAGGAGGAGCCTCCTGATGATGTGGATCAGCCACATGCAGAGGATCCAGTAGTGGAGACCACCACTCCTGGAGAGTCTTCTAGAGACGGGTGGAAATGCTCACAGGAAGCTAATAGATTGATGTTAGATGCGAGAGAGAATGTGGGGCAGCCATCCTCTCAGTGCAGATAGAGGAGATCTACCAAGAGATAAACTGGCTATATGGCCTTAGTTGGGGAGTGTGTAGTGACTGAACCTTCTTTTCAGGAGGTAGTGCAGCAACCAGTCTGGATTGATGCAATGGTAGAAGAGTACGATTCTATCATACGGAACAGTGTGTGGGATGTTGTCCCTAGACCTGGGGACATGTTAGTGGTTAGTTCTCGTTGGATTTACAAGGTAAAGCAAGTAGTTGATGGCAATGTTGAGAAACACAAGGCAAGGTTTGTTGCCCGAGGTTTCTCACAAGTTGAGGGGATCGACTACGATGAGACCTTTGCTCCCGTAGCAAGGTACTCATAAATCAGATTGATGCTAGCTCTATCAGCTCAGATGGGTTGGAAGATCCATCAAATGGATGTGAAGACAACATTCCTCAATGGGAAGATTAAGGAAGAGGTATACATTGAGCAGCCCAAAGGATTTGAGACCTTTGATCGCGAGTCGCATATTTTCCAACTCAAGCGAGCATTGTATGGGCTGAAGCAAGCACCCGTGCTTGGTATACCAAGATCGATAGATATTTCACCGAATTGGGCTTCACCAAGAGTGAAACAGATGTGAACCTTTACCACATCATGGTAGAAGGTAAGCCATTGATTATTGTACTTTATGTTGATGATATGATTTTGACAGGTGATGATCCGCTGATCAAATCTTGCAAGGAGGACCTTGCAAGAGAGTTTGAGATGAAGGACATGGGCCTCATGCACTACTTTCTAGGCATGGAAGTGTGGCAGAAATATGGGGAAGTATTTGTGTCTCAAGGCAAGTATGCCAATGAGATACTCAGGTGCTTTCACATGGAGAAGTGCAAACCCATGTAGAATTCTCTAGCTGGGAACTGGAGGAAGGAGGATGCTACTTCAGGTGAGGTAGTAGCTACTACTGTTTATCGGTAGCTGGTGGGTTCACTTATGTATCTGGTGAGCACATGAACTGACTTATGCTTTGCGGTGAACTAGCTGAGTCAAGCTATGGTTCAGCCTACCAAGCTGTTTTGGAAGGTAGCGAAGCATGTGCTGAGATATCTCAGAGGCACTACATAGTACGAATTATGGTACAGGCAGACCGAGGGAGTGAAGCTGCAAGGCTTCACAGATGCGGATTGGGTAGGTAGTCCATCAGACCAAAAGAGCACTTCTGGAGGAATCTTCAACCTTGGTTCAGCTGCAGTTTCTTGGTACAACAAGAAATAGAGATTAGTTGCACTTAGCTCAGCAGAGGCCGAATACATGGCTGCCAGTTAGGTAGCATGCGAGGCCATTTAGATGTGGAAGATTCTAGTGAGATTGTTTGGTCAGATGATGGATCCTATAGTGATATACTATGATAATCCATTGTTTCATGATAGGTCCAAGCATATAGATATCCGTTACCATCATCTACGGGACTGTGTGGTCAAAAGGATCATGATGTTGCAGTATGTTTCGACCGAGGAGCAGGATGAAGATATTTTGACTAAGGCATTGTCAAAATGTAAGTTCGAGTTCCACAGAGACAATATCAAAGTTACTGATAATCCCTTTCTTGTTGAGAAGGAGTGTTGAAAAGTGCAACAAGAAATGATAAAAATAACACTACTATAAATAACCCGACTATAAATAGCAGTTCAACCCTTGGAGATCTTAGCAATAATGGGTGAAAAGTGAAAGTGCTAAAAATAGATTTTCTAAAAATAGCATTTCGGGATACCTTCTTATTTTAGTCAATCCCTGGAATAAACATAGGATGTAAAATTCGAATTTGATATTAACAGTAGTTTGAAAATTAAATAATTAATTCATCTTGAGTTAATTAGTTAAGGAAAATCAAACTTGAAGTCTATGTGAGGTCATGCAACGGTTTCTCCTTTGATTGAGGGATTTATCCATCAGTTAAAGAGATAAGGATGAGTTGTAATTAGTTGGCTCAGTTAACTGAGTCAAGTCTAGTTAGATTAATTTAACAGTTTGGTAAATTAATGAGAGTTCAGTTAGTTAATAACTACTATATTTTAGATAACTGAGTATTCACTCATGGATAACTCATGCATGTCAGTTCAGTCAGAGACCCAGTTGAGTTCAGATGGAGGGACATTGTATTATTAGTTGCTAGGATATTCCTTGGTGAATATTCCTTGCATGTAGAAGGAATATTATTCCTTGAGGATTGCGCAGTTGGACCTGAGGTTATAGTGAGTGTGATGAGGCCAATTCACACATGTGATATCATTGGACCCCAATCAAAACTACACAAGGAAATAGGAGGCTTAGAGGGCTCGAGGAAGACATATGATGTGTCTATTCAATCTGCGAGCGGTATTGTTTGATTGCAGAGAGAGAAGGATAGCTTGAGAGCTGATTCTTTTTGTAACTTGAACAATATTTCCACTTATATGATAATACAGAGTTGGGGTTTTAGGCTGGTGCTTTTCCCAGTGATATATATTCCGTGTTATGGTTGATTACTTCTCATTCTCAGTTATATTTGTTCTTGGTTGATGATGCTCATATATGCTTAAGCTTCCGCAAAGTTTATGGTAGAAGTAGATCTAGTATTATGCTTTAGGACATTGCATATATTAGGTGATCTACAGTGAAAATTCTACACTAGAAAGAGAGATTGTGGCCAAGATCCAAAGACTTTTATATAAACTGACTATATCCCTCTGTTAAGTGATTCTAAAAGTGAAGAAAACCACTATGAGAACCCTGAAGTAACCTTGCAGTTTTCACCCTTCTAGCTTGAAAGTTCAGCGAAGCTAGAATCCAGTAGTAATCAGGGTGTCTTTGGTTTTCCCCATCCCCCTAACCCCCACCCCTCCTACCCCCCATCCCCCTCCCCTTACGAATCCCCCTACCCCCTGAGAAGAACCATGGCCGATGATATTAAGCTACCTATCTTTAGAGGGAATGGATCAGAGGATTCAGAGAAATTCTGGTTCTTATTCGAAGCAGTATGGACAACGAAGCAGGTCCATGAAGAAAACGTAAATAAATCACATCTTGTCACGACATTCCGGGATAGAGCACTGACGTGGTACATGAAGTATTCGAGCAACCAGAACAGATCATTTGTAGAAATTAAAACAATGCTGGTGAAAGAGTTCAAGAAGCTGAAGTCTGAGTCATAGTGTATCGCAAAATTAAAAGAAATCAAACAAAGGCCTACTAAGTCTATCTGGGAATTTGATCAAATATTCAAGATCTTATTGGATCAGGTGAGCTTCGAAATAGCTCCGCAACAACATAAGGATTGGTTTATAGTTGCATTGCTTGCACATATAATATTTCCTTTGTCACAACATAAGATAGAAACTCAAGCCGAAGCCTTAGAACTTGCGATGAAGTTAGAAGCTTTGCTGATAGGGGATACCAATGCAGGAATGCAGCAGATCTAGAGTCATCTCGCAAATTTGACTCTGTTTGATACATGATATGAAGAAAATTAAGGAAGTCAGAGAAGAGGTATGGTGTACAAAGTGTAAAGGTGAAGTCCATTCTAAGGAACAATTCCCTCTCTTCAAAACCTACATGGCTAGTGGAGCACTGAATCCTTTAAATCCTTTGAATGTCGGATCTAGCTTATGGTGCGAGATATGTAAAATTAGAGGTGAAAACTGCCAAAAAGATTATTATTTTTGGTAAAAGTACGTACAAACCCCAAGGAACATGTATTTCAAGTTTTGCAAATCAGCGGGACATGATGACAACAACTGCCAAGCTTACAAATTGATGGTGGAGCGAAGTGCTGATGCACACATAATGTAAGTTGAAGAAAATGGACATGAGGAACGTGCACAACATGATGGTCGAGATGGATATCAAGGTTGAGGTCGAGGTACTGGTCGAGGTGGTGGAGTTGGTTGAGGACGAGGACACATTATTTGCTATAATTGCGGCTAGGCAAGACATTTTGCAAGAGATTGTGAGAATCCTACCACAACATGTAAGTATTGTAAATATTTTGATCATGTTATTGAAGAATGTCTGGTAATTATGGAAAAAATGCAAGAAAAGAGGAACCAACAACCGACACAAAACATCTAAATGATGACTGCGGAACCAAGGACTTACAAACCTCGCATTAGCATTGTAACAAGGAATGGAGTTGCGGTTGGAGATGATAAAGTAGAGGGAAAGAAGGAAGTTGAAGCTACATGGTTGAGAAAGGATACTAAAAAAGATCATATCTTTGATATTAAAAATGAAAAATAAACCTTTATGGAAGTGAAGCAAAGCTTTATTGATGTTGGGGCTTCAACCTCTAGCGCGCAACCAAAACAAAAGAATAATTGCGATATAACATCAGTTGCGACACAGGATGTGGATCCAGACATTTTGAAGTCTTTTCTACAAACTTGCATGAAGTTGTTAAGAAACCAGAAAGCTAGGGAAGGGTTGTAGTAATTGATAGACTCCTATGCTTCAAAAGAAGTACCACGAAGAGACATGCATGCAGTTAACAATCTAAATCGACATAAGAAGAGGATTGGAAAGAAATGAGGCTTACTGCACAGATTGGAGAATACGATATGGATCAGGTTATTATGGATTTAGGATTTGATGCTAATGTCTTACCAAAGCAGACATGGGAGTTTATGGGTACACCGAAGTTGCAATGGTCACCTATTCAACTAAAGATGGCAAATCAACAAAATATTGTTCCTCCAGGAAGATTATCAGGTATTACAGTAGACATTGAAGGGGTGCGCACTACCACTGATTTTGAAGTGATAGAAATTGTGTATGACAGTAACCCCTATCCTGCATTAATTGGATTGGATTGGGAATTTTCCAACATGGCTATAATTAACTTAAAGAAGAGGAAAATGATATTTGAAAGCAACAGTATGAGACTGATCATTCCTTTGGATCCATCATAAGAAGCAAGGTATATTGAACTAGTTAAAGAGGAGTACAATGCAGCTGACATTGGAAACATTTATCATATAACAATAAAAGAAGAATGGATTAACCCCACTGCAGATGGAAAAAATGGGTTGGGAACATGAAAATTCCTATACCTCGTATTCAGAAGAAGAATTGGAAAATTGGCAAAACAAGTTACATGAAGTGTCTACAAGGCGATGTGCAAGGATCACTAAAGTAGTTCGTTGTATGACAACCGAGGTATGTGACTTGCCTTTTTATGATGGTTTGGGTGATATAAATTTTTTTCTTAAAGAATATGAAGAACAGGTATCAGAATTTCAAATATTGTTAGCTCTATATATTGCCCTAAGAGATACTCATGCTAGATGGTGGGGTACACATAAGAGGAATATAGGAACTTGGAAAGAATGTCAAACGTTGATATGGGTAAGGTTTGGTCAGGTAGAAATAGAGTTGGCAAATAAATATGATGGTCAAACTGACCTGAGAGAACACATCCAACTTTGCATGACAACATGGAAGGAGATTCCATGAGAAGAATGGGTGCATGGGTTCATCCATACATTGGAGACAATTCCTCAAAACTGGTACATGAAAATAGAACTTCAACATGGTAATGTGAACTGGGAAGAAATGGTTGATGGGTTTATATTGACCTTTAGTTTTGAAGATGATTGTCCATATATAGATTCAACCCTTCAGATAGTTAAAAAGAATATTTTGAGAATGAAACTCCACTCTCTTGGCAGAATGATTGGGTTGTGCAGCTACATAATGTACTGGAATGCTACAACATCAATGCAGAAGAATATGAAGATCCTCACAATATTGACATAGAAGAATATGAAGGCCACTGCGAAGTGATTGGACCTGAGATAGAAATTCCTAATATGAAAAATCCATTGAAGACAAAGAAGGTAAATATAGGATCAAAAGAGAAGCCAAAGTTTGCAACAGTGGGATATTATTGGGATGAAGAAACAATCAATAAAGTGACATATCTTTTGCATGAATACCAAGATTTATTTCCCACTAAGGTTTTAGATATGAAGGGCATAGTAGGAGACTTAGGAGTTATGAAGATTCATTTAAAGCCTGATACGAAGCCTTTCAGGGAAAGATCCTATAGATTGAATCCAAACTATAAGGAAAATGTAAAAGAATAATTAGATAAAATGGTAGTAGCAGGGATCATTGAACCTGTGGAAGAATTAGACTGGGTAAGCCCTATGGTGGTCCAGAAAAATAAGGCTAAAGGATAAATCAATATTTGTGTGGATCTAAGGAAATTAAATGACGCATGTGTACATGATCCCTTCCCTATGCCCTTTACAGATGAGGTGTTGGATAATGTAGGTGGATAGGAGGCCTAGTCATTTACAGATGGATTTTCAGGATACCACCAGATTAGAATTGCACTAGAAGATTGACATAAAACCACCTTCACTACAGAATGGGGATCATATCAGTATAAAATGATGCATTTTGGACTGAAGAATGCCCCTGCTATATTTTTAAGGGTGGTGGTTGCAACTTTCAAAGAATATATTCACAAGTTCTTAGAAGTATACTTCGATGATTGGAAAATATTTGGATTATTGAAGAAACATGTTGCAAGCTTAAGACTAACGCTTGACACATGCAAGCAGTCCCAGATTTCTTTGAATATCAAGAAGTGCATATTCTGTGTACCTTTTGGTATATTGCTGGGACATATTGTTTGAAAGCAAGGATTGATGGTGGATCCTACAAATATTACTATTATTGTGAATTTACCTCCATCGAAGATAGTGAGACAACTTCACACCACACTGGGACATACATGATATTACAGAAACCTTATCAAAGGATATGCATAGATTACTGCACCTATGAAAAAATGACTAAATAAAGATGTCACTTTCCTATGGAACAAGGAATGTCAAAAGATCCTCGACATACTAAAATAAAAGATGGTAATTGCTCATATATTGGTTTTTCCATATTGGAATAAGGGATTTCATGTTCATGTGGATGATTTGTGCATAACTTTAGGAGTGGTATTGGCACAACCAGGTGTAGGAGAAATCAATCACCCTATATCTTTTGCAAGTAGGAAATTGTATAAAGAAGAGAAGGACTATACAACTACAAAAAGGGAAGGACTAGCTATGGTATATGCATTGCAAAAATTTAGACATTATTTGCTGGGATCACATTTTAAGATGTTCACAGATCATTCTGCACTAAAGTATTTGGTCAATAAGCTTGTTTTAGGAGGAGAAATTTGCAGATGGCTATTATTATATTAGGAGTATGAACTTGAATTTGTTGTTAAGTTAGGAAGACTAAATGCTGGAACTGATCATTTGTCAAGGTTGGAAACAAGAGAAGAACCAACAAATATAGAGGACAATCATCCTGATGCGTAGTTGTTTGCAATCAGGTAGCAGATGATCACTTCGCTGATATTATTCGATTCTTAACTACAGGGATGTCTCCTTTTGAATACACTACGCAACAGAAGAAACAATTAGTGGTTAAGGCAACAAATTTTTCGCTGATAGCAGGAAATTTGTATAAAATGGGACCAAATGAAATGCTGCGTAGGTATGTTCCTGAAAATTATGCAGGGAAAGCTACTGCACAGAAAATTTTAAGAGCATGATTATGCTGGCCTACACTACACAAAGATGTAAAGGAATACTGTCAAGCTTGTGATATCTTCCAAAGAACAGGGAAACCTTCAAGAAGAGATGAAATGCCACTGGTGCCACAAGTAACATTGCAAGCTTTTGATAAATGGGATATATTTTTTTTTGGACCTATCAATCCACCAAGGAAAAGCACTGGTGCGAGGTATATAATCACTGTGACTGATTATTTGACAATGTGGGCCGAACCACAACTAGTGAAGGATTGCGACACAAAAACTATTGCAAAGTTCATCCTTGAATACATACTGTCTAGATTTGGGGTGTCCAAAGATATTGATGAGTGACCAAGGGTGAAATTTCTTGAACAAGACCATTGAAGCATTAACTGAGGAATTTCAAATTTACCACCAGAAGGGCACTCCTTATCATCCTTAGGTAAATGGAACTATGGAAGCATTCAATAAAATTTTGGTGAATGAACTGACCAAGGTATGTAATGTAAAAATGGATGACTGGGATCTTAGAATTCCAACAATATTATGGGCTTATAGGACTACATGCAAAAAGATGATAGGTCAGACACCCTTTAGGTTGGTTTATGGGAAGAAGCTGTGATGCCCATGGAATACATTGTCCCTAGCCTAATAATTGCAACTTTTAAAAGTACGACAAACCCCAAAATTATGGAAGAAAGGATGTTGCAATTATTGGCTCTGGAAGAAGACAGGTTTATAGCAGGATTTCAACAATAAGTACAAAAAGTGAGAGAAAAGGCTTGGCATGACAGGCACATTAAACAAAAGAAGTTTTAGGTAGGAGACCTTGTTCTCCTCTATGACATCAAGTTTGTGAAATATCCAGGGAAATTAAAAGCACACTGGTTAGGCCCATATGTGAATAAGTATATTACTGATGGAGGCGTAGTGTAGTCAGCGGAGCTAAATGGAGAATTAATTCAAGGAAAAGTGAATGGAAGTAGATTGATGTTGCACAAGGACAACCCTGTCCCTACAACTTCACACTAAAGAAGAAAGAAGGAAAATCTTAGTGTCACATGAAGTTGAAAGTGGGCACTAGACTATAAAATATGTTGTAGAGAGAGCTTCGATGAAGAATTTACTTCGCTACAATCGAGAATATGTCGAAGTTCGCAGGTAGCCGTGACGTAAGACAAAGGTGTGCTACAATAGGGAACATGTCGAAGTTCGTCAAGAAAGTGAAAATATGACTATTAAAAGGGGAAATACACGGGTAAAGTTGCATTTAAGATGACATATCAACAAATTTTATGGATATATATGTATTTAATGATGAAATCTGAACAGAGTCGAGTAAAAATCAAATCTAATGATGAGGTTCTAAGGCTAGAATTATTATAAATATTTGAATCCCACTCTGATTAAGAAATTTTCTGAATCGAGAGTTTGAGTGAGTAATAGTGCGAAGAAGTTTCAGAAGAGTGCATTGTGTATGTCGTCTGAGTGATCTTGGGAGGATATTGTGCGAGTTTTTTGAGAGAAGGGATTGTACGGAGCTATGGAAGCTGTGGATATGTCCACACCAGAAATAGAAACACCCATATTTGCATCACCCTCAGTAACAACATTGACGTTGCAGAAACAATGGAAATCACCAAGGAAGTAGAAGCAAACCAAGGAAGAAAGATCCAAAAACAAGCAAGACAATAAGCCTACCAAACATATGAAACCTAAGAGAAGCCTAAGAAAGTCAATATTAAGGAAGAATAATTGGAAGAAATATAGGCAGACGAAGAGGGCACAATTTTCATCTCACCTCTACTATCATACATCCCATCGAGGAAGCCAAACTATAAACCAGTAAAAGATGCCAAAGATGTGAAATATGGGATATTCACACCACTATTTCCAGAGGATGTTCCATTCGAAGGAAATATTTTGGGAAAAAATCCGCAGCTAAAGTTTACAAACAATGATTTTAATGACCAAACGAAGTACTCACAGTTTGCACTAGACTGGTACTTGCAGCAGGTTCACTACCCAGACAATGGAGTGATGAGATTAGAACCACAACAATGGGAAAATGGATTGGCACAGTCAGGGCTGTCCAACATATTAAATGTGTCGCACTTCGGTAGAAGTTCAAAAAACACAACATGTGTGCGATGACTATTGGTATTGATACATGATGGACACCTGTGGATGGGGAATAAAATCCTCATAGACCAAATGATGATCTGGATGATCATAAAGTTACCATACCAAGGGCAGAACCCCATGGAGGAGCTCATAGTGAAGGATCAAGATCGCACTTTGGCAGAAAATATGAAGAAGTACGAGTTGGTCAAAGCAAAAAGGGGATACGACATAAACTCTATCATCGACCAAGCAGTCCACTTCAAAACACATATTATGGCCAGCAACATTATGAGGAAATTCGGCAAAAATGAAGTCCTTGCACCGGTGGTGGATTTAGCCACGCAGTGCACAAATGGAGTCCAGTATAACTGGGCTACATACTTATGCAAAGAATTCCTGGATGACTGTTGCAAGGTACAGGAGAAAGGTACCTCTTTTCACTATTCCTGGTTTATTTTAATCATTGCACCATTAGCATGAAGAGAGACTCCAATGGAGAGAGTCGGAGGATACACAGTTCCCTTTGGTGCCTTCAAATGTTTGTGAGGATGCAAGGTACGCTTCACTGTGGCATACTATGCAACCATCAGGTGCACAAGAGAACATAATATTTTTCATACTATACCAAATGGATTTGCACATGCTAGTAAACCAATATTTGCGCCTCTCGCCAAGTTTGTACAAGAAATACAACCTTGTGCCAAGGTTCAAGGAAAACTTTCATAGAGTGAAAATTTAGGCACATAGAGACTCGAAGAATAAATGGCATGCATTGCCATACATGGTCAAAGAGGATGATCTCACAACATTAGTGCAAACATGGCCAACAAAATGGATGACTCTCATGGAGGAACTAAGGGACAGTGCCACCGAAGAAGAAGAACTAGACACTTCGCACCATGGCGAAGCCAGTGGAAAGGATAAAGAGCAGGAATGAGAGGAAGAGAAAGAGAAGCATCATGAAGAAGAGAACCACGTCAAAGAACACCATGAGCAGGACCCTAAGGGAGTTGAAGATATGACTAAGGAGACAGAGAAGGAAGAACCATAGAAAATTGTCATGGAGAAAAGGAAGAGCCAAGGCAAAGCTTCTATCCAGGCCATAAAGAAACACAAAGCAGACAAGTCTAAGGACAAAATTATACTGGTCCTTACTGATGGGGACCTAGATGATATTGGCGAGAGAATTTAGGAAGTCAAAACACATTCATGGAGAAAGATAAAGTATCGCTACAAGGCACTCCTCACTGGTGTCGAGTAGAGTATAGCAGAGCTAAAATTATTGACACAAGAATTCAAACAACCAGTGCAGCTAATTCAAGGACTCCAACTAGAAAGGATGATAGAAAAAATTTTAGGATGAGAATAATGTAGATACCTTCTAGAGCTCTACAGTTCAACTCTGTCGAGGCGAAGAAGCATGCGAAGAATTGGGATCATGTCAACATGAATATGGAAATGCTGCCCATTCTGGTGTTACATGAGTTACATCGAGGAATCACAAATTAATTAAAGGATCACGAACAACACACTTTAAGGTCGACTATTCAAATAGAACAAGAATGAGCTACGCTGAAGAAAAAACTCAACCAGACAATCAAGGAAAAGGAGTAGGCAGAGCTTCAACAACATAAATGGAAAGAAGTGGTTGAAGCTACTTGTAGACAAGTTCCAGACATGGATGTTTGTGAGGAGAAGTCAACAAAAGACAAGGTCACGAAGCTCGACCTTGCAGTTAGGGAATACATGGATAAAATTTCCAAAGTGAAATTTAAATATGAGATGCAGAATAGCGAGTTGCAAATGAAGTTGCAACCAACTACGCCACCGGAAGTAAGAAATCAGAGCGAGGTTGAGCTAAAGTTAGTCATGGTTAGCATCTTTGTAACATTGGTGGACTACAACCAACTACTGGATGAAAGTTTGAAAATTTGGACTTCACTGTAGGGAGATCCAAATGTTCAGAAACTACAGGAGGAAATGCAACAAAGGCAACAACAGTTAGAGGAAAGTCGAGCAACTGTGAATACATTTCCTATATCATAGAATCTTGCAAAGATCAATTAATCGAAGGTGTTGCAGAAGAGGATAAAATATTTGAAGAGATGAAGAGGGAAGAGTATACATTGATAGAAAGAACTTAGCCTTGGAAGGATGAGGCCCTACAGCTCTCCCAGATAGTAGATGAGAAGCTTTAGGAGCTTCGACAGAAGGAGGCAACATTGCTACAAAAGGCTGCAGAACATTTAACATAAGCATTGTTGGAGGAAGCATGCAACGAGGATAAACATATGACATAAGTGCTCCAACAATTCAACCAAGCCTACAACAACATTGTAGAAAATATTAGAGGTACAGCAACTAAATGACATAGGATGAGTCATAGGTGAGTGTTCGGGGCTTGTTGGGCATAGCCCAACTTGGCTTAAATTTTGTTGAAGACTCCACTTTTGCAGGAGTGGAGTGCCAAGTAAGGATGTAACAAAGCACCAAAAGGAGACCGCGTAGTAGATATACCATGTGGTATATGGACCTAAGACTGGCTCAAATCTCCTCTCTTTTTGTAAAAGCATATAATATTGAATGGTTTTGGACCATAGTCCCTTGTATTTTGGAAACCATGGTATTGGGTCCATAGTAATATAGTGATATAATCCCTCGATGTAATAGTATATATAGGGATGAATAATAAAGAAGGCATTATTATTATTATGGAAAATCATGTATTGATGTAATAGTATATATAGGGATGAATAATAAAGAAGGAAGGCATTATTATTATTATGGAAAATCATGTATTGAATAGTTGAATCCTTGTAATTCGGTTTTGTAGCAAAGGAAAGGCTCTGCAACTAAGTGTGCGGAGGCTTAAGTCTACCGTTGAGTGCGTAGATGACCTGCAGCTGAGTGCGCAAGTCAAGAACTGTTTGTTGTACAAATTCTATATTATAAGCAACAGTTCTTGTGGACGTAGTCCCTTATTGGGATGACCGATGGTAAATTATGTGTCTTCATGTGTTGATTTTCTTATTACCTGCAATTTAGTTCAATACCGTGAAGTTTATGGATGTTTATGTTATGCTTATGCGATGAAAATAATTATGCAAAGTAGTTCAGGAATGGGAAGTAGCATGTTGTATCATAACAATTTATTGTAGTACATGTATTTACAACAGAATAATGTTTATAATGAAGAAAATTAATGCAAAGTAGTAAATAGGTGTTAAAACATAAGAAGATACAAAAGTTCCACATCACAGTATCCCTCAGGATATAGAAAATTGGTTCTACAACCTCCCATAATCACTTCGGGTGAGATTGCGATCTGCTTGCAGGTCATTGCCGTGAGGGCCAGTGGTTGAGGGTTTTGTTGGTGCGTAGTAAAATTTGAACCTAGGTCAAGCCCACCTAAGCAAACATAAAAAAGAGTCGAAGACGTGACTGACCAGGACCTATTTTGGAAGGCCCAAGGGCCTCTTTCTCTTCCAAAGAACCTTCATAAAATGCTCAAACATCTAGAAAAAATATTATCAAAATTGGATCCAGACAAGAAGACAAAGGAAAAAGATCACATTGACGATTTCTACATGCATATATAGATGTTAGAGGTACGGTACGATGATGTTGCTTGTAGGTTTTTTCCTTTTACATTAGAAGGTAGAGAAACAACATGCTACCATAGTCTGTCTGTCAATTCAATCCACAGTTGGAGGGACTTTTAAAATTTATTTTTGGAGAAATTCGTTGATGACAAGTATCCCATCATGTTATTGAAAGAGCTCGGAAACAGTAAGATAGGGGAAAAGGTGAAGGTAAAAGACTTGAACCAAAATTTCAATTGCATATTGAAAAAGTTTCCCCTGAGCATGCAACATCATGATTCAATCACTATTGACTATTATACAACTGCCTTGCCCACCAACATTTCCTTGTTCATTAAAAGAGTTGTAAAGGAAAAATTGGCACTAAACTTGCAGAAGCAATCACCATGTAAAAGAATTACATGCTATTCGAGTTATCATTAATGATGATGAATCAAAAGACTCCAGGGAGACTAGAAGTAAGACTCAACATTATTCAAGTAAGGCTAAAGAAAAGGATTCACCAAATATTGAAAGCTTGACCAGGATAGTAATAGAATTTACTAATGAATTTTTAGAATTAAAGAGAAGGTCAAGCGGAACTTCCACTGATAGAAAGCCCCCCTTGTATTTTCCATTTCAAAGGAATAATAACAATAAAAAAATAAACCTTCTATATCTTCCCAAAGTTCAAATGTTGTGTTGAATATTGAAAGTATGAGCATGGATAACTATTGCTCTTTCCACTAGGAATATCATTCAGAGAAGGCATGCCCATAATTGAACTACAACATGAATGCTCTGGGTGTACACATTGTGGATACCTTACTGGAAGATGAGTATTCTGAGCAAATGAAAGAAACAAAAGAACCTGTAGTGGCTGAAGAAGGTACGGGTATTGGACATGTAGTGAATGCTTTTGATTGTATTCTCAATGCTCACAGGAAGAGTGTTGAAGCACCACCTTAAAGCGAGGTCCCTCTTCAGAAACATAATGGTTGATATAGTTTGAGGAGCAAAGGGCCTATTTCTAAACAGAAGGTGATGAGACACAAATTTAAGGAGTGATTATTAAGAAGGATCTCACCACCAGTTAATCCTTCTCATAATGCACAAAGTAAGTCTAGAAATGCTACCACTTCCAAGAACACTTCCTTCAACAGTAAAAGTAAGCCCATCAATCCAAACGTGTCAAAGAAGGCTACTCCTCCAAACATTTTGGAATTCCTTGCTACAGGTGAAACAATTGATTATAACATAGTTGAGGATTTCAAGAGAGCTCATGCCAATATTCCCATCGTTGAGATCATGAAGATAGCAGGCTAGTGCGAACTACTTGTCCAAACCCTTTTGCAACCTTTTCTAGGTGATAAAGATTCTACCTCTCATAAGGTGTCTGGTAAGTCTTTTGGTTCCCTTGAATTTGTGGTTAACCCTCCCATTTTTGTTAGCTTTTGAATTTTTTAATTAGAATGTCCATAATTTTTTAATCGATTCTGGTGCATTTGTGAATGTAATTCCTTTATCTATTGCTAAGAAAATAAAATATAAATGGGACAAAACTGATGCACACATTATTCATCTGGATAGATCTCTTGTCCGAGCTATTGGTGAACTCGGGAATGTTCTTATCTGATTATCATCTGATCACCGAGTTCATCAATGTATAAATATTGTAATTGTGGAGATCCCTAAAGCCTAAACATACTCCTGAGTAGAGACTGGTCTAATAAATTACATGGGTATTTTGCTACATATTGCTCACATTTATGGCTATACATACAAGTGCATGAATAAGAAGAATTGAGTGGAAAGTGAATCATACATGAAATACACCGTGACACCACTTGAGGGCCAGAATGAGCATGTTGCATTTGCTAATTTAATCTTTGGAAATTGTTTCTTAGAAGCCTATCACTAATGTTATCAAGCACAACCATCATTCGTCCCACCATATAAACAGTTGGAGCTCCTTCCTTGTTCTCCAACCGGTGGAGGTGAATCTTGTAATATATATATATATATATATATATATATATATACATAATAATAGTAATAATAATATAGGAAGTGGTTTAGTAACTAATAATATTTGGACTTTATACTTTGATTGTTCAAAGACATAGGATGGCTCTAGAGCTGGTTGCGTAGTTATAGACCCATGTAATAAGAATAATATCCTATCATGTTATTTGGAGTTCGAGTGTACAAATAATACTATCGAATATGAAGAACTCGTACTTGGAGAAAATTTATCCATTGATTCGAAGGTAGAGTTTCTCAAGGTAATTGGTGACTTAGACGTGGCCACTCTTCATGTACGGGATATTATCCATTATGTTTCACCAAATCTTAAAAACTACTGGCAGGAGGTATGGCAATTAATTAATTATTTTAAAGCTTTTAATATTATTTCTATTCCTAAGATTAGGAATGGTTCAGTAGATGTAGTAGAAAATGCAACCACTAGGATGTTGCCATTGATGAATGGTTTTTCAATTGAGATTATATATAAACCTTCTATGCCTGACAATGTCACTAATTTTCGTGTTTTCAATGACAACCAACAAATACTGCATTTCATGGCTAGTGTAGGAGTTTTTAAAGATGTTTCCATAGAAGAGGTGATCCAAGTGGATGTTGGTGGCCACTTGCCTATTCCATTGGGACCCCTACCACTATCACTTTCAGTTTTTTAGTTTCCTTATTGTAGCACAGTTTATTATTTTTGGTAGTTTTTCAAGTCCTGAACTTCCAAAACTATTTTGAGGCCCTAAACGACATTTTTTGGGACAGCAGGGGCCAACAAGGGACATTGACTAGTGTTGGTTGGTTGGAAGTTGTAGTCCTCAGATATATTTTTCTAACAAGGTATTTTGCATGTTAATAAAAGATCGTATGCTAAAGTTACGACCCTGGGAAGTTGATGTACCAATTTACCCAAATGGGGCCCATAGTTTTGGTGCTTCATCTCCTAGGGTTAGGTTTTTGGATGTTTAGGGTTTTCCATTGTTTCTCAATAACAAATAGGACTCCGAGACTCATTGTAACTTAGTTCTAAGGCATGTAGCCACCACATCTCTTCTCAGAGATAAGTTACCATCGCCTATGCTAGTCTTATTTCCATTCTGTTTGTATGCATATTTCGGTATTTGATATTAATGAAATGAAGTGTTATCTCTGTTGCATCTTTGTATTTATGGTTATATCTATAATTTGTTGCATTCATGTTTAAATTCAAATCATTGGTATCAGATCAGTGTACTCTTTCTCTTTTTTTCTTTGCATGTCCCCAACGAGGTCAGAATATAAGGAGTTAGGGCTTGAACTGGTCGAACCTTTGCAAGACTAGCCTTGCAAATCCGGAAGTCCTCCCATGGGGGAAGAAAAGAAAGACTAGAGGGCAAGAGATCCTTTCAAAATCTTGTTCGAAGAAGCCCTCGAGCGATAGAGGAACACGATGATGGACAACTTTCCCAGATCCTTCAGTGGCTACCCAAGGGCGACACATCTACTTCCAACAACTACTCTAGAAGTGCCACACCCTTTAAGGTACAAGTTAACTTTGACATTCCCATATTTGAGGGTCAGATAGATGCAGACGCCATAGATAAATGGTTAAATTTGCTAGAAGAATATATTTTTATTCATGATTTTTCCAGCCGAGAAAATATTACTTTTGCTCTTCTCAAAGCCACCCCCCATGTCAAGGACTGGTGGGAAACCTACTGTGATCAGAAGCATGAAAGTACACCCTTACTATTTTCGACAACACCCACTTGAGATTCATTCTAGGATGCCATCATGGAGCAGTACTACCCTGTCAGTAGCTATGAGGATAAATACATAAAGTGGACCACACGGTGACATTGAAGGGACCAAGACGTGCTGAAGTTTACCAATGTTTTTCATACCCTTCGTACGGAGTTGGGTATCAAGGATTCTGAGAAACATTTGGTACTCAATTACATTGTTTGCATACATAGGTACATCCAGGATGAGATGCAGTTCTCTTGGCACGATGTACCGGTACACTTTCAAGATCAAGAAAAAGCTTAAACAGAAAAAGGACTTTGGATCTGCAAATTTGAAGCAAGGGAAAGGCACCCCCAAATTGCAAAGCAAAGGGAAAATCCAAGGTAAGGTGACTTTGTTGCCATTATGATGCATGTGTTGTACTTGATGGCAACCCACTTGTAGTAGAACAACTCACTTTTATATGGTAACTAGATGAATCTACAGTAGAGATATAATTGTGACAGAATGCATGACAATAGTGTTTACAGATGTGATGAAATGCAGGGAAACTTCAAGGAATTAGTTCAAAAGGTAACTCACTCAGATGAAAGATCACAATATAGCAGGTAGACAAAAAATAATTACAGATTAGTCTTCATAGAATGAAGAAAGAGAGGTATACACAGGTTCACCATTGACCAAGCTACATATACACGTAGTTTCACTGTATACAAGTCGCATATACGTACACACGCACTTTCATGGAAGGAAAAGTGCATATACCTTGGAAAACTAAGTTTTTGGTCTGAATTATTTGGTCCATGGTATTTTGATCCATGGTATTGGTCCAAGGTATCTGGTTCAAGGTATTGACCATAGGTATTTGGTCCAAGGTATTGGTCCTAGGTGGTTTTGGTCCATGATGTTGAGAAAGGCCTAAAACTATGAAAGGAGGAGAAGATCATTAGGCCAAGGTGTGCAAGTATTGAATATCTAATGAAATGTGATATCCAGTATGCAGGTTATGAGCTTCTGATGCTTTGCTTTAACTGATCTAAGGATGCACCTATGTGGTTGATCATGGTTGATGGATCAGGATCTTAAGGCGTAAAATGAACTATTATTATGTGTTTTTGCTCATGTATATTCTGGATCTGAATACTGACGCATATATTATTCTATAAATGATATGATCTGGGTATGATGAATGTTTAGAATAGCTGCAAAACTCTGAATTTAGATTTGCAGATGTATATGCTGGTTGGCTTTGGTAAAAGCGTGTATACACGCTGGTTCGACACATCGAAGTAGCGTATACCTTATGAACTATGATGTTTGAAGTTAAAATTGGTTCTGGTTGTTGATGCAGAGTTCTGGGTTTTGCTTTATGTTCTGGTGATTGCATTCTGGTAACAATGTTCAGATTAATTGATTGTGATTTGCTTCAGTGATGATGGATGAGATCTAATAATGGATCAGGATCATAATGACTTATCATTATGTGATATGATGGGCTAGATCTGATTGCTAACACATGTATTATCCTTTATATGTGATGATTTGGGTCTGTTTGATGTCGGGAAGTGCAACGAAGTTATAAGTAAGTATTTGCAGATCTATACGCTAGTTCGCTTTGATGAAGTTGTGTATACACGCTGGTTCGGCTCTTCCAAGTTGTGTATACACTCTGATGCATAGTTTTGAGGTTACAACTGGTTCTGAATGATGATGCAGTGTTCTGGGTTCAGATTTGTGTACTGGTTACAGTGATCTCTCTGTTCCAGTTGATTTGTTGAAGTTGATTAAGTATAAATGAATGATTGATTCAGTTGTGTCAGAGGTTCAGAGGTTGTCAGTGATTGATTGAGTTTGGTTGATTCAGAAAGTAATGATTGAGTTTCAGTGATTGGTTGATGTAGATGTAGTTGATGGTTGTATTGCAATAATGATTGATTCTAAGCTTCAATGTTGTTGATGGGTCCAGTATGAAAATTGGATGAAACGAGGCCTTCATGTGTATTGTTGTGTACCAGGAGCACCCAATCTGAAAATTTATGAAACATGGTCCTTGGAGGAAGAGAGAAGGTTGTAGCCTTCTGTAGGTTGGCGCTTACGTACTAGTAAACATATCAACTAGTACAAGAGCTAGGGGGTTGTAGCTCCCTTCCAGTAGAAGCTGGAGAACTAGAGAAGGTAGTAACCTTCTGCAGGTAGAAGCCTGCGTATTGGTATGAGTATGCACTAGTACAATTTCGTAAACATATTTTCTTATTATTAAAAGAAGACAGAGACGATAGCAGCATGTGGTTTTTCACTCACATTGGGTTTCCACCTTAAATCTTGGTGTTCATGTGTGTTGCTTATGTGTGATGGTTCATTCTATTATTAACTGCACATGGTTACTGTTTAATGTTTAATAAAGTGCTAATGCACAGATTAAAGATCAACATATGATGAATTAATTGAATTATAAGTTTGTTAGATAGATGCTGGTTTCCTTAAACACAGTTGCATGTACACGCGGGTTACCTTCATTGAAGTAGCGTATATAAAATTTAGTATGAAAAGAAAAAGATTATTGACTGGACTAATATTGATTCAACTCCCCCCTCTCAGTATTATTTCAAACGGACTCAAGATAACCCACCAAAGCCGCAAACAAGGAACAACACCATGAAGACAAAGAAGGACATGGGAAAGTGGTGTGAGTTCCATAAGAGCTCTACTCACAACACAAGTGAGTGTCAAGCTGAGCAGTCACTAGTGGCCGAGATGAAGGCTTTTGAGTCAAATGCATGTTTCGAATCTGAGTCAGAACCTGACAAGGGGAAAGAAAAAGGGAAGAAGATCATTGGCGTGGAGCCTAGTGCCACTTTGGCCACCACCAAGATCCAGAATATTGAGCTTGAAGATCTAGAAGAGGGGGAGCACCTACTCCAGTCACAGATGTGGGTGAAAGGTTCTCTGATGCAGTTCATTGTCGACAATGGGAGCCAAAATAACCTATTTAAGCAGAGGTTGTGAAGCAGTTGGGCCTATCGAATACAACACATCTGCAACAGTATAACATCGGGTGGCTTCACCAAGGATGAGATCTCCGTGTCAACCAGCAGTGTCACCTCACCTACAACATTAAGCCCTTCACGGATGAGGTATTGTGTGATGTTGCTCCTCCTGAAGTTTGTGATGTATTATTAGGCAAACCATACTTATGGAAGTGACATGCTATATATGAGTCTAGAGATCACTCTATTATTATTTCTTTGGGTAATAAGTTATACAGGATACCAGAGGTAGCCCCACCTACTACCATTTATTTGATCTCTACTAAGCAATGAAGTAAGGTCATATCCTAGACAGGGAAATTTGTTTTCTTTCTGATTCACTGTCAAAGTAAGGGGAAGATCGTAGCCAAAGCCATGGCCCCTGGGAAGGGTTCCTCCAAGCAGCAAAAGTAGGTGAATACGGTTGTGGAAGAATACAGGGAAATATTATCCTCACCCACACGGGTACCCTTGCAGTTTTAGGTCAAGCATTCAATCGATTGACTCCTGGAGCACCTCTACCTAACGGGCTGATATATCACTGCTCCATTCTGGAAAATGAAGAGATCAAGTAGAAAATCCAGGAGTTGTTGCAAAAAGGGCACATTTGATGAAGTTTCTCACCCTTTGGGAGCCTGATTGTACTTGTACAGAAGAAGGATGGGACCTCGAGGCTCTGCATTTATTATCAGGCACTAAACAAAATCACTGTCAGTAACAAGTATCCAATCCCCTTGACTGATGACTTGTTGGACCAACTCAAGGGGGCCAAGTATTTAAGCAAGATTGATCTGAAGTCTGGTTATCACCAGGTTTCAATAGAGTCCACGGATGTATGTAAGTCCACCTTTAAATCCAAGGAAGGCCTTTTTGAATGGTTGGTTATGCCTTTCGGGGTGACAAATTTCCCTGCTACTTTTATGAGGCTAATGGATGACATCTTGTGGCCCTTCACCAACTCATTTGTGGTGGTTTATCTAGACGACATCCTCATCTTCAACAAGATTTGGAAAGAATACTTACAAAACATTTGACAGCTCCTTCAAACCCTTCAACAACACAAACTATGTGCCAATTTGGAGAAATGCACCTTTGGCATGAGAAGGGTCCAATACTTAGTTTCCATCATAGATGAGTGTGGCATGCATGTGGACCCAACCAAGATCCAAGTCATTCGGCATTGGCTATCCATGACCACTCTAACGAAGCTTCACAACATTTTGATCCTTGCAAATTTCTATCGGAGGTTCATGCTTGGATTCTCCCATATCAATTGGCCTTTGAGTCATATTACTAAGGGTGGGTTGAAAGCAAAGTTTTACTCATCCAAGTCCTAATAGAAGACATTCATTGAGTTGAAGCAACGCCTCTCCTCCACACTGGTACTCATATTGCCAGACCTACAGCAGCCATTTGAAATTGAGATAGACGCCTCAGAATATGATATTGGTGCAGGCTTGCTGACAATGGAAGCACTACATTATGGGGAAGGAGATGGTCATCCACATTGATCACTGTCCTCTTCAGTTTATACAAACACAAGGGAAGTTTCAGAACGATTGCCATCAGAAGTGGTCTACATATTTGCAACAATTCCACTTTAACATTAAATACAAAAATGGTAGCACCAATCATGTTGCAGATTGCCTCAGTCGGCCCCCAGTTGCAACACTGGCTACTATTCTCAACTCTTGTGGTCACGAGACCTCTGGATGGTCACAACTATATAAAAATTATCTAGAGTTTGCCTCGACATACCAGATGCTAGTACTTGGCAAGAAAGTTCCTAATTTTGCACCTCCAGGACATATTATTATGTTACCTGGGCCACCTTTGCGTTCCTTCAAGTGAGTGTGCCAAGATGATTTGGGAGGCACACTACAGTCGAGTTGCAAGACACTTTGGTGTGGAGAAAATTGTGGTTGTACTACAAAAGTAATTTTATTGGCCCAAAATCCAACTGGATGTTGGGAAATATATTAGGTCTTGCACTGACTGTTGCATCATCAAGCCAACCATCAAGAAGCAAGGCCTGTAGAATCCTCTACCTACTTCCAGCAAGCCATCGGAATCCATCTCCATGGACTATATGTCTAGCCTCCCTTCTACCGAGCGTGGTAATGACTATGTATTTGTGGTCATGGACAAATTTTCAAAGACAGCTATATTGGCGGCCTGTAAGAAGAATATCACAGTAGAGGACACTACCAAACTCTTCTTTGAACGAGTATGGGTACATTTTTGGATCTCGCAGACCATTATATTTGATCAGGATAATAGGTTCTAGAGCACATTTTGGTCAAGCCTCTGGACACTATTGGACACTAATCTCACCAAATCGACTGCCTTTCATCCCCAGATTGATGGCCAGACAGAGGTCGTCAATAGGATGATAGTGCACATACTCTGCATGTACAACTTCAAGCATCCTTGAACCTAGGATGACAGTCTTCCATATGTGAAACAAAATTATAATAGAGCTCTCCATAGCTCGAATGGTCTCAGTCCCTTTCAAATGGGTCTAGGATTTTAACCATTGTGTTCGATTGATGTTGCCATGCCACATGCGACTACGCAAACAAAATCCAAACATGTACTGTCTAAGGTTGCTAAGACTAGATTTATTGAGTGCATCCAACACATCCACCAACAAGTTCCTGACATCTTGGAGAAGTCAAATGGAAAGTACAAAGAGAGACATGATCAATGTCGGGTGCCACACAAGTTTCAGGTGGGTGACAAAGTCTGGTTGCATTTGCATAAAGAATGCCTTACCAGAGCCCATCGGAACCTCAAACCACTCCGATATGGTCCTTACGCCATTACCAATGCTATGGGAGACAATTATTTTGAGCTCAACATTCCCCCATTCCTTGGCTTGCACCTAATGTTCAATGTGGACTGCCTTCGACCGTACTTCCCACCATTGTTGGACACATCAGACATTGCAGAACAACTCACATCAACAAAGTTAAACCCAGACTGCATGGAACATGCCACAATTGATTGGATTATGAACACACAAGTCAAGAACACTCGCCAGCAGAAGATCCAACTATATCGGTTTGTCAAAGCTAGCCAAATACTGCACCAATGCAAGTGGCTCACTAGGGACCAAGTTTAGCAGAAGTTTCCCCATCTCATGGAGTTTTGGCTGTGTGGGGCCTGACCTAGGTTAAACGTTAGTTAGCCAAAGAAATCCCTACACTACTGGCCCTTTCGAAATCAGCCCACAGAGCGCGGACCGAAGTCTCACCCGAAGCAGTATGAAGGGATGCTGGGACCAAGTTTCTGCACCGCGAGATGGTCGTGATGTCAGTTTATTCCTTCTGTTCCTGCTTTAGTGTAGGTCACTAAGCTCTTAGGCTCTGTCAGTCTAGTCCTTTACTCCACCCCTCGGTACCTCCGCGAAAGAGTACGATCGATCTTCACACAACCCTAGCCTGTGGTCTAGGTACTTTTGTGTTGCTATAACATTGTGTTGCACCAGTACCCAAGTTATGTTAAGTGTTTTGCTTAACTTACTAAACATTCACAGTTAGCACCACGTAAACATATATTCTTACTTGCTTTCAATTGACCAACATAATTACATACATTCGTGCATCACATGAGCATTGTAAATGAAATACACACAATATAACCAGATGCATTAATAGGAAATAGGGACACATAATTTGTAGAGTGCTTCTCTTTATTGATATCCCCATGTTATTATAGACTCTATCCACCCTGCGCACACAGTTGCCGGGGTCTACGCACTCAGCTGCAGACTTCTACCTTAGGCCTATGCACACTCAGCTGCAGAGCCTCTACCTACGCTAAGACCCGAAACACTTAGACTTCACTATCAAGACCCTTCACTCCATTCTTCACTAAAAACTTCTTAACTACTTAGAGCTTACTTACTTAGCTCTTTTTATATAATCCCATGGTCCGTGGACCATGGGTGGATCTTTACAATTGAATTTTCACTTTACAAAATAAGGACGGACAACCCTCTATGACTCATGACACCTTCGCGCTCCGCGACCACAAAATGCGGAGACTTTAACACTTTATTACAAAATTGACCCAAAACATGGGCTTTTAGCCCCAAAACTATCCTTGGTAGATCCCGTTCCCAATAGGCCCCCAACACAAACATCGTGACTCACCCTCGAGTCACTCGGCAGGCGTAGAGATCTTAGCGCGAAGACCTCCCAGCTTAACCTGTATGACCGCAACCTCGATAGTGCATTGTGTGGCCACTTGCTTTGCTTCTTCAACCATTTTCTTAGTCACTGCTCCTGAATTGTCGACCTGAAGCTTTTGCTAAGTTGATTGCAGAGTCGCAAGTTTTTCTTCAATAGAGGTTGTAACTGCATAAGCCTCGTCCAACTAGGGCTTCAGTCGCACCTTCAACATTGCTTCCTTATCCTGTGTTGCATCCACCTGTTCTTTCAACTACTTGACCTCCTGCAGCTTTTCAAGTCTCTGTGTGAGCACGATGGTTCACGATGTGCCTTTAAACTCATCATAGCGTTGTTGTAGTTCTCATGCTTCTATCTCTAGTCATTCTACATTGGGGTCCTCCTGCAAGCTCGTCAGGACCTTGAACGACTGCTCAAAAAGTTGTGTGTAGTCTGCTACTGCACTATCGACCATCCCTATTGCTTATGTGGCAACGGTTGCACACTGCTCCTTTACTTCTGGTGGGGTTGAAGGTTGGGCCTTCAACTACAATTCAGTAATCTGAAGGTTCCACTCCAACTGAACCCGAGCCATCTTTGTGCGAGCGTCGCACACTCCTGTAGCCAACTTGCAAACGCGCACCTCGAATAGTTCTTCCTCAGGAATGGCCAACTACAGGACCATTCATCATGCCTCCTCTACGACCTGAATTATTTGTTTGTTTTGCGTAGTTACCTCGGTCATAGTGGCGATGTAAGAGTCTCGCTGTAATGCCATCTTCTCATTGTTAATATGCTGCCCACTTATCACATACAGGGCACAGTGCTCACGGGCCCTTAACTCCGCAATCACTCCATCCTGCAATAGGTGGAGCGCCTCGCTAGGGAGCACTGCCAGATTCAACCCTACTCCCTTGAGGACGCTGACAATGTGCCTGTTAGCTTCATCCTTCATGGTCAGTGCTCCATCAGGTAGCACTATCGCACTGGAGACCTTTGCGCGCAGCATCTCCACAGTTTCTGAAGTGCCAATAGCAAGGCTGGTCAACATCGTGCCAGCCTGTGATGATAGCCCCCAATATTAATTGTTGCTGCTGCTCAAACTGTTGTAGGGCCTCCACAGTGACATCCCACACCGTGTCGCCGATATCATGCAAATCACCCTCTGTGAGGGTGATTGGGTCCAACAATGTCTTAGTGGCCTTCGATTTCTTCCTGGACCCTCATTTCTCTTGCTCACTTGGACGCTTGATGTGGGTGGATGTCGCTTGTGGGTCCGCACCATGCTGCTTTGTTTTCTTGTCCATCTCTTCCTCTGTCGTGGGTGAAGGCGACCTCGCGCCTTTGTCAGAGCCCTGCTCTGTTCCACCTGTTTGCTTCTTCGTCTGCTGAGTGGCATCGTGCTCCGCCTGGGCCTTGTCAGCGGCCTCCTTCTTTCTCTTTTCAGCTAGCTGCGTCATCTTGAGCTTGGCCTCCTCCTTCTTATGCTACACAACAGACTTGCTCCCTCCCACTCCAAGTTGGTTGTAGTGCGCCATTCTGCCGGCCAACGATCAAGTACTATATCAATGGCATCATCTGTTGTTAGGTAAAGAAAGTCATACCATGTCTGCGCAGGGTCCTTCTGCAACCTTTTAGACACATGGTGAAAATATGCCTTAAAATCTGCATAGCCATGCAGGTTGGCAAACACCGTAGGTGACAACTGCGGTTTGCAATTGATGGCCATGAAAATGTTCATCTCCATCAAGATCCAAAATATCTTGCTATCCTTGATGTGTTGCACATCCTTGGTCGCCCACAGTGAAGCGTACTTTGCTGCTTCTGGTAGGTCCAACAAGACCAAGGGGAATTGACTATCCTCTAGCAGCTCCCATGCTACCAATACAATAGATAGCAAGAGCCATATGTAATGGAACGTCTTGCTGCGCTCCTGTGCCTTGTAGCAGTTCACAAGGAACTCATTGCAGAGATTGTGTGCCCAATTGAATTGGACTCTTTTGGTGCACTGGGCTGCTAGCGCGACGACAGGCGCCGACAACTCATCGATGTGACACTTCCTCATCACCTTCCTTAGAAAAATTTGAGTGGCCACCTTTATGGCAGGGTCACTGATATTGGATATGGCATATCCGCGCGGCTTCTTCACCACCTTAAACTTCTCCTTCATGGCCTCCGCAAGGGCCTCTTCACCACCTTTTCTGCCAAACATCATGGTTGGATTTTCTCCTGTGTAGGGCAATCGTGTGATCCTATGTATCAATATGTCGATGATGGGTATTAGCTCCTCCAGCCATAGACACCCATCATGCACCAAGCATAGCAGCTACTTGATGACCAAGACTATAATCGGGGTACGATTATAGTGCGGCACCCATAGCAGGTTGAGCAGACGTGCCTTGTCTACTCCTCTGAGCCACCTCTATGGCTCCAATGAGGTCATCCCGGAGGTTGTGTTGATAATGCAGTGCATCAGTTGCTTGGTCGCCAAGTGCGAGAACTTATCATGGTTAGCCAAGTCCCAGTCTTCGAGTTTTAACAAAGGAACCCACCCCAAGCGCAGTACTTTGAAGACAATATCATCGGGCAGCAGAGGGGTTTACAAGGGGATATTACTCTCATTGATATCTTTTGGCACCTTAGTCTTGCCCTTGCGCGGAGGGACGTCCTCAGGCAATCGAAGGATAGAGTCAGCACCTTGGGCTTCCACTTCCTCCCCATCTATCCCCAAGTCCTCGTCATCCATTGGGATGTCTTCGATTTCTTCCTCCTTTGGCTCCAGATTGATGGATTTTCCCTTTTCCTGTGCGGTGGGCTTGTCCTTCGGTGGATTTCTTCTCAGTGATGCACGCAATGGTATTGTAGGATGCTTTCCATTTTTATCCTTCGCCCTCTCCTTGGTTGGGGTCGGCTTTGGTCTCGTCGTCCGTGGTGATTTGGGGACTTATGCTAATACTTCGACAACCTCTGGAGAAACTTCTTCTGCCTCCCTAACCACTTCCAACATATCCTCCTCGGTTGTCACTGCTTCAGTGTCCATAGCTATTGCAGGTGTTGACATAACACTATTCAACAGTGCTCATGTCATTTCTATTAATTGCTCAAACATTGAACTCGCTATCAGAGCCTTGAATAATTCTTGGTTCATGTGCGCCTGAGAGCTTAACAACTCAATTCTCAAATGCCAAGTGTTTTTCACTAGGCAGCCACCTATAATTTATAGGGAATTTTGAATTAAAATCCGACTGTTCCCCCCACATGCGCTTCATGAATGCCGGATTGGTGGCAGATTTTCAAGGATTTAATCCATAAATTCCATCTTAAATGCTAGCCGCCCGCTCCATTTGGCCGCATTTCTACCATAAAATCATGAACAGTGACTTTAATGGTCACTTTTCGGCTAACCTGCATGATTTCTCCCTGGGTAGTGCAGCTGTCTTCGCGCTATCATGAACCCTGTGACACTTCCTTGCTTCGCATAATCCTCCAATTGTGCAGCGCCCCAACCCGAGTAGTGTAGTTTATAGTCTTGCACCTCCCTTCAGCTGCCTGTAGCACTAAGATTGTGCTACGTTCATATAGTCACATGGCTAGACCACTGGTGTATGGCTTCAATCGCTGCCATTAACCTTTCCTGGGAAGGGATCTCCATTCAATTTAACCAACTGAACCGCTCCACCATCGGTAATCTCCTTAATGACATGGGGCCCTAACCAGTGCATTTTGAATTTCCCTAGAAATTTATCAAACTTACTGTCATATAAAAAAACCAGGTCATTTACCTTAAAGGTGCGCAGCTTAATGTGCCGATCATGCCATGCTTTTTCGTGCTGCTTTTGGACCTGTTGGTGAAATCCAACTAGAAATCTTTCTTCCTCAAGCTCAACCAGCTGTGCGAGCACTTGTTCCAGTGCTCTGCGATCTGTCATACCTATGAGTGTCGCTATGCACAGACTAGGCACAATGTATTCCATGGTCATCACTTCTTCAACACCATATACAAGCCTAAAGGGTGTTTGTCCAGTCAACTTCTTGCATGTCGTCTGATAGGCCCATAGTACTGCGGGTAAGCGCAGGTCCCAATCGCTTCATTAAGCGTTGCAAACCTTGGTCAGCACATTCTCTAGCACTTTATAGAATGCTTCCACCATCTTGTTAGCCTGTGGGTGATAAGGTGTGCTCTTCTGGTGATATACCTATAATTCCTCCATCAACACGCTGATTGTCTCGTTCAGAAAGTGCGTACTACGATCACTCATCAAAATCTTTGGACACCCAAATCGCGTTAGTACATACTCAAAGAGAAAATTTGCAGCAGTCATACTTGTGCAATCCTTCACAGGTTGTGCCTCTGCCCATCGAGTCAAATACCCCATCACGGTGATAATGTACCACACTCTCGTCTTCTTCCCTTCGAGCTGAATGGGTCCCACAAAATATATCACCCATTTCTCAAAGGGTTGTAACGTCATTTATGGATTCAGAGGTAGCTCATCTCTCTGTGATGGCCTACCCATCCTTTAACATACAACACATGCCTTGCAGTAAGCTTTTGGATCCTGATGGAGGGCTAGCCACCACAACCCTGCGCGTAGAATCTTCTGCGTGGTCGCTCTTCCTGCATAATGCCCTCCCGCAGCGCCCCCATGAGAATCCAGAAGGATACTGCTCCTTTCAAACTCCAGTACATATCGTCACAATATTTCATCAGACCCCATTTTGTACAGGTGCCCAGTAATGACAGAAAAGTCAGTCGTGCATACCACTAACTCCTTCTTTTGCTAGACAGTGTAACCTTCCGGGGTAGTTCCTGTCGTTAGGAAGTGTATGATTTCTTCAAAGTGACCATCTGCGATGCACAGAACAAATAGCTGCGCGTCAGGCAGTCCCTCCTCCAAAATAGTGGGCTCTTCCCCTATTTCGATGCGCGACAAATGGTCTGGTCCCACGTTCAGTCGTCCAGGTTTCACAATAACTTCAAAATCATACTCCTGGAACAATAAAAACCACCTGCAGATTCTCCCCCCAACTCAAGCTTATTGACTAGGAATTTCAACATGGAATGATCAGTATACATCTTAAAATGGCCACCGAGCAAATAGTGTCTAAACTTTTGGAGCCTATATACCATGGCTAACCCTTCGTGCTTGATGGTGGAATAGTTCTTCTCTGCCTTGGATAACCTTCTGCTTGCGAGCGCTATACGATGGTCCAGTTCTCCTCTGCCGACGTGTGTCAGTATTGTTCCCAACGCTATACATGATGCGTCGACATGTACATGAAACTTCTTCTTCCAATCCAGGAAGACTAAAATCGGTGTGGCGACCATCTTTTCTTTTAATACATCCATGCTCTTCTTACAGTCCTCATTCCAGCAGAATGTGACATCCTTTTTAAACAACTTTTCCATAGGCACAGTGATCTGGGCATAGCCCTTGATAAAATTTTTGTAATATCCAGTATGTCATAGGGTGGCACGCGACTGCTTCAGACTCCTTGACAATTCCAAGTTAAGTATCACTGCGTCTTCGTATTTTCTACCATCAGTGCCTGTCTACAAACCACATGACCCAACTGGGTCCCAAAAGGAACACAAAGCAGACACTTCTTCAAATTGAGCATGATCTGGTACATTCGACAGGGATGTAGCATCAGGCACAAACTTGTGACATGGCGTTTCACCAGCCCAAACATAGTCCAGTCGTCAAAGTACACCTCCAGAAACTTATGAATAAATTCCTTGAACGTAGCAATGACTACGCGCGAAAAAATCGCAAGAGCATTCTTCAATCAGAAAGGCATTACAATGTACTGAAAACAACCCCACTGAGTTGCTAAGGTCATCTTACTTCTATCCTCCAGCGTGATTTTGATCTGATGGTACCCAGAGAACCCATCAGTGAAGGAATATGCTTCCTGACCACCTACATTATCCAACACCTCATCAGTGAATGGAGTCAGGAAATGATCATGTATGAAAGTGTCATTAAACTTCCTGATATCTACGCATATCCTTATTTCATCCTTCTACTTCTTTTCCTGTACCACCATTGGGCTTACCCAATCAGATTCTTCCACGGGCTCAATGATGCCTCTCGCAAGCATCTTGTCTAGCTCTAAGCAGGCCTTCTCCTTATACTTTGGATTGAGATGGTAAGGAATTTTCTTAACTGGCTTCACGTCGGGCTTCAACGTGATCTTCATAACACCCAGGTCTCATATTATCCCTTTTTGATTCATAAACTTGGTAGGGAATAAATCCTGGTATTCGCGAAGAAATTCAGTGACCTCATCCACCGTCGCGTCATCCCAGTAATCTACAATCTTCACGATTTTGGGCTCTGCCTTCGTACTAATATTTACCTGTTTCATTTTCAGTGGCGTGGTTATATCAAGATTCTCAATCTGTGGTCCCTCAACCTCGCGGTGACCCTCTGTTTCAGGGATGTTAATCTTTCACGGATCCTCATCTTCTTCTACAGCGGTCACATTATAACATTCTAGTACGTGACTCAGCTGAGTAGTCCAATCAGGTTGAATCGGATCCAATGGATCCTGCGATATCCTAAAGATTGCTGCTTTCACTTGTTGTAGCGCTTCGTCAATACAGTCAAACCCGTCTTCAAAGCTGAATGTCATTAAGAATCCTTCACACAGAATATCCCATTCACCTGTACCATGGTAGAGCTCTGTTTCCAAGTACCAATTCATCGATCAAACTGTGTGCAATATTTGCACGATAGTCACGTAGGGTTAGTGCATTCGTGGGCGTAGTGTCCTGGTCCTACGCAATTGTAGCAAATTAGTTGTCCTCTACCTCTTCTAGGTCCTCCTCCATCTCGGCCCCGTCCATGCCCCTGAAAGCTTATTCACGCCATCCTTACGCTCTGGTTGGGGGTTGTGCTTATGCATGAACCCTATAGGCGGGTGTTCTATCCATCATCAATTCATAACTTCTATAGAGCACTCATCATGCCCTACCGACCTACAGAAGTTGCAGAATAGTTGTTGCGAGTACAAACTTCTGCAATAAATGACAGTGATTCATCATATGTTTTCCTGCTACCTGACATATATCGCACCACAACTCAAGCCCCGCGCTTGGTTCTGCTTGAGCTCCCGACCTCAAAGGCATCGATCCTCCTCCTACAATATAGTTTGCAAAGGCCGGGCAATGGTCTTTGTCATACCCCTGACCCTTGCATTTCAAGCACCATACCTCTTCGCACACCTTCGGTCGAACTATCCTGTCCTGCTTCAAACTTTGCATTTCAAGGCAAAGATTTTGAAATTGTGCATGGATCTACTGAACCCCCAGATTCGGATCTTGCATCAGTGTTTCATGCAATCTCCAAGGCCTGTGCCTGAGTCGTAGTATTTTGTTGTGACAACGCAACCCTTAGGTGTGGCAGGAGTGAAGCCACGAGCCACTCGCGGTGTTGTCCATCTATTAAGTTCATATTAGCTTCACAGATTTTACACTTCAATCTCTAATCCAATTCCCAAGGTGTCTCGCTTGGTTTCATTGTGATTTCCTTGAACCCCACAATTGACTGTGCTTTGTATTTAGGCCTACTGAATTCTTTATTCAGTGCATTCTGGAGATCTACCACTCCAGCTTTTGGGTTATCATTAGAGTAATTAATGTACCAAGTTAGCGCGTGATCCTGTAGAGCACTAACCAGTGTTTCCTTCTTCATGTGATCGTCTGTAATGCCCTGATATTCCCACACAACTTTCACAACAAATCAAAATTGGTTTGATTCCTCATTTCCCAAGCCTTTAAACAAAGGCAACTTCATTGAATTTGCCATGTTGAACTGCAGTGCAGGTGGTGGTGGTATGGGAAAAGTCATAGGTGATGGTGGTGAAGTCGGAGGTGGTGTGGGTGGAGGTGGCAGTCGTGGGAATCCTTGTCTTATCGACTAAATTTCACTTCGCGGAGAAGCCTGTGCTACTCCCTCTTCGTCACCTAATGGAGGTGAAATCAATGGACTATATTTAGGACCCTTTCTCCCTTCATTCCTGTAAGTCTTTCCACTTCGCGTAGCTCTGAACATCAAGGTAGCTGCAAAATCCGTTTTTCACACAATAACATCTTAATCTAGGTATTCAAAGACTTCAAGTACTTACCTCGTGGACCTTTGAAAAAGCGCCGCTCCATCTCGCTATAGCTAACTAAGGTATCGACCGCGAATTTAGTCACAAATACTCCTATGATGCAATCGAGCCAATGATCGATATCATGGGCGATCTTATCCTCAGAGGCTTCCAGTTTCTGTACTAGTTCCGAGGTCCAAACAATAGGACCGTCAAGTCTCCACCTTCCTTGGCTATCCGCTAGCTTCGTGATCCACTTGCATAACTCAACCGGAAAGGAACAGAAAAGGATCTCGTGGATTTTTGTATATAGGTACCTATCCAGCCACTGTTCCTTTGTCAATCGCTGATTTCTGTTCTCTTGTGCTGCGAATTTGTGGATATTCCTATCCAACCAGTCTCCGATCTCTTTCTTTGTTGGATTCCAGTGATACGACATCACACATATGTTATGCAGATTCTGGTCCCAGCAATGAAACCAATTGTTGGTTGCATGGGGCCTGACCCAAGTTCAGCGTTAGTTAGCTAAATAAATCCCTACACTATTGGCCCTTTCAGCATCAGCCCGTGGAGTGTGGACCGAAGTCTCACCCGAAGTAGTATGGGGGGATGCTGGAACCAAGTTTCCACGCTCTGAGATGGTCGTGATGTCAGTTTATTCCTTCTGTTCCTGCTTTCGCACATGTCACTAAGATCTCAGGCTCTATTAGTCTAGCCCTTTACTCCGCCCTTGAGTACCTCCGCGAAAGAGTACGATCGATCTTCGCGCATTCGTAGCTTATGGTCCAAGTACTTTCGCGCTGCTATAACAACGTATTTTACTAGTTCCCAAGTTATGTTAAGTGTTTTTCTTAACTTACTAAGCATTCACAGTTAGCACCGCGTAAACAGATATTCTTACTTGCGTTCAATTAACCAACATAATTACATACGTTCGTGCATCACATGATCATTCTAAATGAAATACACACAATATAACTAGATGCATTAACAGGAAATAGGGACATAGAATTTGTAGAATTCTTCTCTTTATTGATATCTCCAGATTATTACAAACTCTATCCACCCTGCGCACACAGCTGCATGGTTCCACGCACTCAGTTGTAGACTTCTACCCGAGGCCTCTACGCACTCAGCTACAAAGCCTCTACCTATGCTAAGACCCAAAACACTTAGACTTCACTATCAAGACCCTTCACTCCATTCTTCACTAAAAACTTCTTAACTACTTAGAGCTTACTTACTTAGCTCTTTTTATACAATCCCATGGTCCACAGACCATGGGTGGATCTTTACAATTGTTTTTTCACTTTACAGAATAGATACAAACAACCCTTTATGACTCATGACACCTTCGCGCTCCGCGACCAAAAAATGCAGAGACTTTACAACTTTATTGCAAAACTTGACCCAAAACATGGGATTTTAGCCCCAAAACCATCCTTGGAGGATCTCGTCCTAACATGGAGCCACTCAATGCAATGGGGACCATTTCTTCCTAAGGGGGGAGGAATGATCTAGGTGGATGTTGGTGGCCACCTGCCTATTCCACTACGACACCCACCATTGCCTCTTTCAGTTTTTCAATTTCCTTAATTGTAGCATAGTTTACTATTTTTGGCAGTTTTTCGGGTCTTGAACTTCTGGAGCCATTTTGAGGCCAATAGGGGTCACATAAAGATGTTCGCCAGTCGAAAGTTGTATTCCTCGGATAGATATTTCTAACAAGGTATTGTGTGCATCAAATGGAGATCGTATGCCAAAATTACGACTCGAGAAGTTGATGTACTAATTTACCCAAACAGGGCCCATAGTTTTGGCGCTTCATATCCTAGGGTTAGGTTAACTTTGGATGTTTAGGGTTTTCCATTATTTCTCAATAATAAATAGACCTTTGAGCCTCCTTGTAACAAATTTTAGAGGCATGTAGCTACCATATCGCTTCTCAGAGATAAGCTACCATCGCTCGACATAGCCTTATTTCCATTTTGTTTGTAAGCATATTCCAATATTTGATATTAATGAAATGAAGTGTTATTTCTATTGCATATTTGTATTTATGGTTATATCTGTAATTTGTTGCGTTCTTGTTTAAACTCCGATCAAGAGGATGAGAATGACAAGTATTTGTAGGAGACATCTAATGCAATGAAAGACAACACCATGCCCAAAGGCATGGTGTCCCTGGAAAAATTATATGACTTGCAAAACTAGTTCAAAGGACCAACCAATACTAAGAATCATAGCTCAAAGTTATCATCTGAACAAGTCAATCTGGGAACTCAAGAAGACCTGAAGTATTATGGTACCTGAATGATGTTGATATTATTTATGAATATTTATAACCTTTTCTTTAGAGAAAGTTTTCAACATGAGAACATTTGGATAGTTGTTATGAATACCTCCCTAGATAAGAGGGAGTGTTGAATTTTTTAGCTACGCTCAGTCTCCATAATTTATATTTTAGCCCTTGAAAGGTATAATGAAAATGTAAGACATGTTCTTCATGCCATTTTTATTGTTTAGCCCTTCAAATAATTAATATAAGACATCTTCTTCATGTCGGCATCAAAAAATAAAATTTCAAATTTCAAATTTTTAGTTTTTGGCTCCAAACTTGTCATGTTGGCCCTCCTTCAATTCAATTCATCCCCAATGAAGAGACACCCATTCATACATGCATAACACTATATATAGAGCACTCAACCTCCTCCACAAGGTACCATTCTACCTCACACATAAGAAGATATATTCTGGGCATCCAAGAGAAGAAGAAGAATGACAAAGAAGGACAAGAAGGAAGAATTCATCTCAAACATATTTTTCTATCTTTTTCGCACGTATGACTTTCTTGACATATTTTGGGCATATTTTTGGAGGTCAAATTTAAGCCTAGGCAGATGAGAGAGGGCCGAAATCATTGGAAGAATATTGAATTTAAAAGAGGGTTGATTGAACAAGTTTGACCATAAGCATTGTAGGTCATCTTGACCATCATATTTACAAGCAAAATTAGGTTTATCTCTTATTGAAATGAAAAATCTCTCTAAGAAAAGGTCACTGGATTTTTCCCCCGAGTGGGTTTTCCTAGGGTAAATATTGTTTTTATCTGTGCATTATGATCTCTACTATACTTATGCATTTATGGTTGAATTTTTGAAGTGTAATTGCTTTATGATAAACTGGAAGTGCTATGCATTTATGGTTGAATTTTTGAAGTGTAATTGCTTTATGATAAACTGGAAGTGCTAAAATAATATCTACGTCGTTAGAAGCAATTATCAATATTTCAGAAATTTGTGCTTGTATCTATTGCACTTGAAAAATCAACATAATCCAACATATTCTTTAAAATATCTTTGATATTCCATTTATTCTCTTGTTTCTTCTAGTTGTGCTACCTCAACTACTACTTCTTGTGTAACAAAAGTGTCATCAGTAGGTTCTTGTGTATTAGCACTCTTATCTTCCTTGAGCTGCTCTATTTCAACTACTAGTTCTTATGTAATAACAATATCGTCAACTAGTTCTTGTGATGCAACCAATCTATCCTCCTCTAGTTGCTCTATTTCAACTACTGGTTCTTATGTAGCAGCAGTATCAACAGGTTCTTGTGGTGTAGCCAATTCATCTTCTAGCTACTCTGTTTCAACCATTGGTTCTTGTGTAGCAAAAATAGTGTTAATAGGTTCTTGGGGTGCAATTGGGAATTCTACATCCTCGTCAATTTCAACTTGTATTCCAACTAAAGTAGTCATCTTTTTTTGAATTCCAACTTCTTCAAGAAGCTCCCTACACATTCTACCCACAAGTTTTTCATTTGTACTAGTTTAAGAGAGCATGTCTGCCATTTCCACTACCTCAACTAGCATTTCTAGCCCTGACTGCTTCTTATACTGAATTTTATTTTTGAGCATTTCAAACTATCTTTTTAACTCTTCATTCTCTTTTATCGTCATCAATTTGCTAAGAGAGAGGATTATGTTTAGAATTACCAGGTAGGGGAGTATATTTTTGGTTTTGTCATATTTATTATTCTTTCTTTTCTTTGGCTTTTTCTTTTGGTTTCTTCACTTCTTCTGTAGCAATAGGAGTTTTAGATGATGGATCATTTGGCAGTGTAACAATAATTCTCACCCCCCTCTTCTTCGAGAATTTACCACCAAAAGGTTTCTCTAATGGCCTCTTCCTCAATCTTCTTTGTAGGGGTTGCTTCTGTTCTTCCTCTAGAATACATCCTCCATGAAAGCTTTAAGAATGCCCACTATCAACCTCCATTGGTGTTTCAACATATGTTACTTTCTTAGCATGGAAGCCTTTGACACTTGAATCAAGAGAGGTTTATTCTTGAAGGCGTGTGCATGTGTTTCAACTGGATAAACACTTCTTCTACTTGGTCTAGCTTCTTCTGATTCAATTCCTTCTTCTTTCTGTTTAGGTTTGCTTTCTCCCACTTCCTCCTGGACTTGTACTCTTACACCAACCAACAACCTCGTCCATGTTCCCCCTTGATGTTGCAGTGAATCTATTATAACCAACTTGTTTAAACTATGATTAGTCACATAAGTTTCTGGATTCTTAGCATCATGAATAGTGTCATCCATATGCTATAGCAACTTTAAAAGATAATAAAGCATATTGACAAGTTTCGTGTTCCATAAATGTTCCATCATCTAAAAGTGTTAGTTGAAGAGAACTCCAAAATTCCATTCACAAGTTATGAATTTGTGAATGAAATAGACCACTTTTTCCCAAGGATGTGGAATAGAGGTCTTTCCCATGCCTCTCCCTTTATACTTTATTTCTTCCCACTCTTGCAAAAATGTGTCTTTATTTGATGAAACTACAACCTTTCTACTAAACCAACGCACTCCCTCTCGAGGTAGGGTTGTCACCTTGACAAAAAAAAAAATTGTAACAACAATTTTCCATCCACATACTATTGAACCCTGCTCATTCAAGTTCTGGGAAAATTCAAGGGAAATTCAATCATCAAACCCTTACAATATGTCAAAATATGTAAGCCATCCCACATTATAAAATATCATGTAGGCTCTTGGATGGTTTCTCAAATCCTTAGTTGAATTTGGTTCATGTCTAACTTCTACTCCACCCATAGCTAAATGACATAACACTTATCATTTCAGAAGACTGTTGCAGGTTCAACAATCCTTCATGCAGATGCTCATCAAGAGAAAAATGTTGAGCTTGTTGGAATTGGAAATGTTAATTATGGCAAGTGTTAGTCATTTCATGCCATGATTGGGGGGGAATTTTTAATAGTCATATCAAATTTTTTATTGGGAAACAACAATAGGTTAATTAAATTCATGTTTAATTAGCAATATGTCAAACTGAGAAATGAATATATATCATATAATAATTAGTACGATTCACCCTAGCTTTAACGGTGCCCACCACAGACTTTGTAAGAATTGCCTCAAGCACTTTATTAATACTCTCCACTTTCACATTGGATTGTGGACAGTAAGGGTAATTAACTCTGTGATGAATCTTGTATTTATTGACAAGGTCTTGCATCAGTTGGGAAGTAAATTGTGCTCCTCGATCTGTAACTATATCCTTGGGCACTCCATCCTAAAAAAATATATTCTCAAATAGAAAATATGAAACAACTAGTTTGGTGGCTCTATTCAGTGCATTAGCCTCAACCTATTTAGTGACATAATTTATGCAGACCAAAATGTAGTACTTTTGCTGAGATGGGGGATTAATTGATCCCATAAAATCTAAATCGCGTTGTTCAACGGGTTCTACCACCAACTAAGGCTATAATGACATTCATCTGCCCAAATGGGTTGGCCATCCTCTAGTAGCTATCACATCCTTGTACATACTTCTTTGCATCTTCGAATATAATTAGCCAAAAATATCCTATCTGAAGCACTTTATGGCATGTCCTTATATATGCAAAGTGGCCTCCACAAGGCTCGTCGTGGTGAGCCTTCAAAATATCATGGATCTCATCTTCTCTCACACATCTTCTAATTTGATGATATGGACCAATGTGAAAGAGGTATTCATCCACCCAAAAATATTAGGCACTTTGTTGAATGATCTTTTGCTTTTCCCTTAGAGAAAGATGGTACAACTTTTTTCCTGCGACAAGGTAATTAAAATATCTGCATACCAAGGTGAGTAAGTAGAAACTACAAAGATATATTCATATGGAAAGGAATCTTCTTCAGGTAGATCATCACTTTTTCTAGGAAATCTGGAAAGAAAATCGGCAACAACATTATCCTTCCCAGGCCTATAATGTCAAACAATTGCAGTAACATTAACCATCTAGTGATCCTAGTATTAGTGATTAGTTTTTTCATTAAAAACCTGATAGTAGAATGATTAGTATGCACAAAAGTTTGATAACCAATAATATAGTGCCTAAACTTGTTGATAGCATGAATAACAAAAATAAACTCCCTTTCAGTTATTGTGTAATTTAATTCTACGGGGGTCAAATTCTTGTTGATATAGTAGATGACATAAGGTTTATTATCTTCATGTTGTCCCAACACAACCCCAATGGTTGTATCAAAAGCATCTGTTGAAATGTGAAATGACAAAGTTTAGTTGGGTCTTGGTAAATACAGAGTTGTTGTTACACATCTTTTAAGATCTGCAAATGCATTCTTAAATTTGTCAGCCCATATAAAATTTCCATCTTTTACAAATAGGGAAAACAATGGGGAAACAATTTTAGAAAAATTATCTATAAAATGTCTATAGTAACCTACATGCCCTAAAAATCTACTTACCTCTCTTTGTGTCTTAAGGGTATGGTTATTTATGATTACCTCAAACTTTGTTGGATCTACCTGTGTACATGCAACAGAAAGATAATTCATTCCTTCATCATCATGTTACACTTTTCAATGCTGAGAGAGAGATGGGTTTGTATACAACGTTTAAGAAATTTTTCAAGAATGCTTAATGCTTCATCAAAATCTCCACCATAAGGTGTAAAATCATCCAAACAAATTTCCAAACAGTCATTTACCAAATCAATGAAAATCCCTATCACAACACGTTGAAAAGTTGCAGGTGCATTACAAAGTCCAAAAGGAAGGACCTTATAAGAAAATGTACCCCAAGGTCATGTGAAGGTGGTATTCTACCAATCCTCAGGAGAAATTTGAATTTGGTTATAGCCACTAAGCTTGTCGAGGAACATGATTTTTTCTTTCTACACAGGGTGTCAAGGACTTGGTCAATAAAGGGTAGTGGGAAATGGTCCTTTTAGGTGGCTTCGTTAAGCTCCCTGTAATCAACACAAATTCTCCAATTGAAATTATTTGTTGGAACAATCACAAGTGGAGATACCCATTTAATGTCATAAATTGGTTATATAAAAATTACTTTCAAGAGTTTTCGAAGTCCTCCTTAACAATATCCATCAAGGTAGGATTCATTCTTTGCTGAGGTTGTCGTACAGGTTGGGATCCTTATTTCAAATAAATGTGATGAGTACGTAGACTTAGATGGATACCTTTCTTGTCCCTTTTGTCCCACGTGAAGGTTCTTTATTCTTTCTTAGCAACTGTATCATTTTTCGGTTCATGCAATGGATAAATTGGGATTAATTTTCAAGGTTTTTCCAGGTTCTATCTCAACTAGAATACTTGTAAGACTAGAAGTAGTAGTTATTGCTCATAGAGTAGGATCACCAACTGTTTCTTCCTCACTATATTTTCCATTATAAAAATCAACAACCGAGATTATGGATGTGTAACAATAGAGGGGTCATTAATAAAACTATTAATAGCATCATCTTTAGTCTAATTTTTAAAATATAATTCTTTCCCAATACTGAGAATTAGACGTGTATCATTTTCCTCTAGTTCGAACTCAGGCCACAAAGGATTCTCACATTCCACGCCTGGTTTTGTTGGGGATAAAGAATAATATTATTGGTGGTTTTCCCATAAAACATGGTCATAAAACCATATCTGGAACTAATAAAAACATATACAGTAGCCAAACAAGGTCTATTTAAGATTAGGGGATGACTTGGTGAGTTTTAGGTTGTAATACTACAAAATATATTAGGTACTCCTAGAAATCAGTGAAAATAACAACTTCTTCCAATATCCATTCTGCCAAATTTTTGACCTATCAGCCAATTCTATTATAGTCGAGGTTGGCCTTAAATTGGTGAACCCAAATAGTTCATAAGTCTCCTTGGTTATTATATTAATTGTATATCCTAAATCAACCAGTGTATTTGGGATTTTTGTTCCTTCAATGTGAACACTTACTATTGGGTTTCCTGAGTCCTCATACTTGGTAGGTCGAACTTCCCCTCACATTAATGATGACATTTTTCTTAGCACATGGACAATAGGAGGATCTATAGGTCTTCTAGGTTTCTTTACTGTTGGGATGGGCTCCTCGGGTCAGTTTTGGGGTTAAAATAACTCAAGTTTTGATGAATTTTTTGAAATTAATGTAAAGTCTCCGCGATTTGTGGATGCAGAGAGTGTAGATGATTAAGAGTCAAAGGGGTTTTGGCCCCTTGTTTATGTAAAGTTTGAGTCGGTTTTGAGATCCACCCATGGTCTGCGAACCATGGGATTGTATGTAAAAGGCTATAAATAGGTGTGTCTTAGAGAGTCTAAGGCATAATCTAGGATGTAATGGGTCAGTAAGAGGCAAGTAATAGAGCAGAGAAGTGGGTCAGATAGGAGAAAAAGACTCTACAGTAGAGTGCGTAGAGGCCTAGGTAGAGTCCACAGCTAAGTGCGTGGACCCATGTAGCTGAGTGCGTAAGGTAGTTTTTGAGTTTGTAAACCTAAACTGAAGATCAATAAAGAAGATTACCGAAGAAATATTGTGTATATCTATTTATCTCTATTTAATTTTGTTTATGATATATGCTGTGGATGAATAATTTGTTTATGAAATATCAATCTAATGATGCACAAATCTCTCGAATAAATCTTAATAGATGTACATAATGCATGTTAAGTACTTCCGCGAAGATTGTGATGAACTCTGTTATGTTTACTAAATAACTTAAGTAGATCTGCGCGAACACTAATCTAGGGTTTCTTGCTAATGCACGTAAGTGGATAAATCAACTGTTAAGGGTCTGCAAAGGATGATCATAGCCTTCACGAAGGTCTAAAGGATGTTTTAACAGAATTATAGTACTAAGCCCTAAGGGCTTATCGATCTGCGTGAAGGTAGATTTGAGGCGCTAAAAGGCATCACACTTGTCTCTGGATGCAGAAACTTGGTTCTCGCATCCCCCCATACTACTTCAGGTGAAACTGTAGCCTGCACTACGTGGATTGTTTCCAAAAGGGCCAATAGTGTAGGGATTTGTTGGTTGGTGCAACTAACTCTGAACCTAGGTCAGGACCCCCTAAGCTAACAAATGGTTCTGTTTCCGGGACTGGGATCTGCATGAAAGAGATGTGTGATGTTGCATCACTAGAATCTGACAAAAAAAGAAATTAAAAGTGGCTGGATAGAAAAATTCACGAATTTGCAGCACCGGAAAATAGGAATCCACTCCTATCAAAGGAGCAGTGGTTGGATAGGTATTTGTATACGAAGACACAAAATTTTCTTCTGCACCTTTCCGATCGAATTATACGAGTGGTTAGCTAAGTTGGCAGACGTTCAAGGGAGGTGGAAGCTTGATAGTCCAATAGTGTGGACTCTAGAACTGGTATGATGATTAGAAGCCTCTGAAGACAAGATCGTGCGGGTTGTCAATCAATGGCTCAATCAAATTATAGGAGGATTGGTTACAGAATTCATAGTGGATACCTTAGTCAGCTACAACGAAGCGGAGTGACGATTTTTCAAAGGACCATGAGGTAAGTATCTAAGATATTTGAATACCTGGATTAAAATGTTATTATGTGAAAAACAGGTTATGTCATTGCCTTGATGTTCAGATCTACGCGATGTGGAAAAATCTTTAGAGATCGAGAGAGATCAAGTTCTGAATATAGCCCATTGATTGGACCTCCTTCGAGCGACGACGAGGGACCGGTATAGGCCTCACTGCGGAGTGTTGTCTAGCTGATAACATAGGGTTTTCTGCGGACACATCATCCATCCACTCCACCTCCACCTCCACCGCATACACCTTCACCCACACCTTCCCATTCAACAAGTTGAACACAATGAAGCTGTCGATTTTCAAGGGCATAAGGAGTGAAGATACAAAGCAGTTTTGGTTTGTTGTGAATGCTGCGTGGACATCGCAGAAGATTACTAATGACACTATAAAGAAGTCATAGTTGGTTACCGCTCTGTAGGATCGCGTGCTGCCTTGGTATATTAAGTACTGTTTTGATAATCATCTAGCAATGCTAGCAGAGACTAAGGTTGCTTTAAATAAGGGGTTGAGTAAGCCTAAGTATGAATCCTAGTCAGTAGTTGGATTTAAGGAAATTACGATGAGGGTTGATGAGACGCCTTGGGAATTAGATCAAAGGTTGAAATGTGTGATTCGAGAAGCTAACATGCATCTCACGGATAGTTAGCATCGCAAGTGGTTTATGGCTTCGCTTTTGCCTCACCTGAGGATTGCTATGTCGCAACAAAAGATAGGAACTCATACAGAGGCCTTGGAAATCGCGATGAGGTTGCATGCAATGCCCATTCAGGATGCGACCTTGGGGGTATAGAAGATTCACTCTTAGTTACAAATCCTTTGCTTAGAACTGCAGAGTTTGAAGAAAGACAAGGAGACCAAACCAGAGGTGCGTGCGGAAGTCTGGTGTCTGAAGTGTAAGAGCCAGGGGCATGATAAAGGTCATTGTCCCATATTCACAAACTATAACACAGGAGGGGGACTAATTTCCCTGAGTCCAGAAGCTCCAGTTGGGCCGAGTCTAGGGGCTAGGCTATGGTGCGCTATTTGTTAGGTTGCTAGACAACATGTGACGAATAATTGTCATTTGCTTCAAAAGTTCATCTAGACACCACAGCAGTTGTTCTGTCACTTCTGCAAATTAGTGGGCCTTGATGAGCACCACTGTCGCAGCTATGAGTTGATGATGGAAAGAACACCTACATACCAGATGTAAGAAAAACTCGACCTCCAGAGCAGGTCGCCGAGGGAGCGCGCGGAGGTTACCAGGGATGAGGATGAGGCCAAGGAGGAGGAGGGCCTAGTAGAGGTCGGGGACAAGTTATCTATTACAACTGTGGAACATTAGGGAACTACCCGCGAGAGTGTCAGAATCAGACATGCCGGTCATGTCAATACTGCATCCAGTTTGACCACACTATAGAAGAATGACTGATGATGATAGCTAAGATGCAGGAGAAGAAGGCACAACCTTATTAACCTACACAAAAATTACAAATGATGAGAGTTGAGCCTTGTGAAGAGGATCAGAGCATGAATATAATGTTGAGGAGTGGAATAACGACTGGCAATGATAAAGGAAAAAACCTTGAAGAGGACGGATGGGTCTGCAAGGCTTCAGAAAAGGAAGTTGGTTTTGATCTGGAGCACGCGAAGGAAACATTTATGGCGGCCAAGAAAAGCTTCGCTAAGGGATCCACCTCAGGAAGTCAAGACAAGATGCAAGACACCAGTGCGCTTGCAGAGGCTGATCCCTCTATGCTTACCACGTTCTTGGAGACCTGCATGAAACTGTTGTGCAAAAATCAAGCTGTGAAAGGCCTACAAGAGTTAATAAACAAATGTGCCAGCAAAGAGAATGCACTTGATGGACACTGCGTATTTAGAAAAATTGGCAAACATAAGGCATGAATATGGTGCGAGATGAGGCTCACCGCACATATAGGAGATTATGAGATGGACTAGGTCATCTTGGATTTGGGGTTTGATGTGAACGTTTTTCCAAAACAAACATGGGAAAGAATGGGGAGACCTGCACTGCAGTGGTCTTCGATTCAGCTCACAATGGTGAACCAATAGAAGATCATCCCGATGGGATGATTATATGGAGTAACTGTTGATATCAAAGGTGTGAGCGCAATGGATGACTTTGAGGTAATAAAGATCGTGGATGAAAGTAATCCATACCCTGCGCTCCTGGGAATTGACTGGGCCATTGACATGAATGGGGTTATTAACTTAAAGAAGAGGACAATGTCGTTTGGAAGGAAATCGCTTCGGGTTGTAGTTCCATTGGACCCTGCAGAAGGGGCGTGCTACCATGAACCAGTCTGCGACTATGAAGAAAGTGAGGATGAAGTAGATCAAATCTACAAACTAAAAGCGTGCGACCAGGACTAGATCAATTCAACAATAGATGGATGGATTGCATGGGACTGGGAGAGTTCCTGCACCTCTGATTCAGATGAAGATTTGGAACATTGGCAGAATCAGCTACATGAAGTATCTACATTGTGCTGCAACATGATGACTAAATCGATGCACTACGTTTCATCAGAGGTACGACACTTACCTTATTATGATGGTTTAATTGACGTGGATGAGTTTCTGGATGCATTTGACCATGAAGTCCCTGAGCATCACTGCTTCCAAGAACTAAATTTGGCACTGCGTGCTACGCCTGCGCGATGGTGGGGTACACACAAGGATAGCTTTGATGGATGGAGGGAATATAGAAGGATGAAGAGGTTGTAGTTTGGATGTCCTAACACTTGATTGACTGAGAAATATGATGGGAGGGATGATCCACACAATCACCTAGCAAAATGGACTAAAGATTATGGAACGAAGTTGCAACTGGAGTGGGTACACTTATTTTGCCATACTTTAGATATAATTCCCATGAAATGGTATCTAGAAACAGAGCTCCACCATGGCACTGTAGAGTGGGATATATTAAGGGAAGGGTTCTTATTGACCTTTAGTTTTGAAGACGGCTTCGCAAGCATTGATGAAGCCCTACAGGAGATTAAGGAGGTTATCTTCAGAACAATGCAAGAACCTTTGGAATGGGTCCAACCAGATTGGAGCACCTAGTTGCGCCATGCGCTGTAATGTTATAACGTGACCGCTAAAGAGGAGGACGAATATCTGAGAAATATTAATATTCCAGAGGCGGAAGGGAATCACAAAGTTGAAGGCCCGCAAATAGACAACCTAGACATTACCGTGCCATTAAAGACAAAGCAAGTAAACATTGGTACTGAAGCATAACCAAAGTTTGCAAAGATTGGAGATTATTGGGATGACGCTACTGTGGATAAGGTTGCTAAGTTACTCCGCAAATATCAGGATCTTTTCCCTACCAAATTTTTGAATTTGAAGGGCATAGTTGGTGATTTGGGCGTTATGAAAATCACTTTGAAGCTAGAAGCGAACCTGTTAAACAGAGGTCGTATCACCTTAATCCTAAATACAAGGAAAAAGTTCGCTTAAAGTTGGATAAGGTGCTAGAAGCAGGCATCATAGAACCAGTTGAGGAATCTGATTGGGTGAGCCCGATGGTGGTTCAGAAGAAGAAGCAGAAGGGAGAAATAAGGAGTTGCGTAGATCTGAAGAAGCTTAATGATGCGTGTGTCCATGATCCATTCCCGACACCATTTAATGATGAAGTATTAGACAATGTTGAAGGACAGGAGGCCTACTCGTTCATGGATGGGTTCTCTGGATATCATCGTATTAAGATCACGCCTGAGGGTAGAAGAAAAACGACCTTCGTGATAGAATGGAGTTTTTTTCAATACACTGTAATTCTGTTTGGACACAAGAATGCACCTGCGATATTTTCGCAAGTAGTCATCGTAACATTCAAGGAGTTCATTCATAAGTTATTGGAAGTGTACTTTGATGACTGGACAATGTTCAAATTAGTCAAGCGCCATGTAGCAAGTTTGCGCTTGATGTTGGATATGTGTCGTAGATATCAGATCGCGTAGAAATTGAAGAAATGTATCTTCTTTGTTCCCTTTGGAATCTTGCTAGGTCACGTAGTGTGCAAGCAAGGGCTGATGGTGGACCTTGCCAAGGTTGCGGTGATAGTGAATCTAGAGGCCCCAATAAATGTTAAGTAGTTGCGCACGATGTTAGGACATATGGGATATGACAGAAAATTTATCAAATCATATGCTCACATTACCGCGCCTATGGAGAAAAGACTAAAGAAGGATGCACCATTCTACTGGGACGAAGAATGTCAGTGCAACTTAGATGTTTTGAAAGAAAAGATGGTCATCACATCGATCTTGCTATTCCCAGATTGGAAGAAGGAATTTCATGTACATGTTGATGCCTCTTGCATTGTGTTGGGTGCAGTGTTAACGCAAGCTGGTGAAGGAGAAATGGACCACCCTATAGCCTTCACGAGTAGGAAATTATCGAAGGCCAAGAATAATTACTCAATGATTGAGCGTGAAGGATTGGCCATGGTGTACGCGCTGCAGAAATTCAGGAATTATCTGTTAGGAGGGACTTTCAATATGTACACAGATCATTTTGCCTTGAAATACCTAGTCAATAAGCCTGTGTTGGGGGCGAAGATTTGCATATGGTTGCTACTATTCCAGGAGTATGACTTTGAAGTCATTGTAAAGCCAGGAAGGTTGAACGCAAGACTTGACCATCTGTCGCGGATTTAAATAGGAGAAGAGACCAATAATCTAGAGGAAGGGTTTCCAGACACGTAGCTCTTTGTGGTGCAAGTAGTGGATAATCATTTTGCAGATATTATCCATTTTTTTACTACGGGGATGGCACCAGAAGGGTATACAAATCAACAAAAAAAGGAACTCATAGTGCGCATGACAAACTTTTCAATTATTGCAGGACATCTATATAAGATGGGTGCAGATGAAACATTGTGAAGATATGTGCCAGATTTTGAGAGAAATAGCATTCTTGCTTAAGCTAATGGAGGGGTTGCGGGAGGACATTATGCAGGAAAGGTGACTGCGCAGAAAATTTTGCATGCAGGTCTATGGCGGTTGACACTGCACAAGGATTCCAAAGCGTATTGTAAGGCATGCAATGCATGTCAGAGAACTGGCAGACCATCGTGAAGGGAAGAATTTCCATTAAAACCTCAAGTATTGTTGCAGCCATTTGAAAAAGGGGCAATTTATTTTGTTGGGCCAATTCATCCCCCAGGGAGGAAAACTAGTTTGTGCTATATCATCACCGTGATGAAATATCTCACCAGATGGGTGGAAGCACAGCTAGTTAAATATTGTACAGGGGCCACAACAACAAATTTTTTGTTTGAGTATGTCTTAACTAGATTTAGCTGCTCGAAAGTGTTGATGAGCGACAAAGGTACGTATTTTATGAATGAAACAATCAGCGCGTTAACAGAGGAATTCCAGGTCTACCATCAGAAGAGTACACCATATCACCCACAGGCTAATGGAACTATTGAGGCCTTAAACAAGATTTTGGACAATGCGCTGACGAAGATCTGCAATGCACAGCGAAATGATTGGGATGTGCGTGTACCTGCAGTACTATGAGCCTATAGGACTACTTGCAAGAAGCTGTCAGGACAAACATCATTCAAGTTGGTCTATGGTGTAGAAGTTGTAATGCTAATGGAGTATATTGTGCCTAGTCTGCACATAGCAGCTCTCACAGGGATGGAAGATCACAAAGCCATGGAGGAACGACTCGCGCAACTGATGGAACTTGAAGAGGACTGATTACTGGAAGGATTCCATCAACAAGTACATAAGGAACATGAAAAATCATGGCACAATCACCACATCAAGCTTCACATGTTCAATGTAAATGATCGTGTCTTGTTATATGATAGTAAGTTCACCAATTTTCCGGGGAAATTTCAAATGCATTGGCTAGGGCCATATATTATCAAAGAAATTACAGATAGAGGCACAGTTCAACTCGTGAAGCTGAATGGAGAACCTTTTCCAAGAAGAGTGAATGGGAGCCATTTGAAGCTGTATACAAGGGATCCTACGCAATGACTATATGGCAGTAGGATAGTCTTATTGCTCCACATAGTTGAAAGGGAGCGTGGGACTCTAAACTACACTACTAGGGTCGGAGGACTATGCAGCAGGCGGGTTGTGTGGAAAATAGTGAAGTTGCAACATATGACGCTGTGCGTAGGAAGCTACACTATGAAGGAAGGTGTCACGCAGTGCAACAGAAAAGTGACCCTGGAGTCGCTGTTCATGATTTGACAGCCAGAAGGCGGTTAAGAGGAGTGGATGGCAGCATTTAAGGCCAAAATATTTGAATATCTACCACCAAAACAACATTAATTGTCAAAATTTGTGGAGAACAGTCAGATTTGAATTAAAAAACCCCTATAAATTACGCATGTCAGTCCAACAAAGAACACTTTGCGCCCTTAGAGTTTTTGCTGAAATTTGTTGTTTGCCACTTATGAGCCAAGCCTTTTGGGAGGAATTCTTCGCCCACATAGACGTTTCTCTGGAAGCCCGTGAGTTTTTTATGGAAATGATGACTGCCATCAACCCCACCAAAGCCTTGAGTTCGGAACTAGCCGTATCTGATGCTCCAGGACCTAAAGCATCCAGTGTCGAAGCTACGCCTGCGGTGCCCATGACGTCGAGGCCACCAAGGCCAAAATAGTCCATGGAGAAAGACAAACAACCTGCAACCAAGGAAAAGCAAAAAAATCTGGTGCAAATACACACTTCCCTAAGGAAGCATACCATGATACCAGCCCAGAAGAAAGATAAGCCACCAGCAAAAGATAAGTAAAAGGTTGTAGACCTGGAGGCAGAAGAAGGCCAGGGAATGAAGGATGTTGACACTGAAGGCACATAACCTATAATGAAGCTCCCTGGGTATATCCCTCCGAGAAAGGGAAAGGCAAAGATTACTAAAGACCAAGACCTAGAGAAATTCACCATATCCATGCCCTTGCTACCTGAGTAGGTGCCCTTTGAACGTTTGCGGCTCGTGCGAGTCCCACTATTGAAGATGGAGGATTGGGACCTCATGGATCACGCTAAGTTCCCACACTTAGCAACAGACAAATACATGAAGAGAGTGTATTATGAATAAACAGGTGTTACAACACTGGAAATGGAGGAATGGGTCTGCGATGTTCAGCAATCAGGATTGATCAACTTGCTATGGGTGCCACATTACCACCGCACCCCGATTAACACAATTTTCATGCGTCAACTACTCACTTTGGTGCATGATGGGTGTTTATGGCTAGGAGGGCCTATACCCATCACAGATAAGCTCATTCATAGGATTACACACCTTCCATATGAAGGTTTGAACCTGACCAAAGAGTTTGGCAAAAAGACGGGGGAGAAGGAGCTTGCAGAGTGAATGAAGGAAGATTACGAACTCACGCAGGTACTCAATTTTATCTATCTCAAACCCCACAGTTCAGTTGGCCACACAGATATTTGTAGGTAAAGTGATGATAAATGTCACGCAGATGAATTTCTGGTGCCTGTAGTGTCCTTGGTTGCACAATGCACGAAGGGCGTGCAAGTCAACTAGTCCAGGTATCTCTTTCAGGAGTTCCTGGAAAATTGCTGCGAGGTCTAGGATGAAACCAAGTCATTTCATTATGCTTGGTTACTGCTGTCTATTGTGTTGGTTGCATGGGAACCGTCGGAGGATGACCAGTTTCCTCCACTTGAAGAAGGATTGCCAGAGGCAACGCAATTTACCTCCTTATGGGCTACCAAGGACCCTGCGCGGATCACAGAGACAAAACTATTTTGGGTCTTGATGGAATCAAGTCTCCACATGGAAATTAACCAGCGTCCAAGGTTGTCCCAAACCTTGTACACATAGTTTTCAGCCTACGCCACATTCAAGGCTAACTTTCACAAGGTTTATATCTAGGTGCAAAAGGATCCAACATAGAAGTGGCATGACTTGCCATATTGGGTGACGAGGACCGATGTGCAGGAGGTAGTCGAACGATGGCCTACTGAGTGGTGTACCCCTTTAGATCTAGCTGCTACGTCAAGAATGGGTGTGGAGAGTGTTGCCACAAAGAAAAGGAAGGAGGAATCTAAGTAGGTTACGTAGAAAAAGAAGGATGCTGCAGAAAAGGCTCGGGTTGAGAAGGAACGCATTGCCAAGGAGAAGGTAGAACAGGAGCAACGCATGACCTAGAAAGGTGACAAGTCACCTTCGCCAGAAAAAGAAATAGAAGAGCTTATAGGACAAGATGGCAGAGGTGAAGAAGGGCAACACACCCCCTTCATTTTGAAGAGGCATGAATTGGAACAACAAGGTGGATCGTGGAAAAAGCAGAAAGCTTAGAAAACACAGGTTGATCCCATGGTGCTCACAAAAAGCGATCTGGATGATATTGGTGATAAAGTCAAGGACGCTGCCACAGAAGTGTTACAGTAGCTAGAAAAATAGTACATGCAAACATTGGGAGGAGTTCAGAAGGATCTCCAAGAGTTTCAGCTCCAGGAAACCAAGATCCAAGCAAATGTCAGGAAAGTGAGTGGTGCAAAAGGTAGTTTGGCACAGGGTCAAAGTATCGGCACGAAGATGGTTTTGTGGCCACAGGATGTGTGAGTCTTCCCCTTACCTGCAGGTTCACTTCACGCCGACACTACCAAACAACATGCCCTCCTTGACAAAGTCCCAAATATGGGCCTGAAACTTGCCTCAATATCACTAGACTCATTGCATGCATTACTATAGGGAGTCGTGGAAGAGCTTCACATTAGGGAACAACGAGCACTCAGTTCCGTCAGTGAAATAAAAGTCAATAATCAGCAATTGTTCACTGAAAAGACGCAGGTTCTACAAGAGAAGGAGACGCTCCAGGTGCACAGTTCATGGCTGGAGTCAACAGTCGCAAAGGCATGCAGGACGATGCCCAAGCTTCATATCCCCAAGGACACATAGCCAGAGTGAAGATTAGAAAATTAGTTGTTGGTGTGCACAAAGCCAAAGCTAAGGTTAACCGATTTCAATTTGAACTCAACATGAAGATCACTGAGATGCAATTGAAGTTGCAGCCCACGAATCCGTTGGAGGTCCAGGAGTAGTGCTGAGCCGCAATCAAGGAAAGCATGGCCACTATGGATGCCATAGTTACAGATTGCACAACGTTATTCGAGCAAGCCATGGAGTTGGTCACAAACTTGCAGGAGGATCCAAACCTACAGAAACTGAATACCGAGATCAGGGAGTTGCAACGGTAGTATGACAAAGTTAGGGTAATGACATGCTCCATCACACCAACGCAACACCTTGCAAAATTATAGGAGGGGAAGCAGCTCCTCACGCAAGTAGAGGCGACACAGAAGAAGGAGGCCTTGCTTAAGTCTAGGTTGTAGCCTTGGTTAGAGGAGGCTTATCAGGTTACGATTACTTTTTAGGATAAGCTAAAGGGCTTGCAACAAACACAATAAACAATGAGGATGGCTGCAGAAGGACCAGCTACAGAGAAGTTAGTTGAGGAGGTCAAGCAAGCAACTACTCAGAGCACTGCAAAAGTTACTGTGATCTAGGTCAAGCTGCGGGATATTCACAACAAGATTGCAACGCCAGTTGAGTGACTCGAGGGCGAGTCACGATCTTTGTGTTGGGGGCATGTTGGGATGGGGTCCCCTGGGTCAATTTTTGGGTTAAAATAACCCAAGTTTTGATGAATTTTTTGTAAGTAATGTAAAGTCTCCGTGATTTGTGGATTTCGAGTGTGTAGATGATTAGGAGTCAAAGGGGTTTTAGCCCCTTTTTTATGTAAAGTTTTAGTTGGTTTTGAGATCCACTCATGGTCCGCAGATCATGGGATCGTATGTAAAAGGATATAAATATGTGTGTCTTAGAGAGTCTAAGGCATAATCTGGGATGTAATGGGTCAGTAAGAGGAAAGTAATAGTGCAGAGAAGTGGGTCAGATAGGAGAAAAAGGCTCTAAAGCTGAGTGCACAGAGGCCTAAGTAGAGTCTGCAGTTGAGTGTGCAGGTTAGTTTTGAGTTTGTAAACTTAAACTGAAGATCAATAAAGAAGATTGCCAAAGAAATACTATGTATATCTGTTTATCTCTTTTTACTTTTGTTTATGATATATGTTGTGGATGAATAACGTGTTTATGAAATATCAATCTAATGATGCACGAATCTCTTGAATAACTCTTAATAGATGTACACAATGCATGTTAAGTACTTTCGCGAAGATTGTGATGAACTCTATTATGTTTACTAAATAACTTAAGTAGATATGCACGAACACTAATCTAAGGTTGATCACTAATTCACATAAGTGGATAAATCAACTGTTAAGGGTCTGCAAAGGCTAATTGTAGACCTTTGTGAAGGTTTGAAGGCTGTTTTAACAGAGTTACAGTACCAAGACATAAGGGCTTATCGATTTGTGCGAAGGCAAATCTGAAGCGATAAAAGACATCACATTCGTCTTTGGATGCAGAAACTTGGTTCTTGCATCCCCCCATACTGATTCAGGTGAGTCTGCAGCTTGCGCTATGCGGGTCATTTCCGAAAGAGCCAATAGTGTAGGGATTTGTTGGTTGGCACAACTAACTTTGAACCTGGGTCAGGACCCCCTAAGCCAACATTTACATATAACTCCCCCACCATTTTTTCATAATTTGGAACATCTCAGATGGCTTGGAGTAGTGTAACATGATGCCTCCCATATTTAATCAATTTTACAAGCCCTCTGGGTAAATGTGAAGCAGAGTGCCACTATGACATGATCCGACCTCCTACTTCTAGTTAAGGAAGAGGGGCCTACAACTGAGACATATTTGCCACAAATTGACATCCTACAAGGAATACATATCACCCAGGAGCCGAAGAAACACCTCAGGTGGTCAATCCTTGTGTTAGAGCCTTATTTGACTTACCTAGAGCCCCAAATGCATGCATGACAAGGCCAGGGTGCGGTTATAGGCCTCCAACCGCATGCACAACACTACCTTAATGCAATTGTAGCCCAAAATCTCGAGTTCAGAGGGCACGGTCCTGAGATCTGAGCCACCTTTCCAGGTCAGCCTCCAGACCACTGCCCATAACTTCCTGTAACTTCTCATAATGATAAATTACATAACAAATGTAAACATACAAACTTGAGACATAAACTTGACCTAGACTAACCAGAACATAGTAGGAATTTCGTCAAACACATGGTAAACATGTAAGCTACAAGTCATGAATGTATATTTGACTTTAAATATCTATTATTTAGCTGTGAATCACCAAAAAGGTTTAGTTCCCTATCAATTAGCCACAACAACACTTGTTATTCCATGCATTCATCAACCATTCATCAACTTATCAAACATCACAAGAGCCATAGCTAGAACATATCTTAAATCATGCTTATAACCAACATTCAACCAATATATTAACTGTGATAGAATAACCATAAAAGCCACATAATAACAAGTATAAATGCTCATAGAGTATAATAGAGAAATAAATATTATTAACTTATGCAAAATCCAACCAAGTTAGGGACTTCCACATACACCCGACCATTGATTGAGTTGAGCCAAATATTTCTTTCAACCAATCACCCCTGTTCCATATTCCAAGCATGAATGTGGGACATCATGGGATAAACTAAGACATCAAAAACCAAGGGAATCCAGAGGTTAAACAGCCTCCACCCTCAAACTACCACGACCTTTCCAAAATTGATCAAGAGATCACAAAACCAAAACATGCTTAGATGCCCCAGAATTCCTTCACCATATCATGAGGAATTTTCTTGTCTCCACCCACCTATCGAGGGCTTCCGTGAGAAAACCATATCCACCCCCAATCCTTGGGAATTTTCCCGAGACACCTCACCAGGTTATAAAATATTATGACAATCCAAAGCTCAACCAAGAAATGAATCCCATCACACCATGGTTATCCCGGAAATGGCAAGGCAAGGATGAAACCACTATCAAACCTGACAAAACCCATGCAATTGACAACACAGGAACAAAATAAACAAATGCATGTACCATGCATTCACACCTCAAATAGGAAATCCCACATGAAACCTTCTCCTTGCTTTCATTTCTCGTCCTTTACCTTCTTTCTCCAATCCAAGTGAATTCCCAAGTGCTCCAAGAATGCTCAAAGATTCCTCTAAATGTGAAAAAGTGTGAGAGATCAAAGCTAAAATAAATAAAAGGTTGTGAGTTGTGCTTCATAAGCCTTTTTATCATTGAGGCCTCTATTTTTTTCATTTCCCTTCATTTTTCCTCTAATTTACCTCTCATGCAAATCTGTGTCTCTTAGAAAAATCGAAAGGTAGAAATATTTTCTTATGTTGATAATTAATTGTGATATTCTTGTAGTCTTATTATCTTCTCTTTATGCTCTTCTTTTATCTTTGTTTCATCAAGAAATCATCAAATCAAAACATGAATATCAACAACACCAGACGTAGGCACTCAACTAGGGCTAAAACCATCTATAAGAGAAAAGCCAGTCAAACTCTTCCACTAGGAAATCAAATTGAGATAGACCAAGATCTTAGACATGAATGAAGGACCTTCCTCTTCCACCAAGTCAACCTTCCAATATGATTCAAAAAACTTCAATGGTCTCTTCTTGTTCAACAACTTTAGCCCAACAACAATCCAAAACTTCGACCCCCAACAACTTCAGAATTTCGACCTAGGTACAGTACTACAGTTTCGACCCTTCCAACAACCCAGTAACTTTGCATGTGTGAGACAAAGAGATAAAATTAGACTTCTTATGCTTAACAAATACTTCCTTCTCCTTCTCTAAGGTTTCCTTCATCTTCCTTGAATTTCACACCCCTTTTCTGCCTCCAGCAATTACAGATCAAACTTATTGTGGATGTTCTCCAAATTAGTCAAGTTGTTGCCCTTTTATAGTGGTTGTGTGAGGTTGAATTCCCTTGATGAGGCTGAATTTTACTTCTTTGAGGCCAACTTGGTGGAGGAGGCCTAAGTGACTTATTTTATACAAAAATAAATTTATTTCTTGACTCAAGAAGCCCAAGAAGGGTCTATTACTCAATGACAAGAAAAAGAACTCTTGGCATATATCCTAGACTCCTACAATGGAGGCTTTGACCTATTAACCATTGAACCAAGTATGAAACCCTGCAAAGTTTAGTCACCTTGCTCCCCAATTGTCCATTTAGGCCTTGATTTTGTCTATTATACCATTCCATGAATGGGAAGAGGATTTTTTTTTAAATTGAACTCCCAGATATTTGAATTCCTTCCAGTTTGTTGTGACTTTACAATCCAAAGATTCTTCAATTTTCTTTTAGTGGTGCAAATTGATGTTCTCGACATAAATTCTTGATTTAGTTTCATTCAACAAACCTCTCAAGGATTCTAGAAACAAATCCAAGACTTTTCTATACCATTTTGCAAACAGGGTTGATGCACCCCCCAACATAGTCATGTCATCCATAAATTTACTGTGATTTATAATTCTAATGCTCTTTGAGAATCAAATCCTTGACATCCTACCTATACTTTGTTTCTACTCCAGTATTGTGCTAAGCAATTCTGCGATTATGATATAAAGGAAAGGTGAAGGGGGGCAACCTTGCCGAAGCCCTATGGATGCCTTAAAATACTTGGAGCCCTTGCCATTAACTAATGGAGAAATCCAAGGTGAATTGATCCAAATTTCCACCCATTGAATATATTTCACATGGAAACCCATCTTTCTCATAACTTTGAACAAGAAAATGTGCTTGACCCAATCGAATGCATTGGCCATGCCTAGATTTATAATCATCCCCTTATCCCCTATTTTACAACTAGAGTTTACTGCATCTTGGATCATAATGATATTATAAAAAATATTCCTACCAGGGACAAATCTTCCTTGGTTCTCTGAAATAATGCAAGGGAGATCATTTTTAAGCCTATATGCCAAAATTTTGGTGATTATTTTTTACGAGACATTACACAAACAAATAGGCTGAAATTCGTTGAAGGAAGATGGATTCCGCTCCTTGGGAATTATTGCTAAGGACAAGTTGATTCCTCCTCCTATACACATTTGCTTTAATGAATCCCCAATCATTCTAATTACATCCTTATTGATTAAGTCCCAAAACTTTTGATAGAAAAGGGTTGGAAAACCATCTGAACCTGAAGCCTTGTCCAGGTGGAAGGAGAAAATGACTTAACATATTTCCTTTGTTGTTGGGGGGCTAATGAGTTGAGCATTCATATCTTCTGAAACCATATTTGTTATATGTTCTAACATGAAATTTTTCACTTCAATCGATCCATTTTCATTATTTTGATATAAGGAGCTAAAGTGGTCATACACAACCTCCTAGATATTTTGAAAATTGTGCAACCTTTGCCCCTGAATCTAGATCTTAGAGATGTTGTTCCTCCTTTCTTTTTTTTGGCTTGGTTATGAAATAATTTGGTATTCCTGTCACCTACCTAAAGTTAATAAATCATTTATTTAATCCTCCATAATTCCTCATCCTGGTGAATTCAATTGCATCCCTTGAGAAAGAAGATCGCGCGTAACCTCCCCCGATTCCACCCTAGATTGAACTTGAGCTAATTTGAATTTTGGAGAGGAAGAGCATTGTTCTAAATTTGATTTCCCTTTCTTAATCCATTGCTTAATATCCTTTTTAAATCACTTAATATTGGTTTCCTAGATAGCAATGGGGCTTCCCTCCACCCATTGACTCCAAGACTTACAAGTCACCTCAGAGAAATCAGGGGATTGCAACTAGAGGGCAGAGAACCAAAATGGGATGGGACCATAATTCAAAGGACGCCTTAGGGAAATCTTAATATGTATATGGTCATAGCCATTCTAGGGGAGGATGGAGGAACGAGGACAAGCTAGCAGAAAAAAAGGAGTCAAAGACTAAAAAACTGTCTAGTTTAGCTGCGACACGCCCTGAACCAGATCTTCGATTATTCCATGTATAGCTTAATTCCTGAGGCTTTACGTCAGGAAGATGCATTGAGTTTATTTAGTCCTCCATTGATTCCTGGAAGGGGTCCCAAACTATTCACCCTCCCCTTTTTTCTTTTTGGTTTAAAGTAGTGTTAAAGTCCCCCCAAAAAATACAATTTTTCCCAAATTCTAAATCTTTAATATCCAGGAGAGATTGCCAGCAAGATTTCTTGTCACGAAAAATGAATTGGCATGTATATATTTACTATTGTGCATACCTAATTTAAGGTTGGATAATGGAACACTGTGGCGATCCAATTCTTTGTTTTATGCCATTTTATCAACTTCAGATGATTTGGGTCCCAAAATGTGTAGATATCCCATGATGCACCTTTGGAGCTCTCTGAGACCTGGAAAATTGTGTTCCAAATTTTCTTATGGATGGATGAGAAATCTGCCTAATCCACTTTAGTTTCATAGAGTAGGGCCACCATTGGTTTCTCTTTGACAATGAGAGATTTTGCCTCACTTATCCTTTTCCTAGAACAAAACCCTCTACAGTTCCATGAAATAATATTAATCAATTACTTCTTGGAGAGGTACCCCCTTTTAGGGGCCAACACTGGCCCCTTTTTCCCCTCCTTGTTCCCATGCTCCGTGATCTGCTGAGGGATAGTGTTTTAATGCCCTAAATCTTTTTCTTTCTCTGTTTTCTGTTTTCTAATTTCTCTATTGGATCTTCTGCCCAATCTTCGAATCATCCTCTCATTTTTTATGACTTTTTCTACTGCTGATTTTCCATCCATAGAGCTCATTTTCGGAATCTAGCCAGTGACTTATTTTGAGGAATGGTACCCCTCCTCCTCTTCTTCATACGAATCTTTGGAGGGCTCAGAGGGATATTCACGGGAAGGCCGCTCTTCGTTAGTGGGGTTCTTCTGTTGTTGGTTCTCTTCCTCTCACTCTGTTTGGGAGGGATCTTCTTCCTTATAGAGACGAAAACACCTCATGCTTATTCTCAGAACTTTTATGACCTCCTAAGTCGCTCGAAATTGCTTTCTTTCCTTGAAATACTTTATTCTCCCCTAAAGTATTAGCTTGTTGGGATTGCTTCCCTTGGTTTGCAGGGGGTTGCCTAGTTGGACCCTTGCATTTCCTAGGATGTGTCCACTAATCCCCTTGATCTCCTTGATTATCTTGTGGTTCAAAGGATTTGGAACAACTACATGCGAAGTGACCATATTCATGGAAAACTATGCATTTAAATGCATTTAAATGTGAGTTTGTCATAGTCCACCTCCTAGATGTGAGTCCAATCATCCATACAAATATTGATTTCCATGGGGAGACTCTTTTCCAAATCAACCTCCACACATATTTGCACACAAAAAAGTAACCCCTCGTTAGGCTCGGTGCAGTTGATGTACTTTCCCAGCGAGTTACCAATCAATCTGAAAGTAGCGTCATTCTAACAATGAAGAGGAAGGTATGACAACTTCACCCATACTAGAATAGCTGTGGGGATATTAGGGTTCCATCTATCCAGATACAAACAACAGGGGCCCATAAAATGCAGGCCACTTCTGAATATCAGATCCCTATCTTCCTTTAACTCAAAATAAAAAGTGAAGAAGCCCTTCCCTACAAAGGAAGAGTACACCTCCCCTTTCATCTTTGGCCTCTAATTCTGGTCGATCCAGGATCGAACCAACTTGGGAGAGGGCCATAATCCTATAAACTGACCAATCAACCCTCAATCTACGAGCTGCAAGGCCCTAGCTCTTGCCAGAGGAGTAGAAATAACAATTTTTGGGATCCCATTGATCTTCTTGACAAACTTCGAGGCCTAAGATTTTTGAAATTTCGAGCCATTTGCGACTAGGTTGTTAAAGGCCATGAATTCGCTGGGAAACTCCATATGTGTAGGATCTACCATATCGACTACCCGAGCGATAGAAAAACCCTTTTGCTCAGGGATCTAAATCATCATAAAATACCACCATACCCGATCTACCACTCAAATGCAAGATGCCAGAAAGAGATCTGATAGAAAACACCCTGAACTCTGAAGCACCACTGTAGGTTTTCCACAAAGCATCAACATTTGACGATATGAGATATATGCATTTTGAAGGCATTATATACAATGCTATAATTAAAAAATAACCTTCTAGCTACCCATAAATAAAGTAGTTGGAAATGAAAAACCATGTATCAAATGTAATTACGATATTGTAACATCATTGAATTGCCTATGCACTCCATTAAATGTGTCAATTTAGGCAAAAGATATTTCACTAAACTAACTGAAAATGTAGTAGTTTCAGTCTATATGGCTATTGTGCTCTTAAGTTGGGCCACCTATCTGCATCGTCATCGCACACAATACGAAAGCCCCTCACATGTGGCGATTGTGAACATGGTTGAAGTTTCCAAAGTCCAGGGATTCATAAAATTTAAGCCAGTTGTTAAAGTCTTGTGCTTTACTCATTTATCGTTAGGACACATTCAATAGAAAAGAGTAGCTAGATAAGTTGTCAAACTCCCATGCTTTACTTATTTATGATTAAGGCATCCAACAACATAGTAATCAAATTAAAATTTGTAGCCCTATATATTTATATTTAGAGAGATATATTTGTTATATATATCTTACCTAGGTGATATATACAAACTGTTGATGTTGCCTTTGTGAATTTGAGGACGTTTCAAAATTCTAATGTCAGATTTTTTTCATAATTCAAGTTTAGTAGGTTTTGTTTTTTTAAATAATGACGAGTTGTTTGATATTGTTACAGAAATTCAAGTAATGACCTTGATTAAATTGGACTGTCGGAACCATTGGCTTATCTCCCACAATCATTTTTACCTTATTTCATTTGCTCATTCACATTCAACCAATAACTTTTGTAGTGTTTTCGAAGTTGCTGGTATCGATATGGACAACGACGTAACAATATGAAAGTTTTTTCTAAATTCAGGCTTCTGTGATCCATAATGAATTAAGAAAAGTCTTTCGAAATGTATCGGCCAAAAATTTCTCTTATGTGATTTCTACCGAAAGAATTTTTAGTATGGAAGCTAGCCGACCACCCTAAAATCTCAAAAGGAAAACTAGTATCGGTGGTAGTACTAGACAAATGGGGTGAGAAATTATCAGACCAATACAATGCAATTCACCTTGCAACGAATCCCACCATGGATTTTCTCAAGAAGATGAGTTAAACATGGTCTTGCTATGCTTTTTACCAGTAGAACAAACCCATATGTACCTCTAGAGATGCATGCATTATATTTATATAGACACTTGTTTCCTTGAGCTTCACTACTTCAAAATGCATTATCTCATAGAGGTTAACATGGGTTTATATGAGATATTCAATTCTCCCAATGTATTGATTATAATAAAACACCTTATACTTACAAGCACAAAGTGTTGATAGACCTCTCATCCCCACCCAACCTATAACGAAATTTTGTTTCTCTTGGTCAAATAAAAAAAGTGGAGATTGTTTAGCAGAAACATTCTAGTGGGTAGTTTATATTACATGGGAAATAGATAAATGGAGGCTAATAAAAGCTTTGTGGTCATGCAGTGGGACTTTCGACAAAGGATGATATGTGTAACAATGAATTGGGCCACAATGCTCTTGGCGTTGGAACGATATATGCACAAGGGTAAGAGGTTTGGGTTTTATTAAATTAAATTGCGTTCTTATGAATTTGGTCAGAAAATATTGTAGATCAAAGCAAATTCCTCTATATTTGTGCAACACCACCTAATTTTGATCATTTTTATTACGGATTTCCAAAGTCTACAAACAAATTAAAAGAAACGGATTTGACATTATAAATCTGTGTTAGTGGCTCGGTCCTCCTAATTTGTATTCCTTGTATCAAAATCATGTTTTATTTTTGCAATCTATAACTGGGACTAGTTCAAGATGTCGCCTACTTAACCCAAAGTATTGAAATTTATTACCTAATTGGCGATTCCTCACATCGAAACTTCCTTTGGGGAACAACCTTATAATAAGATTGAGAAAAATTTAAGATGGAAGGCCATTACAAACAATTATTGTCATTTATCAACATGCCCAAAAAGTCAGTCTATAGATACTCTAGTCTTAAAATATTTAATAGTTAAGACTTACCTAGAAAAACACTTAATAATTTTCAAGATTTTGTGTAAATGCAAACTCATAGAGGCAGGAGCATCAAAACAATCTTGAACTTTGTCCCTATCCAAAGCGAGGGCTGCTACATTAAAATCTGGAATTTCTACCATTTAAAGACTAGAAAAATTACTAGAGGATGTAGTGTTTGCTTGCCTGTGACCAAGGTTCATTTGCATCTCCTCCAACCATTGGTGCAAGCTCACTAATTTGTCCCTAGTCCTCTGGATGAGGGTCCTGTAATTGATGTACATAACTATATATTATGTTTCTATTGTTATTCCAATGATTTTTTTTGTCTTAAAAAAAAGAAGCAAAGTTAGGGAAGATGATTTATTATCACTGCCGCAAGGAAGGGCATTACACATTCAATCAATGTGTTGACGTCAAATTAAAATCAATTTGACTAAATATTAAATGATGATTTCCAATGTTAACGTTATATGAAAAAAATAATTTATTATTTTTATTCTATTTTTTTAAAATGTGATTGGTTAATCAAGTTAGATTCTTATTATGTAATGATTCTTTGGCCGTCATCGTACATTTTCTTGGTTAGTTAGTGCATAAATGCCTACGTATTGAAAGAAGACACCTTAAGGAACAAGAGAGAATATTATGCATGTGACTGAGCTTTGAAATTTAGCCATTGGCTACATAGTACTCCAACATAGTAATCAGACAATAAATATTTATATCAACTATCAATGGGCAAATCAAACAATATATGTGTGCATGCTTGTGGGGAGGATGACAATATATATCTAGTTATTTATTTTTTCTTTCAGTACAATTTTAAAAAAATGCTTTGTAATTTATTTTGACACCTCACTGCTTTAATATTTGTTTTTACTATATGGTTTTATTAATAAAAATATACATGACAATAGAAACGCCTTATTCCTATATTATATTGTTTTATTTTTAATTTAGATTACATTTAGAAATGCATATGATACTTCAAAATTTAGATTGTTTTTAACTATTTTAATTAATAATTTAGATAATCAATTTAATATAGAATAAATAACAACATAAATTTTTTTACAATATTCATTTAAATTAATTTATTTGGATAAACAATTTAGATTTCTTTCTAAATATAGTCCAATTATTTTTATGTTTTTTTATATAAAAAATATTGATGTTTTATTTTGAAATAAATATTTAGGAACATTATTTTATAACTTTAAATATTTTGACACGTGTTAGACTCTCACTAGTTGAGTACATACAACAAAAATAAACAAGAGAAAATTGCTATCAATTAAAATTAACAATTGATAAAATTATGCAATGTTACTAAATGAGGATCAAAATTATTAAACAAATGCTACATAGTAATTAAGTTATATAACTATAATTATTAATCAACTTATCACAACTTGTTCTCCATTTCCAATCACGATAATCATGCAATAAAAAATACATACTACACAGGTGAACCCACTGTTATAAAAAATACACATTACACAGCATATTTCTTTAATATATATTAATAATATACATTGATTTTTATTAAAATGAATAGCGTTAATATACCAAATAACTTTCCCACTATTAAATCATTTTTAAAACATAGTATCATTAAATACAAGTATTTTGTTTTTTGTTTTTGTGATAGTGAAAAAATAGAAAATAAAAACATAGATCATCCCTGCATCAAAATATTGACTTAATGTGTTGTTCGTTCAAATTTCTTGCTCTTGGAAAGTTAGGAAAAGTGCAAGGAAAATGCAGAGAAGTATTTGATAAGATGGTTTCTTTCCAAGTCGGAAATCTCCGATGTCAAGGCCAATCAGAACGTAAATAAATAAAATTAAAAATTAAAAAAATAATTTTTTTTTAAATAATATCAATTTTATATTTTGTTTATTAATTTTTTATCAATAATATTAATGTAAGGATCAACACATAATCAAATGCATTACATTTTGTTAGGAACAATAATAATAATACTAAATCAATTCATACTCAATAATAAATATCCTTGTTATCCAAAGACCTGAGGGTTAGCTCAGTTGGTTGAGTTCTTGCTGCTAAGTACCTTGCCATTGGGGAGGTCACAGGGTCAAATCTCCTTGACACCCTTGGGATTAGGCGCTCTGCTTTGCCGTCATAGGGTCAAATCTCCTTGACACCCTTGGGATTAGGCGGTCTGCTTATTTGACTAGTGGGCAAATCCCTTCAATTGATCTACTCAAATTTTTCCCGTAGATGTAGCTATTGCATATCCGTGAACCACCTTTAAAAAAATCATTACTATCTATTAATAACGGAGTTGTCTATAATGCGACTTTTTGGAGATTCCGGTGACGGAATCCGGCGGAAGAAATTGAGGTTAAATCTTGATTTGTTGCAGTTAAAATGGTTTTTTAACTGCATATTTGGATTCAGCACCCTGGAAAACCCCTGAGACGCTTTGATTGTGCAAAAACTAGCTATCAAACTTGCGATTCCAATAAATTGCTACCAGATTTTGACTGGAAAAACCCACCAAAAAAACTTCCAAAAAATCGCATTATAAACAACTGCATTAATAACTAAATTATAATAAAACTCTTATTTTATTTCACCTACAAATCCGTTTCCTGTTCCCACTTAGCTTTCATTCATTGTACTTTGATGTGATACCTTCATCAACGATGACTTCACAATAAATACGCATTTATTTTGTTGTCACGTAAAATGTTTGAACTTGGTGGTGCTTCCCTCTTTTTATTAACTCCCACTCACACCTTTCATTTATTGAATGTGGCGTTTAATATCATTCGTAATTTCCGTGACAAAATGTTGACTGTACATCACTCATAAGCAGTAACGTAGCTCTTAGAAGGTTTAAGATTAATATTCGAGTCTTCAATTAGATTTGAATAACTAATTACGATTATAAGTAATTTGATTTATGTATTTTTTTAAATATAATATATTTATAGTAATATATTTTTAATGACATAATTTAATTAAGAGATAAAATAATTTTTGTTCAAATTGAATAATATGATTTTGAGTAAGATTGTGATTTTTTTGTTATTGAAAATGTATTTTTGAATGTATAAATAAATTCAATATTTTAAAAAACTTTCACTAGATTCAAATTTATATAATAAAAAATCTTTACTAAAACCTTTACTAAATTTGCAACAAAATTAATAATAAAAAAGGCGCTAAGAAAAGAGCCATTTCATGTGTTAGGTGGTGTGTATTTTAATTACATATTTACATGGATGAGTGGATGGATATCACAGTGTTTCATTTTTGAGTCCTTATTTTTCTGGATTGCATTCTAACCAATTCGGTCAGAAAAGAGCCATTTCATGTGTTAGGTGGTGTGTATTTTAATTACATATTTACATGGATGAGTGGATGGATATCACAATATTTCATTTTTGTGTCCTTATTTTCCTGGATTGCATTCTAACCAATCCCAATATTAGGGATTGTGTCAAAGTTTTTATTAGTAATAAATGTTTTGCCTCGTGCACAAAATCCAAAATATTTAGGTGACTAACTCACTAATGATAGCTAGTATTTCCTCTTTAATAGGTGTGATTCCAAGTGAAACATTCAATGGTTGTGTAAGAAAACAATTTGAAGGAACTTCATTTTATAGCGATTATATGATATATGCAATTTTTATTTACAAGTGAACCTAATGGTAAAGAACACGCGTTTCTTCTTAAGAGGTCATCGATTCAAAACCAAAGGGGGTAGAGTATGTATGCTTTCATAGACTTAGCAATCAAATCGCTGCGCGGGTCATTTGTCCCACAAACAAGGGGGTCTCATACACCAATTTGGTGCCTGGTTTGGTCGTGACCTTAAAATTGGTTAATAATAAAAATATATATCTTTTTGTTTCACATAGGGTTAAGAACAAGTAGCAAATGGAATGACAAAACAAAACATGTATTAGAATGGAAAATAAGATTATATCCATCCTTAATAATATAACTTATTTAAACATATAATTATAGTTTTTAATTTTTTTCTAATAATGATGTTTATTTATTATCAATATAAAATAGGTTTTTAGGGTTAGTTCAATTGGTTGAGTCTTCATTGTTAAAGTACTTTTTCTACTGAGAGGTCACATGTTCAATTCTCTTTACACCTCAATGTCAGGTTCTATCGACAAAAAGAGGTATTTTTGTGCTTATAATTGTATTTGGCATTGTCTACCGTTGAAGTAGTAATGTTTGAATCAAATTTTTGACAATGAAAATGGGAGTTGTCTATAATGCGACTTTTTGGAGATTCCGGTGACGGAATCCGGTGGAAGAAATTGAGGTTAAATCTTGATTTGTTGCAGTTAAAATGGTTTTTTAATTGCATATTTGGATTCAGCACCCTCGAAAACCCCTGGGACGCTTTCATTGTGCAGAAACTAGCTATCAAACTTGCGATTCCAATAAATTCCTGCCAGATTTCGACCGGAAAAACCCGCCGAAAAGGCTTTCAAAAAGTCGCGTTATAGACTATTTCATGAAAATGGATTCAACACTATCAAAAACCTTCGGGGAATCCAAAATCTTGAAGTTTGACAATTATAACTTGGATTTTATCAAAATCCTTGTCGGATTTTATCAAAATCCTGTCGGAATTTCCATGATTTTCAAGGAAAAAAAGAGTTTGACTAGACTATGACATTATATTTATTATAATAGAAATTTTACTATGTTATTGTAATCTATTGACAATTTAGATTTGAGTACTAAGATTTAATTTGGTAACTTTTGCTTAAGTTTGAAGAACTAATTATTATTATGATTAATTTGGTTATAATATATTTATTTAAGATAAGGTATTTTTTTTAGTTCTCTAAGCTTAATTTGAACATTATAGTAGATTTTAATTTTTTATCTCTTTTCTTTTTTCTAGCCAGACTTTGTGTAATTGTTCATAGGTAAAATATAATTTTTCATAAATAAATATTTATTTATTATAATTTTTATTTTTTTAATTATTCTACTATTTTATTTTTTGTTTTTGTTGGTTTTAACATTTTTATTGTTTAGGTATAAAAATGTTTAGATATTTTTTATTAAAAAAAGTTTGTTTTTAATATTTATAAGGTTTTAGTTTAGTCAATCTATAATTTAACTTTACTGAGATTTAATTTGGTAACTTTTGCTTAAGTTTGAAGAACTAATTATTAAAAGAAAGTTTGTTTTTAATATTTATAAGGTTTTAGTTCAGTCAATCTATAATTTAACTTTACTAAGATTTAATTTAGTAACTTTTGTTTAAGTTTGAAGAAGCACTTATTATTATGATTAATTTGGTTATAATATATTTATTTAAGATAAGGTATTTTTTTTCAGTTCTCTAAGCTTAATTTGAATATTATAGTAGATTTTAATTTTTTATCTCTTTTATTTTTTCTAGCCAGACTTTGTGTAGTTTTTCATAGATAAAATATTATTTTTCATAAATAAATATTTATTTATTATAATTTTTATTTTTTTAATTATTCTATTTTTTTTTTGTTTTTGGTTGGTTTTAACATTTTTATTGTTTAGGTATAAAAATGTTTAGATATTTTTTTATTAAAAAAAGTTTGTTTTTAATATTTATAAGGTTTTAGTTCAGACAATCTATAATTTAACTTTACTGAAATTTAATTTGGTAACTTTTGCTTAAGTTTGAAGAACTAATTATTAAAAGAAAGTTTGTTTTTAATATTTATAAGGTTTTAGTTCAGTCAATCTATAATTTAACTTTACTAAGATTTAATTGGGTAACTTTTGTTTAAGTTTGAAGAACCACTTATTATTATGATTAATTTGGTTATAATATATTTATTTAAGGTAAGGTATTTTTTTTAGTTCTCTAAGCTTAATTTGAATATTATAGTAGATTTTAATTTTTTATCTCTTTACTTTTTTCTAGCCAGACTTTGTGTAGTTTTTCATAGATAAAATATAATTTTTCATAAATAAATATTTATTTATTATAATTTTTATTTTTTTAATTATTCTATTTTTTTTGTTTTTGGTTGGTTTTAACATTTTTATTGTTTAGGTATAAAAATGTTTAGATATTTTTTTATTAAAGAAAGTTTGTTTTTAATATTTATAAGGTTTTAGTTCAGTCAATCTATAATTTAACTTTACTAAGATTTAATTTGGTAACTTTTGCTTAAGTTTGAAGAACCACTTATTATTATGATTAATTTGGTTATAATATATTTATTTAAGATAAGGTATTTTTTTTAGTTCTCTAAGCTTAATTTGAATATTATAGTAGATTTTAATTTTTTATCTCTTTTCTTTTTTCTAGCCAAACTTTGTGTAGTTGTTCATAGATAAAATATAATTTTTCATAAATAAATATTTATTTATTATAATTTTTATTTTTTAATTATTCTATTTTTTTTTGTTTTTGTTTTTGGTTGGTTTTAACATTTTTATTGTTTAGGTATAAAAATGTTTAGATATTTTTTTATTAAAAAAAGTTTGTTTTTAATATTTATAAGGTTTTAGTTCAGACAATCTATAATTTAACTTTACTGAAATTTAATTTGGTAACTTTTGCTTAAGTTTGAAGAACTCATTATTAAAAGAAAGTTTGTTTTTAATATTTATAAGGTTTTAGTTCAGTCAATCTATAATTTAACTTTACTAAGATTTAATTTGGTAACTTTTGTTTAATTTTGAAGAACTAATATGTTTACATAATTTTCATGTTTACATGTCCATTATTCACGCGGCTACGGGGGCCATCCCCACATGACCTACCCAGGCGGACTTCTCTAAGCTTAATTTGAATATTATAGTAGATTTTAATTTTTTATCTCTTTTCTTTTCTCTAACAGGACTTTGTGTAGTTGTTTATAGATAAAATATAATTTTTCATACATAAATATTTATTTATTATAATTTTTATTTTTTTAATTATTCTATTATTTTTTTTTTTTTTTTTTTTCATTTTAACATTTTTATTGTTTAGGTATAAAAATGTTTAGATATTTTTTATTTAAAAAATTTTGTTTTTAATATTTATAAGGTTTTAGTTCAGTCAATCTATAATTTAACTGTTTTATTGATATTTTAATCAAAATTGATTTACTAAATTACTTTTCTAGGAATTTAATTATTCTAATATTTATATCTAGTTAGTCCCATTTTTTTATAGTTTTATTAATATTTAAATATATTTTAAGAGTCATAAGTAGTTAGATAATTAAGTTGTCAATTCTTATTTTTGTCGGGATTATTTTATTATTTAGTATTTTTAACATTCATCTTTTTTCAGTCAATTTATAATTAATATATTTTATTATCTAGTCAAACTAGTCGTTATACTATAACGGTTGAAAAATTTAGCTCTTCTCGTCACTATTTAATCTTGTGCCAAGATCTGACTCTGCATCTTGTCTTGATGATGAACCACACTAGATGGTTTGAAACACGTCGACAATAAGCTCTTATGTGATTAATATCGAAAGATGTCCTAATTTTTATTTATTTCTTGTTATTTTAATTATGGATCTACATTTATTTATTTTTGGCTAACCCATAGGGTTTGCATCAGGAACCTCATGAGACATAACTCCTCATTATCAAGGTGGTCGTCGATCAAGCTACACCCTGTGGGCAAATTTTGGATATACATTTAATATGGTATGAAGATCACATTTCTTCATTTATATCAATTTTCTTTTATTTTTCCTTGATTGCAATTAAACTAACTACTCCACTAGAGATTGTTGGAGTTTTGATCACTAATAAAGGCTTTGCCTTGTTCAATGGAGCCATAAAACATAGTTTATTATTTTGATATACGGAATATAACACCTGCCTCCTTTCTTAGAAGATTCTCCATGCAACAAGATTAGTGGAAAGGGATTTTAATCCAAAGTCTTGATTGTATCAATGTCTTTGTTGCACCAAATGTTGTCTCATTCTAGAATCATTTCCACTAAGAAGATATCATGTTTCTTCTTTTATAGTTTATGAAAACCCTACCTATTAAGATAAGGGTGCCACATGATCTAGATTGAATCATTATATTGTTTTTCATCCATCTTGATGTCTTTAGGGTGGAAAAATGTAACCACCACACTTACCACGGTGAGTTGTTCACTGATAATCTAACTTCAATTACTTTTTCTTACTCCTTTAAATGCATGAAATTATGTAAGCACACTTAGGTAGAGGCATAAATATGTGTTACCATAGTCATCCTTCCATGACCAAATTGACTTTATAAGTTCATAAACTTAAGAGTGCAATGGGGTTGGGCATATATTACTTGTGCGATTACGATAACGCCATGTAAAGTTCTTAAATTTTGGCAGCGTTGTACAGTATATATATATATATATATAAAAGCATAGTTTTCACAATAAGTGATATACAATACTATTCCATACTCATGAGGTCATATGCCACCTCGACGGTTAACAATGCAGTAGGTCACATTGATACACACTTACCAATTATCTTCATAAGTCGAACCAGTACTTGGTCAGGGTACTTAAGATATGATTCCACAAGGTCATTCCTTCCTCGTTGATAGCTTCTGTCAGCTACTCCCACTCATCGTAGGCGAATAGGCAACCCATCGATGAAAACTCAATACTTATCGGCGACTTCCGTTGTCGACTCTAATCCACCAGTGACGAGGGATATGGTTGTCAGTAATTGGTGGTATTAGGAGCCGACCTGTTAGGACCTGCGATCCATGCAACGGGCAGGGTGACTCCACCGTGCAAAGGACGTGCGAAATATGAAATGAAACGAACCTTGGACGAGTTTATAAGGCGTTGGGCGAGTGATAAGGGGGCGGTCCCACGAGTTGGGCGGGCCGACCTATCTCATGGGCGAGAGTTCGCATTATGAACGAGTTGGCTAGGCGTTTGGTGTGGGTCGGCCGGGTGACACAACCTGCCACCCGCCCGTATATATTGGAGGGCGTTTGGAGGCAAACGACCATCATTCGATCAACACGAGTTCAAACAAGGAGTTTTGCAGTGCGTGGATGAGCTCGCACGACGGGCGGAACTCGGGTGTAAAACTCGTTCAAGGAAGTCGTTCGAGAAGTCGTTCGAGAAAGTTGTTCGAGAAGTCGTTCGAGAAAGTCGTTCGAGAAGTCGTTCGAGAAAGTCGTTCGAGAAGTCGTTCGAGAAAGTCGTTTGAGAAAGTCATTCGAGAAGTCGTTCGAGAAAGTCGTTCGAAAAGTCATTCAAGAAAGTCATTCAGGAAAGTCGTTCAGGAAACTCGAGCGAGGTCGTTCGGGCGAACCGGGCGAGGTCGTCGGGCGACCCGAGTGAGGTCGTTCGAGCGAACCGGGTGAAGTTGTGTGGCGACCTGGGTGAAGTTGTGTGGCGACTCGGGTGAACGAATTCAGGTGGACAAGTTGGGTGAATGGGTGAACGGGTGGATGTGCAGACGGGCGGGCGGGCGAGGGCGCACCGTGCACGCCGAAACGAAGAATCGTGTAGACGGGCGACATGGATAGGGTGCGCCGTGCACGGCGAAATGGTGGAAACCGTGAAGTGTTGAGGTTGTGAACGAAGATGTGACTCGTGCGGAGGCGCCCGTGTGTGGTGACTTGGTTACGACGAGGAGCGCCCAAGTTGGGCAAACAACACGATCGTGCAATGAGGTGAATGAAGGGTTGGTGAGTCGTGCGGAGGCGTCGATGAGCTAGGCAACCGAGTTTGCCGAAGTTGGAAAATTGGCTAAGTGTAAATTTGGGGTTTCCCAAGATTTAACTTGTACTTGTAAAAGAAGATTAGATATATTGATTCAGGCAGACTCATATTGCAGGGAGTTGCCCCTCCCTTTATACTGTTGTGCATTTCTCTTGTATAATGCTGTTTATGTGAATGTTATGGGATTTCACTTGTATAAAGGATAAAAATAATACTTCGTAACAAGAAATGAAAGTAAGTATGGATTGTTAGGCGTAGTCTACAATCGTAAGTATTGGTGAAAAGAAAACGATTGGTAGTGCTGCACCTCGCTATAAGTGGTTGAAAGACTACCGCAGTTGTAGGGGCATGACATGACCCTACTCGTCATCGGCCTACACAACAAGCATTATATGTAGTTGCATATTAGCCTAGCCCATTGGCTCCCTCATTAACCACTGTACTTAGACTCTTGATTGGTATGACCATAGATGGTTGGATTGGCTCACCCTTCAACGATATTAGTCTATCGACCATGTCGCATGGTTAGTTGGTTACCCATTTCCCCGACTTCGACCATCGACCACGACTACCCATTCCCAACTTCGAGGCATCAATTAACGTGCAACATGAGCATTGGTCTCAATGCTCGATACACGAAATGTAATTTTATAAATCATAGGCTATATAAGATATGTATATATATAACCCATATGGTGTGCCGAAACCATAACTTTATATATATATATATATATATATATATATATATATATATATATATATATAGATATATATATATATATATATATATATATAAGTTGAAATTAATGGAGAAAGTTTGTTTCACGGTTGTGTTTGTGCCTTAGTTTATAATTAGTTCATACTTTTTAGGAGATAGTTTTAATCTCCCTAAATTGAATGTAATCTTATTTATTTTGGATTTTATGGACAATGGAATAGAGCGGTACTGTTTGGGCAGTCGATAAGTGTAGCTCATCTCACCTGTGAGCTGCAAGTTTCATTTGCAAGTTTCATTCTACTTTGTCTTTCCATTTTTTATCTTGGTATCAGAGTGCAAAGAAGGAGCTCTATGTGAGTTGGGTCTATGGTGAGTTCAACCTTTGTGGCTGAGATCCCTAGTGGTTGAGATTGGGGAGAGGGTAAGCCTCATTTTCTAGTGAATGCATGTGTGTAGATCTTGTTTGCAAAGCTGTACAGTAGTGAATCCTAGTGTGGATTGGAGGAGGCTCCACCAGAGATCAGTGGAGCAGCGGATCAGCAGGAAAAGTCAATTTGAGGATTTTTTTTTTCTAGGCGAAAGTTGAAGGGTTGCTTTAGAGCGCAACAAAGGAGATTTTGCAGTTTTATTGAGGGAAAACTGCACAGGATTGCTCAGTTTTATTGAAGGAAATTGTGCAGAATTATGCAGGCAGTAAGAAGAAAAATAGAGCAGGTCAGGAAGACTCACAGAAAACTTCCTCTTGCACGTTGTCTCTGAGGTAAGACTGCACAGACGACTGTTATGAGAAATTTGTTGTTTTTTCAGTGAAACACTTGCCTGGATTAGTTGAATGGATCCATAGATCAGTTGTTGGATTAGTGGATCTGGTGTTGGATCCGTAGATCTGTTGCTAGATCACTAGATCTATTGATTGGATAAGTGGATAGGTTATTGGATTCGTGGATCTATTGATTAGATGAGTTACTGGTGGTGCTTAGGCGTTGTTGAAATTGTTGTATCACAATGAATAATCACATTGTAGAGACGTACCTTAATGAGAGAAATAAGCTCGATGGGTCAAATTACGCCAACTAGAAGTTCAAGTTGCAGACATTTCTCGAGGGTTCTAGTGCGTGGACAATTGTGAACAAAGATGAATCAAAAGCGATTGCAGTCGGAGGTGCCATAGCCGTATTAGTTCAAGATTGGGAAAAGAGGGAAAATAAAGTGAAGGTGTTGTTGAAGATGTTGGTAAAAGACAACATAATCCCTCATATCTGAGACTGCAAAACTTCTAATGAGATTTGGGTGACACTCAAGGATTTGTATGAAACGTAAAATATAATTCGCGTGTTGTTTCTGGAGAGTAAGATTCTCTCCATTAGAATGGAAGATAATGAATTTGTTGAGACAAGTTAGGCAACATAGGGGAGAAAGTATCCAACACAGATCTTGTCATGATTACCTTAAATGGCATGACAAGGGATTATCAAATGTTCATTACAGGTCTTGCAACAAGGGAGAAAGCTCCCACCTTTGAAGAGTTTACGGGGATTTTGATGCAATAAGAAGAGAGACGTAAGAATATGAAGCCTTAGAATGCAAATCTGGAATTGGTGGCAAAGAATAAGTTCTTCAAAGGAAAATCATGAGAAGGACATAAAAGCATTGGTCCCTTCCAGAAAAATCCATTTCAAGGTATGTCATCCACTAAAAATGGTTTAGGAATTAAGTGTTTTTACTGTGGAAAAACTAGTCAGATTGCTAAAGACTGTTATAAAAGGAATAATGATGAAAACATACATAGACATAAGAGGCATCCCTTGTATTTTGTTGGCGAAGATTTGAGTCATGATCTTAAATTATTTGTGTTTGATGTTGGTCTTTCTGTTGATAACGATGAGGCTGGAACTTGGTTTTTGGATTTTGGAACATGCACTCATATGACATGTAATAAACACTGGTATGAAAATTTTAAGGAGACCAACAACGGTGCTAACATCTACCTGGGAGATGAAAAAGCATATAGGATTAAAGGGTATGGAGATAATCTTGTGATATTGTCTAAATGTAATATCAGTCACATACAGAATGTCATGTATGTTCCTGGTATTAAAAATAATTTGATCTCTATATCCATGATTATAGATCAGAATTCAAAGCTAGAAATTTTGAAAACTTAATGTGTTGTAAAGGATTTTCTGGATCATCATAAGCCAGTTGCATTAGGAGTAATAGCTTGGAAGCCTATATAAGTTGAATGTTAAGAGCATGCCACATCAATATTAACTTCAACGACTATGACAACTGTTATGAAACCAACTCACAAAAAGATAGAAAAGAGAGATCCACGCCTTAGAATTCAACCTCTTCGAGGGGGCAACCTCCTTTACATTACATAAATGAACAATTCTTGGATGATACAAATGACGAAACCTCCTTTCTATATATAGGAGTCTAAGGAGTCACAATATAATCCAACCGACCTAACAATAATAATATAAAGCCACAAAAATAACAATAGAGGGATTCTATGGGGCACAGAAATAACAATATGGGGGTAATAGGGGCACAACAATATAAATAAGGGTATAACTACAATAGTAATGGGGTAATCACTAGTATTATAGGGATCCAACAGGGGCACAACAATATAAATAAGGGTATAACTACAATAGTAATGGGGTAATCACTAGTATTATAGGGACCCAACATGCCCCTCTCCTTCAAAAAAGTGTTGTCCTCAACGCTTGAGTAGTTCTGGATACTTCTGCATAAAATTCTCATCCTCCCATGTGGAATCTTCAGCGGATAAGTTCTTCCACTTGATAAGATACTCTGAAATTGATCGATTTCGTAGCTGTCGAGTTCTTGTTTCTGTCACTGCTTCCGGTTCCAATATAATTTTTCCTTCCTCGTCAAGTTCTGGCAATATTGTTTGAACTGGGAGCTTGTCGCCTATAACCTTCTTTAAACATGAAACATGGAAAACTGGGTGCAATCGAGAAGCTGCAGGAAGCTCCAATTTGTATGCCATAGTACCAATCTTTTGCAACACCTTGTACGGACCATAATACTTTGGTGATAATTTATTATCCTTCTTAGCTTGCTTTAGGGACATTTGCTTATATGGTTGTAGCCGTAGGAATACCCAATCACCTACATCAAAACTTCTTTCACTGCGATGTTGATCTGCCTGTTGTTTCATTCTATTTTGTGCCAACACGAGGTTATCCTTTAAGAGTTGGAGGACTTGTTGTTGATGTTCGATGTGATGTTCCACTGCCTGAACCTTAGAATTTTCTCTTAAATATGATGTGATGGATGGTGGTTGATACCCATAAAGTGCCATAAATGGGGTCATTTTTGTTGCTGTATGGAAGGAAGTGTTATACCACCATTCAGCCAGAGGCAACCATTTGACCCATTGTGTCTGTTTATCAGATACAAAGCAACGAAGATATCCTTCCAAACATTTGTTTACTATCTCAGTTTGCCCATCAGATTGAGGATGATAAGATGAGCTATGAGCTAACTGAGTACCAAGACAAGAAAATAATTCTGTCCAAAAATTTCCAGTGAAAATGGGATCTCTGTCACTTACAATAATCTTTGGGTTTCCATGTAGCTTTTGAACTGTTTCCATAAATGCAGTAGAAACTGTACTGGCTTTAAATGGATGTGATAATGCACAAAAGTGTGCATACTTGGTAAGTCTGTCAACTACCACCATGATGACACTCTTTCCCTCAGACTTGGGTAAACCTGTGATAAAATCCATTGAAACCTCCTCCCAACGTTGGCTTGGAATGGATAAAGGTTGTAATAGACCCGGTGTCTTAATTGTTTCAACTTTATTTTGTTGGCAAACCAAACATTCCGCCACAAACTTTTGAATATCTGATTTAAGGCCATCCCAAAAAAATTCCTTCTTAACCCTGTGGTAAGTTTTTAAAAATCCTGAGTGCCCTCCTAAGGGAGAAGTGTGCAATTCCATAAGAATCTTTTGTTTTAGCTGGGAATTCTTACAGAGGTATAAGCGATCTTTGTACCATAACGAATCATTTTGCCAGCTAAATGTATCAGAAGTACTGGAATCTTGTTGTAGCTTTCGAATAAGTGCCCACACTTCTTCGTCATTCTTCCATTCCTCCTTTGCTTCGTTTATCCAATCTGGTTGGATAATAGAAATGGCACACAACAATGCTTCCACATCCTCATCCTTTCTTGAGAGTGCATCTGCCACCACATTTTGCTTCCCTTTTTTGTAGATGATTTCAAAGTCATAACCCAACATCTTTGTGACCCACTTTTGTTGCTCTTCAGAGGATAATCTTTGTTCTAAAAAGTATTTAAGGCTATCATGATCCGTTTTTACCTTGAAGTGTCTTCCCATTAGGTAGGGTCGCCATTTCTTAAGTGCATGGAGTATTGCCAACATTTCCTTCTCATAAATAGCTTTGCTTAAAAACTTTCCCTTGATTGGACGACTTTCAAAAGCAATGGGTCTTTCATCTTGCATTAGAACAACACCAATTCCATTTCCTGAAGCATCACATTCCACAATAAAGGTTTTTGTGAAGTCCGGTGTAGCTAAGACCGGTGCTTGGCACATTGCCTCTTTAAGATGTTCAAAGGCCTTTGTTGCTTCCGGAGTCCATGAAAATGAATCTTTCTTCAATAATGTTGTTAGAGGTGCTGCTATTCTCCCATAATTCTTAACAAACTTGCGATAATACCCTGTCAACCCAAGAAATCCTCGCAGATGCTTTATGGATGTGGGGATTTTCCATTCCTTAATGGCTTTAATTTTGCTAGGGTCTACCTTAACTCCTTCATGAGATACAATATGACCCAAATATTCCACCTCCTGGACTCCAAAGAAACATTTGGATCTTTTTGCATATAATTGTTTCTCCTCCAATAGTTGTAGCACCTTGTCAACATGTTCAACATGATCCTTCCAAGACTTGCTGTAGATTAGTATATCATCAAAAAATACTAACACAAATTTTCTAAGGAATGGTTTGAAAATTGAATTCATCAAACCTTGAAATGTTGAAGGTGCATTGGTAAGGCCAAAAGGCATGACCAAAAATTCATAATGACCCTCATGAGTTCTAAATGTCGTTTTCGGAATGTCTTCAATCTTCATTCTGATTTGATGATATCCCGAACGAAGATCCAACTTGGTGAAGTAAATTGATCCATGCAATTCATCCAGTAATTCATCAATGACAGGAATGGGGAACTTATCTTTAATAGTGAGCTTGTTGAGCTCCCTATAATCTGGACACATGCGCCATGATCCATCCTTCTTGTGCACCAATACTACTGGAGCTGAGAAAGAACTTTGACTCGGTTGAATTATACCAGCCTCTAGCATTTCTGCAACCATACGTTCAATTTCACTTTTTTGGACATATGGATATCTGTACGGCCTGATGTTTGGAGGAACACTTCCTGGAATCAGATGAATAGCATGATCATGATCACGCATAGGTGGGAGACCTTTGGGAGTCTCAAATACCTTGGAATGATTGTCCAGGACTTTTTGGAGATCTGGAGAAATAGATGATTCCAATGTGGAAACATCTAGCGAACATAATTGTGCAATTACACCTCTTTGCTCCTTTTTTAGAAGCTTTGTCATGCCATTAGAGCTGATTATCTTTCCTGGTTTCCCTGCAATACCCCTTAATTCAACTTCCTTTCCTTCCGTAGAAAATTTCATGAAAAGTTCTTGAAAATTAAAAGCTATTGTACCCAAGGATTGTAGCCATTGGACTCCTAGTACAACATCAGCACCTCCCATTGGAATGGAAAGCATTGGGCTAGTCAATACATATTCTCCCATGGATAGCTTGATATTATGGCACTTTCCAGAACAATTTATTGTTCCTCCATTTGCAATCATCACTTGACACTCTGGTGCTGGATATAGGAAGCAATTCAATTCTTTTGCTACCCTACAATGAATAAAATTGTGGGTGCTTCCTGAATCAATCAACACTATTACCTTTTTCTTCTTGATTTGTCCTTCTATCTTGATGGTTTGAGGAGTGGTAATTCCCGCCAATGCATTACAAGATATGGTCGGATTTATTTGTTCTTCATCTAGGCTTTGTTCCTGGAATATATCCTCTTCTTTTGACCTTTCTTGCTCCTTTTCTTCTTCCTCTTCACAATCTATGTAGAATAATTTCTTCTCAGCACACTTATGACCTTTTGTGTATTTGCTATCACAATTGTAACAAAGCCCTTTTGCTCTTTTTTCTTCCAATTGTTGTGGTGTCAACCTTGTAGGTTGTGGAAGACTATGGGCAACAACACTTCCGTCTTTATAGTTGTGAATGGTATGCTTCCTAGTTGCCATAATTTTGCTTTCCATTTTTCTTGCTAACCTGAATGCCTTCTCTAATGAATCAGGTTCCCAAAGGCGCACATCATGTTGGATATTATCCTTTAAAGACCCTATGAACACATCAATCCTATGCTCCTCTGGAATATCTTTTACCCTTATGTTCAATTTTTGGAACTCCTCAATGTGCTCCATTATTGAACCCTTTTGTTTGAGACTTATCAATTGGCTAAAAAAAGTGTTGCTTTTTGTATCCTCATAATGTGCTATCAATTCTTCCGTAAAAATTGCCCAAGTGATAAATTGTTTACGAGAACAAAGCCATTGATACCATACAAACTGATTTGGTTCCAAATATAAAGTTGCCATACGTACCTTTTGTGTGTTTTGCACATTATTGAGATCGAAGAATTGCTCCATCTGTAATATCCATGTGGCGGGATCCTTGCCATCAAACTTCCTCATATCGATTTTTGGAACATGGTGAGTCTTCGATCCAACATTAGCGTCTATGGCATCATGATTAACATTTCTTTTGTTCTCATCATGAGTTTCCTTTACTACCTTTTCACCATTAGTGACCATTTCTTGTAGCAACTTCTTCAATTCTTCCATATCTGTCTTCAAATCTGCCATGTCTCTCTTCAAATCTGTCTTCGAATCATCCATCTTAGCTTCCATGCCCTTTATCTTAGATTCCACGCCACTTATCTTAGCTTCTGTTAGCTTTTGTGAGCGTGACATTTGTTGCACTTGTTCTTGTAATTTTGATATATCATGTAGCATTTCTTCCTCTTCTTCATGAGTCATGCTAGAGCTTTCAGGTTCCTTACTAGGTGTTTGCATTTTCTTTCCTCGGGGCATCAGTTACCGATAATAATGCTTTACTATGCCCTTTGAATTCCGTTAAACCAAGCTTACACAAAAATTTAAAAAAAAAACTACACACCTTTTTTCACTTTATAGAAGCCTGATATTGAATCTGATGTATCTCTGTAATTTCGGATCATCCAGTTCTAAAATTGCTACCTGTAGTAGCCTTCTGCGTCCTCTTTCCAATGCCACAAGTCTGAGCCAAATTGGATTCTCCAAGAGTTATGTGAAATCTCCCACAGTGACTTGCTTTTAGACTGGTTCAGTAGAGCGAACTTGTACGACGTGCCACGAGTCACTGTTTCAACCTTTGAATCTGAAACACACATACAAGAAACTACAGTCCGTCCTCTTTCTGTACCTTTTTACGAAATTTCAATCCGATCCTCAGAGAGAGAGTTATGACGATTTTCCCCAGGTCACCTGTTTTGAATGTAATTCAGGAGTCTGCAAAAAGGCCAACTTCCTCAGATCATATCTCCAAAATATCATGCGAAAAGCTCTGAAATTTGGACCCAAGGTTCAGCGCCAATTCTTCTCAAATGGGTTTTTTTTGCGACTTCTGAAACGTCACAGAAAAAAAAGTTATAGCAAAAATTCCACGATGACCTGTTTGGAGCAGCGAAACCCTAGAATCCAAAGCTCTGATACCAAATGTTATGAAACCAGCTCACAAAAAGATAGAAAAGAGAGATCCACGCCTTAGAATTCAGCCTCTTCGAGGGGGCAACCTCCTTTACATTACATAAATGAACAATTCTTGGATGATACAAATGACAAAACCTCCTTTCTATATATAGGAGTCTAAGGAGTCACAATATAATCCAGCCGACCTAACAATAATAATATAAAACCACAAAAATAACAATAGAGGGATTCTATGGGGCACAGAAATAACAATATGGGGGTAATAGGGGCACAACAATATAAATAAGGGTATAACTACAATAGTAATGGGGTAATCACTAGTATTATAGGGATCCAACAGGGGCACAACAATATAAATAAGGGTATAACTACAATAGTAATGGGGTAATCACTAGTATTATAGGGACCCAACAACAACAGAGAATCTTAGGCATCAAAGGTTTGGTCACATCAACCTTCATGATTTATTGTTGCTGCAGAAACAAGGTATGGTTGATGGACTTCCTATTTTAAGAAATGAACATATTGATTGTCAAGGTTGTGCACATGGAAAAATGCACAGGGATGAATTTGCCTCTAGCTTAAATAGGAGAAAGAAGGATATACTTGAACTTATGCATACTGATATTTGTAGACCTATGCAAACAAGGTCCTTAGGTGGAGCTTACTATTTTTTGCTATTTATTGATAACTGTGCAAGGTATACCTAGGTATACTTTCTTCGAAGGAAAAGTGATTCTTTCAAGTACTTTAAATAATTTAGAAATATGGTTGAAAATCAGACAAAGAAGGTCATTAAAATCCTTCACTCAGATCAAGGGGGAGAATATAGGCTTGGAAACTTCATTAAATATTATAGAGATCATGGAATAGTAAAACAGTTTACAATACCCCACACTCCACAACAAAATGGGGTTGTAGAAAGAAAGAACATAACTCTAGTGGACTGGGCACGTAGCATGATGAAAGGTAAGAACTTATCCAATGGTTTTTGGGCAGAAGCAATTAGTACTATAGTTTACTTAAAGAATCAAAGTCCAACTAGGTGTCTTGATCTCAAGACTCCATTTGAGGCTTTGTATGGTTTTAAACTCGCAGTCCATCACTTGAGAGTATTTGTTTCTAGAGCTTTTGCACACATTCTTAAGGAAAATAGGAAGAAATTGAATGCTAAAGCTATAAAATGCATATTTGTAGGGTACTGTTATGATTTCAAAGCATATAAGATGTTTAATCCATCTACTCACAAGGTATTTGCGAGTAGAGATGTTATCTTCCATGAATATGTTGATGAAGGGAATAAGGACAGAAGTTATGAGGAGTGGCACATGCCTTTAGTGATTGATGACAATAATGATGAAGCCAAAGACAATCATTTACAACAACAACAATAGCAACAGAAAGAGGAATCTAGTGATGTGGACACATTCAACAGTCGAAGTCCATTCAAAGGTGAGAAAGAAATCACACAAGGCATAATTGAGGCAAGTCCACTACCAATGAGATCAGGATGACAAAGTCACTTGCCTGCAAGGTACAAATACTATGCTCTTATGACTAGTGTTTTGAATGTTGTTGATCTCATGAATTATAATGAAGAAAATCAGTATGATGAATGGAGGTCAGCTACGAAAGAAGAGTATGAGTCCTTAATTAAAAATAAAACTTGGTAATTATTTGAACTACCAAAAGGAAAAGAGCCCATAGTTTGTAAATGGTTATTTAAACCTAAGTTCAAAGCAGGTGTTAGTGTAGGAAAGTATAAAGCTAGGTTGGTGGCCAAAGGGTACTCACAAAAAGAAGCGATTGATTATGAGGACACTTTTTCTCCTATGGCTAAGTTAAATACTATTAGGATGTTAATAGCTCTAGCTACAAAGTACCATTGGAGTTTACACAAGCTAGATGTAAAATCTTCTTTTTTAAATGGAGAGTTGAAGGAATAATTATATTTAGCACAACCTAAAGGGTTCATTAAAAAGGGGCAGGAACACTTGGTTTGTAAATTAAAAAAGGCAGTGTATGGGTTGAAATGGTTATAAGAGAAGCAAAAATGATCCAAACCTGTATACCACCTTTGATTCACAGGGGAAAATTGTGTTGATTTCCTTATATGTTGATGATTTAATTGTTACTAGAAATTATGATGTATTGGTTGAAGAAATTAAAGTACATATGTCACATGTATTTGAAATGAATAACCTTGGAGAAATACATTATTGTTTGGGTCTTGAAGTATGGAGGGATGTTGGCTAGACTTTTGTTACTCAAGGAAAGTATGTCAGGGAATTGTTGAAGAAATTTAGAATGGATCAGTGTAAATCTTCTTCAGTACCTATACAACAAAATGTTAAAGTTCAAAGTTATGATGGTTCTAAAGAGGTGGATGCTACATTGTACAGACAACTAGTTGGAAGTTTTATTTATTTGACTACAACCGAACTTGACTTAGCATATTCAGTCATTGTGTTGAGTCAGTTTATGCCAAAACCTCTTGAAAATAATTGGATGACAACAAAAGGTTTCCTAAGGTATCTTAGAGGAACTATAAATTTTGGCATTAAATACACTGATTCTTTTGATGTTAAACTGACATACTATTCAAATTCGGATTGGGCTGGAAATCTAGACGATAGAAGATCTATAACCAAATATGCTTTTAATATTAGTCCTAGGTCATTTCTTGTTGCGGTAAAAAGCATAGTATTGTATGTTTATCATCAACATAAGCATAGTATCAAGTTGTATGTGCAACCACGTGTGAAGCAATTTGGTTAAGAAGACTTCTTCATGATGTAGGAGAAGAACAAAAGTATGCTACTGTGATTAAATGCGACAACCAAAGTTCAATCAAGTTGGAAAATAATTATGTTTTTCATAAAAACACAAAATATATAGACACTCAAATTCAATTTGTTAGAGAAAAGGTTCAGTGCAAAGAGATTTTTCTTGAATAGTGTAACACCTGTGAAAATGCAGCTAATATCTTCACCAAGCCTCTCAGGAAGATCAAATTTGAATTGTTTAGGGAGATGTTAGGTGTGCAAGTGAATCCTTTCTCCATTAAGGGGGAGAGTTGAAATTGATGGAGAAAGTTGGTGTCATGTTTGTGTGTGTGCCTTAGTTTAGATTTAGTTCCTATTTTTTAGGATATGACTTTGATCTCCCTAAATTGAATGTAATCTTATTTATTTCAGATTTTATGGAAAATGGAATAGAGAGGTACTGCGTAGGTAGTCTCTAGGTGTAGCTCGTCTCACCTATGAGTTGCAAGTTTCATTCTAATTTGTCTTTCCATTTTTTCTCTCTCTCTCTCTCTCTCTCTCTCTCTCTCTCTCTCTCTCTATATATATATATATATATATATATATATATATATATATATATATAACTCGCATAATGTAGCTTTCTCTAGCAACCACAATCAAAGCGATGAGTGAATTACCAACCCAATCAAATGGTGCAAGGTTTAAGTATCTTACACTTAACTATTTCCTTGCCGCAGGGATTACATTTACCATATCTAGGGACTTCATTATGGTATACACATACCACATTAGAGGGTCATTGGCCTTGAGTTTGTGTCACCCTAGTCTATATCCCATTTGACTCCAATCATAAAATTTATGCCACTATAGCGATGACGAATGACCCTCCTACTTCTACATAGACAGTGTTGTATGAAATTAAGCAATGGTCCACACTCGAATTAACCCTTATTACACAAGGTTGCACACTCACACGCAGTAACACCCAGTTTCAATGCTAAAGACACCTCATGATTTAACGGGATGATACTGTCTGCCTACCTTGAGAGACTTATAGCATGTAGGTGAAAGGTACTAATAGCTCGAGTGCTCATCTAATTTAATGGGCGAAGCCACCTGTAAGACTACGATTGTGAGTTAGATCCACCAAGTCATGGGTCAATGCTATCGATGAGGCACTTCTATCATCGCATAACATGGATCCTATCAAGTCATGCACTTTGACTAAAGCACAAATCCATTTATGTCCATGGAGGAAAAATAAAACGTAACACCATTGTTAAGGGAAATGTTCCCCTAGGGCTTTTGGGTTGAAACCCTATCAGACTAAAAGTTGTCTATACAGAGAAACACACATTCACACAGCCATTATGCTATTATAAGCAAATTCTATGATAAGGGGCGTACCTGAGGTCCTACGTTTGAGAAGGTCCTTTAGGGTCCAAACCATTCTTGGAGTTCCTTTTGCTCCTTTGTCCTGCAAAACAAACAATTCCGGAGAGCACAACAGTATATGGACAAAACCTCATAAAGAAACCATCTTCATGTTATAAAGAAATGTAGTTAGTTATGAAATTTAAACAACCATTCACATATGAATTCTAACATGAATATCATAAACATGAAGAAGATTTATATCAGGAACCAAGACATGTGTTTCTTTGATTATAGAGAAATAAAGTACAGAAAAGGAATAATTTCACCTGAGTCATCCTTTCGCAGGCTCCAAGCAAAGCCTTCTTCCGGATTCGTCCAGCCTCAAGCCTTTAACAAACTCCTTCCATGACTTACTCCATGATATCACAAGTAGTGGATGTACATCAACACACAAGGAAACAAGGGTTTCTTGTACAAATGGGGGAAGTGTAGGAGGCACAAGGATCTTCAGACCTGGTCAGGGAAAAATCTCAGCATAATAACCTTTCTCCTCTTCTCTCCTCCTTTAGGGCTTCCCATTGAAGCCTTTTTAAACTTCTCCCAAAGTATTTTTTTAGTTGGGAGTTGGTTGGGAACAGTTGGGCCACAGGCACTAACAGGTGATCAGCAGGTAAAACCCGCGATCTCTGCCCGAAATTAAGGAGTTTTATATATTTTTAAGTGTTTTAATACATATACGTGGGTTGGGTATATGCCTACCCACGTATACACGCGTTTAACTCAGGGCAATGTCACGTATAAGGGATAAAACACTGTTTTTTAAATTTTGGACCAGGTCTGGAAGGAGGGGTTGCCCTAGGCCATGAGTGCAGCATCACGAACCATAAGAGTGAGATTTGGAGCTATAACAGATGCCCCCTAATATATGAGGTCAGAAGGGGTACATGATGGCCGAAATGTATTAAGCAACTACATGGAAAGGAAATCTATCAAAAAACAGAGAAGGACTTCACCAGAATTCAGCCTTCCAAGCCACAAAAGGAGATAAAAAAGAAACACTGTCTGAGGCGGCCATACCCATGCTCAGAAAAAGTAAAGCATGTCCGCATATCAAGTACAAGTGGATCCACTAAGTATACAAGTATAAATGACTGGAAAATACATAATGGATCATCTGATCATGATCGAACAAGTACATGTCTGAATATCACATATAAGACTGTCAATGATGCTGAAAGATGCAATGGATCATTGATATCAAAGACTGATCCCAAAAGGTACCAACTAAACATGATGGAATAGGATGGTACTACACTGCAAACTGAGGTGCCAGCATATAGAATGTCGCCATGACTGACTGCAACATATAAGGTGGAACGATATCAACTAGCAGCAACAAGACCAACTATCAAGTGAACCAACGAATGCTGATACAACCTGAGGTCTTCACCGATCGCCGTGGTACATTTCTACACCATGGGAATAAATGATCTGAAGTCAACCATGTGAGAAATCGTTTGATTACCGGTCATTGATGTATACCGTTAACAAACGCGAGACTACTCACCGATAATGATAATGAGCATCAAGGTACCCAGTACAATCTAACAAGTGTGAATAGATGAGCTGGAGTCGAACACTTGTAAGAATCTATCGATCAGGAGACAATGATGGTTTCCCACTGTAGATAGCGAAGTATCTGCTACTAATGACTGCAAACCCCAAGGTACTGCCAAATGGACTCTAGATCTTTGCCCCAGAGCAATGAGTCGGAGTCGATAGGGAAAGATCTGCTAGAAGGAAGGCATTAAGGCATCCTTCATCAATCTAGTGCGAGTGTAACCCGTAGGCCAATAATGTGGAAGGAATTAGATGAAAGAGATGCAGTAACCCAACCGAAGTACGTTTCCAGCGTACACAAGATGTGGCTGGCGCACGACAGAAACCCTTTGAACCAACCAATAATGAAAGCTGACACAGAGGCGAGGTATCCACCAATAGGGTCAAATGGAAACCAAGGTACTGCACGAATCCCAATGTGTGATAATGTAAGCTGATGTCGAACATAAGGGAAACCACTCAGTCAAAGACCCATGATACTGATCGATGCTGAGCACAAGGTGACCTATCAATAATGAAAATAGGGCCAGGGTGCAGCTCTAGGCCTGTACTCATAGCAAGATGTCGTCGTCGATAAGGACAAGACCCGCCAGCAAGAAGTCAATGGAGACCTTCTAAAAACGGCACGAGTAAAGGACCAATATAGTTGATGTGATGACATACATGACACTGACAACCAGGGATGGCCGACTGAAAAATGAGTCAAGAGACACCGCGGAGAGGCCGACTCAGGCTAACTTCCCTTGAACAAAAGCATGACTCAATGTGACTATGTGGCAGCATATGATGACTTTGTATAAGTTCGTCATGCAGGAGGCACGAACGAACCCTCCATATGATTTGAAGAGATAACCAATCAGGGGAGAACTGACTCAATAACAAGGTTACGACATACCTAAGTCAAATTAAATCCCGCCCAAACAGAGGAGACTTTGCTTTGAGTGCTTTGTTCAAGGGCGACACGACTGACTCTAGCTGCCAACAATAAATGGAAATATTGTCCCGTTCCCGCTCTTTTTTGGAATATTTAATTTTTTTATCTTTTTCTGTTAAGCTTGAAAAACAATAAAAGAATGATATGGTATAGTGGAAAGAACGAGTGTCGGTGAAACAGATGATCTAGTTCCTGGGAATGGAACGTTCCTATGCTCAATGCAGGGAGGTGAAAACTGGTCAATGACACTCAAAGGTGCGTTCCTTCCACGGGTCAAGGTGTGTCAAGTTGCATAAGTCACAGGTATGCAAGGTTGATTTTGTAGTCATCATGGTCATAAGTTGGCTTAAACACGAGTCCAAGTGAAGCCGGCTCTAGGCCAAAAGGTGCAAGTGGTCAACATGCAATGTAGTAGTACAACTCAACACAAAGGAGCCTCTAGGGTATAAGGCCAGAATGAAGCGAAGAAGCTAAGAGGAATGAGTCTTCAACGCATAAGTCATGGCAGGACTACAGAGGACTCCCGAGCCTACTCAAATCGGAGCAGCATGGGCAAAAAATGTCAGTGAGGTGCTAACTACGATGCCCATGTAAAGGATGGCTCTACCATCGTGTCATGATTTAAAGAAACGACGAGTGAAGATGGCTTATGAAACATAAGACGATGGGGTCAACCCTATGGCAGATGTATCGACAAATGGAGGCTAGTATGCATAATGCAACGGAAAAATGGTGTCCCTCACCTATATGCTAGTGAGAAAACGATACCTGCCATGATGTGTCAGCAGTCATGGAATCGTCTCGAAACTGTCGAAAAAACATCCAAAATGTCCTGAAAATCAAACCATTCTCGACATTCCAAGCTCCCAAGTTAAAATTCACATGAGGCCAAACAAAATAAAAATTTGAAAAAAATTTGCATTTTCAAAACCTATAAAAGAGCTTTTGGACTCACCATTTTCACCATTTGAGTTTGAGAGCAAAGAATTGGAGCAAAAGGAGCAAACTTCCCATACGCCAAATTCAACCGTTCAGATTCTTCAAAAACCTCCAGGTAACTCTTATACTTATCTTGCAATTGATTGTGACTAGTTTTAAGATTTTTAATTAATGTTTTACTGTTGAATTTTTTGCCAAAAATTTCACCGCGGCGTATACACGGGTTGGTAATACGAAACCCGTGTACACCTATCATCAACCAAGACTTTTATGGACCCAAGTTTACATCATGCACCCAATGTAATGGGTCTACATCAATGATATACAAAATAAGACATGATACCCATTATCCCATGGATACTTAATTGACACAATGGGTCTCTCCATGACCAATCCACCCAAAATATGAGACAATGATAATACATGGCTTTTACAATCACACACAAAGGTGTTATCCTTTATGCATGCCCAAAATACGAAACAACATGAGTCCATAGAATATCCATCAAATATAAGGGACATGACACCCATTATCCCATGCATATCTAATCGCACAACAGGTCTCTCCATGACCAATACACCCAAAATATGAGACAATGATAATACATTTCTTTTACAATTGCACATAAAAGTGCTCTCTCTATGAATACACAAAATATGAAACAACATGAGTACATGGCATATCCATCAAATATAAGGGACATGACACCCATGTTGTGGGGAAAAATGCATATGCAGGACGATCCTATCCACCTAAGGTGTGACAGTGCCTTAGCAACAAATAGAAACAGCTATCCTAGTATTCTTCCCTTATGAATTAAGAATGAAGAGAGATAGATGGACTAACCGGTGTCTTCCGTTTGTCCCTCGATCCGGTTTCTCTTCTCCTTGAGGGTTCCCAGCTACTTGCCTTCTCGCTCGCCCAGCTTCAACAGGTTTCTGCAAGATCACAAGAAGAGAACACTACACAAAGACATAGATTCATATTCATAACTAGTTCAGGATTAGAAATAAACTAAACATACCAATGCAATCATACATCAAAGATACATCAGTATATAGGAGAAACCAAGATAGCTTTATTGGTGAATAACAAGGTTCAGGAAGAGATACAACCAAGAAGGCTCCAATCCAGCATCTCCTTCCCAGCAAATGAAATTCCTATCTTCACCTCCCTTCAAAGCATTAAGCACCCAATGATCCCAATCTCAAACCAACAGCAATTCTTTGCAATAACAAAATTCCAGCCTCTAGATCTCATGGAGGAGAGATCCATATATAGATGTTTGGAGAGAGGATGAGTCAGCTTGAGCTCTGACTAGTGTCCTCTCCCTCTGTCAGTTCTTGCTTCCACTTGGAGACTAAGAGCCTCTTACTCATCACTAGTCAAATTCCTTGAGGCAAGTGTCATTGGAGAAGATTCTGGAAGCTTCCAGGGTCTTTGCACCTCGTTGAATGAACTTGCCATTTGTCACTTCCCGCTCAGCGCACCCTGGTAGTGCTTCTACCTGCGTTGCAGTGCACCTAGCCAGTGTAATCTCTACATTTCAGCGCAAACAGCTAGTGGAGCCTCTGAATTGATCCTGAATTGACTTGTTTTTGAGCAGTTTCTGGTGGAGAACTTCTGTGAATTGTTGTGGTTTGTTAGCCTTGTTCCTCTAGGGGTAGGAACAACATGTTTAGGGACTTTGGATCCCTTGGATTATGGACATTGCATGCTCAATGCTGTAAGGCACAAAAATGTCTATAACAGTTTCCCCCTAAAGTATGAGGTCGTTTATCGGGTGAAATGCTTTATTAGGAGGATCTGAAGTTCATTCAATGCTGGGAGGAGACCTGTAATAAGATACAATACAATACATTATTTTTCATACTGCTTTCATGATCTAGCTGAGGCGGGCATTCCCATGTTCAGCTTTATAAATTCATTTTTCTGTACATAGAATAGACAATCGTCTGATGGTAGACTGATAATTTTGATGAAATTATCATCCTTTGTATAGGATGATTATCTGCTGCAATGATGTACATGTCAATGTCTTTATCTTTCCTGAATATATATCGCAGCCCGGATGGATGAAACTAGATCCGGGGTCTTCAAACTCGTTCGATCTTCACTCTAAGTACAAGTCGATCCATGTGAGAAATGTTCTGAAGTCGAACATGGAAAGACATCGCTTGATTACCGGTCAATGAGGTAAACCGTTAACAAGCGCGAGAGGAATCACCGATAATGATAATGACCCTCAAGGTACTGCAGTACAATTCACGTGGTGTGAATAAAGGACTTGGCGTCGAACACCACGCAAAATCTTTCGGTCGAAGGTCATTGATGTATACCTGTCGCCAGAAGTGAGAAACTTGCCATTGAGGCATGCAAGCTACAAAGTACTGAAGGGGTTGTTCCTAGATCAACTTCTTGGATAATGAGCTGATGTCGACAAGAAGCGATCCATCAAAGGAGGGCCTTAATGCATCCCACATCAGTGACACGGAACGGAGCAAATGATTTTGATGGAGGTGAAAACGATCTGATGACATATGATTCAGGGTGGCGGTCATGAAAGGATGAAGGATAATGTATGGCAGTGGATGGGACACGGTTGACTTCTCTGAACGACTTCTCTTGAACATATGGCGACACTTATGCCATGGATCGGTAGCATTACCCCAAATATGGATGGTATGGCAAGACCATGGTGATGTGACCGGTGAATGAAACAACCCAACCCGACTGTGGTACGGAGGAAAAGTGTCGTGTTCAAGAGCGACGTGCTACCATCAAAGTTTTCTTGAGTTTCTCCCAATTTTTCCCCAGTCATTGCTGACCAGTACCTCTTTATTTTTGTCAAGCTTGAGGAGGATAACATATGCTTGTTCTATAACTTGCCCTTCGGGCAAGCCCATCGCTATGTTTTAATGAGCCTAGCGATAGTGAAACTCGTTCTCGTCTAAAGACAAGTTTGTCGCTATTTAATGCTTTTAACGAGTCTAACAACAAAGATAACTCGGTCCTTTTCATTTTTAGAGAGTCTGAAAAGGTACGTAAAGTCAACTCCGAAAGTCCTTTTTCGTCATCTAATCCCTTAAGTCCGAAAAAGTATAAAACAATACAGAAGGGATGAGTTTTCGATAGTTTTAACGAGCCGAACAAAACAAGCGCTCGATCTTTTTGTGCAATAATCCCTCAGGTCCAAAAAGATTAAAATCTAGAGGAGGGATAGCACTTCCCGTCGCATTAACGAGCTGGAAGGCCAAAACTCGGCAATCTTTTCATATTTTACGAGTCAGATGAAAAGAGCTTAAAGAAGACTCGTCTTTTGAGGAACGAGTGATAAAACAGGTTAGCAGCTGATTCCAGGTACGGGTTGGAATTTTCCAAGCACGGCAGTGTCACAAGGATGGCTAGTGAAATCACTCTTCGCAGCTGTTCCTCAAAATGGGTAAACAATCATATGGAGGTGAACGATCGGCCAATGGAAAAGTGGAGGTGACCGTGCAAACACGACCAAGGCTTTAATGGCTGATAATGTTACATTCACAGTGGTTATTTACTGGAATAGTTCATTTTTTAACGAGCTTAAACGTGGGTGGAAACATTTGCTCGATCTTATGTTTATTTTTTAACGAGCATGAACTATGTGCTAAAACTGCTCGGATCTTGCATTTATTTTTTAACGAGCATGAACTGTGTGCTAAAACTGCTCGATAACCCAGTCATATGATAAGAATGTCTCATTAAAGATGCTATTTTTTATGGAGCTTAGATCTTACAAAGCTTTGCTCCGGATCCTTTCGTTATGCAAGTTCGGAAACGACTAATCCTACGAGTTTAAAGGGTTAGACCTACAGGTTTAAAGGGAGGACCTAAAAATTTAAAAAATAAATAGCCGCCCCTTGCTTGCACTCCAAAAGGTTTGCATGCCCCCAGGTATAAAACAGAGTTTCAAGGTTACCTCTACTTCACTTCCGCCAAAACAATTGTTTTACCGAGAGAGGCCTACCTCTTTCAGGTTACCCAAAGATTGTCCTGTTAATCTTTCAAACAAAACACTTCTTCGGCGATGTCTACCGAGATAAACAAAGGTGAGCGACGATGCCCGCCAACTCACATAACTTTAACAAAAGAATCTTATTCTAGAACAACCCCTGTCTCAATCACGGACGGGGTACGGACTAGTCATATTCTCCTGCGGAAACCTACCCTATACCCAAAGTTTTCCTGCCGAAGCAGACCAGGACGCATGCCCCCTGGGTTCCAGTCATATCCCTCCGAATTACTCGCGCTCATCAGGAGGACGGACCGTGGGTTGAGACATTTCTTGCGTGAAGAGACCATTTAGGGACGGTATATGACTATTTGCGATGCGTGATCCGGAAAACGAAAGCTGGTCCACGAGCTTGACCACTCTTCCTTCGTGCGGAAAACACATTACTCTAAAGAGTGAGGAGACAATAGCTCCCATGCAATATATATAGTCTTGTCCAAGGAGTAGGTTATAATCCAAGGGTCCTTGAACGACCATCACATTCATTTGAACGGTCTTCCCCTTCAATGTTATGGGCACATTGGGTAGGATCCCTAAAGGTCGATTGGTTCCTTTATCGAAGCCTGTCAGATTTCTCATTTCAGGCAAAAGCATTGGTGAACCAAGCGCTTTCCAAGCAATAGAGGAAAGGATACTCACAGATGCCCCCTCATCAATGATGGTGCCAGCCATTACCATTCTGTATATTTGAACGATAATTCTGAATGGTATGCTTGGTGGCAAACGGGGCCTGCCTAGTTGGTTCCAGTCGAACGAGACAACTAGGTTTCTTGGTGGTGGGACCGAATAGACGGCCGGGTATGACTCTGACGAAGTTCCTTCCTGCGATAAAGGAATGGGCAAATTTCCCCCTTGTTCGTCGGAATCTGTGTTGATGAAGAGAATTTGGACGGTGTCGTCTTTATTCTCTTCTGTGACGGTATCATTCGAAGATAGAACCTCTGAAGGCAAGACCGGGTCAACTGCCGCCTCGACCTTTTGACTTTCTTCAGGTATGGATTCGGACGGTTCATCCTCAATGATATGTGCTTCGACTGACCACCTGAGCGGGCCAGCCGAGTTCTCAACTGGTGAAGGACTTGGCAGGAGTTTTTGATATCCAGGAGGAAGTTGCACTGGTAAAATCGGGTGATCTTCCAAAACTCTTTTAGCCTCATCTAAGAAGGGACAATGGTGGATGGCATGGTCGCCTTCACACAGCTTGCAGGGAAATCTAGCTTTCCCTCTCTGTCCTGTGGCTTCACTTTCACTAGTTGACGGTGTGCTGTCAACATGGCTATCAGAGGTTGGCGCCACCGAATTGTGCAAACGAGGAGACCAGTCCCTTAGTATCTGAGGGATGCAGGGACAATCTTTGTGGAAGTGGTCTCCCTTGCATATGACACATGGCGATTTAGGCCTAGTCAGTGCTGTGTGTGGATTTTTGTCAGACGACACTTGTTTGCCCCCAGTCGCTTTTGGCTCCTTCTTCTTCTTCTCTTTCTTCTTCTTTTCCTTCTTCTCCTTAGGAACTTGGTTTTTTGTCTTACCAGTTCCGTCAAGTGAAGAGGAAGGAGGAGAGGAAGAATTAGATGAATTAGATGAAGTAGAAGGCTGGTGGGTAACTCTGGTCTGGTCCAACTGTTGACTCGACTATTCAGGAATAGTGGTGTTCTGAACGACATTGGTTGAGAAGAGCCAGACTGGCAAGCCAATTGTCAGTCCTGGAAGCGACAATGTGGCCATATGGGGCGCACCAACATCTCCCCAAGAGGAGAAGGGACTAGGATTTCCACCAAGGGGAATTCCTTGGTTGGTGTGCTCCATTTTCTCAACCTAAAGATCAACACAGGAAGAAGGGGTGATTGTTCCGTTTAAAATAAATTTTAACGACGCTTTAGACACAACTTGCTTTTTCAATTTTAAAGAGTCGAGAAAAAGCTAAAGATGACTCTAGTCTCCTTCGATGTTTTAACGAGCCCGAAGTGACAAATGCTCAGATGGACTTTTTTCCGTTATAGAGTCTGAAAAAGGCCAAAAGGAACTGCTCTGGAGTTCTAGGTAGAGGGTGTGCCAAACTTTTCGCAAAACCGCAGAATACTTTTTAAGGTACGGGCGGTCAATCTTCCTGAATGCTGTGTTCAGTGCATTGCGATCAGTAGGGTGGCCGACACGGGTTCCTAAGGATAAAGGTTTTATGCCTATATGGGTCTCCCAATATATACTCGACGGTACGTGGGAGCACAATCCATACTGGCGCTATCGTCTCTCAGGAGGAATCACCCACCATCAGCGAGATCGATAGTTACCAGGCTTTACGACGCCGGAACACGTCTCTAGCCTAGACCTCTATGTTGTGCGTTAAGTTACAAAGCGTTGTTAAGTTCATTCAATGTATTTTAGGTTGATCTTTTTAGAAGTTTGCCTTTTGAGGTTCACCACAAGATGTATGATACAATTCCTAAATGCAGTCTAAAGATGATAAGCAAGCTTTTATATCTTTTCAACAATGAAAATCCTAGCTACAAAGGGAAAAGAAAGACACCATCTTTTCTCAAAGAGCGATCAGCACACTCTAATGCACTTTTCCTAAATCAAGCATGCAAACTATCAAGATGCAAATGCACAATGCAGGTGTTTGTTTTCTGCTCTCTTAATATTGATGCCTAAAAAGAAAGCTTTTTGTACAACTTTGAATTTGCTTTTAAATGACAAATACAAACAAGTTTACTTTTTCGAAATCAGAAAGGGTAGAAGAGAATACAACACTTTACGACTTTCGAAATGAACACTTGTTTCGACACTTAAAAGAGACAAACTCAAACCAAAAGCAAAAGTAAATGTATAATCAACTGTAAACAGCCAATGAACTCTCTCCTAAGATCACAATCAACAGATCTGAATCAAGGGCTACAGGATGACTATTCCACTCTTGCAAAAGAAAACTGTAAATGACGCCACAAACACATAAAAACACTCACAGTCTTTTTGTACAAAAGGAGGCGGAATTTAAGCAGAGAAAAGGAGTTGTCAGACAGGTACCTATGCTGGTTACAGGCTGCAAAAATCAGAGATCAAAACAAGGCAAAACAGAGCAGAGAACCCCAGCTGCACAAGGCCTAACTGGATCAACGCACCCCTAACACAGAGGTTTTGACATTCAGCGCAGGTAGCCTTCATGGGACCTGCGTTGAAATGCAGAACCTCTTCACAGAGTCTGCGCTGAAGGAGAAACGAGAGTTCCTCACTGGGTTCTGGGTCACAGTTTGCTATTTAATCTATAGTTTCAGGCCAAATCAAAGCAACAAGCAAGGTACAATCAAAGGGATGCTTTGAGGGAGGACTAAGATCTATCACAAAGGATCATCAAATCATTTGTGAGTCCATTGTTCAGATCATAGACAAATCCAGTGATTGGATCAAAGCAGCAGCTGTCTACTTTGCATCTGAGAATAGCAGATGCAGTTCGATTGTTGTTGTTGAGTCTATGAAACAAACAATGATAGAGACACAAATAAAATGACTAAACATATTTCCCTAGTGGAGTCGCCAATTTGTTGTGGGGAAAAATGCCTATGCAGGACGATCCTATCCACCTAAGGTGTGACAGTGCCTTAGCAACAAACAGAAACAACTATCCTAGTATTCTTCCCTTATGAATTAAGAATGAAGAGAGATAGATGGACTAACCGGTGTCTTCCGTTTGTCCCTCGATCCGGTTTCTCTTCTCCTTGAGGGTTCCCAGCTACTTGCCTTCTCGCTCGCCCAGCTTCAACAGGTTTCTGCAAGATCACAAGAAGAGAACACTACACAAAGACATAGATTCATATTCATAACTAGTTCAGGATTAGAAATAAACTAAACATACCAATGCAATCATACATCAAAGATACATCAGTATATAGGAGAAACCAAGATAGCTTTATTGATGAATAACAAGGTTCAGGAAGAGATACAACCAAGAAGGCTCCAATCCAGCATCTCCTTCCCAGCAAATGAAATTCCTATCTTCACCTCCCTTCAAAGCATTAAGCACCCAATGATTCCAATCTCAAACCAACAGCAATTCTTTGCAATAACAAAATTCCAGCCTCTAGATCTCATGGAGGAGAGATCCATATATAGATGTTTGGAGAGAGGATGAGTCAGCTTGAGATCTGACTAGTGTCCTCTCCCTCTGTCAGTTCTTGCTTCCACTTGGAGACTAAGAGCCTCTTACTCATCACTAGTCGAATTCCTTGAGGCAAGTGTCATTGGAGAAGATTCTGGAAGCTTCCAGGGTCTTTCCACCTCGTTGAATGAACTTTCCATTTGTCACTTCCCGCTCAGCGCACCCTGGTAGTGCTTCTACCTGCGTTGCAGTGCACCTAGCCAGTGTAATCTCTGCATTTCAGCGCAGACAGCTAGTGGAGCCTCTGAATTGATCCTGAATTGACTTGTTTTTGAGCAGTTTCTGGTGGAGAACTTCTGTGAATTGCTGTGGTTTGTTAGCCTTGTTCCTCTAGGGGTAGGAACAACATGTTTAGGGACTTTGGATCCCTTGGATTATGGACATTTCATGCTCAATGTTGTAAGGCACAAAAATGTCTATAACAACCCATTATCCCATGCATAGCTAATTGACACAATGGGTCTCTCCATGACCAATAGACCCAAAATATGAGACAATTATAATACATGGCTTTACAATCGCACACAAAGGTGCTCTCCTCTATGCATGCCCAAAATATGAAACAACATGAGTACATGTCATATCCATCAAATATAAGGCCTACATGATCAATGACATAAGCTTTCTATATATATCAGCAATAATAGAAGTATTATCCAAAACATATGATAGTGAATGGCCACTCAACACCTTGACCATCAACATCCAAACAATGTAGATCCTGCAACAATATCATGATAATCCACTAGTAACCACCATGCTCCACATAGGCATTAGCAACAAAATAAACTGACAGCAAAAATATAATAATGTGACATAGAAACAATAACATATACATAAATATATCATCATCATGAAACATTAAATCGTCAATGAGGCTCAATAACTAGCACCATTCTACTCCATCAAGCAGCAAATGAACTTGCACCAACAACAATACTAGCAACATATGAACCAATACAAGTAATCTCTCCAACAACATCAATATGTTGCCAATATGCGAATATCCAAGAAGTATTAAGCAGCAGCAATCAACATCATAAGATCTAGCACTATAACAACATCAACAACATAAACTCGTCATCTCCTCAACCTCAAGCCACCAATTCAGTCTCTATCCCCATGAGAGTACAAACAAATCAGTATAGCAGAAAAACATCACATCATCAAAAATAATATACATACTCCGTGTAGCACCAATCATCATGATTTATCCATATAAATGCACCATATCTCATCAACAACATACATCATATTAAAACATCATGGGTAGAAATATAATCTTTCTCCATGCAAAAACATTATCATGACTCAACTATCCAAAGGCACATTTGCAGTAGCGTGTGTCATACATCTAGAAGTAGAAAATATGAGCAATAACATGCATATTCCTTATGAACTAACTCCAACATATCATCTGATCTCCATGTAAGCTACACATACATGGCAATACATGACAAAAATATGATCTAGTAGTTTGAGCATCATCAATATACCAACTATGTCATGCAAGCATCTATGTCATCATACTAGCAATATATATGGCAGTTGAAACTAAATTCATGTCAACATATTTCCTACAACAAACTCATGTCAAGAAATCACAACAAGCTACTCCATAGTGAGCACAATTCCAACAATCTACAATTCTAATAGGAAGCAACAATGCTCCCCCTAAATGTGTGATCCTCCATCACACCTTGACCATGCGCATAAGACAACCATGTGGATGCCATACCTCCAAAAACATCAATAAAAACTCAACATGTAGCTGCTCCAAAACTAACAAAAAAACATAGATGGTTGATCTGAATGATGACAAGCTGAAAATGCAAATAAATTAGAAATAAAACTAACACTTCAAACCTCATGCACTCCCCCTGAACACATGCATTTCATTCATGTGTATATTTTTCATCATGCACTCCTTCTGATATGGCTACACCTCCAAATATTTCCATGTAACTCAAGGTGTGACCATATGCTCCCCCTGAGACCATGCCGACCTTAATTTTTGGTGGGAGTTCCTTGCTGCTCCTTTCTCCTCCAAACTTTCTTATGTTGATCTTCCTTCTTTTTATGTGGTTGGCATTGCATATTCTTCTCTCTTTGATTTTATCTCCTGTAACACGTGAAACTTTCAATCCTTGGCCTTACGGTAAAGATTGTCCCACACAAAAAAATTTATGTGACCAAGGAATGGACTAATATCTTCTACTGATCTGATTTCTATTCCTTGCATGTGCCCTGCAGTCAATAGCCCAATGGACAAAATCATTGCACGAGAAACAATAACCATAAAAAGGACTATTATACTTGAATGATGGTGACTTTTTCTGCAAATGGCCATATTATTTGCATGCATGCTTGTGGTTTCTTTTCGATAGCTAAATCATTTTACATTCCTTGGATTTATTTTGGATGCTCTTCTTTTCTTGTTCCTTTGGTTCTTGGGTGGTTGTTGATTCTCCTTTTTTTCACTGCTACTAGTTTCTCCAATAATTTCTAATTTTCTTGTAGATGCTTAAGCACTAGATTTGAACCTCACCAGTTTCTTCCTTGCAAAAATTGCTTCAGCCTTCAATTTTTTATACTCATCCTCCACTCATTGTATTTCTTCCTCATTCCAATTTCAATTTTCATTCCTTCTTCTAGCTGAGTTTTCAAATCTGAAATTTCTTCTTTGTAAGCACACTCTTTTTCATTAAACATTTACACCAACATTATTTTATCTTTGTTTTCAGTCATGAGCTTTTTAATTTCTTCTTCTAGGGCCATTACCTTGGATTTATCTTCACCATTTATATTGATCTCTTCTTTTTGTTCCTCTTGATTGATGTTTGATCCATCACTACTATCACTAGGGCTTTCATCTTCATCTTGTGAGAGATTGGTACTTCCATCTTCTTGTGAGGAGGCTTGATTTGTCATTGCAACAAGAGTAGAATCCTTTTCGTTGTTCTCCATTTCTGAAATCTGCAATTTTATTCCATAATATAAAATCTGCAACCTGTCCAAAATCTCTTTTACAGTCACAATGCCTCACATAAAAATTATCAATTTTTAAAATCTCGTGCAGGATAATATTTTAAGCCAAATCATTAAATTCATCTTTCACTCCATACTCTACTGATAGCAAAACATTTCCATTAAGGGAAAGAAAATATGAATCCAATTTCACCTTCCAAGTTGAAAATTGATCTCCGTGAATAATTGGAACTCCTTGTCGATCCATTTTAAAAAAAAATTGCAAAATTTCTGCCAATACTCCCTATATCCACCCTCCCACGATCAAGTTTCAATTGAGAACCTCAACTCTGATACCGATTGTTGGAAACTAGATCACTACTGAGAGGGGAGGGGTGAATCAGTAATGAAGACACAAAATTTTCTCCAAATTATTATTCTTTTAAACCATGCATAAACATAAGAACATAAACAAATATCAGATCATCAAATATAAACTAGAAACCATGAAAACATTCAACACATGGAACACAAGTATTTCTTGTGGAAAACCCTTCTCTAAGAAAAAAATCACCCTTGCTAATGTCGCACTGCTCAAAATATTTTATTACATCAAACAATTCTTTACATAGAGATTCAATAGACTACTATCAAATGGGGATATCTTTCTCATGCAGATCTATGAACAATCATCTGTTGGAAGCCACCACGACCAACAATCCTTGCCCAACTACTCTTGAACTATCAAACGACTTTACAAACTCCTATCTGTTGGAAGCCACCGTGAACAATGAGTCTCACCCAATTTCTTCTGAACTATCCAACTACTATTGGATTGATAAAACTGCTTAGTTATATTGATTTTGTTGGAGCCCTCCAACTCCACTCCTCTATGTGGTTCTTGTTTCATACATTTTCAGACTGGAACCGAGAACTGCTCAACATGAACACCACAACAACAATATCTTCAAGGCATAAAATCAAAACTCCAAAATAAAATGAATTAACACAAATGTTGCATAAAATGATCTGAAAAATGCATCAGAAAAACCCTCTTTTCAATAGATAAAATTGTTCACAAAAAAAATGTTGCTCTCAACAAAAAACTACAACAATCACACATTGCTACCTATCACCAAAAAGTCCTGCAACAAAGCTCTACTTCATTTCCTCGCTCACTGCACAAAATGTTGGTTAAAACATACTCTTGTTATCTGTTGCTACAACTACAAACTACTTTAGAAAATCTGCAACACAACCCTCACACAACTTGCACACCCTCTATTGCACTCTCACTCTCACTCAACACATAACTCGTCCAACAAATTATTATTATTATTATTTTAACTCAATATCAAACTATACTCATCAATCTTGAATCCAACACCAAGGGAAAATACTAAGGTAATACCAATACCAAATGAAAATACCAGGATAATGTTGTGCAAGCCAAAATACTAAATGTGAATACCATGGTAATACCAATACCAAGGGCACTTGTACAAATGTTAAAGCAACAAGCCAAAACACCATGTGCAAATACCATGGTAATGTCAATACTAAGGGCAATTGTACCATGGTAATGACAATTAGTTTCCATACCTAATACCATGGGAACCATCCTTGGTAACACTATATAACCAAACAATCATATGCATAACGAATGCATAGCCAAACACCTCCAGCACCTGTAGCAACATCATCAAGCCATCACGCAGTCTCAAATACATGTAGAAACATCTCCAACACATGTAGCAACATCTCCAATGCTTCCAACACTTGTAGAAACATCTCCAACACATGTAGCAGCATCTCCAACACCTGCAACAACAACATCAAGTCATCCAACTGCCTCCAACACCTATAGAGGCACCTCCAATACTTGTAGCAACATCAACCTATAACAAGCCATCATAACATGTACTACATCCATCTCTACTTAGCCTCCAAATCCTGCATTATGTCATGCCACAACTAAGTTTACATCAATGGAAACCAATAAGACCAACAAACTGACCACTGCTGCAACCCAACACTCATTAGACTCATCATGAAGAGGACTGCCAACATCATCAGATTGACATAAGACATATGACAAGTAGCACCATGACATTGTTGACATCAATGCAAACACTACAAGGCCAACAACCTCATGACAAACCAATTGCTAGTAAATAACTTCAAATCACACTAGAACATATCCATATCGAGGATTTCATGAAGTATATATCCATTATAGCTCGGGCCTTCCATCCCAATATCAGTTGGATCCTAAGGCACTAACCCTCCAATGGTCCATACCGTTAATATACCATAAGTGTAATATGGTAAACTTCTTGGTTTGCTGATATCCAATATGAGTTAAAGCATTGGGTCATGACATGAGGTTTCAAGCACTTTGGTAGTTTAGCACATGAGCGCTAATGTTTTAAAAAATTTTGTGATCATGTGGCACACTATGTTGAATAATTGACATCTTCAAGAGCTCTAAAAGCTCAGGGCCTATTTATATGTGTTTGGACTCAAGGGAGCTAGTTCATAACCACTAGGTTATAAGCATGAACAATTGGTAATTGGGATTGAAGGAAGCATGTGCTCTGATAATTTAAAGTTGATTAACACTGGAACATTATATTTGTGACTAATTAGGATTAGGGGAAGCACCTAGTAAAGATAAATATATTGCACAAAGATAGAAAGAGAAGGGAAGATATCAAAGAAGCGAGTGAACTAGTATAGGGTAGGCAACAAAATTGTGAAGAGAAGAGTAGAACATATTGTGGATCAAAGTGGACTACAAAATTGATTCAAATCAAATTTCAGATAACGGGGATTGGTGTCTCTTGTAGGTTAGTGCCTACAAACAGAGAAGGGGATTGGTGTCTCCTGCAAGTTGGTGCTTGCAAATCAGAGAGGTTTGATTTCTCCCATAGGTTGGAACCTACAGATTTGAAAATTGAGGGGATTGGTTGCCCATGTAGGTTGGTGACTACAAGATCTTTCATATAAAGAATGTGATTTTCTCTCGTAAAGATTTCCACGTATATCTTGTGTCATTATATTGATTCACCCTCAATTTCATTATAATTGTGAATCCAACATAGAAGTATAGAGATAATTTAACTTCATCAAAAGGCACAAGTTCTTGTCTATCCAAGTATTAAGAGTTCTCAGGGAGGGCTAAGTTCCAGTAAATTGGTTGATCAAGCCTTGATCTGCTAGTCATAGCACCATACGGCTATTGATTTGTTCCCACTCATCATTACCAAAACCAATCTATTTACTACAAACATGCTGAATACTTTTAGGGATTTTGTTGAGTTTTTTAACGAACCAAGATGGCTTAGGTTTTGAGGATCATGGAGCAGTTGAGACCAGTGCATTTAAAATGTCTATATTAAAAGCACAAGGGGGTGAAAGAGGAGCGGGCCCATTAAGACTGAAGCCATAGAAAAATGTGAGTAAAAACTTTCAATTTAAAGATCCATAAAGTTAGATCAAAGGACCATAGAGCTACTATCATAATGATTAATTTAATATAATCAATATTTTCTTATAAACATATTGTGTTAGTGCAATTTCCAAAAGAAGAGTTATATATATAATTATTAGAAATATATAAATTATTTATATGAATTATAATTTAAATTAATTTAACTTTATATTGATATTGTTTAATGGTTAAATTTAATAAAAAAATCAAATAAATATATATATATATATATATATATATATATATATATATATATATATATATATATATATATATATATATATATATATTTTAAGATAACACGCAATGTTAAACTACTCATGCACTTTTTTTTTTTTGTAAGCTAAGGTAGAATTCTATTAATAAATCGCTAACTATGTACAAGTAGAAAGACATATTGCCACCCGCCTGTCAGGGAAACCGGGTGACTCCCAAAAAAATATATGAACCAGCATCCCAAAAAAAAAAAAACTAGAAGGTCATTACTGCTAACCAGTCTAAATATCCCGCTGATCTATCCAAGAACCTACTATGAAACACTGGAAAGAGATATATTCTGTTCAACATTGTCAAATTGAACCTATGACTATCGCAACCAAAACTCGAAAACTACAGAAAGAACCTGTTGATATCTTCATCTGCGTCGGCTATGGATGCATGGCATCAGTCGTCACTGTACGGGTAGCATCCTCTGTCTTCACCGCTATTCCAGTATCTTTCAACAGCTGTATAATCTGATCCATTTTCCTGTCCTGCATTAGAAGGGTCATCTGGATATTTTTCATTTCGCTTTTGAAAATAGGCATGCCCTGCGCGAGCTCAACCATTTCTACTACAACTTGCTCCAGGGCCTTAGCCAATAAGCGTTTCATGCCCCAATATACATGGAGGGACTGCTTATAGAGGGACATTTGCCCTCTTGTATGTCCAGGGTCAGGTAAATAAGCCTCCCAATCAGCCATCTCTGGGTCGGATTGATGTTGCAGTGCATCCTCCTCTAACTTGTCAATAATCTGTCGAATTTTGTAATTAGTATCCTTATTATACGCCGCCTCTGCATCCTGCAATTTCTGGCGGATGTCCCTCTTGCTTCGACCACGAACACCTCTGCCAGAACCCTCCTCTGAACCACACGTCCTTCCTGGCCCTGCTGGCCGCCCTCTGCCCCTTACTCTTCCACGCCCCTTTCTTCCTTGACTGCGCCCGCTGCTACCTTCCTCCGCATCATCATCATTCTCATAATCATTGTCCATGTCTTCCGTGACCTCTTCTGCTGGAGGCGTATGCCGCATCCAGCGTCCAACTTTGCCACCTGAGGACCTACCCTTTTTGCCACCTGAGGACTGCGCCAGAGTGTCATCAACAAAAAATTCGCGAATATCATCCTCCGGCTCGTCGGAATTCTCAGGGATATCCAGGTAAATGGGGGGGAGGGAATCGTCCTCCACCTGCTTTCCTTTGTCAGCCATGATAGCTCCCTGGCTGCGAGTTCTCGGGCCTTCAACTCGGTTAAGATTAATGTCCATACTGGCATACCACAGGGACCAGAACTCGCCTTCCCACTCTGAATTTGGAAATGCCTATCTGCCAGAACGTCGCTGCAAGTTTTAACTTACCGCGTCCTAAATAAATCATGCAGCATCGCTCGGCCACCTTCGCACTTGATTGAGCCACAAACCGGCTCATAAGTACACGTTTCGTATCCCAAATCATGATGTGATGTGCTCGCTGTCCACCTGCCGCCACCGCTTCTTACCCGACCTTCATACATTCGCATGCCTGGAGAGATTGATACCTCCCATTTAAATTTCCAATACATATATTCATTCGACCAAGTATTCATCATAAATGCAAGTATCATATGCGTTCAGCCTGCTGCCACCGCTTCATACCTCCATACCCGACCTTCATACCACCTTGGGATGGTCATACCTTCGCATGCCTGGAGATATTGATTCCTCCCATTTACCTTTCCAAGACATCTATTCATTCAACCCCGTATATAGTCATAAATGCAGGTATCATATTCATGAGGCACTATGCTGTCCTACCCGCCCCTCGCGCCTCTTGATTATCCTGGTGTAATATATCTGCCAGGTCATGCCATCTCGGCTCCTCGTGTATGAGCAACCCGCTTCCATCTAATACACAATGCGCACCACCACATGCCCAATTTGCCAAATAATCAGCCGCCCTATTACCTCTTCGCAGAACATGGGAGATGGTAATATAGTCAATCCTCCGCATTTGCTCTTCAATATCCTGAATGATTGCAGCCGTCCGCCAACTCCTCGCAACATGGTCCCAGGCTTTACCACCCTGTAATTTCCGCAACATATCGATGACAATTTGGGAGTCACCTTCAATAGCTAAGTGTCGATACCCATTCCTCGCAGCAATTCGAATACCATTATAAATTCCCCAGAGTTCTGCCTCATTATTTGACAGTTCACCACCCCATTCAGCATATACCCATCGTGATACACCCCAACAATCTCGAAAAATGCCACCCCATCCTGCCTCCCCAGGGTTTCCCTTTGATGCACCATCAAAGGATAATTTTATGCAGTTATCTTGTGGAAACGTAAAACGATTTGGGCTCTGTATAGTTACCCGCTGACTCCTATCATTATTCGGATATAACATGGTATAATCAATGCTCAGATATCCCAAAATCCTTTGCTCATTCAAGTTTAATTGCCAATCCTCCTCCCTCCAGGGCTCAGATAATATCGTCTCTTTAAGCGAACTGCAAACCACATCCCATATGCTGGCTACGTGACAACTTCCAAGATATGTTTGAATCCCCTTACCTCCCGAAGTGAAGCCTCTCCAAACAACATCAAGTCATCAACAAACTGCTGATGAGTAATGATTAGATTAGACCCCCATAATCTCAAACCTTTGATTCTACGGTCCCTGACCTGCTGCTTAATTTTCCTGCTCAAGCCTTCCATCGCTAAAATGAACAAAAATGGCGAAATTGGATCCCCTTGTCTGATACCCCTAGTAGCATTAAACGTAGCAGTAGGTATCCCATTGAGCAAGATTGAAAAGTGCGGAGTAGAAACCAAACTACTAATCCAAGCAATCCATCTACGTTCAAATCCAAAAGCCTGAAGAACAGCGCGTAGATAATCCCAATTTAAACGATCATATGCTTTTGATAAATCAAGCTTCATAAGCATTCCTTTCTTCTTCTACTGTTTTAAAGAATGGATAACCTCCTGTGATACCACTATACCATCCAGGATTTGCCTGCCTTCTACAAACCCAGTTTGTTCAGGCGCAATGAGAGTTGGAAAGAGGGGTTTCAGCCTTTTCGCAATTACTGACGACAGTATCTTATATATTACATTGCAGAGGGCAATGGGTCGAAAACCCTGTGGCTCCTCAGATGCATTACTCTTAGGAATCAAAGTGAAAAAGGTTGAGTTAATACCTGGCCATACTTGCTGTCTGAATCTTGATTCCTCCACTGCTTCAACTATGTCTTTCCCAATAAAGTGCCAGCTCGCCTGGAAGAATTCAATCGTATATCCATCTGGCCCAGGGGCCTTATTCTTTGGCATATTCATAACAACTTCCTCTACCTCTTCCATAGTGACTATCCTCATTAATGCCTTATTCTGATCTACCGTTATAATCCTTGGTATATCAGAACAAATATTAGTAATAGCCTCTGTACGATCCCTTTGAGTTTCCGTAAGCACCCCTTTAAAATAATCCACAAGGGTCCTGGCAATTCCAACCTGCTCGACCTCTCGTTCCCCCTCCGCATTCCTGATAGAGAAGATCTGATTCCGCTGTCTATGTTGAATCATGGCTTGATGAAAAAATTTTGTATTCCGTTCGCCTGCTCGTAACCATCGCACCCTGGATTTTTGTTGCCACAAAATCTCCTCTTGTTTACGTCGTTCCTCCAGCTGGCTGAAAAGCCGTCCTTCCTCCCTACTTTTATCTTCATCTCTGCCGTCCAATATTATCTTCTGCTGAAGATCTTCCATTGCTCCTTCCAGCCGTTGTTTAGCTTCCATAATGTTCCCAAATTCCTTCCGATTCCATGCCTTGATACGCGCTTTTAATTCTTTTAGCTTCAATTGAAGTGTGTGCATTCTCCCTTGCCCTCGACTAGTACATTGATTCCACCAGGTTTCCATGTTGTGAATGAATTGTGGATCCCGTAGCCAAAAAGATTCAAAACGGAAAGGTCTGTTCCCTTTTATCTGCTTCATATCAATCTCCAATAGAATGGGCCAATGATCTGAGCCAATAGTAGGCAGAATTTTAGCTTCAATATAGACATCTCTATTCAAAATTGACTCTGATAACAAAAAACGGTCCAAACGAGAGGCAATCTGGCTCTCCCCACCTCGGTGATTATTCCAAGTATGCACCCCATTTATTGTTTGAATGTCGACTAATCCTAGATCCTTTATCATGTCATTAAACTCTTCCATACTCGGATCCTCTCTTCTTACTCCTCCTCTTTTCTCCCCTAAATGCCGAAGTAAATTGAAATCCCCCCCAATCATCCACGGGAGATTCAAAGTGAGGAGTCTCAAAGTACGGAGGTTTCTCAAAAAAGCCGCCCTTTCACTACGATTATGAGGGCCATAAACTCCAGTAAACAAAATTCTTTCCCCCATCCCAACTAGTCGAAACCTGCCTGAAAGAATTCTAGGGAAGGAAAGCCAATGCTCAAAAATTACCTCCTCGGGATTCCACAACACAGCCAATCCCCCTGCTGTCGCTGTTGCATCTAAGGCCATAACCTCATATCCAAGCTTCATTTTCTTGACAATTGCTTCCATCTGTGGACCAGTCACCTTCGTTTCCTGAACGACCATAATACTTGGCTTGACTTTATGTAATCGGTCCTTCAAATACCTCTGCTTCCCCTAACTATTAAGTCCATGGATATTCCAACTTACAACAATCATTTAAAACTTTCGAGGGGTCTGAGGAAAGACCTCAGATAGAGGTATCACCCGGCCGGAATTAACCAAAGTCTCGCCAACAGCTTGAATGAATTCAGTCAACGTCCGTCGTCCTTTTTTCCTACCGGTCTTACCATCCAAAATTGGGGGATCCGGATTATCAGTGACCGACCTAGATTCCAAACCTGCAGCCATCTTCTCCTTATACCGTTGAAATGTCTCCTTATATAATTGTTTCTCAGTGTCTGGTATGAACCGCTCATCCAATTTCTTCCAATCCGTAAGCAATTTCTTCATAATTATTTCTTCCTCCGTTCCACCCTCTTGAACACCTTCCTTTCCTTTCATGGATTGAGCTGAATGTTTATTGGGCTTAACCTTTTCCTCTTCGTCCGGCTCGCGACTAGGGCTGCGACTTTTCCTCTTTCCATCCTTAATTATTTCCATCGGCGCAATCACATTACCCTCCTGGTTCAATGCCGTTGAGTTGATTTCAGTGAGGTCCGGCCCCTGATGTCCTTCATCCTGAGTGTGAAGAACATTAAATGGGTTTGAATTCTCTGGATTAACATTCTTTTCCTGGGATGGGGGTTTAGGATTACCAGGATACGGTCTTCTTCTCCGCTGAACCTCATGAAAGTCATTTTCTTCTCCGACACTTCTCTCAGACGTTCTAAAACCGGCGGGTGTACCCTGTGTCGGTGGTGTACCCTGTGTCCCTTTCTGGTCATTACCTTGTGGGCATTCCCTTGCAAGGTGACCATAGACATGGCATTTACGACAACGAAACGGAACATGTTCGTAATCGATCGGCTGCTGCCAAATTTCATCCTGGTACTCAAGCTCAATGGATTCCGGTAACGGAGCAGAAATATCCATATACACACAAATTCGAGCATACGACGTATATTTCCCCCTTTTCGTGGTCTCTGCAACCTTCACAAAAGTGCCAATTGAATTCCCAATACCTTCTAAAATCTCAGGATCCCAAAATTCATCTGGTAATCCAAATAAACGCACCCAGAGTGGTGCAGCCTTAATTTGCTCCGCATCTGGATTGTATCGGTCCTCCCAGTACCGTGTAAAAAGGCCTGCATTATTCATAAAATAGGGGCCCTCCTCAAAGACTTTTGCTTTGTCCTGTAAATTAGCAAAAATTACTGTAAAAAACCCCTTGGCACCCAATTTAAGCTCAATATGCCCACGGGGGTTCCAGCGTTGATGAATCCATCGCAAGAGGTTCCTTTCAGACGGCCAATACCCAATAAATTTACAGATTAACGCGTGGTCTCTCATATAACAGCGATATTCCTCCAATTTATTGCTTGGAATGACATACCTAGGTTTCTTTTGCACGCGTGGAAGACATCTATTAACCAAGCGAGCTTGCCACTGGTTGCCCAGAACCGGGGTTGCATCATTCGCCTCCGAGGCGTGTCGAGGCGCAGTACTAGATCCAGCTTTCCCCATCGTAACATCCCGAAAGGAGGGGATTTCACCCCTCCCCTGCCGTACTTCCATAGCTGAAGTCAAAAATGTCAGAGAACTCTGCAGAGACCACAGTCACCTAGAGAAGCTACGGTACTTTAGCACAAGGAAACCCTTGTGCAAAAAACAACTTCTGAATCGTGTGCAAACTTTAATCAGAGCCGTGTTTTGAGAATAGTATACCAGTTTTGAATGGCTTTTCTCAACTACTCATGCACTTTATTAAGAAATTTCTTTACAATTATTTTTCAATTAAGAAATTAAAAAAAAAATGTCATACTTCCCAATAAATAATCAATTTGTAAACATTTTCACAAAGCTCTTACTCAAGTCAAGTTTTCAAATCTTCTACTTATGCTAAAAGTTTAGGACGCCATTATTAAGAAGGGGATGTTTTCAAATCTTCTACTTATGCTAAAAGTTTAGGACGCCATTATTAAGAAGGGGATAAAGTATAATTCTTCATTCCCTTTCTAATGGTGTTTCTTTATTAATAATTTAATCATACTTCAAATTTATTTAAACACTTAGAAATTAATTAAAATCAATTGTCCTTTAATAAAGTGTGTTTTAAATGTGTATATTTGTAATTAACTTATTTTATAAGCAAGTATGTGTTTTAAATATAAAGTGATTTAACATTTCCTTGATTAAGAAACTAAAATTTCTGTAATTTTTTAAACTATAAATGTAAAAAATGAAACATCTATTTATTTCATAAGAAATTTAGTAATTACATAACATAGAACTCCAAGTAAATATTACATGAAAGATATTAATTATATATATATTTTTAAATCAAATAAAATATTTTGAAAAACCTAAAACATTTTTTTAACTCAAACTTCACGTTGTTATGGTTAGAACTAAAATTTTAAATAATGATTATAAGTTTAGGTTTACATGTTTTAAGTTTTGGCTTTTTGTTGAATTGGTGATAGAATTTATGGTCAGATTATTATTTCAAAAATATTTTTGAATGTATAAATAAAATAAAATTTTGAAAACGAATGTAGCATTTATTGTATATGGATTTAACAACTTAACTATTTTATTGTAACATTTTTTGTGATCAAATTTTCCATTAAATTTTTTGGAAAATATATTTAAAAAAAAAAAAAAAATGTAGAACATTTAGACTATACCTATAAAAAATGATAATATTTTATTGTATATAATATTTGTTTATTGCTGTAAAAAAATTAAACCCAAATTGGAAAAAATATACTATTATTATTGTCATCTTCTTAGGATATTTAGACACTTAGGAGTTACGTAAGTTTAATTTGGTCTCACATGTCTATTAGGTAAACTTATATGTTTCTTAATGTGTTTCTTTGGTGTGCATTAGTTGCATTGTAATTCAAAGATCACGATATGTTCTAGAAATAGAGTGATCCAACAACACATATTTTCCTAGATTATAATGACTATTGATCTTAGGCTTAACACTCAATCTGTCCATGATCTCTATTTAAAAAGTGTAGGTCATTGTTGATAGATTGTGAGAACTCTCTCGTGTACAAATTTTCTTTTTCATTAATAAAATTGTGTGAAGTGGCCACATTAGTGTCATGGATTATTTCCTTCTTAAACTATTTTAAGTACATAAAAATACTAGTGTTATGATTTATGACCTGATTATGTGAGTGATTATTGAAGGAGTTCATCCTAAACACGCCTTTTTCTAACAAACAAAGATAAATAAATAAATTTTTTCACCAATAAGAAGTTAAATTATAATTGGGAGTAATATCTTGCTTCATATATGGGATTATATAATGAGGTTGTGGGTAGGATTATATAATGAGGGTAGGGGTGGAAGGAGATTGTATGCATATCATATCAAGGAGATAATATGCAAATGATTTGTAAACTACCATGGATATTCGACTAGACAGTTTGTCACAACAAAATTGTGAAAAATAACCAAAATATGTACTATGAAAGGTTAAATTCATTTTAGATTCTAGATTTATTATTATTATTTCATTGTTTATGCATGTAAAAAATAATATGTAGAAAATAGAAAATAGGTACACACAATCACTTACAAAACACAATGATACTAAGATATGCTCTAAGAAACACTTTTTGGAGAAAAATCTAGTTGGAAGGTGAGGTTACTCTAGTCTCCTTTGTTTTGAATGGAAATGATGCAAATACAAAGAAGAAGACACTCTCTATGGAGTTGTTTAAGACCTCTAGCTCATGGGTTTCTACATAACACAAACCCCATTCGGTTATGCTCTCTCTCTATACACATTTAACTACTGTGTTCTACTATGGAACACAAATGCAAGCAAATAGAATGAAACCCCCTTTTCTTCCTAATGGTTTGGTTATCACACAACCCGATAGCCAATTAGGGGTTAAATTTGACCCATTCAACACTCAACATGAGTTGCAACTCAACCCTTATAGAGCCTTCTTCATATTCTCGATGTGGCTAGCCCCTTTCCTATGAGTAACATGGGATGATGTAGCATCCTCTCGAATTATGTGGTCAATCATAATAGGTCAACTTCTAGGAGGCATAACTTTAGCATCGAAACTTTGATTGACGTGTTTCTTGCATCATTGGAAAAGGCTTCGAGTGTAGAATAACATCACATAAGGACTCATGAAGGTAAGTTATACCCCCAAGAAACATCATTTAAGCCCTCAAATTGGCAGGCCCCAATTCTCCAAATTAGGTCTCACCTAAAAGTCTACTCTTGTAAGCTAATTCCTTCAAATTTTCCACTCTAAAAGCCTCAAAGAAAATTACATAATGATTCAATATGGGTCATACTTCCCCATTTTCGGAGGATTTTGGTCCCCAAAAGCTTTACTAAATGTGGTGAGAATTTTTTTCCTATACATTCTCCTTGGAGTGCCATTTAGCCTTGCTTGGAAGTTGTCCTTTCAACCCAATTTGCTAAAGTTCATGTTGCTCTTGTCTTGTAGTTCTGGACCTCTTTTGCAAAATTGTATCCTCTATCAACCCTACCTTAACATTTAGTGCTAAAACCTTTATGCCGCGACAACAAAACTCCTAACCTCTAAAACATTCATAGGCATTGGCCACTTTATGATGGCCTCCTTCTTGGTAAGATCTATCTTAAGGTCCCCTTCAGCGATCACATAATCTTAATACACTAAAACAACTATACATTATACTTTTTAAAATTTACCAAATCTAGTTTTTATTGATTAACAATATTAAATCAATTTACATTCACAAATAATAATTTAAAAAAAAAAATACATTATTAAATAATTATTAAATTATATATTTCCCACCAATTTTTTTTATAAGAAAATAATATATTTCCCAACAAATTTTTTATAACAAAATAAATAAACTTGTGTTTTGTTTTTATTTCAACACGCTTTTTCACCAAATTATTGATTTATTTTTATTTTTTTCCCTAACACACTTTTTCGCAAAATTAATAATTTATATTTGGAATCCCCTTTTCCTTTTTTCGAATGGTAAGATAGACGTCGACTCGCAAATCCGTTTTTCTCTCTCATAATTATTTCCTTTTTTATGTTGCAGAAGGTTCCATAGACTTTGCTTGCAATCAACGGTCACTGTACATTTCTTGTCGCGTGTCGCCCGTATCTGTCGCTTTCATTCATTGCACTTTGATGTGGTACCTTCATCAACGATGTGAACTTAACAATAAACACACATTTATTTTGTCGTCACATAAAATGTTTGAACATGCTTCCCGCTTTTTATTAACACCTCTTCACACTTTTTCGTTATTTGAGTGTGATGTTTAATTATTATTTATACAAAATAATATTTTTATTGTATTATGAGGGTATTTTAGGTGGTTGGGTAGACGTTAGAATAATTATTAAATTTTCAGTTAATTTTAAATTTTTGTTAGTGATATAATGAATCATAATGTTTTGATAATGTTGAGATTTTCTGTTTTGAATAAAATAGGTAAAATCTTAGTAGATGACAACAATAGGAATTAGTTCCTAGATTAGCTTCAGTTTGTTGGGAGGGAGTTAATGCATCCTAAATTTGAGTTGAGAGGATTTATGAGGCAGTTAGATCCTCCTTGCTATAAAACAGGTATTCATACGGATTGTTTTTTGGTGAGAGTGAGAGTTTGTGAAGATTTAATTATGTAATCTCCTGTTTGATTAATAAAGAATTATCGATGCCTATGTTGTGTGGACGTAGCCCAGATTGGTTGGGTGAACCACGTTAAACCTCTGTCTTATGTGCTTGATTTAATAGCTGTGTGTATTTGTTTTAATTCTGCTGTGCATCTGATCTCCAACAATTGGTATCAGAGCGATGTTGGAGTGCTGGTGCCTGGTGCTGATTGCTGGCTGGCGTATGACTATTTGTGCATGCTGGAGGTGCTGAGATTACCTGCTGGAGGTGTGTGCTGGAGATTGCGTGCTGGAGCGTATGGTATTGCAGCGTGTGTGCGTTTGGTTGCTGGTGTGTGTCAATGCTGCGTGGAACCTGCACTTAATGGAGCTAATATAAACCTGCGTGGAGGTATTCCGTTGGAGCACTGGTGCGTGGAGCGGTGGTGCTGGGCAAACTAAATCAGTATACATTACTGCGTGGAGGTGCGTGGTTGTTGTTCAACTGCGTGGAGGTGTTGTGTATTGATCGATTACTGCGTGTTGTGTATTGATTGCTGCTCTGTCGGCAAGATACATTCACGGTAATAAACTTGAACTTGTCATTTTTTGACTGCCACGACATTGTTGAAATGCATGTTACCAGTTTATATTATCCTTCCTATGGCTTAGTCAACATTATGTTTTTCGTTGAGAAATTAACGTCCAAGTCTTGTTAAATTATGTTCAAGTCTCATCAAATTCCATGTTCACGAAATTATCGTCCAATCTTGTTAAATGCATGTGAATTTGCACAATCGTTGAAGTCACCCACTGACCCATTATTGGCGGTGCATTTTAGCGATAAAAAACACTGTGACAGCGGAAAGTTGCAAAGTGGAGTGGGAGTGGATATAATATATTTGTTGGACTGGATATAATAAATGGAAGTAGGTGGGAGTGGATCTATATTTCATTGAACTTTTTTTTTTGTTGCCCAATGTACTGTAAGTTGCACAGCAACAAAACAAAAACAAAAGATTTTTTTTTTTTTTTTAAAGCAAGGATATAAGTGCATATGGCAGAAATTTGTATGTGAAATATAAAGGGTAGATGTCTGTTTGTTTTGTTTAAAGGCAAAGGCATTTTTTAAACACAAACTTCATTTATTTAAAGTTGGTTTTTTGGAGATTATTGTGTTTTTTGCTGATACAAAATGGCGAAAACTCAAAGTGCCCGGTTTGAAATTGAGAAGTTTAATGGCAAAAACAACTTCGAGATCTGGAAGGTCAAGATGTATGATTTTCTTGTCCAACATGGTGTGGCAAAGGCGTTGTTGGGCAAATCCAAACAGCCTTACAACATCACAGATAATGAGTGGGCCGAGATGGATGAAAGAGCGATAAGTGCTATTCGACTGTGTCTAGCTGATGATGTCCTGTTTAATATCGTGTCGGAAACAACAGCTGCTGGTTTGTGGACGAAACTGGAGAAACTGTACATGACCAAATCCTTAACCAATAGGATTCTCCTGAAGCGACAGTTGTACAGTTTGCGAATGAAGGAAGGTACATCAATTGTTGATCATTTAAATGCTTTTAATACTCTTCTTGTGCAATTACAAAGTATAGAAGTAAATATTCAATATGAGGATAAAGCTATTACTTTATTGTGCTCGTTGCCTGAATCATGGGATCATTTTGTTACTTCTATAAGTCTTATTTCATCGGAAACTATTGAGTTTGATGATGTAGTTGCATCCTTATTATCGGAAGAAACAAGGAGAAGGTCGCATTCTGAAACCTCTACATCAGAAGCTATGATGGTTAGAGGTCGTTCGAGAGAAAGACACTCCAAGAGGCCGAGCGACTCACGTTCAAAGTCGAAAGGGAAGAAGAGTAAGCTAAAGTGTTGGTTTTGTGGCAAATCAGGGCATTTAAAGAAGGACTGTTGGAAGCGACAGCAGCAAACTTCAAAAGCAGATTCTTCGACAGAGAAGGAGGCAAATACGACAGATACAGGTTCGACATCTGGTTCAGGTATGAGTGATGAAGTATTATCAGTTAATGTGTCAAATCATGGTCAACATTGGTTGTTAGATTCCGGTGCATCAAACCACATGTGTATCCATAAAGAATGGTTTAAGACATATAAATCAATTGATGATGGTGTTGTGTACATGGGTAATGATGTAACATGTAATATTGTGGGAATTAGGAGTATACAACTGCAAATGTTTGATGGGACAACAAAAATATTAACTGATGTGAGGCATGTACCAGATTTAAGAAAAAATTTGATTTCATTAGGAGCATTTGATTCAAATGGATATAAAACTGTAATTCAAGGTGGAGTAATGAAAATTTACAAAGGTATTTTACTAGTTATGAAAGCTGAGAAGGTAGGAAATCTATTTCAGTTAGAAGGAAGTACAGGGTTAGATTATGTGTCTACGATGTCTGAGCATGACAGTAGTTCCATTCACTTATGGCATCAAAGATTGGGGCATATGAGTGAAAGAGGGTTAAAAATTTTGGCTGATCGCAAGTTACTTCCAAATCTAAAGTCTGGAAAGTTAGATTTCTGTAAGCATTGTTTGTTTGGAAAACAAAGTAAACAAAAGTTTAAAACAGGCAAACATACTAGTAAAGGCATACTTGATTATATCCATTCAGATGTGTGGGGTCCAGCTCCTACAACTTCATATGGTGGTTCGTCTTATTTTGTATCATTCATTGATGACTTTTCTAGGAAAGTGTGGGTCTACATGTTGAAAAGGAAGTCTGATGTTTTTTCAGTTTTCAAGCAGTTTAGAGCATTGGTAGAAAACAACACTGGTAGAACAATAAAATGTTTAAGAACTGACAATGGTGGTGAGTTTACTTCCAAGGAGTTTGAAAGCTATTGTAAGGATGCAGGGATCGAGAGACATAAGACCACGGTTTATACTCCTCAGCAGAATGGAGTTGCTGAACGCATGAACAGGACTCTTCTAGAGAGAGCAAGGAGTATGCTGAGTAACGTCGGGTTGCAAAAGGAGTTGTGGACGGAAGCAGTGGCAACAGCTTGTTATGTGATAAACCGATCTCCATCAACGGCGATAGGCTGCAAGATTCCACAAGAGGTATGGAAAGGACACCCTTGTGATTATTCTAAACTCAGAGTGTTTGGTTGTGATGCATATGCTCTAGTGCCTAAACATCAGCGAACTAAATTAGATCCAAAGTCGAAAAGGTATATCTTTGTTGGGTATGGTGTTGGAACAAAGGGATATAGATTGTGGGATCCTACTACCCGCAAAATCATCATCAACAGAGATGTAAAGTTTAATGAATCCTCTCTTGTATAGTTAGATGTAGATAGTAGATTGAAACAGGATGATGTATCTGATTTTCAGCACATTCAGTTTGATAGCATTTCTAATGATAGTCATGATGACCATAGTTCAGATACTAGCCATGAACAGGTTTCAGAATTAGATCATGAATAGGGTGCAGGTCTAGATCATGAACAGGTCTCAGATACTGATTGTCAAGAAGTTCCTACAGATGGTAGTCAGCCAATCAAGGAAGCGCCAGAAACATCATTAAGGAGGTCGACAAGAATCAAACGGCCACCGAGAAGGTATGATGATTATGTCACTTCTGTTGCATTTACTGCTAATGACGATGAACCTCTGTGCTATCAGGAAGCAATAGAAGGTTCGAAGAGTGATAAGTGGAAAGCAGCCATGAAGGACGAAATGATGGCCTTGGGTAAAAACGGCACATGGGATCTGGTTGAGCTTCCAAAAGGCAGGAAAACTGTGGGGTGTAAATGGGTTTTCAAGTTGAAACGGGGTGTGAATGATACGGAAGACAGGTACAAAGCACGGCTGGTTGCAAAAGGGTTTTCTCAGAAAGCCGGTATTGACTTTCATGAGATTTTTTCACCAGTGGTTAAAATTGTTTCAATTAGAATTGTGTTAGCATTAGTGGCTTTGCTTGATTTAGAGTTGCAGCAATTAGATGTTAAGATTGCATTTCTACATGGTGACTTAGATGAGGAAATTTATATGGAACAACCGGAAGGGTTTGTTCAGCATCACAATGAGAAATTTGTCTTCAGGCTCAAGAAGTATTTATATAGCCTGAAGCAGTCGCCTCGGCAGTGGTATAAGAAGTTTGATTCTTTCATGTTGAGTCAGAAATATGTTAGAAGTGAATATGATCATTGTGTTTATTTTAAACAGTTAAATAATGGCATATTCATTATCTTAGTATTGTATGTTGACGATATGCTTTTAGCAAGCAAAAGCATAGAAGAAATCAACAGGTTGAAGGCTCAGATGGCAAGGACGTTTGATATGAAAGATCTAGGAGCAGCAAGACAGATTTTGGGCATGGAGATTTTCAGAGACAGAAGCAATGGTAAGCTATGGCTATCACAACAAAAGTATATTGAGAAAATACTTTTGAGATTTGGTATGAATAACGTGAAGCCTGTGTCAGTCCCTTTCGCTTCCCATTTCAAGCTTTCTTCGAGTTTATGTCCTAATTCAGATGAAGAAAAGGAATTTATGTCTTGAATTCCATATGCTAATGTAGTAGGGTGTTTAATGTATGCGATGGTGTGCACGTGACCAGATATTTCACATGCAGTTGGGGTTGTCAGCAGGTACATGGCAAATCCGGGTAAAGAACACTGGTCAACAGTGAAATGGGTGCTTCGGTATCTGAGAGGCACAAGTAGTTATTGTATCACTTACAATAAGAGTAGTGAATTTGTTTGTGGATATGTTGATTCCGATTTTGCAGGTGATTTGGATAAGAGAAGGTCAACTTCAGGGTATGTCTTTACTCTTGCAGGTGGAGCTATAAGCTGGATGTCAAAGCTACAAAACATTGTCGCTTTATCCACTACTGAAGCAGAATACATTGCTGCTTCGCATGCTTGCAAAGAGGCGGTTTGGTTGAAAGGTTTGCTTGGTGAGTTTGGTAGGTTACAGGACAACATCAGGTTACTTTGTGATAGTCAAAGTGCAATACATTTGGCTAAGAATCCGACCTATCATAGTAAATCAAAGCATATTCCAATTAAGTACCATTTTGTAAGACAGGTTATCACTGAAAGGGGAGTCTCTCTTGAAAAGGTGCATACAAAGGAGAATTGTGCAGACATGTTCACGAAACCAGTTTTGTTAGAGAAGCTACGTTGGTGTTTGGCTTCTCTTGGCTTGCAGAAAAGATAAAATAATAATAACAGGGCATCAGGCTAATTGTTGTCAAGGTGGAGATTGTTGAGATTTTCTGTTTTGAATAAAATAGGCAAAATCTCAGTAGATGACAACAATAGGAATTAGTTCCTAGATTAGCTCCAGTTTGTTGGGAGGGAGTTAATGCATCCTAAATTTGAGTTGAGAGGATTTATGAGGCAGTTAGATTCTCCTTGCTATAAAACAGGTATTCATACGGATTGTTTTTTGGTGAGAGTGAGAGTTTGTGAAGATTTAATTATGTAATCTCCTATTTGATTAATAAAGAATTGCCGATGCCTATGTTGTGTGGACGTAGCCCAGATTGGTTGGGTGAACCACGTTAAACCTCTGTCTTATGTGCTTGATTTAATAGCTGTGTGTATTTGTTTTAATTCTGCTGTGCATCTGATCTCCAACAGATAAATATTGTTGTAATAGTTTCATGTTTATAAATATTGTTATATGAGTTAGAGCCTTATGAACTCTTAAGTGAGTATACTTATGGATCAGTGAAATTTTTTTCTACACACACATATATACATACATATATATATATATATATATATATATATATATATATATATATATATATATTTCTTTGCCACTTAGTTTAAATATAACTAAATTAAAGTAAAATCATTGAATTCAAGTTAGTGTTAAGGTTTACAATCTGGTCAATTTAGGTTTCACTAATTGGTAAATTGAGGTAATTTGTTAAATTGTAATTATCCATTGTTTGCAGGTAAGAACAACTTTGTTGCTAATTTCATTTGTTGAAATATGAATTCATCCACCACCATAAGTGGATTATGATCTAAAACTACTTTTCATTGGCTATTCGATTGTCTTCTTCATATGTGAGAAAACATGTAAATAACCCAAAACCCAAAAGCATTTGGCATGAGTGAAAGTTCACCCCCTAAAAAACTACCAGCAAAATATTTTAGATGGTCATGTTTTGTCATGCACTTGAGGATGGTGTTGCATATTAGGATCTTAGACGTTAATAGATGGTGAATCAATAGATTTGAAATGATAAAAAAAAAAGCTATTAATTTGATTTTTAAAATTTGATTAGAATTTTAGATTTATGAAAATTTCTACTTTTATATAGTTAATTTATGATAATAAAAGAAAAGAAAAGAAAAAAAAAAAAAAAAATATATATATATATATATATATATATATATATATATATATTAAAATATTTTCCATTTTTATTAAGTTAAAAAATAATAATAATAATAATAAATAAATAAATAATATATAAAAAATAGTGTAATTAAAAAATTAAAGTTTTAACATTTTAAGAATTACAAAAATATTATATATAAATAATATGTTGTAATTAGAAAATGTAATTTTCAAACCCTCAAAACTAGAAAACTACTTAATTACACTAAATTAAATATGTTGTAGTTGAGATTGAAATATTGATATTTTAAGTTAGTTACATTACAAAAAAAAATTCAAAGAGATAGGTAAACTTCACTTCACAGTGCCTGGAATTTAATAATGTAGTTTTATCGGGTTGTATTCACACAACTTTACATGTAACAGGAGGATGGCGACGGGGTTAGGGTTTCTCTGCAGAGACCGTCTGCAGCCCTCTATTTTTGCAGTACGACATTGCCTACCCCTTTAATAGCTCTGACGTCGTTCCCCCCTCATTTCTCCACTACCCTTAACTGGAAACGGGCTCTCCACCGGCTCATTAGCTTTAGGCAGTTTGTTTTTTTCTTCAATCCTCCCTCACTTCACCGACTACCTCCGTTCCAATTAGCATTAACCTGAAGGCAACTGTCAACGAGCGGTCTTAACAGTTATGGATGAGATGGTTGATTATTCCACGGATCCTTCGGAGGATGTGCCCATCTGGACACACCCTAGGACCACAACGGCGGGTTACTTTACCTTTGAAAGCAAGCTCTCCGATGAATTTGATGCTCTTCCGCCCATCTCCCGCTCCCACATACCTTCTGTGACACTGCCTGAGGATGCCCCATCACTTCCAAACTTCATCTCCCAGCCACTCTCTCCACGTACTCTGGCTTTTGCGGATCCTTTGACAAACCCTAGCGAAAAAACCCTTGAAGCGGTTCCGGTATCAAACCCTCCTTCGTCCGCCTCCTGTATACCCTTGGCCGACCGCCTTTTGGTCTCTGCTGCACAGGAACCCGTCTCATCTGCTCCCCTGACCACCGAGGCTCCCCCTCTGGGAAATTTCACGGGAATTGGTCCCATCCCGGGTATTTTTGCTTCCATTCCATCAACGGCTGCTACGGGACCTAGGGCATCCCCTTCATCGTCGACTGCACATCCTGCCTCGACACCAGAGACTTCTGCTGCTAAATTTTTCGAGGTTTCTAAGAAGAAGTGGTGCTTGAAGCTCTGGAACTGTGAGGTATTCCTAAAACTCACCGAGGACACTCAATTACTAGACTCCATGGATACCGCAGAGAAAGTGCTTGTTGGTCGGGTTCGCGACAGACATTTTAGTGTGGAAAAGCTTCAACAATGGACCTCAGAGGTCTGGGGTCATCACCTGAAAGATCCCCCAAAGGTTCAAACATTCGTTAAAGGTTGGTTTGCTCTCTGGTTCAGCTGTCTTGCACACACCAACTGGGTACTTTCTACAGTCTGGCACATTGATCAAGCACCAATTTTGCTCAGAAGATGGATGCCTATGTTTGACCCAGAACAGGAGAGGGTCGATGCTGGACCCATATGGGTACGCCTTCCAGGGCTACCTCTACATTTCTGGACGGAGGATGTTTTCAAGCGGATTGGAAATGCCATTGGCACCTACCTCACATATGATGACTCTTTTTAGAGTACGAGGCGCATGGCTTTTGCCAGGATTCTAGTTCACCTAGATCTCTCTGATGGCCTTCTGGAGCACATTAACATTCAGTGGAGGAATGCAGTAAGGAGGCAGATATACTGGATTACGAGGGTGTCCTTTTTAGATGCAGATGATGTCACAAGGTGTATCACTTGTATAAAGATTGTCCACTTAACGGCAAGGGCTTCAAAAAGACCTCGATTTAGGAACCAGTGGCACAGGAGTCCCCAATTCAGGACGAGCAGCCTCATAATACGGAGCCTATAGAAGGAATGGCTGAGATGCAGATGGCCTCGACAGACAAGGTTACGGACCCACCATCATCCACTCTAAAGAAGCGTGGTAGACCTCCCCATTGACCTCCTCCCCCGCCTCTAGCACGAACTTGGGCAACCTCCAGTGACTCACATTCTCCGGGTAAGAGCTTACCCTTCACTTCATCCTCTCCTTGCTGCACATCTTTTCTTGATATCATCACATCTGGTTTATTTTTCGGTATATCATCTGGTGTAACATTTGGTTTGGGTCCGGCCTCTATTTCTGTTGCCTCTTCCCCGATATTTTTCCATGTTGCATCCAAACCCATTTTTACCCCCACTCCTTCCTCCCCTTCGATTTCCCCTCTTCCTCCATCTTCCACATTCTTTCAGGCACCCCCTATAACTGGTTATCTAACACGCTCAAAAGCCAAGAGACAGGCTTTGGACCATGTCGGGCTTGATATCATTCCCCCCGCCCCCCACATAAGCTCCATAGGGGAAAACCCTCCTTTCTCATTATTGCTCAATCTTTGGTAGGAGATGAGATTGCTTTGGGCAAACAATCGACTATACCTGGGGTACTTAGAGCCAGAGAAACCCCCTCTGAGCCCCCTCCATGAAGATCATATCCTTCAATTGTCGGGGGCTTGCTAGGCCTGACAAAAAATTAGCACTCTGTTGGTTAATTACAACTGACTCACATGATATAATCTTTCTACAGGATACTCTTGGTCCTGCTACTGTTATTTCCCATACCCTTCAAAATATGTTTCCTAGGTGGTTATTTATTGGATTGGATGCACATGGAAGATCTGGGGGTATTGCCTTGGGATAAAACTCTCGTTCTATTAAGATACTCAGTTGTTGGGGAGGGGCTGGCCATATTGGTGCTGACGTTCATTCAACGGACTTGGGAATGAATTTTTGGATTTTCAATATATATGGACCTTGTCAAAACAGACCTAATTTCTGGGAAAACCTCCTGGATTCAGACCTGTTTTTGGTAGACCATCTGATTCTTGGAGGGGATCTCAATTTTTCCATCGGTCATGCTGAGTCTTGGGGACATAGAGCACAGAGGGACTCTCTATCTTATTATTTCTCATCCATCCTGGATTCACATCAGTTGATTGATATCCCTTCAGCTAAATTACAAGCAACCTGGAGGAATAACAGGACAGGGGAACATGGTCTGGCTCGCAGACTTGATCACTTCTTGGTCAAAGAGAAGGTACTTGATCTGGGTTTTCACATCAAACAATGGGTTGGATCTGGGGGGGATCTCTGATCATCTTCCCATCTATATGGATATTGAAGGGGGTAGAACAAAGCCCAAGGGACCTTTTAAATTCTGTGCTACCTGGCTTAGGAAAGACTCTTATATCAGCATGGTCTCTGAATACTAGAAAGCAAACCTTCCTGGGGCTGGGGGTAATATCACAGATGGTTTTATTCAAAATCTTACAGAGTTGAAGAAAATGTCCAAACAATGGGCTCACAACAAAAGGACCTTGGATGAACACTCCCTGCGACAGATAGAATCTGAGTTATCTGTCTTTGAAAATGATCAGGGAGGATTATTCACTTCTATTGAACACAAGGAGAAGATCACATCCCTATACTCTGCTAGAGGGAAAATCCTTAAGGATTGTGAAGAAGTCTGGCGATTAAGAAGTAGGGCAATATGGATGAAGGATGGGGATGCAAATACCAAATTCTATCATAAGTTCGCCAATGGAAGGAAGGCGATTAATACTATTTGGCAGCTTCAGAACAAACAGGGACAAGTTGTCAACGCATTTCAACAACTGGCTGAGATGGCAACCTCTCATTTCAAACGAATTTACAGTGCCCCGCGGGAAGCAAATTTTGCAGACATCATTAGAGTGGCACAACTTTTTCCGAGGTTCGTAGATCAAGAGGAGGAAGGGGACCTAACCAAAGTAGTTACTCTGGAAGAGTTGGAGGCCACCCTGAAGTGGTTTAAAAAATACAAAAGCCCAGGACCTGATGGATGGTCAATTGAGTTCTACTTGGCGTTTTTGACATCATAGGTGAAGATCTGCTAAAATTTGTTGAGGATACTAGAATCAGTGGAAATATAGCAGCATCCATCACTTCTACCTTCATAGCGCTCATCCCGAAAACTGATAACCCGGTCTCCTATGAAGAATATCGCCCTATCTCACTCTGCAACTGCATTTACAAGATTATTGCAAAGATCATTTCCAACTGGATGCGGCCCATTCTATCCAACCACATCTCACCGGAACAATTCACCTTCCTACAAGATCGATAGATTCATGAGGTGGTGGGCACTGCATAGGAAGTATTACATACTCTACATATTAGGAGATGCAAAGGTATGATTATGAAAGTTGATTTATCCAAGGCTTTTGACAGAGTTAATTGTTTATACATTAGAATGCTTTTAACCCATCTGGGTTTTCCATTCATATTCATCAAATGGATTATGAGCTATATAACTAACATTCCCTTCAGCATTCTGGTTAATGGAAGTGCATCCCCCTTTTTCTTCTCTGAAAGAGGTTTGCGGTAGGGATGTCCGCTGTCACCATTACTCTTCCTTCTTGTCATGGAGGGCCTCAATAGACTCATAAAGGATGAACATAGAAGAGGAAAATTACAGGGCATAAAGATATCAGACGGTTGTATGCTAACACATCTACTTTTTGTGGATGATGTCCTGATATTTCTCAATGGCATCATTGGTGATCTTACCATCATCAAAGCCTCTTTCTCCATATTTCAAATGGCTACTAGCATGTTGATAAATGATACAAAATCTATGTTGACAGCAGCGGAATGCACACCACACGAGATCCTTTTTGCACTTCAACGCTTCCCATTTACTCAACTGAGCCTGGCAGAAGGTCTAAAATATATGTGGTATAAGTTAAAGCCCTTGGGTTACAAGATCGTCGACTGCACTTGGCTCATCTCAAAGATGGAAAAAATCTCGTGTTGGTCGATTCACCTTCATCAAGAGTGTCTTAGAAGCCACACCTGTTTATTGGATGTCTCTGGCATGGATTCCCAGGGGTATCCTCACCAGGATATAATCCCTCTACTGCAGATTTCTCTGGAAGGGTAGCTTGCAAGGCAAGACTTTTGCTTGGGTCAATTGGGATGCCCTTAATTTACCAAAGAAGTGGGGGGGATGGGGCTTAAAAAAACTCGAGGACTTCTCATCTGCTCTGGCTGCTAAGCTTGGTTGGCACCTTGTATCAGCTGACAGCCTCTGGTCGAAGGTTACTGTTGCAAAATACATCGCCCCAATGCACATTATGGATTGGATTAGGCGACCACACAAATGTACATCTAGGATTTCTATTATCTGGAAGGCAGTTATTAAGGCATTGAATCCTATCAGAGTGGGTATTACTTGGAGAATCCACTCAGGAAATAAAGTGCGCATTAGTATTGATCTGTGGATTGGCTGCGGGAACATGGATAGACTACCTAATGGGCTCATTCATCACCTTCAAAATCACAATTCTACTCATATAGCTCATATTGCAGATGATGATAATACCACTTTTCTGCAACAGGCCTGGAAAACTACACTTCATCTACATATCCCTCCTCAATGGGTACAACTATGGGAGGATTATACTCAGGCACTTATAGATGCTCACATTCGCATCACTGAAGGCGATGATGAGGTAATTTGGGCCCTATCTAAATCTAGGAGATACTCCCCCAAAGATGGTTACTTGGCCCTGACAGAAGCTAGAAGACCTTAGATCATTGTAGATTGGTGGAGGCATCTCTGGAAGCTTAAGGCCCCCCCTAGGTCTCAGATGCTAATGTGGACAATCTCACGGAACAAAATACCTATAGGCGATAACCTCCTCAAGCGAGCACATTATGGCCCTCACTGGTGTTACCTTTGCAGAAGTGATAATGAATCCGTTCAACCCCTGTTCCTTGACTGCACAGAAGCTCGAAAATTGTGGGATATTATTATTCCTGTTGTTGCTCCATCAAGTATATGGGCTGGCATAACTATTATTGAGGCCTAGCAGACCTGGTATACCTCTGCTTCTACTCCTAAGCAATGCAATCTACCCCTTCCGATATGCTGGCCTATTTGGATCGCCCGAAATCACTTAATTTTCCAGAATTCACCACCTCGCTGGTCTATTATTGCTACCAAGGTTTTGGCTGACTACACCCTCATCCCAGATGACCCACCCCCATAGAGGCCCAAGAATATTATACCTGAACATATTGATCATAGCAAGCCATGGGCTTATTTCGACGGGGCCACACAGGAGACTGGGTGCGGTGGGGGAGCTATTCTACATATCAACCATCATCATTCTTACAGCATGCTCATGGGTTTTAGAAGAGGCACTAATAATTTTGTAGAACTACTAGTTGCAAAACATCTCATACAATTTGCTTTGGAGAAAAATTGCAGAGACATACAATTATTTGGGGACTCCAAAATCATTTGTGACTGGCTGAATAGAACATCTAGATGCTCTACTTTTTCTTTGAGTCATATACTGGATGAAACTCTGAGATTGATTTCATCACTTGACTCCTTTACATGTACACACATTTTCAGGGAGCAGAATGGGGTTGCTGATAGCCTATCCAAAGAAGCTGCGATCGGGGAGTCAGGCATCTGGATGATGCAGGAACTGTGCAATGGAGATCACTATCAATACTACTACTGGTCGTTTATGGATATAATTGCATAATTTTTTGTTGGCATATGAACATTATTATCTTGTGTATATATTTATTCCATGAAGGACTTCTCAGTTTATATATATTGTAGTTTTTACAGTTTTATATATATTGCTACCTCCCTGCATGGATCAAGGAAACAATTTTTTGATCACTATTGATGATGACAATCATATACTTGATATGATTTGAATATGCATTTATGCATCTACAAAATTTAATTTCCTTTTATTAATGAAATTACAATTTTTCCCAGGGGAAAAAATTTTACATGTCACATCAATCCACTAAATTAACTGAGAAAAAGGACATTAGGTTACCAACGTCTTATAAAGTTTCATCACATAACAAGTTGCCTGCAATTTAATGTTTAATTTATCTCAGTATTAAATTAAGACAATTAGCTGGGGTATTTGCAAAACTTAGAGTTAGCATTCCTTGGAAAAATCATAGGCGTGAACGTGAAATCAATAAAAGAAAATAGATCTTTTTATTTTGGTCATTTTTTAAAAATCCGATAAATATTTTTAAGAATCATATATTTAAGTTATTTAATTTGCAAAATTCAAGCATTTCAAGATTTTTTAGGGTACTAAATCTATATATACATTAAAAACTCATTTCAAATAATAAAGCATATTTAAATGTAACTATTAATTATTTTTACTAAATTTATAAATAATTATGTATATGTTAAATAAAGCATAAGCATCCTTATAGGCATGAAAAATCAAAATATTAATTTATTGGTTGTATTTGAATATGGAAAAAAAAAATTTAGTTAAAAAAAATAATAAATTTAATGAATCCAAATTACTATTTGTTTTCTTCTGCTCATGTATGAACAGCGATACTTTCTTGGGAAGAAAGGGATGTTCAAGTACTTGGTACATGCCCGCAACAAAATCTAAGAATCATATTTTTATAGGCAACTGAGCCCTAAAAATGATTCTTCATGCCATATATATATGGCAAAGTCAAGATATCCTATATTCAATCAATAAGAAAGAGATTAAGTAAGCATGTCAATAAAGACTTAGCTCCATTTGTTTGTGTTTTCATTGATGGAATTGGTGGTAAGGGTCATTGATGGAACTCGTATCAATCACTGCACTGTGCAAACCACTCATTTAACTGTACTAGCTATCAAAGAAAGCACGGGAATAGAGACAAGACGGTGATCACACTGGAACATCACTTACAGGCTTTAAAATTGACGCCTGTATGCCTGTTTTTCTCATTTTTAGCTGTAAAATACAACTAAATTTAAAATAAAGACGTCAGAGTTAACTTTCAAATAATTTAATAAAATGTCAAAATTATGGGCCTATCAAAAAATTAGAAGTTTGAAATTAATTAATTAATTAATTATATATATATATATATATATATTTATTTATTTATTTATATAAGTTTGGAATTTGGATATCTAGAGTTGCTGATTCTTTAGGGTGGTATTTTTTTAAATAAATTTTATTCAAATGCTTTAATGTGCACCACGTGAATGGTTGGTTGACGAGTTATTGACTCGTACACTCTCAATTATTCATCCACGCCACCAAAGTTTAAAAGGTTTTGGAAAAAAACTCAAAATGACAAGATACTTGCCTTATCAAATCTTTGGAATAACTCCTACAGGTAGTCACGACTCACCATGACATTGGAGTTCTAAAATTCTTAGGTTTGATAGTGTTATATCATAAGGAAAGTACATGGAGTCAAAATTGCACAAGCGAAGTCAAACTAAGTATCCCGCCATATCCCACTGTGGCCATGGCATGTTTTGAACGGGTTGACATGAGATTGTTGAGGCTTTTGTTGCAGCTGATTATAGTAATTAGTTACATATTTCTGACCTCTATTATTCATTCACGCACTGTTCACATCCAGATCCAGTTGTTGTTGTTTCATCGTCAGTATTTTGTTGCTATGGCATGCCCTGCACCAAGCATTACTCTAGGAACAAAGTTGGTATTGTTCAGTAACATTTTGATATTTTGCGGTCTGCTAAGTATGTGCACAAACACAGTGGCTGCTTCACATGGTAAGAGTTTATACATTCTGTTATGTACATTTTGTAACACAAAATTTAATGAATTTTATAAAGTTCCATTGAAGGGTTTAGAAATATATTAAACATATGGGTCTAACATTTGAGTATATTGCTTCTGAAATGAAAGAGGTGCCTTCTGCCTTTACACTGGTATTGATATTCTTCTGCTCAATCTCCATTCTTGATTTTCCCAGTTGGGTTTAAGCCAGTTATTTGCATTTCATCGTGCATATCCACTAATTTTATTTTGTTTTGAGTGTTTGTTCCCCTTCTGCACCTCTTTACGATTGCATTTCATCATGCATATCCACTAATTTTATTTTGTTTTACAGTGTTTGTTCCCCTTTTGCACCTCTTTACGATGGAGGGATTTTTCGAAATCTCAGTTTTGATAATGAAATCGACAGCTGGAATAGTTTTGGCGGCCTGAGCATAGCACTGCATATAAAGAGTCAGGATAATGGCAGCAAATGTCTTGTGGCATCAAATCGGCAATAGATATTTCATTAGCCTCTTCAAAATGGAAACAAGATGTCAAGTATAGTCTCTCAGGTAATGTCAAGTATAGTCTCTAATGTTTTTGTCTCTTTTTGTTCGTATCCTGTGTGAGAAAGACTTTGGGCAATGTAATCTGTTTTTGTTTTGATTGAAAATGAAAAATTTGTTTTTTTTTTTCTATCTAAAAAAGCCAAAAACTAAATTTTGGAAATTTATTTTTCACAATATCATGTTGTTTTCTACCTTAACATTTTTAATATTCAATTTCATTTACCTGAGGATTTACAGGGGTTCACAACTTTTTGCTTTTATGTAAGAGAAATTATGAATATAATTTGCAAAAATTAAATAAAACTAGTAAAAGTAAATATAGAAAGTCATGTGAAGAACAGTTTAAAAATAAAATCGTCATTAAAAAATTCCATGATGGGTAGGGGGACTCGTCAAATTTAACCCCTGATCTCTCGGGACAAAAACCGATAAAAAATGGCAAACTAAATTTGGCACAAATAAATTGACATGTAACCCTGATTAATTTCCAAGGTTTTTGGAAATATGATTTGTTTAATGTGTTTATTCAATAATCTTGATATTTGTATGTTGTACTGTTGGTAATTAATATCATTGGTCTAATCACTCAACAAGAATGCAAAGAAAGAGTAATGTATTTAAAGGTACATCGGTATAAGACAACTAGGCTGACAATCTAGTATAAATAGTTTAAATGCATAACACATATTCCAATGCAATGAACAATAACATGCTCATTTTGATAGCCAATCAATTTGAATATAAATAAATTAAATTATTTTTTAAAAATAATAAATTTTAATTTCTAATGTTAAACTATTGAAATATTGCATTGGGTTTTTGGTCAAAGCCAAACTAATATGGTTTGACCAAAAACCCAATGCAATATCTACTGCCTTTGGAAGAGATAATAATATTCATCATTCATAAATAATAATATTTATTAAAATGAAAATTTATATATTATTATATTTTATCAAAATTTGGATTTCAAATTTTCATTTTTATAAAATTAAAGTTAAATTTTAAAATTTAATTTTGAATAATTTTTTATAAAATTTAAATACTAATTATTATTATAAATAAATTTGTTATTATATATTTCATAAAAAATATATTTATGATTTTAGTTTCTTAATTAAAGATTTTCATTCTTGAAAAATATGAAGATAGTACTTTTTCATTTCTTAGTCACTAGACTAGGGATTGTAGGAGTTTTTCTCACAAATAAACCCTTTTTCCTTGTCCTCTAGAGTCATAAAGCCTAATTATGTCGTAAGGCATTCCCCTTGGTAAGAACTCCCTTCTTGTGTCATTGTTTGTCATCGTGTGTCATCGATCTTACATTAGATGATTAGAAGATTTTTCGTCATTGGATCACCATAGGTGGTGGAGAATGTTGCATTGTAAGGTGGTTATAGGTGTAGGTGTTGCGTGTTTCAACTACCAATTTTGTAGGCGCCGACCTCAATCATTGCTAAGAATTGAACTAGAAAGGGTTCATGTGTGTCTGCTACCTTTGGTATGTGAGGTATATCAAGGGGTTTGAGTCAACATGATGGATTTATTGTTATGTTGGTTTGAATCATTGTCATGTTGGTTCATGTTTCTTTAGGCTTGTGAAAATGGTTGTGTTCCATTCTTCTATCAAGTTGGTTTGATGCTGCAATTACTCCCAAGCACAAGAAGAAGTTCAAACAATTTCAAAGTAGTTTATGTTTCTGCAACTCAATAATCTGAACTTAAATAGGAACGCAACAACTTACATATATAATCATAAACACATAGATGCAGTAAAAAACACTTAAATTCATTAATAGAAAAATACTTAACTATGCTTACAAATAGAATGGAAATAAGATAGCTCGAGTGATGGTCGCTTATATCTGAGAAGAGATGTGGTGGCCACATGCCTCTGAACTATGTTACAATGAGGCTCAAGGGCCTATTTATTATTGGAAAACATGAGAAAACCCTAAACAACCAAAACACTAACCCCAGGAGATGTAACACCAAGAGTTTGTGGGCCTTGTTGGGGTTAGTTGGGCAGCCAACTTCCTTGGGTCATAACTTGGTCATATTATCTCTGTTTGGCACGTACAATACCTTGTTGGAAAGTTCTCACCGAGTACTATAGGTTTCGCCACAGGCACCTACTTTTGGCTACGGGCCTGCCGTGAATCCCAAAATAATGTCGTTTAGTGGGTCAAAACTACTCCAGAAGTCTAGGACCCGAAAAGTTGCTAAAAATAGTAAATGCTGAAATGAACAAGGAAACATATGAAACTAACTGGGGGGTCTAGGTGGAATAGGCAGGTGGCCACCAATATCCACTTGGATCATTCCTCCCCCCTTAGGAAGCAATGGTCCCCATTGCATGCAGAGCCTCCATGAGGTGAGGAATTTTTTGTTGAACCTGGTCCCTGGTGAACCACTTGCCCTGGTGAAGGAGTTGGCCTGCTTTGACAACTTGATATAACTATATCATCTGTTGGCGAGTGTTCTTGATCTGTGTGTCCATGATCTGATCAGTTGTGGCATGTTCCATGTAGTCTGGGTTGAGCTCTGTTGGTGTGAGTTGTTCTGCAATGTCAGATGTGTCCAACAATGGTGGAAAGTATGGCCGAAGGCAATCTACATTGAACATTGGGTGCAGACCAAGGAACGGTGGGATGCTAAGCTCGAAGGCATTGTCACTGATAACCTTGGTGATGGTGTATGGCCCATATCGGAGCAGGCAAAGCTTGCGGTGGGGTCCAGCAAGGTGCTCCTTCTGAAAATGTAGCCAAACTTTGTCGCCCACCTGGAACTTGTGCGACACTCGATGTTGATCATGGTGCTGCTTGTACTTAGCATTGGCTATCCAATATATCATGGACCTATTGGTGGATGTGTTGAATGCGCTTAATGAATTTGTTAGCCCTTTTAGCTTCGAACTAAACGTGAGCCGAATCTACCTGAGTGGCTGCAAATGGTATGGCCACATCAATGGGGCATAATGGATGAAATCCTAGCCCTACTTGAAAGGGGTTGTGGCCTATTGAGTTGTGGAGAGCTATGTTGTAGCTGTGTTGGACATAGGGGAGACTTTCATCCCACGTGCGTGGATGCTTCGAGTTGTACATGCGCAGAATGTGTACGATCATCATGTTGACAACCTCTATTTGGCCATCAGTTTGGGGATGGAAAGTCATGGACTTAGTAAGTTTTGTATCCAACATCGACCAGAGAATTGAACAAAATGCACTCAAGAATCTGATGTCCCCATCTGAGAAAATGGACTATGGGATCCCAAAGTGTACCCACACTTACTCAAAGAAGATCTTAGCAGTGGCCTATGCTGTGATACTCTTCTTGCAAACCGTCATGATGGCCATCTTAGAGAATCTGTCGATGATAGAAGGAAGGCCAGACATGTAATCCATGGAGACAAATTCCCAAGGCTGGCTAGGATTAGGTAGAGGAGTATACATGCCTTACTTCTTGATAGTTGGTTTGGCAATGACACAGGGGGTGCATGATATAATTTACTTCCCAACATCCTGACGAAGTTTCAGTGAATAAAAATACTTCTGCGATACCTCCATTGTTTTCTCTACTCCAAAATGTCCAGTGACCCGACTGTAGTGCGCCTCCCAAATCATCTTGACATGCTCACTTGAAGGAACACAAATGTGTCCCAGGTGGCATAACAGTGCATCATAAAGGTGTAAATTTGGAACTTGCTTCCCTTTTAGGAGTGTCTCGTATATGCTGCTGAATTCTAGATTGCTATTGTAAAGATGCAGCCATCCCGATGTCTCATGCCCACAGGAGTCGAGCACAGTGATCAATGTGATGACCGGTCGTCGCTTGAGGTAATCATCGACGTTATTGGTGTTGCCCTTCTTATAATTAATGTTCAAATGAAACTATTCTAGATAGGTGGACCATTTATGATGGTGATCATTCTGCAACTTCCCTTGTGTCTGTATGAATTGTAGAGGTTGGTGGTCTGTGTGGATGACCATTTCCTTCCCCGTAATGAAATGCTTCCATTGATGGCAGTCCTGCACAATGGAATATGTTCCTTTTTCGTAAGTGGGGTACTTTCGGATTGTGTCTGAATGTGTCTCACTGTGGTAAGCCATTGGATGCACATGCTGAGTAAGAACCGCACCAATAACATAGTCAAAGGCATCTGTCTCAATCTCAAATGGTTGTTGCAGGTCTGGTAATGTGAGAACTGGTGCATAACATAGGCGATTCTTCAACTCGGAGAATGATTTTTGTTGGGTTTCTGTTTTTGGGAAAATTAGTATTCTAAGAAATGCTAACCCTCTAGGTTTGGTAGCTAACCTAGAAACAACAGTCAAAGCAATTCACTATTTTTCCTATGAGTAACAGATAAGAGAAAGATAATGAAAGACCAGCCTATAACTTCCACTTGATTCCTCACTTGATCTCCCTCTCCTTTGGTCGATCTCGTAACTCCTCCCTGTACTTAACACGCTTGGAGAGTACCTGCACAGTTATAGAAACAAAGACCCGTCAAAGCATAATGATCTATCACAACATAAACATCATATAATCAAAAATATGATAAACAAATGAATGCATTTACAGTTAACACAAACAAATGGGAAAAATCTTGAAGAAATTTATTGATAACAAGGAGAATTACAACCCATAAGTCTAATCCAGTGCCATCCTCCTAGCTTCAAGCCTTCTTCACCTCATGAATCAGCAAGAACATGCCAACAATAACACAATACTCTCACCTCAATACTGAAACTAGCAGCACTTCCTTACAACTCAGAATAATTTAGCCTTTAGATCTCTTGGATGAGGGATCCATTTATAGATGAATGCAGGAGGTTGAGTCATCAATGAGGATGATGAATGCCATTCTATTTTTAGGAATTGGTTCCATGAAAGAGGGGAATTGGAGGTGGTTTCCTAATTCCTTTAGTCATCCTTGGGCGAACTCAGAGGGGCAAGTGGCACAGGAGAAGTTTCTAGAAGTTTCCATGAGCAACTGATTCTCAAACTCTCCTGGAATTTTGTCTTACCTTGCCCATCACACCTTACAGAGGGCCAAACTATGATGCATAACACTTTGACAGTGTGGTACCTGCTATGCATAGCACCCTAACACAGGGCTTTCTACAATGATCCCTTTCAGACACTTTTTGGATGAATTTTGAGATGGAACTTTTGGAGAATGAGGCATCCATATGACTAAGTTTCTTTAGGGCATAAAACAACTATATTAGGGGTTGATGAACCCTAATACATTGACATGTGAGTTGGGGTTGATGTGCCCAAATATGTCTATAACAGTTTCCCCCTAAAGCATGAGGTCGTAAATATTTATGTCAGGTGAAATGCTTTATCATGAGGATCGGAAGTTTTGAACTGGAAGGTGACCTACATCAATTACAATACAATACATCATGATAATATGATTTTTCATGAATTAGTTGAGGGAGGCATTCCCATGCTCAGCTTTATAAACTTTCATTACATGTACATAGATTAGATAGTCGTCTGCATATATAGACTTGTAATCCATGATTGGATGACCATCTGTGTAAAGCCTTTGTACATTTGATGCTTTTGTACTCCTGAATATATCGCAGCCCGGATGGATGAAACTAGATCTGGGGTCTTCAAACTTGTTCAATCTTCACTCAATGTACAAGTCAAACCATGCGAAAAGATGTTCTGAGGTCGAACATGGAGAGACATCATCTGATTACCAGCCAATGATGTAAGTTGTTAACAGACGCGAGAGGGATAACTGATAATGATGATGATCCTCAAGGTACTATAGTACATTTCGCATGGTGTGAATAGATGATTTGATGTCGAACACCATGCAAAATTTTTCGATCGAAGGCCATTGATGTCAACCTGTCGCCGGAAGTGAGAAAACTTGCCATTGATGTATGAAAGCTTTAAAGCACTGACAAGGTGTTTCTACGTTGACTTCTTGGATAATGAGTTGATGTCGACGAGAAGTGACTCGTCGTAGGAGGGCCTTGATGTATCCCACATCTACGACACGAAATGAGGTAAATGATTTTTGGAGATGAAAAAGACACTGACGACACAAGGTTCAGGAATGGCGGTCATGAAAATGAAGGTTTCTAGTATTGCAACGGATTAAATTTTAATTGGATGACTTCTCTTGAACATATCGGTGACACTGAGATGAATTGGTAGCGTTGACCCAAAACAAGAGTGATGGATGGTGTGATAGACCAACAGTATGATGACCAGCAAATGGAATAACCCAACCCAACTCAATCACGGAGATGAAGTGAAAGTGTCATGTTCAAGAGCGACTCGTTACCATAAGTTTTCAAGTTTTTTCCCCATTTTCCCTAGTCATTTTTGACCAATACCTCTTTATTATTTATTAAGCTTGAGGAGGATAACATATGCTTGTTGTATAATTCGCCCTTCGGGCAAACCCATTGCTATTTTATGTTTTAACGAGTCTAGCGACGGTGAAACTCGGTCTTGTCTAGATGGACAAGTTTTTCGCTATTATTTTAACGAGTTTAACGACAAGGATAACTCGGTCCTTTTAATGTTTAGAGAGTTTGAAAAGAGATGGAAAGAAAAAATATATAATCTCTTTTTCGTAAAATAATCCCTCAGGCCCTAAAAATCATAAAATAAAACAAGAGATATGTTGTTTCCAATACTTTAACGAGCTGGAATGGACAAGCACTTGACAATCTTTTCATATTTAGAGAGTCTGAAAAGAGCTTAAAGAGGACTCTATTTTGAGGAATGAGTGGTGTCTAGGGTAGCAACTAGTTCCAATGATGTTGGAACTTCTCAAAACATGTTGATTTATGTGAAGAGGCTGGCTAATAAGACCACTCATTGCAACTGTTCCTCAAAAAGGGTAAAACAACCAAGTGAAAGCGTATGATCGGCCAAAGAGATGGTGGCGATGGGATGAAAAAAACCAAGGCTCATCCGATGAAAGAGGCTGATAGAATGGCAATCACGAGGGTTCAAATGGAAATGGGTTCATTTTTACACAAGCTTGAAACGAAAAACTATGCTTGGATTTAGTTTCATTTTTACACAAGCTTGAAACGAAAAACTATGCTTGAAAAATGGTTTGCATGCCCCCAGCATGATGAAAGGGAGAGTCTCCTATAACTAGATGGAAGTCACTGCGATGAAGCAGGACAATTATCCAACACCTCTTTGGCTTCGTCCAGATAGACAAAGGTGAATGGGGTGATTCCCTTCACATAACCTAGAGGGAAAATTATCTTTACCACTAGGTGCATGCCCCACAAACTTCATTACACTCACCTAAGTAGACTACTCATGGCTATCAAGTGGATGGAATGAAGGTTCTTTTACGAGATCAAGTGAAAGACTCGACTGGGATTTTACGAGATCTAATCAGAGACTCGACTTGGAACTTGGGACCTTGTTTCATTTTTAAACGAAGTGGACAGAGTAAAAGAACTATCCTCGAACTTATTGTTTCATCTTTTAACGAGGTTGACACAAGACAATGAACTATCCTCAGATTCCTTATTTCATTTTTTAACGAGCTTGACACAAGACAAGGAATTATGCTCATGGACCTGTTTCATTTTTAAACGAGGTGGAATGGACACAGTAAAAGAACTATCCTCATATACCCTTGTTTCATTTTTTAATGAGGTTGACACAAGACAACGAACTATCCTCAGATTCCTTGATCACAACTCATAAGTGGTCATGAAGGAGAGATTTGGTTCTGATGCACATCATTGAATTGATCGTTAGTTGATGTAGGTATGGGAAGGTTGCCACATAATTAACTTGTGGCGGGGATGATACCATTGGTATAAATGGACCATTTAGGGATGATGGTTGACTAGGAGCCATATTTGGACCGAGAAATGAAAGCTGGTCAACGGTGACAATTCTACCTTCATGCGGGAAACAAATCACTCGAAAGAGTGTTGAAACAATATCTCCCATGCCATAAACATAGTCACGCCCAAGAAGTAAATTGTAATCTAAAGGACCTGGGACTATCATCACATTCAGATGAATGTTTTTTCCTCCCAAAGTAATAGGTAACTGAGGAAGCATCCCTAACGGTCGACTAGTTCCTTTGTTAAATCCCAATAGATTCTGTGTAACAAGCACAAGCGGTGGCGAACCAAGTGCTTGCCAAGTAGTTGAGGAAAGGATACTCATTGATGCACCTTCATCTATAATAGTGCTAGATACAATCATTTTACAAACTTGTACTATGATTTGGAAAGGCACATAAGAAGGAAGGTGGAATCTTGCTAGTCGATTCCAATCAAAGGAAGTGACTAGAATACTTGGAGGGGGTTATCGTAGAAACGGGAGAATTAACCCCTTGAGTTACGAGAACTGCAGGATTTTCCTCCTGTCTTGATGGAATAGGTGGATTTCCCCCAAGCTCATTTGAATATGAAGAAACAAAAAGAACCTAAGTGGTACAGTGTTCACTCTCTTCGGAAAAGGTATGATTTACCGAAGATGAAATTGGGTCAACTGTTACCTTGACCTGTTGATTTTCGTCGAGTATAGACTCATAGGATTCACTTTTAGAGAGAGTGGGTCTGACTGACGTTTGATTTGAGTCAGTCAATTTATCAACTAGTGAAGGATTTAGGGATACTTTCCTGTAACCAGATGGAAGTCACAGCAGTGAAGCAGGACTGTTATCCAACACTTTCTTGGCTTCATCCAAATAGGGACAAATGTGAATGGGGTGATTCCCTTCACATAACCTACATGGAAAATTGACTTTTCCGTTCTGTCCATGAACTTTTCTATCAGTAGTTGGTGGTATGTCGCCAACATGATCTCCAGAGGTTGATGACATGGGATGATGTGAATGGGAAGACCATTCTTCTAGGATCTGAGGAATATCAGGACAATTTCAAAGAATATGGTCTCCTACACAAAGTTTGCATGGATATCGAATTTTGTGAGGCTTGATGGATGGTTTCTCATCAGACGTTCCATTCAAAGCAATGGTTGCTTGGTTGTCCCTTTGTTGAATTTGCTTCTTCTTCTTCTTCTTCCCTTTCTTCTTCTTCTTAGCCACCTGGTTACTAGTACCAATACTTTCACCAGGCGAAGAGGAAGAAGGGGAGGAAGAAACGACCGGGGAAGAAGGCAAAGGGTCAAAAGTTGGATCAACTGGAGGTTGATTTTTTCCAGTTGGAGGTGTACTCGATTGCGGAGAAATCATGACACTTTGAGCCAAGGAGGTTGAAAACAGCCATACTGGCAAGCCAATGGTAAATCCCAGAAGGGACAATGTAGCCATATATGGAGCACCAATATTTCCGAAAGGAGGAGAAGGACTAGGATTTCCATCAAAAGGAATTCCTTTATTGGTGGACTCCGGATTTGTCGCCATATGTTTCAACCTAAGATCAACTAAAAGATAAGCGTGGAGGATGTTATCCGTGGTCAATTAATTTTTACGACACTAGAACTTAACTTTGCTTTTTCATTTTTTAAGAGTCGAGAAAAAGCAAAATATGACTCTAGTCGCTTTCGTTGTTTAATGAGATTGAAAGGACAAGTGCTCAGATGAACCTTTTCTTTTAAGGAGTCGAAAAGGAGCAAAAGTGACTGCTCTGGAGATAATAAGCAAGAGGGTTTACCAAACTAATCACAAAAGAACAATATACACCTTGGTGGTAAATTAAAGAGAAATTACCAAGGACTTTACGTACGGTAGTCAATCTTCCCGAATGTTGTGTTCAGTGCATTGTGATTGGTAAGGCGACAGACTTGGTTTCCTATGGATAAAGGATTTAAGCCTATTGGGGTCTCTCACTATATACGTGACGGTATAGGGAGCACAAGTCCATGCCATCACTTGTCGTATCAAAGAATAGGAATCACCCAACCTTTAGTGACAACGATAGCCACTAGGTTTAACGACGTCGGAACACGTCTCTAGCCTAGACCTCTAAATGTGTTGCGTTAGATTCCAACGCGTTGTTAAGTTCATTAAGGTTCATTTTAAGTTGATCTTTCCTAAAAGTTTTCCTTTAATGGTTCACCATGAAATGATCTGAAATTCCTAAAGATGCATCTACAATGATAAGCAATCTTTTCGTTTATTTGAACAATGAAAATCCTAACTACAAGGGATAGAGCATAGAAGCACTTTTAAGCAAACACCAAAGAGCACACACTAATGCAATTTCCCTAAATCATCTTTTTGCACACAAACCAAAATGCTAAAATGCAAATGCATGTATTTGTTTTCAGTTCTCCTTAATGTGAATGATTCAAGAAGGAAAACTAAATGCAGCAATGACTCAAAATGTTTCACACAAAATGACAATTTTCGACAGTTTTTCTTCAAAGAGAGAAAGGAAGACTCAAAACGACACTTTCAAGTTTGAAGAAATATCTTTTCGACACTTTGAATGAAATCAAATCAAATCAAATGCACCAAAATAGTTTAATCGATAGGCTATGAAGGAGGATTTTGCGACACTTCACTTTTTCGACGAAAATTGAAGATTTTACGACACTTTTTCTATCGAAACGACAAATCAATTAACACTACTTTTTGACAATGGATTGTAAATGAAAAACAAACACACAAAAACATTCACCAATCCTAATCTAAATAGAGGCTGATCTAAGTGATGTAAGTTGGCTTCAGTGATGAGACATTGTTCATATTCAGCAAGCAACCAAACAAGAATGAAAACTAGTCAAAAACCTCAACTCCTAGATGGGAAAATTGAGTTTCAGTCATCCATCGCAGGTTGTAGTGATAGACAGTGTGATGCATAGCACTTTTCCCATTTGGGAACTGAGATGCATAGCAGGTTACAGTTCAGGACAGTGCGATGGTCACAGGGAGTGATTCTGAAAGTGTTTTTGGCTCAAATTTGATGCAGTTTTCAATGGATTAAGCTTGATTTTAATGAACAATAACAAGTAAAGTGTAATGGAATGTCCTAAGAGGCTACTAAGCTACCAAAAAGGGAATTTTGATACTTTTTTCAAATCAAATGCTCAAAATATAAACTAAATTAGAGATTGACCGAAGTAGCTTCTATCTACTATGCAATTGTAGAACAAAAGCAGTTCGAAGGCTTCCTGGCTAGCTTCAGACTCTATCTATAGTTTGTAAATTTCAACATAGAGCAAGAAATAGAAAAAAAACAATCATCGTCCCCAGTGGAGTCGCCAATTTTTTCTGGGAAAATTAGTATTTCTAAGAAATGCTAACCCTCTAGGTTTGGTAGCTAACCTAGAAACAACAGTCAAAGAAATTCACTATTTTTCCTATGAGTAACAGATAAGAGAAATATAATGAAAGACCAACCTGTAACTTCCGCTTGATTCCTCGCTTGATCTCCCTCTCCTTTGGCTGATCTCATAACTCCTCCCCGTACTTAACACGCTTGGAGAGTACCTGCACAGTTACAGAAACAAAGACCCGTCAAAGCATAATGATCTATCACAACATAAACATCATAGAATTAGAAATATGATAAACAAATGAATGCATTTACAGTTAACACAAACAAATGGGAAAAATCTTGAAGAACTTTATTGATAACAAGGAGAATTACAACCCATAAGTCTGATCTAGCGCCATCCTCCCAGCTTCAAGCCTTCTTCACCTCATGAATCAGCAAGAACATGCCAACAATAACACAATACTCTCACCTCAATACTGAAACTAGCAGCACTTCCTTACAACTCAGAATAATTCAGCCTTTAGATCTCTTGGATGAGGGATCCATTTATAGATGAATGCAAGAGGTTGAGTCATCAATGAGGATGATGAATGCCATTCTATTTTTAGGAATTGGTTCCATGAAAGAGGGGAATTGGAGGTGGTTTCCTAATTCCTTTAGTCATCCTTGGGTGAACTCAGAGGGGCAAGTGGCACAGGAGAAGTTTCTAGAAGTTTCCATGAGCAACTGATTCTCAAACTCTCCCAGAATTTTGTCTTACCTCACCCATCGCACCTTACAGAGGGCCAAACTATGATGCATAGCACTTTGACAGTGTGGTACCTACTATGCATAGCACCCTAACACAGGGATTTCTGCAATGATCCCTTTCAGGCACTTTTTGGATGAATTTTGTGATGGAACTTTTGGAGAATGAGGCATCCAGATGACTAAGTTTCTTTAGGGCATAAAACAAATATATTAGGGGTTGATGAACCCTAATATCATTGACATGTGAGTTGGGGTTGATGTGCCTAAATATGTCTATAACAATTTCTGAACAAAATAACTTTCCTTTCGCTACGCCCTTGGTGACTTGACCTAAAGGCCAAGTGATATGAGAGAACCCCAACACGAACCTACGGTAGAAATTGGAAAGACCCAAAAAGCTACAGAGCTCTGTTAGAGTGGTTGGGGTTGGCCATTCCCAAATGAATTGTATCTTGGATGTGTCCATGTGTACACCCTGCTCATCAATGATGTATCCCAGATATTGAACCTAGGTCATGCCAAAGGTGCATTTCTCCAAGTTAACACACAACTTGTGTTGTCGCAGGGTTTGAAGGACCTGTCGAATATGGTGGAGGTGCTCTTCCCAACTCTGGCTGAAGATCAATATGTCATCTAAATACACCACCACAAATGCATTGGTGAAGGGTCGCAAGATGTCGTCCATTAGTCTCATGAAGGTTGCAAGGGCGTTCGTTAATCCGAATGGCATGAGCAACCATTCGGAAAGGCCCTCCTTGAATTTGAAGGTAGTCTTCCACACATTGGAGTGTTCGATAGGAACCTAGTGATAACTTGACTTCAAGTCAATCTTGTTGAAATATTTGGCCCCTTTTATCTGGTCCATAAGGTCTTCAATTCGCGGGATTGGGTACCTATTCTGGACAGTGATCTTGTTCAGCGCCCGATATTTAATACAGAGCCTCCAGGTCCCATCCTTCTTCTATACCAATGCAATCGAGCTCCCAAAAGGTGATGAGATTGGCCTGATGTGCCCTTCCTGCAATAGTTCCTGATTTTACCTCTTGATCTCATCGTTCTCCAGAACATAGCATCGATAGATGATTCCATTGGGCAGTGACGTGACCGAGGTCAGATCGATGGAGTGCTTGACCTGATAGTGCAGAGGTACCCCTGTGGGTGAGGTGAAAACATCCTTGTACTCCTCTACGACCTAGTCATTTGTTGTTATTGTGAAAAGGATCCCTACCTGGAAGCCGTGGCCACAACCTTCTTCTTTCCTTGGGGGAAAATCATAAGGAGAAAAAAATTCCTAGTCTGGGAAATGATCTTATTGCATTTCTTTGCAGTGATTAAAGAGATGGAGGTAGGCGGGGCTACCTCCAGTATCCTGTACAACTTATTAGCCAAAGTAATAATCATAGAGTGAGGTCTAGACTCATATACAACATGTCACTTCCACAAGTATGGTTGTCCTAACAATACATCACAAACTTCAAGAGGAGCAATGTCACACAGTACCTCATCCATGAAGGGCTTGATGCTGTAGGGAAGGTGGCACTGTTGGCTGACACGAAGATCTTGTCCTTGGTGAAGCCACCCAATGGTGTACGACTGTGGATGTGTTGTAGTCTTTAGGCCCAACCACTTCATGACCTCTGCTAAAATGAGGTTCTTTTGGTTCTCGCTATCAACAATGAACTGCAGCGGAGAACCCTTCACCCACATCTGTGAGTGGAAGAGGTGTTCCCCCTCCTCTAGATCTTCAGGCTCAATCTTCTGGATCTTGGTGGTGGCCACGGTGGAACTGGGCTCTGCATCAATGATCTGCTTCCCTTTGTCAGTTCCCTTATCAAGTTCTGATTCAGAGTCGGAACCTACATCTGATTCAGAAGCCTTTAGCTCGACCACCAGTGACTGCTTGGCCCGAAACTCACTTGTATTGTGAGTGGAGCTCTTATGGAACTCACACCATTTTCCCATGTCCTTCTTCATCTTCATGGTGTTGTTCTTTTCTTGCAACTTCAGCGAGTTGTCCTAGGTAGCCCTGCCTTGGCTTGGTTCTTTGTTTTGTGGTTTGGGGGCACCTTTTCCTTGCTTTGGATTTGCAGATCCAAAGTCCTGCTTCTTTTGTTTAAACTTCTTCTCAACCTTGACAGCGTACCAATACGTTGTGCCGAGAGAAAAAAGGTCCAGGAACTCCATCTCATCCTGGAAGTACTTATGTAGATGGTCGCGGTACTTGAGCACCAAATGCCACTCATTATCCTTGATACCCAGCTTCGTTCGAAGGGTATCAAAAATATTTGTGAACTCTGGCACATCTTGGTCCCTTCCCTGTCATAGCATGGTCCACTTTAAGTATTTGTCTTCATAGCTCCTAATAGGGTAATATTGTTCCTTGATGATGTCTCGGAAATAATTCCAAGTGGGTACAGATGAAAACAATGAGGGTTCACTCTCATCCTTTTGTTCACATTAGGTTTCCCACCAGTCCCTGACCTATGGGGCGGCTTTGAGAAGTGCAAAAGTAATCTTTTCTCGATTGGAAAAGTCATGAACTGAAAAATATCCTTCCAACATATTTAACCATTTATCTATGGCGTCTACATCTATCAGGCCCTCAAATATGGGAATATCGAAGTTAACTTGTACCTTAAAAGGAGTGGCGCCTCCAGAGTGGATGCTAGATGAAGATGCATCACATGTGGGTAGTCGTCGAAGGATTTGGGAAAATTTATCCATCATCACATCCCTTTCTCGTTCCAAGGCTTCCTCAAGCAACATTTTCAAAGGATCTCCTGCCCCCTCATCTTTCTTTTCTTCCGCAATGGTAGGTCGTCGGGTTTTTCGAGGCCGATCTTGCAATGGTTCAACCAGACCAAGCCCTAACTCCTTATACCCTGACCTCATTGGGGACATGTAAATAAAAACAGAGAAAGAGCAGATCACTCTGATAACACTGATCTGAACTTAAACAGGAACGCAAAAACTTACATATATAATCATAAACACAGAGATGCAACAAAAAAACACTTCATTTCATTAATAGAAAAATATTGAACTATGCTTACAAACAAAATCGAAATAAGATAGCTCGGGCAATGGTAGCTTATCTCTGAGAAGAGATGTGGCATCTAAATGCCTCTGAACTGTGTTACAATGAGGCTTAAGGGCCTATTTATTATTGGAAAACATGAGAAAACCATAAACAACCAAAACCCTGACCCCAGGAGATGTAACACCAAGAGTTTGTGGGCCCCAAAGGGTTTAGTTGGGCAACCAACTTCTCGGGGTCGTAACTTGCTCATATTATCTTCATTTGGTGCCTAAGATACCTTGTTGGAAAGGTCTCACCGAGTACTACAGGTTTCGCCGCAGGCCCTTGCCTACAACCATAGGCCTGACGCAGAACCCCAAAAAATCGTCGTTTAGGGGGTCAAAACCGCTCTAGAAGTTTAGGACCCAAAAAGCTGCTAAAAATAGTAAATGCTGAAATGAACAAGGAAACATATGAAACTGACTAGGGGTTATAGGTGGAATAGGCGGGTGGCTACCAATATCCACCTAGATCACTCAAGTATATTTTTTTTCTAATTCAACATGACACGACACAAGAAAAAGTTCAAATAATTTCAAAGTAGTTTATGTTTTTTCAACTCAAGTAGATTTTTTTTTTTATTCAACATGGCACACAAAGGGTTGTAAATCCCTTCACACCCTGTTTCGCAATGATAAAGAGGAATATTTCCACATAATGAAGGGTATGAAATTACCACTGAGTCCTAAAAAGCACTCCAAGCTTATTCAAAGGGAAATCCATGAAAGTATTGCTTAGCATTTTTTTTTATTTATTATTTCACGTTCTGAATCTACAACCATAAAAGTGTAAAAGTAAAGTAGAATAACTTCTATGCCTACACTATGCTTTCTTAGTGTTTTGTTTCCCCCCCCTTGCAATTTTAAGACACAACCTTCAATTAATTTAGGTTAGAAATATATTTTCATCGTTTTCTTAAAATAGCCACTACTTGTAAGGGAAACGTACAAACTAGTATCATCTAAAACTACATTTTGGGATTCCCATATGGTTAGGACCTACCTATTATTTTGGGAATATAGAGACTATCTAATGGGTCGGTGCCCTGGTCACGAATATGCTTATGGGTGTTATTTAGGGCATAGATAGACTATCTAATGTCTGAGTGCCCTAGTCATGAAGATACTTATGGGTGAGATTTTAACTGGATGATCTTGATCTTCAATGATATAAATTTCATAAAAAGACCTCACAAGCTACTATGAGAAGTGGGTGCCTTAGGGAAAAGTTTACAAGCAAGATCTATTGACCATAAAAGAATATCCATCTAACCAAAGTTTTTAATATTCAGTCTTCTTTTACTAGATAGACCTTTAAATTTATTCCAAATGGTTATGAAATGTTTTCTCTTTTTAATATTTTTAAAATGGTCATGTTTAAATTTTACATGGTAATATGCACATGCAAGGAATGTTTTTTCAAGTTGCAGTTTTCTTTTCAACTTCGTTCCTCTGATGTCCTCAATTTCATCTTTCTTCAAGTTCATCATTTTTTTTTAAATTAGACCTCAAATGGAACCATTATGAAGTCAAGTTCAAAGAACCAAAACTTTACTCTTTGGAAAAAAATATGTGGTTGTTTTCGGTTTCAGGTAACACACTCTTTATGGCCATGAATGAAACGTTTTGTAGGTCAATCACTTCTTAGGTTTAAGCATTAACATAGAGCTAGATGCACGTTGAAGTATTTTAGTTTTTTTTTTGTCAAAATTCTAACATTTTGGTTTGAAACTATAGAAATCCCTGGGAAATACCATGGGAGAGGTTGGCACAGAGTATATGGTTGAATCCACGGGTGTTGTCACCAACAAAGATAAAGTAGCTACCCACCTAAAGGTTTGAATATTTCCATCCATAGTTCAATCATTATTATTGATATTCTTTCTTTCCAAGTTTGTCTGCTATCCTTTTAAATAAAATTACAATGAACTTATAATTTAAAATAACTTATCCTTTTAATTTATCTTGTTTGGGAAGAACTTATATTTTATAATAAAAGAAAAACCTTTTTCTTTTTTGCTAGGTGATCCATTTCAAGTTTGGCATTGTTGAAAGTCTTATGAAAACCATTCCATCACAAGTACCCTTGCTATCTAAACAAAACTCTTATCTCTTTTGATCTAGGATTATGCCCTTGCAATTTATTGTTTCAAAGTTGTATTGATTTGTATTTTGTATGTAAACAACACCTCAGAAGACGATTGATGGGCTGTCAAACAAGGACTAGCGAGGTGGCAGGGGATATGGTTTCAACATTATCCCTAGTAGTAAAGGAGTACCTAAGATAGGAATAAACAACTTATCAATTTTCATTAACCGCATTTAGAACCTTCAGCAACATCTTAACTGATTATTGTCGCTGCGACAAGCACCCTCCAAAATTTTGCGTACACTCGAATTTTGGAGCCTACTATGGATCTTGCGATTGGTCATTCCGTAGTCACTTCTTGGTCATTTGATGTTTTTTGAGCTCCCTTCTTTGATTGGAAGTGTTGAAGTCACTTTCTCACACATGTGCAGTTCGTAACAAGTGAATGAGCGCATTATTTTATGCAAGCTTGGACAAGAATAGCACATTCCATCAAGCATGTGCCTGTGTGATTTCCAATCCATGTCAAAAATCCGTGCACACTGACGACGACAATTTCTCACATTCTAGTTGTATTTGTACTTCCATTTTGTGAGTTTTGCAAATTGTCGCTTCTGTGCACCTTTATTCTCACGAGTTTCGTTTTCATGTTTTCGGCTATCGCTTTCGCTTTCTTTCACTTTAATTAGTGTCATTTTCATGTTATCTTTTCTCTGACATGTGTTAATTTCACTGTCAGTCACATATCGCAAGAGTCATTCATACTTTTTCAATTGTCGTTTGCATGTTCGTTGTCGCACAATGTATGTATGCTTGTTCTGGTGGTTTCATGGGGTTATCTTTGTGTGAATGAGTTGGTCTATCCATGTAAACATTAGTCGCAATCACTCCCAAGATTTTAAGCATTATTGCACAAGTGTCATCACGGTCGTCACAAATTTTACCATTAGTGTTGCACTTGTTATAAAGTCATTGCGAAGTTGTCACATTGAGGGAATGAAGCTGTTAACATGTTTTGGATGATCTATGTGTCGTCAAAGTGTTTCAAGTGTGTGATCACAGTCAAGTCATATCATTATTCACAACATTGTCTTTAGTTCCACACTTAGCCAAATTTCATAAAATTCTCAGCAACCTAGCCTCATCTAGCCCTCCTAAACTACACATTGTGTAGCATCCACCCTCAAGAACTAACCTTGTCTCTTGGCACTGTGCAATGTGTAGTCTCTGCCTCCCATAACTGCGCATTTTGCAACCTCAGTGCTCAAGCCTAGCCCCTGAGTCCAAGAATTTCATAATGTTTCTCTCCAACCAAGCCAACACTACACATTGCGCAGTTTCAGTCCTAAACCCTCAGACTTGATCTCCTGAACTGTGCAACTACACAATCATTTGGCCTCATGTTCTTCTAGTTCTGTGCATTTTTCATTTTTAGTGCTTAAGCCCAGTCCATGGCCTCCACAGTTGTGTAATCATGCCCTCCAGTTGCCTGAACTGAGCATTACGTAGTCTCATACCTCAAACCCAAACTTTTAGCTCTTGAGTTGCACAGCTGGGCAATCACTAATTCTTATTTGCCTCCCAAAACTGCGCAATTGACTGAAACAATGCCCAACTCCTCATCATGGCTCACTGAGCTCCCAAACTGCGTAATATCCTTCCTTAGTCCATCTTGAACTATGCATTATGTAGTCTCAAGGCTCAAGCTTCACCCCTAACTGCCTGAGTTGCACAATTGAGCAGTTACTGAGCCTCTTTCCCAGCCTGTCATCCAATTTTGTCTTAAGTAGTGGATCAATATGCACCATCTTAGACTAGGGGTTTATCGGACTGATGTTGTCTTGTCATGAGTGGATTGCAGATGTAGGTACTCTATCATGTTATGGCAAGATGATGAAGAGGGAGATGGAGAAGGAGGACATGCTAGAAGACACATATGGAGCTAAAGAGATAAGATGATCATCAGGCAAGAAGACAAAGGAACACCAGACTATAATAGAAGATGAATATCAAGATCACATGGAAGACTCCTCATCTTCAAGTCATAAGGAGGAGGAAGAAGAAGAACATGTACCATATTTTCAAGAAGACACAAAGAAAGAAAAAACAAGAAGGAAAACTTGGCATTATCACATCATCATGCAGTCCATGTCATCAGTGTCATGTCATGTCTTGTCACAAGTCATCATATGCCACATCATTATTGTGGATTATGTAATTACCTATTCAAAATGTATTATAAAGTGGAAGTCCAAAGGACACATTCAAAATATGAAGAGTCATGTAAATTCGAAAAGTCATAGGCAGTAAAACAATCATGAGGGTAGTCAAAGAGTCAAAAAGAAGGTGAAGCATCACCTCTTGTTTGTATATACACCCTCATTGTATAAGCAAAGGAATTTTCACCTTGGCTCCTCCCGCAAGGCATTAGAGAGGCGAACTAGTTATTTTGAGGCGCAAGGAGTGGATCCAATGCTCCACTATTTGAGTTAGTGATGTTCATTGTATACATGTGTCTTGGGATTTTTACTTAATAACAGAAGCCTTCATGGCCGACACGTTCTTCATGCATGGATTATGAATATTTGTAAGACTATTATGTGAATGATTGTATTTCATGTCTTCTTTCATCTATGCTAAAGTAGTTGAAATATTTCAGTTATTTTAGTACTTATCTTATTGAGAATGTGTTATAATGGTTTTTATTGTTCTCCCATCCTTGTGGACTATTCCACAAGATACTAGATACATCTTTTTCATTCATTGATTGTAATGATCGTCACATCTTTTGTGTACTATTCCGCTAGATGTCAGACAAATCCTTCTTGTTCGTGTGTGTCTCTACTTGGGTGGTACTATTAACTCTCTCTTAGAGTCTCACTTTACTCCTTTCCTCCACTGTAGAATAAATTTTACACACCTACAACCGAACACTCACCAGACACACCTTCTTGCTTTTCAAAGGCACCATGTGTTCCTCTCTCTTACTGACAGTTAGAGCTAAGGAAAATCTGTAAGAATACATGGCAATTAGGTCAATACTCTAGATAGGTCTCCTATTCCAAAAGGTATGAGATATAATTGGGACTTCACATCGGGGAGACCCCTTGGTTGACAAATTTCCAACACCATCAATAATGGCACTAGAAGGAGGGCCAGATGACAAGTTGTGCCCGTTGAGTCTGTTTTGAACCTCTTATCTCAAATGGTTTATTCTCAAATCTTACTCTCGGGGAGTTTCTCTAACTTATCCATTTATCAATTTTCAATCCCTTATGAGCCTCTCTATCACTTGTCTCATCTAAAGTTTTATGGTAGGATGGAACGTCCATAATCATGCACATTTATGGTTTTCTTAAATTTTGTGAATCTTACGAAATCAATGATGAAGAGTTTTCTTGTATTCTTTTACTCCTCACCCTTAAAGGTCATGTTAATCAATGGTGCCATACCTTACCACCTGCCTCCATCCATTATTTCCATCATTTCCTCAAGGAGCTTTATTGATCCTTTGATAGGTATGATCACCAACATGTTTATAAAAGAATCAATCAATTAAGAATGAATCCTAATGAATCAGTTGAGGATTTATCTAATCAATTCCTTCACCTTTGTCATGAATTTCCTGAAGAAGATGCAGATTGGGGTTTCTTTAAACAAAAGTTTCAATGTTTGGTTCATGTCTCTTTGCACAGTGAACCTAAACCCCCTGATGTTTCTACTTCCCCAACTCTTTTGAATCATGAGACACCTCTAATTTTAGAGGAGGAATTTACTACTCCTTTTGTTCTTTTTCCTCCTCCTTTTCCAGTTCCGATAAGGGTGTCTCCATGCGATGATAATAAAGTTGGGAAATATACAAATCAAATTCCTAATCCATCTTCTCATTCTTCTTCCGCTTGTCATGACTTAGATTCAATGGAGGAAATCCCAGAATGGCTCATGAAGCCCATGGTGAAGACTAACTCCTCCATTCCGCAAGATGATGTTACTATTCATAAATCTAGTCTCGAATCTGATCTAGATTTTTGTTATCCTCTATCATCTACATGCCATGACTCTTTGTATCATGATCTTCCCAATCAACCTGCTCCACTAGCTAGTTTTTCACACTCTCTCAATTTTCGAGTTGTTGGTTCAAATTGTGATTAGATACAAGGCAGTCACATTACATAGGTAGGGGAATAGGAAGGTGAAGATTCTTTCTATCTTTCTTCTCTTTTCCAAAATCCTCCATGTGAAGATGATGCGCTTCCATTTTTGGATGATTTTCAATCTACTAATCTCGACAAGGAATCAAATGCAATAAATTCCTTTAATTAATCCATAGCCTTGGACAACAATCATTGTGATGATGATGACTTTTTTGATATATGCAATAACGAATGCCAAGGTGCATCATCTAATCTTTTGGTTTCTCGTGAATAAATTACTTTGCATCCAAAATTTGATCGGTCAAATAAGATATGCTTATCGAAAATTCTTCTTCATCTCACTATCCCTTGTGCTCTATCGTTGGCGATGAATCTACTCATTATGGAGATACTCCATACTCTTCAAGTCCTTCATTCGATGAGTTAACCTCTCAATTGGCACAAGGTGGTGAGATTATCCATGATGTAAATGAAAACGATCAAACCATTGAGTACTCTTCCCATCCCTCATCATCTCTTCTCTTGCATGAAGACAACTCTTCAAATAAGCTTGCTAACGAAATTTCCCCGATTCATTCATCTTCGAATTTACGATCAAAAGTATTTTTTGACTTGAGTAATTTGGTTGTTGAAGTTGAAAAATCCGGTAAAATCAATGATAGAGATGGCTTCCATCCGGTGAGCAATGGCCTTATTGAAACCAGTGGTATCATCTATCTTCAAACCATGACTAATATGGTTCAATCTTCAAAATGCGATTTGACAATCATGGAGGGTTCCAGGACCTGCCAGGGAGTGGAGGAACTTCAACTTCTGTTGATGGTTATGTCAGGATCCCATGACTCTGGTAAGCCCCACAAACTAAGTCAGATTTAGTTTCTCTCGCATAATCCTTATCTTTGCATGATTTCACTTGATATAAATCTCTTTCTAAAATATGTTTGGTATTTTGGATGTAAGCTTTCAAATTTCCAAGATTTTACTTTTGACCAAATTCAGGAATCTTTTTCAGTTCATTCATCTTCATGAAAATCTCTCGCATCAAACTCGGGCTTGGAATGTGTATCTCTCACAGAGTCATGGAATTGTGAAGTTGATCATTCCAAAGACCATCTTTGGTTGAAGGCATCATATCTATCATATTTGTTTCATGATAAGCATCTCTTGGCTTTCCTTGTGAACACTACAAGAAAAAAAGACATTGGTGAGGGGCGAAAAATGTCACCATAAGCTCATTGGTGATGGTCAATAGAGCAATCGTCACCAAAAATTGAACATCACCAAAGGTGGTGTCGCCAAAAGTATAGGTGTTATAGTGAAATACAAAGTTTGTCACCAATAATGATTTATAATGACAGACAACAACCGTCACCATTTCATATGAGCAATGGTGACGGACCATAGCCTCTGTCACCAAAAACTGAATGTCACCAAAGATGGCATCACCAAAAGTATAGGTGTTGTAGTGACATTCAAATTTTGTCACTAATAATGACTTATAATGACAAATAGTGACCGTCACCATTACATATGAGAAATGGTGATGGACCATAGCCTCGGTCACCAAAAACTGAACGTCACCAAAAGTGGCATCACCAAAAGTATAAGTGTTATGGTGACATTCAAGGTCCGTCACGAATATTGATTATAATGACGGATAGTGACCATCACCATTTCATATGAACAACAATGATTTATTGTGATGGATCTTTAATGGCCATCACTATTGGTGCATATATATGGTGACGTTTGTTGACCGTCACCAAAAGCTGCATTGCTAGAAGTATAGGTGTTGTGGTGACATTCAAGGTCTGTCACGAATAATAACTATAATGACGAACAACGACCGTCACCATTTCATATCAACAACAATGATTTATGGTTACAGACCTTTGAGGGTTGTCACTATTGATGCGTATATATGGTGGCGTTCGTTGACCGTCACCATTTCATATTTTTAGTGAGGGTCGAAAAATGTCACGAAAGCTCATTGGTGATGGTCAAAAGAGCCTCTGTCATCAAAAATTGATCGTCGCCATTCCATATGGATGTCAGGGTACGATAATCGAACCACCAACCTCTTGTAAAGAAGGTGCTCTTCCATTGAGCTAGCACCCTTTAAAGAATTATACTTTTAAAAATTAGACCTTGAAACTTCATAAATTGTAAATTCTACAACTTTCAATAAATTAAAGTCTCAACAATATTTTACTAAACAAGCAAAGCAACATCGAAGTTGTAGGTCCCTACCTAATGGTTATTGAAGTTATGAAAAGTGGGTGGAGGGAAAAATAGTTATGTATAAGAGAATCAATATGTTCAGTTGAATACTCAATTAGAAGTGAAACTCTAAAGACATTTATAACCTATAAATGACCTATAACTAGCAAATGCACCAAATATTGCAAAGGAAATGTCATAAGTGGATAACATATGGAAGAAGAGGAGGCGGGGACTTGGAACCCTTGTACATCTTGGCATGCCTTAACACTTGGCACATCTTAGCTTGTTTGACATGTCTTTGTACTATCTAACACATGTTAGCATTCCCTAACACACCTTGGCAGTCATGACCTCGCAACTAGCATTAAATTTTTCCATGACTTGGGCACTCCCTAGTTGTCATGCCCTCTGTTATCCTCCACAATGTCCCAGGCTGATGAGGAGATCGACGAAGGTAACCAAAGACCAAGATTTTAGTTTGGTAGCTAGCCTTAGCAAACCAGAGAAGCCTCTCTCTATGAAATCACAGCCAGGAGATGACTGGAATGTAAAGGATTTTAGGCTAGATAGCTAGGCTCATGTGGGTTTTTGGAAAATTTAGGGACTTGGAACTCTGTCCACCGGTGTCTTATCTTGCAGGGACCTTGTCAAGGAGGCAGGGACTTGGAACTCTGTCTAGGATAAAGAACCTAACATGCATGATGGAAACTTCCTAGAATAGACTACCTCCTACCTAGAAGAGTGTCCCCTACTCAAAATATAGAACCCTTCTCTACTGTGCATAAAATAGTACTAAGAAAAACACCTAAATTAAGAAAAGTGAGCATCTAAGTCAAACTATAAAAGTATACTAAATATGAATCTGTATAAGTTTGGGAAACACTAGACAAGCATGCTTGCATACAACAACCATAAGATGCCTAAAATCGATGCACTTATTTCATCGTTGCTATACCCTCACAACAAAACTGGAATTTGTAGCATGTACCCCAAGGTTGTATGCATTCGCTGAAGGTGTAGATTGAAAGGATTTACTGAGATGAAGTACTATTGAAGGAGAAACACCTTCAAAATAACAGATAAAGTCTACTATGAATTCAACCCATTTGCACACAAACCAAGGCTGCTACTGGGTACACTTCTCTGCTAAATGGAAACTACAATGTATTGTAGTGCTGCAGAAGAAAAAACACCTTTAGTGCAACACGGATAAAACTCTAACAGATATTGTCATTGTGGGCTCGATTGTAGATGATCTCATCAATATAGGTAACAACTTCAATAATTGAAAAGCCAAAAGGTGAGTTGCATAGATCATTTGAAATGACATATTTGGGCATCCTTTATTATTGTTTAGGAGTGTTAGTATAGAAAATGTAAAGTAGTTTGTTGCGTCTTTATGTCACAGGCCAAGGATGCGAAGAAATACATAAAATATTAACTAGCATGGTATAAGTCGATTGCATGTTCTTTTCAAACGGGAATCGAACTCTCGTTGTGCGGGTTCTAATCTAGTGGGTATAAATTTAAATAATAAATTGATAGTTATGGGGTTGGAATTGTCTCACAATTCATGAAAAGTCCAAAATTTGTTCACTAGAAAGAAGCAGAGTGAGTCATCAGGTTTATTGAAGGGAACACCCTATTCGCGGGAAGATACCTTGAAATTAGTCAGGCACATTATTTATCGTCTTCTTGTACGTGTGTGCTTTGAAAAGATAACCACATCCAAAGACTTAATAACATCTTTGGTAAAATTTATAGATGTGAAGCACTTCTAAGAAAACCCATCACTTAATGACAATTGAGCGAGGAATATGTCGAAGGATTCAATATTTCACTCAGTCATAAAAAGGAAGTTGGGGTATCCAACATCTTGCCAACAAACTGACTCCAACCATAATGTGAAAGGCAAGTTAACTACGAAACCTCTTTCCCACTTTATAGTATTGTTGCCTCTTGAATTCCAACAGGTAATCTGGCTGCTTAGATCCACAAAACTCATGCCAGGTAAACTTTGCATGATACAATTGTGATGTGCAAGCTTGACACATGCTCTAGTTTCCCTCTAAAAGAGGGTAAATCAAAATATTATGACAAGCTTAACTGTAATTTGATCATACACTATTGAGGTATTGCATGGAATAAACAATATACTATCAATGCACTAATGAAGAACTCAAAATAAACGAATTTCTTATTGCTACAATAGCGCCACTCTTGGGAGACTCAGATAAAGCACCTAAACTGCATGACAAAAGCTTCCTAGAATAGAGTACCTCCTACCTAGAAGTGTGTCCCCTGCTCAGAATATATAACCCTTCTCTACTGTGCACTTTTCTTAAAAATAAATCTGTGCATAAAACAAAACTAAGAAAAACACCTAAATTAAGAAAAGTGAGCATCTAAGACTTTATTTTTATGTTCAGTAGTGATGAAAAGCAAGTCAGTGACACTCATGTGTACGTCAAAAAGGAATTCTTAGGGCATTTCCTCTCTAGAAAATGACAAACAATGTGAAAATAAATGTAAAGGTGAGGATGAACCTGCAACCATGCACTGAAGAGCACCTCTATAAAACAGAATGAGATCCATCTATAAAAGCTTTTGTTTTTTATTTTTCATTTGAGGATTTGGCTACTATTTTTCATTGAATTATATCTAGAAAAGGAAATTATTATCATAGTTTCTCGTTTCCAAATGTTGAGGTGGTAAGATTTTCATTTCTTACAAGATTGATTGTGTGACAGTTAGAGGGTTAGACCTACTTCATGAAATTATCACATCTGAAATAAAAGCCAAATCAACAACACTAGATGCATCATGACCTTGTATAGATCAAGTTTCAAAAACAACAGTTCTTGGTTTGAAACATTCCAACAGAGCAGGGTTGGTTGGTTACAAAATTCCAGGCAAACAAAAATATCAGAATGATAGAATAGTCATAGCTCCAACACCTACAGTAGATCTAGTTTCATCTTTAATGGCTCCTATGGGTCCAAATCAAGTGGTGGCACATGAGCTTTTAGAATCAATACTGGAAATGGTTGTTCAAATACTATATGAACTTCACCTTTTATGTATACCTAACATTCTCTGCTTTAGTTATCTACACTTGTCCTTACTTTTTTTTTTTCAAATTTCATATGATACCCATTCTCCTTCGATGTCTTGGTATGCACTGACATGACAACACTGGAAAATTACAGAAAATCATGTTGTAGTTGGAGAAATGATGGAACTAAAGTCTACAGTTCAAGGTAAATACAACTCACTGAACACGCTAAATGGAGATTTAAGTTGGAATCCTCATTACGATTCTGCTCGTGCAAATGGAGGCTACAATTTGGGCTTCTCATTGATTGTTCTGCAAGTATGTACCATGCAGTTAGTGCTTTTGTAAGAGAGAAATCATATTTCTATCATGTGATAGTTAACTTGCTTAAATCCTATATCATGGTCAACTAGTGAACTGCTTATTTGTCTGAAGTAAACTTAAACATCAATCCAACAAAAGTTGTTGTCATTGTGGAATGTTGATTTGCCAATAAAATTTGTTTGGTAGGCATGTTATGGCATTGCTTTCATCTACATGTTTATCTGTTTCAACTGATGTGTGGAAACCTGCTTTGACTTGGGCTGACAGAGTGAATGCCAGTAGCTTATTTGTGAGATTCTATGTGCTACTCCTGAGGCAGCATCTGCTGATGCTACCATTCAAACAGCTAGACTTGCAAGCAAGGTTCCTGCAAAAGAAACACGGTTGGTTACAGTCAATCATTTTATTCAGTTTTTCTATAATTTAGAGATCAGCAAAAGAATATTCAAGTTCTTATTTTGCCTACTTCTAGTTTAGCTTGATTTAAGATTTTCATGTGCAGGCCTTTTTCTATGGTATTTTATAACAAACGTTTACCATGATGACATAAGTTTGACCAATATTTTTAGGCAGTAGTTGTCACTTTATAGATAAAAATAGAGAAGTTCTAGTGACTTGCATTCTGCTACTGACAAATGTCCAAGTCTTAAAAGCTGAACTTATAGGTAGTGGTACTATTTTCCTATTAGAGACATTTAAAGCATAATATGACCAGGTAGATGATAATGACCTTCACTATATGCAACAAATACTGATGTTTTATGTTCTATACACTGGGAAGTGGAGTGTTGCAACTAGATTTGAGGAGAAGCCCGAGGAGCTCCACAATTTCAACAATTATGATTTATCAATTATTATATGGGGGCATACTGTGATGTGCCACACATCATCACCACATTACAACATGTCACTTATCCTTGTGTTGCTTTAGGATGAGAAAGGAAGAAAGAAAGACTTTATTTTTATGTTCAGTAGTGATGAAAAGCAAGTCAGTGACACTCATGTGTATGTCAACAAGGAATTCTTAGGGCATTTCCTCTCTAGAAAATGACAAACAATGTGAAAATAAATGTAAAGGTGAGGATGAACCTGCAACCATGCAGTGAAGAGCACCTCTGTAAAACAGAATGGGGACAACAAGCTAGGTCACACTAGAAAGAAACAGTCAGTTGAAAGGCCCCTAACCATTAACTGGGGCCGGAGAATCCCAGATACTGAGCCTATGGCCCAAAACACATTTGAATAACATATGCAAGATTATGGATTAAATAGGACGTGTAGTAAACATGTAGAATTGCAGATTTTGAAGTCTAGTTAATACTTTGTGGCCATAGCTATGCTTTTTCTAGGCATGCAACGGATTTTTATGCACTCCTCTCCCCATTTTTGACATTTCTGCTTATCAAGTTTCAAGTGTTAGTTATACTACCAAATAATTTTATATTTGATTTTAAAACAAGTGTCACTCTAATGAACATCATAGTGGCATTTGGATATAGAACATCATTTCTCCTGAAATTTAGAACTTGTTGGCTCAGACAATTCATCTAATTATATACATACATACATACATATATATATATATATATATATATATATATATATATATATATATATATATATATATATATATCTGTATATATATATATATCTAGTTGATTATTCTTGTTAGACATTTATCTCATGACTCCAGTTACAAACAAATCCATACTCATTCTGTTTAAAAAATACATTTCAATTATTGGTCCTCCACTGGATGTTTGAACTTTGAATATTCATATTGATACTGGAGCAATGTGACAATTTGAAGAGAATTCTTGTGTTTACATGTGCTGTAGCAATTTATTTCTTTGTTAGTAAAGCATTGTGTGACACCTACAGCTGTGTAGAGCCTTCTCACATTTGTGAATGGGTTGGAATGTCGACTGTTTGAGAATGCCATTGGTTATAAACTATTCATTTGATTCATATGAAAGTTGTTCTCTATGTCCATCCAACCAATGCTCTTAACCATCAATTGTAATTGTTGGAACATTGCTTCTAAGAAGCTTACAATATGTCCCTACACACCCAATTCATTGTGTCTTTGACAGTGCACACTCAACTACTTGAGGAGTATAAGGGTGTGTGTGGGTATTTCTTCAAGTTCTCATGGTTATTTGTTGTAAAGAGAAGAGAAATCACTAGCACCTATATTCTTTAATAATAATGGGCAATATATATGTACATATATATGTTTTAAACGTGTGGGAGTGCTATATTAAACTCCTGGTGTAAACAGGCTAACAACAGTAGCATCTAACCACGAGAATATGAATTGATAACACATGGAGTCATGATGGTTTCTTAGCCTTTTTCATCTTGAAAGAATTGATTTCAGTTGAATATTAATTTGAAAAGGATTCAATTGAAATACAATTGAGCAAACAACGTTATTGATTGACATATAACAGAGAAAAGTAGCATTCCAATTTGGCATTGACAGAAGGGACTATGTTTTTCCTGCTGCTGGCATTTGCCATGGCATTACAAAGCTAACAAACATAACCAGCCTCACATGCTCACTGAAAAATAATGAGCAGAGAAGTTTGTACTCAGAATTGCACCAAGAGCAGGCTTTGTAAGCAATTCTGAGCAGGGATTGCAGAGAACGAGTTTCACTTCCACAAAGGATCTGTGTTGGTGAAGTGAGTGGGTTATAAGTCCCTTGTTTATGGATCAGGTTTGAATTCAAATGCACTGAACATTAGAGACTTAGTTTTGATCTGGAAAAGTAAAAATAAAGTTGTCAATTGACGCACACATTAATAATGCCTACCTATAGTAATCAATGATAGCATGAGAATTTAATGGTAATGGTAAGGCAACACTCTCTTCAGAAGACAATGGCCCTTATGGTAAAGATTAGAGGCTGGTCAAGCCCCTCTTAAAGGGGTCAAATGATGTAAGTATACTATGTTGAGACTGTCCTAACAAAATCTAAAGGCTGCCAACCTAGGGGTCACCAAAACTCAGCTAGTGCAAACCTCCCAAGCCACAATGAGTAAGTAACAATACAATTTTTTGAGATATGAACATCATTTCTCCTTAAATTTAGAACCTATTGGCTAAGGGCTCAGACAATCATCTAATTATATATATATATATATATATAGATATATATATATATATATATATATATATATAGATATATATATATATATATATATATATATATATATATATATATATATATATATATATATCTATATATATATATATATATATATATCTATATATATATATATATATATATATAGATACATACATATACTTTATTGTTCTTGCTAGACCTTTTTATAGGCATGCAATGGATTTTTATGCACTCCTCTCCCCATTTTTGACATTTCTGCTTATCAAGTTTCAAGTGTTAGTTATACTACCAAAGAATTTTATATTTGATTTTAAAACAAGTGTCACTCTAATGAACATCGTAATGGCATTTGGATATAGAACATCACTTCTCCTGAAATTTAGAACTTGTTGGCTCAGACAATTCATATATATATATATATATATACACTTGATTATTCTTGTTAGAAATTTATCTGATGACTCCAATTACAAACAAATCCATACTCATTATGTTTAAAAAGTACATTTCAATTACTGGTCCTCCACTGCATGTTTGAACTTTGAATATTCATATTGATACTGGAGCAATGTGACAATATGAAGAGAATTCTTGTGTTTACATGTGCTGGAGCAATTTATTTATTTGTTAGTAAAGTGTTGTGTTGACACCTACAGCTGTATACAGCCTTCTCACATTTGTGAATGGGTTGGAATGTCGACTGTTTGAGAATGCCACTGGTTATAAACTATAGATTTGATTCATATGAAAGTTATTCTCTATGTCCATCCAACCAATGCTCTCAACCATCAATTGTAATTGTTGGAACATTGCTTCTAAGTAGCTTACAGTATGTCCCTACACACCCAATTCATTGTGTCTTTGACAGTGCACACTCAACTACTTGAGGAGTATAAGGGTATGTGTGGGTATTTCTTCAAGTTCTCATGGTTATTTGATGTAAAGAGAAGAGAAAGCACTAGCACCTCTATTCTTTAATAATAATGGGCAATATATATGTACATATATATGTTTTAAACATGTGGGAGTGCTATATTAAACTCCTGGTGTAAAAAAGCTAATAGCAGTAGCTTTTGACCACGAGAATCTGAATTGATAACACATGGAGTCATGATGGTTTCTTAGCCTTGTTCATCTTGAAAGAATTGATTTCAGTTGAATATTAATTTGAAAAGGAGTCAATTGAAATACAATTGAGCAAACAGTGTTATTGATTGACATATAGCAAAGCAAAGTAGCATTCCAATTTGGCATTGACAGAAGGGATTGTGTTTTTCCTGTTGTTGGCATTTGCCATGGCATTACAAAGCTAACAAACATAACCAACCTCACATGCTCACTAAAAAATAATGAGCAGAGAAGTTTGTACCCAGAATTGCACCAAGAGCAAGCTTTGTAAGAAATTCTGAGCAGGGATTGCAGAGAACGAGTTTCACTTCCACAAAGGGTTTGTGTTGGTGAAATGAGTGGGTTATAAATCCCTTTTTTATGGATCATGTTTGAATTCAAATGCACCAAACATTAGAGACTTAGTTTTGATCTGGAAAAGTAAAAATAAAGTTGTCAATTGATGCACACTTTAATAATGCCTAACTATAGTAATCAATGATAACATGAGAATTTAATGGTAATGGTAAGGCAACACTCTCTTTAGAAGACAATGCCCCTTATGGTAAAGATTAGAGGTCGGTCAAGCCCCCCTTAAAGGGGTCAAACGATGTAAGTATACTATGTCGAGACTGTCCTAACAAAATCTAAAGGCCGCCAACCTAGGGGTCACCAAAACTCAGCTAGTGCAAACCTCCCAAGCCACAATGAGTAAGTAACAATACAATGTTTTGTGATATGAGCATCATTTCTCCTTAAATTTAGAATTTGTTGGCTGAGGGCTCAGAAAATCATCTAATTATATATATATATATATATATATATATATATATATATACACGCACTTGATTATTTTTGTTAGACCTTTTTCTAGGCATGCAACGGATTTTTATGCACTCCTCTCCCCATTTTTGACATTTCTTCTTATCAAGTTTCAAGTGTTATTTATACTACCAAAGAATATTATATTTGATTTTAAAACAACTGTCACACTAATGAACATCATAGTGGCATTAGGATATAGAAAATCATTTCTCCTAAAATTTAGAACCTATTGGCTGAGACAATTCATCTCTCTCTCTCTCTCTCTCTCTCTCTCTCTCTCTCTCTCTCTATATATATATATATATATATATATATATATATACTTGATTATTCTTGTTAGATATATGGGACATCATACATCCATAAGGAGATCAACATAATTCTTTCATTCAACTTAAATGTTTGGAATGAATTAATGTAGAGGCCATTTCTATCAGTATGAAGTTATGTTTCCAACTAGAAAATTGTAGCATCACCATTGCTACATGTTGAACACTCTTTATATTTCAGGCTATAATATAAGCCTGTGAAAATTCTAGATCTAATGAAGCAGGATGAAGAATGCTCTGCTTGTGGTGTTATATTGCATTGAACTACAAAAAACTGGGATTTTTTTGTGAATATGGGAGAAGTTCAACAATGCAAGTTCATCCATCAATCATCTAGCATGATAACTATGACAACATCTACCAACAATAGGTTCCTAGACTATATGAAGGTCAAGATTGTTGTTCATCATCTTTCTTATTGGGCTATCTTCAAATACAATGATGCATATATCTATATAATTTCCATCTTCAGTGGATCCAAATATCAAGGGATTAGGAAGAAAATTTAGAACAAGGCAACAATGATTGTGGTAGAGAGACTTTGAAGTAATACTCAAAGAAACTTACAACCACAATTTTGACAAAATGCTATATTTCTACAATTTGGATATTCAGATTCATTTAGGAAACCAAATAATAAACGTGCAATGGGTGAGGATTCCCTCCCAAATGGGGATGAATTCACCCCTAAATAAACACACGATACAAAGAGGCCTATGATGGGCTACACTTCAAGAGTGCTAGCTACTATACATGCTTACTATTCATGTTAGATTCTTTCCCAAATACGTTACTTACTGTTGAAAAGTGTGCAACAAGAAATGCTTGTTGAGAGTGCAACAAGATGATGGAGCTTAGTGAAAAGAGTCGCCTTCACTAAGTGGGCCCGTAGGCTATTTTTGGCGCAAGTCTATTTTTAGACATATGGATCATGTCTATGGATTGCAGGTTGCTGTTTATGGATGATTGGTAAAGTTGGGAAAAATAGATGGACTTCTATTTTTGATGAAAGTGTGAGTGATCACAGTGTGAGTGATCAAAGTCTATTTTTAGACTGGCTGTCAAAAATAGAAAAGTCAAATATTATTGTCTCATAATAATATTTGGACTATAAACTTGATCTTATTCTCTTGGAGCACTTCAGGATGAGCTACGGATGTGGTACATGCAGATCCCAGAGGGAAATACGTGGTTACCTATGGGATGACTAATATTTGCATGCAGGACTTCAGTTAGAACTCAAGTGAGTTGAGTTTAGTGGACTGGAGGTGCAGTTGATGGAGTTGTGTTTAGTTTAGCTTTGTTAAACTGGTTGTATTTAGTCTAACTGATCAATAGACTAGAGATGAGTTGGGTGAATTAGTTATTAATTAATTCACAAGTTATTAACTCATAATACAACTAATGAATACATCAGTTAACTTAGTTGCATGTCAGTGCATGTTCAGTTCAGCAGTGACAGGTGTTAGAGAATTAGATTGCTATCAGTTGTGACTATAGTTGTGCACCAGATCTTGCACAATCAAGGGATTGAGTGTGCCAATGAGTTTGCTCACGTATTTTCCCAGTATTGTAGCCTTTTCTCACGTCCAACAAAGTGAGAGTGATTATTTTGAGGTGAAATACGAGTTTGGGAAGCCATTCTCATCAATTCTTGAGCAGGTATTGAGCAGTGGAGGCAAGCAAGCAGTGGAATAGATTTGGAGATCAGATATTAGCTGTATTGTGTGTAACAGGTGGAGATGGTACTGGATTGCTTGTGATAAGCATTGTACTTTGTAATGTTACATGATTCAATCAATATAATATACAGATAGTTGGGGTTTTTAGCGAGATGCTTTCCCCGGGATACATACTGTGTTAATGAGTTTGATTGATGCTTCTATGTATGCCTGTGAATGTTTCTGCTTCTGTAAATTGATGATCAACGTAGAGGAGCTTATGTATTGTGTATGTATTCCGAAATAGTACATGATCAGGATAATCTCTGCTGAATATGTGTTAAATTATTCAAAATCTCTACATGGTATCAGAGCTAGATGATTTGTAGAAAAAGTTTCTACATGGTATCAGAGCGAGCTGATTTGTAGAAGAAGTTCTACATGATATCAGTGATGTATTGATCATCAGATCTATTATTCAGGAAGTGTTTACATTTTATTTCTTCAGGCAGAGTCTGTAATCGGGCCAGGTAGCCTCTGGATTCATCCTTCTTTTGGAAGGTGAGATATCCGGTGAATGCCCATACAGTCGATCTCTATACAAGAAATACTTTGTTCTCACAAATTCTAGATCGGAAGCAGTTGAGTTTTGTGCTGGTGGAATTCGAATTTAATTCCAAAGCAAGAGATAAAAATCAGAAACATTAAGTGTGAGAATGGAGACAGTATGCCCCAGTATCTCACGAAGTTCACCCAATGCCGGGATGAGCTGGGAAGTGTGGGGGTGATTGTCAGATGAGGATGGTGAGTCTAGCACTCCTTGACCTTCCTAAGAGTTGGCATATCTACCAGGACATGGTGAATGGAAGGGAGAAACTACCAAGATGGGAGAGACTTTGGTCGGATCTTGTGCAGGAGGAGATTAGATGGAGCACCAAAGACAGTTCTTCATCCATGCAGGATGAGGAGAACTGTGCCTTAGCGAGTAAGGTGAAGAAGGGAAAGAAGAAGGTTTCTCTTTCAGAATCTAGTTCTTCCAATGATGGGAAGAAGGTTGACAAGTCGAAGGTGAGATGCTTTCTTTGTCATGAGATTGGTTCACGGGTCAGGAACCTGTATGCTCTTGAGGTTCAAGATGCATGCAAAGCCTTGAGCAGCGAGGCAACTGATGGAGACTTGGTGGTTGAGAGGGAGCATATATTACCTCTCAACATGCAGAGCCAGAAGAAGTCTCAGACGATTGTGGAGGAGCCACGATTGGTGCAGCAACTTCAGGAGGTTGTGGAGGAGCCACAACAGGGGAAGCTGAGAGGAGATTGGGTAGAGACATCTACTCATGCAGAGACCTCCAGTAGGGGGAAACTTCGAGCCAGGTGGGCCGAGGGATCGCATGCAGCCATACCTCCAGGTAGGAGGTGGGGTGATGTGGATTGATACTCCCAAGGAGGAGGGGCAGGATCCTTGAGGTACCCAACCTCTTGGATGAGACCTTGCTACGGGAGCCCCGATGTGTAGTAGCAGGAACTGACTGATTGGGTAGAGATAGATGTGGATGGAGCGGCAGAGAGAGCGACAATGCAGGGAATCCCAGGACAGCGCATAGCTAGCAGGCTGTAGCAATGCGAGAGGCACAAGTGTTTTGCACAGTGCTAGGTGGCACAGAGAGGTGTGCAATGGTGCGAGATGCATGGAGATGTTGCAGTAGTGCAGATGTCAGAGAGGGAGCACTTGTCAGCAGCAGGTAGAGCTTCAGCATCAGAGGATGTTTCTTTCCCAACAGGGAGGTCAGTTGGGAGGTGCAGTGCGGATGCAATGCTGGGAGATAGAACCAGCAGCAGCACGAATGCAGTCAGAGATAAAAGTGACAGAGGCTAGAGCAGTCAGATACTGAAGAGCACAGAGATGCAGAGTTTCAGTCGACAGAGGCAATAGCAGTCAGAGACTTTGATGACAGAGCAAGTGGACCGGCCAGATGTGTTGCATGGAGAACATTCCAGAGTTATAGGATCGGGTTTGAGAGGAAGCCTTTCTTGTTGAGAGGGAGTGTTGAAAAGTGTGCAACAAGAAATGCTTGTTGAGAGTGCAACAAGATGATGGAGCTTAGTGAAAAGAGTCGCCTTCACTAAGTGGGCCCGCAGGCTATTTTTGGCGCAAGTCTATTTTTAGACATATGGATCATGTCTATGGATTGCAGGTTGTTGTTTATGGATGATTGGTCAAGTTGGGAAAAATAGATGGACTTCTATTTTTGATGAAAGTGTGAGTGATCACAGTGTGAGTGATCAAAGTCTATTTTTAGACTGGCTGTCAAAAATAGAAAAGTCAAATATTATTGTCTCATAGTAATATTTGGACTATAAACTTGATCTTATTCTCTTGGAGCACTTCAGGATGAGCTATGGATGTGGTACATGCAGATCCCAGAGGGAAATACGTGGTTACCTATGGGATGACTAATATTTGCATGCAGGACTTCAGTTAGAACTCAAGTGAGTTGAGTTTAGTGGACTGGAGGTGCAGTTGATGGAGTTGTGTTCAGTTTAGCTTTGTTAAACTGGTTGTATTTAGTCTAACTGATCAATAGACTAGAGATGAGTTGGGTGAATTAGTTATTAATTAATTCACAAGTTATTAACTCATAATACAACTAATGAATACATCAGTTAACTCAGTTGCATGTCAGTGCATGTTCAGTTCAGCAGGGACAGGTGTTAGAGAATCAGATTGTTATCAGTTGTGACTATAGTTGTGCACCAGATCTTGCACAATCAAGGGATTGAGTGTGCCAATGAGTTTTCTCACGTATTTTCCCAGTATTGTAGCCTTTGCTCACGTCCAACAAAGTGTGAGTGATTATTTTGAGGTGAAATACGAGTTTGGGAAGCCATTCTCATCAATTCTTGAGCAGGTATTGAGCAGTGGAGGTAGGCAAGCAGTGGAATAGATTTGGAGATCAGATCTTAGCTGTATTGCGTGTAACAGGTGGAGCTGGTACTGGATTTCTTGTGATAAGCATTGTACATTGTAATGTTACATGATTCAATCAATATAATATACAGATAGTTGGGGTTTTTAGCGAGATGCTTTCCCCGGGATACATACTGTGTTAATGAGTTTGATTGATGCTTCTATGTATGCCTGTGAATGTTTCTGCTTCTGTAAATTGATGATCAACGTGGAGGAGCTTATGTATTGTGTATGTATTCCGCAATAGTACATGATCAGGATAATCTTTGCTGAATATGTGTTAAATTATTCAAAATATCTACATGGTATCAGAGCTAGATGATTTGTAGAAAAAGTTTCTACATGGTATCAGAGCGAGCTGATTTGTAGAAGAAGTTCTACATGATATCAGTGCTGTATTGATCATCAGATCTATTATTCAGGAAGTGTTTACATTTTATTTCTTCAGGCAGAGTTTGTAATCGGGCCATGTAGCCTCTAGATTCATCCTTCTTTTGGAAGGTGAGATATCCGGTGAATGCCCATACAGTCGATCTCTGTACAAGAAATACTTTGTTCTCACAAATTCTAGATTGGAAGCGGTTGAGTTTTGTGCTGGTGGAATTCGAATTTAATTCCAAAGTAAGAGATAAAACTTAGAAAAATTAAGTGTGAGAATGGAGACAGTATGCTCCAGTATCTCACGAAGTTCACCCAATGCCGGGATGAGCTGGGAAGTGTGGGGGTGATTGTCGAATGAGGATGGTGAGTCTAGCACTCCTTGACCTTCCTAAGAGTTGGCATAGCTACCAGGACTCGGTGGATGGAAGGGAGAAACTGCCAGGATGGGAGAGACTTTGGTCGGATCTTGTGCAGGAGGAGATTAGACGGAGCACCAGAGACAGTTCTTCATCCATGCAGGATGAGGAGAACTATGCCTTAGCGACTAAGGCGAAGAAGGGAAAGAAGAAGGTTTCTCTTTCCGAATCTAGTTCTTCCAATGATGGGAAGAAGGTTGACAAGTCGAAGGTGAGATGCTTTCTTTGTCATGAGATTGGTTCACGGGTCAGGAACCTGTATGCTCTTGAGGTTCAAGATGCACGCAAAGCCTTAAGCAGCGAGGCAACTGATGGAGACTTGGTGGTTGAGAGGGAGCGTATATTACCTCTCAACATGCAGAGCCAGAAGAAGTCTCAGACGATTATGGAGGAGCCACGATTGGTGCAGCAGCTTCAGGAGGTTGTGGAGGAGCCACAACAGGGGAAGCTGAGAGGAGATTGGGTAGAGACATCTCTCATGCAGAGACCTATAGTAGGGGGAAGCTTCGAGCCAGGTGGGCCGAGGGATCGCATGCAGCCATACCTCCAGGTAGGAGGTGGGGTGATGTGGATTGATACTCCCAAGGAGGAGGGGCAGGATCCTTGAGGTACCCAACCTCTTGGATGAGACCTTGCTACGGGAGCCCCGATGTGTAGTAGCAGGAACTGACTGATTGGGTAGAGATAGATGCGGATGGAGCGGCAGAGAGAGCGACAGTGCAGGGAATCCCAGGACAGCACATAGCTAGCAAGCTGTAGCAATGCGAGAGGCACAAGTGTTTTGCACAGTGCTAGGTGGCACAGAGAGGTGTGCAATGGTGCGAGATGCATGGAGATGTTGCAGTAGTGCAGATGTCAGAGAGGGAGCACTTGTCAGCAGCAGGTAGAGCTTCAGCATCAGAGGATGTTTCTATCCCAACAGGGAGGTCAGTTGGGAGGTGCAGTGCAGATGCAATGCTGGGAGATAGAACCAGCAACAGCACGGATGCAATCAGAGATCAAAGTGACAGAGGCTAGAGGAGTCAGATACTGAAGAGCACAGAGATGCAGAGTTTTAGTCGACAGAGGCAATAACAGTCAGAGACTTTGACGACAGAGCAAGTGGACCGGCCAGATGTGTTGCATGGAGAACATTCCAGAGTTACAGGATCGAGTTTGAGAGGAATCCTTTCTTGTTGAGAGGGAGAATTGAAAAGTGTGCAACAAGAAATGCTTGTTGAGAGTGCAACAAGATGATGGAGCTTAGTGAAAAGAGTCGCCTTCACTAAGTGGGCCCGCAGGCTATTTTTGGCGCAAGTCTATTTTTAGACATATGGATCATGTCTATGGATTGCAGGTTGCTGTTTATGGATGATTGGTAAAGTTGGGAAAAATAGGTGGACTTCTATTTTTGATGAAAGTGTGAGTGATCACAATGTGAGTGATCAAAGTCTATTTTTAGACTGGCTGTCAAAAATAGAAAAGTCAAATATTATTGTCTCATAATAATATTTGGACTATAAACTTGATCTTATTCTCTTGGAGCACTTCAGGATGAGCTACAGATGTGGTACATGCAGATCCCAGAGGGAAATACATGGTTACCTATGGGATGACTAATATTTGCATGCAGGACTTTAGTTAGAACTCAAGTGAGTTGAGTTTAGTGGACTGGAGGTGCAGTTGATGGAGTTGTGTTCAGTTTAGCTTTGTTAAATTGGTTGTATTTAGTCTAACTGATCAATAGACTAGAGATGAGTTGGGTGAATTAGTTATTAATTAATTCACAAGTTATTAACTCATAATACAACTAATGAATACATCAGTTAACTCAGTTGCATGTCAGTGCATGTTCAGTTCAGCAGGGATAGGTGTTAGAGAATCAGATTGCTATCAGTTGTGGCTATAGTTGTGCACCAGATCTTGCACAATCAAGGGATTGAGTGTGCCAATGAGTTTGCTCACGTATTTGCCCAGTATTGTAGCCTTTTCTCATGTCCAACAAAGTGTGAGTGATTATTTTGAGGTGAAATACGAGTTTGGGAAGCCATTCTCATCAATTCTTGAGCAGGTATTGAGTAGTGGAGGCAAGCAAGCAGTGGAATAGATTTGGAGATCATATCTTAGCTGTATTGCGTGTAACAGGTGGAGCTGGTACTGGATTGCTTGTGATAAGCATTGTACTTTGTAATGTTACATGATTCAATCAATATAATATACAGATAGTTGGGGTTTTTAGCGAGATGCTTTCCCCGGGATACATACTGTGTTAATGAGTTTGATTGATGCTTCTATGTATGCCTGTGAATGTTTCTACTTCTGTAAATTGATGATCAACGTAGAGGAGCTTATGTATTGTGTATGTATTCCGCAATAGTACATGATCAGGATAATCTCTGCTGAATATGTGTTAAATTATTCAAAATTTCTACACTTACGAATGACCAATGTTCTTAGATTTTTTTTATTGGTGCAACGAAAAAGCAGAAACTTATGTTATTAGTTGCTTTATTCAAGAGATGGCTACAAAAAGGGAGGGTTTGGCATGATTCATACACATTACATAATACAAATCTTGGCACATGGTTGGTTAGAGTTTGCAATGAATCTGGAAATTGGAAAAGACCTCTAAGAGATAGAATTTCACAAGCTATGAGAGAAGGGACTTAATACATGCTCCATATTATGTTATAAAAAATATCTCATTCCCAGGGACAAAGATATTAAAGGCTTGTTTTCAATGGTCCAATTTGAAAAAATCTCAGAACGATACCAGAAAAATGTCCAAGTGGAAAAATATGCCATGGTTGTTCGTTCTCAAATTCAATTTTTTTATGGTACCACCAATGTCATGCATAATGAAAAGTGTTTTGGTAGTATTAATAAGTCTATGCTTTCTAGGCTAGCAATCAAACACATAAGAAAGCTACATTAGCTTTAATCTTACCAAACTTGAAGCAGGAAAACAACTCTGTCATCAAATATCAAATTAAAATAGGATGGAACAAGCTAGGCATAAAAAAAGCATCAGGGGACCCTTTAATCTGCATGACATCATACTTCATAGCAATGTCAATGTAGAAATATTGCTTGCAGAAAGATGTTGAGTACTATAGAGATCATGACAGCTCTCTTTATTTAAGTAAATTCTAAATATCAAGGCAGTTACAACAAAAATACTTCTGTAGAATCTCAAGATCTTGCAGGTTTCTATACATGTCAACTAGAAACTAGTAAAGGGCAGAAACAATGTGCCAATTGAGAATCCAAGAATGTTGAACTAAAGCCCTTGAGGCATTTCCTTCTAGGTAAGGTAAAATGTTAGACTTTTTAGTGCTAAATGTTACAACCTAGGTTCTATTGTAGTTTATTGGAAAAAAAGATTAAATTCTGAAGAGTGCAGATGATGTTGGAAAACTTAGTTGCATGATTGAAGACATATAATGAACAAACAAAATATGAGTAGGGTTATCAAAGAACAGAGTGGGCATCTTAAATATGTGACAAAACATTCTAGGAAGTGAGCTAAGAACAACATGTTTAGAATTACAACATTCCTATAAGCCCAATTCGACCTTTGATTCAATAATGCACATCAAGGCTCTTCTTTGACATGCAAATTATAGTAGTTGTAGTGGAGATATAACCTTGAGTTGGCCCATCTTCCTTGTATATTGATTCGATGATAAATTGATAATACACTTTCTATATTTGATGGCAAGTTTAAATTAGACTGAACTATAATATGATCTATCTTCTCCCTTGATTGATGGACAAGAAAGGATCCAATCTAGGACTACTAGATGGAAAATCAATGGAAGAAGATTGAAAATCAATATTTTTCCACAATGCTTAGTGTTCATGCATGTAGTTTGTTTAGGGAAGATGATGTCATACTAGAGGGATGCCTTGATTTATAAGAAAGTTTAATGGTTTTTTGGATTTGTTCAAAGCAGGGGAAATGTGGCTCTATATTGCAAGGATAGACTTCAGATGACCATGGTAAATAAATCTCTTGTAAATGAGACTATCCAGTGAGAGAATATCATGTCCATTGGCACTCTACTAAAACCAAGCTCAAATTATCGAAGGTGTTCAAAGGTCAAGGACAAGAGAGATATTTCTTTTTGCAGCTTTAGAGAGTAATCTAATGTTGTCAATATTTGGATAGGCTCCAAACATTGGGTATGTAATTTCACCTAAAACCAACCAACCCTAATAACTTGAGTTTGATATTTCTTCTAAGGTTTGTATTCTACTCTCCAAACCTTGATAATTCTCCTAGGGGTTGTCCTCTACTCTATGATAAGAAATTAATATAACAAGCTCTATGGTATAACATGGCAAGGGTAAATGGAATTCACATGATCTATAAGTAGAGTTTGAGGATTTCATAGCTTGTATTATGAGATAAGTGTAATATACCCTATAGAAACAAAGATAAATGCAAATAACATCCATATATTTAGTATAAAGTAATAACAATACTCAATGCAATTGTAATGGTAACCAAAATAAGATACCTTGATTATTAGGAGCACAATGTTCACTTGCCTCTTCTAGGAGGGAACCTCTAGTAGAGTAAAGCTTAGTTACAATAGTAATCCAAGGCATATTTTACAATGTTTTTACCTCTATATATACTACTTTCTAACCTTCTAGAACATTCTAGAGGAGGAAAACCTTCTAGCAAGTCCTCTCATAATAATTATAGTCACACTACTACAATCATTGTCTAATAATAATGGCCTTTGTTATATAGCCATATATTAATCTATTTGTTAAGGGTTAGGGAGGCTAGGACCCTAACATGTCCTCCCCCTTAGATAACAGCCTTATCCTCTAGAGTTGAGATGTGGAAATTGGTGTAGAATGTTAGAAGGATGGAAGGTTCCACCTCAAGTGGTCTTTCCTTCCATTGTATTAAAACTTATTGAATGGTGTGGGGGTAGAGATGTGGAAATTGGTGTAGAATGTTAGAAGGATGGAAGGTTCCACCTCAAGTGGACTTTCCTTCCATTGTATTAAAACTTATTGAATGGTGTGGGGGTAGAGATGTCTCTCATAGTGCTTGAGGACTACTTCTAGCTACAACCAAATGGAGCCTTCTGCATCCAATTATGATAGAATAGTTCAAACAATGCAATTGGATCCAAACACTTTCTATTTCGGGTTTGTTTCACTTGATTACTATACATGTGGCTTGAACAACCCATAATTTATGTGTTTTGGATTGTTTAAAGGTAGATAACTGTGTTTTACTTCTCTATTGGTTAGATTAGTGGAATTCCCTTAAAATATTAGTTAAACATCTCTTTATAAATAGAGATGCATTTCCTCATTGGTACTCATGGTTGGAGTGCGGGAGAAATACCTAAGCATTCTGATATTTTGGAGATTTATATATTTAGAAAAAAAAAAAAAATAGACCCCATTCTTTTAACTGCACCTAGGGAGTCAGGTCAACCTAATAACCACCTCCTTTGGGTCAGGATGTAAAGGGGTGTGTTACAATATTTTGGCTATTATTAATTGTTGGGCAGTGTATCCAAGCTCCAGTTTGTTTGGTCAATGGAAGATAGGGAAGAAGAAGTCCTCCTTGAGGTTACAAACCCTAACCAAGATAGCAAGGCACTTACTCATTAATAAGAATTTGGTTTGTGAATCTTCTAAGGTTTGTTTGAGAACAACAAAGGTACAATTGAGGCTCATTCCAAGCACAATAAGCAGACAACAAAGGACTGAAGTTAGTTTGTGTTAAAATTGGCAACTAGGGCCAAATTCCACTTTGGACATCTGATTTGATGAATATGATTATTGCATTAAATTCCTCTTTTCGAGAGGACCAAATTCGACATAAATATCATCAAATTTGGACAAGGAAAAATATGTTTTTGAATTTAATCCCTCACATATGCAAATTGTCAAGGTCGGCTTGGGGTAAATTATTCAAGTGGAACCCTTCTCCAAATCCTATAAATAGAAGTGTCCTCCAACCATATTGGACACATCCTATCACCCATTTTCTCTCTCTGAAATGGCCACAGAAGGAAGGATAGCTCTAGCGAAGAAGGAAGGGATAGATTGACGTCTTGGTTGGGCTGTCTAAAGGACCAAGTTCCTCAGGAAGGAGGCCGAGCCTGTTAAAGGCTTGTTTGAATTTGTTTGGACTATTTTGTGGGTGGTTCTGCATCTACAACAGGTCATAATTGCAGCAGAAAGGAAGCCGCATTCATGAGGGACATTTGTATGTTGTTTGGGCTTATCTTTGGTTGGGCTTTCTCTCCTATAGCAGGCCGCAACACTAGTTGTGTGCTTCAGGTGGGCCGCAGGCCTAGATCACCTTGGACAAGGGGCTGAAGGAATGATAGGAGGCCGCATGACTTGGAGTTCTTGAACAGGAGGTTGTGTCACTTGTTTTGGGGCTGGTTACTAGCCCAAATCAACAGTGAATTGGAGCAAAAGTGTTTGGAAGGAGGCTGCAGTCAAGGAAGAGGTTTGGATGGCAAGGAAAGGGTGTTGTAGCAGCCTGCCAACAAACCTTACCAGTGACCAGACTTGTACCAGCATGTGAGGGTGCTTGTATGTAGGCAGATCAACTAGAAGGAAGACAATCTAGGAGCAGTGAAAGACGACTGTAGTAGCTTGCCATCAAACCCTAACCAGAACACTAGAATACAAAAGCTTTTGCAGCTGTATGACTCAAGCCTAAGAGGGCACAAATTGTCTTCTCCAGAATTGCGTTGCTGAGTTAGCTATGTATCTAAGGACAGTGATATTGAATCTCCAAAGTCAATCTTTCACTTAAATTATTGTACTCTCTATATTGAACATTTGATATTAATAGTAAGAAGAATTGATCAAGGGTTTTCCCCATCTTGGGGTTTTTCCCTAGCTTGAGCCATATCCTTGTGTTCTCTCATCTTGCTTGTCTTCTGGATATATTGTTTATTTTCTTTCTTCAGTTACTATCAATAATGATTCATATGATTGCTAATGGAAATTACATGGTTTGATAAATGGGCTAACATTGAATATTGAAGAAACTGACCTAAGAAAAGAACATGTTAACCTACAAATTAACATGGTATCAGAGCTCAGGTGAGGACAAGCCCAAGCAAGATAGAAAGAAATCACTAAGAACTTTGTTTTAGGCCCTAGTAAGGAAGGAGAATCTATAAATATTAAGGCCTCATTCTGGGCATGATTTCTAGTCATAGTATCTATGACTAGGCTTAAATCTTATCTAAAGAAAGCAAAGATTTTAAAGGGCATATATTCCTTGATCTGGAGGACTGAGGGTCTAATATAATAGCCCAGACCAAGCCAAGTTATCTTTCAAACAAATTGGAGTTCTGGGTTCAACATAACACAATTTAGGGGGATCAAATTAACAGTGTTTTCTCAGAGGCCCGAATTTCTGTTTGGAAATATTTTTGAAGTTGTCCTTCGATTCGTACAGAAAGAAACTATTCAACAATTAGTCTTGTGATTATTCTCTAAGCTCTCGGCCCAAGTGAAGAAAGTATAATACTTAAGGATTTCTATGTCTTCATCCTTGATTGAGAAGGAATCCTTACCTCTGCAAATTGAAGGACAGACAAGAAGCCAACAAAAAAAAGGTTTCCTCAGACCAAGTATCAATTTTTGAAGTCCTAAAACTTCAACATTATTTGATCTATTTAATTAGTTTGAACAGAGGTCTTAATCCGTGAAGAAGGATGTTTCGAGCTTGGTCAGTCTGATCATATACTGGACATCATCCATCCTCAGTATTTGGCATTTAAGTATTGTTTTATGAACTATGGAATCTAAGCACACTTATTGATGCTTTGTAAAAGTCCGGTACATCTTGTAACCCTTCATCTTTTGGAAGGCAACTTGAAAAGCTACAGACTTCAAGCAGTATATGGCAGACAACGTCTTTGGTATGACTGAATCATATGTAAGACATGGCAATCAGGTTCATATTTTTGTATTATCATCATCTCAAATGAGTAAGTTGATGCACATTGTATAGTTATAAGAAGCCTGCAAAATGTGTGACTTCTTGTCCCTCTACAATAAAGAACACTATTCTGGCATCTCACTTGCAGGCAGGTTAACATTGGCATCATCACACATACATACTTACAATCAACATTAGGAGAAGTATTGGTAACCGAGATAGTTATGATATTTTGATAAATTATTGATGACAGTATCATATTGAAATTCTGATGTCAAGGCTTCACAATTAAAATTGGGAACAAGTCATGGGCATAGGTAGTTTGAACTTCTCTTTCCTCATCATTCAAATAAAGACTAGAAAAGAAGGAGCAATGTTCCATTATTCTAATCACAATGACATTCAAACCTGTATCATAAAGAAAAGGGAGTTGAGTCTCCTATACGAAAAGAAGACCTACGATGATGGATCTCCAGTTAAAACTCATCACCTTGATCTACAGTTTTGGATAGTAGCATAAAATTATAATTTGAGAACGAGAGGATAGTCACGACGAAAGGAAGAAAACCTTGTATCTGTGCAATAATTTGCAAAAAATCTATAATCTGATCTAATCCTATGGCCTGTAGAAATTTTGAATAATTTAACACATATTCAATGGAGATTATCCTGATCATGTACTAATGCGGAAAACATACACAATACATAAGCTCCTCTACGTTGATCAAGAATATAGCAACATCAATAACAATAAAACATCAAGAGCATTCACACATTAACACAGTATGTATCACGTGGAAAGCATCTCGCTAAAAACCCCACACTATCTGTATATTAATGATTGAGTCATGTAACATTACACAGCATAATACTTCTCACAAGTATCTCCACCTCTGTTACACACAATACAGCTCAGATCTGATCTCCAAATCTCTTCCACTGCTTGCCTGCCTCCACTGCTCAATACCTGCTCAAGAACTGATGAGAATTGCTTCCCAAACTCGATTTTCACCTGCAAAATAGTCACTCCCTCTTTGTGGACGTGAGCAAAGGCTAAAATGCGGGCCAAATACGTGAGCAAACTCAATCCTTTGATTGTGCAAGATCTGGTGCACAACTATAGTCACAACTGATAGCAATCTGATTCTCTACCACCTGTCCCTGTTGAACTGAACATGCACTGACATGCAACTGAGTTAACTGATGTATTCTTTAGTTGTATTATGAGTTAATAATTAGTTTAACAACTCATCATTAGTCTATCTGCAGTTAGACTAACTACAACCAGTTTAACTAAGTTAAACTGAACACAACTCCATCAACTGTACCTCCAGTCCACTAAACTCAACTCACTTGAGTTCTAACTGAAGTCATGCATGCAACAACTCAACTGACTCATAAGAAAAACGAATTTCCTTCTGACAGCTGCATGTGCCACTTCCGTAGCTCAAACTGAAGTGCTCCAAGAGAATAAGATTAAGTTTATAGTCCAAATATTATTGTGAGATAATAATATTTGACTTTTCTATTTTTGACAGCCAGTCTAAAAATAGACTTGATCACTCACACTGTGATCACTGACACTTTCATCAAAAATAGAAGTCCATCTATTTTCCCAACTTGATCAATCATCCATAAACATAGACATGATCCATATGTCTAAAAATAGACATAGTCTAAAAATAGAATTGCGCCAAAAATAGCCTGCGGGCCCACTTAGTGAAGGCGACTCTTTTCACTAAGCTCCATCATCTTGTTGCAATCTCAACACTCCCTCTCGACAAGATATGGATTATCAGCAACCCCTATCCTGCCTCGGTGGTACTCGAATTTTCTCCCGGTGAGAGCCTTCGTCAGAATATCAGCATCCTGATCCTCCGTTGGAATGTACGAAAGTAACATGATCCTCCGCTGCACATAATCTCTGATATGATGGTACCTGATGTCAATATGTTTAGATCTATCATGAAATACAGGATTAGCTGAGAGTTTAATGCAACTCTGGTTATCACAGTAAATCACAGTAGGATCCAAATGAGAACCGAACAAACCAACCAGGATCTTCCTCATCCATATAGCCTCGCATGCAGCCAAACTTGCTGCCATATACTCGGCCTCCGCTGAACTGAGTGCCACAGATCTCTGCTTCCTGCTGTACCAAGAAACTGCTGTCGATCCGATACTGAAGACCCCTCCTGATGTGCTCTTTCTGTCTGTTGGGCTCCCTGCCCAATCTGCATCCGTGAAGCCACATAGCTTCACCTCATCCTCCTGTCTGTACCACAAACCATATCCCGATGTGCCTCTCAAGTAGCGCAATACATGCTTGCCCGCCTTCCAGAAGAGCTTGGTAGGCTTAACCATAGCTTGTGAAAGCTAGTTAACTGCATAGCATATATCAGGTCGTGTATTGACCAAATACATCAGCGACCCCACCAACTGTCGATAAACAGTGGCATCCACTTCTTCTCCCGAAGTGGCATCCTCCTTCCTCCAACCTCCAGGAAGAGGAGTATCAACAGGCTTGCAGCCATGCATGTTGAACTTCTCCAGTATCTCTCGAGCATACTTTCCCTGAGAAACAAACAGTCCACCACTGCGCTGCCATATTTCCAATCCTAGGAAATAGTGAAGGAGGCCCAAGTCCTTCATCTCAAACTCTGTAGCAAGATCCTTCTTGCATGACAGTATCAACAGCTCATCACCCGTTAGAATCAAATCATCAACATACAGTACAATGATAAGCAACTTACCCTCCACCACAATCTGGTATAGGTTTGGATCCGCTTCGCTCTTGGAGAATCCAAGTCCTGTGAAATAGCTGTCTATCCGTGTGTACCAAGCACGTGGTGCTTGCTTCAACCCATACAGCGCTCTCTTGAGCCTGCACACATGCGACTCGCTGCTGAAGACTTCAAAGCCTTCGGGTTGCTCAATGTACACCTCCTCCTCAATGACTCCGTTGAGGAACGCAGTCTTCACATCCATCTGATGAATGTGCCATCCCATCTGCGCTGAGAGAGCAAGAATCGTCCGTATGGAAGAATACCTTGCGACAGGTGCAAAGGTCTCCTCATAATCGATCCCCTCAATCTGTGAAAAGCCTCGGGCAACAAATCTTGCCTTGTACTTCTCCACACTCCCGTCAGCTGTCTGCTTAACTTTGTAGATCCATCTCGAACCTACCACTGATTTCCCTTCCGGTCTAGGAACAATCTCCCATGCACTGTTTCTGACAATAGAATCATACTCTTCCACCATGGCGTCTACCCATGCGGGATCCTCCACAGCTTCCTCGAAAGAGGATGGCTCAGTCACAACACACTTGCTCATAAGAGCCATGTATCCAGTGTACCGATCAGGTGACTGTCTCTACCTGTGTTGGGCTGTAGGTGGTCCTACAACTTTCTCTGCATCTTGAGCCAGTCGCTCAGCTTCTGTCAAGCGCTTTCGCCCTCTGATGGTTGGCGCTGCATGAGTGGTCTCTTCCACTCCATGAACCTCGTCCTGTGGCTGATCCACGTCCTAAAGCTCATCCTTAGGAACTAATTGCTCCTCATCTGCATGCAAGTGTAGCTCCCTCTCAAGCGAACACTTCATGGCTTTCTCCTCCTGAAATTTTATATCCCGTCGCACAACAGTTTTACCACTGTCTGGCAAATACACACGATAGTTGTGGGGCGTATCAGTGTACCCCACAAATATCCCAACCTCTGCAGTCGGCTCCAACTTCTTTCTGGCATCCTTCGTCACATGCATGTAAACGTTAGCACCAAAAATCCTCAAATGAGAAAGATCAGGCTTCTTACCAGAATAAGCCTCCTCGGGTGTACTCATGCCAAGTATCCTATGAGGACAACGGTTCTGCACATAAACTGCTGTATTGCATGCTTCCGCCCACAAGTGAAGGGGTAGGCCCTGATCATGCAACATTGCCCGTGCAGCACCCACAATCGTTCTGTTATTCCGCTCAGCTACCCCGTTCTGCTGTGGGTTATGGGGAGCTATGAGCTCTCTACGAATCCCTTCTGCCTTGCAAAAACCCTTGAACTCGTCCGAGATGTATTCACCACCATTATCGCTCCTAAGAGCCTTCACCTTCTTCCCCGACTCCTTCTCGACCAGTGCTTTGAATTCACAGAACTTTGAATATGTCTCGCTCTTCTTCTGCATGAAGAAGATCCAGCACTTACGAGAGAAATCATCAACAAAAATCACATAATACCTGTGTTTTGCTGTCGAAGCAACTGAGAAAGGTCCACACACGTCTGTGTGAATTCTCTCAAGGATCGTCGTGGCGCGACTATCCTTCTCGTGAAAGGTGGCTTTCACAAACTTCCCCAAAGTACACCCCTTGCATTGATCTGACTGCGCAAGTGTGCCTTTAGGAAGCCCTGTAGTGATCTGCTGCAGTATCTTCAAGGCTCCATGGTGAAGGTGACCCAATCTCCTGTGCCACAACTCGCCATCATCCCGGCTCACCAATCCTTCTGCCTTGCCTGCCATTGCTGCGCATCCATCTACATGCAACTGATAAAGGTTCCTCACTCGAACCCCTATCTTCCGGGTCTCACCAATTGTCTTGCTGCGCAGGAAGGCCTTTCCCTCGCTGAAAACAACATCATACCCCTTGTCTTCTAACATCGCCACTGAGATGAGATTCTTCTTCAATCCTGGAACATGCATGACTTCCTTCAATACAAAGGGTTTACCAGACTCCCTCTCAAAGGAAATGGTACCGATACCGGTCGCACTGTATCTACCATCATCGCCCATATCGATGTGCACTCCAAGATCTTTGTCCTCCAGATCAGAGAACAAATCTCTATCTCCCGTCATGTGAAAAGACGCACCACTGTCCAGAAACCACACTGATCCCATCACACTTGAAACCAAGCATGCGATCAATGAAAAATCAAGCTCAAACTGAGAAGCTAAAGCCTCTCCCCCTGCAGATCCAGCAGCTTGCTTGTTCTTCTTCTTCTGCGGACAATTTGTGGCATAGTGTCCATGCTGGTGACAGTGAAAACACTTCACCTTGGACATATCCTGCTTCTTGCGTTTCGCACCAGACTGAGAAGCTTTCTTGCCCTTCCCTTTCTTTGCTTTGGCAGCCAAAGCACAATTCTCTTCATCAGCTCCCTTTGACGAAGATCCGTCCCTGGTACTCCGCCTGATCTCCTCCTGCACAAGATCTGACCATAGTCTTTCCCATCCTGGCAACTTCTCCCGACCATTGACAGAGTCCTGATAGGAATGCCAACTCTTCGGAAGACCAAGGAGAGCCAAGCTCACCAAGTCCTCATCATCGACAGTAACCCCCACACTTCCCAGCTCATCTCGACACTGAGTGAACTTCGTGAGATACTTGGGAATACTGTCTCCCTTCTCGCATTTGATGTTTCTGAGTTTATCTTTGAGTGCCAGCTTCCTCTGATCGCTCTTGCTTTGGAATAATTCTGTTAATGATTTCCACATCAAATATGGAGTAGCCTTTCCATGGAGGCTGGACACAATGTGATCCTTCACGCCCTCCAACAGAATTCTTCGACATTTTGCGATCTTCTTTTGCCAAGCATCAGTAGGCTTTGGGATATCCGTATCTATGAATTCCTTCAGCCCGTTATCATCCAATACTGCCTCCATCCTGTCCTTCCATGCAATATAGTTTGAGCTGCCCTCAAGAGCATACTCCAATCGCAATCCGTTGAAAGACATTGCTGCGTTGTCACCAAGAAAACACTGCTGCAAATTCGAATTCCACCAGCAACCAACTCAACTGCTTCCGATCAACCCTCGCTTGATATCCTGTAAAAATCTCTTCTACAAATCAAGCTGCTCCGATACCATGTAGAAATTTTGAATAATTTAACACATATTCAATGGAGATTATCCTGATCATGTACTAATGCGGAAAACATACACAATACATAAGCTCCTCTACGTTGATCAAGAATATAGCAGCATCAATAACAATAAAACATCAAGAGCATTCACACATTAACATAGTATGTATCACGTGGAAAGCATCTCGCTAAAAACCCCACACTATCTGTATATTAATGATTGAGTCATGTAACATTACACAGCATAATACTTCTCACAAGTATCTCCACCTCTGTTACACACAATACAGCTCAAATCTGATCTCCAAATCTCTTCCACTGCTTGCCTGCCTCCACTGCTCAATACCTGCTCAAGAACTGATGAGAATTGCTTCCCAAACTCGATTTTCACCTGCAAAATAGTCACTCCCTCTTTGTGGACGTGAGCAAAGGCTAAAATGCGGGCCAAATACGTGAGCAAACTCATTGGCATACTCAATCCTTTGATTGTGCAAGATCTGGTGCACAACTATAGTCACAACTGATAGCAATCTGATTCTCTACCACCTGTCCCTGTTGAACTGAACATGCACTGACATGCAACTGAGTTAACTGATGTATTCTTTAGTTGTATTATGAGTTAATAATTAGTTTAAAACTCATCATTAGTCTATCTGCAGTTAGACTAACTACAACCAGTTTAACTAAGTTAAACTGAACACAACTCCATCAACTGTACCTCCAGTCCACTAAACTCAACTCACTTGAGTTCTAACTGAAGTCATGCATGCAACAACTCAACTGACTCATAAGAAAAATGAATTTCCTTCTGACAGCTGCATGTGCCACTTCCGTAGCTCAAACTGAAGTGCTCCAAGAGAATAAGATTAAGTTTATAGTCCAAATATTATTGTGAGATAATAATATTTGACTTTTCTATTTTTGACAGCCAGTCTAAAAATAGACTTGATCACTCACACTATGATCACTCACACTTTCATCAAAAATAGAAGTCCATCTATTTTCCCAACTTGATCAATCATCCATAAACATAGACATGATCCATATGTCTAAAAATAGACATAGTCTAAAAATAGACTTGCGCCAAAAATAGCCTGCGGGCCCACTTAGTGAAGGCGACTCTTTTCACTAAGCTCCATCATCTTGTTGCAATCTCAACATGGCCTAGAGGTGATTTACGTCCAGCATAAATCTTCTAAACATTTTATTTAAATTTTTTTACGGGGCATCGTGGTTGTGCACATGTTTTGATCATACTCAAGATAGAACTAAGTCTGATATGACCTCTTCTATCATAATGCTATTCTTCAACACGTATAGCCATAAGTCCTCACAGATTTTTGATGTTGTACAAAGAGGTGTGTTGTAGGCACATATGCTACCAAAATACTGCCTTAAGGAGTCAAAGATCAGAAATGATCTTTGTAGCCATACTCCTCTATGGGACTTGCTAGTTCTGGAAAAGTCATATGCATACACATAAGGTGCCTGGCAACCAATGAAGAAGTGTAAATCCTATGGAGTAAAGGAACAAATTTGAGGGTTCTCTATGATTGTCTCATCTTCCACAATTTCGTTTCCAATAAGTTTGGTTCTCTTGAAGTATTGTAATTGAGATAGAAGAAATGACAATTGTTGAAGGATAATACAATGAGTACCTTTGGAAATGATCTTTCTCAGTGAAGTCTACAACTCTAATCTGAGTTTTCTTCAGATTAAAGTCTGAGGTTCTAATCAAAGATCAAAGATTGTTAAAAGGGACAATATGAAGAAGCCTAACACCTGATGAAACCATGTTGGTAGCAGTCATCTTGGCACCTTTGGGTACCCTTGGAAGTCTGGTCATTAAGAGAAGAAGTGCATAGCACTTTGAAGCAGTTTCTTGTAATGACCCTTATGTGCAAGAAAACAAAGGTACCTTGAAGAAAGATATGGATGCCTGAATAAGAAATCATGAATTAAGTAATTTGATGATTCAAGGCTAGGTGAACACCTGAAGCAAGGCTTCAGAGGGAGCGACAAAATCCCTGATGACTTTTCCTACCCAATAAATTTTGATAAATGTAAGTTATGTCAGTTGGGTATGATGACTCCGATGATCTCTGTCACCTCAGAAGGATAGGTTGCAGATATCTCGATGTTTATGTATGGATGAGATATGTCGATTAGAGTATAAATATATAGTAACTGATGATGATGATCCTCATGTTTATCAATATAAGAAGAAGTTGACTCTTAAAGTCAAGGTGGAAGACCTTACCATGTTGCATTGTTCCCTGCCCTTAAAAGTTGTTGGTCTGCATTCATATATCTTGTGGATCCCTGTTTATTTCTATGGATAAGCCTCATATATTGGAAAATTGCTTACTGAGGTATCCCTGTGACTCTATTATCTATGATTTGAAGTGCACTATCGAACATTGCTAGATTGACAATATGTGATGTATCTCCTGAGATCCACCTTTATTGCATGGATGAATTAAAGACTGAAGTCTGTGGCTCTAGGAACTCCATTGAGGCTGAATGAATAAAGTAGCAAGCATGGCTTATTATGAAGGCATTTGAGAAAGCTCTTCAGTAAGTCATTTGAGCACATATTGGAAACCACCACTTGGCATCAGGTACCACTTTATTTGGGATATGATCAAGCTCCAACATTATAGGATGGATGTACAGGATTACCACCATCCCTCTCAAAGCCTCCTATAAAGATTCTTTCAAAGAGAGGCAGGAAGTCATGGATAGACCTTACTATGAGGGTCTCGGTTGAACATTAAGCTCTGGGAGCTCCTGGGGGCTTGGGGTACTTCTTTAGCTATAAGCAACCATAGTGTGAGTGGTTCACCTTCTCCTAAAGGTGTATTGTGTACAGGGTGAGTGGTTCACCTTCCCCTGTGATACCCCATGATGATTGACATGTGTGTAGGGTGAGTGGTTCACCTTCCCCTACGATTGATGACACATGTGTGTATGGTGAGTGGTTCACCTTGCCCTACGATTGATGAGATATGCATAGGATGAGTGGTTCACCTTCTCCTATGGCATATAAGCAAGATGAGTGGTTCACCTTCTCGTGCAGACACCCCAGTGAGAGATGCATATAGGCATTTGCTGGTTGTCACATGTGGACATGTCGGTGGGACGTGGTTCATCCTTTGCCCACATGTAGGATGCTCATTCCCTACGATCGATGGTTGACATGTCAGTGGGACGTGGTTCATCCTTTCCCCACGTGTAGGATCCTTCCAACCATTGATGATTGGCATGCATGTAGGATGTGGTTCATCCTTTCCCTACTCTCGGTGGTTTGCATGCGCGTAGGATGTGGTTTACCCTTTCCCTACAATGGTTGTGACATGTGACTGTAGGATGTGGTTTATCCTTTCCCTATGCGTGGTTGTGACATATGTTTGTAGGATGTGGTTTCTCCTTTCCCTACATGTGGTTGTGAGCAGGATGTGATATATTCTTTCCCAGCTGGTGTTCCAACATCATCCTACCCATGTAGTCTAGGACACATGGGAAGTACCTCTCATCTGGTAGCACTACCAATGGACGGATCATGTACTGCCATACTCCCTATGAGTAGGATGCATGATTTTCAACAACTTGATCACTTGGGATCAAGTCCAATTAGGGTTCGGGCCAGGATCAAGAATACATACTCATTCTTCCTCGATAAAGCCACCCTAAAATGTCAAGGTCATTTGATCTAATAAATTTCCTATATTATAATCAAAACAATGTGTATCATTAATATCTATTAAAACTCCATTTAGTCCAACTTCTAGCTAGCTAGATCTGAACTTCATGCAGAAGACTCTAGCTGATTGGCAAGATACCAGTAATACAAAAAAATGGAATTTAAATAAAGGAATAACACATTTATCCTAGGTCCCAAAATGCTTCGAATCCAGGATGTTTGGAACTATAAAAGAGAAGAGGGTCAAACTACTAATTGTATTGACATCAAATCCCAAGAACAAATTACAAGTAGAAAGGAGAATGAAGCCCCATGATCAAACCTATTTATCCATCTCTGAAGACTAATTAAATAGATGTATCGTCCTTTTAAGTAATGTCCTGTCACCACTCAAATTCTCACTACATTGAAAATTCTAAAGTTGCCATAATCATAAGATCCTGGAGGCAACTACTAGGCAAGCCACCTGCTTTGACCTTAGAAGCCTCACCTAGAAGTTGCCTCTATGCTCTTACATTTATGGTTTAGACTTCTAAACATGGTGAGAGTTTGAGCAATAACAAAGCCCCACTCTTCACCAAAAATAGGCATGCATGCTCACTCTAACTGAACCTTGAACATAATTTCTTAAGCAAGACATAATAATTTGTGTGTAAGTGGATAACACTATATGCAAGGCACACTTAATTGTAACTAGATAGATAAGATTAAGTTTGAAATAAACTACATGTATCCACCTTGACCAATGTACTCTCTTGGGCATGAGAATTCCTTTACCATAAATAATTTCCAACCAACTATAACCCTGCAAGTATGATGCCATGTAACACCTATTTGATTTCTAACTTATTGTACATTTATATTTTGCACCAATAAATGTAAATTCCAAGTTTTTCATGAGCAATTTTGTTCCCACAAGGAGGTTGGACTTGGTACAATTGAATATGGATTCTACAATTTTAAGGTGAAAGAAAGAAGGCTATAAGTATCCAGTTGTGTTTATGGGATTCTCAATTTTTCCAAGTTGTGTCAGTGGCTAAAGAGGCAACCAAGTATGCAACATTTTAGCAAGATTTTGTCCAATAGCCACAAGATGCATAACGTTATAAACACTCATTCATGCGTGCATTTTGAATCAACTAAGACTTTTACTGTTGAGGCTCCTAACGAAAATGCTTATTGGCAAGGGAAATCTTTGGTGTTTGTATTCACTCTTGATGTGTTTCTGTTTCATATATTGATGTTATTTCTCCTTACCATAAAAAATTGTTTATTTTACTACTACAATCCTTTTTTGTGTTCTATTTATTTTATGTATTTTATGTTGACTATCTTAAACTATTGACATCTATAGTCATCAAATATTATACTCTAACCTTGATTCATAATGAAAATCATAGAAACAAAGACATGAATTAAAAGTTAGATGACATGGAAAAAATGCCACATTTTCATGTATCCTGTGGAAAGATGCCAAGAACTTACATTAGGAAAACCTAACCACCAGCGGCACGCTGCCTTTATGGAAAAAAGGGCATCGAAGAAGATGGGTCTAGGTGGAGTTCATGCATTCAAGTTCAGGTGAAGGAAGAGGTCGAATCTAGATCAACACCCTAAACTAAAGACTCTGAAAACTCACTAGAAGAAAGGACCATTGTCAGACGAGTGAAACTCCTCTTGAGTTTAATTATTCATGTGAACAGAAAATATTGATTTGTGAGTTGCTAAGAATGCAACCTAGAGTATTTTTCACCCCAATAAAATTTGTATCCAATTTTAAAACATCTATGTCTAATTTATAGTGTGAATTTATTATTAGTTGTTTCATTCATTGCACAAGGGTTGTATACTGTAATTGTTAGATGCTTGTTGTAGCAGAGTATTTTGCATAAAATAGAGGGGTAGAAGTAATTTAACTGTTTTTCTTGATTATTTTAAGTTGTTGCTCATTCTATTCTTTGTTTATTTTAATTTCTCCCGAAAACCTCTGTTGAATCCAGCAAGGGTGAGCTTTGAAAGTAGAGCCATATTGCAACAATTCAGGAGTGATTTAGTCACTGCGTTTTTCAAAAGTCTTGTTTTTATCGAGAATTCCAAATCAAACCCAAAGACATGAAAAACAAACCTTGAAAACAACCAAATGACCAGAAATAAATGAAATGCATGCCAAGCAAACAAAATAGTTAATGAAATGTATGTGTTTTTATCATGGAAACAGGGGCATTTTGAGCATGCTCTGATTTGCAAAGCATATAGAGGTGTGGATAGAAGAAGTATCCAAACTTTTATTAAAATATTTAATCGTAGATGTATAAATCTTATTAATAGGCAGGGAATTGAATACCTAAATTTCAAAATGATAACTCTCGAGAAACAATTATCTATCCATCTCTGCACAATGATGTTTCTCATATTGAGAAAATTGGCTAACGTGTAGATTTCCTTCAAATCGAAACTCTAGGAATGCATATGATTCATCAAACAATTGATCATGCAAGGAAGGAAGTACTGAATTTATGAAATGAGTGGTCATAGAGTAGTTTGTAAAGGAAAAAGATCTGATGTAGTATCGATTCCCAGAAACCATCAGATTAGTTTCCATTAATCTCAACAAACTACTCTGAAAAAACAGATAAACAAGGGCACAAAGGGATGTTTCTCCCCAAAATTGGTCAATTGCAAAGGAGGGTCATCAACGATAAAAAAAAAACACTAAGATCAGTAGGTGACTACTTCGTTTAGTTTAGGGCATATAGCATTGATTTGGTTCTCCCTGAATAGTAAAGATCAAAATCTTGATTTAATACGACATTAGTTAAGATTCATTTTCAAATAGTAGCAAAGAGAAATCATTGCAATTTCATATACCCTAAAAACTTGAATTACATTTTCATTGTGGAGGATTTAGAGAAAGTGTGTACATACTTGGTCAAACTTTAAGGTAACAAGAGCGATGTCTGAGGACAGGCCAAAAGTAAAAGCAATGGAGGAACCAAATCCGTGGAAGAAGAAAGAATTCCCCATAGAAGAAATTGCTAACCCTCTTCACACAATCATCCAGCTGGGTGACTCTGCGGGTGCCATCAACAGTTGGCCACTATCTCGTGACCATGTAATGACTCTACTTTCCAAGTGATTCATCATACATGTAATTTCGTTTTCTGCCATTTGATGTTAGGGTGTTAAGCTTGTGCATACAAAGAGCTTAATATAATGAAGCTCGTTCAATGAACTTGCACCACTGATATCATTGAGATCAAAACCCCAACATGAAAGCACAGTGATAAAACTGAAAATGGAGTGGATTAAGTTTGGGCAGACGAACAACATAATATAATGAAGCTTGTTCAACGAACTTGCACAACTAATATCATTGAGATCAAAACCATGACATGAAAGCATGCTGATAAAACTAAAATTGGAGTGGTTTACAGAGTAAGTTTTATGGATTAAATTATAGATTTCTTGCCAGCGGGAATCATAGGGCGGGACATGATGATGAAGAACAATGAATATTCTATGGAATTAAGTGGGACGAATTTTGACTAAGAGAAATAAGGGTATACTAAGATAGGATGCATAGTACTTATTCAAACCACCATGTACATATTCAAACCATCATGTACATATTCTCCATTATGAATACTCAGAAATATATATCAGCAAGGATGCAAGCTTTACACAGTCATCTATTCAAGAAATACAGTGCGCAAATTGAAAAGGAACCTGACCCAGCCACTTGTATAACAAATTCAACTTCTAGAGAGTATGCTACAGCCCTAGGATTAACTGCTATGCCAAGGGAATGATTGTCCACTATTAAATCTACACCAGAAATTGATAAATTTTGTCCCACTGATTTGAAGGTTTAATAATAGCAATCAACAACCCATTCACTTGAGAATTATCTTCATGAAGAATTGTCCCTGCATTAGAGTTGAACTCGCCCCTTTAGGAGACAATCCGGGTGCTATTCTTTTCGCTACAACTTCTCTGGAATCACAGCTTAAAGTGGTTGCCTCCACCCATGTGCAAGTTGAGGATTGAAAAATAGGCCTTTCACTCGGCCATCAATTCTTTTTGATCCCACTAAAGCAGCAGACGTTAGTTTGGAAAGCGTTTATGATATTGCTCTCAGAGGGCTTGATGAACTCTCCACAATTGAGAGATCCTTTGCTACATTTAAGAATACTTTGTTCAATTCAGAAAGCCTACAGATAGACCGGGAGCCTCAAAATAGAGAATACAATGCAAAACTAGATAAATCTGTTGCCACAGTCTTGCATTTGCTGTCTAGATATTTGCTTCTTTGTAACCTTGCTCACAAGATGGTGGAGTACTTGATTCGGCGATCCAGTTTAATCACTTTCTCTCGGATTCAATCAACTTCCCTTCCAAATCCATTGTCTCCTTTCCCATAAATGAAGGAGAAAAAATCAAATCCCAAAACAGACTTGCCAGACTGTATGAAATTAAAGTTTAAATGTTAGACATGTGTTTACAAATTAAAATTGAAACTTGTGTATGGAAACATTTGTAGCCCGAGACATAAAATCACATTCAGAAAAATCTCAAATGCACACACACATCCTCAGGCCAAGAATGTTTCGGCGTAGCAATCAGTGTGAATCTGTGATTCTGAGATCATCATCATCGCCGGAAGAAGTCCAGAAGGATGCCATTTGCAAACTCCAGCTGCTAGCCAAATGGGGTGACGATCAGCGCCTCTCCATAGCTGAACCAGGCGCCGTGCCATATCTAGACCTTCTCTACTCCCCGAACACCAAACTGCAAGAGAGACCTTCTCTACTCCAAAATATCAAACCAACTCAATCAGTCACACACATATTAGTAATAACTCAAATCAACTACCAGCTATTATATATCTCACCATCTAATAATGTATACTTCAGTATCTTGTCTTGACAGGACTCCTTGAGCGATGACCCCCACGCGGTGATTTAGATCCTTCTCTACCCCTTGATATAGTGAACGCAGAAAAAGTAGAAGATGGTAGTACAAAGTATGAAAGGTTGCTTGGAAACCTGAATAGACCATGTCTGCAACTGCAGAGGAGGTGAGGATCTTGTCTAAGGATGATAATGAGGCTCGCTCATATATGGGTGCCAATCATTTCATCCCTTCTCTTGTGATTTTCTTGCAGTCACTATTGTTGGTTCTTCTTGATTCAAAAAGAGCTGGAGCAGCAGTAGCGGTTTTGCTGGTGCTTATATAATTTGTTGACATATATTGGCAATAAGTCCAGAATGGTGCATGCTGGAGCTGTTTGGAAAATTGTTCATCTTCTCGGTGCTGGTGAAGTTGATTGTATAGAAATATGTATTTGCATTCTTTATAACCTAGTAACTGTTGAAGAAGGAAAGGAAGCAATCCTTGAAATGGACGGTTGCATTGTGGCCATTGCAGAGCTACTTGAAACAGGCACCCCTAAACAACAATAACAAGCTGCAACTACTCTTTTGTTGTTATGCACAAATAACACTCACCATTGTCAACTGGTTTTACAAGAAGGTGTGATTCCCTCCTTAGTAACTCTTTCTGTGAATGGAAGTTCATGGGGAAGGGACAAAGCACAGAAGTTGTTACAACATTTCAGAGAGCAATGACAGAGGGATGCTTCATGGCTATCTACTTCTCCCAAGGTAGTTATATGTAATATAGAGGCAACATCGATGAAACCAGAAAACTTGTCCAAAAGAGGAAAACGTGCTCAGGTAAATGTAACATTTTTGCATGAAGGACACTGTAGAAGGTGGGCTATAATAAGGTGCACCGACAGGTGAATGATTAATAGCTATCACGATTAGACAGATTCACTGACAATAACTTCCACGACCATTCATTTCTTGTTGGTTTTCCCAAACTTTACACTAAACTAGTGCTCACAATAATCTCAACACATATATAAATATGACCCTCATATAAAATGAAATTTAATGCAGGAGTAACGCTACAATTTCGCATATAAAGCTTGAACTTCAATTAATGCACAGAGAAATAACGTATATACCAAGATTTAGTGGGGCAGAGAGCCCAATTTAGGTCCTGCATTCTAACAGTTGCAGATTTCAGAGAGTCTAGATAACGTTGAGGTTTAGAAACAAACTCACAGAAAATGACCACAAAAATTAGTGGCTCAAATTGGAGCAAGACCAGTAATTGCCCGCTTTGATACCATGTTAGACACACACATGGTAGCAACATAACATCAAAGATAAAACATGAGAATCCATTTTTATTAACAAGTGATATACATTTATAGTACATGGTTGTGACCGTTGGGTTCCACATCCCAAGGTCTCTTGGACTCCTTTTGTCTATTCGGCTTCCACACTAACCCATTGAGGATTAGGTGTCTAACAGAATTTAAACACGATGTAACTTTAATAGTGCGCTACTCACCCCTGGCTCACCACTGATGGCAAATGTGAGGCTATTTCAAGCATTGATGTGGATAATATCATTTTATTTTCTCTTATGTGTAGTATTCTACATTGACACAATTGGGATTTTTAGCAAACAAAATATTTGTATCAAGGGTTAACTCCTTGTGCATTAGCGCTGAAGAGGTCGAGTCATTATGAGTGATCTATTCATTATGTGGGAGAACACTACAAGCTCCATGTCAACATGAAGTGTAGATATTGTGAGCAATTATGATTGAGTTTTTGCAGATTATCCAGTTGTTCTACATTTGGTATACATGGTAATAAGGAAATTACACTTTACAAACAGACACCCTTGAAACCAATACCTAGTCCTATAAAAATAAAATGGTCCCAATATTCTTAGTTAGAGGTGAAGGATTCTCCTAAGAGATTAGTTTGTTGGTTTGAGGCATTGTATTTGGCCTTGGATACTAAGTGGTTAAGGGCTTTAGGAGTTAAGAGTTAAGAGCCAATGGCTTGGGGTCCATGGGATTTAGGGTCGAAGGGATTAAGAGTTAGGGGATTTAGGTGTTTAAGGTTAAGGGTTAGGTTTTAAGGTGTTTAGGGTTATGGGCTACATTTAAGGGTCATGGGTTAAGATAATAAGGGGTTATTTCTTAGGGGTTCATGGATTCTAGGTTAGCAGTTAAGGACTTAAGGTTTAATGGGCCAAGGGGTTGATGGGTTTTTAGCTATGAGTGTAGGGGTTAAGGGATTATGGCTTGGGGGTTTAGGGGATAGGGATTTTCATGGTTATGGGTTAATGTCTTATGGGTTGTGATAATGGGGCCCCTAATCCCTTATCACCACTAGTGAGGGTTCCCCTTTCAATTTTTCTTGTTCCATTCCCTCTAGGCCCCCTAATCCCCTTATCACCACTATCGAGGGTTCCCCTTTCAATTTCTCTTGTTTCCTTCCCTCTAGGCCCCCTAGCTCTTGTGACATTATGTCCTAATTCCCTTATCAGTCACTAATGCTAGTATTATAGTCTTAATGAACCATGCTTGGACATCCCAGTTCTGCCCATCCATGCTACCCTTGTGTCCCCTAATCCCGTTCAATACACCAAAAAATACTCATCCCACCTTTTTGGTTATGTCATTCAACTCATCCTAACATTATGAACCCAAAATTTGGCCCCAATGCCCCTACAACTACACCCTTGGGCCACCATGACTAAGGGCTTAAATGTAGTAGGGCTAATGAGTTGTGATAAGGGGGCCCATAATCCCCTTATCACAACTATTAGGGGTTCCCCTGTCAACTACAGTTGCTTCATAAAGAAGATAAATTGAGAGAAAAAGACAAGTGCTAAGGCATGCTAAGATGTGTCAAGTGCCAGGGTGTGGCGCCAACGCATGCTAGGGAGTGTTAGGGTCAAGTGTCAGGGAAACACAAGGGAGAACTAATTTCAAATGCATGGAAATGAATGAATATGAGGGCGTAATAGGGAGTGTCAACAATGTCCATCTGTGATAAGGAGGGAATGACAAGGTATGGTAGGCAGTGCCAAGGCATGTTAGAGTGTTAGGGAAACATGCCAAGATGTGCCAAGTGTCAAGGTGTGTCAATTCTTGATAAGGAGTGTTAGTGAGTGCTAGGGAAACACAAGGGAGCATTAGGTCAAAATGCATGGAAATGAATGAATAAGAGTGTGTGAGAGGAGTGTCAGCGAGTTCTAGGTGTGCTAAGGAGGGAGTGGCATGGTATGCTAGTCAGTGTTAAGGCATGCTAGAGTGCCAAGGAAACATGCTTCCAAGATGTGTCAAGTGCCAGGGTGTGCCAATGCATGCTAGGAAGTGTTAGGGAGTGTCAGGGGAACACAAGGGAGCACCAAGTCAAATTAATGCATGGAAATGAATGAATGAGAGTTTGTGATGGGAAGTGTCAGTGAGTTCCAGATGTGCTAAGGTAGGAGTGACAATGTATGTTAGGTAGTGCTAAGGCATGCTAGAGGCCAGGGCAATAAGCTAATATGTGCCAAGTGCCAGGGTGTGCCAATGTATTACAAGGAGTGTTAGGGAGTGTCAGGGAAACACAAGGGAGCACTAGTTTCAAATGCATGTAAATGAATGAATAAGAGTGTGTGACAGGGAGTGTCAGCGAGTTCTAGGTGTGCTAAGGAGGGATTGACAAGGTATGCTAGGTAGTGCCAAGGAATGCTAGAGTGCCAAGGTGGCATGCCAAGATGTGTTAGGTGTCAGGGTGTGTTAATGTGTGCCAGGGAGTGTTAGGGAGTGCCATGGAAACACGAGGGAGAACTAGTTCAAAATGCATGGAAATGAATATATAAGAGTGTGTGATAAGGAGTGTCAGTGAGTTTCACGTGTGCTAAGGAGGAAGTGACAAGGTTGTATGCTAGGTAGTTCCAAGGCATGCTAGAGTGCCAAGGGCATGTCAAGCAGTGGTAGGGTGTGCTAGGGAGTGCCAAAGAATGCCAAGGAATGGAATAGAAAAGAATTCAACCATATATTCATAGAGAAATAGGTCCTTGAGACTCATATGATATATGTGCAACAAAATATTATTCTAGAAGGATGCATGAATTCCTTGGTAATGGAAGATGGACAAATGATAAATCAAATAGAGCAGTGAAGGAAGAAAGAACAAACTGTCTGGAAACATAAAATTTGTGTGTGATGGCTGAAAGAAGGAGAATGAAATTTGAAATTCTTCCACAAGGGAATGGTAAAACACCAACATAACAATAGGATATTTTCCCTATACTTTAAGGATGGGAAATGCTTGCTCCGACATACAAAGTTCGAGCAAGAACTTGTTTACTATTTTTACTCCCTACTTACACATCCCACACCCAACAGATCAACTATATCCAACGAATTACTTCGCATATACCCAACTTAATCCATCCAGCCTAGAATGAGGCATGATGCGAGAAGTTTAGTTCATAGAAGTGGAAGAAGTAGTGATGGCGATGTCAAAGAATAAAGCCCCTGGTCTCAATGGCTTCAATACATACTTCTTTCAAGCTTGTTGACATTTCTTAGGCACAAAGGTTCTTGCTTTGGTTGAATAATCCCACCACTCACAAATAGTATGGCATGGTATTAATGCTACTTTTATTACATTAATTCCAAAATCTAATAGAGTGGATAATGCCAGTGGTTTTAGACCAATCACCCTTTGCAATGTTGTTTATAAGATCATATTGATTTCTATCGCCAATCGTCTTAAATCTCTATTGAGTGGTATCATTTCACCAGAGCAGAGTGGTTTTTTCAAAGGATACCAAATTTTGGATGGGATAGTGGCATCTCATGAGGATATCCACTCCATAAAGAGATCCAAACAGGCCAAAATGTTGATAAAAGTAGATCTCTCAAAATCCTATGACCAATTAAATTGAGATTGTCTGCTCCAAACCCTTCAAGCGTTTTGGCTTTCAAATCCGTGGATCACTTGGATTAAGTCTGTAGTTTCTACTCCCTTTTTCTCCCTTCTTTTGAATGGATCCCCACCCATGATTTTTAATCCTTATAGAGGTCTTCGATAGGGAGATCCTATTTCCCCTTTTCTATTTATCTTAGCAGTAGAGGGATTGGGAAGATATCTCAAAGAAACAAGGCGACAAGATACCATCTGAGGACTTTGCTTATATGGTAATGATTTTCCAATCACTCATCAACCATTTGTTGATGATACTATGCTCTTATGAATTCCAATAGTGGGGGAGACTATGGCTTTGAAAACCATTCTCGTGACTTCATGTAAGGTGATAAACACTGAAAAATCAAATATAAATTTATTTAATGCTAGTGTTGTTGTTCAAAGACATTTTGCACACCTTCTGGATTTCCAAATAGGCAAACTTCTTGCTAAGTACCTAGGAGCTCCGCTAGTGGAGAACTCCTTGAGATCAGCCTGCTAGTAGGACATACTTCATAGCTCTCCAACACATGCGATAGCTTAGCGATCCACTCTCTTAACTTGGTTGAATTCCTAGTCCTTCTCAAGTTTGTCCTTAAAGCTCTTCCAATTTACCAAATGTCAATCTTAGCAACCCCTAAAGTAACTTTCAAAACCATCACTGCCCTATATAGAGAACTTCTCTTGAGAGGATCTAACAAATAAAGAAAATGGTCATTAGTCACCTGGGAAAAACTTTGCATCCCCAAGCTGGTAGGGGTTTAGTCCTGAGAGACCCAGAGATATTGAATAAGGCAATGGGAGTTAAATTATGGTGGAGGTTTCTTTAGGGAGGTAATGAAATTTCGAAACAAATTTGGAATAGGAAATACTATCACACCTCCTCTTAGTCGAATATGTTAAGAGCTACCGAATTTCCCTTAGGTCCCTCTATATGGAATTTAGCACGAGCAAACTAGAGTATTATTCAAAATCATGCCTTTTGGGAGATTAGGAATGGTCGCATCACACTCTTTTAGAAAGACACTTGGCAACAAATGCCTCACTTGGGGGACCGTGAGGAAATTCAAGCATTGGAGGTTTTTACTTCATAGCAATAATTTACTAAAATAGAGGGATCAGTCCCAACTCAGCTAGGAACACACAACACAAAGGAAATGCACAACTTTCAGCAGAGCAGTCGACATGGATGCGACAGTCACAACATACAAGATAAGATAACACGAACAACACTCATAGATCAGTCTGAGATGAGTGTGCCAGTTGATATAACCAGGTTCATGAGAAAGGTTTGTCTGATGTCCGATAGAGCAGTTGACATAGATGGTGACAACATTAAATACATATGCAACACATTAACAACAAGATTCATATAATTGCATACAAATCAGTTCATATACAAGTATGTAAGTTAAACAACATAGATCATTAAAGCAACCGGAGCAGTCCAACTACAATAACAACATAGGCATGAAAATGTGTTGGCTTTTATTATATAAAGAAGTGTAAGTCACAGTCATACAATACACCATGTAAACCTGCTAGCCCCATCAGTAGAATGTTAGAGCCACATCCACCTACTCCTCTAAAGAGATGAACTAGATCCATGCAGTGGAGAAGCCAAGGCGAATTACAATACTGCCCAAGTCTTCTTCAAGATAGTCTTAGTAGAAGCTTGGCTAACCAAAAGCCCATATAATGAGTTATGAGGGACTATTTATAGAAAAGGGTGGGGTGACCCTTGACATTCCCCTTTGTGACAGTTCAACTACCCTCATGACTCTTCACCTACTCTATGATTGTTACATCCAACTGTTGACACTTGACTTACACTTGACATGACTCAACATTACAATGCACATGTACTCATGTGAGACAATGTGTCTTGAGCAAGCATTGCAAGACATCACTGACACTCGGTCCGCTGTGATGAGACCAAATCTTTGACATGCTTATGATGGTGAAGGTGGTGAGCTGATGCCAAGCTTGGTCATCCGTGATGATGTGCATGCACCTCATGGTGACATCTTGCTAAAGTGAACTCTTGCCTCTGTTGCAACCGTGCATTGGTTCGACCCCTTCATCCAACTCATCTGCTAACATGTGCATGGTCTTCTTGGGTATGGTTGAACTGGAAACACACTGATGCATAGTGTCTGTGTTGATCTTCAAGTGTGTGCTGGTGGTCATGCACATCAACTTGTCGAAGTACATGTTCAACCCCAGTTGGACTTGCTTCTTATCTTTGCCTTGGTGAGTGTGTTGAATGGGTTGGATTGCATGTGTACGTTCAACGACATGCATGCTGTTGGATCCCTTGCATGTGATCAACAAAATTTCTCACCATTTTTGCTCTGTGTTAGATACTAGGATAGATCCTTAACTCGAACTGGCACAGTTTCATCCACGAGTGCATGTTGCGCCCACTGTTGTTCCTGTTCCTGCTGCAACTCATTGGAATGTTTGTGCAACTCGATGTTCTTCCTGAGTTGTTGCTTCAACACATGCGACTCCTTCTTTCTTCCAACTTCTGCCTTCGCGCGATCTTCATGTCGTGTCGTCATTTCATATCCCGAGTCTCCAAAGTTGCTTTCATTATCAGTGGAACTGCTTGATCTTGCAACTTTTCTCCGCCTCTATGTTGTCAACAACCTTCCTCTTGCATTTGTTACGTTCGCTCCATTCATTATGTTGCCTTCAGTTGTTGTTCATGATGTTGCTCTTTGTGATGTTGTTGTTTGATGTCCTTGTCCATGAACAACTTGATGTCTTCGTGAGTAGGTAAGCCCATGGACACTTGATCAACTGCATCCCCAAGCGTGCTCTGAATGGTGTCTTCATCTCTGATCTCTTGGAAACCATTGTACTTGTACTGCTGAGAGCCATATAAACACCTGTGATACCTGGAGACATGGCAAAACTCATAGCAAGCAATTTGTCTGTCAAAAACCAAAATGAGCATGAGAACTGACTTGCAACATACCTGGGTGAATGATCATGAAGGTTGCGCGATTTCGGTCGGGAGGTCAGGACACCGACTACCAAGACTGCACAAGGCACAGTCTCGGATGCTGTGATTGCATTATGAACAATCCCAGCTGGGAAGTACTGTTGGCCTACAGGCATATTTGTGCAAATTTTTGGGCCAAGCAGCCACTAACCTCCAGAAATGCGCAATTCAGTCCAGGAGGCCAATTCTGGGCCAGAATGCACAAATTTGGAGAGGAAGGTGAACCTTCCTTCTGCAGATTGCACAATGCAGCCTTGGTGAAGGCAGAGACCGGGCCCAGGTTGGCCCGACTCACCGAAGGGCAGCTGAAAGTAAGTAAGTCGATGAAATGCACGACGAAACTAAGTGATAGCAGAAGTGATAAAAAATGCATGCAAAACATGAATTGAAGATTGAGCAAATAGATCAACATGCATGTGGGTGAGGCAATTCGTCGGTTGGGCAAATGTCCGTGCAAAATAGTTTCATGCATGTGACAGCAGTGAGATAGTAACGAAATTTGAAACAGAAGTAAGACAAGCTAGAATATATGTAAACGACAAGAGGCGTTCAAATAAATCAAGCAAACAGCGCTCACACAAGCAAATACACAAAAAGCGACAAAAATGCAGCATAAGGCAAGGGAAGCGATCTTACCCCAAAACATTTGAAATGAATGTGCCAATTTCTCCTAGATGTGATGTGGGATGTCAGAGCTAGAAGGTTGATGTGAGGAATGAGCTCTGTAGTGTTCGATTGATGAGTTTTGATAACATCGAGGTTGTGACGCACATGCCACAAATCTAGGGGAAGCGACACTTGGAGGGAGGTTTCTGAATTGTTCCTTGCATGTAACCTCTAATTTCTAAACATAGATCCCTAAAATAAGGGATGCTTTTACATATTGCCTTGGGAGAAGCAGCCTATGCATGCAAGTTTGTTTTGCTCGGTCCCGGAGGGAACCGGTCAACTCAGCTGCACATGCAAGTGACTGCTGGAGAGAAATTTGCATTTTTGATTGTCAGCTAGGCTGACTACTCAAGGGGATTATGAAATTCCTGGGCCCAACAGCTGACTACTGCCCAGATTTGCACAAATCTTGGGCTGAGCTACCCGTTGATGGGAAAAATTGCGCAAATCCTACTGGGAGGGTTGGCTGGAAGGATTGCGCAATCCTGGAGCCCAGAAGGCTGTCAGAAGAAATTGCACAATTCCTGGAGGGAATGGTTGGTTTCCCTCTAGAAATGAGCAAATTTCACTGGGAAGCTACTCAACCTGCCGTTGGACCAAGTTCGGGTGAGCAGCCTATGAAGGGAAAAGATCAAATTGTGATCGACAGGTTTCCTTTGAGAAAGAAAGACATTGAAGCTTGAGGACTTGATGAAGCAAGGCAAGCTGCTATGAAGGATGGTAGGGAGGCTCCAAAATAGCCTAAGGCAAAATTTTGGAGGGTGGTTGTAGCCGCTACAACAGTTTTTCACTTGACTTCCCATGCATGGGTTGGAAGTGGACACTTGTCGACCCTCTTCCTATACACATATATCATAGTATTCTCAGGGAAGAGAATTACTTTGATAATTTCTACTGCATCTATCATCTTGTAATGATTCCCTTATATCGAGCCATCTTTAATTCCACAATTCTAGGGATGTCTCCCAAGGCCATGGATTGTTTGCTAAAGATTGGAGATTATTTTGTCGAGGAGATTTTTACCTATATTAGGGTTTGGGGAAGTAATGGTTGCCTCCATGTTCTCCCTCTTTATGTCCTAGATAAGATCCTATCCAGAGAAATTTCTTATCAGACTGTAGGGACTGGAATTACCCTCAAACTCAAAAAATCTTCTAAAAATTTTTGGCCCAAATTTCCCTTGCAAGTTTGTCTATTCACTCTCCAAAATTATCAACAGGCTGAAAAGGAGATCTTGGCCTTAAATGAATTGAAGCTCACCACCATTCCTACCAAAGCTTATGATGCTTCTCAGGTAGGTCAAAATGTAGTTGCTGAAGCATATATCAGAAATTATGTTCATGGCCATAGTCAATATAATGATTTATTTTGCCAGGCCTCATTTTATGAGTAAGTTTGTCATAAAGTGAAGCAATTGTCTCTAGATAACTTTAAACACTTTTTAGTTTTTTAGAGTTTCTAGAAGGGCTCATTTGCATATGCATTTTCTAAAGCTATCTTTGGTTTTGTAGAAAAAACTATCAATTCTTCTTCACAGACCACACCTCATATCTCTACACCAATGGAGATTTCTTCCACCGATTCCAAAGATCAGGGTTCCTCAGTCAACCTATTGGTTAATGATATGAATAAAGAATGGCAGTCATTTTTTGATACATTTTCAACACCAGATGATGCATCTAAGGAAAAGGAAACCCCTGAAGTAAACACTTCAAATTCTATTGTTCAACAAACAATGCCCATTACTCCCAACTCTTCAAAATATGTTCTTGCACACCCTAGTGCCATTTCTAAGCCCCCTCTTGATACTCAAATTAATGTAGAAGTGATTCCTTCTCATCCAACTTTGTAAATTCAATTAAATATTGAGTAAATTCCTCCAATTGAAGCTTTCTACCATCCTCAACATAAATTTGTTGTAGAAATAATTCGAAATTTGTAGTTGCTAATGAATTCAGGCTGAAAACAATAGACACAAATTTCTTCTACTCAATCTGTGGAAGGGAAAACATACAATAGAAACACATGCAATCATTCAATCATAATGAACACATTATTTTTACTACGGATCCCAACTGGGAAAACCCCTCTTCTATTTGTATTATATCATATGAGACAGTTGATCTATTATAATAACAACTTCAATCCTTGAAGCTCAACCTGCACTGCAATGTTGATCTCCTCCTAAGTATTCTCTAGCAAATACTTAGCCAAAATAAGCCTCCTTCTTCCTCCTATTTCTTTGAGCAATTCCTAATCCTAAAGAATAGGAAGAGATCCTATTTTCTTGCTCAATCCCAAGAGAATTCCTCACCTACTACATGCAAAACTCTGTACACTCAACAATATACAACAATAAATACAATTATGCCTTTTCCCTCCACTCAACTAGGTAATTTGAATTGCATGGATGACTAGGGCTATTTTGAGAAAATTGACTCGAAAACTAAGAGATCAATGAGTTAACAACAATTACAACCACTCAACTGAACTCATACTAACTCTATTCATGGCTAGAGTTCAGATAATTGAGTTGCACTGACTATAAATCCACTAGATTTCTATATCTTAGCAATCAACTCATGCACAACTCTACTTCTTAACCACAAAATCAATTTGACTGAATTAACTAAGCGACTTGGGCATGTCACTCCTGCTAATTAAAACTCAAGTCCTTTCCATAAATTGTCAAACTTACCATGCTTTCCCTTTTCCTCATTCCGTGCATCCCACCGCAACACTACATCTTCCAGCTGAAACTTTTCTGCTTTGGTTTTGCGGTCATAAATTTTCTTTATCTTCTCTTGCAATCAGAAAATGTTTTGGGAAACCTCTTCCCTTGTTTTCTGAAGGTGAATCATTTGATTAATTCTGCGCTGAATATCATCCTCTTCGCTGCCAGCTTCCTGTAATAATCTCATGACCGGGACTGCAAGTGATGTAGGAAATACTGTATCAGTACCATAAACCAACTCAAAAGGTGACATACCTATGGATTTCTTGCTGCTCACTCTGTCGGCCCACAAGGCATTAACAAGCTTTCGATGCCAATTCTTCTTGTTTGCCTCCAACATTTTCTTAATAATGTTCACCAAGGACTTATTTGATGATTCAACCAATCCATTGCCTTGCGGGTAATATGTCGTGGAATGACCCAATGTAATGTTGTACTTGTTGCAAAACTCAACCATTTTCTTAGACTTAAATGTTGCTACATTATCTGTTATAAACTTGTGAGGACAACCAAAACGAGACAAGATATTAGATTCTAAAATTTGGATAATTACCGTGTCCGTGGCTTGCCTTATCGGAATGGCCTCAATCCACTTGGTGAAGTAATCGGTAGTTGTCAATATCCATCTATATTGTGCTGATGATGTAGGATGGATTTCTCCTATGAAATCAAGTCCCCACTGCTGGAAAGGTGCATTTACTTCAACTGGCTTCAAAGGAAGAGGAAGCAACTTCCTCTTTCCTTTAAAAACTTGGCATTCATGGCAGCCCATCACTGTCTTATATAAATCTTTACTTCTTGACATTCCAATAGGAGGCAAAAGATGTTGAAGAACATAAACTATATCATAGTACCAAGGTGATTTGAGAAACATTTCTAATACGTGAATGAGTGAGCCACCATCTTCGTCCTCTAACATTGTTGCAATAAGATTTACGTCTAGGGCATGTAAATTTGATTCAGCCATCAGTTTTTCCAAGCCTTGTCCTTTGATCAGTTTAGTAGGTTTAATCTCAAGATCATACTCCAACATTGCTACTATCCACTTACCTCTTCTTCCCTCTGGATCAGTTTGCATGAGAACATCCTTGACTGCTGCATTAGGAACATATGCTATAGTATGTGAATGCAGAATGTATACTCTAAAATCCTTCAATGCTTTTATAAGAGCCAACGCTTGTTTTTCAATGATATTGTAACGCAAGGCAGCATCTTGAATAGTCCTACTGAAAAAAGCAATGGGTTGCTCCACCTGATCCCTCTTTTGCATCAATACCGCAGCCATGGTGTGCTCGGATGCAAATGAAAATATAATAAAATCATGAGTATAATCAGGACTAATCAAGACTGGGGCTGTAGTCAAAGCAAACTTTACCAAATTGAATGATTTCATGGCATCCTCAATCCATTTCACAGTGCTGTCCTTTTTCAACATATTAGTTATTTCACGTAAATTCTCAGCCAAATTTGGTATAAATCTGCGTAAGAAATTCATCTTACCATTGAAAGCCTGAATCTCCTTTTTGTTGCGCGGAAAGTCTATATGTTGAATTGCCTCCACCCTTGAAGGATCAATGCAAATACCATCTTTAGAAATTATATGACCAAGGAGTTTACCCTCGTCCATGGCAAAAAGACTCTTTTTTGGGTTTAGAGAAATCCCGAACTTCCTACATTTTTGAAAGACAATCTTTAAGTGGTGCAAATGCTCATCATCAGAACCAAAAAATACCATCAAATCATCTAAATAAACAACCAAGAAAACATCCTTCTCATTAGCAAAAGCTATGTCCATCGCCTGCTGAAAAGTGGCTCCGGCATTCTTCAATCCAAATGGAATTTTGGCATACTGAAAAGTTCCCCAAGGTGTTGTGAAGGCAGTTTTGTCTTGGTCTTTTTCATGCACCAAGATTTGATTATAGCCTGAGTAACCATCAAGTAGTGACATCTGTGATGCTCCAACTACTCTTTGCAGAATATGGTCCATCTTAGGAAGAGGGTAATTATCCTTTAAGGACACCTTGTTGAGGTTCTGGAAATCTATGCACAACCTTATTTCTCCAGTCTTCTTTCGTACCGGGACCAAATTTGAAATCCAATAAGAAAATCTAATTGGAACAATGATGTCGGCTTTAAACAATCTATTTGCCTATTTCTCTATGGATGGCAGCAGCTTTGGATTGATTCTTCTCAACTTCTGTCTAAAAGGTTTTTGATCCGGCTTGATAGGAATAGTATGCTGAATGATATCCTTGTCATACACTTTCAAATCTGAATAATCCCAAGCAAAAACATCAGAAAATTCAGAAAGTAATCTAACATACTTAGCCTTTACTTCGGGAGACAATTCTTTTGATAACTTTACAAGCTTGGGCTTGTCAGCTATTCCAAGATTTACATCTTCAACTCCTTTGTCCATAGGAACCAAGCTCGGTTTTCTTGCCACATCATCCTGATCAAAAAGCTCCTCTAAAGGTATGAGACCTCTAGGAATAATATTATCCTTCAGTTGTAAAACCTCCATCTGATTTACCTCAATCTCTTGTTCATCGGAATCACAAACATCATCAATGGAAGTATTCTTAAACTTTCCTTCATTTTACAAAAAGGCATTAATTTCATTGTCATCCAAAAAAACTTGCCAATACCTCAAATTATCAGGAACAGCAGGCCTATGTTTGACATGAATTTTAAATTTGTTGCTAGAATTCATTGGAATCTTCAAATTGCTAGCCGCAGTGGTGAGTGGATCTGCAATGATGTTTTGAGTCTGGGGTATTGCCATCAAGGTATACTCTGCAAACATTTTCAAAATATCCAGAACTGCATTTCTGTAGGCTCTCATCCGCGGATGCTTTGCTTGATATTCTCCTTTTACTTATTTAATCACCAGCTCTAAATCACCATAAACAGAAATCCTTTTCGCATTGAACTTCTTCAAAATTTTAAGACCTATAATCAAAGCCTCATACTCTGCTTCACTATTAGAGGAATCAAAAGCTAACTTGTAGGAACATACTCTAACATTACTTGGGACTTTGGCAGGCTAGAAAGTAGGGCTTCGAATCCAAATTCCAATACGAACATTGTCCTTAGCCACAACGCCATCGAAGTCCATGCTCCAAAGGCCGGCTTCATCTTCTAGATGTTAAAATTTTGTTTCCTTGACTTGGGTGATTACTTCATTTTTTTACTCTTCAATAAGCTTTTGTTGTTGTGTAGGCTGCTCAGAAGAACTTGCTATTTTTTCTTTTTCTTGATCAAGAACTGCTCTAAATTCTTGAAAACTTCTGGTACATCATCTACTTCTACAAGATGAATATCTACATCATTGAATCCACTATCAGAGTACAAAACAAAGGACTCTAAATCACTATGTACAACATTTATCGGATGATTCACAGGCTTCTCTTTACTTATGATCATATACTTCATTTTCTTTTCCCGATAAAACTTCCTCAATTGACCGAAAACAAGAATGGTAGCATAAGAGAAGTCAAGTTGTAAAGTGCCTTTGAGTTTAGCACCGCACGATCTAGATAAGATCACTTTATAAATTAAAGGATGAAACTTTTTCTACTTCTTTGACACCAATGTCCTTCTTATCTGCTTGCTCTTTTGCTGCACTATCCTTTTTCTGATTGTTCTTTTCATTTGCAGTGATACTTGTTGATGGTACCTTGCTAGGATTCGGATCAACAAGCTCCTTCCCTTTCTTCTGAGTGTTTTAGGAATCATTCTTGGATTGCACATCATTTATTTTCTGAATGGGATCGACCGGTACATCTCTGCTCCTTAAAGAATACTGCCTTTGCTATGTAGTCAAAGCATTCATATAACCATGTTGATAATCATCATATTCAGGCTCCAAAATCACATCATTTGCTAGGATATAATCTTCATCCCTTTGAATGTCTGGAACTTCTGCGTATTATTTATCTTCGGTCAGAAATATAGGCATACCATCAGCGAAAAAATGATTTGTTTCAATTACCGGATCTTCGTCATCTTCTTCTTCCATTCCTTGAACATAATTTTGCTCTAAGGGAGTTCTGATCTATTGTTGTTGCGCTGGTTGCTCTCGTGCCTTTTATTCTCTCTACTTGATTCGAAATTGGGGCTGTTGTTGTCCTCTAAAGTTTGGATTCCAGATTGGTGTTTCAGGTCTATCTGTGATGGTTAGTCAGTCAACCATCCTTTCCACTGTTCGAATCAATGTATCCATATTTACATCTGAAGTTGATGATTCTTCTTTTATGGTCACTCTTTTCTCAGATCTCATTCTTGCTCTTTTAGCCATCAAGTTTGCTTCTACACTCACAACATTCTTTTGCATCTCTTCTAGTGTGGCAGGATCTCGTTCCCGCAACTAACATGCTATATCAGCATCAAAACCATCTGGAAACTTGAGCATAGCCAATGTCTTCAGTGGTTTAATGTTGGCAGGAATAGAATTGTATACTGCATTAAACCTCACACAATAGTCTTGCACACTCTCACTGACATTTCTTTTGATGTTCTCATACTTGGAAAAAATCTAAAGTGGATTCTTCTTCACCTCCCACCAATGCAGGAATTTCCTATGGAGGATTGGTAAAGTGGTGATAGAAGCTGCTAATAAATCTCTGAACCATTTTAGAACTTCACCTCCAAAGCTTTGTACAAACAATCTCATCGACACAACTTCAATTTCTACTTCATGGAGGTCAAAGAAATCATTCATCTTATCAACATGTTGCTGAGTTGTAATGGTTTGAGTGGCATCAAATAAAGGTATCTTGGTTTGATAATCAATGGGCATGGCACCAAGATTCTGAGGTAAAACAAGGGGTGCATACCAGGCAGCCATAACTCGAGGTGGATTTAAAGCAAGGATTGGGCTACTAGGAGTTGATGGAGAACTGGGAGTAATAGGTGATTGATGGGGAATGATAGGTTGATGGGGAAGTGCAAATATAAATGGGGGTTAGGAATGAACTTCAGAGGTTGAAGGGAATAATGATGAACTAAGGGTAGTGGACACCGGTTCAGAAAGCTCATAGATCTTAGCAATAGTGAGGGATGATTGAGGGGAATTTAGAATATACTCATCAATTAACCAGTTTGCCTTTTGGACTTCGAGATCTGTAATAAACTCGGGATCTAGAACTATGTCGTCAAGTGCACTTTCAAACTTGGTTCTAAATAGGGAAAGGTCAAATGACAGATCAAAGGGAAGGTCTTCTAAAAACAACCACTCATCAGGGCAGGAATCTACTTTTATTTAAGGTGTGGGACTAACTAAACTTTCTTGTCTTTTGAGTCTTCTTGAAATCAGATTAGCATTATCCAATACTGGGGTAGGGTTTGGATTTGGATTGGCTTTAGTGTACTTTCTCGAAGCCAGTGTGTTCAAATATAGAAGTTTTATATATTGCTTTAAAACTTTCCAATTCAACCTAGTAAATTCTAAAACTCATCATCCATAAGCTTAAAAATTCAAATGAAAGATATTACCAGGGTGATTAGTCTTTCGTCCCCAGTATGGTCGCCACTATGTTATCACCTGGATTGAACCTCAGGCTGAAGGAAGGCAATGCCAGGGTAACCACAAACCACGCTTAGCCAAGTAGCTAACCCTACTAGGCCGAGAGAGGGCTCTCTTTATAAGGATCTCAGCCAAGATGACTGGATCAAGTAAAGGATATTAGGCTAGGTATGGTAGCATGAAATTTTGATTGGATTTTGAAGGGGTTTTGCTGGATCAAGAGGAGCTCGACAGTTTAGGTCTAGGTAATTAGGTCAGAATTGTAGGGTGTTCAATGGGGCAAGGTAGGCATAGGCTTTAACACACTAGGACTTGATGGGGTGAGATGTTTAAGACTGGTGAGAAGCTAAGAAGAGCATGTGAAAGCCATGGATCCTTCCTAGACTATAGAAAACATGAAATGGTGAATATTTTCACAAAGCAGAGCACTAATGTAATGAATTCTACCTATCAACTTGAAAGCATTGACTTAGAAGCAATGAGATGATTAATGGAATACATAAAACACATTAACATATGATCAAAAAAGAATAAATTGTACTAAAACTTCATACCACATGGATCCCACAAAAATAGCTACAATTCTTATTAATCTCCTGCTAAACTGCTACAAAATGGTGTACAATCAAGGTCTGAGCATCCAGCTGAGTCCAACCCTTTACAATGAGAAAGAAGAAGAAGATATAGACATGAATTCAACCTCCTCCCATCCTCAGGGGTCGAATCCCTAAGATGAGGAGCTAATCTAACCAACACTGAACAAGAAACAGGAATATAGGCATCTTAACAACTTGCCTCTAAAAGTGAAAAACTGATTCATTTGAGCTCAAACTGACTTCTAAGGTAATGAATCTACCCTCTATTACTATTTATCTATCATAGTTACATGCCAAGTCATAATTTACAAAGTTAAATCATCCTCCATGAGAGAAAATCCAAGAACACAGTAAAAAACTAGAAAAATAGCCATCCTGAGCAAAATCTGCCCTACGTGCAGTGCCACTGGCCCAACGCGCAGCGCCACTTTCAGGTCCCTTTTGGAGGCCTTCCTGGCATCTAAATTGAGCTCATGATAGCTCATTTGGGAGGTATTCAAGTCTACTTTCCAAAACTCATGTAACTTCTACATTTGAAGTTCATTTGACCCCTCAAAACGTGATTCTCCCAAGACTACTTCTGTGTGTCCAAAAAGTGGCAGAAAGGTCTTTTTTAGGGTGTTGTTTGACCTTTTTGTGGACCATTTCTACCCCAAAATCTTAGAAAATATCTAGGGTGAATGTTCTCATCGCTATGAATCCAAAAATCAAACCATTTCTCCATTGGGTGCCCCTAGGAAAAGCGCAGCGCCGGCGGCGTTGCACGTTTAGGTAGTTTTCGTGTGTGTAGAATTTCAAAATTTGCAAGTGACAAAAAATCTTCCAAACTTGCCCAAAATTGGTGAGAAGCACCATCATCAAGTGTCTTGATGAGCCAAGGAAGCTTCAGCAAGCAACCTAAGCCTATCCTCCTCCTTTTTGCCTTTCAAAGCCTGCCTAAGCCTAGCTTTCATCTTTTTGACCCTCATGTTGCAAATCTTGTTTCGGGTCCTGTAATGATAGGTCATTTGTGTGATCATCTAATTGTCTCTATTGGCCTTCTATATCAGCTTCTTAAGAAGTTGACTCTCTCAAGCCAAGTCTCTCTATCATCTTCAATCTCCTTCTCAATAGAAGTCAAGGTGACTTGTGCCTCTTTGTCACTTTGTCGTTTTACCTTGAGCATTTCCAACTCCATGAGGACTTGTTTGTCACTCAATTGCTTGTTTTCTTGTTCCAAATATGTAATGACATACTTGGCCCTCTCCAAATTGTCCATCGGAGCTTGTACTTGAGCCTCCTTTTCATGTATGATGATGTCCTTTATGGTTTCTTCGTCCTGAGCCTCTACGTCAATGATTTCCACTCCATGATGAGTATAACGCTGCTCTGGCTCATCATGCTCTATCAAGTCAAATTCCCTTTCCTCCTCATCATCAAAACTCTCTTCTGGCATCTTTTCCTTCCCTTTGTGCAGCGGCTGCACCTGTACCTATTGTGTTGATGAAGAAGGCAAATCTCCTTCTGCATCTCGTGGAGCTAGCATTTGCCTATGGGTTGATGAAGAAGGCAAGGTCCCTTCCACATCCCATGGAGAAAACACTTTCCGATCGGATGCAAATAATCTCCTTGTGTCCCTCTGATATGTCATGTAAGTCATGGGCACCTCAGTACTAGTCTCTTTGGCCTCCTCATCTATTTTCACCTGAATACTGCTAGAAGGTCCCCCTACTTCTTAAGGCGCTGGTGGAGGAATTTGAGGACCCCTGAAGATGTCATGAGCGATAAATTTCTCCCAAGATATGTTGAGGAGGCTAAGATGATGAAGCACAATAATCTTGATAAGGGAATAATGACAGAGACTGCTCATCTGCTAAGGGTATGGCTTCTTCTGGACAAAATGAGCCATCTTCTCAATATTCTTGAACAAGAAATTGGGAGGTTTAACATCCTCACCTTGGTAAAATTCATGAGGAGCCTAATGTGATAGGTGTACAACCTAGAGAATCTGCTCTCACAAGTGAAATATTTCATGATGATTTTCATCATGGGGACATACTTGTCTTCAAGAAATATCAAAGGAAAAGGTCTCTTCACCTCATTTATGTACTAGGGTTTGATATGAGTCTCGTAATAGTGTTCATCCAAGTCCTGGGCCTTGTACCACTTTTCCCCTACATTCGGAATCCTGGTTGCATTTGATATGATGGAGGGTGAGACTGTGAGTGTTACCCCAGCAAGAGTCACCTTGTTGTCCTTAAGATGAGCTACAAAAAGTTTGGTGAGCTCAGGGTGGCACTGAACTCTCTCTACCTGCTCACAGAACTCATAGCAACCAAGATATCTGAAACATGTGACAACCAACTGAGAGGCCTACAATTCCTTAAGGTTTGATGGCTCTTCTCTGATAATTCTACCTCCCTTGTGTGGTTTTCTCACTGCCTAGCTCTATATGCTGAGGTGTCACTGCATGTGTTTTCCTCCTCCTCATAGTCTCAGTCTCCTCTATCCATGTTTGCAAGGCTTGAGGTTGTATGAAGGGAATGAGTGAAAGTGTTTTAGGAGTGAGGGGATGGGAGATGACCTAATGGGCTAAAAAATAAATGAGGGAATAGGAATCATAAAAATGAGAGGGAGGGCTTGTTTTGTTTGAGAAATTGGGGAAGAGGGATAAAGGGATGGGAATGATATGGAATAGGGATAAAGGAATAAAGGGATAGGGAAAGAGTTTAGAGCTGTAGTGATAGGTGATAGGAGGAATAATGAGGGTGTAGGGTTTTAGGCATAAAAGGGAGAATTTTAGGGTTTAGGCACTTGCCATGGGAAAATTTAGCTTAGAAGTTAAATTGCAAACCAATCAATGTAGTATGGAGGATCACTTACTTATATGTAGGTAAGAGAGGGAAAAATTGAGGTTTGTTGAAGGTTTGAGGCCTTTCTGGCCCTTCTGCACAAGGCGCAGTGCCACTGCACAGACGCACAATGCCACCCTAGAAGCGCAGCGCAATGTAAAATTACACTGTGGAATTTCCCAGATGCACAGCACCAACCCTGTCTGCCTGAAATGAGTAGTGCAAGTCTGCCTACGCGCAACGCCACTGCTCCAAAAGCATAGCGCCACCCTCCAGAAGCGCAGCGCCAACTCTCCTTCACCCAAAACTCGCTTAACCTCTCCTCTTCTTCTCACTTTTTGACTCCTTGTTTGCCAAATGAGAATGATGAACTTGAAAATGAAATGTGAGGCCTCATATAGGAGTAATTTTTTATTTTTCACTTGAAAAACCCACTTTCTAATGTTTCTTGACCTTCTTCAAAACTACGTTTTAATACCTTTTCTTCTTTGTCTTTTCAGGTGGATAGTGCTCAACTTGAACTGATTTTTGCAGTGTTTCTTTGTCTTGCAGCACGGAGATATGCTTTGGTGTAGCTAGGATCATTTATTACATATAGTGACTTAAAATTACATAATAAATACAAATTAACTCAAAAATACTCTGTTTTCACCTCAAAAACATGTTTTTTAGGTGAAAATTACATTAGGTTAAAAGATAATGATTCAGTGACTATTACCTACAAGCCATCATGCTTGACTTATTTATCATCCTCATACCCTTGTTGCCCTTTATTTACACTTTTAAATCAGGCATCTTGACCTTGGAAATGAAACCCTAAGACCTAATGAAAACATGCCCTATGACCTAATGAAAGCATGATTGCAAATTGACCATGAAACCACAACTGAAGACAACCTGAAGAAGGGTCAGAAAGTATACTCTATGAGGGAGAAATTTATATTTTTTAAAGAGAAGACAACCATCAATGGATCAGTTTGACATGACCTAATGAAATGATGTAAAATTTTCAGTATGGGACCCCTAAAATGAAAATGCAAAGAGCAAATTTTGATCCCTGATGGAAGTATGCAGATACTGACACTAACATTGGCCTTATTGGGGATGGTAGCTCCTTGGAGGTGTCAAGAACACCGTAGACCAAGTGCCTCATCCATTGGGCAATACGGTCAAAGACAAAAAAGTGAAAAATGACTCAATACAAACTGAAAACTGACTCACAACCAAACTGACTCTAAACTTGACTATAAACCAAATCAACCAAACTTGACACTAATCATTCAAACTTTATAGCCTTCACTTTGGGCCCCAAGCTCAAATGACAGTGTACTTGAAACTTTGCAAGGAAAATCAAACTGGTATATACAATGAAGGTGAAGTAACTTCAGGGAACAACCTCAAAAGTAGTAGTGTTTCAGGAGCCTACCATTCACTGGCCCTCCTGAACATTCCTGACCATCCATTTCCTTTAACAAAAATGCATTTTGTCCTTGATAAGCTGAGATTTTATATGGTCCTTTCCATAAATTGTCAAACTTACCATGCTTTCCCTTTTCCTCATTCCGTGCATCCCACCGCAGCACTACATCTTCCAGCTGAAACTTTTCTGCTTTGGTTTTGCGGTCATAAATTTTCTTTATCTTCTCTTGCAACCGGAAAGTGTTTTGGGAAACCTCTTCCCTTGTTTGTTGAAGGTGAATCATTTGATTAATTATGTGCTGAATATCATCCTCTTCGCTGCCAGCTTCTTGTAATAATCTCATGATCGGGACTGCAAGTAATGTAGGAAATACTGTATCAATACCATAAAACAACTCAAAAGGTGACATGCCTATGGATTTCTTGTTGCTCACTCTATCGACCCACAAGGCATTAACAAGCTTTCGATGCCAATTCTTCTTGTTTGCCTCCAACATTTTCTTAATAATGTTCACCAAGGACTTATTTGAAGATTAAACCAATCCATTTCCTTGTGGGTAGTATGCCATGGAATGACCCAATGTAATGTTGTACTTGTTGCAAAACTCAACCATTTTCTTGGACTTAAATGTTGCTGCATTATCTGTTATAATCTTGTGAGGGAAACCAAAATGAGACAAGATATTAGATTCTAAAAATTGGATAATTACTGTGTCCATGGCTTGCCTTGTCGAAATGGCCTCAATCCACTTGGTGAAGTAATCGATGGTTGTCAAAATCCATCTGTGTTGTGCTGATGATGTAGGATGGATTTCTCCTATGAAATCAAGTCCCCACTGCTAGAAAGGTGCATTTACTTCAACTGGCTTCAAAGGAAGGGGAAGAAACTTCCTCTTTCCTTGAAAAACTTGGCATTCATGGTAGCCCATCACTGTCTTCTATAAATATTTACTTCTTGACATTCCAGGAGGAGGCGAAAGATGCTGAAGAACATAAACTATATCAGAATACCAAGGTGATTTGAGAAACATTTCTGATACTTGAATGAGTGAGCCACCATCTTCGTCCTCTGACATTGCTGCAATAAGATTTATGTCTAGAGCATGCAAATTTGATTCAGCCATCAGTTTTTCCAAGCCTTGTCCTTTGATCAGTTTGGTAGGTTTAATCTCAAGATCATACTCCAACATTGCTGCTATCCACTTACCTCTTCTTCCCTCTGGATCAGTTTGCATGAGAACATCCTTGACTGCTACATTAGGAACATATGCTATAGTATGTGAATGCAGAATGTATACTCTGAAATCCTTCAATGCTTTTATAAGATCCAACGCTTGTTTTTCAATGATATTGTAATGCAAGGCAGCATCTTGAATAGTCCTACTGAAAAAAAGCAATGGGTTGCTCCACCTGATCCCTCTTTTGCATCAATACCGCAGCCATGGTGTGCTTGGATGCAAATGAAAATATAATAAAATCATGAGTATAATCAGGACTAATCAAGACTGGTGTTGTAGTCAAAGCAAACTTTACCAAATTGAATGATTTCATGGCATCCTCGGTCCATTTCACAGTGATGTCCTTTTTCAACATATTATTTATTTCACTTAAATGCTCAACCAAATTTGGTATAAATCTGCGTAAGAAATTCATCTTACCATTGAAGGCCTGAATATCCTTTTTGTTGCGCGGAAAGTATATATGTTGAATTGCCTCCACCCTTGAAGGATCAATGCAAATACCATCTTTAGAAATTATATGACCAAGGAGTTTACCCTTGTCCATGGCAAAAATACTCTTTTTCGGGTTTAAATAAATCCCGAACTTCCTACATTTCTGAAATACAATCCTTAAGTGGTGCAAATGCTCATCATCAGAACCATAAAATACCGTCAAATCATCTAAATAAACAACCAAGAAAAAATCCTTCTCATTAGCAAAAGCTATGTCCATCGCCCACTGAAAAGTGGCTCCAACATTCTTCAATCCAAATGGCATTTTGGCATACTAAAAAGTTCCCCAAGGTGTTGTGAAGGCAGTTTGTCTTGGTCTTTTTCAGGCACCAAGATCTGATTATAGCCTGAGTAATCATCAAGTAGTGACATCCGTGAAGCTCCAACTACTCTTTGCAGAATATGGTCCATCTTAGGAAGAGGGTAATTATCCTTTAAGGACACCTTGTTGAGGTTCCGGAAATTTATGTGCAACATTATTTCTCCGATCTTCTTTTGTACCATGACCAAATTTGAAATCCAATCAAAAAATATAATTGGAACAATGATGCCATCTTTAAACAATCTATTTACCTCTTTCTCGATGGATGGAAGCAGCTTTGGATTGATTCTTCTCAACTTCTGTCTATAAGGTTTTTGATCCGGCTTGATAGGAATAGTATGCTGAATGATATCCTTGTCATGCACTCTCAAATCTGAATAATCCCAAGCAAAAACATCAGAAAATTCAGAAACTAATCTAACATAGTTAGCCTTTACTTCTAGAGACAATGCTTTTGATAACTTTACAAGCTTGGGCATTTTCAGCTGTTCCAAGATTTACATCTTCAACTCCTTTGTCCGTAGGAACCAAGCTCGGTTTTCTTGCCACATCATCCTGAGACCTCTAGGAATAATATTATCCTTCAGCTATAAACAATGTAAACTTTGAAACGGGAACTATAAACTCAAAATGGGAACTCTGGCCAAAAAACATCAAAAATAGTGCTAAAAACGAAAAGTGTGTATACTGGAACAATGATTTTATTTTTTAGGGGTCAATTTTGAAAATGTTTTAAAAATGGCAGTGACTGCGAAATTTACTACGAAATTTTCGTGCAAAATATAGCTTCAAAACGAAAAAGTGATGATACTAGAGCGATGATTTTTTTTTTAGGGTCAATTTTCGAACTTTTTTAAAAAGTGCTAGTAAAACCAAATTTTTATGTGCCAAACAAAGTTGTTTATGAGGAAAAAAACACATTAATGTTTTTGGTAGAATATCATTTTTCTTTCCTAAGTATAAATTCAACATGTTTTCAACCATTACATGCCATGGTTACTACACCTAAACATAGATAGAAAAATTTACCATATCACATCAAGCACATTTTCCTGATTATCCTTATTTTAATTTTGAGCATGACAAATTCATAGGAGGCCAGGATTTCGATAAAAAGAGGAACTGGAGTCAGATTACAGTGAATCTCCTCTAATGACCCTCGCTAAACTGATCACCCTCTCCATAAAATATGTTCACAAAAAATTCACAGGGAATCCCAAAAGCAAGTTTCATTTGTTCTAAAGTAACTCAGTTACACCTCAAGAACCTTGTTACTCCCTCATAAATGTGTTCCCGAGAAATGAAGGTAGCATAAATTCATTTGCTATCAATAAATCCCAAACCTAGATGCCAGAGGATTTTCTCTCAATAATGAAATAATTGGAAAAAACAAGCAAGTTCCCAGAAGATAACTCTAGTGTCAATCACAATCCTAATAATGCATCATCCGTGAAATCATACCCCACATGTAGGGAGAATACGATGAGCTACCTACGACCACTCGATTTACTTTGATTAGAGTATCTAAGGCCATAATAATAATCTATTTTAATTTCTTTCCAAATCTTTAAAGGAAGGTCACTGTCACTGTCATCTTATGAACCACTATAATAATTTTGATGGCGTTTTAAATATAGTTACATGGTATTTTGTGTTTGTCTTATTTTGTTGTAGGTGACTCATGAGGAGCACATGGATGCTAATACCACAATGGGAAACACAACCAAAATGAAAAAACTAAGTTTGGACCTCCACTAACATCAATTACCACTAAGAAAGGATTACATTTATCAAATTCACTGCGAATATCTTAACAACAGCATAAAAACATCTCCCTTGGAAACAATTCTAAAAGGTCAATTAGGTCAAGAATTTACACCCAATATAAGGAGACACCCCTATTAATATGGTTATTCAGTGCGTTCCTTCCCCCACTATTATCAATTAGATGTTACCCATCCTCATATCTAAATAAAAGAAAAGAGAGAAATAAAATAAATGAAAAGCACCCCAATGGGGGAAGTAACAAGGGATATAAAAACCTTTTATGGGGCTATGAACATCTAGTTGGTAGTAAATACTTATTATTTCATTGTGGTGATTACATTATAGACATAAAAACTCATTAATATTGGAAGAATACTTTTAGAAATCCTTGAGTCATATTTAAGGAGTCTACTACCTCGAGATCTATACAAACCCATTGGATAAAAAACCAAACCTAAAGTGAACATAACAAAATTTATTTTTTAAAAAGTAAATGACCTTTATGGATAATTTAATATAATAGAGAAGTATTTCTTAATCCTCAAAATAAAAAGCTTTCAATGTTAAACGGATATATCTAATATCTTGTGAATTCCTAATAAAATTTACTAAAAATATATTATTGTACCATAACTATAACCTTATTGTTAAAGCATTTCAAATATTTTAGACTCATATATTGTCTTTTCATGAATTCACTGGAAAGCACAATTGAATTTTTCTTTAAAAAATACTCCTATTTCCATTCCTTTATGCTTAACATGGTCATTTTAAAAGTCTTCTTAATCAAGGTGAAAACCATAATCTCAATCAATTTTCATGTAAATATCTTAGATAAAGATGAATTGACTAGAAAACACACTTGGATTTTGCTTTTAAAAACTACTCCTATTTCCATTCCCTTATACTTAATCATTTTAAAAATCTTCTTAATCAAGGTAAAAACCTAATCTCGATCAATTTTCATCTAAATATATTAGACATGGATAACACCAAACTTGACGGCCCCTTGTTTGAATGATAATGAACTAAAATAACACTGTTGATAGACCATATGAAAGCCCGAACTTTCTATATTATCTTCACCATAGTAACTTAAATCTTGAGCTCATAATTTTATCAATGTTACCTCCAACTAATGTCTAATGTCTAATATTATTAGATAGGGACAATGAATTTTAGTTACAACTTACATTGAAAGTCCATGTAACCCCATGGGGACACTTAATATATTTTAAGACAAAAAAATCACCGAGAATATGTGTCGGCTTATATATTGGTCTTGAAAATGCCTGAGGGATATAAAACACATACCTCATTGATAAATTAGAGAAGATCAACTCGGGACATTCTTCAAAAAAAAAAAAATCGCCACCTGAGACACGTTATACATCTGGAAACAGAAATCGAGTAATTATGGACGCGCAGTGGTAGGTATTAGTTAGCTCTTCGACAATTGCAGTAGTACTCTTCGTAATAGCGTTACTCATCTACTTAATCAAAGAAGTTTGTCGTGATCTTTTTTTGCCGCCTTGGAGGATCGTCTTCGTCCATGAATTGAACGATGATGACCGGCGAAGTCTTGGCCTCTTTGATGAACAAATAGCCGCACTGCAATCTTTCAAGTACTCAGTAGAAGGGAGATCGGAAGAGGCGGAGGAGGAATGTTGCAGCATTTCTTTGTATAGAATGCAGGGAAATGAAGAAAAGTAATCGAATTAGAATCTACATGAAATTGAGAGCCATGGATTGGCGGCATCCTCGCCAGCCAAGCTGGCAAATACTATGAACACACCTCGACCTTGGTTCGGAACCCCTCAACCACTGCTGCAGCAAGCTGAATACATCACGCGTTCGAATCTCAGAACAGTCTACCCACAAGCATGACACTTAGGCTTAGGCTTCTTCATCGTCACGGTATTGATGGGCTTAGCCTCTCCAACACCAGCACCGACATCGCCCCTTGTTGCCATAACACCCAAGGCGACCCCAGTTCAATTCCCAGTAGTGACATCACCGCAGATATTTCGCAGGGCTAGGATTTCTCCACTTAATATTGTATTGTAGCAAATGGGGCGATTTTGAGAATCGCCAGGTGGTGGTGGTGGCGGGGTACTGGCGGGGTGATTTTGAGAATCGGCCCACCACCCAGCGATTCTCAGAATCGCCCCAAACAATGCTTACTGGGCATCCAATATGATATTAAAATCACCCCGCCACCAGTGGTGGTGGTGGGGCGGTGGCGGGCCACCCGATGATTCTCAGAATCGCCCCATATGCTACGAATTACCCCAAACAATGCTTATTGGGCATCCAATACGATATTAAGCGGATTTCAGAGGGAACTTTGATGTTAATTAATTTTGGCAAGAACAAACAAAATAGTTTTTAAGTAAAATTTCAGTTTTGATCTATTTTAATGAACTAAACATTTTTAAGAGTAGTACATGACATGTGCAGATGTCTACACCAAACAGGGTCAGTTTCTACTTTTCTCATAGGCCAATCGAATTACTTTTTAAGGTGCTAGTTTGGTTGGGCATTTTTTTGTGGTTCTCAGAATTGGTGAAGATGAGGCTTTTGACACACAATATGCTATCCTGTAACATTAAGGGAGTGACGAAGGGGTTTCCCTTAGAGTTGGAAGTTGAGAATTTTGTCACAAAGGAGGTTCCCTTTAACCCTGATTTCTTGAAGCATATATTCCCAAAGATCGAATGCAAGGCTCTCCATGATGCAGCAAAGAAGATGGATGACAGTGATCTCCCAGAACAAGCAGATGCAAATATGCTAGAAAATGATGATTTCTTGAACAAGTTTCATCATGCTCTTTTAGAATTGCACCTAGAAGAAGGTGCCCTAATTTTCCCTAAAACTGGTAGACGATTTCCAGTAAACAAGGGTATTCCAAATATGTTGCTTCATGAAGATGAAGTGTAAGAATAAAAAATTATATATCCTTTTGGATAGTTTAAGGAAGTCATATATGATTTCTAACTCATTTTTGGACAATCATAAATTGAGGTGCCATATAAACTAAAATCGACACCATCTTCCTAACTATTAGCATTGAGTGAGGATCTACTAGTGCTGTTTTCCCGTACATCTTTGGTGTTCGGTTGACTTAATGTGTAACCTTATTTTATTTTTCTCCATCGAGCCAATAGACATCAAAGTTATTGTTTTAGTTTGGGAATTGATAAGTGGGGAAATTCTGAGAATCGCCTCGCCACCCGGCAATTCTCATAATCGCCCCATGTGTGCATCCTTTCACTCCTGAATGAACTTCTATGGAATTTTGAAAGGCTTCTTTGCTCATCACTACGTCATCGCGAAGAGGGTAGGAAAGATCAAACAGGCTCAGTTTCTGCTTTTCTCATAGGCCAGCTGAATTACTTTTCAAGGTGCTAGTTTGGTTGGGCATTTTTTCGTGGTTCTCAGAATTGGTGAAGATGAGGCTTTTGACACACAGTGGTGGGGCGATTATGAGAATTGCCCCACCACCCGGCGATTCTGAGAATCACCTCATTTGCTACGAATCACCCCAAACAATGCTTGCTGGGCATCCAATACGATATTAAGCAGATTTCAGAGGGAATTTTGATGTTAATTAATTTTGGTAGGAACAAACAAAATAGTTTTACAGTAAAATTTCAGTTTTGATCTATTTTAATGAACTGAACATTTTAAAGAGTAGTACATAACATGTGTAGATGTCTACACCAAACAGGCTTAGTTTCTGCTTTTCTCATAGGCCAGCCGAATTACTTTTTAAGGTGCTAGTTTGGTTGGGCATTTTTTTGTGGTTCTCAGAATTGGTGAAGATGAGGCTTTTGACACACAATATGCTATCCTGTAACATTAGGGGAGTGACGAAGGGGTTTCCTTTAGAGTTGGAAGTTGAGAATTTTGTCACAAAGGAGGTTCCCTTTAACCCTGATTTCTTGAAGCATATATTCCCAAAGATCGAATGGAAGGCTCTCCATGACGCAGCAAAGAAGATGGATGACAATGATCTCCCAGAACAAGCAGATGCAAATATGCTAGAAAATGATGATTTCTTGCACAGGTTTCATCATGCTCTTTTAGAATTGCACCTAGAAGAAGGTGCCCTAATTTTCCCTAAAACTGGTAGACGATTTCTAGTAAACAAGGGTATTCCAAATATTTTGCTTCATGAAGATGAAGTGTAAGAATAAAAATTTGTATATCCTTTTGGATAGTTTAAGGAAGTCATATATGATTTCTAACTCATTTTTGGATGAACATAAATTGAGGTGCCATATAAACTAAAATCGACACCATCTTCCTAACTATTAGCACTGAGTGAGGATCTACTAGTGTTGTTTTCCCGTACATCTTTGGTGTTCGGTTGACTTAATGTGTAACCCTGTTTTATTTTTCTCCATCGAGCCAGTAGACATCAGAGTTATTGTTTTAGTTTGGGAATTGATAAATGGGGCAATTCCGAGAATCTCCCCGCCACCCGGTGATTCTCAGAATCGCCCCATGTGTACATCCTTTCACTCCTGAATGACCTTCTATGGCATTTTGAAAGGCTTCTTTGCTCATCACTACATCGTCGTGAAGAGAGTAGGAAAGATCAAACAGGCTCAGTTTCTGCTTTTCTCATAGGCCAGCCGAATTACTTTTCAAGGTGCTAGTTTGGTTGGGCATTTTTTTGTGGTTCTCAGAATTGGTGAAGGGCTTTTGACACACAATATGTTATCCTGTAACATTAGTGGAGTGACGAAGGGGTTTCCTTTAGAGTTTGGAAGTTGAGAATTTTGTCACAAAGGAGGTTCCCTTTAACCTTGATTTCTTGAAACATATATTCCCAAAGATCGAATGGAAGGCTCTCCATGATGCAACAAAGAAGATGGATGACAATGATCTCCCAGAACAAGTAGATGCAAATATGCTAGAAAATAATGATTTCTTGCACAGGTTTCATCAGGCTCTTTTAGAATTGCACCTAGAAGAAGGTGCCCTAATTTGCCCTAAAATTGGTAGACGATTTCCAGTAAACAAGGCTATTCCAAATATGTTGCGTCATGAAGATGAAGTGTAAGAATAAAAATTCGTATATCCTTTTGGATAGTTTAAGGAAGTCATATATTATTTCTAACTCATTTTTGGACGAACATAAATTGAGGTGCCATATAAACTAGCATCGACACCATCTTCCTAACTATTAGCATTGAATGAGGATCTACTAGTGAGGTTTTCCCGTACATCTTTGGTGTTCGGTTGACGTAATGTGTAACCCTATTTTATTTTTCTCCATCGAGCCAGTCGACATCAGATTTATTGTTTTAGTTTGAGAATTGATACATGTACCTGATTAAGGTTCTTCTCTGTAGATATTTTGAAGTAAACATACAGATTGTTTTTCTATGGCATTTTGAAAATAACTCTAACTTTTAAAACATCTAATTCTTAAGTCAACTTCACTTAACGAATATGATGTGGAACAAATCGTATTTAATTCGAGGGAGAAAGATTTTGCATCCATTTACGAAATGTAATAGAGAAAGGTTAACACTACTCAAAAGAAATGTAAGAGCAAAAGTTCAACACTACTCCCAATATTGATTAAATGATCAACATAGAGTGTCACAATGAAAATGTAATGATATTGTGTACGTTTTCTTTAAGTGAACCCACTGAACACAGTTCACATCACATTGCGAGACAGATGTTGAAAATATGAAGCGAAGCAACATATCTCCCCATTATATAATACTAAATTGTTGATTACATGCAGCTTTTGCTCTGAAAGGGAACTCTGCTATTCTCAATTTTCCCCATTTGATTCAGTACGTGCCTCGACCTCCTACCTCTTCGCCCAAAGACATTAAAGCTACTGCTGCAGCAGCAGCAACAAAAATTAGTTTAATATTCTGTCAATCGTTTGCACAGAGCAGCATCAATGAAAATCTTTTCTTAAAATGGTATTTGAAATAGTTATTCAAGAAAATTTCTAAACATTTCAGCCTTTCATGATAAAATGTTCATTTTTACATTCTCTTGTATGTTTGTTTTGATTAGGTCTATTGAATCAAATTGGTTTTCAATAGGTTTGTTTTGAGTATGTGAGGTTTCTAGTGTCTTATTAATTCAAGTGGAAGAGATCTTTCTTACATATCATTAGATTATGAAGTGACATTGAACATAATTAAGCTTTGGGCCATACCATTTTAGAAACAACAACCCAAACTAAATGATTAGTTATTAGACCTTTTTATTTAGTTGATCTAAACTAGAAGATTACAAAAAAAATTCCTTTCATTGCTCCTCATAAACCAAGGTAGATTGATTCATCCCTCCTTTTTAGTGTACAAAGAGGAGTGCTTGATTTTTACTCAAAAAGATGGGGTGTTGATGTATCTATATATGGGTGCTCAAGTTTTTATATTAAAAATTTTCTCCAATGCTTGATTTGTACTCAAAGAGATGCGGTGATAATGTATCTAGATATGGGTGTTGAGTTTTTTATATTGAAATTTTCTTTTTGTTTCAAGTAGAATTAGAAGGGTTTGTTCTTTTTGTTTTCCTTATAATAAACTATTGTTCTCAATTGAAATTGGATCATTTGTATTAATGTTTCTTTTCAATGTAAGTTTGAGGTGCAAGTTACTTATTTTATTTTTAGACTATGATATTTAACACATAGTGACCTATGCTTAATAAACTAAAATTAGGAAGGTTTAATAACTTGCTTAGTTTTTTTTATGGTTTTGGTGTAGCTTGTTTGTAGAGAGACTAGAGATTTGTCCCCTAGGCAATAACATTCTCTTGCATCTTTGAAATCTTATTTATTGGTTCTATGTGCTTGCATTACCATCTTTTCTTAAATGGTATTTGAAATAGTTATTCAAGAAAATTTCTAAACATTTCAACGTTTCATGATAAAATGTTCATTTTTACATTCTCTTGTATGTTTGTTTTGATTAGGGCTATTGAATCAAATTGGTTTTCAATAGGTTTGTTTTGAGTATGTGAGGTTTCTAGTGTCTTATTAACTCAAGTGGAAGAGATCTTTCTTACATATCATTAGATTATGAATTGACATTGGACATAATTAAGCTTTGGGCCATACCATTTTAGAAACAACAACCTAAACTAAATGATTAGTTATAAAGAATTAGAAATTTCACAAATATAGTAAACCAATATTAAGTGTGATTTATGGCCTTAAATGAGTTTTGGAGGGTAAACTTTGAAATGCCACAGAACTGAAATTAGAGGTCAATAGAGTGTGTGAGGTCCAATTATTGGATAGAGTTATTGAGAAAATGCTTCTATAACATTAGAGTTAAACATGAGGCATCTCAGGTCAAGTGCCTAATGGTTAAGAGCATGTGTTTCCTCCTAAGAGATCATAGGTTCAAAACCCAGAAGGGGTTAGAGTAGTTCGTAGACAATAATCAAATCGTTGCCTAGAGTTGGGTCTCTTGTCCCACAAACAAGGGGGTTTCATACACCAATTTGGTGTCTGGATTGGCTATGACCTTAAAATTTGATAATAATAATAATTAGGATATAGATTGTTAGAAATTCATAATCTATAAGGGTGAAAGAATGGAGCTGGGTTACACTTTTTGGCAAGAGATGGCACGTTTGGGTGGAAAAAATGATTGCTCAATTGAGCCCTTTTTAAGCGCTCGATCAAGCCGTTTGAGCACTTAAACAATGTAACCCAATGTTATTTAGGAGCTCGATTTAGCCATGTCTTTGTGGCAGTCAAATGAAGGAGATTGGGTTTTGGATTTATTTTCTGGCTCATGTAAGTTTTATTATATGGAATTGAATTTCAATATGTTATTTATTAATTTATATGTCATTGTACTAATTTACTTCATTATTTCTTTTGTGCTTGATAATTAGGTACAACACTAGCATGTTGCCTTCAAAAAGGAAGAAATTGCATTGCAATTGAAAAAGATCCAATACAGTGCAATTTCATTCAACAAAGAATTAATGCTCTTCAATTTCTTCCAGATGCAATGCAAGAAATTGGGTTGAAGAAAGGGGACTTTAGTGAATCACGTGTGGCAAAAAAGGCAAAGGAACCCCAACCACCATTACATGCAATGTTTGGGAAGACATACACTGGGAGATTCGCAGACATCAAAGATCCATCAGAAGAGGAAAACGAGCAAAAGGAAGAAGAAAATATTGTGGAAGAAGACAATGATGAAACTCTAGAGGATGAACAGTTTGGATTACGTGACATTGTTGATTAAATTTAAGTTATGCCTGGAAATCAAGCTTTGTAATGTTTTGACTTTGACATTTTATGAGAAGAATAAACACTCAATTAAGGTTGTTATGCGTTCAATATTTGTAATATGTGATTTTCGCATTAATTTTTAAGTTAATCATTATTTTTTGAAAAAAAAATGATTATTATTATTTTTTTGACATGAAATTCATAAAAAAAAACTATTATTTAACCATTTTTAGTTAAAATTTTCGTATAAAAATTGTGATTTTGACATGTCAATTCTAGCAAAAAATTATCAAAACATGTAGTTTTTTAGTTATATTTATGTTAAAAATGGTTATTTTTATGTCCATTGTTAAAAAATATTGCTTTTTAGAAACAATTATTTCATGTGGATTGAAAAATTAATTAAGGATGTATAAATATGTAGAATATCGAAAATTCAAAATATCGACCTTCTAATTTAAATATGCAAAACAATAAAAACCTCACTACAAAAAAATTAATATTAAAATTAAAAACAAGAAAATATGAAGAAAACGACCACTTCAAAAATGATTAAATTTACAAAATAATTATTTACATTTCATACATTAGAACGTTTAAAGTAAAAAAATAGGTCTTTTAAAAAAAGGGTTTGATGCAAAATACCCACCTTTTTAAATCAGCATGAAAATCACTACCATTCTAAAACGTAATGTACATAAAAGAAAATTAAAGTGCCAAAAACTATGCTCTAAAAAAACATGTGTGTTCTACATCACCCCTTTTTAAAATCAGGTCACTTTTTTGCTATCTCTACGAAACGGGTAACAGTATCAGTTCCCGTTTCAAAGTTTACATTGTTTATAAAACCTCCATCTAAATTACCTCAATCTCTTCTTTATGGGAATCACAAACATCATCAATAGAAGCATTCTTAAACTTTCCTTCATTCTGCAAAAAGGCATTAATTTCATTATCATCCCAAAAAACTTGCCAATACCTCAAATTATCAGGAACAACAGGCCTATGTTTGACATGAATTTCAAATTTGTTGCTAGAATTCATTGGAATCTTCAAATTGCTGGCCGCAGTGGCGAGTGAATCTGCAATGATGTTTTGAGTCCGGGGTACTACTGTTAAGGTATACTCTGGAAACATCCTCAAAATATCCAGAACTGCATTTTTGTAGGCTCTCATTTGCGGATGCTTTGCTTGATATTCTCCTTTTACTTGTTTAATCACCAGCTTTGAATCACCATAAACATAAATCCTTTTCGCATCGAGCTTCTTCAAAATTTTAAGACCTGTAATCAAAGCCTCATACTCTGCTTCATTATTAGAGAAATCAAAAGCTAACTTGTAGGAACATACTCTAACATTACTTGGGACTTTGGCAGGCTGGAAAGCAGGGCTTCGAATCCAAATTCCAATACCAGCACCGTCCTTACCCACAACGCCATCGAAGTCCATGCTCCAAAGGCCGGCTTCATCTTCTAGATGCTGAAATTTTGTTTCCTTAACGTGGTTGCTTACTTCATTTTTCTACTCTTCATTGACCTTTTGCTACTGTGTAGGCTGCTCAGAAGAACTTGCTATTTTTTCTTTTTCTTGATTAAGAACTACTCTAAAATTCTCGGAAATTTCTGGTACATCATCTACTTCTACAAGCTGAATATCTACATCATTCAATCCACTATCAGAGTACAAAACAAAGGACTCTAAATCAGTATGTACAACATTTATTGGATGATTCACAGGCTTCTCTTTACTAGTGATCATATACTTCATTTTCTTTTCCCGGTACAACTTCCTCAATTGACCGAAAATAGGGATGGTAGCATAAGAGAAGTCAAGTTGTAAAGTGCCTTTGAGTTTAGCACCCCACGATCTAGATAAGAGCATACCAAATCGAGGCGGTATATCAGCAACTACCACATCCATCAAGACATTTTTGGCTGGGATTTGATCTAAAGAAACCACCAAATCTTTGATGAGACCAATGCAATGAACTCTACCGGAGTCAAAGGAGTACAAATCATGATATTTCCGGGTGATATCCAAGCCCAACTTTTCCATAATGGCTTTAGGCATCAAATTGTGGGAAGCTCTGGAATCTAACATAGCATTATGGAGAATGTACTCATGCAGTCTAAGACTCAGATAAAAGGGAGGAACTTCACTATCTTCAAGCTGACCTTCTATGGCTGGGCCAAAAATGAGTTCAAGATGATCATCCTCGACATTCACCATGTCTGACAAAGGATCAATTTGCAATATTCTAGATACATGGTGTTTATAATTTCTATTCTTAACCAGCTCAGTCAAAGGAATGGACACTTTTAATTTAGCAATTTCACTTTCTAAATTAAAGGATGAAACTTTTTCTACCTCTTTGACACCAATGTCCTTCTTATCTGCTTGCTCTTTTGCTGCACTATCTTTTTTCTGATTGTTCTTCTCGTTTGCAGTGATACTTGTTGATGGTACCTTACTGGCATTTGGATCAACAAGCTCTTTCCCTTTCTTCTGAGTGTTTGAGGAATCATTCTTGGATTTCACATCCTTTCTTTTTTGAATGGGATTTATTAGTGCATCTCTCATCCTTAAAGAATATTGTCCCTACTGTGTAGTCAAATCATTCATATAACCACACTGATAATCATCAGATTCAGCCTCCAAAACCGCATCATTTGCTAGGATATAATCTTCATCCCTTTGAATGTTTGGAACTTCTGCGTATTCTTCATCTTCAGTCAGAAATAAAGGCATACCATCAGTAGTGAAAAAATGATTTGTTTCAATGACCAGATCTTTGTCATCTTCTTCTTCCATTCCTTAAACATAATTCCGCTGTAAGGGAGTTCTGATCTGCTATTGTTGCTCTGGTGCCTTTTGTTCTCTCTTCTTGATTCGGAATTGGGGTTGCTGCTATCCTCTAAAATTTGGATTCCGAATTGGTGTTTCAGGTCTATCTGTGATGGTTAATCGGTCAACCATCCTTTCCACTATTCGAATCAATGTATCCATCTTTACATCTGAAGTAGATGCTTCTTCTTTTATGGTCACTCTTTTCTCAGATCTCATTCTTGCTCTTTTGGCCAACAAGTTTGCTTCTACACTCACAACATTCTTTTGCATGTCTTCTAGTGTGGTAGGATCTCGTTCCCGCAACTGATATGCCATATCAGCATCGAAACCATCTAGAAACTTGAGCAAAGCCAATCCCTCTGGTGGTTTAATGTTGGCAGGAATAGCATTGTATACTGCATTAAACCTCACACAATAGTCTTGCACACTCTCACCGACATTTCTTTTGATGTTCTCATACTCGGACAAAATCTGAAGTGGATTCTTCTTCACCTCCCACCGATCTAGGAATTACCTATGGAGGATTGGTAAAGTGGCAATGGAAGCTGCTGGTAAACCTCTGAGCCATTTTCAAATTTCACCTCCAAAGCTTTGTACAAATAATCTCATCGACATATCTTCAATTTCTACTTCATGGAGGTCAAAGAAATAATTCATTTTATCAACATGTTGCTGAGCTGTAATGGTTTGAGTGGCATCAAAGAAAGTTATCTTGGTTTGATAATCAGTGGGCATGGCACCAAGACTTTGAGGTAAAACAATGGGTGCATACCGGGCAGCCATAACTCAAGGTGGATTTAAAGCAAGGATTGGGCTACTAGGAGTTGATGGATAACTAGGAGTAATAGGTGATTGATGGGGAATGATAGGTTGATGGTGAAGTGCAAATATAAATGGGGGTTGGGAATGAACTTCAGAGGTTGAAGGGAAAACAAGGTAGTGGACAATGGTTCAGAAAGCTCAGGGATCTTCTCAGTAGTGAGGGATGATTGAGGGGAATTTAGAATATACTCATAAGTTGACAAGTTTTCCTTTTGGACATCGAGATCTGCAATAAACTCGAGATCTAGAACTATGTCGTCAAGTGCACTTTCAGACCTGGTTCTAAATAGGGAAAGGTTAAACAACAAATCAAAGGGAAGGTCTTCTAAAAACAACCAGTCATCGGGGCAGTAATCTACTTTTATTGAAGGTGTGGGACTGACTGAACTTTCTTGTCTTTTGAGTCTTCTTGAAATTAGATTAGGATTATCCACTACTAGGGCAGGGTTTGGATCTGGATTGGCCCTAGTGTACTTTCTCGAAGCTAGTGTGCTCAAATTTTGAAGTTTTATATATTGCTTTACAACATTCCAATTCAGCTTTGTAAATTCTAAAACTCATCATCCATAAGCTTAAGAATTCAAATGAAAGATATTACTGGGGTGATTAGTCTTTCGTCCCTAGTATGGTTGCCACTATGTTATCACCTGGATTGAACCTCAAGCTAAATGAAGGCAATGCCAGGGTAACCACAAACCACGCTTAGCCAAGTAGCTAGCCCTACTAGGTCAGGAGAGGGATCTCTCCATAAGGATCTCAGACAAGATGATTGGATCAGGTAAAGGATATTAGGCTAGGTATAGTAGCACGAAATTTTGATTGGATTTTGAAGGGGTTTTTCTGGATCAGGAGGAGCTGGACAGTTTAGGTCTAGGGAACTAAGTCAGAATTGCAGGGTGTTCAATGGGGCAAGGTAGGCATAGGCTTTAACACTCTAGGGCTTGATGGGGTGAGATGTTTAAGACTGGTGAGAAGCTAATAAGAGCATGTGAAAACCATGGATCCTTCCTAGACTGCAGAAAACATGAAATGGTGAATAGTTTCCCAAAGTAGAGCACTGATGTAATGAATTTTGCCTACCAAATTGAAAGCATTCGCTTAGAAGAAATGAGATGATTAATGGAATACATAAAGCACATTAACATATGATCACAAAAGAAGAAACTGTACTAAAACTCCATACCACATGGATCCCATAAAAATAGCTGCAATTCTTATTAATCTCCTGCTAAACTGCTACAAAATGGTGTACAATCAAGGTCTGAGCATCCAACTGAGTCCAACCCTTTACAATGAGAAAGAAGAAGAATATATAGACATGAATTCAACCTCTTCCCATCCTTAGGGGTCGAATCCCTAAGATGAGGAGCTAATCTAACCAACACTGAACAAGAAACAGGAATATAGGCATCTTAACAACTTGCCTCTAAAAGTGAAAAACTGATTCATTTGAGCTCAAACTGACTTCTAAGGTAATGAATATACCCTCTATTACTATTTATCTATCATAGTTACATGCCAAGTCATCATTTACAAATTTAAATCATCCTCCATGAGAGAAAATCCAAGAACACAGTAAAAAACTGGAAAAATAGCCATCCTGAGAAAAACTTGCCCTATGCGTAGCGCCACTGGCCCAACGCACAGCGCCACTTTCAGGTCCCTTTTGGAGGCCTTCCCGACATCCAAATTGATCTCATGATAGCTCATTGGAAAGGTATTCAAGTATACTTTCCAAAACACCTGGAATTTCTGCATTTGAAGCTCATTTGACCCCTCAAAACGTGATTCTCCCAAGACTGCTTCTGTGTGTCCAAAAAGTGGTAGAAAGGTCATTTTTAGGGTGTTTTTGACCTTTTGGTGGACCATTTCTGCCCCAAAAACTTAGAAAATATCTAGGGTGCATGTTATCATCGCTCTGAACCCAAAAATGCAAACAATTTCTCCATTGGGTGCCCCTAGCAAAAGTGCAATGCCGATGGCGCTGCACGTTTAGGCGGTTTTCCTATGTGTAGAATTTCAAAATTTGCAAGTGACAAAAAATCTTCCAAACTTGCCCAAATTTGGTGAGAAGCACCATCATCAATTGTACTGATGAGCCAAGGAAGCTTCAGCAAGCAACCTAAGCCTATCCTCCTCCTTTTTTCCTTTCAAAGCCTACCTAAGCCTAGCTTTCATCTTTTTGACCCTCATGTTGCAAATCTTGTTTCGGGTCCTGTAATGATAGGCCAAGTGACTGATCATCTGATTGTCTCTATTTGCCTTCTGTAGTAGCTTCTAAAGGTGTTAGTTGACTCTATCAAGCCAAGTCTCCCTATCATCTTCAATCTCCTTCTCAATAGAAGTCAAAATGACTTGTGCCTCTTTATCACTTTGTCGTTTTACCTTGAGCATTTCCAACTCCATGAGGACTTGTTTTTCACTCAATTGCTTGTTTTCTTGTTCCAAATATGTGATGACATACTTGGCCCTCTCCAAATTGTCCATCAAAGCTTGTACTTGAGCCTCCTTTTCTTGTATGATGATGTCCTTTATGGTTTCTTCGTCCTGAGCCTCTAAGTCAATGATTTCCACTCCATGATGAGTATAACGCTGCTCCGACTCATCATGCTCTATCAAGTCAAAGTCCCTTTCCTCCTCATCATCAAAACTCTCCTCTGACATCTTTTCCTTCCCTTTGTGCAGCTGCTGCACCTGTACCTATTGTGTTGATGAAGAAGGCAAAGCCCCTTCCACATCTTGTGGAGCTAGCATTTGCCTATGGGTTGATGAAGAAGGCAAGGTCCCTTCCACATCCCGTGGAGAAAACACTTGCCTATCGGCTGCAAATAATCTCCTTGTGCCCCTCTGATATGTCATGTAAGTCACGGGCACCTCAGTACTAGTCTCTTTGGCCTCCTCATCTGTTTTCACCTGAATACTGCTAGAAGGTCCCCTTGCTTCTTGAGACACTGGTGGAGGAATTTGAGGACCCCTGAAGATGTCATGAGTGATAAATGTCTCCCAAGAGATGTTGAGGAGGCTAATATGATGAAGCACAATCATCTTGATCAGGGAATAATGATAGAGACTACTCATCTACTAAGGGTATGGCTTCTTCTGGACAAAATGAGCCATCTTCTCAATATTCCTGAACAAGAAATAAGGGAGGTTTAACATCCTCACCCTGGTAAAATGCATGAGGAGCCTGATGTGATAGGTGTACAGCCTGGAGAATTTTCCCTCACAAGTGGAATATTTCATGATGATTTTCATCATGGGGACATACTTGTCTTCAATAAATATGAAAGGAAAAAGTCTCTTCACCTCATTTCTGTACTGGGGTTTGATATAAGGCTCGTAATAGTGTTCATCCAGGTCCTGGGCCTTGTACCACTTTTCCCCTACATTTGGAATCCTGGTTGCATCTGAAATGATGGAGGGTGAGACTGTGAATGTTACCCCAGCAAGAGTCACCTTGTTGTCCTAAAGATGAGCTACAAAAAGTCTGGTGAGATCAGGGTGGTATTGAACTCTCTCTACCTGCTCACAGAACTCATAGCAGCCAAGATATCTGAAACATGTGACAACCAACTGAGAGGCCTACAATTCCCTAAGGTTTGATGGCTCTTCTCTGATAATTCTGCCTCCCTTGTGTGGTTTTCTCTGCTACCTAGCTCTATTTGCTGAGGTGTCACTTCCTGTGTTTTCCTCCTCCTCATAGTCTCGGTCTTCTTTGTCCATGTTTGCAAGGCTTGAGGTTGTATGAAGGGAATGAGTGAAAGTGTTTTAGGAGTGAGGGGATGGGAGATGACCTAATGGGCTAAAAAATGAATGAGGGAATAGGAATCATAAAAATGAGAGGGAGGGCTTGTTTTGTTTGAGAAATTGCCCTTGGGGAAGAGGGATAAAGGGATGGGGATGATATGGAATAGGGATAAAGGAATAAAGGGATAGGGAAAGAGTTTAGAGTTGTAGTGATAGGTGATAGGAGGAACAATGAGGGTTTAGGGTTTTAGGCATAAAAGGGAGAATTTTAGGGTTTAGGCACTTGCCATGGGAAAATTTAGCTTAGAAGTTAAATTGCAAACCAATCAATGTAGTATGGAGGACCACTTACTTGTATGCAGGTAAGAGAGGGAAAATTTGAGGTTTGTTGAAGGTTTGAGGCCTTTCTGGCCCTTCTGCACAACACGCAATTCCATTGCACAGACGCGTAGCGCAGTGTAAAATTACACTATGGAATTTCCCAGACGAGCAGTGACGGGCCTCAATGCGCAGCGCCAAGTTCTCAACGCGTAGCGCCAACCCTGCCTGCCTAAAACGCTCAGCACCAGTTTTCCTACGCGCAGCGCCACTGCACCACTACTCCAGAAGTGCAGCGCCACCCTACAGAAGCGCAACGCCAACTCTCCTTCGCCCAAAACTCGCTCAACCTTTCCTGTTCTTCTCACTTTTTGACTCCTTGATTGCTAAATGAGAATGATGAACTTGAAAATGAAATGTGAGGCCTTATATAGGAGTAAATTTTGATTTTTCACTTGAAAAACCCACTTTCTAATGTTTCTTGACCTTCTTCAAAACTCTGCTTTTAATACCTTTTCTTCTTTGTGTCTTTTCAGGTGGATAATGCTGAACTTGAACTGATTTTTGCAGTGTTTCTTTGTCTTGCAGTAGGGAGAGATGCTTTGGTGTAGCTGGGATCATTTATTACATATAGTGACTTAAAATTACATAATAAATACAAATTAACACAAAAATACTCTGTTTTCACCTCAAAAACATGTTTTTGAGGTGAAAATTACATTAGGTTAAAAGATAATGATTCAGTGAATATGACCTACAAGCCATCATGCTTGACTTATTTATCATCCTCATACCCTTGCTGCCCTTTATTTACAGTTTTAAATCAGGCATCTTGACCTTGGAAATGAAACCCTAAGACCTAATGAAAACATGCCCTATGACCTAATGAAAGCATGATTGCAAACTGACCATGAAACCACAACTGGAGACAACCTGAAGAAGGGTCAGCAAGTATACTCTATGAGAGAGAAATTTAGATTTTCTTAATAGAAGACAACCATCATTGGATCAGTTTGACATGACCTAATGAAATGATGTAAAATTTTCAATATGGGACCCCTAAAATGAAAATGCAAAGAGAAAATTTTGATCCCTGATGGAAGTATGCAGATACTAACACTAACAAAGTACAACTACAAAAACTAGATTTTTCCTCAAACCAGGCACAAACATTACATCCTTTATGTCAAGATGGGTGCTTGACTCCCTCTTAAAGGTGACAATTCCAATCCCTTTGGTACTATATTTCCCACCATCTCTAAGCTCTATGGGTAATTCTAGGTCCTTCTCCTATAGGCTACTGAATAACGCCTTATTTCTTGTCATATGATATGAGGCACCAAAGTCTAAGTACCACTCACTTCCTCTTAATGTGCTTTCCATGCAAGCAATGAAGGTGAAATCCAACTCAAATTGTGATGTGAAAGCATCTCCTCTTGCTACTACTGCAGGCTCCTTACTGGATTTCTTGTGTGGGCACTTGGTTGCATAATGTCCATACTCATGGCAGTGAAAGCATTTAATTTTACTAAGGTCTTTCTTCTTTCCATGGTTTTGGTTGGATTCTGCCTCACCTTGGGCCTTATTTCCTTTAGCATTCTTTCCTTTTCCAACTAGATCAAAATATTATTCCTCATCAGATTTTGATGAGACTCAATTTCTAGTGTTTCTTCTAATCTCCTCCTGCACCAAATTAGACCAAAGTCTCTCCCAATTTGGGAGCTTGTCTCTTCCATTAACTGAATCCTGATAGTTTTTCTAGGACTTCAAAATACCAAGGAGTGCTAAGCTCACTAGTTCAGATGGTGGCATAGTCTCTCCAACTCTTCCAAGTTCATCTCTGACTTGAGTGAATCTGGATAGGTACTGAATACTGGTTTAATTTTTCTGCATTCGAATGTTCCTGAGCTTATCTTTCAATGCCAATTTCCTGGAATCATTGTTGCTTTTGAATAACTCTGCGAGGGTTTTCCACATTGCATAAGAATTATGCTTTCCATGCGAACTTGAAACCACATGGTCTCTAACTCCCTCCAGGATAATCCTCCTAGCTTTTATTGTATCTTTCTTCCACTGAGCCAACTGTTGTGCATCTAATGTTGCTGGTTTTGGAATATTAGTTTGTGTGTACTCCAATACTCCATTGTAATCCAACACAACTTCCATTCAGTCTTTCCAAGCTATGAAATTTGAAGTGCCCTCCAATGCATATTCAAGCGTCAATCCATAGAAATACATTGTTCCTGCACTGAAGAAAATTCATGCACCACAAATTTTCTATTCGAAATTTCTCTGAGAGAATATCAAGAATTTGGTTTCTTTGTAGTTTTCAATAGCTCTGATACCATGTAGAAATAACTCAAAATTTGTAGTTGTTAATGAATTCAGATTGAAAACAATAGTCACAAATTTCTTCTACTTAACCTGTGGAAGGGAAAACATACAATAGAAACACGTGTAATCATTCAATCACAATGAAAATAGCATTTTTACTGGGGATCCCAACTAGGAAAAAACACCTCCTCTGTTTGTATTATATCATATGAGACAATTGATCTATTACAATGCTAACTTCAATCCTTCAAGCTCAACCTGCAATGCAATACTGATCTCCTCCTGAGCCTGCTCTGGCCAATACTTAGCCAAAATAGGCCTCCTTCTTCCTCTTATTTCCTTACTCAATTCTTGCTCCTAAATAATAGGAAGAGCTCCTATTTACTTGCACAATCCCAAGAGAATTCCTCACCTTCTACATGAAAAAATTTGTACACTCAACAATATACAACAATAAATACAATTATGCCTTTTCCCTCCACTCAATTCGGAAATTGGAATTGCATGCATAACTAGGTCTATTTTTAGTAAATTGACTAGTTAACTGATAAATCAGTGAGTTAACAACAGTTCCAACTACTCAACTGAACTCATACTGACTCTATTCATGACTAGAGCTCTGATAACTAAGTTTCACTAACTATAACTCCACTAGATTGCTAGATCTTAGCAATCAACTCATGCACAACTCTACTTCTTTCCCACAAACTCGAATTGACTGACTTAAGTAAGTGACTTGGCCATGTCACTCCTGCTAACTGCAATTCAAGTCATCCTGCTGATGTGGAAATTCGAATTTCTCCATTTGACTAAGGCACAAGTCAAATGAAGCCTTTTCTTACTACAATTTAACAATTGTAATCAAGAAAAGCAGGAAGAAAAGAAGAGTGGAATATGAACGTTTTTATACAAACACAGCCTTAGAAGTCACTGCCTTAGAATTGATTTGGAAGAGTGCATTGACCACTCCTCATGAATATTTTGAAAAGTTGTCTCAATATGTAGGGGCTTATGCTTCAGCTAGCATAGATAAAGCAACCCATGTCAAAAGATCTGTCAAAGAAAAAGATGACTGAATTCAGTGGCTAGAACAACAATTTGCACAATTTTAGGCATAACTTCAAGCATGAATTACCTTTGTCAAGAGTCAACATTCTACCAAAAAAAAGGATGAAAAATTAAAATAATTATAGCAGATCATTAAGCGAGCAAGAGCAAAATATTTGGATCTGGCCCATTTCAAACATGAAGCTTATGAACTTAATTCACAACTCCAAAAACAACAACAAATTCTTTGTGATAAGTTAAGTTTAATGCAAGTGCAATGAAAATTGGTTAATTCATTGGTCGATGAATTGGTTGAGATGGAAACTCAATATGATGAAGCCAAAAGTGACCTTAATGATCTCTTAGAGTGTCAAGTTGACTCAAAGAGAATACATCCAGACCTTCCAAAAATTCATGATGAGATGCATAAATCGATCATTCTTGAAAGTTGGAAAGATAGGATACGTTTGGTAAGGAAAATGGTTGTTGATGCTCAAGAGCTTTCAAGTTCCATCGTTTAGTCTATCATCCGGTCACTATCAAAGGAAAATTTAATATCAAGTTGTGAAGAGGATGTTCAGCTAGATGTAGATGCTTTATAAAAGAGATGGAGGATAACAGGGTAGAATGTGGTAAAAAGATAAAGCAATTATCAAAGGTAAATTTTGAGTTAAATTGGGAACCCTTGATTAAAACACACAGCTATTTGCAGGTTCTCAAGACCCTTATAGAAGTATCAACTCAACTACTACCACCTCTACAAGCTCGTGTCTTCAGTTGCCAGATAAGCATTAAACCTCATTCTCCTCATGAGTTGGCACCTCTTCTAGAAGTCCATTAGCAATGGAAACAAGCTACTGGCTCAACATCAATAACAAGTCACCCAAATTGATCATTTATTTTCAAAATGTAAATATTAGCCATTTTATGCAAGTTTATTTTAGTTTGGTTGAAGAAATATCAAAGACTTAGTTTCTTCCTTTGTTTTGTAAAAAAATATTTATATGGCTCTTGAACTCAAGCAAAGGGTTCTGAAATCAATAGAAGAAAAAACCTTATTGCACTATTGTACATTACTGCTTCTTAATTTAAGATATGAACCATTTTGGATTCCATGTCACAAAGAGGAAAGCTAAAATTGGTACTACTATTAATTTTTGTCTTTTGATTTAAAAGTGGGATATTATGTCTTGGATGTTGTGCTTACGCTTCTGGTTTTTGAATGAAGTATTGTCACTATTGATGTGCTTTGTGTAGAAATTTCTCAATTGATTAGCTACCTATGATACCATGTAGAAATTCTGCAATTTCTCTACATATCTACCTCTAAGACCATGTAGAAAATATGACTGTAGATTAACTCGATAATGAAATATACCAAAGAAAAATACTATAATCTACTTCTACTATCAATTTGCGGAAGCTTAAAGATCGAGTTGAATCGGAGCTGAACACATATAACCAGAAGAAGAAGAATCAATGCACATGAAACACAGAAAATACTCAGGGGAAATCCTCAGCTAAAAACCCCACTATCTGTATTATCATACAAGGTGGAAATACATCAAAATTATACAAATCCTTAGCTCTCACAGCTAGACAGCTCTCAGTATAATCCTCTTGGATGCTCATAGGCAATCAAAGCTTCTCACAAGCCTTCTCCTCTACCCTCCAAGCTCGTATTTCCTTGCATTGTTTCTCCTGGGTGATCCTCCTGTTACCAAGTGAAATACTGATCACTCACACTAATCCTACACCCTGTCAGAACTACGCAATCCTCAAGGAACCTTCCTTGACTGCATGCATGAGTTTCCTTTATAAGAGAAAACATGCAACTGATAGTAGACTGTCCTTGACATTTAGCTCAACTGGGTCTTTCTCATAATAGACATGCATGAGTTTCTGATGAGGGAATCTTCAGTTATCTGGAGTACACTGGTTGAGTGCATGCATGCATCAACTGACTGATAACTCACAATTAGTTCCTTAAACAGTTTGGAACTAATTTAACTGAACTTAACTCAGTAAACTAAGATAACTAATTACAACTCAAATCTAACTCAATCTTATCTCCTTAATTAAGGGATAATCTCCTTAATTTAAGGGATAACTCTTGCATGACTTCAGAAAGACTTCTAACTTGAATTTCTCCAACTAATTAATCCATAATGAATTAATTAATTATTTTCAAGTAGCTGGTGAGACTAAATTCAAATTTAATTCACAATTTTAATTCAAGGACAAATTAAAATTGGAATATTCTGGATTCTATTTTTATCATTTCTTGTTGCTATTTTCAACACTCCCTCTCAACAAGAAAGGAATTCAACTCAATCCTGATCCTGAACCTTTGGAATGTTCTGCATGCAACACTTCTCTCTAGTGTTGTTGCTCCAGCAATCTCCAGAAACAAAAAAACATCCAACCTGAATCAGAATGATGCCTCTGTCATCAAAGTCTCTAACTACTATTGCCTCTGTTGACTGAAAACTCTGTGCTTCTGCTAACTCAGCCTTTCTGCATTGTTGTCAATCCTTCTCTACGCTCTTCAGTATCTGACTTCTCTCGCCTCTGTCACTTTGATCTCTGATAGGATAAATCCCACTAATTTCTCCCACTACTATGTACTTTGGGCTCCCATAGCAAGGTATGATCCATGAGATAAAACCTCTCAATGGACCCTACCCAATTTCAGCCTTCTTGGGACTATCACTTCACATCGCCTCACCTCACACCTGGAGGTATGGCTGCATGTGATCCCTCTATTGACTCTAATTATGGCTCCTCCACAATTTTCTAAGACTTCTTCTGGGACTGCATGTTGAGAGGAAATTAACTCTCCCTCTCAACCACCAAGTCTCTAACATTTTCCTTGCTCCTCAATGCTTTGCATTCATCTTGAACCGAAAGAGCATACAGGTTCTTGACTCATGAACTGATCTGCTTCACTTGTCTCGTGGTGATGTGTCTAGGGAAAACCTTTCCCTTACTAAAGACAACATTGTAGCCTTTGTCCTACGACATCGCAACCGATACCAAGGTCTTCTTCAGTCCAGGCACATACTTCACATCTGTCAAGGTGATAGAAGCTCCATGCTCCCTCTGAAAAGCAACCGTGCCCACTCCTGAAACACTAAACTTTTCGTCGTCACCCATCTCTATGTGCATCTTGAGGTCTTTCTCCTCCAAGGTACTAAATAAACTTTTATCGCCGATCATGTGGAATGAGGCTCCACTGTCAAGATACCAACCACAACCCATCATCGATGACACCATGCATGCGATGAGGGTAAAGTCCATTTCGAACTGAGAGGTTAATGCCTCACCTTCCATCCGAGGATCCCTGCTTGGACTTCTTTGATGGGCAATTAGTCGCATAATGACCCATCTCGTGACAATTAAAGCATCTCACTTTAGACTTGTCACCCTTCTTCCCTCCATGAGAAGAATTTGATTCGGAATGGGACGGCTTCCCCTTCCCTTTCCTTGCCTTACTTGCTAAGGAAAAATTTTCTTCATCATCATCCTTGGATGAAGAACCATATCGTGTGCTCCTCCTGATCTCCTCCTGCATGAGATCTGACCACAGTTGTTCCCAATCCGACAATTTCTCCCTTCCATTCACAGAGTCCTGGTAGCTATTCTAGTTCTTCAGAAGGCCAAGGAGAGCGAGGCTCACCATATCATCATCGGTAGTAGTTATTCCCACACTACCAAGCTCATCTCTGCAAGTGGTGAGCTTGTTCAGATATGTGGAAATAGTATCATTGTTCTCCATCTTGATTCTTCGAAGCTTATTCTTGAGCGCCAATTTCCTCTAGTCGCTACTGTTCTGGTAGAGGTCCTTCAATGTCTTCCACATTGAATATGGAGTATCCTTCCCATGGAGACTCAATACAATATGGTCTCGAACTCCCTCAAGGATAATCTGTCTCGCCCTCGCCACACACTTCTTCCACTCAGCCAACTCTTGTGCATTAGTTGAACCTGGCTTTGGGATTTCTTGATCAATGAAACCCTTCAAGCCATTATCTTCTAATACAACCTCCATGCGATATTTCCATTCTATGTAATTCGAGCTTCCTTCCAAGGCATACTCGAGTCTCAAGCCATAGAACGCCATTAGCCAACCTTGAAGTATGATAAGAATTCGATTTGAACCTGCAACCCTGAACTTAAAACTTCGAATTATCTTCTCTGTATACTGTTCACAGATCCAATAAACTAGGCTCCAATACCGTGCATAAATTTCTCAATTGATTAGCTACCTCTAATACCATGTACAAATTTTGAAAATTCTCTACAAATCTACCTCTAAGACCATGTAGAAAATCTGACTGTAGATTAACCTGATAATGCAATATACCAAAGAAAAATACTATAATATACTTCTACTATCAATTTGCGGAAGCTTACATCTCGAGCTGAATTAGAGCTTAACACATATAACCAGAAGAAGAAGAATCAATGCACATGAAACACAGAAAATACTCAGGGGAAAGCCTCAGCTAAAAACCCCACTATCTATATTATCATACAAGGTGGAAATACATCAGAATTATACAAAGCCTTAGCTCTCACAACTAGCCAGCTCTTAGTACAATCCTCCTGGATGCTCACAGGAAATCAAAGCTTCTCACAAGCCTTCTCCTCTACCCTCCAAGCTCCTATTTCCTTGTGTTGTTTCTCCTGGGTGATCCTCTTGTTACCAAGTGGAAGACTGATCACTCACACTGATCCTACACCCTATCATAACTGTGCAATCCTCAAGGAACCTTCCTTGACTGCATGCATGAGTTTCCTTTATAGGAGAAAACATGCAACTAATAGTACACTGTCCTTGACATTTAGCTCAACTGGGTCGTTCTCGTAATAGACATGCATGAGTTTCTGATGAGGGAATCTTTAGTTATCTGGAGTACACTAGTTGAGTGCATGCATGCATCAACTAACTAATAACTCACAATTATTTCCTCAAACAGTTTGGAACTAATTTAACTAGACTTAACTCAGTAAACTGAGCTAACTAATTACAACTCAAATATAACTCAATCTTATCTCCTTAATTAAGGGATAATCTCTTTAATTTAAGGGATAACTCTTGCATGACTTTAGAAAGACTTCTAACTTGAATTTCTCCAACTAATTAATCCATAATGAATTAATTAATTATTTTCAAGCAGCCGGTGAGACTAAATTCGAATTTAATTCACAATTTTAATTTCAAGGACAAATTAAAATTGGAATATTCTGGATTCTATTTTTATCATTTCTTGTTGCTATTTTCAATACTTTTTCCTTTCACTTTAATCATAAGTATAACAAGATCTTTTTATTGAACGTGAATGAGTTAATATTAATTTAATTAACTATTTAATTAAATTAATCATCCAAAATTGTTTTAATTAACATTATCAGTTGCATATCTTCATTAACAACTATTCATTATCATGTTAGTTCACATCCTTGTGTCAACACCAAGGTTACTATTATAGTTATTAGTTTGTGCTTTGATTTATATTTCTGCTTTATTATCTCATCACATATTACCAACCCACTTCCATATCATATCCATCTCACCCATTTTTCTAAAGTCTCCATATGTTGGAGCAAGACCTTATCGAGTAACTGGACACAAGGTATGCTAAGCATGAGTAAGGCATGCCAAGGAATATCAGGGACTGTCAAGAAGTATTGGAGTGTGCTAGGTAGTTCCGAAGAGTGCTAACATGTGCCAAATAATGTCAAGGCATTCCAAGTGCTAAGACATGCTAGGATGTGCAGGGTGTCAAATTATGCCAATATGCGTCAAGGAGTTTCAAGGCAACAAAAGGAATAACCGAGCTAAAATTCAAGGAAATGAACACATAAGAGGGTTAATAAGTCGGGACTTTATCTTTTTTAAAAGGGGCATGCTAGGCACACTAATAACATGTTCCAATACATGACAAGTGCCAATGTGTGCCAAGTGCTAATGTTTGTCAATGCAATATTATTCCAAGGTGTTCCAAGGCATGCTAGGGACTACAAGGCATGCCAACACATGATAGGGGAGTGTTATGCTATTCTAGGGCATGCCAACATGTGCTTGGATGTCCTACTCATGGCAAGATGTTCTAGGTACAAATATGTTCCAGGTAGAAAGATGTTCCAAGACATGCGAGGTGCCAAGGAATGTTAGCGTGTTGTTCCAAAGCATGTTAAGGTGTGCCATGAGTGTTGAGGAGTGCTAGGTTTCTCTCATTAATATAATTGACAAATCTTGATTATGTATTAAATTATATAGTTCCTACACACACTAGAGGAACTTTATTTAAAGGAAATTTGCTAGATAATAAACCTAATAACAATGAATCATGTGTTGACTCATAGGAAAACTATATTCTTATGACTTGAGGGAAATGATACACACTAATTACTTATTAACAAATTTACTTACTATTATAACCACTATGACCTTGGACACATAATGAAAAAGACTCCACAACAATGGTCTTAAATCGTTATCTTTTGACAAAAAATATAGTAACAGGTACATAACGTCATCAAAAACTCATTGGAATGATCAATGATGATGAAAATTTTTTGACCATCACCAAAAGTAACCAAAAAGAGCATTGGTGAGGGTCAATAAAAGATCGTCACTAGAAGTGTCGCCAAAGAGAGAATTAGTGATGGGCATTTAACGACCCTCACCAAAAGTGTCACCAAAGAGAGAATTAGTGACGGGCCTTTAACGACCCTCACCAAAAGTGTCATTGAAAATGGATTTGGTGACAAACCTTAAAGGACCATCACTATATACACTTACAACAATGATTTTTTAAAGACCGTCACCATATGCGACATTGGTGACAAATCTTAAAGGTCCGTCACAAGCATGAAGCGTCATCAAAAACTCATTGGAATAATCAATGGCGACGAACATTTATTGATCGTCACCTAAAGTAACCAAAAAGATCATTGGTGACGGTCAATAAAAATCGTCACTAGAAGTGTCACCAAAGAGAGAATTAGTGATGGGCCTTTAACGACCCTCACCAAAAGTGTCACCAAAGAGATAATTAGTGACGGGCATTTAACGACCCTCACCAAAAGTGTCATTGAGAATGGACTTGGTGATAAACCTTAAAGGACCATCACTATATACACTTACAACAATGCTTTTTTAAAGATCGTCACCATATGCGACATTGGTGACGGACCTTAAAGGTCCATCATAGGCATGACCCTCACCAATGACCTTTCTTCTTGTAATGGAATATCATATCGTGAATCTTGTTCTTCATCGCACTTGAAATCCTCTTGAGTACAAATGAATGCATAAGTTATTGTGCAAATCAAATTCTTTGTCGTTCACTGCATCTTGACTGGTTTCATGTGTTTTCTATGCTGGCATTCCTTTCCACTTCTTTTGATGATTATGATGCTAGTGTAGTGTGTTACGAGTTGAAAAGAAATAGATTGTCACGTTCATTAAGCGAGGAAGATGCTTCTACTATTCAAAGCATTTGCAAAACTGTTCATGTTGATTTACCTTAGTTAATTACAAACTATGAATATGATGCTTTAATCATACCATCTAATCATTATTCTTTTTTTGATCATTGTCATTCAACTTATCATTTTTCCACCAGCACATCCATCCAATGACAGTTTCTTTACATCCTTTGATCTTTATGGTTCAACATTTCACTATTCAGATATTTATCAATCGATTGAGGCACTTCAGTCCTCGCTGATGGTTATGTCAGGTCTTCATTGTCTCAACATGAATATTAAATATGATCAGATCTATTTTTCCTCACAAGAATCCCATCGTAATCTCGTGCCTCTTATTGAAAATTCATCTTTTAAAATATTTCAGGGTTTTTAAGAGGATTATCATGAATTTTATGATCCAATCACTGATTGGTTGGAACATCATTACCTGGCAAGCTCTGTCACAAATAACAAGTTGCAATCTTTCCTCACGCTTGCTAAGGAGTTTGGAGCAGATGGAGACACATTTGTGACAAACTTAAAAGGTTTTTTGAATGATGGTTCTCATCAAAAGGGTAAGAATATAAACTGGTTAGAAGCGGTGGCTATGGCCTATCTGTCTGCTGATAGGAAAGACCTTAAAATTTTTGTGCAAGTTATTCAAGTTCTTATCTTTTTTAGTGCGCATTCTTTTATAATTTTTTTAATCGATCGCATCTCTGTGATTGTAGGCTAGGAACAATTACGATGGCTACACTGGAAATTCCATTATACATGACCCCAACATTCTAGATGGTTAGGTTAGGAGTAGGTCTAGTTACATTTTAGTTTACCTACACGTCCATCCTGCATTCGTTTCCTATAGTTTGCCTTGTGTTTTCTAGTTTTATTTTCACATCATTTTTTCTTTAGCCATTTTCTCTCTTGTCTTCTTGTTTTGTTTCCTTGTTGTGTGTTGTATTTCCTTTCGTTTTGTGCGACCGTGCATGGATATGCTTTATTGGATCAAAGGGAATGTGGTAAAATAGAAAAGGACTTTGTAACACTGCAACATTTGGCTAACTCTCTGTCCTTCTTACTTGTCTTAGTTTCCTTGCATTAAGAAAGCCTTGTGTTGAACCATGATCTCCATGTCTATTATGGAAACCTCATTCCTACACTCAGGTCTTTATGTATTGGTGTTTTAAAGCTGATCCAATCATGTAGAGAAGGACAAGGGGAAATCTAAACGAGCAAACCAATATCAAATGTCTTATATATGCATGGGATCCCTCTTCCACCCAAAAAATAAATAAGTGTCGATGCATAGTCATATATAAATAAATAAATAAAGGCAAAAGAAGAGAAATGCTTCATGCACATAGTGGTGAAGCAAATAAATCCATTGAGGTACTGTCTAGGCTTGCTAGTAGCAGACCGATGTTTGTGTTCCTGAAGTGACTCCGTCAAGTTACTGTTTAAACTTGCTGATAGTGGAGCAACACCAAAGATGAAAAAATATACTCTAAAAATATAAAGCTCACGATCTTCATTACCTTATCCTGATTCAAAACATTGTATGATCATTGGTCTTATGTTTATGTTTAACCGAGTAAAGGAATGAAGGGGACTATGTTTATGCACTGGGTGAGTGGGGAAGCCATGATAATATGAACAATGAATGAATACTTCTTGAAGAACTAGACCCTGCACGAACGAATTTACCAAGGCATAAAAGCTCTAGTTCTACTAGTGTGTCACCAAGTGTTGTCGCTACGACAAACACCCTCCAAAATTTTGCGTACACTCAAATTTTGGAGCCTACTATGGATCTTGTGATCGATTGTTCCACAATCACTTCTTGGTCAGCTGAAGCTTTTTGAGCTCCCTTCTTAGATTGTAAGTGTCAAAGTCACTTGCTCACACATGATCAGTTTGTAACAAGTGCATAAGCGCATTATTTTACACAAGATTGGATATGCATAGCACGTTCCATTAAGACTATGCCTGTGCAATGTCCAATCCATGTCGACAATCATTGCACACTGACAATGATAGTTTCTCACATTCTAGCTATGTTTGCACTTCCAATTCGGTGAGTTTTGAAAATTGTCTCTTTTGCACACCTTTGTTCTCACGAGTGTCGTTTCATGTTTTCGGCTTTCGCTTTCACTTGCTTTCACTTTAATTAGTGTCGTTTTAATTAGAGTCATTCACACTTTAGAAATTGTCATCTTTTGCATGCTAGCTATCGCAAAATGTATGTATGCTTGTTCTGGTGGTTTCAAGGGGTTATCTTTGTGTGAATGAGTTGGTCTAACCATGTGAACATCAGTCACACTCATTCCCAAAACTTTAAGTTTTGTCACACTTGGTCATCACAGTCATCACAAAGTGTACCTTTAGTGTCGCACTTGTCGTAAAGTCGTTGCAAAGTTGTCACATTGAGGGAAATATGCTTTTAACATGTTCTATAGTATCTATGTGTCATCAAAGTGTTTCAAGTGTGTGATCATAGTTAAGTAATATCACTATTCACAACTGTCTCTCCGGTCCCACACTTAGCCAAATTTCATAAAATTCCCAACAACCTAACCTCATCCAACCCTCCTGAATTGCGCATTGCATAGTCTCAACCCTCAAGCAACAACCTTGTCTCTTGGTACTGCGCAATTCATAGTCTCTGCCTCCCAGAACTATGCATTTGATAGCCTCAATGCTCAACCTCAGCCCGTGAGTCCCAAAACTGCGCAATCTTTGTATACAACCAAGGAAGCACTGTGCATTGCACAATTTCAGTCCTCAATCCTTAGTATTGATCTCCTGAACTATGCAACTATGAAATCATCTGGCCTCCCGTCCTTCTAGTCCTACGCAATTCACATTTTTAGTGCTCAAGCCCAAGCCTTGGCCTCCAAAATTATCCAATCATGCCCTCCAGCCAGGCCTGAACTGTGCATTGTATAGTCTCAGACCTTAAGCCAAATCCTTAATCTCTTGATCTTCACAATTGTGCAATCACCAAATCTACTTTTCCTCCTATAACTGTGCAATTGAATGAAATAGTGCCCAACCCCTCAACTTAGCTGACTGAGCTCCTAAACTACAAAATCTTCTTCCTCAGTCTACCCTGAACTACACATTGCATAGTCTCAAGGCTCAAGATTCACTGATGACTGCCTAAGTTGTGGAATTGCACAGTTACTAAACCTATTTCCCATCATGTCACCTGGTTCCGGCTTAGTCGGTGGATCCATATGCACCATCTTAGACTAGGGGTTTATCAGACTAATGTCGCCTTTTCATGATAGATTGCAGATGTAAGTACTCTATCATGCTATGGTAAGATGATGAAGAGGGAGATGGAGAAGGATGGCATGCTATAAGACACATATGGAGCAGAAGAGATAAGATAATCATCAGGCGAGAAGACGAAGGAACACCGAACTATAACAAAAGTTCAAGATCAAGATCACATGGAAGACTCCTCATCCTCAAGTCAGAAGGAAGAGGAAGAAGAAGAACATGAGAAGACACAAATAAAGAAGCAATAAGAATGAAAAATTGGCACTGTCACATCATCCCGAAGTCCATGTCATCAGTGTCATATCATTTCCTGTCATAGGTCATCATATGCTACATCATTATTATGGATTATGTAATTACCTATTCAAAATGTATTGTAAAGTGGAAGTCCAAAGGACATATTCAGAATATGAAGAGTCATCTAAAGTTGAAAATTCATAGGAAGTCAAATAGTCATGAAGGTAGTCAAAGATTCACAAGGAAGGTGAAACATCACCTCTTGGTTATATATACACCCTCATTGTATGAGCGAAGGACTTTTCTCCTTGGCTCCTCCCGCAAGGCATTAGAGAGAAAAACTAGTTATTTTGAGGAGAAAGGAGTGTCTCCAACGCTCCACTATTGGAGCTAGTGATGTTCATTGTATACATGTGTCTTGGGACTTTTACTTAATAACAAAAGCCTTCATGGCCGACACGTTCTTCATGCATGGATTATGAATATTTGTAAGACTATTCTGCGGATGTTTGTATTTCATGTTTGCTTTCATCTATGCTAAAGTAGTTGAACTATTTCGGTTATTTTAGTACTTATCTTATTGATAATGTGTTGTAATGGTTGTTATTGTTGTCCCATCCTTGTGGACTATTCCGCAAGATACTAGACAAATCTTTCTCATTCATTGGTTGTAATGATCATCGCATCTTTTGTGGACTATCTCGGTGGTTGTCAAACGAATCCTTCTTGTTTGTATGTGTGTCTTTGCTTGGGTGGTACTATTACCTCTCTCTTAGAGGCTCAAATTACTCTTTTCCTTTACAGTAGAAGAACTTTGACACACCTACAACCAAACACTCACCAGGAACACCTTTTTACTTTTCAAAGGTACCATGTGTTCCTCTCTCTTACTAAGATTTAGAGCCAAGGAAAATCTGTAAGAATACATGGAAACTAGGCTGATACTCCAGATGGGGCTCCTATTCCAAACGGTGTGAGGTCTAATTGGGACTTCACATGGGGGGACCCCTTGGTTGATAGATTTCTAGCACTGTCAACACCGGTGATTCATATTTGCATAAACAATTTATATGGTTAGTTCTATTATTAATTTTTCACATAAATTTCATTTGGTTACTTTTGTTTTGACTAAAAACATTATTGATCAATTTTGGGTTATAAGAAAAAAGGTAAAGTTTGTCACAAATGCAGCCTGAGAAGCCTAATATAGCATCCCTTCTTGAGAAGTCACGGCTAGGACCTTACCTGGATCAATCATAATATTGCTAGGATCTTACCTGAGCAACAATCAAGAGCACCTTGCCACGCCTGGTGACAAAATATAACTTTTTACCCTTACTTTCACACAATTATCAAAGCTAAATGTTGTTGGAAAACTACTGCTCATTCCAAAGCTCAGATTTCTCAGCTTATTTGTTTCTTGTCAAGCCGTGTTAATTCATCCTTACTATTATACTCTAGGAGGGTACACAAGAATGTACAAAGCAATCTTCTACCTTTGAGGCTAGTGCCATTGAATCCCCTCAGCTAAGGCTATTCGTCAGATGATATTAGCAGACTCAATTTTATGTACTTCCTATAGATTGAAGTGCCACTTTTCATAGTAAGAGAAACTACACATAGTTTTAAGTTGCTTTAACATTGGGTAATATTGGATCCCATTTGAGTCGTACTATTTTTATTTTTTTAATATTAAATCATTTTTAGCATGCTTCTCGCATATGGATTGTGTAAATGAATGTTTTGGGCTATCTAGGTCATCCATTGATTTGGATTTTAATTACTATGACATTTCCTAGAGCCTCGTGTATTTTAGCATTTGACATTGTTGTGACTTTTTTGAGGTGCCATTATACCATCTATGATTCTGAATGGGTTTTAGCTATAGGGTTTTACATGCAAAATTTTGAAGTTATTGGTCCTCATGATGGTAGTTCCTATGGGTGTGTTTCACTAATTTGGTAAGATTTTAAATCCTATTAGGCACATAATATTGTGTAACTCAAGCAGGTATGGTAATGGTAAAAGGAAAAAAAGAATCATGATGTTTCACATTTCATGCTTTTCATTCCAAGTTATTTGGTTCTTTTTAATAAGTTTCCAAGGTTTCAACTAACGTGGGTTAACTTCAACTTTGCTCCTTATCTTTGTAGGCAAATTGGGCCTTATTCAAAACTTGATCTCCAATCTACTCTTTGAGTTGAAGAGTAAATATCTCCATTGCCATTGCAAGTAGTGGAGCCCTGATCTTAACACTTTCTTCAAAAAAGCCTTCAAATCCATGCAATAGGAGTTCCTGGTATCATTGTGGAATGAACTCTTTTAGAGCCAATAACTGTGGATTGAATTCTTCCAATGCAGACATTAGTGGATTATTGTCACCATGATTATATTTACCAATGCCAACATTGAATAACAAGAGAAAAATTGATCCAGGAGTATCTAGGTGCGATATATCTTCATCTAGTCTGGCTTCACAATTGTGCCTTATTCAGCACTTGTAGCAAGAAGCATTCTGGTTCTATAGATTCCTCTCCATGATATATCCCAAACACTGGACAAAACACACGAGAGAAGATTCCCTTGAGTCTACAAACCTTTATAGCATAGACCTGATTGTTGTAGACGTCAGAGGTGGCACTGGATTTACCACATTGGGCATAGTTAAACACGTTGATGCAAAGAATGTCACCATTCTGGACTAGTCCCCCCATCAACTTGCCAAAGAAAAACAAAAGGAGCCTCTCAAGGAATGCAAAATTGTGGAGGGCGATGCAGAGGATCTCCCATTCCCAATAGATTATGCAGATAGATATGTTTTTGCTAGAAGGTTGTCCCTTAATTTTGTTTTGTTTTTTGTGTTACATTTATGCAGTCATCTTAATTTTATTTATTCTTTTGTTGAAAATCAAACACACAGGCTTAAACGCTATTATTCCAATTATAGACAAAGAAGTAGATGATGGATCATTCTAGCAACAATTTATGTTTTATGCCTATGATAATCAATTTGAGAGGTTCATGAGTAAGGACACATCAAAATGACATTTGAAACTCATATGAGTGCTTTCTTCAGTTAATATGTGCACATGGATCTGATGCATACCCTTATTGATTACACACCACTTATTTATTTTTATTCCCTAATGAATTTCAAACAAACAAAGGTAAGAGATGTCAACAACAGTGACCAAATACCAATATGAAAAACCACATTAATGAAACTAAAAAGAGTATTGACTATCAAATGGTGCAAATTTAACATCAAAAAATTTCATGCTTGTTATAAACTTGCATATTCTCTCAAGAAAAACAAAAATGAAGTCCATATTGCATGAATTTTTCCATATAACTTTTGTTTGGTGAGATTAGGGTGGTGGCTCGAGGGTTCCACAAAGATATGAACTTTAAATGTTGTATGTTCATTTTATTTTGCAGAAAGTATACGCCAACAGTGGCCAAAGCAATGAAATCACACATGGCAGCAACACGGGAGTTTCCAGTGGAGGGTAATGAAAGTAGAGGCGGAGGCAGAGCGAATACAAAGAAAACAACATTCTGGATGAGGGATCCGACTATGGGGGACTAGATTCCAAAGGATCACTTCAGTGAGGCTGACATTCCGCAGCTTAGGAAGAAGCTATTTTCCTCCAGAAAGTATATAAATAGGCATTGTGAGAATATATTAGTATTAACATGAGGCATAGCACTACTAGAAGGAGACTAGTTGTAAGATGGGGCGAGGGAAATCTAAAAAATTTCACACTTGCTCACAGCCTGTGCGGTTGTAAACATTTTGTAGATTAATATTTATATTTATGTGCTAACTACCTTCAATTTTAAAGTGTAATTTCGCCTGTGCTTTCACCTAAACTATGATTGATTCATTTTTATCATGGATTGGGAGTAGAAAATAAAATATTGGGGGGTATATTGATCTTAAGTCTTTTCCGATTTATTTTATTCTAATTTATTTATATTTTAATTTACTTTCTTAGATTTAGGTGTAGATGGAGATTTAGTGGTTTATATTTTAGATTGTTTTTTTTTTTTTTAAATGATCATGAGCATTATTTAGATTAAAATAAAACTAATAAAGTTTTATATGTTGATTTGATTAAAATAGATGATATTTCACTTTCAAATAATAACATATCACATCTGTCTGCATTTATGCTCTTTTTAAATATGTTATTCACTTACGATGTTTTCTTTGTAACCTCTGGTACAATTTCTAAATTCCTATCTTGAACAAAGAATTTAGCTCATGATTCATTTTTCTCCTTTCCAAAATATCCTTCGTGTAATGAGACTAGTAAGAGAAAATTTGACTCCAAAGACATGATTGTATTAATGTCTCTATCACACCGTATGGAGATGGAACAAGCACATTTGTTGGTGTTAAAGTGAAGGTTTATATGTAATCTTATTTGGTTATATCGAATGTGTCTCCACCATTTAATCCTTCCATGAAGAAGACTTCATGTTTCTTCCTTTGATTGTCTATTAAACTAGCATTTGCACCAGATGTTGCAAAAGAAACGCTATAAGGCATAAATTGAGGACAACATGCCATCTCAATTTGAGAAATAATATCATTTCATGTTCAAACACAAAACACTTTATTGATAGGATATCAATTTACAAAATCTGAAAATGAAAAAAGCCAACCAATTTGTAAATGTATGAACTTGATTTTACAGTCTCAATAGCTTGTATCAGATCATTTAATCTTGCTCTTGTCACTTCTTTAACAATATTTTTACCCTTAAATACTTTGAAGGTGGCCACAACCTTCAGTCCCAACTCCTCGAAGAAACAGTGCCTCAGTAATACTCATCCACATAGCAAGTGTAGTTGTAGCCATTTTTCATAATATTATATGTGGAGTCAGAAATAAGGCCATGTGACCACAGGAACTCCGCCCTTGCGTTAAAATCTGTGAAGAAATCAAGCAATGGGTTGCCAATCTGTAACCCAACAAAAAAATATTAAATCAGATCATATCTTGACTTCATGCATCAGCAGAATAAAAGACAAAGACAGTTTTCCTTTGTAGACTTACTATAAACCAACTGGTAGGGATTCTATGTATAGAATTTTATATGCATTATTTATATTGGAAGAATCTTGTCATACAATATAGTTGGTTTACATATTCCAAAAAAATACAATTTAAAGCACCTTTTAACCATTTAAATTGGATCCCTTACTTTACCAACAATAATGAAAATAGCTATAGTATCACCATAGACAGACAAAAACGAAAGTCAGTATCTTCTGAGAAGGACAAAAGAAAGCTCAACAAACTTTGTCTCTCAAATTGGTTAATCCAAAAATGCATTTTCAAAGAATAATTGTACAAGATATTGCTGAAAAGCTTTCCACAAATGTAGAATTAGACTTACCGCTATACCCTTCAGATTGAAGATCTTCTCCTCAACAATAAGTTCTGCCCACTGAGGAATATAGTGACCTGGTTCAGAACTTCATACAAGTCAGCTTGAAGATGAAGGGAATGACAGTAGATAAATGTTTTCATCTTTCCCTGCTATCAGTTTTAGTAAAAATCTCAACTTAAAGCATAAATTCACCTGCATAGCTCTCCCCTGTTAAATACAGATCTCTGGTCCTGTACTCTGGAAACTTGTCAAACCAACCATGGAGAAATAGCAAGTTGTCCTCTGCTGCAAGAAAATCAGACAATCAGATTACTGTGACATACAAAGGTATTGTAGAAAGTTTTATCATATAATTTACATCTGGCCACTGATATTTGATACCTGTTTTAGCATCATTTGCACCCAAATAGTATGATGTATCGTTAGAATAGGAAAATCCAACTCTAGTGGGAGTCTCCAGATAAAGCATGTTTTCTTCTACACAAAGCAAACAGGCAGTAGCCTGAGAAATATAGTACATTCTAAAAATAATGAGCCATGGTGGATGGCTCGAAACATCGATTTTAAAAATAATGGATGTGATAATTCCAGAAGAAGATTCTACGCATAGTACAAATCGCAGAAGCCTCAAAACAACAACAGTACATTCTTCTGAACTATTGGTAATCATTGCATTAAGAAGGATGCTTATATCATACAAGTACCAGAAATCAAATATTAGCACCCATACCTTTGTTCCAGCTGTACTCATTCATAATCAATTTGCCTCCCCTGGGATGAAATGGACCATTCTCGGATAGCGCCCCAACATAGAATGAAGAACAACCAGGCCCAGGGGCTTACGTACTATTCTCTTAAAGGATTTCTCTACCGACTACATATATACTATGGATATACATCAGCTATGTAAAATTACATGTTCCTTCTTTGTTCAATGTACATGTACCTCTTGAACATTGAACATGAATTTTAAATATGTATTAATAATCAGCATTTAAAACATTGAGACCAAAGGAGAGATTCAGTGGATGGACATTGAATTCTCAGGATTAAAACTTGAGGACTTGAGTGCCTTAGAAAGCCACATATATTTATAGCACCATATGTAGTTTTTTCTTGAATTATAGCTTATCTGTTCAATTGCAAGTTTGCATATGTGCTTTCAAGACCAACAATGCTTTCAGTTTGGCAAAATAATTTAAAAACCTGTGTCAATAATTGAAAAACCCTCACCTAGCCTCCCCCTTTACAACTCCATTAAAATAGAAATTGAAAACACTTAATTTTTTTACAATTATAAATTAGCAGGCTTTTATGAAGTCAAAATGTCCACAGAGGAGGTAATTTCCTAAGTGAAATACATCTAGAGGATGGGTACAACAGGTGTATAAATCATTGGTCTTTGGGGGTCAAAGGAAACATGTATTTAATAATTCCATTGGCAAGCCTTCAGATGATGTTGGTCTACAAGTCCCATCTTGAAGCCGATCTTAATCAAAGATTAATACAAGTCTAATAAGTCATGGTTATGAATGGGAAATTTTCCAAAAAGACCTACAAAAAATTATATATAATCTTTTATCCTTCTAAGTAATCCATTAAGAAAATTGAAGCAGCTGCAACTTAAAGGGAAAAAAAATTACAAATCTCGTTTTTTAACAAGTTATTCATGAGGATGCAACCAACTACGAGATAACAGACCAAATATACCCGAGAGAGGATTTCAGACCTGAATAATGCCTCTAAACTCCAATCTCATAGGGATCCGAGAGATGAAGGGGATAACATCACAGAATTTGTGAGTTATATAGCCATACCTAAGATCGGCAACAAGATTCAGGAGTTTCTTGGAATAAATCTGGGAGGAACACTGGCCGGGTAGAATACATTTTAAAATTTATATGACCAACAAAATCCAATCTTTATGAGGCTTCCAAGAAATCAATAAAATCTACAAAGAAACGTATTTAGGATAACAACTATTTTTCCTTGGAGTCCTTAAAACAAATGTTTTTTTTTCAAGTTATTGAAGTCATAATGTCTTTTTTTGGTTACACTATTGAAAAGTTTTAAGCATGTTTAATGTCTTGTGGGTTGTGTTATGAGACGAGTGAGGCAAACTGAAATGCTAAACTTTCTTTGCAATAATTTTTATTTTTTTATTTTCCATTATTATCAATTTCAAGGCATTTTGCAATAATTTTTATTTTTTTATTTTCCATTATTATCAATTTCAAGGCATTCAATTTTTTTCTATTATTATGAATTTCAAGGCAAACTAAATCTTGGATTTCAAGCATTGAACCTTGTGGTAAGCGGGTTAAATTGATCTTTGAAACCAATTTCTACAACTTTCTCTTAATTCAAAAACCCTGCGTTTCACAACATATTATACCAAAACTGAAAATACAATCTTACAGAAATGGGAAAAACAGGACAAGAATTTCAACACAAGTAACATGAAGAAAATAACATCTATAACCCAAAACAACTAAAAAATTTATCATGATATTTGAGATCCCCTTTACAATGCCAAATGCCTTCTTGGCTTCCTGAAATCAATGATTTTCCCACAAAGAGAGGGTCATTCAAGGTACTCACATTGAACTTGATATTGCATCAATTAATCAAACCCTAAGCCATAAATCTTTTGAGTTCTTCAATATTATTCACGCACTAAATCCATAACAAAAGATCAGTCAACAAATCGCGCTAATTGCTTTTGAGAGAAGAAACAGGTGTCATTCTTTAGGGCAAAGAGCTTGAAGAACTCATATGTGGAGGAAACCGCACGGTAAAGGCACCTACAGCCAAAGCCAAAAAAAACCATGAATCCAAAATAGACAGTCAATACAAAATGTATTCATATGGAAAGAAAAAAAAACTCAGTTTTGGATATTGGTAAGTGGGTAAGCCCGCGGATGCAACATTGACCAGATTTAAAAGGGCCTCAACTCGCGGGCAGTCATCATTGCCACTCTAAATCCCCGTGGGAGGCACATCTAAAGGGAGGTATAGGGTTTCAGATGGAAGCAAACCCTGCTACTAGGCCGACAGAAGTTTCTTGGAATAAATCTGAGAGGAACACTGGCCTGGCAAAATACATTTCCAAGAACGTTACAGAAACCCTCTCGCATGAGGACGTCAGTGGGTCGAATCCGGGGGGAGGTAACAAGAACGCAAATAGTTGGGGTTACTGAGTTTCTTACCTGGAACATATGAATTCATTCCTCTTGTCGAGCAAGGGCAGTCGAGCCGAAGCACCTGGAAGTAATAGTGCCCAGCAAGTAGTGTCGAGAAAGGGTGGTCGTCTTGTAACTAATTTAATATAATTTTAACTAATTTAATAACAGTCTAATTAATCGAATGGTTGAAATTACTTTAATTGTCTAACACTTAAATCAATGGTCCATGAATGTACACGTACTTTTAGAGGAGAGTTGATTTCAAAAGGGTACGCCTTACGGCGTAAAACATTGGATTTTCAAAATAAAGGTGTTATATATCAATATCAAAGTAAAATAAAATAAATTAAAAAATTAATATATATATATATAGATAGATAGATATAATTATAATTATAATTTGTGTTTGTATTTGATTTATGCTCTTTATCACAATTTAGTTTATGTTGACCTCTTCTTATATCTACATAAATACAAATTTGGACATAACATATATAACCAAGTTACTAATTTCAAAAACTATAATAATAAGGGAACAATATATTTTCCTAAAATATTGATAATAATTTATATATATTAATATTAAATAAAATGATTATCCCTATTTAATATTTTATGGGGAGGACATAAAATGGTATCCTTATTAAAACATTTACCAAAGGTTTTCAAATTGAATTCATGCATAAATTAAAGTTATTTTTAAACTAGTCAAAGGATAATAGTTTGAGTGATTGCTAGTGGGTTTAATCCCCTCTCCACCGGGGCTCTATTATCCAAAGACATGTTAGCCTATGTGGAAAAAATTTGAATATGTTGAAAATCATGACAAGTAATTCCTATAAACCCCAAGGAGTAGGAAAATTGGAATATCTTGATATTGAGGTGAATAATGGCAACCATTGTGGCCTTGAACAAATAGTGGCAGTCGTTGTGATTAGATCCTAAAATCCTAAATCTGGCTCAAAATAATCCTCAAAATTGAAATATCGTGATATTGAGGTGAATAGTGGCAACCATTGTGATTAGATCTTGGAATATCTCGATATTGTGGTGAATAATGGTAGCCATTGTTGTTAGATCTTGGTTTGGAATGGATAGTGGTAGCCACTATGATTAGATCTTGGTCTAGAATGAATAGTGGCAACCATTGTAATTAGATCTTGGCCTAGAATGAATAATGACAGTGGTTATGATTAGATCCAAAATCTTTCCCAGAATAATCCTCTGAAATTACCAATTCACCAATTCCAAAAAAATAAATAAATGTATACCTTTACCAATAACTTATACAATTGTGTTCCTTTCAAATACAAATTCAAGGATGAAATATACTTTTCCATTTACATGGAATACAATAATATAAGTTAAAAAGAATCCATACTACTATTATATTCATGTTTGAGAAATTTTAAGTAATGACCATACTTCATTAAATCCTACTTTTCATCTATAAGGTGATTGTCTATGGCTTTGTAGCTTTAGGTTCCTTTGGCCCCCACCATTTATGATGTTGTCTCATGACCTATATTTCTCTTGTCTTGGATTTAGTCACCAATTTTTTCATTATTTGTTGGCATGTCATTTATTTCCCTAGATACCACCTCGAGTGGACCTATGTGTAGTTTGGTATTACAAGCGAATTATGTGGGCAGATTTGTCTCAGTTTCTTTGCTTACTCTCAATATGTCTGTGTAGTTCAGTCCTAAATGAACCCAAAGGGCCTTATTACCCTTCACAGATAAACTTCAGCTCTCTTTTGGTGGCAACATTGAGATATCTAGAGTCTCGAGCCTCTCTGCTCGAGCCCTCATGAGAAAAATTCCACTACATTAGTATGACACGACCCTAGGATGCTTACTTGGCTCATGACCCACTAGAAGCCATTGTTAGGCTACTGCCCTACGTTCATCCTTCTAATAAAAAACCCAAGACACATTATTTGTAGGTTAAGATTGTTGGGTTCATGCTGGAGTTTTGAATGTAGGAAATCATCATCAAGGTTGTTAATGCCATTTGGAGGTTCATTTCATTTGACAACAGCTCTTTGGTTACATTTGATAAGAGGGTTTTGTGGGTACTAATGGAAATGGACCTTGACAAAGGACTTCTTCCCAAAATGGTGACCAGTCTCGGAGAAGTTGCCTTCTTGCAACTTATAGACTTTTGGAAAGTGCCTTTCAGCACTCTGTGTGTCACCTCATTGAACATTTAAAGGTGGATTTCAAATTGGATGGTAGGCTTTTGGAAAAATTCCCTCGGGGTTTCGGGTTTGAGCCTTCACCTCCAAGCAAAGTGTGTGTCTTGGAGGAAGACGTTTAGGATGACATTTTGGTGGTTAAGATGCTTGAATGGAACCCTTCTAGCCCAAAATATGGGGGGTTTTCCTTATTTGGTGAAGTTGAAGGCTCTCTTCCAATTTCCATTGAAAAGGGGTCGTGCACTAATGATATTTCTCCTGTGGAAGAATCTAGGGTTGTGAGTAACGACCAATCTTCTCTGAATTTGGCAGACGACGTGGACGGGTTACGGGTTAGTGATGTTCCTCTTTATTCTCTATGTAATGGGTTGAGTGTTCTAATCTCCTCTGTTGGGGCTCTGTCTTCACTGCTAGACACCATCTCAGATAAGTTGATTCAATCTCTTACAACGGATGACATTTTATTGTTGGACCAGCTTGCATATTCTAGTTCAAATCTTTCCTCTATTTAGGCCTCTATCCCTTGTAACAAACAATAGAGGAAATTTCAACCTAAAAGTGCCCATGAAAATTTCATGTAATTTCCATGTCATAATATATAAACCAATCAAAATCCTTTAAATTTAAAAAGAGGTACATGTAAATATTTTGGAGGGAAAAGAAGAAAAACTACTTTTCTTAATTGTAATTTTGGCTTATTTCATCATAGGTTTACTCAAATTTCAAGTGTAGACAGTCGTTGGATGTGGAATTACATTTCACATCTAATGAGTACCCATTATGCATAGTTTTGAGAAGACCCACATTGATAAAAAAAATTGAAAATACATTAAAAAACGTGTTCAACACACCTTTTTAATGTATCTTCAATTTTTATCAATGTGGGTCTTCTCAAAAGTATGCATAATGGGTACTCATTGGATGTGAAATTTAATTATGCATACAACGAGTGTGTACACTTGAAATTTGAGTAAACATATAAGGAGATAAGCCAAAAATAGATTTAAAAAAGTAGTTTTCTTATTTTCCCTCCAAAATTCATAACTCTTATTTTAACTATTATTTATTATTTTTTTCTTAGGAGCCCACTTTTAGGCTAAAATTTCCTCTAATGCCCCCTATCGACTCACCTTTTAATTTCCTCCTCCTCCTTCCTTTGACCCCCCTCCTTTTGTCTCTAAACCTTCATAACCGTATTGTGCAAATTCCATATTAACCTCTACAGGAATCCCTAAATCCTCCCTGTTTACTTTAGATTATTTGAGCCACAATGCCTTTTCCTCTAGTCCCCTTAGGGATCCTTACAATAGGGTTTCGTAGAAATATTTGATTATGCTTCTAGGTCCCAAAGAGGGTTCTCTCCCATCTTCCATCTGCATGTTGAATCCCTCATATTTTTCAACCCTAAACCATAATCTCATTCATGTCTACCCTTCCCCTTAGAACAACACTCCACTACATGAATACCACATGGCCAACATCAGTAATTTCATAGTTCATAAAAAGAAACCAAAAACAAATAACCTTGCTCGAGATTCTGACACACATTTTGTGGTGTCATTGAACATATATCATCCTTCCTAGGCCCTTGGAGCGATGTGTTGGCATTATGGCTAATGTGTTGTCCTTGATGGAAACCTACTTAATAAATATGTCAACATTGTGATAACATGATGGTTATGGATCTCATATAGATGGGTACATATGTTATAGATACTATGGGTAGATAAATGGTAGTTCAAAGACAGATGAATGATAAAGGTGATGTTTGAGAAAGTATATGCGAGTCCTGTGAAGCAAGGTCGCATACATACGCAGGTCCTACAAGGGAAAGTTGTTTATAGAATCCGAACCATGGTAATTTGAATACCAGGGGTCTTTACCATGGTATTGGCCCATGGTAATAGGAGTGACAATGGTTATTTGATTCCGTCAGATAATATTAACAACATTATCAAGGGATTTACCCAAGGTATTGGCTAATGTTAAAACTATATAAGGAGATGGAGATCAAGGTGTTTACTATGCAAGTAATGAGTTACACATATGTGATTTGATTTGGAACATGTGTGCACCAGGGAGCAAGGAGAAGACTCATATCTGAAAGATATAGAAGTTTGTTGACATATATACTTAATTGTTTTACTTTTTGCAAATGTCTAAGTACCTAACAATGATGAAACTACGATGACTTTGTGTGATGTGATCTAAATAAATTAAGTAAAGGTTGCAGATAGTGAAATTGTGTTTGTGGCAAAAGTTTTCAGATCTGTACGCAGGTTTGTTTGAAAATAGTCGCATACATATGCTGATCCATCTCTTTAGGGTCACGTATATATTTAGAGATAAAGTTTGCAGATCTATTCACAGGTGTTGTGCATGGTAAGCACGTACATACATTGATATGTCTTGAGGTAGTCATGTATATATGGTAGGGTTTGCAATACTGCTAAATGATGACATTTGATCAGTTCTATTATGTTTGTTGTTGTCTATCAATGAAGTCTTGATCATGTTGATCTCTGTCTGACAATGTTGATAGAGTTGGTTGTTCATGATTGGAATAGTGGTTAGTAATGATGCTATAGTAATCTATCATTGGTTCTATAATCTATGATTGGTTTTGTAATTTTTGATTGGGTCAATGATCTGTTTATGGTTCAATGGTTAATTTAATATTACAATGATTCATGATACAATAGTCAATGGTTTGCATTTTTACGTGGGTATTATATAGAGGAAGCTCGTATGCACGTGAGTCTTATTCAATACAGTCGCGTATAGACTTTGATTTTTTTGTTTCTGGTTGGGTTTTATATTTAGTGACTTGATGCTTCAGAAATTTAGTTGATTTGTAGTGTGACAGTGTATCAGATAAATGCTTCAGTTTGACATGCTTTCTTGGGCTTATTGTTTATATGGTTCCAGTTTGAAAATTTGATGAAAAGTGGCCTACAGGTTGTGTGATGGTTGTTTGATAGGTGGATCCAGTTTGAAACATTCTGAAAAGTGGTCCGCAAGGAGTTGAGGGTTGCAACCTTCGAAATGGGAATAGGCACTTCCTTCCAGTAGAAGCTGGTAAAACAAGATTAGGGGGTTATAGCTCCCTGCCAGTAGGATTTGTAGAATGATTGGAAGTTGTAGCCCCTTGCAAGTGGGTGCCTATATACTAATAAGAGTATGCATCTGTATAGATGTATTGAAGTTTTTCTTTATATCATAAGAAAGAAGACAGAGACAACAACAATGATGGTTCTTTCCCACATTAGGTTTCCACCTAAAAATCTTGGTGTTCTATGTGTGTTTGTTGTGATTTATTTATGTTCTTTACTGCATATTAAAAAGTAATTAATCTATTGATACAACGATTAAAGATAATCATATGATATAATACATGAAAAATCAGTAAATTGGATAGACATGGGTTTCTTTCTCTAAAATAGCGTACATACGTAGGTTGCTTCAATAACAATAGCATACATATTCCAGAATATAAAATTTCAATGTTTGAAGTTTAAATTACTGATTCACCCCCCCCCCCCCTTTCAATATTTTTCCCAAGAATTGGTATTTGAGCGTCCCTCAGAAGAAACTTGATCGCTTATAGGGAGATCTGTTGGCATTATGATATAAGTGTTGTCCTTGATGGCAAGATGACAGATTATAGTGCAGCAGGTCAGTAGCAAAGAGTTGATGATCAGACTACAAAAATGAAGAAAGAATAGTATATAGGCAGGTTCACTATATACCAAGTCGCGTACATATGCATGTTATACGCAGGTTCACTATGTACCAAGTCGCGTATATACACAGGTTCGCTATATACCAAGTAGGGTATACACGCAGGTTCACTATATACAAAGGTGCGTATACACGCGGGATTGTTGATCAAAAGTCGCGTATGCATATGCACGCGCTTTCATGCACGGAAAAGCGCGTACATGTGGGAAAGCTTATTTTTGGGTCCGTGTTATTTAGACCTATGGTTTTGGTCCTTGGTATTGCGTCTGAAGTGTTGAACCCAGGTATTGGGTCCCTAGTATTGGTGCTAAATGATTTTGGACCATGGTATTGAGTAAGGCCTAAGACTATAAAGGGAGAAGAAGATCATTAGGCAAAGGCAATTTTTTGAGATGTGATGAATATCTGATGAAGTGTGAGATCTAGCATGTTGGTTATGGGTTTGTGATGCTGTGATTGATCTGAACCAAGGATGCACCCATGTGAATGATGATGAACGATGGATCAAGATCTTAAGGCTTGGAATGTTTTATCATTATATGGTTTGATTATGGATAGACTAGATCTGAATTATTGACGCATGTTTTATTGTATGAATGTTATGATCTGGGTTGACTGATGTCTAGAACAGCGCCAAAGTTATGAGTAAATATTTGCAGATATGTACGTAGGTTGGCTTTGGTGAAAGCGCGTATGTACGCCGTTTTGGTTCATCATAGTAGCGTATACATTATGAGATATGATAATTGAAGTTGCAGTTGGATCTAGTTATTGTTGTAGAGTTCTGGTGTCTATTCTATGTTCTGGTGACTGTGTTGTTGACAGGGTTTCAGTGTTTCAATATTTGGTGATTCAGAGATTGATGATGCAGGTGTAGTTGATGGATGTATTGCAGTGATGATTAATTTTGTGCTTCAATGTTGTTGATGGGTCCAGTATGAAAATTAGATGAAACGTGGCCTTCAGATTATGATGTTGTGTTCCATGAGTATCCAGTCTGAAAATGTATGAAATGTGGTACCTGGAGGAAGAAAGAGAAGGTTGTAGCCTTCTGTAGGTTGGCACCTACGTACTAGTACATCAGCTAGTACAAGAGCTAAGGGGGTGGTAGCTCCCTTCCAGTAGCAGCTGGAAAACGAGTAAAGGTTGGAGCATTTCAGTAGGCCAGCACCTACGTACTAGTAAATGGATCATCTAGTACAAGAGCTAAGGGAGTTGTAGCTCCCTTCCAAGAGAAACTGGAAAACGAGAAAAGGTTGTAGCCTTCTGCAGGTAGAAGCCTGCGTAATAATATAAGACTGCACCACTACAGAACCATTGTAAAAAGAAGATTCTTATTAAAAAGAACATTGAGACGACTTGCAGCAGGTGGTTTTCACCCACATTGGGTTTCCACCTTATATCATGGTGTTCATGTGTGCTTCTTGTGTGTGATGATCTGTTCTGTTTTACTGCACCTGCTTACTATTCATATGGTTAATGAAGTTCTGATGCACTAACTAAAGATCAACATATAATGGATTAATTGAATCATAAATATTGTGGATATACGCTAGTTGCATTAGACACAGTTGCATATACACGTGGGTTCCATTAACTGAAGTAGCGTAGATGTATCTAATTATGGAAATGAAAAAGTTTTATTGATTTGCTAATATTGATTCACCCCCCCCCCCCCCCCAGTATTATTTCCAACAAGATCCATTAAGATGAGTAGTCAAGAAGGAACATTTTCTATTAAGCCACCGTTTTTTAATGGAACTAACTTTGTATTTTGGAAAGTCAGAATGGGAGCTTATTTACAGGAACTTGGAGCTGATATATGGGAAATTGTTGAAGGTGGATATAAATTCTCATCTTCCATTCCCATAGATGATGCTGTTAAAAAATAGTATGAGACCAATTCAAAGGCAGTCAATGCTATCGTAGGAAGCTTAGCTGAATCATAATTTGGGAAGGTCATGTAGCTGAATACCGCAAAGGCTATATGGGACAAGATTATGCAAAGCGATGAAGGGGAAACTAAGGTAAAAATTGCTAAACTTCAAATGCTTAGAATTCAATAAGAGACCCTTAGAATGCATGATGATGAAAGTATTGCAAGTTTTTTCCCTAGAGTAGATGAGATTGTTAACTCAATGAAAATTCTTGGTGATGAAATAAAGGATTCTACTATTGTTGAGAAAATTATAATGTCCCTAACTTCAAAGTTCTATTCCAAAGTCTCAACCATTGAAGAAATGCAGGATTTGAAGAATCTCACTATTGAACAACTCCATGGGATATTAACGACTTATGAGATGAGAAAAGGGGGTCCATCATATATCATAGAAGAAAAATTCAAAGCTACATACAAAGGGAAGGAAAATGAAGAGCTTAAGGAAACATGTTATATCTCAGATGAAGAAGAAGCAAACTTTGTGAAGAAACTTCAAGTAGGAACTGGCAGGTTCAAAGGTAAGCTTCCTTTAAATTATTTTCCCGTGGAAGAGTAGGTCATTATGCTGCTAAATGTCCTTATAAAGATAATCATGAGAAAGGGAAGAATGTTCCAAAGAGGAATGTTAGAATAAGTTTTGATAGCAAGAAAAGTTTTTATACTCATGAAGATAGTGAATATTCTTCCAATAATGAGGATGTTGAATTTGATCAAGATTATCAGTTGCTTATGGCATTTGAAGAAAAATGTATAGATGAATTTGATGATGTATTTATGGATGCTCTAGAAGAAAAGGAAATATGTATAAAAAATACTCTTATTGAAGAAATAACTCAGCTAAAAATATGTTTAGAGGAAGCTAAATTAGCTAAAGAATTTTTGAAGAAACAAGTTCTAGAAAAGGAAAGGCATTGTGAAAATTTAGAACTTGAAATAGTTGGTCTAAGAAAGGAACTTGAGAAAACAAAGGCTCTAAATTTTAGATTTGCTAAAGGATCTGAGACTTTAGAATAAATCATCAAAGTGCAACATTCTCCTCTAATCAAGAAAGGTCTTGGATATAGTTCAAATGGTGAAACGACAAAAACTATGAAATCTTCATAAACATGTATAGGAAGCTACGTCAATACAGTGAAAGGAAGCAACTCTCAGCAAAAGAATGAAAGATCAAATACTTCTCATGCAAAACAACCTTACCATAATCAAAGGGCAAGCTACTCAAGAAGGTATTATACTCCCAGGTACTCCTACTTCAATGGTCAATGCTTCACTTGTCATAATTTTGGTCACAAATTTATTCATTGTGTTTCTTATAAAACTATTATGACTAGAGAAGCAAGAAAACAAAAGAATGAGATCAGGGAAAATAAATATTCTTATAATGTTTTCTCACCACTTCAAGAAGAAATTGAATTTTCTCTTTGCAATAAATTTGGTCATAAAGAAACTGAATGCAAAAGAAGAATGGGGCCATCTTACCAGCATGAACAGAAGACAATGCCACCCAAGGTATGGAAAAAGAAAATTATAGACTCTAAAAATTGTGGTCTAGCCTTGTATGCAGGAGATCAAGAAAATTTGTGGTACATTGATAGTGGATGTTCAAAGCATATGATAGGTGACAAAGATAAGTTTATTTCTTTTAATGAAATAAAGAAAGAAAAGAATGTAACTTTTGGTAATAACTCACCTGTTGCTATCAAAGGGAAAGGAACTGTGTTGTTAAAGAAAAAGGTCAAGGCTAGAAATGTATTATTTGTTGATGGATTAAGACATAACTTGTTAAGTGTTAGTCAAATGTGTGACCAAGGGCATGAATTTTTTTTCAGATCAAAGAATTGTGTGGTAAGAAATCTGGATATAGGTAAGATCATAATAAAGGGAACAAGAACTCCAGGCAATGTCTATGTCTTAGAAGGTGACCAAGAGCATTGTTATTTAAGAAAATCTGAAGAAAGTTGGCTTTGGCACAAAAGGTTGGGACACCTTAGCTTTTATCAACTATACAAATCAAGTAGAATGGGAGCAGTTCATGACTTGCCCAATATCTCTCCACCTAAAAATAACATCTACAAATCATGCCAATTTGGTAAGCAAACCAGAGTTCATTTTAAAACTAAAGAAGGTACTTCGAGTAAGCCACTTGAACTTATTCAAATTGATTTATGTGGTCCTATGAGAAAGGAGTCTCCTCGTGGTGAACAACAATTTCTAATATTTATTGATGACTTTACAAGAATGTGTTGGATTGGCTTACTAAAACATAAATATGAGGCATTTGATAAATTTAAATTATTTAAGGCTTTGGTAGAAAATGAGTTAGATCTGAAAACCAAATGTCTTAGATCTGATAGAGGAGGAGAGTATATATCATATGAGTTTTTAATTTTTTGTGAACAGCACAACATCAAAAGACAATTTTCCATAGCTAAGACTCCTCAACAAAATGGAGTGGCAGAAGAATGAACAAAACAGTCCAACAAATGGCATGTGCCATGCTTGATGAGTCGGGAACACCTCAGCTTTTGGGGAGAAGCAACACATACAACTATGGATATTCTTAACAAATTTCATCTTTGAGAAAACAATGATAAAACTCCACATCAACTATGGTTTTGTAAGCCCGCAAATTTCAAACACTTTAGGATTTTTGGAAGAAAATGTTACATAAAGAAAAATGATGATAAGCTTAGAAGGTTTGAATATAGAGCTGATGAAAGAATCTTCTTGGATATTCTTCTAGAAACAAGGGATATAAATGTTATAATAAAAGCCTTCAAAATATTTTTAAATGCATAGATGTTGTGATTAATGAAGAATCCACAGGGACCAAAAGAGAAGCACCAACATATGACGAAAATCTCCTTACCACAAGCCAAAAGGTTGTTGGAGAAGGAAATAGAGAAGCATTAGAAGAATGAAATTAAAACACAGACCCATCAGAAAAGGCTCCATCAAGGTATGTTCAGAAAAACCATCCTGAATCTCGAATTCTAGGCGAAAAGGAAATAGGAATACAAACTAGAAGAACTCTTGTTGGAACTTCTATTTACTTAGCCTTACTATCCACAATTGAACCTCAAAATGTGAATCAAGCAAGCAAAGATGAATGTTGGGTTAAGGAAATGCATGAAGAACTTGATCAAATAGAAAAGAACCATACATGGGAATTAGTACCAAGACCTCATGATAAAAATGTAATTGGGACAAAATGGGTGTTCAAGAAAAAACTGAATGAAAATGGAGAAGTAATTTGAAACAAAGAAAGACTTTAATGTAAAGGCTATGCTCAATGGGATGGGGATAGACTTTGAAGAAACATTTGCACCTGTAGCTAGACTTGAAACCATAAGGATTTTTCTTCCATTTTCAAGCTTTCATAACTTTAAGGTATATCAAATGGATGTTAAATCTGCATTCTGAAATGGGGATCTAGAAGAAGAAGTCTATATTGAAACACCTAAAGGGTTGATTCTTAGTAATGATAAAAATCTTGTGTAAAAACTTAAGAAGGCATTATATGGGTTAAAACAAGCTCCTCGTGCACGGTATTAACGTCTTGATAGGTATCTTCATCAACAAGGCTTCAAAATGGGGTTTGCAAATAATAACTTATATATCAATTTTGATAAAGACAAACTTTTGATAGTTGTTGTTTATGTAGATGACATCATATTTGGAAGCAATGTAGAATCTATGAGTCAAGGATTTGCTTCAGTTATGCAGCAAGAATTTGAAATGTCTCTACTTGGTGAACTAACATACTTTCTTGGCCTTCAATTTCAACAAACAAAGAATGGTATCTTTCTCTCTCAAACCAAGTACCTCAAACAAATTTTGAAGAAATATGGAATGGAAGACTACAAGCCTGTATGCACACCAATGGTAACAGGATGCAATCTTAGTGAAAATGATGATTCTCCTTCAATAAATCAACCAGAATACAAATATATGATTGGCAGCTTGCTTTATCTTATAGGTACAAGACTAGACATTATGCATGCAGTCGACATTGTTGGTCGGTTTCAAGAAAATCCTAAAGAAACTCATCTCCTAGAAGTTATGAGAATATTCAAATATTTACAAGGAACTCAAGATTTTTTTCTATGGTACCCCAAAAACATAGGCATTGCACTTCATGCTTACACAGATGCAGATTGGGTAGGTAATGTTGATGATTGCAAGAGTACTAGTGGAGGAGAATTTTATTTGGGACCTTGCTTGGTTTCATGGTTCAGCAAGAAACAAGGTTCTATTGCTTTATCTATTGCTGAGGCAGAATATGTTGTTGTTACATCTTATTGTACTCAACTTTTATGGATGATCCAAACACTGCAAGATATTCAAGTCACTTGTCCTCAACATGTACCCATTCACTGTGACAATACTAGTGCCATAAGTATCTCTAAGAATCATATCATGCACTCAAAAACCAAGCACATTCCAATCAAATATCATTTTATGAGAGAACAAGTGCTTGAAAAAAAGGTCAAACTAGAGTATGTTCCTTCAAAGGAACAAGTTGCAAATATATTTACAAAGCCACTTCCACGTGATTCCTTTGAATATCTCAGACATAAATTAGGAATGATTCCTACCTCATCACTCTGTTGATCATTCTAATAGGTATATCATGTTTAGGGGGAGTTGTGATTGTAAATTACTTCATTTTACCTTATGTACGCAGATGGTGTGAAGGACAGTCCCGTATATACACTGTTTCTGAGTTAGACATATGCTTATACATCTTAGTGGTTTATAAAAAATGGCATAGATTCAGGGGGAGCCTAATATATGCATTCACCATTTCATGTTTGATCTTTTGTTTCTGACATTGGTTTGTTGTAGTTTGTTGGTTCAAGGGGAGAAACTATTATAGACCTATAGACCCTTGTTGGAATTATGGTTTCATAAGCATGTATTGTTGCATATCTTTGTTGATATCTTGATATTTCTACTATTACTACTAGATATTTATATGTTGTTGTTCTGTCACTAGTTATTGATGATGTATGGATTCCAAATGATAAATTTATGAATGATGTCTCTCTATTGACATGCTTGATGAGGAGGATGTTGGGTCCCTATAATACTAGTGATTACCCCATTACTATTGTAGTTATACCCCTTATTTATATCGTTGTGCCCCTATTACCCCCATATTATTATTTCTGTGCCCCATAGAATCCCTCTATTGTTATTTTTGTGGCTTTATATTATTATTGTTAGGTCGGCTGGATTATATTGTGACTCCTTAGACTCCTATATATAGAAAGGAGGTTTTGTCATTTGTATCATCCAAGAATTGTTCATTTATGTAATTTAAAGGAGGTTTACCCCTCGAAGAGGCTGAATAATGCGTTGATCTATCTTTTCTATCTTTTCTCGAGCTGGTTTCATAACATTTGGTATCAGAGCTTTGGATTCTAGGGTTTCGCGGCTCCAAACAGGTCATCATGGAAATTTCGCTATAACCTTTTTTTTGTGATGTTTCAGAAGTCGTAAAAAAAACCCATTTGAGAAGAATTGGCGCTGAACCTTGGGTCAGAATTTCAGAGCTTTTCGCACGATATTGTCGGAGATATGATCTGAGGAAGTTGGTCTTTTTGCAGACTCCTGAATTACATTCAAAACAGGTGACCTGGGGAAAATCGTCATAACTTTCTCTCTGAGGATCGGATTGAAATTTTGTAAAAAGGTACAGAAAGAGGACGGACTGTAGTTTCTTGTGGGTGTTTTTTAGATCCAAAGGTCGAAACAGTGACTCGCGGCACGTCGTACAAGTTAGCTCTACTGAACTAGTCTATAATCAAGTCACTGTGGGAGATTTCGCATAACTCTTACTTGGAGAATCCAATTTGGGTCAGACTTGTGGCATTGGAAAGAGGACAGAGAGAGCTACTACAGGTCACAAGTTCAGAACTAGATGACTGGAAAGTACAGAGATACATCAGAGCAATATCGAGCTCCTACAAAGTGAAAAAAGGTGTGTAGATTTTTTTAAATTTTTGCTTAAGCTTGATTTGAAAATTTATTTTGAAGGAATTCAAAGGGCATAGTAGAGAATTATTATCGGTAACTGATGCCCCGAGGAAAGAAAATGCAAACACCTAGTAAGGAACCTGAAAGCTCTAGCATGACTCATGAAGAAGAGGAAGAAATGCTACATGATATATCAAAATTACAAGAACAAGTGCAACAAATGTCACGCTCACAAAAGTTAACAGATGCTAAGATAAATGGCGTGGAAGCTAAGATGAATGGCATGGAAGCTAAGATGGACAATTTGAAGATAGATTTGAACACAAATTTGAAGACAGGCATGGCAGATTTGAAGACAGATTTGACTAATTTTCTACAAGAAATACTTACTAATGGTGAAAAGGTAGTAAAGGAAACTCATGATGAGAACAAAAGAAATGTTAATCATGATTCCATAGACGCTAATGTTGGATCGAAGAATCACCACATTCCAAAAATCGATATGAGGAAGTTTGATGGCAAGGATCCCGTCACATGGATATTACAGATGGAGCAATTCTTCGATCTCAATAATGTGCAAAACACACAAAAGGTACGTATGGCAACTTTATATTTGGAACCAAATCAGTTTGTATGGTATCAATGGCTTTGTTCTCGTAAACAATTTATCACTTGGGCAATTTTTACAGAAGAATTGATAGCACATTATGAGGATACAAAAAGCAACACTTTTTTTAGCCAATTGATAAGTCTCAAACAAAAGGGTTCAATAATGGAGCACATTGAGGAGTTCCAAAAATTGAACATAAGGGTAAAAGATATTCCAGAGGAGCATAGGATTGATGTGTTCATAGGGTCTTTAAAGGATAATATCCAACATGATGTGCGCCTTTGGGAACCTGATTCATTAGAGAAGGCATTCAGGTTAGCAAGAAAAATGGAAAGCAAAATTATGGCAACTAGAAAGCATACCATTCACAACTATAAAGATGGAAGTGTTGTTGCCCATAGTCTTCCACAACCTACAAGGTTGACACCACAACAATTGGAAGAAAAAAGAGCAAAAGGGCTTTGTTACAATTGTGATAGAAAATACACAAAAGGTCATAAGTGTGCTGAGAAGAAATTATTCTACATAGATTGTGAAGAGGAAGAAGAAAAGGAGCAAGAAAGGTCAAAAGAAGAGAATATATTCCAGGAACAAAGCCTAGATGAAGAACAAATAAATCTGACCATATCTTGTAATGCATTGGCGGGAATTACCACTCCTCAAACCATCAAGATAGAAGGACAAATCAAGAAGAAAAAGGTAATAGTGTTGATTGATTCAGGAAGCACCCACAATTTTATTCATTGTAGGGTAGCAAAAGAATTGAATTGCTTCCTATATCCAGCACCAGAGTGTCAAGTGATGATTGCAAATGGAGGAACAATAAATTGTTCTGGAAAGTGCCATAATATCAAGCTATCCATGGGAGAATATGTATTGACTAGCCCAATGCTTTCCATTCCAATGGGAGGTGTTGATGTTGTACTAGGAGTCCAATGGCTACAATCCTTGGGTACAATAGCTTTTAATTTTCAAGAACTTTTCATGAAATTTTCTGTGGAAGGAAAGGAAGTTGAATTAAGGGGTATTGCAGGGAAACCAGGAAAATAATCAGCTCTAATGGCATGACAAAGCTTCTAAAAAAGGAGCAAAGAGGTGTAATTGCACAATTATGTTCGCTAGATGTTTCCACATTGGAATCATCTATTTCTCCAGATCTCCAAAAAGTCCTGGACAATCATTCCAAGGTATTTGAGACTCCCAAAGGTCTCCCACCTATGCGTGATCATGATCATGCTATTCATCTGATTCCAGGAAGTGTTCCTCCAAACATCAGGCCGTACAGATATCCATATGTCCAAAAAAGTGAAATTGAACGTATGGTTGCAGAAATGCTAGAGGCTGGTATAATTCAACCGAGTGAAAGTTCTTTCTCAGCTCCAGTAGTATTGGTGCACAAGAAGGATGGATCATGGCACATGTGTCCAGATTATAGGGAGCTCAACAAGCTCACTATTAAAGATAAGTTCCCCATTCCTGTCATTGATGAATTACTGGATGAATTGCATGGATCAATTTACTTCACCAAGCTGGATCTTCGTTCGGGATATCATCAAATCAGAATGAAGATTGAAGACATTCCAAAAACGGCATTTAGAACTCATGAGGGTCATTATGAATTTTTGGTCATGCCTTTTGGCCTTACCAATGCACCTTCAACATTTCAAGGCTTGATGAATTCAATTTTCAAACCATTCCTTAGAAAATTTGTGTTGGTATTTTTTGATGATATACTAATCTACAACAAGTCTTGGAAGGATCATGTTGAACATGTTGACAAGGTGCTACAACTATTGGAGGAGAAACAATTATATGCAAAAAGATCCAAATGTTTCTTTGGAGTCCAGGAAGTGGAATATTTGGGTCATATTATATCTCATGAAGGAGTTAAGGTAGACCCTAGCAAAATTAAAGCCAGTACAGTTTCTACTGCATTTATGGAAACAGTTCAAAAGCTACATGGAAACCCAAAGATTATTGTAAGTGACAGAGATCCCATTTTCACTGGAAATTTTTGGACAGAATTATTTTCTTGTCTAGGTACTCAGTTAGCTCCTAGCTCATCTTATCATCCTCAATCTGATGGGCAAACTGAGATAGTAAACAAATGTTTGGAAGGATATCTTCGTTGCTTTGTATCTGATAAACAGACACGATGGGTCAAATGGTTGCCTCTGGCTGAATGGTGGTATAACACTTCCTTCCATACAGCAACAAAAATGACCCCATTTATGGCACTTTATGGGTACCAACCACCATCAATCACATCATATTTAAGAGAAAACTCTAAGGTTCAAGCAGTGGAACATAACATCGAACATCAACAACAAGTCCTCCAACTCTTAAAGGATAACCTCGTGTTGGCACAAAATAGAATGAAACAACAGGCAGATCAACATCGCAGTGAAAGAAGTTTTGATGTAGATGATTGGGTATTCCTACGGCTACAACCATACAAGCAAATGTCCCTAAAGCAAGCTAAGAAGGATAATAAATTATCACCAAAGTATTATGGTCCGTACAAGGTGTTGGAAAAGATTGGTACTATGGCATACAAATTGGAGCTTCCTGCAGCTTCTCGATTGCACCCAGTTTTCCATGTTTCATGTTTAAAGAAGGTTATAGGCGACAAGATCCCAGTTCAAACAATATTACCAGAACTTGACGAGGAAGGAAAAATTATATTGGAACCGGAAGCAGTCACAGAAACAAGAACTCGACAGCTACGAAATCGATCAATTTCAGAGTATCTTATCAAGTGGAAGAACTTATCCACTGAAGATTCCACATGGGAGGATGAGAATTTTATGCAGAAGTATCCAGAACTACTCAAGCGTTGAGGACAACACTTTTTTGAAGGAGAGGGGCATGTTGGGTCCCTATAATACTAGTGATTACCCCATTACTATTGTAGTTATACCCCTTATTTATATTGGTGTGCCCCTATTACCCCCATATTATTATTTCTGTGCCCCATAGAATCCCTCTATTGTTATTTTTGTGGCTTTATATTATTATTGTTAGATCGGCTGGATTATATTGTGACTCCTTAGACTCCTATATATAGAAAGGAGGTTTTGTCATTTGTATCATCCAAGAATTGTTCATTTATGTAATGTAAAGGAGGTTTCCGCCTCGAAGAGGCTGAATTCTAAGGCGTTGATCTATCTTTTCTATCTTTTCTTGAGCTGGTTTCATAACAGAGGATGTTTCTACTATGGTCTATATTGACGATTGGTTGTTTTTGATGATGCTAAACAGATTGATGCTCCATTCCTTTATCTTACTTCTTGATGAATGAGGATATTCATGTTGTTGTAATTATGACTTCTATGTTGTTTCTATCAATTGTTCATGTTGAAGGTTCCTATATGGTATATGGTGGTTATTGATGACTATCATGATCTTACTATCTCATTGTTGAGGTCTCTGGTTTTGGTTATAAATATGTCTCTTGATGTAAAGGTCATGTAAAGACCCATGTTGTAAATCATTGTAAAATTCAGTCATATATGGCCTATTAGGGTCAAGTCATTTATGTATGTAATCCAATTATTTTGGCCAATTGATGTAATGTTGGTCAAATATGTAGCCCCATTGTGTTGGGTGATTGATGTAATCATAAGTCATTGGTGATAGGAAAGGTCATATTTGGTTGAGTCATACAGTATTTTACTTCATTGAATATCTTGAAAAATTTCAGCATATGCTCAGGGGGATCATGGTCAATATGCAATTTTCATATGTAGCATATCAAACCTACATCGATCCTCTTTACAAAGGGTAGAGAAGTGTTCATTCAGCCCGGTTCATCCCTTTTCCCTTGATGTTAAAGGGGGATAAAAGCTTGGTGTTTGGAGAAGAATTCTTTGAGATAAGCTAGGTAAGAAGTATTGGTATTCGTAGGTGTTTACAGGTGGTGATCAAACACCAAAGTGGTTGCCATCAAGTCCAAAGGGGGAGATTGTTGGCATTATGGCTAATGTGTCGTCCTTGATGGAAACCTACTTAATAAAGATGTCAACATTGTGACAACATGATGGTTATGGATCTCATACAGATGGGTACAAATGCTACATATACTATGGATAAATAAATGGCACTTCATAGATAGATGAATGATAAAGGTGATGTTTGAGAAAGTATATGCGAGTCAGCAAGGTCGCGTACATACATAGGTCCTACAAGGGAAAGTCGTGTACATAATCCGAACCATGGCAATTTGAATATCAAGGATATTTACCATGGTACTGGCCTATAGTAATAGGAGCGAAAACGGTTATATGATCCCGTCAAAGAATACTAATGAAATTACCAAGGGATTTACCCAAGGTATTGGCTACGGCTAAAACTATATAATGAGATGGAGATCAAGGTGTTTAGTGTGCAAGTAATGAGTTATACATATGTGATCTGATTTGGAACAAGTGTGCACCAGGGAGCAAGGAGAAGACTCAGATCTGAAAGATCTGAAAGTTTGTTGACATATATGCTTAATTGATTTACTTGTTGCAAATGTCTAAGTACCTAAAAATGATGAAACCATGATGAATCTGTGTGTTGTGATCTAAATAAATTAATCATAAGTTTGTATTATTGATAGTAAAGGTTGTGGAAAGTGAAATTGTGTCTGTAGTGAAAGTTTTCAGATCTGTATGTAGGTGTGTTTGGGAATAGTTGCATAAATACATGGATCCATCTCTTCAGGGTTGCATATATATTTAGAGATAATGTTTGCAAATATGTACACAGGTGTCGTGCATGGTAAGCACGTACATACACTAATATGTCTTGAGGTAGTCACATACATATGGTAGTGTTTGCAGTGCTGCTAAATGATGACATTTGATCAGTTCTATTATGTTTGTTGTTTTCCATCAATGAAGTCTTGATCATGTCGATCTCTATCTGACAGTGTTGATAGAGTTGGTTGTTCATGATTGGAATAGTGGTTAGTAATGATGTTATAGTAATATTTGATTGGGTCAATGATATGTGTATGGTTCAATGGTTAATTTAGTATTACAGTGATTCATGATACAATAGTCAGTGGTTTGATATTTGTACACAGGTATTTTATAGAGGAAGTGTGTACATACTTGAGTCTTATTCATTACAATCATGTACAAAATTTGTTTTTTTTTGTTTTTTGTTTTTTTTTTGGTTGGATTCTGCATTCAGTGACTTGATGCTTCAGAAATTCAGTTGTCTCATATTCAATGCTTCAGTTTGACAAGTTTGTTTGGGTTTATTGTTGATATGGGTCCAGTTTGAAAATTTGATTAAAGGTGGCCTACATGTTGTGTGATGGTTGTTTGATGGGTGGATCCAGTTTGAAACATTCTGAAAGTGGTCCACAGGGAGCTAAGGGTTGCATCCTTTAGAAAGGAGTAGGAACTTCCTTCCAATAGAAGCTGGTAAAACAAGATTAGGGGGTTGTAGCTCCCTTCTAGTAGGAGTTGGAGAACGACTGGAGGTTGTAGCCTCCTGTAGGTGGGTTCCTGCGTACTGATAAGAGTCTACATCAGTACAAATGTAATGAAGTTTTTCTTTATATCATAAGGAATAAGACAAGACAACAACAATGGTGGTTTTCTCCCACATTGGGTTTCCACTTAAAAATCTTGGTGTTCTATGTGTGTTGTTGTGATTTCTTTATGTTATTTATTACATACTGAAAAGTAATTAATCTACTGATACAATGATTAAATATAATCATCTGATAGAATACATGAAAAATCAGTAAACTGGATATACACAAGTTTCTTTCTCTAAAATAGCGTACATACACAAGTTTCTTCAATAATAGTAGCGTACATATTTCAGAATATAAAATTTAAAGCTTTGAAGTTTAAAATACTGATTCACCCCTATTGAGGGTGTTGGACACGCCAACATTCAAGGGATATCCCTGATATGAAGTCCCAATCAGACCTCACACCATTTGGTGTAGGAGTCCCATCTGGTATAAAGGCTCGGTTGCCAAATCCTAAAGATTTTCCTTGACTCTAACTATCAGCACAAGAGAGTGATGCAATGGTATCTTCGAAAAGCAAGGGAGTGTGCAATGCAACTGTGTCGAGGTTATTCTACTGCAAAGGGGAAGATAAAATTGAGCCTCTAAGTGAGAGGTAACACTACCACCCAGAAAGAGACACACATGAACCAGAAAGACTTGTCCAACATCCAACGGAATAGTCCACAATGAATGTAACAATCATTACAATTAACAGACAAGGGAAGATCCATTTAACATCCAACAAATGTGACGGTTGTTATAACCAATAAGAAGGAAAGAGTTGTCTAGTGTCTTGCAGAATAGTCCATAAGGATGAGACAACAATAACAATCGTTACAACACATTCTCAACAAGATAAGCACTAAAATAACCGACATAGTTCAACTATCTTAGTACATCTGAAAGCAAACATGAAATACAAATGTCCACAGAATAGTCTTACAAACATTCATAATTCATGTATGAAGAATGTTCTGGCTTGAAAAGGCTTCTGTTATTAAGAAAAATTTCCAAGACACATATTTACATTGTACATCACTAGCCCCAGTAGTAGGACATTGGAGCCACTCCTTGCTCCTCAAATAACTAGCTAATATCGCTAATGCCTTATGGGAGGAGTGAAGGTGAAAATTTTGTTTCTTATACAATGAGGGGTATATATAACCAAGGGGTGATGCTTCCTCCTTATGACTCTTTGACTACCCTCATGACTGTTCAAATTCCTATGAATTTTCAACTCACATGACTCTTCATATTCATGTGTTTCCTTTGGACTTACACTTTACAATACATTTGATTATAATATACATGGTCCACACTAGTGATGTGGCATATGACAACTCATGACACGACTTGACATAACACTGCTGACATGGATTGGCTTGATGATGTGGAAATGTTAAGTCATTGTTGCTGCTGAGTGCTAGATGTGTTCTTGAACATGCTTTCTCTTCTCCTCTGCATAGCTTAATGATGTGGGGTCTTTAATGATCTTCGGTCTTGGAAAGTGGTTGCAAACTTGTGTCCCTTTGCTTGCTCTTGATAGGTACGCTTGTAAGTTAAGCTAAAAGTGAGTCTTTAGGCATGCTTCCCTCCTTCTCCTTATTCATCATCTCGCCATGACTTGGTAGTGTACATATTTTTGCAATTCACTCATGACGAAATGACATCAATCTGAAAACTCCCTAGTCTAAGATGATGCATTGTTATCCATGAACTGAGCCTGAGGTAATTCACAAGATGGGAGGAAGGGCTCAACAACTATGCATTACGCAGTTCCAGCCAACATGGAGAGAGCTTGATCACTGAGACTACGCAGAGTGCAGCTAAGGCTTGAATGAGGAAATTTTCTGCACAGTCCTCACTGAGGAGAAAAATTATGCAGTGCCCACTGAGGGTCAGGATTACACAGTTCAATCAGACAATGGACGTTTTAGGATGAGGCCCTGGGAGGATAGTACTATGTAGTTTTGAGAGGCAATGGGGACTGGGCAACAAGGAGGCTTGAAAGGAAAATCTGTGTAGTTTCTGGGGCCAGTGAGCTCCAGTTGAGGGAATGGAGACGGAGGAAACATCTGTGTAGTTTTTGAGGCCAAGGGAGGTTGGACTCTTTGCACATTGCAAAGTTCTAAAATGCAAGGGAAATATTGAGGGCTGAAGGTGCGAAGCGCGCGGTTCAAGGAAGACTAGGAGGCACAACTGCGAAATTCTAGAGGTCAAGGGAGGTTGCTGGACTCTGGAATTGCACAAAACCACAACCCTGAAGGACATTGACTACACACTGTGTAGTTATAGGCAGCAAGGTCACATCAATTAGGGTTGAGATTGTGCAGTGCACAGCTTAGTCAAGGCCAGGTGAAGCTAAGTTGCTCGATTGGGAAGATTTTTCCGAAAATGTCTGTGTGGGAAGGGAGTTTGATTGCTGATGAAATTGAATCGTGATCACACACTTATCATACTTTGATGACACGACAACATATATCATCAAAACAAACAAACAAAGCATTCTCCTTTGTGTGACTATCTCATGACAAGATGCGACAAGTGCGACACTTAAGATAGACTTTGGGACAACCGTGACGACACTTATGCGACATCATTCAAGACTTTGTGTATGAGTGTGATAGATGTTTACATGGTTAGGAAAACTCATTTACACAAAAATCGACCTTCGAAACCACCAGAAAATGCTCGCAAACATTACATAATAGAAAAACATGCCAAAAGACGACAAGTAATCCCACAAGCAAAAGGGGCCAAAGACTTTAAGAAAGCTCATGGGATGAGCTTGAGTGTTTGCAACAATCAAGGAAAAGACTAATGAAGGCTATGAAATTTGAGTGCAAGTCAAAATTTTGGAGGGTGTTACAGTCACTACAATGCCCCCCCCCCCCCCCCCTAGTATTTTTCCCAACACAGTGTAGCCCACAAACAAATATTTCTGATGATTTTGATGTCACTGAATATTAGGGGAGTTGGAGGCCCTCCAGACATTAGAGCCCTTCATCGTTTGGTGTCTCTTTACCATCCGTCGATCTTTTTTTCCAGGAAACTGTGGTCTCGGTCGACAAATTTGGGGATACCCTTCATAAAATCTGTCGAGATTGGTGTATTTGCTTAGTGGATGTTGATGGTAAATCAAGGTTATTTATGTCCTTTGGAACCCGAGGGATGCATCTCTCAAACCATACTCCTCCATGGAAAAATTGTTTTGTAAGGTCACCTCAGGGATTGGGATGACCCTGTTATATTGGTTAATTGTTATGGGCCCTATCTGGATAGGGACTCTTTTTGGAAACACCTTTTTTGTAGTGGATTGCTAAGGAACACTCCCTTATTTTTGCAAGGGACCTCAATTTTACTGTGTCAGAAAGGGAAATTTGGGGTGAAAACACTCGGCCTGATCCCTTTGCATAGACCATATCAGAAATTCTCTATGATTCCAACCTTATCGATATTTTCACTTCTCCTATTGGTGCTACATGGAACAATGGTTGATCTGGGACTAAGGGTGTGGCTAAACATTTGGAAAGGTTCTTAATTGTAGAGTCAATGTCCTATAAGTTGGGTATATTTTGATCCTTGATTGTCAAGAGACCATTTATGATAATTTTCCAATCTTTATGCAGTTGGACTTTAATGTTGCTTATTCAAAAATCCCTTTTAAATTTAATAGATGTTGGCTTAAATATGAGTGTTTTATATAGGCTTAGTTCATGATTGTTGTAAGAATTGTCAGTTGAATCTTTCCACATCGGCCATGGATTCTTGGGTATACAAGATGAAATTTCTTGAAGGTAACGTGAAAACTTGGGCCCACAATCATATCCGTGAACAACATTGTGAGTTGGAACATATTAAATTAGAACTTAAGCATGGTCAATCTAACTTTTTTCACATGGGTTTTCCTGAAGCTTACAAATATAGGATTTGCTCCTTAGATGAAAGAAAAGCATACCTTCTAAGGTCGAGAAGGAATGTGGGAGATTAAAAAGCAAGGTAATTTGGATCAGGGAGGGGACAGTAATACAAAATTCTTCCACAAGTTTACCTCTCATCGGAAGAATAAAAATGCCATATGGGACATTATGGACGATGAAGGCAATATTTACAGAACACGACAAGATCTGGAGAAGTCAACGAAGGAATATTTTATGGGTTTGTTTAGGGATCCAAGTGATTGTAGGATCCAAGAACAACTTCATATTTTTTAGTATATTCTCAGGTTTTTCTCAGAGGAGGATGTAGGTCACTAGGTTAAGTTGTATCACCAGATGAAATTAAAGTTTTTTAAATTATTTCGCAAAAGAAAAAATTCATAGCCCTCATGGTTGGATTTTTGAATTCTACTTATCTTTCTTTGATATGGTTAGGAGAGACATATTGTGGGTTGTGGAGGAGGCAAGAGTAAAAGGCATGGTGTCTGAAGCTATTAACTCTACCTTTTTAGTTCTTATTCCTAAAACCTCCAAGCCACAAACTTTCAATGATTACAAGTCTATCTCCTTTTGCAATCCCATTTACAAAGTCATTGATAAAGTAATATCTTCCACGATTAAAGTTATATTATCTTCTGCTCTATCCTTGGAAAAATTTGGTTTCCTCTCGGTGTTGAGATTGCAACAAGATGATGGAGCTTAGTGAAAAGAGTCGCCTTCACTAAGTGGGCCCGCAGGCTATTTTTGGCGCAAGTCTATTTTTAGACTATGTCTATTTTTAGACATATGGATCATGTCTATGTTTATGGATGATTGATCAAGTTGGGAAAATAGATGGACTTCTATTTTTGATGAAAGTGTGAGTGATCACAGTGTGAGTGATCAAGTCTATTTTTAGACTAGCTGTCAAAAATAGAAAAGTCAAATATTATTATCTCACAATAATATTTGGACTATAAACTTAATCTTATTCTCTTGGAGCACTTCAGTTTGAGCTACGGAAGTGGCACATGCAGCTGTCAGAAGGAAATTCGTTTTTCTTATGAGTCAGTTGAGTTGTTGCATGCATGACTTCAGTTAGAACTCAAGTGAGTTGAGTTTAGTGGACTGGAGGTACAGTTGATGGAGTTGTGTTCAGTTTAACTTAGTTAAACTGGTTGTAGTTAGTCTAACTACAGATAGACTAATGATGAGTTGTTAAACTAATTATTAACTCATAATACAACTAAAGAATACATCATTTAACTCAGTTGCATGTCAGTGCATGTTCAGTTCAACAGGGACAGGTGGTAGAGAATCAGATTGCTATCAGTTGTGACTATAGTTGTGCACCAGATCTTGCACAATCAAAGGATTGAGTATGCCAATGAGTTTGCTCACGTATTTGGCCCGCATTTTAGCCTTTTCTCACGTCCACAAAGAGTGAGTGACTATTTTGCAGGTGAAAATCGAGTTTGGGAAGCAATTCTCATCAGTTCTTGAGCAGGTATTGAGCAGTGGAGGCAGGCAAGCAGTGGAAGAGATTTGGAGATCAGATCTGAGCTGTATTGTGTGTAACAGAGGTGGAGATACTTGTGAGAAGTATTATGCTGTGTAATGTTACATGATTCAATCAATATAATATACAGATAGTGTGGGGTTTTTAGCGAGATGCTTTCCCCGGGATACATACTGTGTTTATGAGTTTGATTGATGCTTCTATGTGTGCCTGTGAATGTTTTTGCTTCTGTAAATTGATGATCAACGTAGAGGAGATTATGTATTATAAATGTTCCGCTTATAATTGTATGATCAGGATAATCTCTATGAATATGTGTTAAATTATTCAAAAATTCTACATGGTGTCAGAGCGAGCTAGATAATTGTAGAAAAAGTTTCTACATGGTATCGGTGCTGTTGATCATCAGATCTACTATTCAGGAAGTGTTTACATTCTATTTCTCTAGGCAGAGCCTGTAATTGGGCCAGGTAGCCTCTGGATTCATCCTTCCTTTGGAAGGTGAAATATCCGGTAAAAGCCCATACAGTCAATCTCTGTACGAGAAATATTGTGTTCTCACGAATTTTAGATCGGAGGCGATTGAGTTTGGAGCTGGTGGAAAATCGAATTTGCAGCAGTGTTGTTGAAAATGTCTTTCAACGGATTGCAAATGTTATTCCAAAGTAAGAGCGACCTGGCGCTCAAGGATAAACTCAGTAACAATAAGTATGAGAATGGATCTTCATCAAAGGTATCTGATGAAGAGAGTTGTGCTTTGGCTGCCAAAGCAAAGAAAGGGAAGAGCAAGAAAGCTTCTCAATCTGGTGCGAAAGGCAAGAAGCAGGACATGTCCAAGGTGAAGTGTTTTCACTGTCACCAGCATGGACACTATGCCACAAATTGTTCGCAGAAGAAGAAGAACAAGCAAGCTGCTGGATCTGCAGGGGGAGAGGCCTTAGCTTCTCAGTTTGAGCTTGATTTTTCATTGATCGCATGCTTGGTTTCAAGTGTGATGGGATCAGTGTGGTTCTTGGACAGTGGTGCGTCTTTTCACATGACGGGAGATAGAGATTTGTTCTCTGATCTGGAGGACAAAGATCTTGGAGTGCACATCGAGATGGGCGATGATGGTAGATACAGTGCGACCGGTATCGGTACCATTTCCTTTGAGAGGGAGTCTGGTAAACCCTTTGTATTGAAGGAAGTCATGCATGTTCCAGGATTGAAGAAGAATCTCATCTCAGTGGCGGTGTTAGAAGACAAGGGGTATGATGTTGTTTTCAGCGAGGGAAAGGCCTTCCTGCGCAGCAAGACAACTGGTGAGACCCGGAAGATAGGGGTTCGAGTGAGGAACCTTTATCAGTTGCATGTAGATGGATGCGCAGCAATGGCAGGCAAGGCAGAAGGATTGGTGAGCCGGGATGATGGCGAGTTGTGGCACAGGAGATTGGGTCACCTTCACCATGGAGCCTTGAAGATACTGCAGCAGATCACTACAGGGCTTCCTAAAGGCACACTTGCGCAGTCAGATCAGTGCAAGGGGTGTAATTTGGGGAAGTTTTTGAAAGCCACCTTTCACGAGAAGGATAGTCGCGCCACGACGATCCTTGAGAGAATTCACACAGACGTGTGTGGACCTTTCTCAGTTGCTTCGACAGCAAAACACAGGTATTATGTGATTTTTGTTGATGATTTCTCTCGTAAGTGCTGGATCTTCTTCATGCAGAAGAAGAGCGAGACATATTCAAAGTTCTGTGAATTCAAAGCACTGGTCGAGAAGGAGTTGGGGAAGAAGGTGAAGGCTCTTAGGAGCGATAATGGTGGTGAATACATCTCGGACGAGTTCAAGGATTTCTGCAAGGCAGAAGGGATTCGTAGAGAGGTCATAGCTCCCCATAACCCACAACAGAACGGGGTAGCTGAGCGAAAGAACAGAACGATTGTGGGTGTTGCACGGGCAATGTTGCATGATCAGGGCCTACCCCTTCACTTGTGGGCGGAAGCATGCAATACAGCAGTTTATGTGCAGAACCGTTGTCCTCATAGGATACTTGGCATGAGTACACCCGAGGAGGCTTATTCTGGTAAGAAGCCTGATCTTTCTCATTTGAGGATTTTTGGTGCTAACGTTTACATGCATGTGACGAAGGATGCCAGAAAGAAGTTGGAGCTGACTGCAGAGGTTGGGATATTTGTGGGGTACACTGATACGCCCCACAACTATCGTGTGTATTTGCCAGCTAGTGGTAAAACTGTTGTGCGACGGGATATAAAATTTCAGGAGGAGAAAGCCATGAAGTGTTCGCTTGAGAGGGAGCTACACTTGCATGCAGATGAGGAGCTATTAGTTCATAAGGATGAGCTTCAGGACGTGGATCAGCCACAGGACGAGGTTCATGGAGTGGAAGAGACCACTCATGCAGCGCCAACCATCAGAGGGCGAAAGCGCTTGACAGAAGTTGAGCGACTGGCTCAAGATGCAGAGAAAGTTGTAGGACCACCTACAGCCCAACGCAGGCAGAGACAGTCACCTGATCGGTACACTGGATACATGGCTCTTATGAGCAAGTGTGTTGTGACTGAGCCATCCTCTTTCGAGGAAGCTGTGGAGGATCCCGCATGGGTAGACGCCATGGTGGAAGAGTATGATTCTATTGTCAGAAACAGTGCATGGGAGATTGTTCCTAGACCAGAAGGGAAATCAGTGGTGGGTTCGAGATGGATCTACAAAGTTAAGCAGGAAGCTGACGGGAGTGTGGAGAAGTACAAGGCAAGATTTGTTGCCCGAGGCTTTTCACAGATTGAGGGGATCGATTATGAGGAGACCTTTGCACCTGTCGCAAGGTATTCTTCCATACGGACGATTCTTGCTCTCTCAGCGCAGATGGGATGGCACATTCATCAGATGGATGTGAAGACTGTGTTCCTCAACGGAGTCATTGAGGAGGAGGTGTACATTGAGCAACCCGAAGGCTTTGAAGTCTTCAGCAGCGAGTCGCATGTGTGCAGGCTCAAGAGAGCGCTATATGGGTTGAAGCAAGCACCACGTGCTTGGTACACACGGATAGACAGCTATTTCACAGGACTTGGATTCTCCAAGAGCGAGGCGGATCCGAACCTATACCAGATTGTGGTGGAGGGTAAGTTGCTTATCATTGTACTGTATGTTGATGATTTGATTCTAACGGGTGATGAGCTGTTGATACTGTCATGCAAGAAGGATCTTGCTACAGAGTTTGAGATGAAGGATTTGGGCCTCCTTCACTATTTCCTAGGATTGGAAATATGGCAGCGCAGTGGTGGACTGTTTGTTTCTCAGGGCAAGTATGCTCGGGAGATACTGGAGAAGTTCAACATGCATGGCTGCAAGCCTGTTGATACTCCTCTTCCTGGAGGTTGGAGGAAGGAGGATGCCACTTCGGGAGAAGAAGTGGATGCCATTGTTTATCGACAGTTGGTGGGGTCGCTGATGTATTTGGTCAATACACGACCTGATATATGCTATGCAGTTAACCAACTTTCACAAGCTATGGTTAAGCCTACCAAGCTCTTCTGGAAGGCGGGCAAGCATGTATTGCGCTACTTGAGAGGCACATCGGGATATGGTTTGTGGTACAAACAGGAGGATGAGGTGAAGCTATGTGGCTTCACGGATGCAGATTGGGCAGGGAGCCCAACAGACAGAAAGAGCACATCAGGAGGGGACTTCAGTATCGGATCGACAACAGTTTCTTGGTACAGCAGGAAGCAGAGATCCGTGGCACTCAGTTCAGCGGAGGCCGAGTATATGGCAGCAAGTTTGGCTGCATGCGAGGCTATATGGATGAGGAAGATCCTGGTTGGTTTGTTCGGTTCTCATTTGGATCCTACTGTGATTTACTGTGATAACCAGAGTTGCATTAAACTCTCGGCTAATCCTGTATTTCATGATAGATCTAAACATATTGACATCAGGTACCATCATATCAGAGATTGTGTGCAGCGGAGGATCATGTTACTTTCGTACATTCCAACGGAGGATCAGGATGCTGATATTCTGACGAAGGCTCTCACCAGGAGCAAATTCGAGTACCACCAAGGCAGGATAGGGGTTGCTGATAATCCATATCTTGTCGAGAGGGAGTGTTGAGATTGCAACAAGATGATGGAGCTTAGTGAAAAGAGTCGCCTTCACTAAGTGGGCCCGCAGGCTATTTTTGGCGCAAGTCTATTTTTAGACTATGTCTATTTTTAGACATATGGATCATGTCTATGTTTATGGATGATTGATCAAGTTGGGAAAATAGATGGACTTCTATTTTTGATGAAAGTGTGAGTGATCACAGTGTGAGTGATCAAGTCTATTTTTAGACTGGCTGTCAAAAATAGAAAAGTCAAATATTATTATCTCACAATAATATTTGGACTATAAACTTAATCTTATTCTCTTGGAGCACTTTAGTTTGAGCTACGGAAGTGGCACATGCAGCTGTCAGAAGGAAATTCGTTTTTCTTATGAGTCAGTTGAGTTGTTGCATGCATGACTTCAGTTAGAACTCAAGTGAGTTGAGTTTAGTGGACTGGAGGTACAGTTGATGGAGTTGTGTTCAGTTTAACTTAGTTAAACTGGTTGTAGTTAGTCTAACTGCAGATAGACTAATGATGAGTTGTTAAACTAATTATTAACTCATAATACAACTAAAGAATACATCAGTTAACTCAGTTGCATGTCAGTGCATGTTCAGTTCAACAGGGACAGGTGGTAGAGAATCAGATTGCTATCAGTTGTGACTATAGTTGTGCACCAGATCTTGCACAATCAAAGGATTGAGTATGCCAATGAGTTTGCTCACGTATTTGGCCCGCATTTTAGCCTTTGCTCACGTCCACAAAGAGTGAGTGACTATTTTGCAGGTGAAAATCGAGTTTGGGAAGCAATTCTCATCAGTTCTTGAGCAGGTATTGAGCAGTGGAGGCAGGCAAGCAGTGGAAGAGATTTGGAGATCAGATCTGAGCTGTATTGTGTGTAACAGAGGTGGAGATACTTGTGAGAAGTATTATGCTGTGTAATGTTACATGATTCAATCAATATAATATACAGATAGTGTGGGGTTTTTAGCGAGATGCTTTCCCCGGGATACATACTGTGTTTATGAGTTTGATTGATGCTTCTATGTGTGCCTGTGAATGTTTCTGATTCTGTAAATTGATGATCAACGTAGAGGAGATTATTTATTATACATGTTCCGCTTATAATTGTATGATCAGGATAATCTCTGTGAATATGTGTTAAATTATTCAAAAATTCTACACTCGGGATGCTTAATCCACGACACCATTGGAACGACCCAAGAGGCTTTTCACACTATCAAGTTGAGGAAGCGATGTGCTCTAATTTTAAATGTGGTTCTTGTTAAGGTGTATGATAGAGTGAATTGGGCTTTTCTTCGAATACCACTTCACTACATTAGTTTGGATGCCCTAAATTCTAACTAGATTGTGGGTTGTAATATGTCGGCTAACTTTGTTGTGCTCATCAATGGCTCTCCATCAAATTTTTTCAAGGCTTATAGGGGATTAATATAGGGGTGCCCCCTATCACCCCTTCTGTTACTCCTTGTTATTGAAGCATTGAGCAGAATGATTATAAATGCTAAAAGGGAAGGTGGATTATAGGGTGCCAAGGTGTCCAAATCCATATTTTTCACTGACCTCTTGTTTGTTGACAGGTCCTCATTTTGGGTGATGGATTTGAAGCCAAATGTGATAACTACCATAATATTTTCTCTACCTTTTTTTTCTACCTTGGGCATGAAAATCAATCCACAGAAGTCTGTCTTTTATTTTTATAATGTTTCGACTCATATAATTGCATATGTTAAGAAATTGTTCCCATTTAAGATGGCTCCTATGGAGCAGGGTTTATGTTACCTTGGCTATCATTTGAAGCCTAATTGTTATTATGTGGAGGATTGGGACTAGCTAATAAAATGAATTGAAGACGTGATAAAATATTGGTGTTACAAGTGGTTATCTATTGGTGGCACAATGATGTTGATCAAAGCTACTCTTGAAAGTATACTGGTGTATTGGCTTATGCTATCTAGGATTGCAAAATCCACCCATCCACAAGATATGTATGTGTATGAACAATTTTCTTTGGAATGGTAAGAATCATTGTGCATTTAAACATTTGGCGAAATGGGACTTTATTTCCTAGCCAAAATGCCAAGGTGGTTGGGGTTTTAAGAACTTGAATTAGTTTGGCCAAGCCTTGGCCATGAACATCACTTGATGATTTCTTACTAGCAGTGACATATGGAGCCATATATTAATAGAGAAATATATGCATAATGAAGATGTCCAAGATTGGGTCTGGTCTTTTAATCTAGGCTATTATTATGGAGGGTCAAACATTTGGAGGGGTCTTGTGGACACAATCCCTTGGGTCATGAAATGGCTATTGTGGAGAGTTGGAAATGGGGACTTGATCAAGCTTGGGTTGGAGCCTTTCATTGGAGGAAATTCCTACTACCTATTATCACCTGAGCACATTTCACATCTCAATGACTAGGGGTTCTCAAGACTTGCACATGCTTTTTGGCCATCTTCAGAGTCACTTCATTTAGGGAGGTGGAATCCTCTCTTGACTTGGAACTCAATGTTTCTCTGGCCGTAGAATGGGATAGGTATGCCAAAAATATGGTGCACAATGGCATATGTCTAACTTCTGAAAAGGATATCATTGTCTGGGTCAGATCATTGTAGGTCTTGCATATAGGGAAATTTCTGCATGTTCCATAGGTTGTGGTTTAAATGGTTGTATAAGAAGATATGGCATTGGCCAGTTCCTCCAAAGTTGAAATGCTTTACTTAGCTGGCTCTGGAGAACTGGATAATGACATGGGATAATATACAATGCAAAGGTATTACCGGGCCAAACATTTTTATACTTTGCTCAAAGGATTTTGAATCTATTATTAATTTATTCTTCTTATGTGAGTTCTCTTTAGCACTTTGGGAGGATGTCCTTGACTCCCTAAATTTTCTAGACAGTAGTTCTTGATCCTCCCTTGAGGATTATCTTTTATGGTGGGATCACAATATGGGAAAATATAAGGCCTTGCCTATTTTTGTATCTTAGGGGATTTGGAAAGTTAGAAACAAGAATATTTTTGAAGGTTATCAAATTGGCATCTATGGCATCATCCCTCATATTTTGGGTTTCTTTTACGACTACGTTAGGCCCTTAAAAGGATTTCAAGGACGTTACTTCAACTTGCTTCCCATCCTATCTATGAAAATGTTTGATTCTTTGATGGTGCGTATCATGATGACAAATCTAGGGGTGCGCTATCATTTTCCTTGCCGATAATGTGACCTTCCAGATGTTGTTGAATATTGGGTCAAGGTAAAACACTAAGGCAAATATTACAACAGTCTAAGCTCTTCCACTTTTGGATGCCTCGTTGCTCATTGACTCCCTTCAGGTTTATGGGGATTCAAAGTGTGGTTTACCGACTTAAGGGAAAAGGAAATTTGCAGGTCCTCTTTATTTATCATTGGATGATCCATATTAAGTCCCTAAAGGGTCACTTCCATTCACTTGCTTTCAAACACATCCATAGAGAATGGAATAAGTAGGTTGATTCTTTGTCTAAGAGAGTGATTCAAGTGGGAGAAGGCTTGATTTCCTTTGAAGAGCACAAAGGACTTCAACTATTAAGGAATGGATCCATCCCTTTCCCAGTGATATGCAGATGGCACCGGATCTCTAATTTCCCTACTTTTTTACTTTGTCGAAGTGTATGAAACCAATATATCTTTTGTACTAAATCTAATTAAATTTGTTTTTATAGTTGTCCCTTAGTTATATGACATATTCTAATAACTAATAACTTATTAAAGTGAAGTGTTTATATAGTTGTCTTATATATGGTTGATATTAATCTATAATGAAACAATGCTAAATGATTTTTTCCATTCTTCCCCATAAATTGAAGTATTTTAGACCTGATATTAAGCTTTATTTCATAATTATACTCCTTTCTTTAATAGAATGAATGATTTTTTTTTTGGAAAAATAAAATTTTTCTTTAAAAAATTAGAAGTATTTGAAATTTTTGTTACATAGTCTCTTAGCATTCTCTCACCTATATTAACCATATTATTATAAAAATGGCACTCTCATCTGTAACAACCATGTCATTATCCAACATCAATTTTAAATTTTAAAACCCTTACGAAATAAATCATTACTATCTAGATTCTTTAACTATTTTACAAGCAACCATAATTAATGTCCTAAGAACACATTTGTAATACCTTGTCATGGCTTTCCCAAGTGCTTTTTAAAAACTTAGGCTTTCATACTTTTATTAAATTGTTGGAGACGTGTTCATTCAAAGCACAATTCACAATGTGAAAAAAATACTAAAAGTCATTAATGGTACTTAACCCATAACCAACCAAGAGATGTGGACATGCTTATTTAAGTGGGTAGGGCATAAATTGTAGAGATCCTAACCATGTGATGGCATCATTTTTTGAAATAAAATATTCAAGGGAAGTCGTTGGCAATATTAATGTGAGTTGGTTGGGTCATGTCACAATGAGTAGGTCAGTATGGTTGTTGTGATTTTAAAATGCAAATTATAAATGTGAAGTAATATTTTATCATATCCATAACTTTGTCTTGTAAATTAAAAATTGTGATGATCATGTCCAATTATAAGTTAATTTTGTCTACTCCTTTCTCATTATTTTTATTTTTTCTACCGAGTTGGTTCCATGTCCCATCACGTGAGGTTCTCCATTTCATATGGCGTGTCCCCTTGCTTTCATTCATTCATTATGTTCCATGTGAACATTTTAACAGATTCATTGTACTTTGTTACTTTAGGGAGGTGTGTTTAGTGTGATTTTTTTAAAGTTTTTGACTAGAATTTGGTGGAAAATTTTGTAGTGAAATTTTGATTTGTGTTATTTAAATTAGTTTTTTTGATTGTATATATAGATTCAGCACCCTGAAAATTTTTTAAGGCATTCTTATTGTGCAGGGGTTACCCATCAAATTTGTGATTTCAATGAATTCTTGTAAATTAAACTGGAAAAACCCGAAAAAATTCACCAGAAAATTTCCAAAAAGTTACAATAAAGACAACTTGTTATCGTATTATTTTCAATCTAAAATAACGCACTATAGCCATTTAAAAATATTTTAATTATTATGTATGATAAAATAAAATATTTTTAATCTTAACATTAAATAAATAAATTAATAATTTTATTTTTAATAAAAATGAATATTAATTTATTATTATAAATAAATATTTATTATTACTAATTTTTTCTTGTGATTTTATTTTCCATATTTATGATTTTTAAAAATAATTTTTTAAATTATATATTATTTAACAATTTATATGACTATTTAATCAAATATAAATTGTTTCTATTTTTTTTGGACTGAAGAAAATAAGTTAACTATCTAAGACTCAAGGTATGGTAAGAATGAAAGTTTGTCCTGTTACAGACCACCAATAATATAATTTTAAGTAGTATAATTTTCTTCGAATAAAAACGATAAATCAACCTACATTTACCAATAACAATCAATAATAATTATCTTCACTTTTAATTTAACCACAGAATTATATTTTCCTTATATATATACTCCCAAAAATCCCAAAAATGAGATAGTATGTATATATCGCCTCCGAGGATCTGAAGGTGAGGCAGGAATTCTACATCTATCCATCTTTCATTTATAATATTTTTTTAAAAACTGGATTCAACATCAATATAAATAATTTAGGAGAACGGATGCCTTTAAATTAAGTTTTAACATTAATTAGGGAGCAACACATTTCTCAAAATAAAACTTATGGAGACACTTTACTTGTGATTTAATGGATAAAAGGAGAATTTATTTTTCCACATCATTTTTCATATTTTATTATTGAAGCCAACTTTTTTTCACATATATTTTATAGAAAAAGAGACTATGAGGTAGAGATGTTATTTAATGACTGGTTTTTTTAATATGTTCATACTCTTTAGCTCTAAGTTTCCTTTTTTAATTATTGAGTTATAGGATGTCTTTTCATTACTAGATTGAATATTTTTTTAGGAAAATTGGTTTAACAATATGAATATGAATATGAATATGAATATATGTTATTGAAAATTTTGCCCAGAAATGTTATATAGATTGTAATATTGTTTTCTTTGAAAGAAAAAAATTGAAATTATAAGTGATTATTTTTAAGACTCAGATAATTTATCAAAGTTTTCTAAAACTTTTATTCTTATAAATTTGTTTGTTTTTATAAATAATTTTTTTCTTAGAAAATAAAATATATATTAAAATTAAAAAGAAATAAATGAATGTAAAGTTTTATTTTAAAAAGAAATAAATAAATATAAAGTTTTATTTTATATGTTTATATAAGGAAAGTAATTTTATACAAAAGTATTTAGGTAAATTTTTATTATTTTTTGGATTATTGCATTTTATAGTATAAATTTATAAATACACACATATTAATAATTATTTCTGATTAAAAATAAATAATCTATGATTTTAAAAGATTAGTTAGCAATTTTATCTAGCCCCAAGGGTTAGCTCAAGTAGTGTAGAGCTAGATGTTAAGTTTTTTTATAGTGTTGCTAGTTGTTGATAGTCATGGGTTCGACTCTTTTTGATTCCTTGATCGTTGTGGGGAAGTACTTCGGGGTTTCCATGCTTCCATTCCAAGTTTAAAAGAAACAATTATCATTAATTACGAGGTGTATAATGAAAATAATAAGAATAATAAAATAATAATAATAATTTATAATAAAGTTATAATTTAGTTTATTTTTATCATTTTTTTAAATCTTGGTAATGCGAGATGGATCATGAGGTAAGTGTTTTAATGCTTATGGAAATTTACCAACCATCTAATTTATATGGTTGTGTTAGTTAATATTAAGTAAATGAAATTTTCATGTTAGAAGAGTGATTATGAAAGAACTAAATAAATCCTAGTCACCTCACTAGTGGTTTCAAGTTTTGGAGGGCCTGACCCTTCACCTCCTCCACCTAACCCTGATATTGATGCTTTCAATGCACTAGTTGTTAGTGGTATGAGGTTTCAATGGTCCAAGCTAGCCTGATTTGTGAAGAAATTGGATGATGTCCCAAAAATTGTAGTTCATGCTAATCAATCCCGCACAATGGCTCTTAGGCTAGTAGAGAGAGGCCTAATCAGACGATTTATAGGCTTATGGCCCTCACCATGCTTTTTGAATCTTTGGGTGGATAAAAACTGTAGACCCATGATTGAAGGACAACTTTCTATTTCATTCTGTGGGAAGGAGTTTTTCTCTTTCCTCTTTGAAAATAAAGCATATTGAGATCTAATTTTCCGAAGTGGGCCATATTTTATGGGGGCTTAGGTTTGTATCTAAATCGATGGAGTCTATATTTCAACTCGGAAAATGATAATGCATTGGTTGTTCATGTTTGCATTAAATTGACATATTCCCCCCTTCACTTTGGAACAAGGACATCTTTAGGAACATTGGAAATGCTATCAAGCATTATATTGATTGGGCAGGACCACAAGAAGGTATACAATCTTCTGTCATGATTTGTGTAGAAGTGAATCTTGATAAGGGACCCCTAACAAGAATAATATCCAACTAGATAATTGGAATCACTATCAAGAAGTGGATTATGATCAACTACCATTTAAATGTAAGAACTATTATGAATATGAGCATTTTTCCTAACGATGCCAAAAAGTGGAAGAACTCCAGAAAAATAACGAGAAATGAGAATGGTTGCAACCAAAAATAAGAAAGGGTGTGCCCCAACAAAATACAACCACAAGGAAATGGATTGGGACCTAAAGGCCCTCCCTCTCCTAAGGAATCAACTACCAAAGTTGAAGAATTATCCTCTAGCAAGAACAAAGGTTTGGCAGTGAACAAATTTGATGCCCTTAATCAAGCATACGAAGAAGGGGAAATCCTTGATCCAATGCACCAAGAGATCCAATTGGTCAAATCCCAACACACAAATTTCGAGGGTCAAAATGACATGTCTGCCCTCAAAGATGTTCTAACTCAAGAAAATTTAGTCACGGAGGAAGAGGTTGCATCATAAGAGGAGGATGTATTCCATTCCACTAGAAACACCAAGAACCATCAAGGATCTTCAGTTTATGGATTTGTAGATAAAAAAATAGAGGGTGAAAAGGTAATCCTTAAAAATCCACATAAAACAGTAAGTTGTTTCACTAATAGAGATGTTATAAGTGCACATGCAGAGAAGGATAAAGAGATAGGATCTCAAAGGTCATTGGAAGAGGACTTTTATAAAGCCCCTCAGCAAACCCAAGATAAGGACTTAGGGGTAGAAAAAGAAGGCACGCATGCAAAAAATGAAAAAAAGAAGGAAGGTGATATTACACTTGCAAAAAAGGTTGAAGATGATAATGCTTCCTCCTCTCCATCCTTTTTAGAAGTGTTAAAGAAAAACTCAGGTCCCTCCCCTCCTTTGACAAGAGGTAGGAAAGACCCCAAAGAAAGAAACTCCAACTCCCAAAAATCTCCAAGCTTCTTCAATTTACTGGGAGTGTCTCTTGATCATTCTTGATCATGAAATGTTTTTGTATCAAATTTTGTAAAGGGCTCGAAGATGTAGTCCCACCTCCTGTCAGTTAGTATGTGTTGTATTTTTTGTCGAAATTTTCAAGTCTTTTGGTGTATTTACACATATAGGCATAACAATTTACATATCAAAGAAATTAGACATTTTGATCCACTGGACATACTGAGTTGTGTGTGTGACTCAGATAATTGAAATAGCCTCTCTTTTGCTGTAATTGTTGCACCCACGATACAATTTTTTATAAATGTAATATTCTTTTTTGATTATGTGTATGTATGTGAGAATATAAAGTACACAAAAATAGAAAAACATTCCTAACAAATATTGGAAAGAAAACAAATTATTTATAATTTAAAAAAAAAAAATCATATAAATTTGAATAGAGAAATTTATAGAATTCAAAATCCATTAATATCTCGACTTTTATATATGTTAGAAAAAAAATAAAAATACACATTACAACTTATAGTAAAATAAACATATCATAAATATAACTTTAAAAAATGCATACATTTAATATCTTTGTGAATATCATGAAATTTTCATTGTAATGTATTCTTTTTGAAGTACAATAATAGAGAAAATGAAAAAAGCTAATCTCCACACAGATATTATATCAAAATATTCCAAGTTTATACATGTTTATGGAACAAAACCACCAACAGAGTATGCATACATTTCTAGGAAAAAAATGGAAATTTGTTTAAAAATAAGATCTCATTCAGATTCGTTAATAAAATATATAAAACCATGAGTCGTTAATAAAATATAGCTTATAGCATTTTTAATCCTAAGATAACCTTATGTTTAATATAACAAAAAACAGTAGAGAAGGGAAGAAATTATGAATGAAAGTTCAGTAATAAATGGAAATATGAATAAACATGAATAAAAGCTAACCCATTAAGAAAAAATAAAATATAACATGTTGGTTAAAAGCACACTCTCTAACTTTTTTTCTTCATTAACAAAATAAATAAACAAAGTCGATGAGCGATCTTAATAACAAATTCACCTTGAGAAATGTTATTGTTCATGATTCTTAGCATCAAACCCGTGTGGCATAAGGTAGAAGTTCGAAGAATGCAAACGACTAGTAATTTGCTCAAAGTTATCTCTTGTAAACCCCAATGTATTGATCTCTTTCATCTTGATCTTGAGCATCAATAATTCTTTATAGGGAAACAATAATGCTCTTGAGCATCAATAATCCTTTATAGTGAAACAATAATGATTTTTACATTAGCAAGCTATTCCTTCACATGTGTACTGTCATGTATTTCTTTACTCCATATATGGGGTGAAATCATCTATTTTCTTTGGAACTACCTTATCACTCAAACTTCTTTCAATCATTACATTATTGTTGAGTAGTGATGTATAGTCATTAGGTTCTTCATCAGAATCACCCTCCTCTCCCATAACCTTTTGTGTTCCTTCACCGGATCTAACATTATGCTAAATTATGTAAGAGCATATTTTGCCTAAAATTAATTCGCCTTGATTGATTTTAGTTAGTAGTTTAGAGGACGGATATCATTGCTACGATACTGACCTATAGTTACAATAACATTGTTGTTATAGTGTCGTGACTTCACTGTTGTTGCGACATCACCCTACTATTAAAGTGTTGTGGCACCATTGTTGTTACAATGCCATGATTTCATCATTGTTTTGACAATTTCCTATTGTTATAGTCTTGCAACACCTCCTACTATTACAATGCTACAACATTATTATTGGTACAATGTTGTAACTTCATTGTTGTTGCCTCACTACCTTGTTGTTACAATGTTGCAACTCTGTTACAACGCTATAAATCATGATTTGCAACAATTACATGTGTCTCAAGGGACTTTCGGGTGAATTGGTGGGCCATCTGTGCAATGAAATAATGATTAGTTGGAGAAATCAACGAGGAACTAATGATTAGCTAGGGAATCAAACCAATGTGATTGTTTAGTATGCAAACAAATGATGATTGGACTGAAAAATGACCGAGGAAGTCAAACCACTATGATTGTTCAGTTTCCCAAAGGTCATTTAAGAACAAAGAGTAGACAAAGAGTTGTGGATGGTCTTGAAGCAACTGGAAAAAGAAGAAGAGCTAGATATGCTAGAAGATGAAGAAAACAAGATCTTGTGAAGCTACGAAAGGAAGCTAGGATAGAAGAGAAAAGGAACAAATGGGTGTGTCTATTGATGAAATAGATGGTGTGTGGATAGAATCTTAGTGTAGAGTAGGAGTGTATACTACTTGTAAGAACATTTGATGTGTATGTGAATAAGAAATGATTGTTTTTGTTGTCTTTTATCTTGTCCTACAAATTTCTCAGTTTCCTCATTGTATGTGCTAGCCTTTACTTTTTGTTACACTAGCATACAGGTAGTTGTGCTCTCTGTGGGAAGATATTAGGTTCTTTTAGTGGTTGTGTGCAAGATTGTATGGTCCCCTATGTTATGTGGCATCAGAGCACATTTATGCTCATGAGATTGGTTCCTTGTTAGTGTTTCTGTAGTGTGTGGTTGTGGTTGGATTTGAGTGGGGTTGTTCAACGCAATTGTTGGAGGGAAATTTATGAGAAGCCAAGCCTTAATAAGGCTTGTGAACATTACTTAGGTTAAGAGCCACTATACAACCTATAGGAATTCCACCATGTAGAGAAGACGCAGAACGAGGAGGTGCTAGAAACTAGGAATCCAAAGAGTCGAGAAGAGAATAGAAGATCTAGAAAATATAATACTTTGGGATGTTGAAGTAGATTGATTTGAAATATGAGATTGAAGATGAAACAAATGCTAAGAAATTGTAGCTAGTAGTACATTTGATATCCTTTCTGAATGACAAAGGTAGCAGAAAAATGGAATTTTCATGCTATAATGGTAGCTTAAAGGCTAAGACCTTCTTTGATTGGATAGGGGAGCTTTGTCAGGCCAGGAGGTAACTCCTCAAATGTAATTGTGTTATTTACAAGAGGGAGTGAATGTTCAGTTCATCTCTCGATGACTCTCCATTTCCTCTATTATTTATTTACACTTAATTACAATTGTTCACCCAATCCCTATAATTAGGTGTCAACATTACCCCCCTTAATCTGAAGGGATGTTGGTGAGTCCAAGCATCATTCTAAATCTTTCAAGCTTTTCTCTTCCAAGCACTTTGATGAAGATGTCTGTAATCTAATCATTAGTGGAACAATGGTGAAGATGGATTGTTTTGGCCTCAACATGATGTTGAATTAGATGATATTTTGTATTGATGTGCTTCGTTTGATCATGGAACTTTGGGTTCTTAGCCAACTTTATTGCTGAGGTATTGTCAATCATGAGTGGAGTCGATTGTACTTATTTTACCTACAAATCGTCAAGAATTTTCCTGAGCCACACAATCTCTTTTGTTGCCTTAGTTGCTGCCACATATTCTGCCTCTGTTGTGGAATCTGCTGGAACTGATTGTTTGCGTGATCTCCAGGAGACAACTCCTGATCCAAGACTCATAGCATAACCCGAAGTAGATACCCCAATTTCTTTGTCTCCATCGAAGTCTGAATCAGAGTATCCAATTAAGTTGAATTCGCCCACCTGTGTATACTTGATTCCAAAGTCTTGAGTTCCCTTCAAGTACTTTAGAACTCTTTTTGCAGCAGACCAATGTCCCTCACAAGGCTTTTGCATAAACCTGGAAAGGATTCCAACAGCAAATGAAATGTCTCGTCTGGTAGTAGTTAGGTAGTTGAGACTTCCTACAAGTTGTCTATACTTTGTTGCATCCTCAAATTCTTTTCCTTCAATGGATGTGAGCTTTAAGTTTTGTTCCATTGGAGTAGTCAGAGGATTGCATTCAATCATGCCAAATCTGTTCAACAGATCTCCAATGTACTTCTTTTGAGAAAGGAATATGGACTTTAGATGTTGACTTACTTCAATACCAAGATAGTAATGAATATAGCCCAAATCAGTAATTTCCAAACCTTTCCTCAATTCCTTCTTTATGGATGCAATGTAGCTCTCATTGTTCCCTGTCATCAAAAGATCATCTACATATACCACAAGATATACAACTATTTTCCAACCTTCTTGACAAACAAAGTTGCATCATCAAGATCATAATGTTTGAATTTGAGTTTCAAAAGATGCTCAGTTAGTTTTTCATACCAGGCTCATAGTGCTTGTTTGAGGCCATACAAGGATTTCACAAGTTTGCATACTTTATGTTCATGTCCTTTTATAGCAAATCCTTCAAGCTGGGACATAAAAACATTCTATTTTATATCTCCATTCAAGAAAGCAGTTTTTACATCCATTTGATGGACTTTCCAACCCTTCTGAGCTGCTAGGGCAAAGTGTGTCCAGATGGTAGCCCATTTTGTTGTGGGGGAACAGGTCTCCTCATAATAGACCCCTTCCTTACGTGCAAAAACTTTTGCCACAAGCCTAGCTTTTTGCTTGTCAAGTGAGCCATCAGCTTTATACTTGTTCATGTAGACCCACTTGCAACCAATTGATTTGGTTCCCAATGGAGGATCAACCAGCTTCCAAGTGCCATTCTTTATCGGGGAATCATACTCCTTTTGCATTGCTTCTTTCCATTCATCATGAGAAGCATCTTCTTTGAAGGAATTTAGTTCAAAATCTGTAGACAAATTCAATTCACAATCATAAGAAACATCCATATCAACAGGTGAATCAGAGTCATCTACATCAAATTCAATTCACAATCATAAGAAACATCCATATCAACAGGTGAATCAGAGTCATCTACATCACTTGTCGAGTTGATTTTCTAGTTCCTGTCTTTCCAACCTCATTAGGATGAACACTTTCAAGTGTCTTTGTCAGCCACTTTGGGGGACCTTTCTGAGATGGTCCAAGCTACTCCGTTGATTGAGTTGGGACTGAATCAAGATTGAGTCTCCCAATTTTGTCAATCACATCACTCAAAGTATCATTCGTTGTTGGAGTTTCATGTGGGGGAGAGAGTGCTTCAGAAGAAGATTCCACAAGTTGATCTAGTATAGGAATCTCCCCTTCAAGATGTGGAATCTGATTATCAAATTCTTGAAATGATTTTGCATTTGCGAATCTATCCAAGCGATCAAGTTGCCGCTCAACAACATTGTCAATTTTGGATGATTCAAGAAAGATTACATCTCTAGATACAACAAACTTTTTATTGACTTCATCATAGAGACAGTATGCTTTGGAGGTGTTTGAATACCCGAGGAAGATACACTTACGACTTGTTGCACCAAGTTTGTTTCTATGTACCTTTGGTATCAAGGCATAACATGTGGAACCAAAGACCCTGAGATGCTTTACCGAAGGAATGTACCCATACCACATTTCATAAGGAGTCTTGTTTCTAATAGCATTATATGGACATGTATTCTTTACATATACAACACATAGAACTGCATCAGCCCAAAACATCAATTTTACATTTTTGAAAAACATCATGGAGCACACCATATTTAAGATTGTCCTATTCATTATTTCAGCTACTTCATTCTTTTGGGGATTATAAGGCATAGTTGTTTGATGTTTGATCCCATGTTGGCGAAGATAGTTTTCAAATTCATTTGAAGTCTATTCTTTTCCATTGTCAATGTGAATAGAGCCAATATGAGATTGTGCATCATTTTCAATCCATTTATGAAAGTTCTTGAATGTTTGAAAAGCATCATATTTGTTCTTCAATAAATAAACCCAACACATTCTGGTGTACTCATCAATAAATGTCATCATATATTTATTTCCATTTGCAGAAGGAAAGGGCATTGGACCACATAAATCTGAATGAATGAGTTCAAGTTTTCTATGTGCTCTAGAATGTGAATCATGAAAAGATAGTTTGCTATGATTTCCTAGAATGCACGCATCACATTGCTTAAGTTTCCTAGGAATTGTAGGCAAACCAGTAACACCATTTTTCTTCAACAAGCAGAGGTTGTCATAGTTCAAGTGTCCAAATATAGCATGCCATAATAAACTTGATGGAAATGTACCTTCTTCATAATTAGAATTGTATGAGAAATTTTGTGCACGAGTAGAGGTACCTGCAGCTTGAGAATCCTTTCTTCTTCTATCCCCGTCATGACAAGTGAGTGGTCTGATGCTTTTCTCACCTCAAGCTTGCCATCAAACATATGAAAGAAGTGTCCTTGCTAGCGGATGTGGACCAAGGACAACAAGTTTCTCTTCAGTTGTGGGAGATATAGAACATGATGCAGAAGAAAGTCTAGAAGACCAGGTAATTTAAGACTGATTGTACCAAGCCCTGATGGCTTGAGTTTTGATTTGTCTGCAAAGTATACTGCTCCATCAACATTGTTAGTAAATTCTTCAAAAAAATCTCTTCTAAAATTCATGTGGCAAGTTGCTTTTGAATCAAGCAACCAATCATTTTTCAAAGAAGCAAGTGAAGCATTAAATAAGTCCTCATTTACTCCAATATTACAGTGTGCCACAACATAGTGAGCGGATTCAGGTGCTTTACCTTTCTCTCTATCATTAGTTTTACCTTTGGGTTGGTTTCTTTCCTACTCAATTTTGTCCCAAGGAAATTTGCATGTGGATGCATCATGTGATCCATCTCTTTTGCAGCGTATGCAGTGAAAATCTGACTTTTCTCCTTGAGAGTGTCTGCCCCCCCTGCCTCTGAAATTTCTTCCTCTTCCTCTTCGACCACCTCTTCCTCTGGAAGACTCTTGAGCAATATTATTTTCTCTATGTGCAAGGCACACATCCTCTTCAAAAGACTGAGGAGTTTTCTTCTTCCCAAAAGCTTTCTCTCTTTCAAATTTTTTTTTCATAAGGGAGTCAAAGGTAATATCTTTGAGGTTTCCATTTGCTTGCAAATGACTCAAGATAATTTGAGTAAGTGAGATAAAGTGTCTTGAGAAAATCTATTAGAGGAATATCCAGTTCAACATTAGTGACTTTGATATCATGCATAATAGATTTTACTTCTGATGCAAGAGTAAGAGGATCATCATTTTGTAATTCAAGGGTGAACAATTTAATCATGAGTTGAACAACTTCAAGTGCAGAGTGTGAGTCATAGAGTTCCTTCAGTTTTTGTAAGGTTTCGAAATCATTTGAAAATGGAAAAATATGGCGACTCATCTCTTCATTTAGTAATGCTGCAATCAATGCATAAGCCTTGTTGTTCTTATTTTCCCAAATGGCGAATTCCTTGTCTGAGGTAGGTTGTTCTGGCTCTTTGTCTCCGTTTCCAACACACAATTCTTTCACATCTCTTTAAAAATGAGAGTGTGTTTGATTTTCCACGACCATTCTGGATAGTTCTCCTTCCTGGTGAGAACCACTCCCACAATAGATATCAATGAATGCATTGTAAAATCTGTGTACTGTAAAAAAATACTTCTGGTGGCAAAAAATGCAGTTCTGGTGGTTGGAATGCAAAAAAAATGTAATCTGATATTTATGGGATAGAGGTAATATTTAGGGTAGTGGTTACTTGTGGAAGGTTGATATGGGAATGGTATTATATGGGAAAAGGGGATACGTATGGAGGCTGAGGGATTAACCTGTGTGGGGAGGGCTAACGATATACCAACGAGGTATGGCAGCGTTAACCTCTATATGGAGAGGAATATATATGGAGAAGGGGTGGCGACGTTGTACTATATGACTGCACAAATCAGAATACCAAACAGCGTGAGGGAGGGAGCAACTGGATAGTAGGCAGCGGATAGTAGGCAACGTGAGGGAAGGAGCAACCGGAGGAGGGCGTAGAGACAACTTGTTTTATCTACCATTTGAACAGAAGCTCCCAGATGTTTAACATCTCATGCCACGAAGGTTTAACATCTTGTATTCCATATCTGGAGGTATTGCTGCCTACTATTCATTCAGTGTAAGAAAAATCCCCATGATAATTATGATTCAGAACAACAGATTTTTCAAGAGCGAATGATGAAAATTGGGAATGAAATAAATGATGAGGTTCAACAACAACTCTCAGGAGTGTAGGACCACGTCAACTTCACTCTCCAGAAAGCTTACTTTAAATGTGCCTACGATTGCTTCGATAGGAAGAGAAACCAAAAGGAGACAACTTGTTGTGGACCACGATTCCGCTTTGCTACGGTGAGGTCGTGGACAACGTATGAACCATAGCAAATGCAACATTAAACAAATGCAGCATTAAACAAACGACTTCGCTGAACCAGAGAAAATGCAGCGTTAAACACCAAATGTAGGTAGAGATCAATAACACAGGTATAACATTATGAGAAATGACAACACAGGTGTATAGAATGCAGAGAAGGTGACAATTCTGCAAAATAGGAAGAACGGGAGGGAGTTACAAAGCAAAGAGGGAAGCCAAAAATGGCGCTGGCTCCGATACCATTTCAGGTCAGGAAGTAACTCCTCAAATGTAATTGTGTTATTCATTCAGGTTGTTTATTATTATATACAAGAGGGAGTGACTGTTTAGTTCATCTCTCGATGACTCTCCATTTCCTCTATTATTTATTTACACTTAATTACAGTTGTTCACCCAATCCCTATGATTAGGTGTCAAAAAGCTTGAAAGGTACTTTAAGTGTGATAATGTTCAAGACCCAAATCTTGTTCGATTTTCCATAAAAAAAAGTTAAAGGGGCATGCTATACTTTGGTGGGATATGTTACATAAAGATAGGGTAAAGAACCAGTAGGAGAAGACTAGAACCTAGAGGAAGACAATGAGAAAAATCAATGATAAATCTGAACCTATTGATTACCAACAACTTTTGTGTAATAAATTACATAACTTAAGGCAAAAAGAGCATATTGCCCAAGACTACATTGAGGAACTTTTCAAATAGTCACTTAGGTTAGGGATTAAAGAACCAAAATATCAAAGAGTGGTGATATGTGCAAATGGGTTAAAGTATCGAATTCAAGATGAGATGAGCAAACATTTCTTTCAGAATCTGAATGAAGCTTATCAAGTTTCCTTGAAGGTGGAAGAGAAGATTGGTAGAAAAGCAGAATATAAATTTCGAGGAAAAGCAACCAAAGGTAGAATTAGAGCAAGTACTACTAAAGGAAATGAAAAGGAAAATGAACCCACTAGTAGTCAAGGAAATAAAGGAATAAATGACACTTAATAAGTAGAGGATTTGGAAGAGTAAAAGGTCAGTGTATTATTACTTGATACAGATGTGGAGTAGAGGGTCATAAGGCATCCAAATTTCTAGAAAAGCATAATGGAGGAAGAAGAGGTGAAGCTCGAACATAGGTCACATAGGTAGGTGAGGCAACTACTATTGGTGAAAATTTAATTGTCCTTTAATGGGAACAAGGTGGGAATTTAATGTTCTGGATGGAGTTGCTTAAACATGAAAATAATATAGTAGAAGAACTTAAATAGAGAAGGAAATTTTTAAGACTAAATGTAAACTTCAAGCCAAATGTGGTAATTTGGTCATAGATAGTGGGAGTACAAAAAAATTGGTGTCCATGGAAGTCACAAAGAAACTAAAGTTAACATAAATTCCCCATCCCATTCCATACCAGGTTTCATCGTTACAAAAGGGATAGAAAGTGACCATGATGGACCAGTTCTTGTTAAATTTTCAGATTGGAAGGTTTAGTAAATAGGTTTTCTGTGATGTAGTAGAGATGGATGCATGCCATATATTTCTTAGAAGGCCATGGTTATTTGTATAATGGAAGCAAGAATATTTATGAATTCAAAAAGGATAGACAATAATACAAATTGGAACCAATGTTCGAAAGTGCAATGATAGAAGTGGAAACCAGTAGCAACCAAGATGTGAGTAGTTGTAAGTGAATTATGTTGTGCTCAACTAAGGATTTTTTGAGAGAATACAAAAAGGTTCATTTTGTTTGGAAATATGTACATTGTACCACAAGAGATTCAACCTTTGTTGAAGGAATTTGAGGAGATTGTTGCAGATGATTTGTCGGCAGGATAATGTCATGATCCTTGCACCTTAAAATGATAAGAAACCAATAATTACAGTCCTCTTCAAGGGGGAACCTCGTTTTACAATGATTACAATGTACAAGACAATATTTGATGATCCTAGGACTAGGTCTCCTTAGTGTATATATAGGAGACAAAAGGTACAATTCTAATAAAAAGGGACAATGAGGGGTTCTAGCCTACATAAAAATATAACTGTAATCACTCAATATATATGGCTTAATAATGGACTTTTGGGTTAACATTGGGACTTAACATTCCCTTTCCCTTCAAAGAAGTGTTGTCTTCAACACTTGACTATATGTAGGTGTGTCTATATGAAAAAATTATCTTCCCATGTCGCTTCTTCTACTGGTAGGTTCCTCCATTTGATGAGATACTCATTAATTTCTCAATTTCTCAGCTACTTAGTCCTTGTTTCCAAAATTGTTTCTAATTCTATAATTATTTTCCCTTATTCATTAATATCTAGTAGAAGAGTTTGGACTAGGATCTTGTCACTGATTACCTTCTTTAAGAAAGAAACATGGAAGACTGGATGTACACATGAAGATGGAGGCAATTCCAATTTTTAAGCCATACTTCCAATCCTCTACAACACACTATAGGAGCCATAATACCTTGGAGCTAATTTATTGTCCTTATTTTTTTGCTTGAGGGACATATGTTTATATGGTAGTAGTCTCAAAAATAGCCAATCCCCCACTTCAAATTCCCTTTCACTTTGATGTTGATCTATTTGTTCTTTCTTCCTATTTTGTGCCATAACTAAGTTGTCTTTAAATAGTTTTAGAACCTCTTGTTGGTGATGTATGTGTTCCTCTATTGCTTGAGCCTTTATAGTCCCTTTCAATGGTGCTATGATGGATGGAGGATTATATCCGTAAAGCGCCATAAATGGTGACATTTTTTATAAAGTATGGAAGGATTTGTTGTACCACCATTATGTCAAGGGAAACCATTTGAACCATTGTGTCTATTTATCAGAGACAAAGCAATGTAGATATCATTTTAAACATGTATTCACAATCTCAGTTTTCCCATCAAATTGAGGATGGTAAGATGAGCTATGAGCCAATTGAGTACCCAAACAAGAAAATAATTTAATCCAAAATTTTCCAGTGAAAATTGGATCTCTGTCACTTACAATAACCTTTGGTATTCCATGTAGCTTTTGGATTTTTTCCATGAATGTTTCTGCTATAGTACTTGCTTGAAAATGATGATAAAGAGAGAAAAATTGGGCATACATTGTCATTCGATCTACCACTACCATATTGACACTATTTTCTTCAGATTTGGGTAAACCTGTAATAAATCCATTCAAAATTCTTCCCAACGTTGGATTGGTACTATGACTACTGGCTAAAGGAACCTTGGGGTCTTGATAGTCTCTCCTTTATTTTGTTGGCATACCACACGTTCTGCCATAAATTTTTGCACATCTTGTTTAATACCTTCCCAAAAAAATATTTCTTGATCCTAAGGTATCTCTTCAAGAACCCTAAATGTAATCCTATAGGAGAAGTGTATAATTCGAAAAGGACCTTTTGTTTGAGTTGAGAATTCTTACATAAGTGATCTTGATACCATAACAAATCATTTTCCACATAATTTTTTCTATTGCATTGGTGTACTTTTATAGTTGTTGAATGGCCTTGCATATATTTTCATCTTTCTAGAATTCTATCATTGCTCCTTCCACCCTATCAAATTGTGGAATGGAAACTGCACATAGTAAACCATTTGTGTCTTCCTCTTTCCCGGAGAGTGCATCTGCTACAATATTTTGTTTTCCTTCTTTTCTAGAATATTTCAAATTCACAACCCAACATCTTTGTGACCCATTTTTGTTGCTCTTTTGAAGATAATACTTTCTCCAATAAGTACTTTATACTATCATGATATGTTTTTACTTTGAAGTGTCTTCCTATTAGGTATGGACATAATTTCTTAACTTCATATAGTATGGAAAAAAATTACTTTTCATAGTTGGGTCTGAGTAAGTTCTTTCCTTTAAGTTCGCTACTTTCAAAGGCAAGGGACCTTCCTTCATGCAACAAAATTAGACCAATTTCGTGGCCCAAGGAATCACACTCCACAATGAATATTTTTGTGAAGTGAGGTGTTTCCAAGATGAGAATTGTACACATAGCCTCTTTAAGTTCTTCAAAAGATTTGGTTGCTTCTTTAGTCTAAGAAAATTCTTCCTTCTTCAAAAATTTTGTTAGAGGTGTTGTTATTTGACCATAATTCTTAACGAACTTGTGATAATATCCTTTCAATCCTAAGAATCCTCTGAGTTTCTTCAAAGTATTGGGGATTGGCCATTCCATCATAGCTTTGAATTTGTCATGGATCCACCTTGAACCCTAAAGGCACACTTGGAAGGCTTTGCATATAATCATTTCTCTTCCAATAGTGTCAAGACCTTGTCAACATGTTGTACATGCTCTTCCCAAGATTTGTTGAAGATCAATATGTCATAAAACAATACTAACACAAATTTTCTAAGAAAGGGTTTGAAAATAGAATTCATCAAACTTTGAAATTTTTAAGGTGCATTTGTAAGTCCAAATGGCATAACCAAAAATTCATAATGACCTTCATGTGTTCTAAAGGATGTTTTGGGAATTTCTTCTTGCCTCATTCTGATTTGATGATATCTAGAACAAATATCCAACTTATTAAAGAAAATTTCTCCATGCAATTCGTCTAATAATTCATCAATGATAGAAATAGGAAACTTATCTTTGATTGTCATTTTGTTGAGTTGTTTGTAATCTGGAAACATATGCCATGAACCATCCTTTTTTATAACCATCACCACTAGTGAAGAGAAAGCACTCTGGCTAGGTTGAATGATGCCCACCTCTAACATTTCTTGAACCATATGCTCAATCTCACTCTTTTGTGCATGTGGATATATGTAAGGCCTAATTTTAGGTGGTACACTTCTAGGTTTCAAATGAATAGCATGGTCATGATCTCAGATAGATGGAAGACCCTAATGCATTTCTCAAAATACCTTTGCATGATTGTCGATAAAGTTTTGGAGATCCACTAGGGCAAAGGATATAGATGTTTGAACATTTAATGAACTCAATTGTGAAACTACACCTTGGTGTCCCTTGTTTTAGCAATTGTGTCATGCTATTAGAGCTTATAATTTTATTTGGTTTCCATTGAATACCTATAAGCTTAATTTCCATTCCTTCTAAAAAAAATCTTATGAAAAGATCTTGAAACTTAAGGGTTATTGTTCCCAATGATTGTAACCATTGGACCTGTAATACAACATCCACACCACCCATTTGGATTGCAATCATGGAACTAGACAATAAATACTCCCCCATGTTTAGCTTAATATTATGGCACTTCCCTGAACAATTTATGCTACCTCCATCTGAAATCATTGCTTGAAATTCTAGTGCTGAATATACAAAGAAATTAAGAAGTTTTTCCAATTTTAAATTAATGAAGATATGGGTACTACCTGAACCAATCAATATTGCTACCTTTTTATTTTTGATATATCCTTCTATATTTAGGGTTTGTGGAGTACTAATGTTAGCCAATTCATAACAAGAGATTGTTGGAGTAATCTCTTCTAGCTCCACTTCTTGATCTTCACAGTCTATGTAGAATAATTTCTTCTCGCTACATTTGTGCCTTTTACTAGTTGTCATAGTTGTGTTGACGTTTTTTTAGCAATGGGGTACCAAAAGACACCTTCTTAGAAGTTGGTTGTTCCTTGCAAAGAAATTATAGATAGGATTGGTTGTTGTTAGTGCACAAACATGAGAAACAAAGCATTGAAAACGGTGAGAACAATGCATACATAACAGAAACTAAAAAATAAAAAATAAATCACATAAATAATGCTTGATGAAGCAAACAAGTCAATAAAATAATGGAAAATGGCTCCCTTAATTGATTGTTGAAGGTAGAAGATGAATACAATAAATGAATACTAAACACTTAGAGAGAATTCTTTGACCAATGGTTCTTAAAAATCCTCAACAAGGAGGTTCCTTTCTTCACTCTCTTTGCAAGCTTCTCCTCTCTCTCAAAGAAGTATCAAGGCTCTCTCAATGGTGAAATCCTCTCTACACTAGAGTGTTGGATTGTTGATAAACAATTTTTCCAACACAATAATGCTCTACTTTTTCTTCGACAATGGAATGCAAGATTGTTTGAGAACAATTTTTCTAGCATAGCATTGCCTTGTCTTTGGTCCTCCAATGGCTTGTTTATATAGAATTTTGAATTCCTTTTCCCTCTCTTGATCCATCAATAGGAATATGACACATGAGTAGGATAAGAGGATCCCTTGGGGGCTTCATATCTTCAGGGAATCTCATCTTCCAAGTGTGTGAATTGGTCCTGAATCGTCGAGTCGTATTTTTCTTCAACTGCATGGCTGTCGAAGGAAAAGTCACGTGGTTGTCAATTTTGGCCTTTAGATAGGTTGTGCAACTCAATTTTACTTATGAGACCTTTGAAGAATTTAAATTTTTAAATTTTCATGATGTCTTCAGCTGGAAAATCTTCACCTGTACGTTCTGTTGGACGACTTTGGGTGCCATCCAAGTTGTACAAATGTGTGTATGATTTTTCGATGTTAACAGTTGCCCCCTGATGTATGAGGTTAATAGAAGACGTATAGATGAAATACATCGTGTTTTTCTTTTCTAACTTGTTAATACTCAGGTTGTTCCCAAAAGTTGTAAGAAAGGGAATACGACCAAGGTAACTGTTGGATACCTATACCAATAGGTTTCATATTTCATGATTGGCAAGAGAAAGTCCAAATATGCTCTGCTTTGAGTTCACAAAGATCCCATATTTCCTAAAGAGCAAGAAGGTGTGTAAAGTGTCTCAAATGTTGATGACCTTATTTCAAATTTTGATGGATGATCCAACAGTTTAACCTGGATCATGCCATGTTTCAATTTTGAGTTATAGAATAGAGAAAGAAGTCTGTCCAAACTGTTTAATCTTGGCAGACAACTAGTTTAGGTAGAGAAGAAAAGGCTCCCAACAGCTTAATCTGGGACCTTGGAAGAGATAAGGGTAGAAGTAGATAGAAAAAGCTAAAGAAAAAGCCGAAGAAAAGAAAAGGCAAGTAAGGGTTTGCAAGTCCAAATGCACCCTCCAAGAAGAAATAAAATGCTAGGCAAGTAGCTGGGTAGGTAGTTGGGGTTGCAGAAAGGATATCCCTATCATTGCAAGAATGGTGATGATGGGCAGCAAGGCAAAAGATTACAGCAGAAAGCATGACTAATTTCCTTCACTCCCCTCCAATTTCATTTCTAACATTCCCACTAGCCTGAGATTCATGGAAAAGACTAAGGTTTCATGCTGTTTCTTAATCTTTAAGAAGCCACATTTCTTGTCTAAAGATCTTTTCATTTTGATCTACTCTTGAAACCAAGCTTGTTTCATATAAACTCAATGGTTTCCACATCCACTTACCCCCTCCTCCATAACTAACACTAACCCTACTATATAAATCCCTTATATCACCTTTTTCCCTAATATTACTAACACCAAGGTGTATAAATCCCAGCATTATCTACATATTCTCCTTTTGGCATTATAGCCAAGTAAATGGTCTAAGGGGACTTCAGTCCACCTGGGATTGTGGTCAACCTTGTCTTGGATGTGCTCTGACCTCTGGTTATGAGCAGAAGTCCTGTCCCTCAACCCTCACCGTCTCTCTGCTGAAAACGCACAAAAACCCCATTTTCCTATATAAACCCTTGAAAAGGCCCAAAAAACCCAAAAAGTGCGAAAAACCCACTTTCCTATAGTCCTCCGCCCAATCATTAAATTGAATATTTTATTGCGCTGGCGGGCCCCCCCCCCCAAACATGCTCGACCAGTCGGAAGGCCCGCCAGCCGTCAGATCTCCGTTGCCCGGATCTAAAGGTGGGCGGTCATTTTCACTCCCCGACCTGCCGACCTTTAGCGTCCGGGGAAAGTGGTTTTGGCCATCCCGTACAGGGGACGCGTGGCAGGCGGCGGGGTTGTTCGGAGCCCCCCTCCCCGTTACCGCCTTTGCCCAAAGGTGGTGCGGGGAACCCGCTTACCGCCACCCCTAATACCACTTTCCTCCCACGTCAGTTGCACGTCACCCTGACGTCACCTCGCCGGTACCCGCCCCAGCGTCCCGTGGCCCTCCACGCGGACCCGCCACTGTACCCGCCCGCCACCGTGTCCTGCCACCCTGGCGAACACCTCGGCCGCCACGTCACCTCCGTATCTGGGCCCCGCCATGACGTCATGCTGACGTCATCGGCGGAAAAGCGCCAAATGCACACTTTTGCCAAATTTAACGATTTAAACGACTAAATGAGTTGTTTTCGCTCATTTTCATGCGAAAGAGAAACTAGCCGTTGCCAACAGCTGCTGCGAAATCTCTCACTCAGCCATCAACTTCGACAATCCGACCATTCAAAGTTCAGAACTCGACGGCACCAAGTCTCCACAACCCGGCCCGCGAGCTTCCAAGTCGATTTTCCAGGTATTTTGCCATTTCCTTCCACTTTGCCCATGAATTCCAATTCTCTGTAGAATTCACCATTAAAGACTGGTAAATTCACTTAATTCAGCTCCACCTGAGCACCTAAACCAAACCCAAGCAACCTGCCCCATCCCTAAGCCACAATTTGACATTGGAGAAATCAGTTCGCGAGTTAAAACTGCAAAATTTGCCCCCGAGGTACTTGGCATTGTTCCCTTTTGCCAAGTACAGGCCGCCTGCACTCTTCCTAATAAATTATCATTGTCTCTGCAACGTCCCCTTACGCAATCCACATCCCTGAGAATTTTACAGCACTTTACCAACCTGCTTACAATTTTACACTAGAAGAGGACATCACACTGTGTACAGTTTCCTGCTGCTTAAGTCTTCAAAGACTTATCAAACTATTACCTCTCCCTGCACACATACAGATTATATCATGGCAGCCTCTGCATCCTCTTCCCTCAGTGTTACTCCACTGAATCAAACCAATAAGGAACTGGAGGCCTTGCCATTTATTGACAAGGATTGTCTCATCAATGACTTTGAGGGAGACAGGGACTTTTTGAAGACCTTCACTACACTGAGGGAAGACCATAAGGAGGGACTTGGTACAGATGGAATGTGGGAGTCAAACCTGCCCTATTACTGTCTCCCAGCTGTGAATGTTTTCCCTGAAATCATTCACTTGTGTGCTCAAAACTATGATCTGGAGCACAGAGCTGTCAATACTCCATCAGGGAGGATCCTTTTTTATATAAATGCTGAGTCCATCAACAAGATGTTACAGTTTGATCAAACGGAGTTGCTAGTCCCTTTCTCCATGAGGTACTTGTTGGAAGCTGGTGACAAGATGACCAGTGAGGAGCTGCAAAAGGTCACCAGGAACTACATGAGAGCTGAGTGCCAGCCTACAGGGCCACCCCCTTATCTGCATGAACATTTCAATGACTCAGGCAGGCTGCTACTGGACATGATAGCCTATGTGCTAGGTTACCAAAACAGTAAGCATGTGGATCAAGCCATGCTCGTATTGCTGTCTGCTTACAGCCCACGTCAACCCCCTGCCCGAAAGTATAACTTTGCTAAGTTCATAGCCAATAGGATTCATGATCAATTGAGCAAAATGGACAGACAGGGGGTCTTCAGATACTCAGCTTACATCTACCACCTGTTCATGTTTTATCATTCTGAAGCTTTCCCATGCTACATCAGAAGGCTGGATAACAAAGGAGAGAGGAGATCTGTCATTTTCTGGACCTCAGTCTATCATGAAATCACAAATTCACCCTATACCTACTGTGAATTTGTTGACCAGTTTGTATACCCAGTCTCCTGCATGCTTATGAAGTCCCCTCCACCTAGAATATCTAATGAGATCAAGAAAGCTTTGCAGCTATCTAAGAAGTACAAAATAGGTGATTGGTACCTATATGAACACCATACTGTGTTCAGAGTATATGGCTGTGAGCTCTGTCCATACAGGCTACCCAAGTATGTTCCTATGAGATTATTTGCCTTGGAGTATTACAGGCAATTGATTCAGTCAGACCTTACCCATTTCCACAGCTCCAAGAAAAAGGCACACCTTAACTTCAAAAATGAGTTGGGCCCTTTCATCATGAACAAGAAGGAAGGATGGGAATCTGCAGACCTGATCCTCAAGGACAAATATAAGTTGTCATACAGTTTCCGGTGGGTCCCCTATGACCCTCAAGGTTTCATCACTGCTAGGAGAACTAAGTACAGACTCCTAGCAATTAAACACTGCCACTATCCACACCTAGAAAAGTATGCCAACTTACAAGAGTGGCAGCTGGATACCCTAGTTGAGAGCTTATCTGAAGAGGAAAGAATGCTTAAAAATATGAAAGAACTTGAGAAGACTATTGACCTGGACTATGTGCTCCAGGTACCTTTCAGGTTGCCTCAAACAGTGGGAGGAGGGACCTCAGTTACCAGGACAGCGCCGCAGACACTCTCTACAGCAGCGCCAGGCTTAGATAAAGGAAAAGGAAAGATGGATGCAGAGGATGAAGCAAAAAAGGAACAGTCAGAGCAACAATCACAGCAAAAAGATCAGCAAACAGAACAACAAACAGAGCAGCAACAAGGACAAACTGTCCTGCCACAAACTGGGCTGCCAGAAACCCCCCTAATGCAAACACCGCCACCTCAAATTGAGCCATTAACTACCTCAGTTTTGCAGACCCCAGCACATGAAGAGAGGGGTACTAAAAGACAAAGAGAAGAGTCCACTCCCCTCAGTGGATCCTCCCACCAGCCAGAAGCCAAAAGGCAAAGGGCAGATTCCCCAGAGGTGGAAGACATTACTGAAGATGTCTTAAACGATACAGCAAAGGACAGGGAAGGCAGCCAACATACAGGGACAAGCTCCTTTCAGCAGGAGCAGAATTTACAGCTTGGTTTGGAGGTGTCATCCTCTTCTCAGCAAAGCCAGAAGCTTAAAGGTGCTAAGGCTACCTTCAAACAAATCAAGGCAGCAAATGAGTTATTGAGGGCTGAGGTTTACAAACAGTTTATAGATGCCACTCCAGCCCAGCAAGAAAGGTTGATGTCGGTCTACGACTTCAAAGAGGAAAAAATGATATTCAGCCATTTCAAACCCAAGGGGCCGCACCCAATGACAACTGCAGATTTCATCAAAACAAGGGTGGAGGTCCTGGCCAAAGACATACATCCTATGGACCAAATTGAGCTCCACAAGCAGACTGGGGAGATGGTCTATGCCACCTTGGTAGAGAAGGCCACATTAGCTCATGAGCTGAAAGAATCTTTGAAGAACACAAACACTCAACTAGATTTTGAGAGGTTGTCCTCTAAGGCCAAGGACAATAGGATAAAATCTCTTGAAGAGATTATTGTTGATCTAGGGCATGACCCTAGTGATCCAACCGGGGTAAAAGCTCTCATGAAGAAAAAGGATGATGATCTAAATGCCATGAAGAAGAGGTTGAAGCTGTTACCTACAGAACACCCTCAGACAGCTGAATTGCAAAAAGAAAAACAAGTTAATGAACAACTTGACCTCTTACTACAGCAAGATCAAAGGATCCAAGAGCTAGAGAAAGAGCTGGAAGGAGCATTACAAGACAAACAGGGAGGATCTACACTCCAAGCTCCTCCAACAGATTCCACAACAGCAACAACTTCTGGGGCAACAGTGGCCCCCACAACAGAAGCGGCAGGTACAACAGCAGCTCCAGATGCCCACCCCAGTATAGAAGAATTGACCAAAGCTGTCAAGGCAATGGAGCTACAGGCGGATGAAATAAGGAAAGCAAAAGAAAAACTGGCAGAGATAGATGCCAAATATGATCAATCAAAGATAACGGTAGCAGAACAGGGCAGACAGATTAAGGCTCAAAAAGATAAAATAAAGGCCCTGGAGAAGGAGCTCAATCTGGAAAATACTATGGCAGAAGTCAAAAGAATCTTGTGGAATAAAATTACCCAAGCCATTATCAAACAGTGGAAATCCGTTAAAACAATGCATGAGCATATGGATTTAATTGTACAAGCCCAGACAGATGTCCAGAGGGCCAAGACAGTGTTAGAAAACAGACCTGAGCAAGCTAGCCAATTGATAGAATTTTTGAACAGGCAAGACAAAGAGGAGCTGGCAGCCGTTGGAATCACCAACAGAACAGAGGCCATCCTCATGGCTAAAAAGGTGCTAACTCTCAGAGGTTATGTACAGACGGCAGAAAGAAAAAGTTATGAGATACAGACTGAAGTTGAAGATTATAAACTCAGAATGGGAATGCTACAAGCAAGAGGACTGCCTAGCCTGTTGAGCAGCACAGGAAAATTGATCAGCAGAGATCAATTTACAAACAGGGTGGCCGCTTACATTGAAAATCAAATCACTGCATCCAGCAGTACTTCTGAGGAAACAGTTCCTCCAACAGGACAAAGCTTGTACACTAAGCTCGAAGGCTCATTTTTTGTTGAAAATGAGGTAAATCATTTATTTGAAACTCCTCCTAGTTTTTTCAGATATACAGAGCTTGATGAGACTCTAATTAAAATTCGGAGGCACCAAATGCCTAAGGAGGACTGGTGGCAGGCCATGCTCCAAATTCTGCCACGGTAGTTTCAAGACATTCGGCCACTGCCAGCTCAGGTCACCAGAAGACAAGTGTAAAAAAGTTAATGTTTGAAAAGCACCCAAAAAGTGATTCATCACTAACGATGACAGCTGGCCACATTTTGAACAGCACGTCCCCAACCGACTCAGCAGCTCCCAAAGGCCAGAATATCTTCTGACAGAACATCAAGGCGCCTTTATTTTGTATTCAATGCTGTAATAAATTTCTGATAAAAATATCTCAAAAGTTGGTGAGAATATTAAGTCTGAGATAACTTAGAACTCAGATATTTTTGTAAAAAATCGAAGTATATATTCACCCCGCAGATAAGCTTAAGGGGTTGTTGTTATTTTCATTTTGGGCATCTCACTTGCTGTAAAAATTCTCAGAGAAATAATAAAAAGGGTGAATGGAATTTCCGAAGCTTGGTGTACCTTGATGCATTGTGATGAATGGTGAATGTTGCAGGATTCCAGAGTGTTTCATAAAACAATAAGTCTATCTTAAATCTTTGTATTACATGTTTTTCGAGTCTTTTGTTCTCTTTTGTTGTTTAAATGTTTTACACTTAATAGCAAAGTAGAAGAATAGTTCCAGGATTTAATCACTGATTACCCTGAACTCAATCTAAGCTATTATCCATGTTTTCTTCAGATACAGTGAAAGAAGTGTAATTCTTAATTGCTGCACTTTAAAACTATATCTTTTACAGTGATAGACATTCCCAGGGATTCAAGTTTGCCCCTGAGACATCTATCCGTTACTCATACCTTAGTTTGGTGGGAATACTTAAATACTTTAGTGAAAATTCTTAAATGCTTTCACTGCTTGTTTCATCTGTTCATGTTATAAATCAAAAATTTTGTTGTATGAAGTATCCAAATGGCCCTGTAAGTTTCACCAATTCACCTCAAGGTTCCTGGACACCTACAGCCATAGACTCCATTGCCCAATGATATTTGACTCTTTGAACACTACATCACAAGACCTGAAAGAAACTCTTCAACCAAAACATAAACAAAACCTGTGCATAATACCTAGCCTAAAACACTATCATAATAGGTACGAATCATAAAAGAGAGAGCCCTCTCTGATCACAGTTTGGCTAGAAACAGTGATCCAAAGATTGGTTAGTGGTTACCCCGGCCGTATTCCCTTGGGAGTCATAGGGAACAACCTGGGTGTTAACATAATTGGCGACTCCACTGGGGACTTCTTAAAAGACTTCTTAAAAATTTTCAATTACTATCTATCTTCCAAAGCTACCATCAAGCCTGAAACTAGCCAAGAGGCCTTAGGACTGTTTCTGTAGCACAGGGACAGCTTTAGGGAAGAGCTAGTTAGGGAATCTTCATCCTAGCTCTGAAACATATATAGCCATTCCAAAATTTTCATCCAGTCCTTGCATATATAAACTTCTTGTACAAATTCAAAAGAATATTTAGAAGTTGGCTCCCAAAACAAACCCAAGGCACACTAGGGCAAACCCTGACCCTAATCAACCCATCATTGTTGATAATCCAAATATCATTCCAAAGAACATAAGGAGACAACAAAAGCAGGAGAAGCCTGCTGATTCAGATATAAGTTCAGATCAACCTATCCTCATTCCCACTCCTTGCAAAGTTCTTTTCCGGTCCACCCCTGGTTCCCCTAGTTCATCATCAACACCTCAAAGCCCTGCTCTCACATCTTCACCAACTGCACATACTCTTTCAACCAGTTCCCCGTTTGCTACCCACCCCACCAACCCCGTTACACCAATAATCCCTGTTGTTCCATTTCTTCCTATTAACCCTCTAAACTTCATAAACATGGCTAACAGGTATGCACCTCTGCAGATACCAGCTAATGCTCCAGCTCTACCCCAAGACTACCAGACCAAAATCTCATTTTTTGACTCCCATGGCCCTTTGACAGCTGTCCAGCATGCTAAGAAGATGCAAGACCACTTTGAGACCTATGAAATAGATGATAACAGTGTCAGGATGAGAATTTTTGTTCAAAGCTTAACTGGGGATGTTAGAACTTGGTTTAGATCCCTAAATGCAAACTCCATTGCAACCCCTGAGGACCTGTACCAAGAGTTTACCAATAGATGGGAGAAAAAGAAAGACCCACTCCACATACTTGGTGAATATGATACTATTAAGAGAGGTCCCCAAGAAACAGTTTTGGAATATTGTGCTAGGTTTAACAATGTATATAATGCTATCCCACAGAACTTAAGGCCCCCTCCTGATTTGGCCCTATATAAATTCCCTGACGGTTTTGATCCTGATATGGCTTATCAGTTGAAAGAAAGAGATCCTCCAACCCTTGCAGATGCTCAAAGGGTTGCTGTCACAGTAGAGGCCAACCTAATTGCCAAAAGAAATAGGGCAAAGTTGGAGAAAAGGACTACCTTCAAAGAAGAACCCTCGGGTTTTGATCAGAAGCTAGATGCAATCCTAAATAGCATGAAGAGATTGGGTGAAAGAGTGGAATCAGTTGAAAGAAAATCATCATGGGAAGCATCACAAAGCAACCCTCCTAGAAATCCGAATTTTAGGAGAACTCAGAACCCAAACATAGGAAAGACAAGTGCTGACCAAGACATTAGACCCCCTTTTCAAGAAAACTATGCAGAAACTTCCACATCTAATGAACTTAACGAAGATCCGGAGATTAACTTAATGGGTCTGGATGGTAAAAGCCATGTTTTCTTAACGCAAGAGGACCATGAGGAGGATGAAATCAAAACATTCCAAACCAAGTCAGGAGAATCTTTTGACTTCAAACAAGGATATGATACTGCTGTCTATGAAGTCCATAAACAGTACAAGCTAAGGAGTAGGACTGTAAATGTAAATCAGCCTGAAAAGATAAAGGATAAACAGAGGTCTAAAGAAACCATGGTCACAGAACCCAATGACAAAATAAACTTTCCTGCAGAAGAAATTGTAGTTGAGGAGGTTACTGAACTGCTGTCCCCACTACAACAGCCCATGGCAACTTCGTCCTCTCACCCTGATTCAAATTTTACCCCTCAAGACATGAGTAAAAGGGGCAGGTCTCAAAATCAAGATGAAATCCAACAAGAAGATTTAATGAACAAAGAAAAGACTGCTATCCGTGACTCTAAAACCCAAATTGACAAACCCTTTGACCTAGGCACAGAGATTGGCAAGCTAAAGATAGCAATTCCCCTCTCAGAGCTAGCCAAGCATGACATATACAAGCAACAGATCAAGAGATCCCTTCAACTCACTAATAGCAAAGATGATGTAAATGTGCTAGATGACACTCCAGAATTACTGTTTGGCCCAGAGGTAGATGGAAAAACAATAGTCACAGGGGTTTTACCTTTTTATGTCAGCCTGCATGTTCATGATAAAATACTACATAATGCAATGTTCGACTCAGGTGCCTCTCACAACCTTATGCCAAAAGCAGTCATGGAAAGATTGAACTTGGATATAACAAGACCATACAAAGACCTGTTTTCTTTTGATTCTAGCCAAGTCAAATGTTTAGGCCTAATAAAAGATTTATGTGTGTCTCTGGTTCAATATCCCAACAAAACCATTCTAATGGATGTTGTAGTCGCTGATATCCCACCTAAATATGGGATGCTGTTATCGAGATCATGGGGAGCCAAGCTCCAAGGCTCCCTACAATTAGATATGTCATATGCCACTATCTCTGTCTTTGGGCAACCAAAAAGACTTTACAGGGAAACACTCATGAAGTATATGGTCAGCAGTGAAGAAAAGCCTCAAAATTTTCCAATATATGCTGTCCATTCGGACATAGACTCCTTCATCCTCTTCAATGACAGCACAAGCCTCTCAAACAATGACATTAGGACCGAAACACTCATACAAGAACAAAACATTGATCAAACAAGTAGTACCTGCCAAACATCAATCAGCCCAACGATACACATTATCCCTCCTCTAGTTGTCAAAGACGGTCAAACAAGTGATGAAATTGTCCTAGAAAACAAGGGGGAGAAGAAACCCCAACTCCGGCTTACATGGCCATCCCATGAACAGATTGTTAAACCTCCTTTTCAGCAAGATATCCTGTGGGTCCTAGAATTTGATGGCTCAGTTAACAAGTTGGGGGCAGGAGCTGGAATTTGGATACATAACAAAGAGAAAGGTTATGCAGAAGGCAGGGCTTATAGATTAAATTTTAGATGCACTAATAACATGGCAGAATATGAAGCTCTGTTGCTCGGTCTCAAACTAGCAAGGTCATTACAAGCTCCTAGGCTCTCCATCATGGGAGACTCTGATCTAGTAATTCAACAAGTAAAAGGAAGTTTTGTCACCAATGACAAAAGATTAAGGTCCTACAGGTCTGCTGTAATTGAAATATTGGAGACCTTCTCTGAGTTTGTTATCACAAAAATTTCAAGGGGCCACAATCTCCATGCACACAGCTTGGCAACATTTGCCAGCACCTTCAAATTCCCATTAGAACCCAATAACTGTTTCACAGCCGAGGTCAAATACAGACCCTCTATTCCAAACAATGTCAAAGAATGGCAGGTATTTGAGGATGACATGCAAATAAACAATTTTTTAACCTTGCAACAAGAATTCACAGGATTAAATATTGACATTGATGGAGCAAGTCAATCACAAATACTTGATGGAGCAAGTCCATCACAAATACAGTTTCAACAGTCTGCTCACCCAATGTCACCTAGAACAGCAAAACAATTACTGAGTCCAACCATTTTCAACAATGAAAACATTCAGCAAATTCACCAAATTGACTGTGAAGAGATGAGCAGCGCGGAAGCTGAAATCATACAACTCAAAGACAATTTCCTTCCAGTAGGCCTTACCCCATTAGAAGACATTTTTTATTCAAATGATGTCCCCAGGAAGCCAAAGATGCAGCCATTAGATGCAGCAGTTGAAGAATGCAACATTGGTACTATTGACAAGCCTAAAATAATAAAACTATCTGCTTCTTTGCCCCCTGATAAAAAACCCAAATATATTGACCTCTTTAAAGAGTTTCAAGATGTTTTTGCTTGGGGTTATGAGGATCTAAAGTCCTATGATACTTCTGTCATCCAGCATACCATTCCCCTCAAGCCTAATCAAAAACCATTCAAACAGAAATTGAGAAGGATCAATCCTGTGCTCCTTCCTTCCATTGAAAAGGAATTACATAAAATGTTCAAAGCTGGTATCATAGCACCAATCAGGTTCTCTGAGTGGATTTCAAATTTGGTCCCTACAAGAAAAAAGACTGGTGAGATTAGACTTTGTGTAGACTTAAGGAATCTGAATCAAGTATCACTCAAAGATAACTACCCTTTACCCAAAATGGATCACATTCTCCAAAGAGTAGTAGGGGCTTCAAGGATATCATTGCTTGATGGGTTCTCAGGCTTTAATCAAATCCTAGTACACCCTGATGATCAAGACAAAACTGCATTTACAACCCCATGGGGAACTTTCAAGTATGTAAAAATGCCCTTCGGATTGAAAAACGCAGGGGCAACGTTTCAAAGAGCAATGGACATTGCTTTTGCAAAAGAGATTCATGACTTCTTGGTCATTTACTTAGATGATCTTACACCCTTTTCAAAATCTGACCAAGAACACTTGAAACATTTGAGACAGATTTTCATAACATGCAGGAAATATGGTATTTCCTTAAACCCCAAGAAGTCATTATTTGGCTTGGAAGAAGGGAAACTCTTAGGGCACATTATTTCAAAAGATGGCATAAGAATTGATCCAGATAGGATACAAGCTATCCTACAAATGCCTCACCCAAGGAATGTCAAGGAGCTGCAGGGATTCTTAGGGAAGATTAACTTTTTAAGAAGGTTTATCCCAAATTTAGCAGAACTAATCAGATTATTGAACAATATGCTAAAGAAAGATTCAAAGGTCAAATGGACTGTTGAAGCAAAACAAGCCTTTGAAAGTATAAAATTGGCATTAACTCAAACCCCAGTGTTAACCAATCCTCAGTTTGACAGAGACTTTATCATTTTCTCCTTTGCCTCCCAACATACTATTGCTGCTGTTTTATTACAGAAAGATGACCAAGGGAATGAGAAGCCTATTGCCTTCTTCAGCAGGGCTCTTAGAGATGCCCCTCTAAAGTACCAAATTATGGAGAAACAAGCTTATGCCTTGATCAAAGCTATTAAAGACTTTAGGATTTACATCCTTTACTCCCATGTTGTGGCTTATGTACCAAGTCCTATTGTCAAAGACATTCTCACCCAAGAAAACTTAGAGGGCAGGAGAGGAAAATGGATTGCCAATATACTAGAATTTGACATTGAAATAAAACCTACAAAGCTGATAAAAGGGCAAGGTTTGGCCAAATTAATGACAGAAGCAAATTTCCAAGCCTTAGATATCAATCAACTGGACAGTGAAACAGAGCTGGCGACTCCAAAGATCAATGTAGCCTTTGAACAATCTCCTTGGTACTCTGATATCTGCTATGTGTTACAAAACCTGTGTGCTCCCCCAGGACTGTCCAGAACTAAGTGTAGGTTCCTAAAAATGAAAACATCTAGATTTTGTGTGATGGATGGAAATTTACTTTGGAAAAACCATGAAGGTATATTGCTGCACTGTCTAATGGAGAATGAAACTAACAATATCATGCAAGACTTCCATGCAGGAGACTGTGGTGGACATTTGTACTGGAAGTCCACTGTGGACAAGATACTGAGGGCTGGTTATTACTGGCCCACCATGTTCTCTGATGTGAAGAAATTCACAGCCTCATGCCACAAATGCCAACTGTTTGAAGGCAAAAGACAGTTGCTGCCACTTCCCTTAAGACCCATTGCAACGGAGAGACCTTTTCAACAATGGGGCTTGGATTTCGTTGGGGAAATTCATCCTTCATCTTCAGGCCAACACAGATGGATTTTAACAGCCACAGACTACTTCACCAAGTGGATTGAAGCTGCCCCATGCAGACAAGCAAATGATTCAGTAATCATTCAGTTTTTAGAAAACAATATACTGGCTAGATTTGGCTGTCCGGACAAGATAATAACAGACAATGTTGCTGCCTTCAGATCCAAGAAAATGGTGAACTTCTGCCACAAATTTCACATTACTTTGGGTCATTCTACTGCTTACTATCCTCAAGGAAATGGCCTCGCTGAATCATCAAACAAAAGTTTAATAAATATCATAAAGAAGGTGCTGGAAGAGAACAAAAAGAACTGGCATAAGAAACTAGTAAATGCTTTATGGGCAGATAGACTAACAACAAAAAGATCAATTGGGACCAGCCCATATGAGTTAGTCTATGGACTAGAAGCCAAATTTCCATCATCACTAGGAGTGCCTGTTATGAAGCTTCTGCAAGAGAGTCAAGCAGAGCCAAATGATATGCAAAGGAGGATCAATCAGATAATCTGTTTACAGCAAACAAGAGAACAAGTTTTCAGCAGAGTGCAGATATTACAAGAAAAATTAAAAAGGGCCTTTGATAGAAGAACTAAGGCAGAAGATTTCAATGTGGGGGACAAAGTCTTAAGGTGGGATGCAAGAAGAGAAGAGAAAGGAAAACATGGAAAATTTGACTCTTTATGGAGAGGACCATTTGTTGTCCAAGCAGTGCAAGGTAACAACACTTACTTCCTAAAAAGCTTAAATGATACTGATTTGGATGAAGGTCCTGTCAATGGCAGGATGCTGAAGCATTATTTTGACTGTTTCCCATGATTGCAACATCAGGTTCCCTTGTATATATGCAGATGTACATATTATTTCTATTTAGATTGTAAAAATGCAGTTTCCTAAGCAATTCACCAAACAGCAAGAGGCAAATAGAATCAGAGGTCTTCCAAGTAAGAAGCATACAATTTTGACACATTAATGCAGTAAAGTTCAAAGATTGGTAAGGGCAGCTAAAGAGCAAGGCAATCTGACCTGCTGTTCTTGGTCTTTCAAAAGAAAAACCATCCCCATGTGGAGCCACTGTTGGATACCTATACCAATAGGTTTCATATTTCATGATTGGCAAGAGAAAGTCCAAATATGCTCTGCTTTGAGTTCACAAAGATCCCATATTTCCTAAAGAGCAAGAAGGTGTGTAAAGTGTCTCAAATGTTGATGACCTTATTTCAAATTTTGATGGATGATCCAACAGTTTAACCTGGATCATGCCATGTTTCAATTTTGAGTTATAGAATAGAGAAAGAAGTTTGTCCAAACTGTTTAATCTTGGCAGACAACTAGTTCAGGTAGAGAAGAAAAGACTCCCAACAGCTTAATCTGGGACCTTGGAAGAGATAAGGGTAGAAGTAGATAGAAAAAGCTAAAGAAAAAGCCGAAGAAAAGAAAAGGCAAGTAAGGGTCTGCAAGTCCAAATGCACCCTCCAAGAAGAAATAAAATGCTAGGCAAGTAGCTGGGTAGGTAGTTGGGGTTGCAGAAAGGATATCCCTATCATTGCAAGAATGGTGATGATGGGCAGCAAGGCAAAAGTTTACAGCAGAAAGCATGACTAATTTCCTTCACTCCCCTCCAATTTCATTTCTAACATTCCCACTAGCCTGAGATTCATGGAAAAGACTAAGGTTTCATGCTGTTTCTTAATCTTTAAGAAGCCACATTTCTTGTCTAAAGATCTTTTCATTTTGATCTACTCTTGAAACCAAGCTTGTTTCATATAAACTCAATGGTTTCCACATCCACTTACCCCCTCCTCCATAACTAACACTAACCCTACTATATAAATCCCTTATATCACCTTTTTCCCTAATATTACTAACACCAAGGTGTATAAATCCCAACATTATCTACATATTCTCCTTTTGGCATTATAGCCAAGTAAATGGTCTAAGGGGACTTCAGTCCACCTGGGACTGTGGTCAACCTTGTCTTGGATGTGCTCTGACCTCTGGTTATGAGCAGAAGTCCTGTCCCTCAACCCTCACCGTCTCTCTGCTGAAAACGCACAAAAACCCCATTTTCCTATATAAACCCTTGAAAAGGCCCAAAAAACCCAAAAAGTGCGAAAAACCCACTTTCCTATAGTCCTCCGCCCAATCATTAAATTGAATATTTTATTGCGCTGGCGGGCCCCCCCCCCCAAACATGCTCGACCAGTCGGAAGGCCCGCCAGCCGTCAGATCTCCGTTGCCCGGATCTAAAGGTGGGCGGTCATTTTCACTCCCCGACCTGCCGACCTTTAGCGTCCGGGGAAAGTGGTTTTGGCCATCCCGTACAGGGGACGCGTGGCAGGCGGCGGGGTTGTTCGGAGCCCCCCTCCCCGTTACTGCCTTTGCCCAAAGGTGCTGCGGGGAACCCGCTTACCGCCACCCCTAATACCACTTTCCTCCCACGTCAGTTGCACGTCACCCTGACGTCACCTCGCCGGTACCCGCCCCAGCGTCCCGTGGCCCTCCACGCGGACCCGCCACTGTACCCGCCCGCCACCGTGTCCTGCCACCCTGGCGAACACCTCGGCCGCCACGTCACCTCCGTATCTGGGCCCCGCCATGACGTCATGCTGACGTCATCGGCGGAAAAGTGCCAAATGCACACTTTTGCCAAATTTAACGATTTAAACGACTAAATGAGTTGTTTTCGCTCATTTTCATGCGAAAGAGAAACTAGCCGTTGCCAACAGCTGCTGCGAAATCTCTCACTCAGCCATCAAATTCGACAATCCGACCATTCAAAGTTCAGAACTCGACGGCACCAAGTCTCCACAACCCGGCCCGCGAGCTTCCAAGTTGATTTTCCAGGTATTTTGCCATTTCCTTCCACTTTGCCCATGAATTCCAATTCTCTGTAGAATTCACCATTAAAGACTGGTAAATTCACTTAATTCAGCTCCACCTGAGCACCTAAACCAAACCCAAGCAACCTGCCCCATCCCTAAGCCACAATTTGACATTGGAGAAATCAGTTCGCGGCTTAAAACTGCAAAATTTGCCCCCGAGGTACTTGGCATTGTTCCCTTTTGCCAAGTACAGGCCGCCTGCACTCTTCCTAATAAATTATCATTGTCTCTGCAACGTCCCCTTAGGGAATCCACATCCCTGAGAATTTTACAGCACTTTACCAACCTGCTTACAATTTTACACTAGAAGAGGACATCACACTGTGTACAGTTTCCTGCTGCTTAAGTCTTCAAAGACTTATCAAACTATTACCTCTCCCTGCACACATACAGATTATATCATGGCAGCCTCTGCATCCTCTTCCCTCAGTGTTACTCCACTGAATCAAACCAATAAGGAACTGGAGGCCTTGCCATTTATTGACAAGGATTGTCTCATCAATGACTTTGAGGGAGACAGGGACTTTTTGAAGACCTTCACTACACTGAGGGAAGACCATAAGGAGGGACTTGGTACAGATGGAATGTGGGAGTCAAACCTGCCCTATTACTGTCTCCCAGCTGTGAATGTTTTCCCTGAAATCATTCACTTGTGTGCTCAAAACTATGATCTGGAGCACAGAGCTGTCAATACTCCATCAGGGAGGATCCTTTTTTATATAAATGCTGAGTCCATCAACAAGATGTTACAGTTTGATCAAACGGAGTTGCTAGTCCCTTTCTCCATGAGGTACTTGCTGGAAGCTGGTGACAAGATGACCAGTGAGGAGCTGCAAAAGGTCACCAGGAACTACATGAGAGCTGAGTGCCAGCCTACAGGGCCACCCCCTTATCTGCATGAACATTTCAATGACTCAGGCAGGCTGCTACTGGACATGATAGCCTATGTGCTAGGTTACCAAAACAGTAAGCATGTGGATCAAGCCATGCTCGTATTGCTGTCTGCTTACAGCCCACGTCAACCCCCTGCCCGAAAGTATAACTTTGCTAAGTTCATAGCCAATAGGATTCATGATCAATTGAGCAAAATGGACAGACAGGGGGTCTTCAGATACTCAGCTTACATCTACCACCTGTTCATGTTTTATCATTCTGAAGCTTTCCCATGCTACATCAGAAGGCTGGATAACAAAGGAGAGAGGAGATCTGTCATTTTCTGGACCTCAGTCTATCATGAAATCACAAATTCACCCTATACCTACTGTGAATTTGTTGACCAGTTTGTATACCCAGTCTCCTGCATGCTTATGAAGTCCCCTCCACCTAGAATATCTAATGAGATCAAGAAAGATTTGCAGCTATCTAAGAAGTACAAAATAGGTGATTGGTACCTATATGAACACCATACTGTGTTCAGAGTATATGGCTGTGAGCTCTGTCCATACAGGCTACCCAAGTATGTTCCTATGAGATTATTTGCCTTGGAGTATTATAGGCAATTGATTCAGTCAAACCTTACCCATTTCCACAGCTCCAAGAAAAAGGCACACCTTAACTTCAAAAATGAGTTGGGCCCTTTCATCATGAACAAGAAGGAAGGATGGGAATCTGCAGACCTGATCCTCAAGGACAAATATAAATTGTCATACAGTTTTCGGTGGGTCCCTTATGACCCTCAAGGTTTCATCACTGCTAGGAGAACTAAGTACAGACTCCTAGGGATTAAACACTGCCACTACCCACACATAGAAAAGTATGCCAACTTACAAGAATGGCAGCTGGACACTCTAGTTGAGAGCTTAACTGAAGAAGAAAGAATGCTTAAAAATATGAAAGAACTCGAGAAGACTATTGACCTGGACTATGTGCTCCAGGTACCTTTCAGATTGCCTCAATCAGTGGGAGGAGGGACCTCAGTTACCAGGACAGCGCCGCAGACACTCTCTACAGCAGCGCCAGGCTTAGATAAAGGAAAAGGAAAGATGGATGCAGAGGATGAAGCAAAAAAGGAACAGTCAGAGCAACAATCACAGCAAAAAGATCAGCAAACAGAACAACAAACAGAGCAGCAACAAGGACAAACTGTCCTGCCACAAACTGGGCTGCCAGAAACCCCCCTAATGCAAACACCGCCACCTCAAATTGAGCCATTAACTACCTCAGTTTTGCAGACCCCAGCACATGAAGAGAGGGGTACTAAAAGACAAAGAGAAGAGTCCACTCCCCTCAGTGGATCCTCCCACCAGCCAGAAGCCAAAAGGCAAAGGGCAGATTCCCCAGAGGTGGAAGACATTACTGAAGATGTCTTAAACGATACAGCAAAGGACAGGGAAGGCAGCCAACATACAGGGACAAGCTCCTTTCAGCAGGAGCAGAATTTACAGCTTGGTTTGGAGGTGTCATCCTCTTCTCAGCAAAGCCAAAAGCTTAAAGGTGCTAAGGCTACCTTCAAACAAATCAAGGCAGCAAATGAGTTATTGAGGGCTGAGGTTTACAAACAGTTTATAGATGCCACTCCAGCCCAGCAAGAAAGGTTGATGTCGGTCTACGACTTCAAAGAGGAAAAAATGATATTCAGCCATTTCAAACCCAAGGGGCCGCACCCAATGACAACTGCAGATTTCATCAAAACAAGGGTGGAGGTCCTGGCCAAAGACATACATCCTATGGACCAAATTGAGCTCCACAAGCAGACTGGGGAGATGGTCTATGCCACCTTGGTAGAGAAGGCCACATTAGCTCATGAGCTGAAAGAATCTTTGAAGAACACAAACACTCAACTAGATTTTGAGAGGTTGTCCTCTAAGGCCAAGGACAATAGGATAAAATCTCTTGAAGAGATTATTGTTGATCTAGGGCATGACCCTAGTGATCCAACCGGGGTAAAAGCTCTCATGAAGAAAAAGGATGATGATCTAAATGCCATGAAGAAGAGGTTGAAGCTGTTACCTACAGAACACCCTCAGACAGCTGAATTGCAAAAAGAAAAACAAGTTAATGAACAACTTGACCTCTTACTACAGCAAGATCAAAGGATCCAAGAGCTAGAGAAAGAGCTGGAAGGAGCATTACAAGACAAACAGGGAGGATCTACACTCCAAGCTCCTCCAACAGATTCCACAACAGCAACAACTTCTGGGGCAACAGTGGCCCCCACAACAGAAGCGGCAGGTACAACAGCAGCTCCAGATGCCCACCCCAGTATAGAAGAATTGACCAAAGCTGTCAAGGCAATGGAGCTACAGGCGGATGAAATAAGGAAAGCAAAAGAAAAACTGGCAGAGATAGATGCCAAATATGATCAATCAAAGATAACGGTAGCAGAACAGGGCAGACAGATTAAGGCTCAAAAAGATAAAATAAAGGCCCTGGAGAAGGAGCTCAATCTGGAAAATACTATGGCAGAAGTCAAAAGAATCTTGTGGAATAAAATTACCCAAGCCATTATCAAACAGTGGAAATCCGTTAAAACAATGCATGAGCATATGGATTTAATTGTACAAGCCCAGACAGATGTCCAGAGGGCCAAGACAGTGTTAGAAAACAGACCTGAGCAAGCTAGCCAATTGATAGAATTTTTGAACAGGCAAGACAAAGAGGAGCTGGCAGTCGTTGGAATCACCAACAGAACAGAGGCCATCCTCATGGCTAAAAAGGTGCTAACTCTCAGAGGTTATGTACAGACGGCAGAAAGAAAAAGTTATGAGATACAGACTGAAGTTGAAGATTATAAACTCAGAATGGGAATGCTACAAGCAAGAGGACTGCCTAGCCTGTTGAGCAGCACAGGAAAATTGATCAGCAGAGATCAATTTACAAACAGGGTGGCCGCTTACATTGAAAATCAAATCACTGCATCCAGCAGTACTTCTGAGGAAACAGTTCCTCCAACAGGACAAAGCTTGTACACTAAGCTCGAAGGCTCATTTTTTGTTGAAAATGAGGTAAATCATTTATTTGAAACTCCTCCTAGTTTTTTCAGATATACAGAGCTTGATGAGACTCTAATTAAAATTCGGAGGCACCAAATGCCTAAGGAGGACTGGTGGCAGGCCATGCTCCAAATTCTGCCACGGTAGTTTCAAGACATTCGGCCACTGCCAGCTCAGGTCACCAGAAGACAAGTGTAAAAAAGTTAATGTTTGAAAAGCACCCAAAAAGTGATTCATCACTAACGATGACAGCTGGCCACATTTTGAACAGCACGTCCCCAACCGACTCAGCAGCTCCCAAAGGCCAGAATATCTTCTGACAGAACATCAAGGCGCCTTTATTTTGTATTCAATGCTGTAATAAATTTCTGATAAAAATATCTCAAAAGTTGGTGAGAATATTAAGTCTGAGATAACTTAGAACTCAGATATTTTTGTAAAAAATCGAAGTATATATTCACCCCGCAGATAAGCTTAAGGGGTTGTTGTTATTTTCATTTTGGGCATCTCACTTGCTGTAAAATTCTCAGAGAAATAATAAAAAGGGTGAATGGAATTTCCGAAGCTTGGTGTACCTTGATGCATTGTGATGAATGGTGAATGTTGCAGGATTCCAGAGTGTTTCATAAAACAATAAGTCTTTCTTAAATCTCTGTATTACATGTTTTTCGAGTCTTTTGTTCTCTTTTGTTGTTTAAATGTTTTACACTTAATAGCAAAGTAGAAGAATAGTTCCAGGATTTAATCACTGATTACCCTGAACTCAATCTAAGCTATTATCCATGTTTTCTTCAGATACAGTGAAAGAAGTGTAATTCTTAATTGCTGCACTTTAAAACTATATCTTTTACAGTGATAGACATTCCCAGGGATTCAAGTTTGCCCCTGAGACATCTATCCGTTACTCATACCTTAGTTTGGTGGGAATACTTAAATACTTTAGTGAAAATTCTTAAATGCTTTCACTGCTTGTTTCATCTGTTCATGTTATAAATCAAAAATTTTGTTGTATGAAGTATCCAAATGGCCCTGTAAGTTTCACCAATTCACCTCAAGGTTCCTGGACACCTACAGCCATAGACTCCATTGCCCAATGATATTTGACTCTTTGAACACTACATCACAAGACCTGAAAGAAACTCTTCAACCAAAACATAAACAAAACCTGTGCATAATACCTAGCCTAAAACACTATCATAATAGGTACGAATCATAAAAGAGAGAGCCCTCTCTGATCACAGTTTGGCTAGAAACAGTGATCCAAAGATTGGTTAGTGGTTACCCCGGCCGTATTCCCTTGGGAGTCATAGGGAACAACCTGGGTGTTAACAGTAACCACAGACCAATCTTTTAGATACAGAATCTAGCCAATATGTATCTAGAGAGGGCTCTCTCTTTATGATTTAGCTTTTTTTCTTAAAGGTGTTAGGCTAGTTATGAAGTTCAAGGGTTTTGTTTTGGGTTTGGGTGGTGAGATTCAATAGAACAGTGAGGTAAAACAGAACAGTTCAGTCCATTGGGCATGATGGAGTCAAAGAAGGATGGCTTTCTGGATTTGGTTTCTAACAGAGGATCACATCACAGAGCAAGGTAGTCAAACAGGGAACAAATGAAAGATTTGAAGCAGATGGAATGGGCTCAAATGGGTGAAGGGCAGTTAAGAATCCTTCAACATATTGAAAGAGGGAAAATGGATGATTACTTATAAGGAGCAGTTAAGGATTCATTATCAAATAAACAAGATGAGAGAACCATGAAATAGGAGCAATTAAGAATTCACTGTTTATTCTAATTTTGAAGAAAACACAGAGAAAAATAAAGACTGAAAACAGATTGCATTCAAGCAAATTCTGAATTAATCATTATCTTCATTACTCAGATTATGAAAAATAGATGATATAATAAACAAGAAGACTGTAAAACACAAGATATAGGGGACTTATTGATTCGGAGTTTGATTCAAGAATTATGTGACAAGTCCTCTGCCTCAATTCTTCATCCAGTAGGCCAGACAACAATTAGTTCCAACAGCTCTTTATTCCAAAGTATCTGAGTTATAGGAAAGTCTAGAAAGTCTACACATACCCAACCCCTCCAAAACTCTAATCGAGGGGGTATATATATAATGAAAATATGTACAACCTATATCTCATAACAACTGTAAGATGATATCTATTTTTAACCTAAAACAGTGTACAAGTAACATAGAAGGGGCTCGAGAAAGATAACTGATGTTGTGATGGAGGCAGGCCTTTAGGGTTCGGCTTGCACCTGTTCTGTAGTAGCTCTACGCATCTGCCTGTCTTAAATGTGTTCTTAAATTCTGATTTGCTTCTCTTTGTCGGCTCTAATACACTTTAATTCTAACTTGACTTGCCTTTAATTTTGCACTGATACTCTTTAATGCTCGTCTGATACTCTTTGACTTGTTGTGTACGTTGTTTTCTTTGTTCATATCTGTCCAGTGTTTAGCCCAAAATATCCCTGTATATCTTTGTTTCCTTTTTTGCGAGCTTGGAAATCCCTTGATTTGCTTTCAACTGTGTTTTAAAGAGGAAGAAAACTGTAACTGGTAGCTTGTTTGAGGCTGTGAGCTCATTGTTGGTGCTTTACTAGTCAGGAGGCGGTTGAGAACCTGGAACATTTGATTTTGGTCGCTTTTATACCTAGAGCGCGCGTGGCGCTATATGCAGAAAAACATAACAAAATGACCCTCTTTTCCCTTTTATTTGAAAAAAAGAATTTTGGCGGGAATTTATGATTCAAAGGACGGATGACGTAAGTATGACATCAGCAGGAAGTATAGGACAGATGAAATGGCGGTGATGTCAGCGAAGGGGTGGTGGTAAGCGGTTTCTGCCCGCACCACTTTCGGGGCTGGGCGGTTTCGGGCAGGGAGGGAGTGAGCACGCCGGGAGCTCGACGCGTGGCAGCAGTACGAGGGCAATATCGCCGGTCCCCCACGACTTAAACATTGGTTAAAAGGGTGGGTGCGATAGAGTTGTGGACCGTTGGATTGTGGAGTGGAGATCGGGCGGTTGACGATTGTTGGAGATGAGGGAGGATTAAAGTACAGGCCCGACCATAATAAAACACTGTTGTTAATGCATCGGGGGTGTTTTTATTAGTTGGCGGGGTGGTTTTAATTAACCCAGGTGGCTAATTAACCCATGATCGCGTGCGGTGGGAGGCTATTAATAGGTTCCAAATGAACCATTAATCCCCGCTTTATACAGTGTTATGGGTATTAATTAACGTGGGGTTAATTAATCCCTGTTTTAAGAAATGATATGGTCGTATTTCGACCGAGGTGGGATATTAATTATTTGAGCTTTTTTATTGTATTTACATAATACGGGATCGGGTTATATTACATGGGATTTATATAATAGTGTTAAGAGTTAATATGAAAGAATAAATGAAAGTGACAACGCTAAGTCATATGGTTAAAAAACTTAGGCTTTAAAAGGGAAACATGGTTTTATATGAGAAATATGACTATTCCCTAAGTAAAACAGATTTTTACTTAGGCAATCACTTTGAAACGGAATGAGTGGTTCAAGGACATTAAGCAGATCTTAATACCTTTGGGGGAGTTAGTGAATGATTTGGGGAAAAAAAGTGAAAGGAAGTTAGTTATGAAATCTGCCTCACTTGAGTTGCTCCAAGATTAATGTCTACCATAGCACTTTGTGATAGAAGTGTAAGTTAACATATTTTTTAAGAGACAAAACCTATCACAAGTCTCACTCTGCAACAACAATCTACCTACCCTGCCTGCTTTGCCTAACATTTTTTTCTTCTCTCTTTGGGTGCACTTGGACTGGCAAACCCTTTTCAATTTTTCTTTTCTTTTGCATGGTAATCCTAGCTAAGTCTGCACTTATTACTACCAAGGGCTCAGATTAAACAGTTGAGCCCCTTTGCTTCTCTACCTATCTACTTATCTGCCAAGATTAAACAGTTTGGACATATTTTATTCTCTATGTCTAAAACATGAAATTCAAACATGAACTGGCCAAGATTAAGCTATTTGGCCATTCATCAATTGTGGCATGAATTTAACAAGCTGCACACAATGCTTTATTTGCAGAAAAATGAAAAAGTAGTGGCTTTTTGGACTTGCACACTTTCCTAGTCTTTCTTTGTTTGGGGTTCATTTCTTTCACTTTTTTCTTTTGACCATTTTATTCTTTTTACCCTTTGATTTTTTTTTTAGGGTATACCCTCTTTACATTTTTTAAATTTTTTGATTTTTTCATAATATGGAAACCTTTGCAACAAGGAAAGGATGAACATATTACAGAGCTCAATCAGTCAAACATGAAATATGACACCTATTATTATAGGAGTATAACACTGGCTCCACTTGGGGATGGCTTTCCCTTGTGGAAAGTCAAGAACAGCAGGTCAGATGGCCTTTTGAATAAATTTGACTGTATTCTGAAATCTCCCTTTGCTGGTTGCTTTATTGTATATATGACAGCACACTTGTGAAGCGTAGGGCCTTCTCTTCGGGCTTCAACTGCAGCAAGTTACTATCCAATCCAAAACTGTGACATTATCACGGATATAGTATGTACATGTTAGATTCAAAATTCATCAAAAAACTGGATCAAAGTAATGTTTCAGCATTCGACCATTCACTGGTCCTTCTTCTATTTCTGTACCATCCAGGCTCTTCAAAAAGTAGGTATTGTTCCCTTGCAATACCTGAATGATGAATGGCCCTTTCCACAGGAAGTCAAACTTCCCATGTTTTCCTTTGTCTTCTCTCCTAGAATCCCACCTTAGAACTTTGTCTCCAATGTAAAAATCTTCTACTTTGGTCCTTTTGTCAAATATTTTCTTGAGTTTTTCTTGTAACACTTGGGATCTTTGGCGCACTTCTTCTTTGGTCTGCTGTAAATGGATGGTCTGATTTATTCTCCTTTGAATGGCATTGGGTTCCACCTGAGCTTCTTGCAGCAATTTCATTACAGGAACACCTAAAGATGAAGGAAGCACAGCCTCCATGCCATAAACTAATTCATAAGGGATAGTTCCAATGGATCTCTTTGTAGTACATCTGTCTGTCCACAGTGCATTTATGAGTTTATTGTGCCGGTTTTTCTTGTTCTCTTCCAACAATTTCTTAATAATGTTAATTAGGCTTTTATTGGAAGACTCAGCTAGACCATTACCTTGAGGGTAATAGGCTATGGAATGGCCTAAAGTGATATGGTATTTGATATACAAATTCATCAATTTCTTGGACTTGAAGGCAACAGCATTATCGGTTATGATCTTTTCAGGACAGCCAAATCTAGACAAGATGTTGGTTTCTAAGAATCCTATAATCACTGTGTCAGTGGCTTGTCTAGAAGGAATGGCTTCTATCCATTTGGTGAAATAGTCTGTGACAGTAAGAATCCATTTGTGCTGGGCAGAAGAAGGAGGGTTTATTTCTCCAATGAAGTCCAAACCCCATTATTGAAAGGGTCTCTCGGTGGAAATTGGTCTTAAGGGCAAGGGTAATGGTTTCCTTTTACCTTCAAAAATTTGGCATTTGTGCCAAGCAGTAACAAACTTCTTTACATCAGCGAACAAGGATGGCCAATAAAATCCAGCCCTTATGATTTTGTCTGTAGTTGATTTCCAGTAAAGGTGTCCATCGCAGTCCCTTGCATGAAATTCTTTGAGAACTTTGTTAGCTTCTTCTTTTAATAAAAAATTCAATAGAATACATTCATGATTTTTCCAAAAAAGAGCATTATCTAAAACACAGAATTTTGAAGCTTTCATCTTTAAAAATCTTTTCTTTGTTCTGGATAACCCTGTAGGAGCCTGCAGGTTTAATAATACATGAATTATATCAGCGTACCAAGGTGATTCTAGAAAGGCCTGGCTAATTTGTGGAGTCGCCATCTCCTGTTCGTTATCCAGTTCATTGATGTCTAGGGCTTGAAAGTTTGTTTCAGTCATGAGTTTAGCCAATCCCTGTCCTTTTATCAGCTTTGTAGGTTTTATTTCAATGTCATACTCTAATATTTTACCTATCCATTTACCTCGTCTACCTTCAATTCCATCCTGAATCAGGATATCTTTGACAACAGCATTTGGTACATAAGCTATTACATGGGAGTACAGTATATAGACTCTGAAGTCTTGAATGGCTTTGACAAGTGCAAAGGCCTGTTTTTCCATGATTTTGTAATTCAGAGGTGCATCTCTGAGTGCTTTACTAAAAAATGTTATGGGTTTTTCACATCCTTGATCATCTTTTTGAAGTAAAACAGCTGCTATGGTGTGTTCAGATGCAAATGAGAAAATTATGAAACCTATATCAAACTTTGGACTTGTAAGGATTGGTGTTCTGGTTAAAGCCATTTTGATCTCTTCAAATTCTTGTTTGGCTTCTTCTGTCCATTTGACCTTTGCATCCTTTTTTAACATATTGTTCAACAATCTAATTAATTCAGCCAAATTAGGTATGAATCTTCTCAAAAAGTTAATCTTCCCTAGGAAAGCTTGAAGTTCTTTGACATTTCTGGGGTGGGGTATTTGCAGAATAGCTTCTATTCTAGCAGGATCAATTCTGATGCCATCTTTGGAGATGATGTGGCCTAACAGTTTGCCTTCTTCTAGACCAAACAGAGATTTTTTAGGATTTAATGAAATACCATACTCTTTGCATTTTAAAAACACTTGTCTCAAATGATCTAAATGTTGCTAATCTGATCTTGAAAACATAGTGAGGTCATCTAAGTATACAACCAGAAAATCATGAATCTCTTTTGCAAAAGCTATGTCCATTGCTCATTGAAAGGTTGCCCCTGCATTCTTAAGTCCGAATGGCATTTTAACATATTTGAATGTACCCCATGGTGTTGTAAATGCAGTCTTTTCTTGGTCATCAGGATGAACTAGAATCTGATTAAAACCTGAAAACCCATCCAAAAGTGAAATCCTAGAAGCACCTACTACCCTTTGTAAAATATGATCCATCTTGGGTAAAGGGTAGTTGTCCTTCAAAGAAACCTTGTTTAAATTTCTTAAGTCAACACATAATCTGATTTCTCTTGTTTTCTTCCTGGTAGGCACTAAATTAGACACCCACTTTGAAAATCTGATTGGAGCAATTATCCCTGCATCATGCATTCATCTGATTTCTTTTTCAATTAAAGGAAGCAGTACAGGGTTGATTCTTCTGAGTTTCTGTTTGAATGGTTTTTATTTTCCTTGAGGGGTATTGTATGTTGAATTACAGAGGTGTCATAAGATTTCAGGTCTTCGTAGCTCCAGGAAAAAACATCTTGGAATTATTTGATCAGTTCAACATACTTAAGCTTTTGATCAGGAGGCAGAGATTTGGATAATTTTATCATTTTTGAGCTCTGTTCAATTCCTATGTTGTAGTATTCAATGTATGCTTTGGGAGTTTCCATTTGAGGTTTCTTTGGAATATCGTTGAAATCAAAGAGATCTTGCAAAGGAGTTAACCCTCTGGGCAAATGATTGTCTTTCAAATTAATAATTTCAGTTTCTCCTTCAAAAATCTCATCAACATCTGTTTCTTTAAGATCTTGTATTTCCTCTTTGGTAAATGTTGTTGGATGAAGCATTTGAGTTGCCTTTACTGCTGAAATGTCTGGGTCTATCTGCTTTGCTGGATAAAATTCACTGACTGTATCTCCATCAACATTAGTGCTAAAAATTTCTTCTTATAGAGTTAAAAAATTGTTGATCTGATTATCACTGTCAAACAATTGCCAATTCTTCACATTATCAGGTATGGCTGGCCTGTGTCTAATTTCAACTGTGAATTGATGATTTGGTTCCAATGGTAATTTACAAGTGCTGGCAAACATTGCTAGGCTGTGAGCTTGCAAGTTATGTTTTCTTGGGATTTTGGCAAGCTGAGTTTCTGAAAATGTATTGAGGATTTCTATGACTGTCCCTCTGTATTCTCTCAATGTGGGATCATTTGTCAAGAACTTCCCTTTTATCTACTGGATGATTAAATCAGAATCTCCTAAGACTAACACTCTAATTGCTCCTAACTTTTTGACCAATTTAATACCTAGCAACAGAGCTTCATATTCAGCCATATTATTAGTGCACCTAAAGTTTAATCTGTAGGCATGGCCTTAAGCATGATTGTTTTCAAGATTGTGCACCCAGACTCCTGCCCCTGCTCCTAATTTGTTCACATAACCATCAAACTCTAAGTACCAAAGGATTTCCTGTTCATAATTAGTATCTGGATTTGTAGGGATCTTTTCAGCAGGGAGATCTGGTTTTTCAGTTTCTTCTGGTTTATCTGATTTTTCATGGTTTTTAGAGATCTCTTGGATTCGGACATTAGACTTTTCATTTGCAATTTTTTTGTTTCATCTGTTAAAACTTTCATTGCATTTGGGGGATTGATTTCATCATTGTAAAGGATAAAAGAATCCATGTTTGAATGTATTGAGTAGATAGGGAAATTTTGAGGTTTCTCTTGAGTACTCACTACATACTTCATTAAGGTTTCTCTGTACAGTCTCTTTGGTTGACCAAACACTGAAATAGTAGCATAGGACATGTCTAACTGTAGAGATCCTTGGAGCTTTGCACCCCAAGATCTAGACAATAACATACCATACTTTGGAGGAATATCAGCTACTACTATGTCCATTAAGATGGTTTTGGAAGGATATTGGACTAGTGACACACACAAATCTTTGATTAAACCTAGACATTTGACTTGACTTGAATCAAAAGAGAAAAGGTCTTTATATGGCCTGGTGATGTCAAGGTCAAGTTTCTCCATTACAGATTTAGGCATTAAGTTATGGGAAGCACCTGAATCAAACATGGCATTATGGAGTATTTTATCATGTATGTTTAAACCCACATAGAAAGGAGGAACTTCCCCCTCTGCTATTTTTCCATTTACTTCAGGGCCAGATATTAATTCAGGCTAGTCATCAAAAACGTTTATTGAATCTTCATTCACAGAAATTTTGAGTGATCTGCTGATTTGACTTCTATAGACATCATGTTTAGCTAATTCTGATAATGGAACAACTATCTTTAGTTTGCCTACTTCTGTCTCAAAATTGAAAGGTTTCTCGGTCTGAGTTTTTGTAATTCGGACAGTTGAATTTTCTGCGTTTTTCTCCTCTTCAGGAATGGGATTATGCGCTGAAGTTTTTTCCAATCAAGTTCTAGAGGCTCTTCTATTTTTCCTTTAGCAGGAATTGCAGTGGAAGGTTTTCTGTTAGGTGGCTGATTTTCTGATATGTCTTCAACAATTGGATTATTTGGGTTAGGACCTGTTTTAGAAAGAGTATGTACAGGGGGGTTACTGATTTTACCTTTGTTAAGATGCTTGGTATCTTTCTGTTTGCTGATTTCAGGGACATCTATTCTTTTTCTCCTCAGCTTGTATTGTTTGTGGACTTCATAAATGGCTGTATCATATCCCTCCCTAAAGTCAAATGATTCACCTAAATGAGTTTGGAATTGTTTCACAAGGTGAGCTCCTTGATCCTCTTGGGTCAAGAAAAATTGTTCTTCATTGTTGAGTCTCATCAGATTAATTTGAGTGTCTTCTGTTGGTTCATCAGAGGTTGAGACTTCAACATAATTTTCTTGAAATGGGGGCCTAATATTTTGGTCAGGTCCTGTCTTTCCGATGTTAGGATTTTGGTTCTTCCTGAAATTTGGATTTCTCCCAGCATTGCTTGGTTGACCATCTCAAGGGGATTTTCTCTCAATTGTTTCTACTCTATCTCCAATTCTATCCATTCCTTTAAGAATTGCATCTAATTTCTGTTCAAAGGCAAAAGGTTCTTCTTTGAGGGGTGTTCTTCTTTCATCTCTGGCTCTAGACCGTTAAGATATCAGATTGGCCTCAACACTGACAGCTATACTCTGCATCTCTTCTAAGTTTTGAGGAGCTCTTTCCCTAAGTTGGTATGCCATATCAGAATCAAATGCGTCAGGGAATTTGATCAAAGCCAAATCTGGAGGAGGTCTGAGATTTTGAGGAATAGCATTGTAGATATTATTAAATCTGGTACAGTAATCTTGGACAGTTTCTTGTGTGCCTCTTTTTAGGTTCTCATACTCTGATAAAATGTGGAGAGGATCTTTCTTCTTTTCCCATCTATTCAAGAAGGTTTGATAAAGAGCTTGTGGGTCATTGATAATGTTTGCAGGGAGAGCTCTAAACCAGGTTCTAACATCTCCAATTAAACTTTGAACAAATACTTTCATTCTAACATCATCATCATCAATCTCATAACTTTCAAAATAGTTGGTCATTTTATTGGTATGTTGTTGAGTTGTGTAAGTGCCAGTACCTTCAAAATAAGGGAGTTTACTTTGATAATCTTGAGGCATAGCCCCTGGATTGGCAGGTAAGTTTAGGGGAGCATATCGGTTTGCCATGGTTGCATAAATAAATGTGACAACTAGAGGAGTAGGGATAACGTTGTAGATGGAGGAGTGGAAAGAGTAGTTGGAGGTGCTGATGGTGAACTTGGAGAAGTTATATTAATCACAGAAAGGTTTGGTGTTTTTTGAAAAGTAAGCTCAGATTGAAGGGATTTCTGTAAATGTTTGTCAGGGTGTGAACTAGCAGAATTTTCTTGGCTCTCTTGTCTTCTAATAACCCTAGAAATTAGATTAGGATTTTCAAACACAGATGGGGGATTAGGATCAGGATTTGATCTGGTGTAATGAATCTTTTTTGAAGACAGTTTCTAGGTGTGTTTTTGGTTTTTCTTGGAATAGTTTTGATAATACAACTTTAACAGTTTCTTCTAGGAGTTTTTTGATGTGGGAGTTTTGAAATTTCCTAAAGAGTTTTCGTTTAATAAAGGAACTGATCAAGTATTTGAAACCAACTGTTCAACACATAAACTAGACCGAAGATAGACTGAAGCAGCATTTATTTACTTCTGCAATTGCAAAGAAAAAGCAGTTTCAAAGGTTACCTGGCTAACTTCAGGATCCATTTGTAGCTTATGAAATAAACAATAGTAACAGACAGTTATTCAGGTCCCCAGTGGAGTCACCAATGATGTTATCACTCAGGTTGTTCCCAAAAGTTGTAAGAAAGGGAATACAGCCGAGGTAACCATAGACCAATCTTTTAGATACAGAATCTAGCCAATCTGTATCCAGAGAGGGCTCTCTCTTTATGATTTAGCTTTGTTTGTTAAAGGTGTTAGGATAGTTATGAAGTTCAAGGGTTTTGTTTTGGGTTTGGGTGGTGAGATTCAATAGAACAGTGAGGTAAAACAGAACAGTTCAATCCATTGGGCATGATGGAGTCAAAGAAGGATGGCTTTCTGGATTTGGTTTCTAACAGAGGATGGCATCACAGAGCAAGGTAGTCAAACAGGGAACAAATGAAAGATTTGAAGCAGATGGAATGGGCTCAAATGGGTGAAGGGCAGTTAAGAATCCTTCAACATATTTAAAGAAGGAAAATGGATGATTACTGATAAGGAACAGTTAAGGATTCCTTAGCAAATAAACAAGATGAGAGAACCAGGAAACATGAGCAATTAAGAATTCACTGTTTATTCTAATTCTGAAGAAAACACAAAGAACAATAAAGACTGAAAACAGAGTGCATTCAAGCAAATTCTGAATTAATTATTTTCTTCATTACTCAGATTATGAAACACAGATGATATAATAAACAAGAAGACTGTAAAACACAAGATATAGGGGACTTATTGATCCAGAGTTTGATTCAAGAATTATGTGACAAGTCCTCTGCCTCAATTATTCATCTAGTAGGCCAGACAACAATTGGTTCCAATAGCTCTTTATTCCAAAGTATCTGAGTTACAGCAAAGTCTAGAAAATCGACACATACCCAACCCCTCCAAAACTCTAATCGAGGGGGTATATATACAATGAAAATATGTACAACCTATATCTCATAATAGTTGTAAGATAATATCTATTGTTAACCTAAAACAGTGTACAAGTAACATAGAAGCGGCTCGAGAAAGATAACTGATGTTGTGTTGGAGGCAGACCTTTAGGGTTCGGCTTGCACCTGTTCTGTAGTAGCTCTGCGCATCTGCCTGTCTTAAATGTGTTCTTAAATTCTGATCTACTTCTCTTTGTTGGCTCTGATACACCTTAATTCTGACTTGACTTGCCTTTAATTCTGCACTGATACTCTTTAATGCTTGTCTGATACTCTTTGACTTTTTGTGTAAGTTGTTTTCTTTGTTCATATCTGTCCAGTGTTCAACCCAAAATATCCCTGTATATCTTTGTTTCCTTTTTTGCGAGCTTGGAAATCCCTTGATTTGCTTTCAACTGTGTTTTAAAGAGGAAGAAAACTATAACTGGTAGCTTGTTTGAGGCCGGGAGCTCGTTGCTAGTGCTTTACTGGTCATGAGGCAGTCGAGAACCTGGAACATTTGATTTTGGTCGCTTTTATACCTGGAGCGCGCGTGGTGCTATATGCAGAAAAACATAACAAAATGACCCTCTTTTCCCTTTTATTCGACAAAAAGAATTTTGGCAGGAATTTATGATTCAAAGGATGGATGACGTAAGTATGACGTCAGCGGGAGGTACGGGACAGATGACATGGCGGTGACATCAGCGAAGGGGTGGTGGTAAGCAGTTTCTGCCTGCACCACTTTCGGGGCTGGGCGGTTTCGGGCGGGGAGGGAGCGAGCACGCTGGGAGCTCGACGCATGGTAGCGGTACGGGGGCAATACCGCCGGTCCCCCACGACTTAAACATTGGTTAAAAGGGTGGGTGCGATAGAGTTGTGGACCGTTGGATTGTGGAGCGGAGATCGGGCGGTTGATGATCGTTGGAGATGAGGGAGGATTAAAGTGCGGGCCCGACCATAATAAAACAGTGTTGTTAATGCATCGAGGGTGTTTTTATTGGTTGGCGAGGTGGTTTTAATTAACCTGGGCAGCTAATTAACCCATGATTGTGCGTGGTGGGAGGCTATTAATAGGTTCCAAATGAACCATTAATCCCCGCTTTATACAGTGCTATGGTTATTAATTAACGTGGGGTTAATTAATCCCTGTTTTAAGCAATGATACGGTCGTATTTCGACCGAGGTGGGATATTAATTATTTGGGATTTTTTATTGTATTTACATAATACGGGATCGGGTTATATTTACATGGGATTTATATAATAGTGTTAAGAGTTAATATGAAAGAATAAATGAAAGCGACAGCGCTAAGTCATATGGTTAAAAAACTTAGGCTAAAAGGGAAACGTGGTTTTATATGAGAAATATGACTATTCTCTAAGTAAAACAGATTTTTACTTAGGCAATCACTTTGAAACGGAATGAGTGGTTCAAGGACATTAAGCAAATCTTAATACCTTTGGGGGAGTTAGTGAATGATTTGGGGAAAAAACGTGAAAGGAAGTTAGTTATGAAATCTTCCTCGCTTGAGCTACTCCAAGAGTAATGTCTGCCATAGCACTTTGTGATAGAAGTGTAAGTTAACATATTTTTTAAGAGACAAAACCTATCACAAGTCTCATTCTGCAACAACAATCTACCTACCCTGCCTACTTTGCCTAACATTTTTTTCTTCTCTCTTTGGGTGCACTTGGACTGGCAAACCCTTTTCAATTTTTCTTTTCTTTTGCATGGTAAGCCTAGCTAATTCTGCGCTTATTACTACCAAGGGCTCATATTAAACAGTTGAGCCCCTTTGCTTCTCTACCTATCTACTTATCTGCCAAGATTAAACAATTTGGACAGATTTTATTCTCTATGTCTAAAACATGAAATTCAAACATGAATTGGCCAAGATTAAGCTATTTGGCCATTCATCAATTGTGGCATGAATTTAACAAGCTGCACACAATTCTTTACTTGCAGAAAAATGAAAAAGTAGTGGCTTTTTGGACTTGCACACTTTCCTAGTATTTCTTTGTTTGGGGTTCATTTCTTTCACTTTTTTCTTTTGACCATTTTATTCTTTTTACCCTTTGATTTTTCTTTTAGGGTATACCCTCTTTACATTTTTAAAATTTTTTGATTTTTTAATAATATGGAAACCTTTGCAACAAGGAAAGGATGAACATATTACAGAGCTCAACCAGTCAATCATGTATGACACCTATTACTATAGGAGTATAACATAACTGAGAGTGTAATCAACTTCTTGAGAGGGAGAATAACTTGTTGCAGAGATGATTAGGGAAAAACTTTGATTGAGGATAAATATAACCATGCTCTGAAAAAAGTGTCTATATGAGGCAGGAATGTACCATGCTCAGTGTGATGACTAGTGACTAAGTATTATAATCACACATAAAATATTCCTATCAAGTTAGGATTGTAGTGAGTAACATGTTGCTGGATGATGATGATACCTCCTTACGCCCTCATTGAGGGCACTTCTAACAAATAGATAGAATCAAGTGCCCCAGTGCATCGAAAAAGGTGAAGCACTATTGGGTGAGGTGCTCATGGATACCTGGGTATTCAAATGTGGGTAACTACCATGCATCGAAATGTAAGCACTGCTGAGAGAGGTGATAAGTGATGCATGGGTCTTCGACTAAATGAGAGAACTGCAATGACCGCGAAGTACGATACCACCCTGTCATCAAAGCTTATATTGGTGTCGAATGTTGGGGGGGCGATGACATCAATGTGAAATAGTGATTCCCACTGTGCCACCCGAGGATGTCCCATAAGGGGGAGAGAACCCATGGTACTGCCTTGGTCCTGGAAGATGGGTGTTGAAGTCGAGAGGAAAAACGGATCAACCGCCCCAAATAATGATTCAGGGAATTATGGAGAAATATGACTATAATGTGGTGGGTCAATAGGGCATGATAATGAAAGTGGACAATATGAATGGATACAGTCAACTGCTAGAGGTTGGAGATGTAATGTGAGTGACAATAGTCAAACAATTCTTCTGAGGGGAAATCCTTGGAGTTGGTAGGACATCCAGGGTAGGTGCGAGAGTGTTTTGACTAGCATGGTGAATGATACATGAATGGGGTGTTGATCGGCAAGCTCCAACCAGGGGTGAATAGAGACTGTCGTCAGGTATGAAACATGAAAATATGGGTGGGAACACTTTTAATAAAAAATCTTTATACACTTACCAAAATAATGTAAAGGTGATTTGGGATGTACAAACATGGAGACAGGTGCCCCATAAAAACAATGACCTGCATGATGGTGAATGTAAAGTATTTTGTGCGCATGGTGAGGGCCCCATTGGTTGGTCTCAGTGTGGGGTTGATGAGGTGGATGAAGTGATGCAAATGGGATATGAAAATGGAGGGATGATAGGCCAAATGTAGAACATGGTAGTGCATTCGACTTGATCCATCACAAATAAACGAGGTGGCCCAGGAGTGGGGTTGGTAAGAAATATGTGAAGAAGAGAAGAATGAGGCTAATCTTTAAGGCATGCAAGTGAAATGGCTCTCAAGCCTCAGTGGATGGTCATGGATCCAATGGTGTGAGGGGTCTACAACATGGGGTGATCCATGAAAGGGAAGGTTCTATCGACCGGTCATGGATGTTTACCATGTACAAGGTGAGGTGGTGGTAAATGTGGTCAAGATGATGGACCCTATGGTGCATTTCAGAGAAATGATGTTAGGATATGAAAAGCTTTGTAGGAATCCTATCATGCTTGGTGGGGATGATACCTTCACTATCGACAGTCACCGAGGTACTAATTCTGGCAAGAAGTTGCTGAAGTACCTGCAACCTCGACAAGCAATACCCCAAGTGAAAACATCTTGATAAAAAATATATAAGTTGAAACATGTTGAATAAGATGAATCGAAGAACATGAGAAGGTGCACTTGAAGGGGTACTCTGAGCGTGCGGTGGGCCCAAAAAATGAGTTTAGGGTTGAAATGGAATGGAGGGTACCATGATGAAGATGACATGGTCCTGATCCTTATGTCTTTGACGGTTTTAAGAACAAAGGTCCTGAGCTCATGTACTAGGTTCCAGAAAATGACAAAGAGGGCGATATATAGGGAAAACTAGGTCATATGCCACTTAATTTGTACTTGTTGGTTTTGGAGTGCTAAGTGATTCCAAGATCTGTTTTCTCGTGTTGTGGTCATCTTGTGCTCCTGAGAAGCACGCAAGGAGAGACATGTAAGAGATCATAATCCCACCTTTGTGTTTTTGGTAGATTAAGTTAGGAAGGACATACAGGGTAGCTTGTATGGTATAATTTTTAGGCATGGGCTCCCCATGGATAGAGGGGACAAAGTCACATAGTCTATGTGGATATGGGTAAGACAGCCACCGGGTCTTCAAATTGATGACCCAGAGACTTTCAAGGTAATAAATGCGTTGTGTGCATGACTGTCCATGAAACAGCCACAGGCTCTGCCCGCTTACTAACATAACATATGCGTGGTGGTGGGGCCAAGGTCCCCACGGCTTAATGGATGACATACGCATTGACTGTGCATATGGAGGGTGCCATTGCGTTGACTTCCACATGCATGTGAGAGAAACAGATGTGCGGTCACCCACCTGTTATGGGAATAGGTACGTGAGAGTAGAAATGGTTGTTTTGAGGGCCAGTGAGGCTAATTTTTTATGTTTGTATCCTTTTTGGAAGGATGGCTATGTTATTGAGAGAGTGCTACTGGGAGCCTCTCTACATCACGATTGGGGGTGATGTAGCAATGAGCGCTACACTGGTGTGATGGGGGTTACTGAAGTTTGCTCAGAACCCCCTATTCAGGTCACAGGATGAGTTCTTGCACTTTTTGATACGGTGTTCGGACCTAGAGTGTGAGGTGTTCTCGATCCATGGAAAAGAGTTGCCCTTCACTATTGCTTTTGATATTTATTTCAACATATGATTGGTGCCTCATAGAGAGGTATTGCAGTTGTCGCTCACCACTAGACGGGTAGACATACATGAGTGGGTGGAGGCTCATTGTGGGCCTCATGTTGTTGATCAGGGGAGCGTCCAAATTGGTATTTTCGTGGACTTAGCTGAGCGAGTGGCTCTGGAAATGATCATGAGCCTTGCTAGATCAAAGAGTTTCAGGGCCACAGATTGTTGTACTAGAGAGACTACGTACGAGCCATTTCTTTGACTAGGTTGGATTACTATACATAGGGATGGTGTCACATCTTACGTAAGTGCGTCGAGGGTAGTCCCAGAGTTTTTTCTACGTGAGCATCATGTGTAGCATCCTCTACGAGAGGGTTCTAATGCTCCGACACATAGTAACAGTGCCACCGGGGCTTGTAAGAGACCCACAGATCTGATGATGGGTGTCAGTCGCGAGTAGGTGGGGGTGAGGTGGGGTGCTATTGGACCCCAACAATGGAGGGTTGGTTTAGATCCAACCCTTTGATTATTTTGGAGTACCCTTATCAGGGTGTAGACTTCAAAGGTGATCCATACATGGGACTTCCTCCTAGCGACGCCTAGGGGCCAAAATGTATGTGGTTTGTATTTTTTTCGTTTATGCTTACTTTCATGTACTTATGACGTTCTTTTATGATGATGCTAACATCATTTATGTTTTCTTGTAGATGTTAGGAACCGCATATTTCCATTGGCCTACTTGGTGGGCAACGATCCTTGGTGGTTGGGTGTAGCTAGTGCCATAGTTGTTGCATAGTGAAGAAGGGATGACAGGGTTTCAGAGGACCTTCAAAGGCCATATCAACATTGGTTTATGGAGATAGGTGGTTCCTCTGGAGAGGGAGGGAGCTCCTCTTCCCCCTCAGAGACGGTGAGGCTACAGAATCGAGTAGAGTTTGTGGAGGCTTGTGTGGCTTATTTAGAGGCGTAGATGATCGATGCAGAGGAGGCTTGGGTCGAGCGACTACCTTGCTAAGGGGGATGGGAAAGGTTGGGAGAGGAGACGATGGAGACAATCATGGCTCGGGGCAAAGTGCAGCATCCAAATCTCTGTCATATTGCTATGGTAGTGGCGACCGCTCATCCGATCCTAGCACCAGATGAGGTTGGGAGACCTCAGGAAGGGGGCGCCAAGGGTGGGGGGTCTCGACCCTAGATATTTTTTGTATGTACCATGGAAAGAACCCATTATGAGGATGCTCCCATGTTTGATGACTTATTTTTACTCACACGTGCCACCAAATGTCTATATATCTTTTGTACATATATATTTGATATCTAGATATATCTATATCTATATATATATATATAGCGAGAGAGAGAGAGAGAGAGAGAGAGAGAGAGAGATATGAATTTGTTTGCGGCACTCATGATGTGTTATGATGTACATGCTTCTATAAATGTGATGTATTTCTGCATTTATTTGATGGATACAATTTCTATGATTTATGTGTCTTGATGATGGTATATGTGTGATACATGTTAGTCTAGGATTTGATTAGCTATGTGATCAACTATATGATTTCGATTTCTTGGCACAAATGAAAATGTAATATGATCAAAACAATGAGCTAATCTTTGTGAATGTAGGTATTTCTAAAAAATGCATGGATCACATACTTTGAAGGCTTTTTTCAACTGCAAGACAACAAGCTGGGAATCAAGGAACACATGTAGGTGGATGATACCTAGACAGGAGGCACTAGCCAAAAGGCCTATGATGACATCGTATTCTTCTTGATTATTGGTAGTTGACTCAATACAAATCCAATTATGGTGAAGGGGTGTCAGGTCATGAGAGTATATGAGGTGTTGTGACCATCAAGAAGCACCATTGGAAAACCTGTGATGATAGGTTGGAGGGTGATCCATATGTGACATAGGATGAGAGAGTGATTTTAGTTTACATATGTGATGACATGGTCATCATAAAAAAATGCGTCATTGTGCATACATATTTAGGAGTATAATTTTTTGAAGTAGAGCCCAATGACAGGATTTTTGAGGCAAGTCCCATCCAACTCTGCTAAGATGTATGCTCCCTTGTAGAGGAAATATTTAATAATGTATGGGCCCTTCCATAATGTCTCGAATTTCCCCAGTCCTAAGGCTTCTTGGGAAAAATCATAGTGAAGGACTAATTCCCCTTTGTTGAATGATCAAGGGGTGATAGTGCGATCAAAAGAGGCCTTGGTCCTTTTTTCGTGTGCTTCATTATGCTGAAGGGACTCTCACCAACTTTTTTCGACGTGTTCCATTTGCACCAACCTTTGCTCTAACGATGTGGTGTTAGGGAGAAGTTCAATGGTCAAGTGAAAGATAGGGATCTCACTCTTGATGGGCATAACAACTTCAACCTGGTAGACTAAATGGAAGGGTGTGAATCCCATGGATGATTTGATTGTCGTGTGGTACACCCATAACACTAAAAACACCATGTGGTACCAATTATTTTTATGGTTGTTCACCATAGGCTACAATATCATTTTGCAGCCTTTGTTGACAACTTCTACCTTGTCGTTGGATTGAGGGTAGTATGGAGAAGAAAACCCATGAGAGAAACCAAGGTGTTGGGATAACTCCTGAAATATCTTGTTCTCAAAGTTTTTTCCATGGTTTGAGACCACCTCCTTGAGAACACACGAAACCGTGTTATGACATTGTTTAAGAAAAATTGTTAACCATGTCGGCAGTGTTATTATATGTGGGCATGGACGCTTCCCATTTGGTGAAGTAGTCAACGAAGACCACAATGTACTTATGGACACCTGAATACGGAGGGTTGAAAGTCATGAAGTCTATGCCCCATTTACAGAAGGGGTCTGCAACAATGACCGGGTGTAGGGAAGCTGGGGGAACTCGAGTCTTATGAGTGTATTTTTGGCACTTATCACATCGTTTGACTACTTGAATGCATTCATGGAATAGGGTGGTCTAGAAATAGCCAGTATGGAGGATTTTCTGAGTGGTGGTTATCCCTCATAGGTGGTTGTCGTAAGCTCCATTGTGGCAATCTTTTAAGACCTGCTCAGCTTATTCAAGAGTAAGTCATTGACGAAGGATGGTGTCGATGCCTCAACAATAAAGGACATCTCCCATAAGGAGGTAGTGGGAGGCTTGGTGGCGAATGTGCCTTTGATTGTCGTGAGTAAGTTGAGGTCTAAACTTTTGAGTCTATAGTGTTAAGAAATCAATGCTAATAGAATTAGGGTTATATTTCTCTTTCTTGATAATTACATTGATTATTGCTTCTAATTCTTCTTGTTACAACCTTATTTTGTCCCTTACCATGCTAACCTTAATGGAATGATTGCACAAATATCCATTTTTCCCAATTACAATACACTTAGCAAAGTTTTAACTTGAATGCCATAGCATATATGTTTTATAGATATGATGTTAAATTTGCACCTATGTTATTAAAAGATCTGACTGGTGCAGTGTCATATTACAATCTATAATATATTATGCCCTTAGCCATGAATGAGCTTCTATTTAACCAACTTATAGTTTCAATGGAAACCATTTTCGTTTATACACTGATGCCACCAATAAAAAATGTGGACCACTGAATTCAATTGATGCACCAACAAATGGTATGACTCAATAGCCCCATTGATCCAGATTTAAACAAGAATGCAACAGATTACAGATATAACCATAAATACAGAGATGCAGCGGAAATAATATTTCATTTCATTAATGTAAAATACTGAAATATGCTTACAAACAGAAACGGAAATAAACCAGTTAGGGCGATGGTAGCTTATCTTTGAGAAGAGATGTGGTGGCTACATGCCTCTGAACTGTGTTACAACAAGGCTCGAAGGCCTATTTATGGTTGAGAAACAATGGAAAACCTTAAACATCCAAAAACCTAACCCTAGGAGATGAAACACCAAACTATGGGCCCCATTTCGGGTAAATTGGTACATCAACTTCCCGGGGTCGTAACTTAGGCATACGATCTCCGTTTGACGCGAACAACACCTCACTAGAAAGATCTATTCGAGGATTACAACTTTAGGAAGAGCAACAATGGTCCATGAACCCATGTTGCTCCCAGTTTTCCCAAAAAACGTCGTTTAGGGCCTCAAAACGACTCCGGAAGTTCAAGTTCTGAAAAACTGCTAAAAATAATAAATTGTGCTACAATTAACGAAACTGAACAACTGAAAGAGATAGTTGTGGGGGTCCAAGTGGGATAGGTGGGTGGCCACCAGCATCCACTTGGATCATTCCTCCCCCCTTAGGAAGCAATGGTCCCCATTGCATTGAGTTCCTCCATCTGTTGAACTTGGTCCCTGGTGAGCTGTTCTGCAATCTCTGATGTGTCCAGTAATGGTGGGAAGCATGGTAGACGACGGCCCACATTGAACACTCAGTGCAAGCGAAGGAATGGGGGAATGCTGTGCTCCAAAGAATTGTTTCCCACAACCTTGGTAATAGTGTAAGGACCATGTCAGAGTGGTCTGAGCTTTTGTTGGGCTCTTGTAAGGCGTCCTTTCTGCAAATGTAACCAGACTTTTTCGCCCACCTAAAACTTGTGTGGCACCCAATGTTGATCATGTCGCTGCTTATACTTGGAATTTCCCAGAATGGAGTGGCAATAGATCGTCCCGTTGAGTAGAGTTTCTCTGGAAGTTAGATCGGCCAAATGCTTGACCTAATAGTGCAACGGTACCCCTGTGGGTGAGGAGAAGATGACCGTATCCCTCTGCCATTGCTACTGCGTGGAGGAACCCTTCGCAGGGGTCATGTATGTGGCGATGATCTTCCCTTTACTTTGGGAGTGAACCAGACATAAAATGAATTTCCTAGTCTGGGAGATGAGCTTGCTGCATTTCTTAGCAGTGATTAAAGATGTGGTGGTAGGTGGGGCTACCTCCAGTATCCTGTATAATGAATTACCCAAAGAAATACTGACATCGCGAGGCCTTGACTCATACAAAGCATGTCACCTCCACATGTATGGTTGTCCTAATAGTACATCACAAACATCAAGAGGTGCAACATCACACAATACCTCATATGTGAAGGGATTGATGCTGTAGGGAAGGCGGCATTGTTAGCGGACTCGAAGATCTCATCCTTGCTAAAGCCATCCGATACTATACGCCTGCGGGTGTGGTTTAGTTGGTAGGCCCAACTGCTTCAGGACCTCTACTGAAATGAGGTTCTTTTGGCTCCCACTGTCAACAATGAATTACAGTGGCGAACCCTTCACCCACATCTGTGAGTGGAAAAGATGCTCCCCCTCCTTGGATCTTTAGGCTCATTCTTCTGGACCTTGGTGGTGGCAACAGTGGTGCTAGGCTCCGCGTCAATGATCTACTTCCCTTTGCCATTCCCCTTGTCTGGTTCTGACTCAGGGTCAAAACATGCATCTGATTCTGAAGCCTTCAACTCGGCCACCAACGGCTGCTTGGTTCGACACTCACTTGTGTTGTGACTGGGGCTCTTATGGAACTCAGATCACTTTCCTATGTCCTTCTTTGACTTCGCGGTGTTGTTCTTTTCTTGCGGCTTCGACGGGTTGTCTTGGGTCACCCTACGTTGGCTTTGTCTTTTGTTCTTTGGATTCGTAGTTCCAAAGTCTCGCTTCTTTTGTTTAAACTTCTGCTTAATTTTGACAGCGTATCAGTACGTCGTGCCAAGTGAGGAGATGTTCAATAACTCCATCTCATCCTAGATGTATTTGTGTAGACAGCTGCAATATTTGAGTACCAAATGCAGCTCAGAGTCCTTGATACCCAACTATGTGCGAAGGTTATGAAAAATGTTTATGAACTCCGGCACATCTTGGTCCCTTCCCTGCCGCAGCGTGGTCCACTTTATGTATTTGTCCTCATAGCTTTTGACATGGTAGTACTGCTCCTTAATTGCATCCCAGAATGAATTCCAAGTGGGTGCGGCTGAAAATAGTGAGCCCGTACTTTCATCCTTTTGCTCGCAGTAGGTTTCCCACCAGTCCTTGATGTGTGGGGCTGCTTTGAGAAGAGCAAAAATAATCTTTTCCCGGCTGGAAAAAACATGAACAGAAAAATACCCTTCTAGTAGATTTAACCATTTATCTACGACATCTACATCTATTTGACCCTTGAAGATGGGGATTTCAAATTTAACTTGTACCTTAAAGGGTGTGGCGTTTCCAGACTAGTTGTTGGAAGCCGATGCGTCACCTCTGGGTAGCTGCTAAAGGATCTGAGCGAAGTTTTCCATCATCGCGTTCCTTTGTCACTAGACAGGTTCTTCAAGCAAGATTTTAATAGGATCTCCTGCCCCCTCGTATTTCTTTTCATCTGCCATGGGAGGCCATCGAGGTTTGTGAGGCTGGTCTTGGAAAGGTTCGACCATTTCAAGCCCTAACTCCTTATATCCCGACCTCGATGGGGACATGCAAAGAAAAATAGAGAAAAAACAAACCGCTTTGATACCACTGATCCGAATTTAAACAGGAACGCAACAGATTACAGATATAACCATAAATACAGAGATGCAGCATAAATAGTGCTTCATTTCATTAATGTAAAATACTAAAATATGCTTACAAACAGAAATGGAAATAAACCAGCTAGGGCGATGGTATTATCTCTTAGAAGAGATGTGGTGGCTACATACCCCTGAACTGTGTTACAATGAGGCTCGAAGGCTATTTATCATTGAGAAACAATGGAAAACCTTAAACATCCAAAAACCTAACCCTAGGAGATGAAACGCCAAATTATGGGCCTCGTTTCGGGTAAATTGGTACATCAACTTCCCGGGGTCGTAACTTTGGCATTCGATCTCCATTTGACGTGCACAATACCTCATTAGAAATATCTATCAGAGGACTACAACTTTGGGATGAGCAACATCAATCCAATAATTGTTGTTTCTCCTAGTTTTCCCAAAAAAACGTCATTTAGGTCCTCAAAATGGCTCCGGAAGTTCAGGACCTCAAAAACTGCTAAAAATAGTAAATTGTGCTACAATTAAGGAAACTGGAAAACTGAAAGAGACATTTGCGGGGTTCCCTGTGGGATAGGTGGGTGTCCAGCAACATCCACCTAGATCATTCCTCCCCCCTTAGGAAGCAATGGTCCCCATTGCGTTGAGTTCCTCCATCTACTGAACTTGGTCCCTAGTGAGTTGTTCTGCAATCTCTGATGTGTCCAGTAATGGTGGGAAGCATGGTAGAGGGTGGTCCACATTGAACTCTCGGTGCAAGTGAAGGAATGGAGGAACGCTATGCTCCAAAGCATTGTTTCCCATAGCCTTGGTACTAGTGTAAGGAACATGTCAGAGTGGTCTGAGTTTCTGATGGGCTCTTGTAAGGAATTCTTTCTCTAGATGTAACCAGACTTTATCACCCACCTGAAACTTGTGTGGCACCCGATGTTGATCATGTCTCTGCTTGTACTTGGAATTTTCCAAAATGGGGTGGTGATGGATCGGCCCATTGGGTAGAGGTGCTCTCGAAGTCAGATCGACCAAATGCTTGACCTGACAGTGCAACGGTACCCCTGTGGGTGAGGAGAAGATGATTGTATCCCTCTGCTACTATTGCTGCATGGAGGAACCCTTCGCGGGGGTCATGGATGTGGCGATGATCTTCCCCTTACTTTGGGAGTGAACCAGACATAAAATGAATTTCCTAGTCTGGGAGATGAGCTTGCTGCATTTGTTAGCAGTGATTAAAGAGGTGGCGGTAGGTGGGGCTACCTCCGGTATCCTGTATAATGAATTACCCAAAGAAATAATGACAACGCGAGGCCTTGACTCATACAAAGCATGTCACGTCCATAAGTATGGCTGGCCTAATAGTACATCACAAACATCAAGAGGTGCAACATCACACAATACCTCATCTGTGAAGGGCTTGATGTTGTAGGGAAGGCGACATTGTTGGCGGACTCGGAGATCTCGTCCTTGGTGAAGCCACCCGATACTATACAGTTGCAGGTGTGGTGTACTCGGTAGGCCCAACTGCTTCATGACCTCTGTTGAAATGAGGTTCTTTTGGCTCCCACTGTCAACAATGAATTGCAGCGACAAACCCTTCACCCACATCTGTGAGTGGAAAAGACGCTCCCCCTCCTATGGATCTTCGAGCTCATTCTTTTGGATCTTGGCAGTGGCAATAATGGCACTAGGCTCCACATCAATGATCTGATTCCCTTTGCCATTCCCCTTGTCGGGTTCTGGCTTAGGGTCGGAACATGCATCTGATTCTAAAGCCTTCAACTCGGCCACTAGCGACTGCTTGGTCCGACACTCACTTGTGTTGTGAGTGGTGCTATTATGGAACTCACACCACTTTCCCATGTCCTTCTTTGAATTTGTGGTGTTGTTCTTTTATTGTGGCTTCGACGGGTTGTCTTGGGTCACCCTGCCTTGGCTTTGTCCTTTGTTCTTCGTATTCGTAGATCCAAAGTATCGCTTCTTTTGTTTAAAATTCTGCACAATTTTGACAGCATATCGATACACCGTGCCAAGTGAGGAGATGTTCAAGAACTCCATCTCATCCTGGATGTATCTGTGTAGGGAGCTGCGATATTTGAGTACGAAATGTAGCTCAGAGTCCTTGATACCTAACTATGTGCGAAGGGTATGAAAAATGTTTGTGAACTCCGACACATCTTGGCCCCTTCCCTGCCGCAGGGTGGTCCACTTTATGTATTTGTCCTCATAGCTTTTGACAGGGTAGTACTGCTCCTTGATGGCATCCTGGAATGCATTCCAAGTGGGTGCAGCTGAAAATAGTGAGCCCGTACTTTCATCCTTCTGCTCGCAGTAGGTTTCCCACCCATCCTTGACGTGGGGGGCTTCTTTGAGGAGAGAGAAAATAATCTTTTCCCGACTGGAAAGAACATGAACAGAAAAATACCCTTCTAGCAGACTTAACCATTTATCTACGGTATCTACATCTATTTGACCCTCGAAGATGGGGATTTCAAATTTAACTTGTACCTTAAAGGGTGTGGCATTTCCAACGTAGCTGTTGGAAGCCAATGCGTCGCCTCTGGGTAGCCACTGAAGGATCTGGGCAAAGCTTTCCATCATCGCGTTCCTTTGTCGCTCGAGAGCTTCTTCAAGCAATATTTTGATAGGATCTCCTACCCCCTCGTCTTTCTTTTCATCTGCCATGGGAGGCCGTCGGGGTTTGCGAGGGTGGTCTTGCAAAGGTTCGACCAGTTCAATCCCTAACTGCTTATATCCCGACCTCATTAGGGACATGCAAAGAAAAATAGAGAAAAATTAGACAGCTCTGATACCATCTCAGTGGTCTTGCCCGACAGGTTGAAGCCATGATGGGGCCCCTCCTTGAGCCTTAAGCCTTTATGAGGCCCCCAAGCCTTGATCCTTGAGCCTTGAGCACAGTAGGAGGGGTCTCCTAATGAGGGGCCTTGATGGGGCCCCTTCTTGATCCTTGAAAAAGGGTTAACAAAAAGTCGAAAAGGTGCAAAGTGAAATGGGAGCCTTGATGGGGCCCCAATACTTTAGGACATGTTTTGAGCAAAAATGGTGGCAAGAAAAAGACCAAAAACAGCGCAAAGAAAAATTCCTGAGAGGAGGAGAGGATTCATGGACTAAATAACAATTTTATATAGGTACAAAGCCTTGGTGGGTGTGCTAACAGTTCGCCATGAACAAGAGTAATGTAACTAAACTATACTCATTGCTGAGAGCATGATTGGGATGCTAGCGCGATTCCACCTTGACTGAGTCACCATAGTGATTCCAGGGCAAGGCATAGGGGTGTTGAGGCCCTTTTTAAAGGTGTGGCATACTATTATTTGCACCCTAATGACTTAAGTGCTCATTATTGCTTCACGCTCAATATTGCAGCTGCATTGAGTGAGCCACATATGAGTATAACCAATTTCATTCCTGAGATGGCGTCAAACCCAAGAACACCATGACTTGTTGGAACCATGACTGATTGGTGTCATTTAGGGGCACCTTGAGGGGATTGCCTTGCCTCATGTGTACCTGGGGGCTACTTTAAGAGTCGTAGTCCTGAGGGGGGCAGGTTAACGGAGTTGATGTTGAGGTTAGGGAGCAGGGCCTCCTTGCCTCATTGCTATAGGGTACCACTCATTTAGGTATAATAATTGGTGGACCTGAGGGGGAAACCTTTAACCCAAACCATCCCTTTAGGGATGGGGTGTCCTGGGTTAGGGAGCCGGGCTGCCTTGCCTCATTACGGAGGTACCACTCGTTACAGGTGTGCCTGAGGGGGCGACTTGGAACCCAGCCCATCCCTTTTGGGGATGGGATGTCCCTGGTTAGGGAGCTTGGCCGCCTTGCCTCAACTCTGTGGTTACCACTCATTTCAAGTGAAAGTCACGGGTGGGCTTGAGGGGGCGACCTGGATCCCAGCCCATTCGGGGGATGGAGTGTCTCTCAAAGAAATTAAGCTTCTTACTACGGGAATTTCTATATCCCTAAAGGGTAAAACTTTTTGTTATGTACTTTTCAGTGGTCTTTCCCGATGGGTTGAAGCCTTGATACCACTTCCGGATTTCAACACGAATGCAATAGATTACAAATATAACCATAAATACAGAGATGCAGTGGAAATAATACTTCATTTCATTAATGTAAAATACTGAAATATGCTTACAAACAGAAATGGAAATAAACCAGCTAGGGTGATGGTAGCTTATCTCTGAGAAGAGATGTGGCGGCTACATGCCCCTGAACTGTGTTACAATGAGGCTCTAAGGCCTATTTATTGTTGAGAAACAATGGAAAACCTTAAACATCAAAAAACATAACCCTAGGAGATGAAATGCCAAACTATGGGCCTCGTTTCTGGTAAATTGGTACATCAACTTCCCGGGGTCGTAACTTTGGCATATGATCTCCATTTGATGTGCAAAATACCTCATTAGAAAGATCTATCTGAGGACTAAAACTTTCAGAAGAGAAACATCAGTCCGCGGACCCATGTTTCTCCCTGTTTTCGCACAAAACGTCATTTAGGGCCTCAAAACGGCTCCGGAAGTTGAGGACCTAAAAAACTGCTAAAAATAGTAAATTGTGCTACAATTAAGGAAACTGGAAAATTGAAAGAGACAGTTGTGGGGTTCCAAGTGGGATAGGTGGGTGGCCACCAACATCCACCTAGATCATTCCTCCACCCTTAGGACGCAATGGTCCCCATTGCGTTGGGTTCCTCCATCTGCTCAACTTGGTCCCTAGTGAGTTGTTTTGCAATCTCTGATGTGTCTAGTAATGGTGGGAAGCATGGTAGATGGTGGTCCACATTGAACACTTAGTGCAAGCGAAGGAATGGGGGAATGTTGTGCTCTAAAGCATTGTTTCCCACAACCTTGGTACTAGTGTAAGGACCATGTCGAAGTGGTCTGAGCTTCTGATGGGCTCTTGTAAGGCATTATTTTTGCAGATGTAACCAAAATTTTTCGTCCACGTGAAACTTGTGTGGCACCCGATGTTGATCATGTCACTACTTGTGTGGAATTGTCCAGAATGGAGTGGCGATAGATTGTCCTGTTGGGTAGAGGTGCTCTAGAAGTCAAATCGGCCAAATGCTTGACCTAACAGTGCAACGGTACCCCTATGGGTGAGGAGAAGATGGCTGTATCCTTATGTTAATACTGCTGAGTGGAGGAACCCTTCGCTGGGGTCATGGATGTGGTGATGATCTTCCCCTTACTTTATGAGCGAACCAGACAGAAAATGAATTTCCTAGTCTGGGAGATGAGCTTTCTGCATTTCTTAGCAGTGATTAAAGAGGTGGCGGTAGGTGGGGCTACCTCTGATATCCTGTATAATGAATTACCCAAAGAAATAATGACAGCATGAGGCCTTGACTCATACAAAGCATGTCTCCTCCACAAGTATGGTTGGCCTAATAGTACATCACAAACATCAAGAGGTGAAACATCACACAATACCTCATTTGTGAAGAGCTTGATGTTGTAAGGAAGGCGGCACCGTTGGCGGACTCAGAGATCTCGTCCTTGGCGAAACCACCCGATACTGTACGGCTACAGGAATGGTGTAGTTGGTAGGCCCAACTGCTTCATGACCTCTGCTAAAATGAGGTTCTTTTGGCTCCCATTGTCAACAATGAGTTGCAGTGGCAAACCCTTCACCCACATCTGTGAGTGGAAAAGATGCCCCCCCTCCTCTGGATCTTCGAGCTCATTCTTCTGGATATTGGCGGTGGAAACAGTGTTGCTGGGCTCCGTGTCAATGATCTACATTCCTTTTCCATTCCCCTTGTCAGGTTCTGACTCAGGGTCGGAACATGCATCTGATTCTGAAGCCTTCAACTCGACCACCAGCAACTACTTGGTCCGACACTAACTTGTGTTGTGAGTGGGGCTCTTATAGAACTCACACCACTTTCTTGTGTCCTTCTTTGACTTTTTGGTGTTGTTATTTTCTTGCGGCTTCGACGGGTTGTCTTGGGTCACCCTGCCTTGGCTTTGTCCTTTGTTCTTCGGATTCGCAAATCCAAAGTCTCGCTTCTTTTGTTTAAACCTCTACTCCATTTTGACAGCATATCGGTACGTCGTGCCAAGTGAGGAGATGTTCAAGAGCTCCATATCATCCTGGATGTATCTGTGTAGGTAGCCACGGTATTTGAGTACCAAATGCAGCTCAGAGTCCTTGATACCCAACTGTGTGCGAAGGGTATGAAAAATTTTTGTGAACACTGGCACATCTTGGTCCCTTCCCTGTCGCAGCGTGGTCCACTTTATGTATTTGTCCTCATAGCTTTTGACAGGGTAGTACTGCTCCTTGATGGCATCCGAAATGCATTCCAAGTGGGCACGGTTGAAAATAGTGAGCCCATACTTTCATCCTTCTGCTCGCAGTAGGTTTCCCACCAGTCCTTGACGTGGGGGGATTTTTTGAAAAGAGCGAAAATAATCTTTTCCTGATTGGAAAAAACATGAACAGAAAAATACCCTTCTAGCAGATTTAATCATTTATCTATGGCATCTACATCTATTTGACCCTCGAAGATGGTGATTTCAAAATTAACTTGTACCTTAAAGGGTGTGGCATTTCCAGAGTAGCTGTTGAAAGCCGATGTGTCGCATCTGGGTAGCCGCTGAAGGATCTGGGGAAAATTTTCCATCATCACGTTCCTTTCTCGCTCGAGGGCTTCTTCGAGCAAGATTTTGATAGGATCTCCTGCCCACTCATATTTCTTTTCATCCGCCATGGGAGGCCGTCGGGGTTTGCGAGGATGGTCTTGCAAATGTTCGACTAGTTCGAGCCCTAACTCCTTATATCGCGACCTCGTTGGGGACATACAAAGAAAAATAGAGAAAAAGAAAACCGCTCTGATACCACTGATCCATATTTAAACAGGAATGCAACAGATTACAGATATAACCATAAATACAAAGATGTAGTGGAAATAATACTTCATTTCATTAATGTAAAATACCGAAATATGCATACAAAAAAAAATGGAAATAAACCAGCTAGGGCAATGATAGCTTACCTCTGAGAAGAGATGTGGTGGCTACATGCCTCTGAACTATGTTACAATGAGGTTCGAAGGCCTATTTATTGTTGAGAAAAAATGGAAAACCTTAAACATTCAAAAACCTAACCCTAGGAGATGAAATGCCAAACTATGGGCCCCATTTCCGGTAAATTGGTACATCATCTTCCCGGGGTCGTAACTTTGGCATACGTTCTCTGTTTGACACGCACAATACCTCTTTAGAAAGATCTATCTGAGGACTACAACTTTGGGAAGAGCAACATCAATTGATGAACCTATGTTGCTCCCAATTTTTCCAAAAAACGTCGTTTAGGGTCTCAAAATGGCTACGAAAGTTTAGGACCTGAAAACTACTAAAAATAGTAAATTGTGCTACAATTAAGGAAACTGAAAAACATTGTTTCCCACAGCCTTGGTACTGGTGTAAGGACCTTGTTAGAGTGTTCTGAGCTTCTGATGGGCTATTGTAAGGCGTTCTTTTTGCAAATGTAACCAGAATTCGTCTCCCACTTGAAACTTGTGTGGCACTCGATGTTGATCATGTCGCTGTTTGTACTTGGAATTTTCCAGAATGGAGTGGCGATAGATCAGCCCATTGGGTAGAGGTGCTCTGGAAGTAAGATTGGCCAAATTCTTGACCTGACAGTGCAACGGTACCCCTGTGGATGAGGAGAAGATAACCGTATCCCTCTGCCACTGTTGCTACGTGGAGGAACCCTTCATGGGGGTCATGGATGTGGCGACGATGTTCCCCTTACTTTGGGAGTGAACCAAACAGAAAATGAATTTCCTAGTCCGGGAGATGAGCTTGCTATAGTTGTTAGCAGTGATTAAAGAGGTGGTTGTAGGTGGGGCTACCTCCGGTATGCTGTATAATGAATTACCCAAAGAAATAAAGACAGTGCGAGGCCTTGAATCATACAAAGCATGTCACCTCCACAAGTATGGCTGGCCTAATAGTGCATCACAAACATCAAGAGGTGCAACATCACACAATACCTCATCTGTGAAGGGCTTGATGTTGTAGGGAAGGCGGCACTGCTGGCGGACTCGGAGATCTTATCCGTGGTGAAACCACCTGATACTATACAGCTGTAGGTGTGGTGTAGTTGGTAGGCCCAACCGCTTCATGACCTCTACTAAAATGAGGTTCTTTTGGCTCCCACTGTCAACAATGAATTACAGCGGCGAACCCTTTACCCTCATCTGTGAGTGGAAAAGACGCTCCCCCTCCTCTAGATCTTTGGGCTTATTCTTCTGGATCTTGGAAGTGGAAACAGTGGCGCTGGGATCCATGTCAACGATCTACTTCCCTTTGCCATTCCCCTTGTCGAGTTTTAACTCAGGGTCAGAACATGCATTTGATTCTGAAGCCTTCAACTCGGCCACCAGCGACTGCTTGGTCCGACACTCACTTGTGTTGTGAGTGAGCCTCTTATGGAACTCACACCACTTTCCTGTGTCCTTCTTTGACTTCGTGGTGTTTTTCTTTTCTTGCGGCTTCGACAGGTTGTCTTGGGTGAGCTCGCCTGGGCTTTGTCCTTTGTTCTTAGGATTCGCAAATCCAAAGTCTCGCTTCTTCTATTTAAACTCCTGCTTGATTTTTACTGCGTATCGGTACGACGTGCCAAGCGAGGAGATGTTCAAATACTCCATCTCATCCTGGATGTATTTGTGTAGACAGCCGCAGTATTTGAGTACCAAATGCAACTCAGACTCCCTGATACCCAACTGTGTGCGAAGGGTATGAAAAATGTTTGTGAACTCTAGCACATCTTGGTCCCTTCCCTACCGCAGTGTGGTCCACTTTATGTATTTGTCCTCATAGCTTTTGACAGGGTAGTACTACTCCTTGATGGCATTCCGGAATGCATTCCAAGTGGGTGCGGCTGAAAATAGTGAGCCCGTACTTTTATCCTTCTGCTCGCAGTAGGTTTCCCACCAGTCCTTGATGTGGGGGGCTGCTTTGAGAAGAGAGAAAATAATCTTTTCCCGACTGGAAAAAACATGAACAAAAAAATACCCTCCGAGAAGATTTAACCATTTATCTACATCATTTGCATCTATTTGACCCTCGAAGATGGGGATTTCAAAATTAACTTGTACCTTAAAGTGTGTGGCGTTTCCAGAGTAGCTATTGGAAGCCGACGCGTCTCCTCTGGGTAGTCGCTGAAGGATCTCGGCAAAGTTTCCATCATTATGTTCCTTTGTCGCTCGACGGGTTCATCAAGCAAGATTTTGATAGGATATCCCTGCCCCCTTGTCTTTCTTTTCATCTACCATGGGAGGCCGTTAGGATTTGCGAGACTGGTCTTGCAATGGTTCGACCAGTTCAAGCCCTAACTCCTTATATCCCGACCTCATTGGGGACATGCAAAGAAAAATAGATAAGAAATAGATCGCTCTGATACCACTGATCTGAATTTAAACAGGAACGCAACATATTACAGATATAACCATAAATACAGAGATGCAGCGGAAATGATACTTCATTTCATTAATGTAAAATACTGAAATATGCTTACAAACAGAAATGGAAATAAACTAGCTAGGGCGATGATAGCTTACCTCTGAGAAGAGATGTGGTGGATACATGCCTCTGAACTATGTTACAATGAGGTTCGAAGGCCTATTTATTGTTGAGAAAAAATGGAAAACCTTAAACATTCAAAAACCTAACCCTAAGAGATGAAACGCCAAACTATGGGCCCCGTTTTGGGTAAATTGGTACATCATCTTCTCGAGGTCGTAACTTTGGCATACGTTCTCTGTTCGACATGCATAATACCTCTTTAGAAAGATCTATCCGAGGACTACAACTTTAGGAAGAGCAACAACGGTTCATGGACCGATGTTGCTCCCAATTTTCCAAAAAACATCGTTTAGGGTCTCAAAATGGCTACGGAAATTCAGGACCTGAAAGACTACTAAAAATAGTAAATTGTGCTACAATTAAGGAAACTGAAAAGCTGAAAGAGACAGTTGTGGGGGTCCAAGTGGGATAGGTGGGTGGCCACCAACATCCACCTGGATCATTCCTCCCCCCTTAGGAAGCAATGGTCCCAATTGTGTTTAGTTCCTCCATCTGCTGAACTTGGTCCCTGGTGAGCAATTATGCAATCTCTGATGTGTCCAGTAATGGTGGGAAGCATGGTAGAGGGTGGTCCACATTGAACACTCGGTGCAAGAGAAGGAATGGGGGAATTTTGTGCTCCAAAGCATTATTTCCCACAGCCTTGGTATTGGTGTAAGGACCGTGTCCGAGTGGTCTGAGCTTCTGATGGGCTCTTGTAAGGCGTTCTTTCTACAGATGTAACCAGACTTTGTCGCCCACCTAAAACTTGTGTGGCACCTGATGTTGATCATGTTGCTGCTTATACTTGGAATTTTCCATAATGGAGTGGAAATATATCAGCCTGTTGGGTAGAGGTGCTCTGGAAGTCAGATCGGACAAATGTTTGACCTGACAATGCAAGGTATCCCGGTGGGTGAGGAGAAGATGACCGTATCCCTCTGCTGCTGCTACTGCGTGGAGGAACCCTTCGTGGGAGTCATGGATGCGGTGACGATCTTCCCCTTACTTTGGGAGCGAACCAGATAGAAAATGAATTTCCTAGTCTGGGAGATGAGCTTGCTGCATTTCTTAGCAGTGATTAAAAAGGTGGGAGTATTTGGGGCTACCTCTGGTATACTGTATAATTAATTACCTAAAGAAATAATGACAGCGCGAGGCCTTGACTCATACAAAGCATGTTGCCTCCACAAGTATGGTTGGCCTAATAGTACATCAAAAACATCAAGAGGTGCAACATCACACAATACCTCATCTGTGAAGGGGTTGACGTTGTAGGGAAGGCGACACTAATGGCGGACTCGAAGATCTCATCCTTGGTGAAGCCACCTGATACTACACAGCTGCGGGTGTGGTGTAGTCGGTAGGCCCAACCACTTCACGACCTCTGCTGAAATGAGGTTCTTTTGGCTCCCACTGTCAACAATGAATTGTAGCGGTGAACCCTTCACCCACATTTGTGAGTGGAAAAGACGCTCCCCCTCCTCTGGATCTTCGGGCTCATTCTTTTGTATCTTGGCGGTGGAAACAATGGCGCTGGGCTCCACGTCAATGATCTTCTTCCCTTTTCCATTCCCCTTGTCGAGTTCTAAGTCAGGGTCAGAACATGCATCTGATTCTGAAGCCTTCAACTCGGCCACCAGCGATTGCTTGGGCTGACACTCACTTGTGTTGTGAGTGAGCCTCCTATGGAACTCACACCACTTTCCTATGTCCTTCTTTGAATTCGCGGTGTTGTTATTTTCTTGCGGCTTTGACAGGCTATCTTCAGTCACCCCGCCTTGGCTTTGTCCTTTGTTCTTCGGATTCATAGATCCAAAGTCTCACTTCTTTTGTTTAAACTTATACTCAATTTTGACAGTGTATCGGTACACCGTGCCAAGTGAAGAGATGTTCAAGAACTCCATCTCGTCCTAGATGTATCTGTGTAGGAAACCACGGTATTTGAGTACCAAATGCAGCTCAGAGTCCTTGATACCCAATTGTGTGCGAAGGGTATGAAAAATGTTTGTGAACTCCGGCACATCTTGGTCCCTTCCCTGTCGCATCGTGGTCGAGTTTATGTATTTGTCCTCATAGCGTTTGACAGGGTAGTACTGCTCCTTCTTGGCATCTCGGAAAGAATTCCAAGTGGGTGTGGCTGAAAATAGTGAGCCCTTACTTTCATCCTTCTGCTCGCAGTAGGTTTCCCACCAGTCCTTGACATGGGGGGCTTCTTTGAGAAGAGCGAAAATAATCTTTTCCTGACTAGAAAAAACATGAACAGAAAAATACCCTTCTAGTAGCTTTAACCATTTATCTACAACATCTGCATCTATTTGACCCTCGAAGATGGGGATTTCAAAATTAACTTGTACCTTAAAGGGTGTGGCGTTTCCAGTGTAGTTGTTGGAAGCCGATGCGTCACGTCTGGGTAGCCACTGAAGGATCTGGGCAAAGTTTTCCATCATCGCATTCCTTTGTCGCTCAACAGGTTCTTCGAGAAAGATTTTGATAGGATCTCCCACCCCTTCATATTTCTTTTCATCCGCCATGGGAGGTCGTCGAGGTTTGCGAGGCTGGTCTTGCAAAGGTTCAATCGGTTCAAGCCTTAGCTCCTTATATCCCGACCTCGTTGGGGACATGCAAAGAAAAACAAAGAAAAAGCATACTGCTCTGATACCACTGATCTGGATTTAAACAGGAATGTAACAGATTACAGATATAACCATAAATACAGAGATGCAATGGAAATAGTACTTCATTTCATTATTGTAAAATACTGAAATATGCTTACAAATAGAAATGGAAATAAACCAGCTAGGGCGATGGTAGCTTATCTCTAAGAAGAGATGTGGTGGCTAGATGCCTCTAAACTGTGTTACAATGAGGCTCGAAGGCCTAATTATTGTTTAGAAACAATGGAAAACCTTAAACATCCAAAAACCTAACCCTAGGAGATGAAACGCCAAACTATGGGTCCCATTTTGGGTAAATTGGTACATCAACTTCCCGAGGTCGTAACTTTGGCATACAATCTCTGTTTGACATGCACAATACCTCGTTAGAAAGATCTATCCAAGGAATACAACCTTGAGAAGAGAAATAATCGACCATGGGCCTGTGTTGCTCTCAGTTTTCCCAAAAAACATCATTTAAGGCCTCAAAACAGCTCCGGAAGTTCAGGATCTAATGCTAAAAATAGTAAATTGTGCTACAATTAAGGAAACTAAAAATCTGAAAGAGAATGTTGTGGGGGTCCATGTGGGATAGGTGGGTGGCTACAAACATCCACCTGGATCACCCATTTATTTCTTTTCCAACATGCTTTAAGTGAGGGAAACACGTTTCCCACATTTTTTATGAAAACCAAAGAATATATGTCAATAATCAACACAATTAAACCATAAATATGAATATTAGAGTTATAGCAAACAAACCTATTATGTCCAAGCATCACACTTGAAATAATCCAACAAATGTGGTTTCTTCTTGGAGGTCATTTTCCTTCCTCAAGTGAAAAATTTGCATTTTTTTATTGTGCATAATTCCATCTTGATGCTTAAAGATGGCATGCCTCATAGTATCATATTTCACTTGCATTACAAGATTTTTAACCATGCTCTTTTAACATGCCAAATGCATAAATAGACTTCATGTTAGGTCCCTATAATACAAGTGATTCCCCCATTACTATTTTCATTGTAGCCCATATTGTTATCATTGTGCCCCTATTGTCCCCATATTGTTATTAGTGTGCCCCATAGAAGGCCAGTATTGTTATTTTTGTTCCCTTGTATTATTATTGTCTGGTCGGCTTTGATTATATTGTGGCCCCTTAGACTCCTATATATAGAAAAGATGTTTAGTCATTTGTATCATCCAATAATTGTTCATTTGTATAATGTAAAGGAGGTTTCCCCCTTGAAGAGGCTAATTTTGAAGTCGTTGATCTATTTTTTTTATCTTTTTGTGAGCTGGTTCATAACATTTGGTATCAAATATTTCGATTCTAGGATTTCGCTACTCCAAACAAGTAATCGTGACATTTTCATTATAACTTTTTTTCTATGACGTTTCATAAGCTAAACAAAAAACATATTTGCGCTAAAATATCGATGATCCTCATGTCTAAATTTCAGATCTTGTCTCGCTAATTTTCGGAGATATGATCTAAGGAAGTTAGGGTTTTTGCAGGCTCCCAAATTACATCCAAAACAAGTGACCTTGGGAAAATTGTCATAGCTTTCTCCCTGAGTATCAGATGGACATTTCGTAAGAAGTTATAGAAAGAGGATGGACTGTAGTTTTTTGTGCATCGTTTTCAAGTCCGAAGGTTGAAACAGTGACACGTGGACCTTCGTACAAGTTCGAACTACTGAAAAAGTGTATAATTGGGTCATCTTGGGAGATTGGGCATAACTCTTTCTTGGATAATCCAATTTCGATCAGACTGGTGGCATTGGAAATAGAACTCAGAGGAATACCATAGTTCGCAATTTCAAACCTTGGAGATCTGAAATTTCAAATATACATTAGATTCAATATCGAGCTCCTACAAAGTGAAAAAAAAGTGTGTAGTTTTTTTTAAATATTGCATAAGATTGGTTTGAAAAATTAGTTTGAAGGGAATTCAAAGGGCATAATGAAGCATAATTATCATTAATTGATGCCCCGAAGTAAGAAAATGGAAACACCTAGTAAACAACCTGAAATATCTAGCATGACTCATGAAGAAGAGGAAGAAATGCAACATGATATATCAAAATTACAAGACCAAGTGCAACAAAATTCACTCTCACAAAAAGTAACAGAAGCTAAGATGGATGGTTTAAAGAAAGGTGTGGAAGCTAAGATGGATGGCGTGGAAGATAAGATGGATGGTTTAAAGAAAGGCATGGAAGCTAAGATGAATGACATGGAAGCTAAGATGGATGGTTTAAAGAAAGGCGTGGAAGCTAAGATGAATGACGTGGAAGCTAAGATGGAAGGAAAAATGGAAGATTTGAAGACAAATTTGACAAAGTTGCTACAAGAAATGTTTACTAATGGTGAAAGGGTAGTAAAGCAAATTCATGAGGAGAATAAAAGAAATTTTAATCATAATCTCATAGATTCTAACGTTGGATGAAAGACCCACCATGTTCCAAATATCGATATGAGGAAGTTTGATGACAAGGATCCCGTAACATGGATACTACAAATGGAGCAATACTTCGATCTCCATAATGTGCAAAACACACAAAAGGTACGCATTGCAACTTTATATTTGGAACCAAATCAATTTGTATGGTATCGATGGCTTTGTTTTCATGAAGAAATTGTCACTTGGGCAATTTTTACGAAAGAAATGATATCACATTATGAGGATACAAAAAACAACATGTTTTTTAGCCAATTGATAAATCTCAAACAAAAGGGTTCAATGATGGAGCAGACCGAGGACTTCCAAAAATTGAATATAAGGGTAAAAGATATTCTAGAGGATCATAGGATTGATGTGTTCATAGGGACTTTAAAGGATAACATCCAACATGAGGTTCACCTTTGGGAACCTAATTCATTGGAGAAGGCATTCATGTTGGCAAGAAAAATGGAAAGAAAAATTATGGCAACGAGGAAGCCTACCACTCACAACTATAAATATGGAAATGTTGTTGCCCCTAGCCTTCCACAACCTACAAGGTTGACACCACAACAATTGGAAGAAAAAAGAGAAAAAGGGCTTTGTTACAGTTGTGATAGAAAATACACTAAAGGTCATAAGTATGCTGAGAAGAAATTATTTTACATAGATTGTGAAGAGGAGGAAGAAAAGGAACAAGAAACGTCAAAAAAGAGGATATACACCAAGAACAAACCCTAGAGAAAGAAGAAATGAATCTGACCATATCTTGTAATGCATTGGCTGGAATTACCACTCCTCAAACTATCAAGATAGAAGGACATATCAATAAGAAAAAGTTAATAATGTTGATTGATTTGGGCAGTGCCCATAATTTAATTCATCGTAAGATAGCCAAGGAATTGAATTGCTTCCTATATCCGGCACCATAGTTTCAAGTGATGGTTGCAAGTGGAGGAACCATAAATTGCTCAGGAAAGTGCCATAATATCAAGCTATCCATGGGAGAATATGTATTGAATAGCCCAATGCTTTCCATTCCAATGGGTGGTGATGATGTTTTCCTAGGAGTCCAATGGAAACAATCCTTTGGTACTATAGATTTTAATTTTCAAGAATTTTCATGAAATTTTGTTCGGAAGGAAAGGAAGTTGAATTAAGGGGTATCGCAGGGAAATTGGGAAAGATAATCAGCTCTAACGGAATGACAAAGCTTCTAAAGAAATAACAACAAGGTATAATTGCACAATTATGTTCGCTAGAGGTTCCCACATTGAAATCATCTATTTCTCCATATTTCCAAAAAGTCTTGGACAATCATTCCAAGGTGTTTGAGACTCCCAAAGGCCTCCCACCTATTTGTGATCATGATCATGCTATTCATTTGATTCCAGGAAGTGTTCCTCCAAACATCAGGCCTTACAAATATACCTATGCCCAAAAGAGTGAAATTGAACGTATGGTTGATGAAATTCTAGAGGTTGGTATAATTCAACCTAGTCAAAGTTATTTATCTGCTCCAATAGTATTGGAGCACAAGAAGGATGAATCGTGGCACATGTGTCTGGATTATAGGGAGTTCAAAAAGCTCATTGTTAAAGATAAATTTCCCATTCCTGTCATTGATGAATTATTGGATGAATTGCATGGATCAATTTACTTCACCAAGTTGGATCTTTGTACATGATATCATCAAATCAGAATGAAGACTAAAGACATTTCGAAAAAAACATTTAGAACTCATGAGGCTCATTATGAATTTTTGGTCATGCCTTTTGACCTTACCAATGCACCTTCTACATTTCAAGGTTTGATGAATTCCATTTTCAAACCCTTACTTCAAAAATTTGTGTTAGTATTTTTTGATGATATACTAATCTACAACAAGTCTTGGAAAGATCATGTTCAACATGTTGACAGGGTGCTCAAACTATTGGAGGAGAAACATTTATATGCAAAAAGCTCCAAACGTTTCTTTGGAGTACAAGAGGTGGAATATTTGGGTCATATTGTGTCTCATGAAGGTGTTAAGGTAGACCCTAGAAAAATTAAAGCCATTAAGGAATGGAAAATACCCACATCCATAACGCATCTGTGAAAATTTATCGGGTTGACAGGGTATTATCTCAAGTTTGTTAAGAATTATGGGAGAATAGCAGCACCTCTAACAACATTATTGAAGAAAGATGTGTTTTCATGGAATCCAGAAGCAACAAAGGCCTTTGAACATCTTAAAGAGGCAATGTGCCAAGCACTGGTCTTAGCTACGCCGAACTTCACAAAAACCTTTATTATGGAATGTGATGCCTTAGGAAATGGAATTGGTGCTTTTTTAATGCAAGAAGAAAGACCCATTTCTTTCAAAAGTCATCCAATCAAAGGAAAGTATTTACATAAAGCTATTTATGAGAAGGAAATGTTGGCGATACTACATGCACTTAATAAATGGCGACCCTACCTTATGGGAAGACACTTCAAGTAAAAACGGATCATGATAGTCTTAAATACTTTTTTGAACAAATATTATCTTCAAAAGGGAAGCAAAAATGGGTTACAAAGATGTTGGGTTATGACTTTGAAATCATCTACAAAAAAGGGAAGGAAAATGTTGTGGCAGATGCACTCTAAAGAAAGGATGAGGATGTGGAAGCATTGTTTTGTGGCATTTCTATTATCCAACCAGATTGGATAAACAAAGCAAGGGATGAATGGAAGAATGATGAAGAAGTGTGGGCACTCATTCAAAAGATACAACAAGATCCCAGTACATCTGATACATTTAGCTAGAAAAATGATTCGTTATGGTACAAAGATCGCTTATACCTATGTAAGAATTCCCAACTCAAAGAAAATATTCTTATGGAATTGCGCACTTCTCTCTTAGGAGGGCACTTAGGATTTTTTTTAACTTACCACGGGGTTAAGAAGGAATTTTTTTGGGGTGGCCTTAAATCAGATATTCAAAAGTTTGTGGCGGACTATTTGGCTTTCCAACAAAACAAATTTGAAACAATTAAGACCCCAAGTCTATTAAAACCTTTATCCATTCCAAGCCAATGTTGGGAGGAGGTTTCAATGGATTTTATCACATGTTTACCCAAGTATGAAGGAAACAGTGTCATCATGGTGGTAGTTGACAAGCTTACCAAGTATGCACACTTTTTTGCATTATCTCATCCATTTAAAGCCAGTACAGTTTCTACTGCATTTATGGAAACAAATCAAAGCTACATGGAAACCCAAAGATTATTGTAAGCGACAGAGATCCCATTTTTGCTGGAAATTTTTGGATGGAAATATTTTCTTGTCTCGGTACTCAGTTAGCTCATAGCTCATCTTATCATCCTCAATCTAATGGGAATACTGAGATAGTAAACAAATGTTTGGAAGGATATCTTCGTTGCTTTGTCTTTGATAAACAGACACAATGGTCAAATGGTTGCCTCTGGCTGAATGGTGGTATAACACTTCCTTCCTTACTGCAGCAAAAATGACCCCATTTATGGCACTTTATGGATATCATCCACCATCCATCACATCATATTTAAGAGAAAATTCTACGGTTGAAGTAGTGGAAGATCACATCAAGCATCAATAACAAGTTCTCCAACTCTTAAAGGATAACCTCACTTTGGCGCAGAATATAATGAAACAACAGGCATATCAACATCACAACAAAAGAAGTTTTGATAAAGGTGACTGGGTATTCCTACGGATACAACCATATAAACAAATGTCCCTCAAGCAAGCTAAGAAGGATAATAAATTATCGCCAAAGTATTATGGTCCATACAAGGTGTTGCAAAAGATTGGTACTATGGCATACAAATTGGAGCTTCCTGCAGCTTCCTGAGTGCACCCAATTTTCCATGTTTCATGTTTAAAGAAGGTTATAGGTGACAAGTTCCGAGTTCAAACAATATTGCCAAAACTTGACGAGGAAGGAAAAATCATATTGGAACCTGAATCAGTCATAGAAATAAGAACTCAACAGCTACGAAATTGATCAATTCCAGATTAATTCATTAAGTGGAAGAACTTACTCACTGAAGATTCCACATAGGAGGATCAGAATTTTATACAAAAGCATCAAGAACTACTCAAGCATTGAGAACAACACTTTTTTGAAAGAGAGGGGCATGTTAGGTCCCTATGTGTGGAACCAGAAACTTGATTATGAAAGTGTCCTCTTCAGATGTTGATCCTGCTTTGAGACAGGCCACCTAGCCAAAAATTGCCCAAAAGCCTCCCAGAAAAATTCTGCTAGAAAAAATCACCACAGATCTACATGGTGGGAAGGAGCACAAAAGGAACACTACACTATCATCAAAGAAGAATACTCTCGAGAAAACTCTGAATCACAAGAAATCGGGCAAGAAAGAAACAACTCTCAAGACAAGCAGGGGGAAAGCCCCGCCCAACAACAAAAGAGTGAACTCGACAATCCCTCAAGTTATGAGGGTTCGAATACCGCACAAAATAAATCTCCATTTAACAGCAAAGCAGATCTCCTAGACCAAACTTGTTCTCCAACTATCTTCAAAAGGATGAACACAATAGATCGCGAAGCTAAGACACCAATGTCCCAAGAATCAGAAGAGATGAAGGAGATGCAAGATAAAGAAAGTTGGAAGACCGTAGAGAAAAAAAAGAAAGCTACAACACCAATCTCGCCAAGAAAGACAAGGAGCCAGACAATTAGAAACTAAGAAAGAAAATTATAGGTCCGATAGACCAATTTGGTCTCAGTGGACGGTAACCATCATCATCATCAATACAAGTAATCCCCCCATTATTATTGCCATTGTAGCCCTTATTGTTATTATTGTGCCCCTATTGTCCCCATATTGTTATTAGTGTGCCCCATAGAAGCCCACTATTGTTATTGTTGTGCCCTTATATTATTATTGTTATGTCAGCTTTGATTATATTGTGACCCCTTAGACTCCTATATATAGAAAGGAGGTTTAGTAATTTGTATCATCCAAGAATTTTTCATTTGTGTAATGTAAAGGAGGTTTACCCCTTGAAGAGGCTTATTTTGAAGTTGTTGATCTATCTTTGATATCTTTTTGTGAGCTGGTTCATAATACTTCACGTTAAAATATCACCCTTGTGCACATAGATGTTATACAAAGTTAAAATATATGTATGTTTGTATAATGAGTCTACAAATATGTATGTAACATTTGATTTTGAGAAATGGAGAAAAAAACACATTCAAGCTCTTTATCCCCAATCACACTAATCTCAGTTGTTGCATCATCTACCATGAGTGCATTCAAATTACATTCCAACATACCCATGCAAATTTTAAGAAGTAACATTTCCATCCAGTTGGAAATATTAGGATCCATATCTATTGACATGAGAAGAAAACATGTAATAATATAAACTCACATTAAAGGGATTTCTCCTAAATGTATAATCCATTGCTAATATACTATCATGGCCATATTTTATCACCCATTCCAGTTTTAATTGTTGTTGAATACCTAAAATGATGCAATGTGTCCCTCATCATCTATGGCATTGTTAAAATCTAAGTAGTAAAATACTTTATCTGGATTTGTTTCTTGCCATATATGGACACTTTTAGCATCATTCTAATCAAACATGTATTGGGAATGTTTCAATCTCCTCTCTATATTTCTAACATCATCACGAATAACAAAATCATTTTGATAAAACTCGGCTATAGATGAGGTTACTTCGTCATGCACTAATTCATGTTGTTTGTGATGTATAGATTCAATTGACATTCCCAACAACAAACATATTTCTACCCATTGAATTAGTTCATTGCTAACATGGGGTGCATGGTATGCCCTTGCACCACAAAATCATGAACCCCTTCTCCATGGAAAGGTTTACCTATAATATCTATATGGTTTGTCTCAACATAAGTGATCAAGGCACATTTTGGTGAATTATTAGATATGTGAACACAAAAATGACATGTGAAACCATGTCTTAGATGTTTACGACTTGGATGACTCCCTATACCATTTTTAGGCACTTTTGATATATTATAAACTAATGCACCAATCTCTCAATAATCATTTTTCCCATAAGAACACCAAAACCTGCAAGAAATAACAAGATATTTACATGCCAAAAATTGAATTTAAAAGAAAATCAATATAAGAAAAAACAAGTAATAGAAAAATTCTTACATTACATATTCCAAGGCAGTATCTGTTTGGCACGAAAGAGTCATCAGGGGAGAAGACCCTGGGTTCAAGCGCGGAGAGCCAACAATGGATCATCGTATCTAGGACAACACAAACATTTTCACCTTACTCAAGGGCTAAGGAGTCTCACCCGAGGCGTGTCACGACCAGAACTAAGAAGGGTTCGTCATGGAATCAAGGATGCATCAACCGATAATAGATAAACAACATCACATACATAATCAAGATAACAACATACTATCCAATACTAAGAAACTACTACATGCATGAATCTTACAGGACATTCAAAATTTTAAGTGGGTCACCACATCATAAACAACCATATGCATCATGTTAAGCAACCAATCTAGACTTTACTTCATATTAATTCAACAGTAAACCATTACATGACATATCGGCATTCACCACAGATGATTACAAGGAATACCCATTTACAGACTCATAGGCTCGTTCTCTAACTCAAAGGTCTTGCTCGGGCATGTCCCTACATTCTGGTTCTGTCCTACCGCAACCAACTATCCCATCCACAATGCCAACAACAACCAATCAACCAATCCCCTTCTCCTTTTATATTTCCCCTGCCCCATGGACTGCTAGTTCCCGGGTCAGCTGTTCTTCCCCTCGGCTGCCACTCCTCCTTCGTATCCGCTTGGCTGCCTTTTTCTTCTACTGACACTTTTCTGCAACCCCTCCGTAACTGCTTGCTTTACTGTCCATCTATCCTCACTGCAACCTAACCATTGCCACCGCCACTCGTTTCCTCCTTGTTCTTTGACAAGCCAAAATAATCAAAACTTTTCCAAAATCAAAACGAAGGCCCCAACAATACCAATTTTACACTTTTGATTTCCAAGATTTTCATTTTCTTCTTTTGATTTCCTATTGTGACGTTTTTGAAATATTTTTGGATACGATGAAATTTTGCTCACCTCAATAACGAACTCATTATGTCTTTAATTTTATCGAAGAAAATGTTTCCAATCATACTGTAATCTAAATTAGGAGAATAAATTATTTCTTTTTCCGTATCTTTCACTTCAAGAGCTAGAAGTTGTTTCCATTTTGAACATGGCATGCCTCGTAGTATCATCTTTCACTTTTGTTACAAGATTTTTTAAATGTGCTCTTCTAACATGCCAAATGCATAAATATACTTCACATCAAAATATCACCCTATTCCACATAGATGTTATACAAAGCTAAAATATATGCATATTTGTTTAATGAGTCTACAAAAATGTATGTAACATTGCTTTTTAAAAAATGGAGAAAAAAGCATTCATAACTCTCTATCCCTGATCATACTAATCTTAGTTGTTGCATCATCTACCATGACTACATTCAATTTACATTTAACATTTCCATCCACTTGGCAATGTGAGGAGCCATAGATATTGACATGAGAACCCATGCCATTAGAGCACCATTATGTTGGGAATCAAATGCCAATAATGTATAAAATTGGAACTGCAACAAAATAAATAAGAAATTAGTTATATGTTTGGATTATATTATCAATAACAAATGATAAGAATAAAATATCTAATAATAGAAACTCGTATTAAAGTCATTTGCCCCAAATGTATAATCCATTGCTAATACACTCTCATGGCCATATTCTATCATCCATTCCATCTGTAATGGTTGTTGAAATCCTAAAATGAATGCAATGTGTCCCTCGTCATATAAGGCATTGCTAAACTCTGAGTGGTAAAATACATTATCGGGATTTATTGCTTGCCATATATGCCAACACTTTGTGTTGAAAATATCAACAAGAAATGATAAAAATAGAATCCAAAATATTCCAATTTTAATTTGTCCTTGAATTAAAATTGTGAATTAAAATTCGAATTTAGTCTCATCAACTGCTTGGAAATAATTGATTAATTCATTATGGATTAATTAGTTGGAGAAATTCAGGTTAGAAGTCTTTCTGCAGTCATGCAATAATTATCCCTTAAATTAAGGAGATTATCCCTTAATTAAGGAGATAAGATTGAGTTATATTTGAGTTGTAATTAGTTAACTCAATTTACTAAGTTAAGTCTGGTTAAATTAGTTCCAAACTGTTTGAGGAACTAATTGTGAGTTATCAGTTAGTTGATGCATGCATGCACTCAACAAGTGTACTCCAAATAACTGAAGATTCCCTAATCAGAAACTCATGCATGTCTATTCTGAGAAAGACCTAGTTGAGCTAAATGTCAAGGGCAGTGTACTATCAGTGGTATATTTTCTCCTATAAAGGAAACTCATGCATGCAATCAAGGTAAGGTTCCTTGAGGATTGCGCAGTTCTGATAGTGTGTTATAGCAGTGTGTGAGAGAAATGTTACACTTGGTGAAGGAGATCATCCCAAAGGTAATTGCGCAAGGAAATAGGAGCTTGGAGGGCAGAGGAGAAGGCTTGTGAGAAGCTTTGATTTCCTGTGAGCATCCAGGAGGATTGTACTGAGAGCTGGCTAGCTGTGAGAGCTAAGGCTTTGTATAATTATGATGTATTTCCACTTTGTATGATAATACAGATAGTGGGGTTTTTAGCTGAGGCTTTGCCCTGATTATTTTTTGTGTTTCATGTGCATTGATTCTTCTTCTTCTGGTTATATGTGTTTAGCTCTGATTCAGCTCGATCTTTAAGCTTTCACAAGTTTGATAGTAGAAGTAGATTATAGTATTTTGCTTTAGTACATTGCATTATCGAGTTAATCTACAGTCATATTTTCTTCATCGATCTCATAGGTAGATTTGTACAGAATTTGTAGGAAATTCTACATGGTATCATAGCTTAGTTTATCAGAGCTGTGAACAGTATACGGAGAAGAGAATTCGAAGTTTGAAGTTTGGGTTGCAGGTGAAAATCGAATTCTTATCATACTTCAAGGTTGGTCAATGGCGTTCTATGGCTTGAGACTCGAGTATGCCTTGGAAGGCAACTAGAATTACATAGCATGGAAAGATCGCATGGAGGCTATATTAGAAGACAATGGCATGAAGGATTTCATTGATCAAGAAATCCCAAAGCCAGGTTCAACTAATGCATAAGAGTTGGCTGAGTGGAAGAAGTGTGTGGCTAGGGTGAAACGGATCATCCTTGAGGGAGTTCGAGACCATATTGTCTTGAATCTCCATGGGAAGGATACTCCATATTCAATGTGGAAGACATTGAAGGACCTCTACCAGACAAGTAGCAACCAGAGGAAATTGGTGCTCAAGGATAAGCTTCAAAGAATCAAGATGGATAACGACGATACTATTTCCACATATCTGAACAAGCTCACCACTTGCAGAAATGAGCTTGGAAGTATGGGAATAACTATTGTCGATGATGATATGGTGAGCCTCACTCTCCTTGGCCTTCCAAAGAGCTGGAATAGCTACCAGGACTCCGTGAATGGAAGGGAGAAACTACCGGATTGGGAATGACTGTGGTCGGATCTCATGAAAGAGGAGATCAGGAGGAGCACACGAGATGGTTCTTCATCCAAGGACGATGATGAAGAAAATCTGGCCTTAGCAAGTAAGGCAAGGAAAGGGAAGGGGAAGGATTCCCATTCCAAACCGAATTCTTCTCATGGAGGGAAGAAGGGTGACAAATCTAAAGTGAGATGCTTTAATTGTCATGAGATGGGACATTATGCGACTAATTTCCCATCGAAGAAGTCCAAGAAGGGATCCTTGGATGGATTGGAAGGTGAGGCATTAGCCTCTCATTTCGAAATGGACTTCACCCTCATCACCTGCATGGTGTCATCGATGATGGGTTGTGGTTGGTATCTTGACAGTGGAGACTCATTCCACATGACCGGCGATAAAAGTTTATTCAGTACCTTGGAGGAGAAAGACCTCAAGATGTGCATAGAGATGGGTGACGACGAAAGGTTTAGTGTTTTAAGAGTGGGCACGGTTGCTTTTCAGAGGGAGCATGGACCTCCTATCACCTTGACAGATGTGCAGTATGTGCCAGGATTGAAGAATAACTTGGTATCAGTTGCGATGTTGGAGGACAAAGGCTACAATGTTGTCTTTAGTAAGGGAAAGGTTTTCCTTAGACACATCACCACGAGACAGGTGAAACAGATCGATTCATGAGTCAAGAACTTATATGCTCTTAAGGTTCAAGATGCATGCAGAGCCTTGAGGAGCAAGGAAAATGTTAGATACTTGGTGGTTGAGAGGGAGAGTAAATTACCTCTAAACATGCAGTCCCAGAAGAAGTCTCAGACAGTTGTGGAGGAGGCACAATTAGAGTCAGTAAAGGGATCACATGCAACCATACCTCTAGGTGTGAGGTGGGGCGATGTGAAGTGATAATCTCAAGAAGGTTGAAATTGGGCAGGGTCTGTTGAGAGGTTTTATCTCACGGATCATACCTTGCTACAAGAACCCAAAGTACAGAGTAGCGGGAGGAATCAGTGGGATTGATGCAGTCAGAGATCAAAGTGACAGAGGCTAGAGCAATCAGATACTGAAGAGAGCAAAGAAGGATTGACAACAGTACAGAAAGCTAGAGTCAGCAGAAGCACAAAGTTTTCAGTATACAGAGGCAATAACAGTCAGAGACTTTGATGATAGATGCATCATATTGATTTAGGTTGGATGTTTTTTCTGTTTCTGGAGTTGCTGGAGCTACAACACTCGAGAGAAGTGTTGCATGCAGAACATTCCAAATGTTCGAGATTGGGATCGAGTTGAATTCCTTTCTTGTTGAGAGGGAGTGTTGAAAATAGCAACAAGAAATGATAAAAATAGAATCCAAAATATTCCAATTTTAATTTATCCTTGAATTAAAATTCAAATTTAGTCTCACCAGCTGCTTGGATATAATTGATTAATTCATTATGGATTAATTAGTTGGAGAAATTCAAGTTAGAAGTCTTTCTGCAATCATGCAATAGTTATCCCTTAAATTAAGGAGATTATCCCTTAATTAAGGAGATAAGATTGAGTTATATTTGAGTTGTAATTAGTTAACTCAATTTACTGAGTTAAGTCCAGTTAAATTAGTTCCAAACTGTTTGAGGAACTAATTGTGAGTTATCAGTCAATTGATGCATGCATGCACTCAACAAGTGTAATCCAGATAACTGAAGATTCCCTCATCAGAAACTCATGCATGTCTATTCTAAGAAAGACCCAGTTGAGCTAAATGTCAAGGACAATATACTATCAGTTGCATGTTTTCTCCTATAAAGGAAACTCATGCATGCAGTCAAGGTAAGGTTCCTTGAGGATTGCGCAGTTCTGGCAGTGTGTTAGAGCAGTGTTACACTGGGTGAAGGAGATCATCCAAAAGGTAACTGCGCAAGGAAATAGGAGCTTGGAGGGCAGAGGAGAAGGCTTGTGAGAAGCTTTGATTGCCTATGAGCATCCAGGAGGATTGTACTGAGAGCTGGCTAGCTGTGAGAGCTAAGGCTTTGTATAATTCTGATGTATTTCCACCTTTTATGATAATACAGATAGTGGGGTTTTTAGCTGAGGCTTTCCCCTGAGTATTTTCTGTGTTTCATGTGCATTGATGCTTCATCTTCTAGTTATATGTGTTCAGCTCTGATTCAGCTCAATCTTTAAGCTTCTGCAAGTTTGATAATAGAAGTAGATTATAGTATTTTACTTTACTATATTGCATTATCGAGTTAATCTACAGTTAGTTTTTCTACATAGATCTCAGAGGTAGATTTGTAGAGAATTTGCAGGAAATTCTACACTTTGAGCATCATTCTAATCAAACATATATTGGGAATTTTTCAATCTCCTTTCTATATTGCTAATGTCATCACGAGTAACAAAATCAATTTGATCAAACTTGGTTAAACATGAGGTTACCTTTTCATGCACTAATTTATGTTGTTTGTGATGTATACACTCAATTGACATTCCCAACAAGAAACATCTTTCTACCCATTGAAGTAGTTCATTCCTAACATGGGGTGCATGGTATGCCCTTGCGACTACAAAATCATGAATCCCTTCTCCATGGCAAGGTTTACATATAATATGTATATGGTTTGTCTCAACATAAGTGATCAAGGAATATTTTAGTCAGTTCTTAGATATGTGAACACTAAAATGACATGTACAACCATGTCTTAGATGTTTATGATTCTGACGACTCCCTATACCCTTTTTAGGCGCTTTTGATATATCATAAAGTAATGCACTAATATATCAATAATCCTTTGGACCTTAATAACACTGAACCCCTCAAGAAATAACAAGACATTGATATGCCAAAAATTGAATTTAAAACAAAACTAATATAAGAAAAAACAAGTAATAGCAAAATTCTTACATTACATATTCCAAGGGGGTGTCAATTTTACATTTTTGATTTCCAAGATTTTCATTTTCTTCTTTTGATTTCCTGTTGTAAATTTTTTGAAAGATTTTTGGATACGATGGAGTTTTTCTCACCTCAATAATGAACTCATTATGTCTATTTGATTTGATGCAAGCAACATTGTCCAATCATATTGTAATCCAAATTAGGAGAAGAAATCATTTCTTTTTCCAAATCTTGCACTTCAAGAGCTAGAATTTTTTCCCATTTTGAACATCGCATGCATCATAGTATCATCTTTCACTTTCATTACAAGATTTTTTTAACCATGCTCTTCTAACATGCCAAATGCATAAATAGACTTCACATAAAAATATCACCCTATTGCACGTAGATGTTATACAAAGTTAAAACATATGCATATTTTGTATAATGAGTCTATAAAGATGTATGTAAGATTGCATTTTGAGAAATGGAGAAAAAAACACATCCATAGCTCTCTATCCCCAATCACGCTAATCTCAAGTGTTGCATCATCTACCATGAGTGAATTCGACTTACATTCCAACATACTCATGCAAATTTTAAGAAGTAAAATTTCCATCCACTTGGCAACATCAGGAGCCATAGATCTTGACATGAGAACCTATGCCATTGGAACACCATTACATTGGGAATCAAATGCCAATAACGTATAAAATTGGAACTACAATAAAATAAATAGGAAATTAGTTATATGTTTGGATTATATTATCAATAACAAATGATAACAAGAAAATATGTAATAATATAAACTCACATTAAAGCAATTTGTCCTAAATGTATAATCCATTGCTGATATACTATCATGGCCATATTTTATCACCCATTCCAGTTGTAATGGTTGTTGAATGCCTAAAATGAATGCAATGTGTCCCTCATCATCTATGGCATTGTTAAACTCTAAGCAGTAAAATACTTTATCTGGATTTGTTTCTTGCCATATATGGACACCTTGAGCATCATTCTAGTCAAACATGTATTGGGAATGTTTCAATCTCCTCTCTATATTTCTAACATCATCACGAGTAACAAAATCAATTTGATCAAACTCGGCTATAGATGAGGTTACTTCATCATGCACTAATTCATGTTGTTTGTGATGTATAGATTAATTTGGCATTCCCAACAACAAACATATTTCTACCCATTGAATTAGTTCATTGCTAACATGGGGTGCATGGTATTCCCTTGCACCTACAAAATCATGAACCCCTTCTCCATGGAAAGGTTTACCTATAATATCTATATGGTCTGTCTCAACATAAGTGATCAAGGCACATTTTGGTGAATTATTAGATATGTGAACACAAAAATGACATGTGAAACCATGTCTGAGATGTTTACGACATGGATGACTCCTTATACTCTTTTTAGGTTCTTTTGATATATCATAAAGTAATACACGGATCTCTTAATAATCCTTTGGCCCATAAGAACACCAAAACCCACAATAAAGAACAAGATATTGAAATGTTAAAAATTAAATTTAAAACAAAATTAATATAAGAAAAAAAAAGTAACAGAAAAATGCTTACATTACATATTCCAAGGGGGTGTCAATTTTACACTTTTGATTTCCAGGATTTTCATTTTCTTCTTTTGATTTCCTGTTGTAACTTTTTCAAAAGATTTTTGGATATAGTGGATTTTTTCTCACCTCAATTCATCATGTCTATTTGATTTGATCCAAGAAAAATTGTCCAATCATACTGTAATCCAAATCAGGAGAAGAAATTATTTCTTTTTCCAAATCTTGCACTTCAAGAGCTAGAAGTTGTTTCCATTTTGAACACATCTACAAGGTATATCATTTAAGTTAGTTTCTCATAAAATTGCAAAGAAAATGATATGTACTATTCGAAAAGTCAATTGTTTTTATACTTAAAAGACGTTAGATGTGAAGCCTAATATTATGTTTAAAGGAAATTATTTTATCATTAGTTTCAAATAAATTTAAGGTAATAGTTAGAAAATGACTTCTGACTATATGGTGAATTCAGTGATCTTATAAATCTATTGATTATTCATAATGTATGCATAATTCACATTCATTATTTGAAATACAGTCTTAATGATAATCGTACGTAGAAGAACATTTCAAAAAAATTGTATACTAAATCACATTGGACATTGGTCTCGACCTTTTAGACTACCCTTGTACTACCCTCACCTATTCTAAACTAGCATTATGTTAGTGCCATAGTATTATTATCCTCTCCTTCCATCCACATTAAACTCAATATTAAATTTTTTCTATAACCTTAGGTAGCAGTTTCTGGTTTGGGAATTCTTGGTTATCATAGTTTTCTTTGTCAATAAAGATTTTCAAAACAATATTTATTAAAGCATGATCTAATCACATTTTCATTAGGCTCAATGAGAAGCAACCACACCTTCTTTACAGGCTATTAATCACAACCTCTAGAAAAGGATGTGCAATTTTTTGTTCCTTTGTAATCAATGACTAGAATACAAGAGATGTGCTTTAAATTTTCATTGAAAAATTCCTTTCAACATCTAGAACCCCAGTTTATTGTGACTTGTGGTAATTAGTTGAGATCAAATGAATTCTAGGTCTCCAACAAGTCTTGGCCTCTAAGACTCAATGGACATTGAGGATTTTGATTTCAAGTGATCTCTTAATCAAAACATGATGAAAAATAAATACATTTTTTTTATTTAGTATTACTAATGACCCAAAAATGTTGATTGTCTATACTCAAGACCATTAGTATGTGGTGTGGAAAAAGTTGAACATAACAAAAATTCATCTCTGAGAGCCGATCAAATTCATAAGATCACAACAAATGTTTTAAGCTCAGTGACACCAATATGTAATACTGATTTTTATTATTGGATTTTTGAGTTTCTTTTACCAAATATTTTTTATGTGGCAAAAATTTCCATTCTTTTATTGAATTAAGTGTTATAAAAATTAAAATAAATTGATTTTTTTTTCTTATTTTCAACATACAATGAATTTAATTCTTCATATTAAATTAGGTGTTTTTACTTTTATTTTCTTAATATACAAGACTATGTATTGAGAAAATTATATAAATTATTAAAATTTTGAGGATAATTAAAATTTTGTTTCTATCTTTATTTTCCATTGAATAAGAAGAATATTTTGTTAAAATATCTAAATGCTATATATATATATCTAAAAAATTCAATATCGTAGTTGTGCATGGAAATGGATTCATCGTACATGGCATCACCTTCCAGAATACAACTAGACCTATAAAGTATCAAGTGATAGTCATGCATGTTGGATCCTATCTTTCGACATTCTATCAGTGTAGCTTCACAAGATACCAGGACACCATTTACGTCCATTCTCTTCGCCATTTATACATAGAATGCAATGTCTTTGAAATCATTGATTAGATCTTCTACGTTGTAGTCGTGGTTCTGCATAATTGCAATGTCTTCACTAGAAACCCGGCACATCAATAGGTATTTTACACTGCTTAATAAAAGTAGGACCCCAATGAAAACATAGGGTTTTTATTTAACACTAATAGGTGATTACTACCTTGGACCTAATTCCAGTGAAGAGATTGTTCTTGATATTTCTAGGAAAACCATGGAGACAATACTCTTGTACCGTGTACATGGAATCTTATCTATGTGACTTGATTCAGTCAGCTAGTTGGTATAAATGGAATGGAAACTTTGAATTGAACACCCTCTATTATGGACAATTCATGAACCACTGCCTTGGTGTAAGAACTGCTAAATGGGTCAAATGGTCGAGTTATCAATCCATTGACTTATCTCAATCAGAAGGGGCACCGTGAAATAGATTAGCCGCCATCAACGAGACAAGGGGATTCGATCTACATGGGAGCTAAGAATAGAGGTTAGAATTTCATTTCATAGGGAGAAGGAGAGGGAGTGACCTTCAGGGTGGTTGGAAGTATGCATTAATTTCATATCCACCTACCCAACTCTTTTTTATTTCAAAAAATTTCTCAACACAACAGTGAGATGGGTTATAAGAAAATATTTTAATGGAGATGAGGAGGGCCCAATCATCCATGTGCATGGGGTCAAGGATCTACAATCAAGATAAGTTCGATGGCATGACTTGCCCAAGGGGATTCAAACTTATAATGTACATGGGGAGGTACTTAAGGAGGATAACTTGTATAAAGAGGACCTTTAAAGTATGGTAACACCATAAGTTACCCTTAATTGAATGAATCATTTCATAATCCATAATTGTTATAATAAAATATTCAGCATTCTCTCTCTCTCTCTCTCTCTCTCTCTCTCTCTCTCTCTCTCTATATATATATATATATATATATATATATATATATATATACACACACACACACACACTTCCGCTTTAGTATTCCTTGGGGTTTATGATAACTACATTCGTTATTATATTATTTCCTCTAATTACCTAGGAGGTCTCTTTATACCCACCAACTATCAAGTGAGCCTTATTCAATTATTATGGCCACATTACATTAACTATACCCCTTAAATACCTCTTGTACCTAATATAACATTACATATCCTCCTCAGTTACATTACATTTTGTCCCACCTTGCATGGTTCGTCCTCAAAACATGATCAAAAGCTATATAATCTGATCTATCAGACACTATATTTAATTGATATCAAGCACAAACATCGATCCATGTTAGTGAAACATGGAAATAAAATCTAAAACACACCCCCTTACATTCTTGAACCAAAGGAGGTGGTTATTAGGTAGACCCGACTCCCAAGGTACAGTTAAGAGAATGGGGTCTATAAAAAAAAATCACACTAAATGAACCTGAAGTTATTGAGGAATATTTACCTATAATTAGTGGTGAGCGCCAGTATTGTAGCAAGAATGCTGCAACTCCTAGGCTGCCAACTTTACTTTTATCAACCCGGTAGTTCGTAACAAACTTGGAAGCGTCGGTGCTGTATGCACAAGTACTAGTTCTCACTACAGGTTGTCACTTGGTCAGCCGACACAAGGTCAATAGGAGCTCAACCCAACTTCTATAGATTTCAGAAGAAGCTCTACGTGTGATGAAAGGAAAGAAATATTACTCTACAGAAGATATTCTACTTGCAGAAAGGAAAAAGACTGGAATGCAAAGCAAAACCTAGTAAACCCTAATTAACAAGCGAATTCTACTTTTGCCAAAAACACTATGAAAACCATGAAAGAAATGCCATTACCTACTCAAGGAAGTAAACAACATCTAACCATGCTATTTTTGGAAGTAAATAAGCAAAAAACATATTTTGGATTTTTATGTGTTTTTATGTGAATTTAACATACATCTAATATATTGTGTGTGGCAAACAGGTGGCATTGGAGGGCGGTTTTGGAGCTTGGGATGATGTACGATAGTGTGGATGGGTCCTAGGATGTCTTAGGTGGCCTTCTGGAGGCTTTTCCCACACTCGGCCTTCAAAAGAAAGCCTACAGGAAAAAGTACAAGAGGACACAGGGAAACTACAGGAGGAAAACAGGGAAACTACAGAAGGCCTATAGGAGGAAGCCAAGAGAAATTTTCACTGTTTTGAGGATGTGAGAATGGGTGGAAAATGTGGATGAAGGTTGGAATGAGGTGTTAGGGTGCCTAAGGTCTACCATGAGTCACCTAGAGAGAGAAATATGATTGGGTTTGCTCAAGGAGAGAGGAGGAAGTTCTATGAAGAGTGACGGAAACTAGGGCAGAATTGAGGTGAGGTTTGGGAGACCTATAGGGCATGGATCAGATGGAGGGTGTGATTTCTAGTAAGCTAGCCTACTTTTGGAAGAGATCTGCTGCATAGAAACCAAGAAAATCAAGCAACTATTGAACTGAATGCATTCTAGGAAAAACAGAGTTTTGCATAAAAATGGTCTAAACTATGATATATGAAATGAAATGCTGAGAAATGCTGCAAGAAAGGAAAGAATGAAAGAGGACTACTGCAACTCAGGGAGTGAACATGACAAAGGAGATTTAAATCAAAGAAAAACTGGACCATTAACCTACTAAAGAGCTGCAAACACTAGAAGTCCTATGAATGAGGAAAATTTGTGTTTTTGGGGCAACAAGAGAGTCTTTGCCTCAAATCATGGTCCCAGAGGGAGGAAAAGAGGCCAAGGAACTGTTGCTAGCTTTTTGAATCTTCTCTTGATCACTACTTAACCTACTACAGAAAGCACAAATGGAAGCAAACTACTAAATCATCAAAAGCAACCTATTCTTAACCATAAAAGTAATACCTCTAACACCAAACTAATCTACAACTAAAGCAAAGCATACAAATACAAGTAAAGAGGATCTTGGCTGCTTGGATTGGGCCCTAACCCAAGAGCTTTAGCCCTCTAAGGTAACTCAGTGCTACCTCAAAAAGGATTCCATCTTTATTATCAAAAGAAATAGCAAGATTACATAAAACTATCACATAATAATAAGCTCGAAATTTGAGCAGAGTTTACATAAGCAAGAAAAATCTGACCCTAGTGAGGCCCTAGGCCTCTCTACTTATACATCTGAAGCTACTAACAGCTTCATTAAAATCAGGGATGCTTGGCTCCCAAAACTCGAGATAATTATCAGTCATCCTCCACTTGCTCGGTTGCCTTCTAGTGCATGATTCAGCTGCTTGTACTCTAAGTTGAATGAAGGGGAATTCGAAGTGAGGGGTAATAAATGAGGGGGATTCCCTCCTATAATTCCTCTCCTCTATCTACTTTGAGTTATTACTACAATTTGACCACTGGATCCTTGACTTTGACCTTAAAATCCATCAATAATCTGCATTAAATACATGTTAGACCACATGGCATCATAACTAACTCAACTCACTCTATAAGCATAAATATAATCAGAAAATCATACAATAAGCTAAGAGAATGGTTGATTTGACTAGGTTAGGAGGTAAAATGAGCCCATATAATTACCCATTTATGAGGCTCATCATCACCCCCCTACTGAAGGTGTTGCTCATCCTCTGAGCAACCTAGTCAATCTCCTCATATTTTATGGCCCTGGTGGCCTCCCTAGCATCCCAAGCCTCTGTTGTGGTCTGCTCATGTTCTCCATAAAATCCTACCTTCCTATCTATGTCCTTCCACTGCTCCTCCTCTTCTTCTTCTCTTCTGCCTTCTAGCATGCCTAATAGGAGTGGAGGGCTTAGTTTGAGGCCAATCCAGTTGACCTTCAGCTTTTGCATGGAGTGTTTGTACATTGGCACTCTTTTCAATGCCTCCTTCAGCCTCATGGGGGAATGATATTCCCTTATCTGCAAACTGTGAGGTAAGGTGTTCCATCTTCTCATGCATGCATGCACACAGTAATCCCCAAGTAGCCTTTGCATATCTTCAAAGTGTGCAATGTCTTGTGCTTGATTGTCTAGATATCTAGGGGCAATCTAAGGGTCATTGGCAAGCAGGTTGTGTGTGCTGATGAGTGCCGTAGGATCTGATGGCTCAACTCTTATCATTAATGGTTCATTCTACTCTTTTATCATCAATCTTTTCATCTCTGCTGCTCTCAATTCTTCATGGTTCATCCATGAGGCCATGGCCATTAGTTGCAGGTCCCCTAGCTTGGCATTGGGGTCCCACACATTCATGTCTGTGAGGGCCATGTTGTATAGGTAGAACTCTGCCATCTTTGCCTTATCCTCTAAGGTGCTTTGGTCACACAACTCCATGAACTTTCTGTAGTCTTGGAAAGGAATTATGACTCTTTGTGCCAAAGTATTTATTTGGAATTGAAGCCATTGGTCCTTCAGATAGAGGCCATAAGATTTGGCTGGTGTTCTGCATTGTAATGCTTCCATGGATAAGCTGGCCATGTATGCCAGCTGAGTCTCTTTCTCTTGCAGCTACCTCCTTAGGATTTCATTCTCATTTTCAAGGTGGCTTCTTGTGATGGCTTCTCTGTCTCTGAGAGCACTCAATTCTCTACCCATTTCCCTGAGTTTGTTTTCCATATGGCCAACATCCTCAACTCCTTTGGATTTGGCTATCTACATCCACCTATGTGTTCTCACTCTTTCTTTCTCCAATTTGAAAAACAGTGGAATTGCAAATTTCTATGGGATTATCCTACCTCCCTCAAGTAGATTGTAATAGGAGGCAAGACTAGGCTGGGGGTCAGGTTCTTGTAGCTCTTGTACTTCCCCCTTCACCTGTGGTTATCCTTCTATCTCTTTCTCAAGCTTTTGGGTCTCCTGTAGTTTGGACAGTGTCTCTTGTAGGACTGTCTGGGCCTCCTATAGATCTGGTTTTGGATCCTGTAGTACTGCCTTTCCCTTCCATGTAGAAGATCTGGGAGTCCCTCTTTCATATGTTATAGGTGTCTTGGAGGGGGATTCTTTCACCTTGGCAGATGGTGAATCTTCAATGGTAATGGGAACTTTTGAAGAGGGCTGAGGTTTGCCTATTTTAATTCTTGTGCTCTTCCTTGCCCTGAAATACATGGAGGTCTGTCTTTTCCTCTTCTACTTTGGTTTGATTGGTGTACTGAGGGTAGTGAGGGCAGTTGTTGCTTCCCTTTCCAAAGTTTCAAGGGACTCTTCTCCTTGCTCTGCCTCTTTTTCTCCTTCTTCTGTCTCTTTTTTTGTCTCTTCAACTTTTCCTTCCTCTGTTTCTTTTCCTTCCTCCCTCCTTTCTTTCTCTTCCATGTCACCACTGGCTTCATCTTCTCCTCCTTGTTGTTCTTCCTCCTCACTACCAGTAGGATTGACATCATAGGTTAATGCTTTTATGTCATCCTCAGCTGTCATATTTCGGAAAACTTCCCATGCTATAGGGAGTGTAAAGGTATGGAGGGCTTCCTCTACTAGGATTTTGATTAAGCCATGGTGAGCTAACTGCCCTGAATTTCCTGCTTGCACCTTGGTGTTGGAGTCAATGAGGGACTGAAGGAGAAAGTAAGGGATACTGAGCTTTTGAGGTGCTGGAGTATCCATGCCATACCTCAAGTCATGGAGGATTCTAAAGTGGTATCCATAGACAATGTTGTGCCTCCCCTCACAAGAAATGTATTTGATTATTTGGTAGCTAACCTCATCCCAGGGATATGGTATACTAGCCCTTCTAATTCCATTTTTATCTTCAACAGGGGTTTCATTGTTTTGGAAAAAAAAATTCTTGGCAGCCTGGCCAATTGGTTTCTCATCTTTACTCCAAGGCGGCCCAAGAGGAAGGGTAGTGACCCTACTGATGAGTTCAGGGATTATTTCCATGGATAGGCCTCTAATGGTTACAGTAGCATGAGTTTTTGTGTGAGGGACCAGAGAGAGAAAATTCTTGGGAAATCTCATCATCAAACCCTTGAAATTTCTCAAAGAAATTCATCCAATTTGGCCTTGTGAATATGTCCACCGCTTGAGGATGTGCATGGAGCCTAGTGGAGTTAGTGGGCTCCTTTCTCATAAACCCTCCTATCATACTACCTGTACTTTTTTAAAACCCAAATATGGAGGTGGAGATAAAGAGATTTGAGAAAAAATAAAAAAACAGAGGAGACTGTGTTTTTTTTCTAAATAAACAAAAAAAAATTATGTATTTTCTGCCCTCCTAAAGACTTATTTCACCCTCAAATTTAGACCACTTCTTTCATATATTGATATTCAATAGGGGGCATGCATGAACCCTACCTCTCCAGACTGAAATTCGTGCTAAAAATCGTGTTTTCTCCCTTCAAAATGACTCACTGCCCCTCCTGTAGAAGCCCGTTGTCCCTCCTGTAGATTTCCTGTAGGTGCTCTTGTAGATTTCCTGTAGGTGCTCCTGTAGATAATGCCAAGAGCAAGAATATGGAGGAAATCAATGGAGGATGGTGGTTACGAGGTTGTGGGGGCACAAGAAGATTGTTGTGGCTGAGTTACGAGGAGAGAATGAAGAAAAGGTGGTGAGAATGCGCGGGGAGGAGTGCTCATTGCTTTTTATGGCTATTTTCGGTTATGAGTGCTGAGCTAGCAAGGTGTACGTTGGCCATATTCGGACCATTGGTCCCCACCTACTTGGTCATCATGGCCCCTCCTCATAATCATCCCTCATTATTGCATCAGAGTTCACACTTCCTCCCACTACCTGTCCTTGGCATCTTGTGCTTGAGTTGATTGTGCACACGTGTGGGTGACATCTCGGATAAGTGGAGTCAACTAAATGAAGGTGGCCAAGTTAACTGGCCACCTTTCCCTCGTTCAATCTCAACCATCTTGTTTCCTTCGTATGACTCCTAATTACACAAATGCAAATAGAGGAGTGACTTAGTTACTTACCTGTGATCCGAGTGTATTTGTTGTGAGGTGTTGTGGCTTTCTCTATTGCATGCCTTCATTTCCCTTTATGCATGATGTCTCTACTTGCTGATGTGTGGTTGTGTGCTTGTGTAGGTTCTTCTCTTGCTAGAGCTGAGCTTCATGTGCCTTTTCAACCTTCATGTGTGCACTCTCTTGCTACTGGTGCTGGACTTCTATGGGATCAGTTGCTACAGGAATTCCTACAGGAGCTCCTATAGCTGCTTCTCCCCTTGAAACTTCAGCTTTCTCCTGTGTTTGGAGCTCAAGAATGATGCCAGAGGTGTAGATAAAGATGGAGGGATAGTAGGTAGGCTTCAGGTGAAGTTGATGGTGCCTTTTCTCCTTTTTTTTTTTTTTTTTTTTCAAAACTGAAAAACTGTTTTTCTGTGTTTTTCTTGGTCAGGGAAAAAATAATGATGCTTGGGGTGTGATGCAGGCTTGGAAATGATGGCAAGGAGGCTTGAAGGTGGTAAGAGGGATTATAGGTTCCTCATGAAGCTTCTTTGTCCCTCAAATTGCCTTTTGTAGACACTTTTGGCTCTCTATAATTCCTACAGGAGCCTCTTGTAGAAAACACAGAGCCTCCTATAGAAAACACAGTTTTGGAAGAAAAAGGTACAGTGGGGTGAAAGAGATGCCAAAAATGATGGAGGAAGGTGTGGAGAAGATGTGATGGGTGCTGGTATGAATGTCAGGGTTCTTTTGGCACCTTCTTCTACTCCCTGTAGTCCTCCTGCAAACCTGCAATGCAATAAAAATTCATTTTTTTCTTTTCTTCTTCTTTTTTTTTTTTGAAAACAACTAGGGCACCTCAGAGAGGTTTTCACCTCAATTTCCTGCCCTGGACACCTCCAAGGGAGGTTTTCACCCAGGGATATTATTATTTTTCCTCTTTTTTTGACATCACTGGGATGCCTCAGAAAAGTTTTTCAACCCAATGATGGGACTCAAGAGCCTCATGGAGGTTTTCACTTGAGTCCTTATTTTTTTATTTTTTCCTTTTCTTCAGTGAGTGGGTGAAGTGGAAGCTAAGACATGCTCCACTACCATCACTATTTTATTCAAATCTTCAATAAACTCTCACTTGGAGAGGGGTTTCTTGTATACTTTCAACCGATGTCCATTGACAAGCATGGGGATGGCTTCATCATCAATGTTTATGATCAGAAGTCATTGCATTTCTCCACAATGTAGGGTCCCAGCCATCTTGTCCTCAGCTTGCCTTTGAAATCTTTGTATCTTGAATCATAGAGTAGTGCCTCATCTCCCTCTTGGAATTGCTTCTCCTTGATGTTTTTGTCAGGCCATATCTTTCTCTGAAGCTGAACTACCTCTGTATGGAGAAGGGCTTGTAGTTTGTATTCATCCAATCCATTGAGCTGAAGTAATCTCTCTTTCTGTGCATGGCTGAGGTCTAGGTCCAGCTGAGCTGCCATCCTTAGGGTATTGAATTCAAATTCTATTGACAGCAAAGCCTTCTTCCCATAGACCAGTTCATAGGGTGTGAACCCGGTGGTGGTATTCCATGTTGTGATGTAGGCCCAAGTGGCCTCAACCAATCTGTCTACCCAGTCTTTTATGTTGCTGCTCACTACTTGGTTAGGATCCCTTCCAATGCTCTGTTAGTAACCTCCACTTTCCCATTGGCTTGTGGATGGTAAGGGGTGGAAGTCCTGTGCTTGATCTTATGATGTGTGAGCAGGTCTTCAATCAGGCTGGAAGTGAACTGACTACCTTGGTCTGTGACCAACTCTCTCGGATACCTGAACTTGTAGAATATGTTTTCTCTCAAAAACTCAACTACTTTTTCTTTTGTTGCTGCTTTGATTGCTTTTGTCTCTGCCCACTTTATCAGGTAGTCGGTGCACACAATGATGTACTACTTCTGCTTTGAAGGGGGGTTGATAGGCTCCACAAAGTCCATGCCCTACTTCTCAAATGGCTCAAAGGTCACTTGAGGTTGCATGGGTATTTCATCCTTTGGAGTGGGTTTCCCCATCCTCTGACAACGATCACACTGGCTCGTGTATCTCCTCACATCCTGATGAAGAGTGGGCCAGTAGTAGCCTACTTGCAATATCTTGAAGGCGGTTCTTTTTGCTACAAAATGACTTCCACAAGACCCGTCATGACAGGTCAGGAGGATGTCAAACACTTCCTCCTCCCTGACACATCTTCTCAAGATCTAATCTGGGCCAAGTTTGAAGAGATTGCCTCCAATCCACGTGAAAGGGGCATTTTTCCCTACTATTTTGCTCTTCTCTTTTGAGGATAGGTGTGGTGGGAACTGTGCTGAAACCAAGTAGTTTGCTATATCAGCAAACCATGGAGTGAGTACTGATATAGAAAACAGATGTTCATCTGGAATTTGGTCATCCACTATTCCTTCTTCACCTGTAGGCAAATTTACTCTAGACAAAAAGTCAGCAACAACATTCTCTTTACCAGGCTTATCAATAATGGTCAAATCAAATTGGTGCAGTAAAAGAAACCATCTAATAATGCGAGCATTTACATTTGGTTTTTCATTAAATATATAATTGTAGCATGATCAGTGTGCACAAAGGTTTGATAGCCTGTGATATAATGTCTAAATTTGTTTAAGGAATGCACGACAGCTAGGAGTTCCTTCTCAGTCACTGTATAGTTTAACTTTACCTTTGATAAGTTTTTTCTTATAAAGCATAAGGTAAATTTTCATCAATTTGTCCTAAGGCTACTCTTATTGCTTTGTTCGAGGCATTTGTGTTAATGTGAAAGGGTAGGACCCAGTTTGGGCCTCTAAGAATTGGGGCAGTCACTAGCTTGCTCTTCAAGGTATCTAGGGCTTCTTGACAGTTTTCCGACCATATGAACCCAACATCTTTGCCTAAGAGGCAAAACAAAGGAGAGGATATCTTGATGAAGTCTTTAATGAATCTCCTGTAATATCCGGCTAAGCCTAGGAAACTTCTGACATCTCTCACCTTTTGAGGAGGTGGGACCCTTTGGATGATGGCAATTTTGTTGGGGTCCACTTGCAGTCCTTGTTGAGATATTGCATGACCTGACACATTCCCTTCAGTCATCAAGAATTCACATTTTTCCAGACTGAGGGACAGGTTCATCTCAATACACTTATCCAGAACTTTTCCTAGGTTAGATAAAGCTTCCTGAAAGTCAGAGCCATAAGTTGTAAAATCATCCATGTATATTTCTACTGCATCATGAACCATTTCAGAAAATATACTCAACACCGCTATTTGGAAAGTCTCTGGAGCGTTGCACAAACCAAAAGGAAGGACCCGATATGCAAAGGTACCCCAAGGACAAGTGAAAGTGGTCTTATCTTGGTCTTCCGGATTGATTTGAATCTGATTGTACCTGCTAAACCCATCTAGGAAAGAGAAAAACTTTTTCCCTTCCAGACTGTCTAACACTTGATCTATGAAAGGTAAAGGAAAATGGTCCTTTTTAGTGGCTTTGTTCAATTCCCGATAGTCGACACAGATTCTCCACTTACCATTTTTCTTTGGCACTAACACCAAAGGAGAGACCCATTCACTGTCAGAAATGGGATAGATGAATCCTGCATCAAGCAATTTCTGCAGTTCTTCCTTAAAAACAACTTTAAGTGCTGGGTTCATCCTCCTTTGAGGCTACCTGACTGGTTTGCAATCTTCCTTGATGTATATATGATGAGTGCATACTAAAGGGTGCACTCCCTTCATCTCCTTATAACTCCAGGCGAAGGCATCTAGATGTTTTCTCAGCAGGATGCATAGCTCCTTCTATTGGGAAGTATATAGGGATGGATTGATTTTCAATGTTCTTTCTAGGTCGAACTCTATATTTTTGACACGGAGAGAAGTAGGTTCAACCACATAGAGATCATTTGAGGGGTTATTTTGGGTTTCTCTTACTACGTCTTCTAATGGTGATACATTGGGGGGCGGACTCTGAAACAAATTTTCAATCATATCATCCTCATCTTGCGATTTCCCCCCATGGCGAGTTCTAATGCACAAAGCGGTACAGAATAAACTTCATCCTCATCCTCCTCCTCCAACCAGAGAGGTAGATCATGTTCTAGCAGGGGTTGGGCAGGAGGATATAGGGTTAACTGTTTAGACATGTACCCGTTCTTTATGGTCATGTTCCCAGCTTGGCAGCTGATGTAGGCATCAACTGTAGCCAACCAAGGTCTTCCCAGAATAAGAGGATACCCAGTGAGCTTTTCCTTTGGCTGGAGAACCAAAAAATAAGCAGGGTACTCTCAAGAATCAACGGATACCATCACATCTTCCACAATCCCCTCAAGGGTCACAATGGAGCGGTCTGCTAGCTGTAGCACTATCATGGTCTTCCTTAAGGAGCCCTGGACACCTCCAAGGGAGGTTTTCACCCAGGGATATTATTATTTTTCCTCTTTTTTTGACATCACTGGGATGCCTCAGAAAAGTTTTTCAACCCAATGATGGGACTCAAGAGACTCATGGAGGTTTTCACTTGAGTCCTTATTTTTTTATTTTTTCCTTTTCTTCAGTGAGTGGGTGAAGTGGAAGCTAATACATGCTCCACTACCATCACTATTTTATTCAAATCTTCAATAAACTCTCACTTGGAGAGGGGTTTCTTGTAGACTTTCAACCGATGTCCATTGACAAGCATGGGGATGGCTTCATCATCAATGTTTCTGATCAGAATTGAACCATTGTCATTGCATTTCTCCACAATGTAGGGTCCCGGCCATCTTGTCCTCAGCTTGCCTTTGAAATCTTTGTATCTTGAATCATAGAGTAGTGCCTCATCTCCCTCTTGGAATTGCTTCTCCTTGATGTTTTTGTCATGCCATATCTTTCTCTGAAGCTGAACTACCTCTGTATGGAGAAGGGCTTGTAGTTTGTATTCATCCAATCCATTGAGCTGAAGTAATCTCTCTTTCTGTGCATGGCTGAGGTCTAGGTCCAGCTGAGCTTCCATCCTTAGGGTATTGAATTCAAATTCTATTGACAGCAAAGCCTTCTTCACATAGACCAGTTCATAGGGTGGGAACCCGGTGGTGGTATTCCATGTTGTGATGTAGGCCCAAGTGGCCTCAACCAATCTGTCTACCCAGTCTTTTATGTTGCTGCTCACTACTTGGTTATGATCCCTTCCAATGCTCTATTAGTAACCTCCACTTGCCCATTGGCTTGTGGATGGTAAGCGGTGGAAGTCCTGTGCTTGATCTTATGATGTGTGAGCAGGTCTTCAATCAGGCTGGAAGTGAACTGACTACCTTGGTCTGTGACCAACTCTCTCGGATACCTGAACTTGTAGAATATGTTTTCTCTCAAAAACTCAACTACTTTTTCTTTTGTTGCTGCTTTGATTGCTTTTGTCTCTGCCCACTTCATCAGGTAGCCGGTGCACACAATGATGTACTACTTCTGCTTTGAAGGGGGGTTGATAGGCCCCACAAAGTCCATGCCCCACTTCTCAAATGGCTCAAAGGTCACTTGAGGTTGCATGGGCATTTCATCCTTTGGAGTGGGTTTCCCCATCCTCTGACACCGATCACACTGGCTCGTGTATCTCCTCACATCCTGATGAAGAGTGGGCCAGTAGTAGCCTACTTGCAATATCTTGAAGGCGGTTCTTTTTGCTACAAAATGACCTCCACAAGGCCCGTCATGACAGGTCAGGAGGATGTCAAAGACTTCCTCCTCCCTGACACATCTTCTCAAGATCTAATCTGGGCCAAGTTTGAAGAGATTGCCTCCAATCCAGGTGAAAGGGGCATTTTTCCCTACTATTTTGCTCTTCTCTTTTGAGGATAGGTGTGGTGGGAACTGTGCTGAAACCAAGTAGTTTGCTATATCAGCAAACCATGGAGTGAGTACTGATATAGAAAACAGATGTTCATCTGGAATTTGGTCATCCACTATTCCTTCTTCACCTATAGGCAAATTTACTCTAGACAAAAAGTCAGCAACAACATTCTCTTTACCAGGCTTATCAATAATGGTCAAATCAAATTGGTGCAGTAAAAGAAACCATCTAATAATGCGAGCATTTACATTTGGTTTTTCATTAAATATATAATTGTAGCATGATCAGTGTGCACAAAGGTTTGATAGCCTGTGATATAATGTCTAAATTTGTTTAAGGAATGCACGACAGCTAGGAGTTCCTTCTCAGTCACTGTATAGTTTAACTTTACCTTTGACAAGTTTTTTCTTATAAAGCATAAGGTAACTTTTCATCAATTTGTCCTAAGGCTACTCTTATTGCTTTGTTCGAGGCATTTGTGTTAATGTGAAAGGGTAGGACCCAGTTTGGGCCTCTAAGAATTGGGGCAGTCACTAGCTTGCTCTTCAAGGTATCTAGGGCTTCTTGACAGTTTTCCGACCATATGAACCCAACATCTTTGCCTAAGAGGCAAAACAAAGGAGAGGATATCTTGATGAAGTCTTTAATGAATCTCCTGTAATATCCGGCTAAGCCTAGGAAACTTCTGACATCTCTCACCTTTTGAGGAGGTGGGACCCTTTGGACGATGGCAATTTTGTTGGGGTCCACTTGCAGTCCTTGTTGAGATATTGCATGACCTAACACAGTCCCTTCAGTCATCAAGAATTCACATTTTTCCAGACTGAGGGACAGGTTCATCTCAATACACTTATCCAGAACTTTTCCTAGGTTAGATAAAGCTTCCTGAAAGTCAGAGCCATAAGTTGTAAAATCATCCATGTATATTTCTACTGCATCATGAACCATTTTAGAAAATATACTCAACACCGCTATTTGGAAAGTCTCTGGAGCGTTGCACAAACCAAAAGGAAGGACCCGATATGCAAAGGTACCCCAAGGACAAGTGAAAGTGGTCTTATCTTGGTCTTCCGGATTGATTTGAATCTGATTGTACCTGCTAAACCCATCTAGGAAAGAGAAAAACTTTTTCCCTTCCAGACTGTCTAACACTTGATCTATGAAAGGTAAAGGAAAATGGTCCTTTTTAGTGGCTTTGTTCAATTCCCGATAGTCGACACAGATTCTCCACTTACCATTTTTCTTTGGCACTAACACCAAAGGAGAGACCCATTCACTGTCAGAAATGGGATAGATGAATCCTGCATCAAGCAATTTCTGCAGTTCTTCCTTAAAAATATCTTTAAGTGCTGGGTTCATCCTCCTTTGAGGCTACCTGACTGGTTTGCAATCTTCCTTGATGTATATATGATGAGTGCATACTGAAGGGTGCACTCCCTTCATCTCCTTATAACTCCAGGCAAAGGCATCTAGATGTTTTCTCAGCAGGATGCATAGCTCCTTCTCTTGGGAAGTATATAGGGATGGATTGATTTTCAATGTTCTTTCTAGGTCGAACTCTATATTTTTGACACGGAGAGAAGTAGGTTCAACCACATAGAGATAATTTGAGGGGTTGTTTTGGGTTTCTCTTACTACGTCTTCTAATGGTGATACATTGGGGGGCGGACTTTGAAACAAATTTTCAATCATATCATCCTCATCTTGCGGTTTCCCCCCATGGTGAGTTCTAATGAACAAAGCGGTATAGAATAAACTTCATCCTCATCCTCCTCCTCCAACCAGAGAGGTAGATCATGTTCTAGCAGGGGTTGGGCAGGAGGATATAGGGTTAACTGTTTAGACATGTACCCGTTCTTTATGGTCATGTTCCCAGCTTGGCAGCTGATGTAGGCATCAACTATAGCCAACCAAGGTCTTCCCAGAATAAGAGGATACCCAGTGAGCTTTGCCTTTGGCTGGAGAACCAAAAAATAAGCAGGGTACTCCCAAGAATCAACGGATACCATCACATCTTCCACAATCCCCTCAAGGGTCACAGTGGAGTGGTCTGCTAGCTGTAGCACTATCATGGTCTTCCTTAAGGAGCCCTGTAGGTTAAGTTTGAGCATTGTGTCCTTCGTCATCACATTAATGGCATATCCCAAATCAATCAAGGTATGTGGGACCATTATGCCATTGATGTGGACATCAACTACTGGGCTTCCAGGGTCTAGATATTTTGGACAGATTATCTGCCCCAACATCAGGTCGGACAGTTGTCCTATGACATTGATGGTTGGGGCATCTCTCTTGTGCCTTCCTGGATGCCTAAAGCACTTCTCTTTGATCAACCTATTATAGATAGGCACATCTTTTATGGCTTGGAGAAGTGGTATCTTCACACATAAATGTTTCAATTCTCCCAGGAGTTCAGTCTCTTCTGGGGTAGGCTGGATTGTCATGGATAGTCTCTCAGGAAAGGGTGGATTTGCTTTAGGTTCGCTTTCCTCTTTATCTTCCTCAACCTCCCTGGGTGGAGGTTGGCTATCTGGGAGAACTTTCCCAGATCACAAGTTAATTTCTTGAATCTCCACAGCATAAGTTGGGCATGATGGTTCCCCACTATACACTTGTTGAGCCTGTATGTTGTTCGAGTTTGGATTTGGTTGGGCAGGCATTTGGGGTTTCCTTGGTGGAGCAAAAGGTAACGGTTGTGGTTGGGCAGGTGGTGGAGGCATAAGAGTAGGAAGAGAGTTGTATTGGGGCCTCCACCCCTGATGAGATGCATTCCACTGAGGTTGCGGCTGAGCATAGGATTGAAATGAATGGGTGGCTGGTTGGGCATGGTATTGAGATGGGAAAGGCCAAGGAGGAGGCATGGACTAGGAAGGATGAGCAGGGGGGCCCCAAGAAGGTATGGAGGTGACTTGGTTGGGGTTGTAGTATGCCTAAGATGTCCCTTGCATCCCTGCTGGTATGGTCTAGCTCCATGCGGTCTCCTTTGGTTTATGTAATAGATCTGTTCAGTGACTCTTTTGGCCCCTTGGTATACAGCTTTAAGTTCGGGCAAGGAAGGACACTTATCTGTAGAATGATTTTCTTCACGAAATGAACAAACCTCTTTAGAGTTCAATGGGAATTCATTCCTAGGATGCCTCCTAGTGCATCTAGGGCAAAAAATGGCCAAAGCCCTCTCTGCTTCCTCTTGTTTTCTTTTGATATGTAAGGTATCCATTTGCATGGTAAGATTCTGCAACATCTCACTCTTGAAGTCTTCCAGCATGTTTTCAATTTCACCTTTAATGGATGATTTGGAAGAGGCACTGGCTATGGGTTGACTCCCCCTACCTTTCTTTCTAGCTGCTCTAGAATGGTTTCTAAAAACAGTCTTTATGTCCTCATAGGATAGTTGGTAGATGTCTCCCCCGGCCAGTAGATGGAGGGTGTCTAAAAGGTCTTCCCAAATTCCCCTGAGCAGGACCAACTTCAGAGACTCAGGGTCAAGTGTACACCCGACCCTTTTGTAATTAAGTTGGAACCTTTCTTCATAGTCTTCCAGGGACTCATCACTTCCCATGGTCATTCAGAAGATTTCTTCTTTAGTATCTTTTGTCCTACAATAGTCTCGATACTTGTTCTTAAAGGCCTGCTGCATTTGAGCCCAAGTTGTGATGCTATTGCCAATTAATCCCATGAACCAGCGCAGTGCTGCATCCTTGAGAGTAGAAGGGAATAGTTTCAACTTTTGCTCGTCTTCTGCATAGTCATAAGTTCGACATATGACAACAAACTCGAACAAGAAGGTGTCAGGATCTTCTGTAGTTAGACCATGGAAATGAGGTAGGGATGAAGGACTTATATTCTTCATTTTGGTGTCCCCATTGGTCTCCTAAATGGGAAAGGTACCCTCTATTCTCATTCTCTCTCCATTTCCCCTAGCATTTCTGTTTTCAGCCATTCGCTCAGGAGGAATGTTTTCTTCTTCTTCTTCCCTTATAGGTTCTTCAAATATTTCTAGTTGTTCACCTAAGGGTTCTTCTTTATCGCAACCACCGAAGAAGAGAGAAGGTTGGCTGTGTGAAGTAGTGGGGGTGTTGGGAAAAAAATTTCCTGAGTTATCTCTATTCCTAAGAGGCATGAAAGGAAATCTTTTTGGTTGGTTTTTTTGTTTCTTTTTCCCCACACTGATAGTACTTGCAGAAGTTGAGATTGATAAAACAAATTGCAACTAGCTAAAATGAACTTGCCAAATGGAGATTTTTATAATTGAAAGGGATGTTGAGAATGCAACAAGATGATGGAGCTTAGTGGAAAGAAGTCACCTTCACTAAGTGGGCTCGCAGGGTATTTTGGTGCAAAGTCTATTTTTAGACTATGTCTATTTTTAGACATATGGATCATGGTCTATGAGTTTCAGGATGTTGTTTATGGATGATTGGTCATGTTGGGAAAAATAGATGGACTTCTATTTCTGGTTCACAGTAGAGTGATCAAAGTCTATTTTTAGACTACCAGGCTAAAAATAGAAAAGTCAAATATTATTGTCTCATAATAATATTTAGACTATAAACATTATCTTATCCTCTTGGAGCACTTCAGTTTGAGCTACAGATGTGGCACATGCAGCTGTCAGAAGAAAATACGCTTTTCTTGTGGGTCATTTGAGCTATTGCATGCAGGACATCAGTTAGAACTCATGCATGTGATTTCTGTGGAGTTGGTGGAGTTGTGTTCAGTTTGACTTCGTTAAACTAGTTGTAATTAGTCTAACTGCAAATAGACTAGTGATGAGTGATGTGAATTAATTGATTAAATTAATTCACTAATTATTAACTCATAATGCAACTAAAGAATACATTAGTTAACTCAGTGCATGTACAGTTAAGTGGAGACAGGTGTTAGAGGTTGAGATTGCTATCAGTTGTGACTATAGTTGTGCATGAGATCTTGCACAATCAATGGATTGAGTATGCCCATGAGGATTGCTCAATATATGCCCAGTGAAATAGCCTGTGCTCACGTGATTTCCAGTGTGAGCGATTTTCACTTGGTATTGTGCAATAGAGGCAGGCAAAGCAGTGGAGAAGATTTGAACTCGTGACTTGTTCGGATCTGAGCTAGTTTTGTGTGTAACAAGTGGAGATAGTGCTGGATACTTGAGAGGAGTATTGTACTATGTATTGTTACATGTTCTCAATCATAATATACAGATAGTGTGGGGTTTTCAGCTGTAAGCTTTCCCCGGGTTACATACTGTGTTAATGTGTGCATGCGATTGATGTTTCATTGTTTTTGATGATGCTAAATTGATGATCAACGTAGAGGAGATTATGTATTGTACATGTATTCCGCAATAGTGTATAATCAGGATAATCTCTGTGAATAAGTGTTTATTATTCAAAATTTCTACAGGAAGCAAGGAAGTGCAGAACTGAAAGGAAAGAAATGACTAGTCTACTTTTGCTAAAATGAAATTTGCAGAATTGAAAAGGAAAGCAAGGAAGTGCAAAACTTGAAAGAAAATAAATGACTAGTCTACCTTTGCCGAAATAAATTATTAGTAGAATGTTGCAAGAAGAAATAGAAGAAAGCAGTGATCACAGAATACTCTGATGCTTCCCCGGCAACGGCACCAAACATTGGTGAGCACCAGTATTGCAGCAAGAATGCTGCAACTCTTGGGCTACCAACTTTACTTTTATCAACCCGGTAGTTCGTAACAAACTTGGAAGCGTCGGTGCTATATGCACAAGTACTAGTTCCCACTGTAAGTTGTCACTTGGTCAGCTGGCACAAGGTCACTAGGAGCTCAAGCCAAATTCTATATATTTCAGAAGAAGCTCTACATGTGATGAAAGGAAATAAAGATTACTCTACAGAAGATATTCTACTTGCAGAAAGGAAAAAAACTGGAATGCAAAGCAAAACCTAGTAAACCCTAATTAACAAGAGAATTCTACTTTTGTCAAAAACACTATGAAAACCATGAAAGAAATGCCATTACCTACTCAAGGAAGTAAACAACATCTAACCATGCTATTTCTGGAAGTAAATAAGAAAAAAAAATATTTTTGGATTTTTATGTGTTTTTATGTGAATTTAACATACATCTAATATATTGTGTGTGGCAAACAAGTGGAATTAAAGGGCGGTTTTGGAGCTTGGGATGATGTAGGATGGTGTGGATGGGTCCTAGGAGGTCTTAGGTGGCCTTCTGGAGGCTTTTCCCACACTCGGCCTTCAAAAGAAAGCCTACAGGAAAAACTACAGGAGGACATAGGGAAACTACAGGAGGAAAACAGGGAAACTACAAGAGGCCTACAGGAGGAGGCCAAGAGCAATTTTCACTGTTTTGAGGATGTGAGAGTGGGTGGAAAAGGTGGATGAAGGTTGGAATGAGGTGTTAGGGTGCCTAAGGTCTACCATGAGTCACCAGGAGAGATAAAGATGATTGGGTTTGCTCAAGGAGAGAGGAGGAAGTTCTATGAAGAGTGACGGAAACTAGGGCAGAATTGAGGTGAGGTGGGAGACCTATAAGGCATGGATAAAATGGAGGTTTTGATTGCTGGTAAGCTAGCCTACTGCTAGAAGATATCTGCTGCATAGAAACTAAGAAAATCAAGCAACTATTGAACTGAATGCATTCTAGGAAAAACAGAGTTTTGCATAAAAATGGTCTAAACTATGATATATGAAAGGAAATGCTGAGAAATGCTGCAAGAAAGGAAAGCATGAAAGAGGACTACTACAACTCAGGGAGTGAACATGATAAAGGAGATTTAAAGCAAAGCAAAACTGGACCATTAACCTACTAAAGAGCTGCAAACACTAGAAGTCCTATGAATGAGGAAAATCTGTGTTTTTGGGGCAGCAAGAGAGTCTTTGCCTCAAATCATGGTCCCAGAGGGAGGAAGAGAGGCCAAGGAACTATTGCTAGCCTTTTGAATCTTCTCTTGATCACTACTTAACCTACTACAGAAAGCACAAATGGAAGCAAACTACTAAATCATCAAAAGCAACCTATTCTTAACCATAAAAGTAATACATCTAATAGCAAACTAATCTACAACTGAAGCAAAGCATACAAATACAAGTAAAGAGGAGCTTGGCTGCTTGGATTGGGCCCTAAACCAAGAGCTTCAGCCATCTAAGGTAACTCAATGCTAGCTCAAAAAGGATTCCATCTTTATTGTCAAAAGAAATAGCAACATTACATAAAACTGTCACAGAATAATAAGCTCGAAATTTGAGCAGAGTTTACATAAGCAAAAAAAATCCGAACCTAGTGAGGCCCTAGGCCTCTCTACTTATACATCTGAAGCTACCAACAGTGTCCTTAAAATCAGGGAGGCTTGGCTCCCAAAACTCGAGATAACTATCAATCATCCTCCACTTGCTCGGCTGCCTTCTAGTGCATGATTCGGCTGCTTGTACTCCGAGATGAATGAAGGGGAATTCGAAGTGAGGGGTAATAAATGAGGGGGATTCCCTCCAGAAGTCTTCTCCTTTATCTACTTCAAGTTATTGCTACCATTTGACCACTGGATCCTTGACTTTGACCTCGAAATCCATCAATAATCTGCATTAAATACATGTTAGACCACATGGCATCATAACTAACTCAACTCACTCTATAAGCATAAATATAATCATAAAATCATACAATAAGCTAAGAGAATGGTTGATTTGACTAGGTTAGGAGGTAAAATGAGCCCATATAATTACCCATTTATGAGGCTCATCAATTAGAAGCAAAAAACTTGATACCAACAAACTATATATAGAAACAACACAGATATCACTGATGCCATATGATGTGCTAAATTATGGAGAGATAAGTACATTGGTAAAGAGAGATGAATTCTTACAGCTGCAAATGTCAACCTTATAAATCTTATAGAACTGGAGTTTTCCAACTAGTGATAAGTTCATAAATATATAATATGATCTCTACACATGAATGACTTCAAGTAACTCTTTCTAAGCTAGCCCCCTCAACATGAAATTGAGAACATCTGTAATTGGAAGACAAATTGTTGATCTGTATACAATCTTATGAATTTGGGTAGCCAAAAGTATCTATACACTCTATTGATTGTGAATAATATCATACTTGATTCGATATGTCTACTAGCAAGACCTCACCAATGCATATCTATTTATATATCATGTGAAACTGGGAAAGAAATTGAACAATAGTGAAATATGGTAAACATACCAGTAAAGTTATCATTCAGTAAAGCTAAGTATTGGTGAAAATAATTGCCATATGCATACGTAGTATTGGCCTCATTATACCTTGATTAACTTTATTCTTAATCCGAGCAGTTCAAATTGATGAACTAGTTCCTTGAAATATATGTAAATCAAGTGCACTATTAAAAACTAATTGTTCATAGACTAGTACATGAAAAATCAACTACTAGTTCCTTTTAATATTCATGAATCCTTATCAGCAATCATAAATAAACTCAACCTACATGAGAAACCATCAAATCGTTACACTTTTGTTGAACAATACCCATTATATTTGAACTAGTATTTGTTGTTTAACATGGTAAAAATAGATAAATGAAACATGATCAAAATAATAACTTTTAGTGAATCAAAATAATGGTTGTGGTTGAACATAAGAAAATGTGTAGTGGAAGGGCACTCTAATATATTCATCAGAAAACTTGCCAATGTTTCACTTATAGACCAGAGATTCACAATCTGTGTAGCTTGTGGATTGTCTCCATAAAAGCTACAAAAACATTTATCCTTTCATTTTAAACCTATGGCCTCATCAAAATCCATAACATTCATATGTACATATATGTAAGTCTAACTCCTAAGTTCCACTGAATAACTACAAAAAGGATTTCGTATTTAATACAAGGAAGAGAGTGATATAAAACCTAATGACTCTATCTGCCTCGAGCTTGTTGAAGGCACATGGATCTGGTCACTATCTAAGATTCCATTACTAAATAGGAGAACCAACGTATTTTCACCTAAAAAGATAAATAAATAAATAAAAACTTTTTTTTGATCAAAGCATAGAGTGGTGTCCTCAATAGCTCAATACTTCAAACATCACCAGTGTCAAGATTCGACTAAGCTAATTTGAAACCCTGTCTCAAGACCTTTAGAATTATTAATGACTAGATGAAATTATTGAATGCATTTCACCTATTTCATATATCGATAGTTTTCTCAAGATTAATGCAATTTCCTTTTATTTTCTCCAGGATAAAACAATATTTCTTGCAATGCCTCTCTTCAACCAACACCTGCAAGTCAATTTTGGCGACAACAACACTCACTCTACATGATGACTAGCTCTCGTAGTTGTATTATTGGACTTGTAGGCTCGTGCATTGACCAGACAAGGGGCTTAGTAAAACCTTCATTGTGGTTCCTCCGATGTCATATGGGATGGGTGGGAGCTCAGTATTGACAAGTGAGCCATCATATTCCTTTTTTTAACACACAAAGAACTGAATTATCTTATCGGCAGTTCTTTTGTAAGTGGTTCTTTTGTTCAATGTGACCCCAAGAGTGAAATCATAGAGAACGCTCTCACAATAGATAAATAGATGAACACCCCTTTTGTAGTGCTCAATATGTTCTTAGATATGCTTCCTTTGCAATACAGAGCCATCTTCATATAGCTTGTTATGCTTTAGTTTCACTCACCTCTTTATTCAACCAAAAATAAAAGCTACTTCAAACCTTCTACACAGAAACTAACAGAGAAATTTATCTGCAGAAACACTCTATATCCTATAGAAGTCTAATCTAATCTACTCCTATCTATCCTAAGGAGGATTATATCACAAAGTATCATCTTCTTAGGTATTTCGGTGAAGGAGTCACACCCATACTTCCTTAGATACCATGTTTGAATAACTAGAGACATATTAAAATAACTACAAATGTAACAATACAAAGACGAGATACACAAAAAGCTTATCTATCTCTACTCATAGTCCTACCGAAACACTCTAATCTCTACACTAACAAATTGAATTGTCTTAACTCATTAACCTATAACAAATATGCATGTATCATCATTAAGTGTGTATTATTTTCTAAAATGGGATCCATTTGTGATTGGAGCATTAAACCCAAACAAAATTTGGGTTATTGAATTGATTTCAGTCAAGAACTAATGAATTTCAATATTTATGCTAGAAAGTATGCACAGGAAAATTGCAAAAGTATTGAAGATTGGAGTATGTATTGAAATTTTGGAAGTCCATAAAGAGAATATGAGAATTCAGCTTGGACATTTTCACCTCCATAACATGAGTTATGCATAGGCATATGACGTATGTTTTAAGTTAACAACATTTCCCTTCAAGGAAAGTATAACATAATCAAAACAGAAGAGGAATGTAACCTCAAAGAATTCCATCCTGGACCACAATGTCCACTACTCCATTGGTGAGTTTAGTCTTTGTAACTTCATACATTGTTGATTTCATGTCTATAGGGACAAGCTAGCTCCATAACAAACATGGTTTTCCTACCTTTGGAAAGCTGGAGTTGGAGCCTGAGTAAGAACTAGAGTGGTAACTTGAGCTAAATCCAACACCAAAGAACAAGATCATATGACCTCTAGGAAGGCCTCAAACATAGTTCAAAATTCAATGTCCAAATCAATGTAGCCTTGACTGGCATGCACCACCGATTTATACAAAATTCCTGAATATGTATGGTTACGATGCAAGTCCTGGGTGAAGGTGCAATATAAGAAAGATAAATAAAAATTGCATTAACCTATTAATTAAGTGTTTTCAGTTCCTAAGGTTGAACCTTAGACAAATCTACATTTAAATATGGTTAATGTGACATAGAACCTTTAATAACAGACCATAAGTAAATAGCACCACCTTTATAGGCCTAATAGTTACTATAGTTTGCATGTTCGAGTGATCATATAGAACCCATGAAATCTATGAAACATGTTATTCCTGCACATTCTACCTTATAGATGCATGAGAAAAAGTGTAAAGGAGCATGAAGACAAAGGAACAGCTCTATTACTCAATACCATCGGGAAAATACTCATATCATTAATAGGCATCACAATAATGCAATGGAATATAAGGTGGGAGTTTTACTTATATTTTAATGTTGGAACTAGAAACTGAGATGGGGACTCTGAATTTCCACTCAACCGTAGATGAGCTGCAGTAAAATTCACTTGTAGTTGTCACCTATAAGTCAGATTTGTTGGAGAGTTGGTATTGTCTATTGGGCTAGTGGCAGTAAGTGTGTTGGCATTGATGTCAACAATCATGTTGGGAGATCAAGTTTTGAAGTTAGCATTGCTTGACAGTTAGCAATTGTGTTGGCATTAATGTCAACCAGATCAGCATCGATATATGTGCTAGCATGATGTTATGCCAGACAACATTGATGTCCACTAGGCTAGTTGTGATAGCATCAGATGCTAGCATTGATGTGCTTGATCTTTCAAGCTTCGGGGGAGTCCTATGGTTGCAGCAGTCTTTGGTAGAGAATCACAAAAGTAGCAAGCTTATTGGAGAAGCCATAAAAAGTTGACTATGGTGGTTGGGAGTCCTATGGTTTCCACAGTCTCTAGTAGAGAATCACCATTTTAGTAGGCCTAATGGAAAAGCCATAAAATGATGACTATGGTGGTTGGAATTCCAGGATTCCAGGCACAAGAGTGCAAAGAATGGAGGAGAGTTTACAACCATTTTTAGGTAGAAAATGGGCTCAAAGCCTACATTGGACCTTCTCCAATGGAAAGTTCTTTGAATAAACTTTTAAACACTATGTGGAAGTCGGGAGAAAAATATATTAATTACCAAGGTTAGGGTCTAGAAGTCCTTATAAGTAGGCCTAATTTTAGAACCAGAGGAGCAGGCCAAATTTCAGAACTTCAGAATATCGGAGGTAGGAAGTCATTAGAATCTCCAAAGGCTTAGAACCTCAAAACATCAGAGGTCATAATATCGGAGGGTCAGAGTCTTGAGAGCCGATTCTCAGAACATTGGATATCGGAAGCGCTAAGTAGGAAGAACATCAGAACCCCCGAATATCGGAAGGTTAGTCATATCAGAACCACGGATAGGCAAAATCGAAAGCAGACTGAAGTATGAGAATTTCAGAGATCGGGACCTCGTAACTTCTTAATAATGAAATTCTTTAAAAAAAGATGAGGTTGTGAGGAGCATAGATTAACAAAGAAATTTGTTTTAAAACCAAGGTTTGAGGGACCCTTTCTCTCTCCTCCAATAGGACACATGTAAGCAATTGATTGGCCTTGAGGATCTAACGGTGGTATATGATGTCAACGTGATGTGGGAGTACATAGGACATGTGGCAGTCAAAGTCAACACTATTGGGTGGCCTAATGGGGTAAATCTGGGTGACACATGTCACCACTAAAGAGACACCATGTGGAGATGATGACAACAACATGATGTCATCTCGGAGGTCAGAATATCAGAAGAAATATATTTCATAACTTCGTTCTAATTAAAATTTAAAGACTTATTATACAAGGGGCTTCTGATGTGGATTGGCATTTGCTCATGGAGACCCAAAGAACCAAGTGTGAAGCCTAACACCTAAGTGCTATGGAGCATATCGAAGGTTGGATATTTTGGAAGTCCGCTATAAATACATTTTGAGAAAAGTTAAGATATGTGGGGGCTCTGATGTTGTTAGTGTTTGGTCATTGAGCCTAGAGAACCAAGGGCATAGAGTGGGAACATGAAGAGATAGGCCCCCGACAGGATCTAAAGGGCTTAACATCTAAATGTTGTGTCACTGGTCACAGCTCCTGGTCCCATAGAGGAAAAACAAGAAGGGGGTAAGAAAAAGGGGCTAAAGGCAAATTAGAAGCTTGCGATTTCATAATGTCGTGTTAATAAAAGTTATAAAATGAGAGGCTCCGATGTAACAACACAGAGCTGTATGGTGGATGAATGAGTCGGCAACTAAGAAATTTAAAGAGGAGTTGGTCACTGGAATAAATGGCAACTGCAAAGTTAGTTGGGTCAGTGACAAAGATGATCACAATTACTCAAGATGATTTAATGAAGCCTGTCATCCCTGATCTTGCCTACGTGCATGCTTCATGGAATTGAACAAAGATAAGAACCTTAGGGGCAAGATATTTGTTCACATAAAGGATAAATGCCTTGTTGGAGTGTGCTGGTTGACTGAGGATTCATGTCTCATCATGGAGAGACTTAGGTGCCCATTCTCATGTTTAATGCAACGGTAGATTTCAAGCAAGAGACGCAACAACATCATGGACAATCATTCAGGAGTACTCTTGGGAAATGTAAATGGAAGAGTGATTGTTGTCAGAGACAACATTGATCACAGCGTTGGAGAGGAACAAAACCTAGGATTTCCATTGAGCAACTGGGGGAAAGAAGAATAGCTTTCTGGGAGCTATGTGGAGAGATCTGTGTGTGTGTGTGCACTGTTGTGTGAGGCCAAGTGAGCCTGTTCAAATGAGAATAGGTTGAAAGTTCCTAGGCAAAGGAAAGAGACCCCAAGAGAGAGCCTGTGCTATTGTGCGAAAGGATGAAAGTGCTAGAGTAGAAGAAGAAGTCTGAGAGATGAGTGTATGCTGCTAAGAGAAGAGGAATGAGAATAGTGGACTGCTACAGAGTGAGTAGAGAATAATAGAGTGTTGAATGCATGTTGTTGAGAGCAGAGGACAGAGAATGTTGCATGGGCCAAGGGATGAAGAACAAAGTTGATATCAGGCAGAGTGGTTGCCATATAAAGTAAACATTTAGTTCCTTATTGAGTGTGGGTTGGTTCCTGCATAAAGGAAGTTGGTGTTTCCATCTCTAGTGGGTGTCTAAGAAAGCTTGGGGGTTGGTTCCTCCTGCAAGTTGGTGCATGCAACAATTATTTGAAGTTGGTGCTTCACATGGTGCTTTTGGTAAGTTGATCAGGTGTCTATAAAAGGAGGGAGTTCGTTCTTCCTGCTAATGGGTGCTAGCAAACAATCAAAGGGAGTTGGTGCTTCCTGCTAGTGGGTGCTTGCAAAAAATCAAAGGGAGTTGGTTCTTCCTATGAGTGGTGGCTCACAAACATATTGATGTAATAGAGTAGGTGCTCTTATCTTACATCAATAACAACAACAATCTTTGGTAGTTTCTTCCCGAAAGGGTTTCCTCGTAAAACCTCCTTGTCTCATGTGTTTTCTTCTCATGATGTGTATGGTTATATTTCTATGATATGGATACTGTTATGGTTTGTTAATGGCTTCTCTCATATGGATGATTTCCAAGTTTGAATGAAAAATAAATTGGCATAAAAGTTAAAATTTTCCTTAACACTGATTCACCCCCCCTTAAGTATTAACATTGTTTCCAAAAATTGGTATTAGATCCAAGTTCCTTCAGGAATAGATTAATCGCTTGATTTGAAAGTCACCCTTGAGTGATCTCAGTTAAATATTTATTGAATGAAGGTAGTACAGACTCATGTGTTGGTGTGTGTCTATGTTATTTTAGGCAACGGATCGATCAGATTGCAAAATACACAGACACTGGAAAAATGGAAAACAACAAGAAAAACACAGTAAGCAAATACAAAAACACAACAAGCTAATAAGGAGTTCACCCTATCCTTTAGCGCTACATCTCTGGTCCAGCTTTCAATGGTGGCCTTCTTTTATTGTGTCTTTAAAGCAGAGATTTATAATGAGGAGCTCGATCTGAGTCTCCTGAAACAGAATTGCTTGGCAGGGTGGTCCTTGGATTCCCCAAGCCACTAGAGTGCACAGAATCTTTTCCTTACTAGCTCTTGACCTCTCTGGTCTTCAATGGGAGGAGCCCAATGTGGTGCTCAAGTCCCGACAGATCCCCTCAAGGATTGCTCGATGCTGCCTTGTGTTGCAGGTCAGCTCAGCTCTCTGTCTTTCTGCTTCTTGCTTCACTGTCTTTTCTTCGCTCTCGCTTTTTTTCTTCTTTCTCCTCTCTTCTGTGTTCTATTCTCTGTGTGTTCATGGCTTAAAGCCACTCTGTCTCACGACTACTCGCTTCCCCTTCCGCCCCCATCGAATCGCCTACTGCTGCTCGCTTGGAGTTCCCTGTCTCTACGTCTTCATCAATGGCTCACAGGGAGTGGCCACTTGTCCTCTTATGAACTGCGCTAGCTCTTCCTCGTCGGTTCGGTTTTCCAGTTACACTGTGGAACGAGTCATCCACCAACTCAGCGGTCAAATCGGATGTCAAACTTCTCTATGTCGTGACTTAATTCCCTTATCAATTCCAATTTCTCCATCGGGCACGATCTCAGCCATTAGATCTGGAGCCCCCAGATCCTACGACATTTGCTCATTTCGCGCGGTTGACTTGCTCAACCATTAGCATGCGATGAGCGGCGGTTTTCTCTCTCCTCTGCCTGCCACGCATCGGGCGCTGAATGGAATCGCTCACTTTTCTTCAAATCCGCTTACCACCCAAGGGTGCCCCCGATATATACCGCCGGTTTTGGAGCACGGGTCCCGCCTTTAGCCTTCAGTGCTTTCCCCACGGTTTTCCTAGCTTCCATGCGACCGAGCGCTTAGGGCCTTTCCTTCTCGAGGGGTTTTGACCATCGCTTAGCGTGCTAAGCACTAATCGTGCATCAGAAATGCCCTCTGTTTCCCGATCCGAGCTGCCCAATGGCCATTTTTGCCTCCTGCGTGGTCTCCATGGGCCTCAGTCAGCATGCTTTGACCGAGGTCCTCATTGGCTGCAAACTGCCACTGTCAGAGGTCTTCCTGATCGCTCTGTGTTCATAAATTTTGAAGTTTGTCCTATTTTGATACAGTCATGGCTCTCTGATTATTTTCATGGATCCAATTTAGATCACGGCCTTCCCACTGAAAAAGCTTTTGGACCACCAAAAGTTGGTTTTCAAGCATCGACTAAGTGAGGGTACAACTGTCTCACTTGTCCAATCTCTATCCACTTTGCACTACTCGACTTTGAACCTTTGAGCCCAATTCTGAGGTACTCAACATCTCCTCTGCACGTCGTCCTCACCTTCCTGTCCAACACTGTGTCTTCCTGCAATTCATTAAGATATTCAGGTAGCAGGTCATCAATAGAAGGCAATTGAATTTGCTCTTTGGGAACTTCAATTAGAGAAGGTTCAAAAAATCTCAAGCAATCTGCATTTACGACTGAGTAGATGTTCATGTAAGTTGGTAGATCAAGGCAAAAATAATTTTCACCAATCTTCTCAAGTATTTTGAAAGGTCCATACCTGATAGGCTTTAGCTTTTTACCTTCACCTTGCATCTTGTCCTTTCTGATGTACAGCCAGACTTGGTCACCAAATTGGAAACTATGCTCCATCTGATTTTTGTCATGCCTTGCCTTGTATTTGGCTTGGCTCTTTTTCAGCTATTCCTGTACTGCCTAGTGGATCTCCTGGATTTTTTCAATGAACCTAGTTGCCCTGTCTACATCACTGTGTCCCTCAACTGTGGTATCTTTACCAAAGAAAAAATCCAAAGGAGACCTTGGTGTGAAACCAAAATAGGTCTCAAAAGGAGATCTCTGTGTAGAAGAATGTTTTGCTCTGTTGTAAGCATGCTGCACATAACACAAATGTTCATCCCAAAGCTTAGGATGTTTGCTGCAATATCCTCGGAGTAATTGGATCATTGTGCTGTTAACTACTTATGTCTGGCCATCAGTTTGTGGATGAAAAGCGGTGCTTTTCTTCAGTTTGGTGTCCATCAGTTCCCACAGACTTGACCAAAACTTTCCCATAAATCAGGTGTCCCAATCAGATACAATGGAAGTGGGTAATCCAAAATGAACCCATACATGTTCAAAGAACAATTTTGCAGTTTGTTTAGCTGTAATCTGTTTATTACAGGGTATCAAAATACACATTTTTTTGAACCTATCCACAACAACATACAGATAATCATGACCTTTCCTAGATTTAGGCAGTCCTCCAACAAAATCCATGGAAACACTTTCCCAAGGGTGAGAAGGAACTGGTAATGGAGTGTTCAAGCCTAGTTTTCTATTGTTGGGCTTGCTTTTAGCACACATAGTACACCCTCTTACATATCTAGAAATTGTCTCATTCATTTTTGGCGAATAACAAAATTTTTGTAGCTGTGCAACCATTTTACTTACCCCAAAGTGACCTGATATTAGAGAAGTGTGTGCTTCTCGAATTATCTTTACTCTTTCAATTTGTGGAATGCATAACTTCCCACAATGGTATAAGAGTCGGTCCTTCACATGATAGTCCAATTCTTCTACTCTTCTGCCTTGACTTAAAGTTTCATATACATCTTTAAAGTCTATATCTTGAGAATATTGTTCAATGTAACTCTCATATAACACAGAATTATGCTTAAGTATAGTAGATGCATTTATAATGGGTCTAGATAACATGACTGCAACTTTATTATGTATTCCCTTTTTATATCTGATGACTAAATGAAACTATTGTAGAAAACCCATCCATCTATAGTGTCTTGAGTGTTGCAACTTAGTTTGGGAGTGTAGATATTGAATTGGTTGATGATCAGTATGTATCATGGTCTCTTTGCCCATTAAGTAATGTTTCCACTTTTTCACACTCTACACTAATGCATACAATTATTTATCATATGTAGGATAGTTAACTACTGCAGAATTAAATGTCTTATAATGATAACATATGGGTTTACCGTGCTATGTCAACACTGCTCTCATGGCATAGTCACTGGCATCTGTTTGGATCTCAAATGGTCTCTAAAGATCAGGCAGTGCTAGTACAGGTGTTGTACTAATCTTTTCTTTCAAGGTGTCGAAGGCTTTCTGCTGTTTGCCTCCCCATCGAAGCACCTTGTCCAATCCTGTTAAAGCATGTAAGGGAGCTACAATGGAGGAAAAGTTAGAAATAAACTTTCTCCAATATTGTGTTGCCCCTAAGAAGGTTCTCACTTCTGTAGCAGATTTGGGTTTAGGCCAATTCATAATGACTGCCACTTTAGAGGGATCTATCTTCAATTCACCACCCCCTACTACAAGACCCAAATAATTCAAAGATGTTTTGCCAAATTCACATTTTGAGAGTTTAACATGAAGCTTTTCTCTTTTCAAAACATCTAATATAATCTTAACATGCTTTAAGTGTTCTTCCCATGTTTTGCTAAAAGTCAGAATGTCATCCAGATACACAATGACAAAATCATCAAGAAAAGGTATGAGTACATCATTCATTAATCTCATGAAAGCAGCAGGAGCATTAGTTAAGCCAAAAGGCATAACCAGCCACTCATACAATCCCTGCTTTGTTTTGAAAGTAGTCTTCCATGCATCTTGTTCTACATCTCTGACCTAATGGTATCCACTGTGCAAGTCTAGCTTGGAGAAATAAACAGCTTCCTTCAATTGGTCCAAAAGAACATCTATGCGAGGAAGGGGATAACAATTTTTTATTGTTATCTTATTCAGTGCTCGGTAGTCAATTCACATTCTCCACTAGCCATCTTTCTTTCTCACCAAAATGATTGGTGACCCACATGGTGATGTGCTAGGTCTGATGAACCCTTTCTCGAGCAACTCCTACACCTGCTTCTTGATTTCAGCATTCTCTAAAGCAAACAACCTGTACATTCCAATGTTAGGCAATGGAGCATCTTGATACAAAATAATATCATGTACTATTTCCTTTTTGGGTGGCAGACCTTCAGGTTCTTGAAACAAGATATCATACTCTGAAACAACCTTTTCTAAATCAGCTTGCCGTTTAGCATTACAACCCTCAAATACATTGGTTTTATCAGGTTTCTTCTCCTTTACAACCATCAGTAAGAATTGTTTACATGAATTTATCATTCGTTTCATCTGCCCTGAGTTTATGAGAGTATAATTATTCTTGAGCTTATGAGCTCTTACAAAGTATTCGATTCCATCTTTAACAAGTAGATACTTGTTCTCAGCTCTATAGAAAATAGCTTTCCTATCATACAAGTAAGGACTCCCTAAAACAATTCCACACATATCCAAAGGAATTATGTCTAACTCAACCTCATCTACAAATGTTGGCCCAAAAGAAAACTTGAGTTTGCACTGTCTAGTCACTTGTAGTTGTGCTTTATCATTCAACCATCCTAATGGGTATGGTTTCTTGTAAGGTGTAGTTACTAATCCCAACTTCTTTACAATTGCTTCAGAAATTAAATTTACTTGTGAGCCACTATCAAACAAAGTATCAATCTTTTGATGTTCGGAAATAACTCGAATATGGAAAAGCTCATGTATTTTTCTCTCATTCTCATCATCAATAATAGATTGTGCAGAATTACTAGTAGATGCTTCAGAATTCTTACCTTTTATACCTGTGGTCGCAATAGTTGTTTCATCTCCCGAGTCTGACCCCAAATCTTTCTGAATGGCTGCATCAGTCTTCTTCTTCTTGCCCTCGAACTTCTTAGGTCTCAGCTCTGGATGCAGAATCCAACAATGCTCATCATCATGCCCATCGTTTTTACAGTGAGTGCATGAAGCTTTTCTCTTCTGTGCAGTGTTTGCCTTCCTTGCTTTCCACTTCTGCTTTCTTTTCTCCTTGCTCTTGCTTGCAGTGGGTTGGGATGGTCCCCCAACTTCTGGATTTCCATTCTTTCCTCTAGCTTCTAGATGAGTAGCTTGTATAGATACCTCATCTATACTAGTGGGATTAAACATGAGGATGGTATGCCTCATGTAGTTGTGTAGACCACCAATGTACTTCAACAGAGTCTCTGGTGAGTCTAATGAGATTCCTAGAATCAATGCTCTCTTTCTAAATTCTTGAGTGTACCCTTGCACACTTTGCCCTTTCAACTGTCGAAGAGTTTGCCAACTCATCATGGCTTGTTTCATGTAGGCCAATGGATAGAACTTCTTTTTTATTGCAGAAACAAATTCACTCCAGACAGAGATAGTCTTACCATGTCTTTTCATATCAGCTTGGGTCCTGCCTTTCCACCAAACCAAGGCAGTGCCTCCAAGGCGTAGGCTTGCCAGCTGAATCTTTCTCTTGTCTGAGTTGATACTCTGCACTCTACAATAAACATCAATTTGTCTAATCCAATTGTCCAACTTTTCTACATTTAACTCTCCATCATATATAGGTAGATCAAATTTAACATCTAGTTTGATCAAAGATGCTTTCTTTTTGTGTTCATGGCTATTAGGAGGTGTGAGAAATCTTTCCTCTTTCCCTTTTCCTTTTGAGCAGTCATGGAAGTGAGACTCATCTTCTCCTTTGTCTTGCTTGAAGCCTGATGAATCTTCCTCCTTATGTTTTATAAAGTCCCTATACATTTCCTCTACCATGGACTTTATGGCTAGGAAACTGTCTATGACTTGAGGGTCTGGTGCTACAGAACCTTCTTCTAACATTGTATTCTAAGGATAGACTCTCCCAATTTTAGGATTAGTTTCAACCAACTCTCCTTCTCCTAACTTGAGCTTTGATCTAGCTAGAATTCAACAGCTAAACCAACACAAGCTTGTCTAACCTTAACAGCCTAAAGCTCTGATACCACTTGATCTGAAAATCACCCTTGAGTGATCTCAGTTAAAGATTTATTGAATGAAGGTATTGCAGACTCATGTGCTAGTGTGTGTTTATGTTATTTTAGGCAACAGATCGATCAGATTGCAAAATACACAGACACTGAAAAATGGAAAACAGCAAGAGAAACACAGTAAGCAAATACAAGAACACAACAAGTTAATAAGGAGTTCACCCTATCCTCCAGGGCTACGTCTCCGGTCTAGCTGTCAATGGTGGCCTTCTTTTATTGTGCCTTTAAAGTAAATATTTACAATGAGGAGCTTGATCTGAGTCTCCTAAAATAGAATTGCTTGGCAGGGTGGTCCTTGGATTCCCCAAGCCACTAGAGTGCATAGACTCTTTTCCTTACCAGCTCTTGACCTCTCTAGTCTTCAATGGGAGGAGCCCAATGTGGTGCTAAAGTCCTAAAAGATCCCCTTAGGGATTGCTCGATGTTGCCTTGTGCTGCAGGTCAGTTCAGCTCTCTATCTTTCTGCTTCTTGCTTCACTGCCTTTTCTTCGCTCTCACTTTTTTTTCTTCTTTCTCCTTTCTTCTGTGTTATGTTCTTTGTGTTCATGGCTTAAAGCCACTTTGTCTCACAACTACTCGCTTTCCCTTCTACCCCTGTCGGATCGCTTGCTACTGCTCGCTTGGATTTCCCTGTCTCTGCGGCTTCATCAACGGCTCACAAGGAGTGGCCACTTGTCCTCTTACGAACTGCGCCAACGCTTCCTTGTCGGTTTGGTTTTCCAGTAACACTGTGGAACGAGTCATCCACCAACTCAACGGTCAAATCGGACGTCAAACTTCTCTATGTCGCGGCTTAATTCCCCTGTCAATTCCGGTTTCTCCATCGGGCGCGATCTCAGCCGTTAGATCTAGAGCCTCCAGATCCTATGACATTCGCTCATTTCGCGTAGTTTACTTTCTCGACCATTAGCACACGATTAGCGGCAGTTTTCTCTCTCCTCCGCCTGCCAAACATCAGGCGCTGAATGGAATCGCTCACTTTTCTTCAAATCCGCTTACCGCCCAAGGGTGCCCCCGATATATACCACCGTTTTTGGAGCGCGGGTCCCGCCTTTAGCCTTCAACGCTTTCCCCACGGTTTTCTCGGCTTCCATGCGACCGAGCGCTCGAGGCCTTTCCTTCTCGAGGGGTTTTTCCCAGCGATGCGCGATTAGCGCATCAGAAATGCCCTCTGTTTCCCGATCCAGGCTTCCCAATGGCCAGTTTTTCCTCCTGCATGGTCTCCATGGGCCTCAGTCAGCACGCTTTGACCAAGGTCCTCGTCGTTCCTCGCTGGCTGCAAACTACCACTGTTAGAGGTCTTCCTAATCGCTCTGTACTCATAAATTTTGAAGTCTGTCCTATTTTAATATAGTCATGGCGCTCCGATTATTTTCATGGATCCAATTCGGATCATCGCTAGAAGGTATATCAAAGGGAAGCAATCGCTAATCGAGTTTACCTAATAGTAGAAGGAGTTCCATTTTTAAATGGATCAGACTATGAGCTCTGAAAGATCAAAATGGAGGCTTACTTGATGATAGTCAATGAAGACATTTGGTTGTCTATGATATATGGAGAGAGGAACGAGTTCAATACAAAAATCAAGTGGAGGTCAAAGAAACTTATTGCTCACGCAGTGAACCTAAATCTGTGAAGGATGTTGATAATGAGAAGAAGAGAAGTGTTGAATCCAAAAATCGTCTCTTTTTGATAACCTTCTTACACTCCATCCTCCTTTTTTACTCTAACAACTCTAATTGACCATCAATTTACAAGGTTCATGGAAATAGCATGTACTACATATTTTATTTCATAAGTTTCATTTTTCTTTATTATTTAACGCAATATTTGCATAAGCTACTAAATTGCACCAATTTTGCAGCTAATGTTTGATTCTGCGGCATAGTTGAAGGTTTGATGGGTTCCGAAACTCCAACCGGGGAACGAGACATATGGGTAGGTGGCTAATAAGTGGCATAACGATATTTACCTATCTTCATGACTTGGATCGATGATAAGAACACTATATTAGCCTAGTCAACACGGAAGTCAACCTGTGAAGAAGGAGTTGAAGGCAAACCAGGCGAGAAAGAAAATTAATGGAAGCATATATTTAGCCTCATTATTTTCTTCACCGATAGTAAATCATGAGGAAATCATGTCATATTATATTCTTATGTTATTTTTAGTCTCTGTTGAGTAGGATAGGCTCGTAAATCTCTAAAACAGTTATTGATAGAGGTTATAAATCTACCTCTCGACATGATAAAGACAAGACCTGAATATTATTTTGAATCTTTGTTTACAGTTATAAAAGCTTTGTTTTGTTTGATACCTTTGTCGTGTGTTATCTCAAGGCATATATAATCCTGTAAAGAAGTCATGTTTTTACCTACATCTTGCAAGAGGCCCCCCTCGAGTTGTGAGTTTTTATCGTTTTTACTTAACATTTCAATTTTGCATTTTATATAGTGTTTAATTAGTTCATCTAACCGTCCAGTTTCGATTTTGAATGAATGTTTAGGATTGAGTTTAAAGCAGGATTTTTTTAATCAGTTTGTTGTAGAATAAATAGAATAGCTTGAGATCTCTTATGCAAGTAAGAATTTGTATACTTAGTGTGAAATGATTTGAGATTTGAAATAGAGTTTAAGTTACATTTGAGTGAAGAAGATTTCAATTTATATTAAGTGTGATATTTTAGGTTAATTTCCTTTTGTTAAAAGTAATTTGGGTTTGATTGTTTAGTTTTCTATTTCAGAGTAACTTTATTTATGAAAGTGTGATATTTCTTTTGAGTAAGTGGGATAATTCTAGTGTTATATTCCTTTTAATAAAGTGTGATCATTTTAATTTCATTTTGTAAGTGTGATATTTTTTTCAAGCAAGTGTGATAAACCTAGTTTCATTTATGTTAAGTGTGACATCTTTACTTTATGCAAGAGTGATAGTTGTTTTAATAAATTTTAAGTAACATATGTGCATAAAGATATCTCAATTTATTTTAGGAATTGCTTGAATAATAATAACTCCTAGCACAAGCAATGCACGTTCATTTCATCAGTATACTAGCCCTAGTTAATAATTTATGTAGTAATTTAAAATCAATTAAATTACCAAACATTTTGGTGTCATTGTTGGGGAAGTGTATATAGGAGTCTTTTACTTTTCATAAAAAAAAATGATAAAAAATATTTATGCATAGGGAAAGAGATTCTAGAGGTAGATTTGTAAGTAGAGGTAGAAGTTCAATTCCAGCATCACCACTCACCCCGCCACGACGTTGTAGTGCCACACCATCCACCCAAACTCATATTCCACGCAAACATAAACTTCCTGAGGTACATAGATATGAAATCCAACCTAAAGATTCACCAACTTCCTCTATTGAATCCATAGTAGAAGAAGAAGATCCTACATCCCCAACATAAGGAGTAATCTTTCTATCTTCAACTGGAGAACAACTTCTAGGACAAGAACTAGAAATCCCTAGTGAAGAAGAAGAAGAAACCGATTTTAACATTCCATTGATAGAAGAACTAGAGGAGGAACTAGAAAATCCAATTTTGGAACCTTATATTAGCTCTGAGGAATCTACAATGGCAGGAGAAGGGGAAGGAGAAGTACATAATGTGAATGGTGAACATAGGATTGGAGGTGGAAGAGGAGGAAATAGAGGAGGTGGAAGAGGTGGAGGAAGAGGAAGAGGAGTTGGTAGAGGAGATCCAGAACCTTTTGGATTTCCCATCTTTGATGAAGATACCACAGCCACAATGAAAAATATCTCACCCTCTATCCTCCCTAATTTCCATGGATTAAGAAATGAGGATCCTGAAACATTTCTCTTTGAGTTTGAAGTCTTGTGTAGATCCTATGACTACTTTCTTGATACTCAAAAGTTGAAATTGTTTCTAGCCACTCTTAAAGATGCAACATTAAAATGGTTTATGGGCTTAGGAGCACATTCTATAAGAACATGGGAAGAAATGAAAAATGTGTTCTTAGAAAAATACAAGGATTATTGCATGCCCCATAACCTTAAAGATGAATTCTTTAAAATGATGCAAAAAGAAGATGAAAATCTTGAAGATTTCGTTGAAATATTTGCTTATAATGTAAAAAGGGCTAAAATGCATACTCTAGATGAAGAAACCTTGAAAGCTCTCTTGTTGAAATCTATCAGAGATGAGTGGATAGATCTTCTCAATTTGATGGGTAAAGGAGATATTTATCAATTATCATTTAGAGATATTTGTGAGTTATGCATACACATTTCAAGAGGAAAGGAAATAATTGAGAAAAATCTAAGAGATCATGTTATGTCTAGGATTAAAAAAATTGCAGTTGGGACAGTAAGTAGGGTTGAAATAGGCAATTTTCTTGACAATTTTAAAACAGATATTTTGGGGAGTCTTCCTAAATAAATAGATACCCTTAAAATACAAAACAAGAAAAAGGCTAAAAATGTTGCACTATCTATCTTTTGTCCAAAATGTAGAAAGAAGCATACCTTGAGAGAATTCCCCCTTGACTTTAAAAGTGTAGAAACCTGTGTTATATGTGCAGAAAATCATGATACAAAGGAATGTCCTTCAATTTCGGGTCTTAAAGTTGTCTACCAAGAGGATTTAATGTCAAATCAAGTAGAACCTCTTTGTTTTATTGCTAATATACCATGGCAAAATCCACAATCAAATATGACTCAAGGTTTCAACATTCAAACATGTGCACAACCACCACAAAATAGTTGGACTGCACCCATGCCTTGGTACAACCACCGCAAAATAATTGGACTGCACCCATGCCTTCGTAACCTTGGCCTCAACCTTGGGCACAAGGATAGAAAAATCCTTATGGAAAGTATCCTCAATATCCTCAATTTCAACAACATTACCCTGTTTTTCCACCACAATATTTTCCTCAACCTGTTCAACCCTTTCAACCTCAAAATCCAAACCCACAACTTTCAATACCATTTCCACAAAATCCAAGTCAATTGCTTTCTCAGCCACTTCCAAATCCAAATAATAAAAACTCACAGGGTGTTTACAATATAGAAGGGCATAATTTTCAAACTTACATGATAACTCCATTAAATCTAAACAACGTCCAACTTAGATCTGGTAGAGTGTTGGAAAAGAAGTCACCATCTGTTGTTATCCAGGAATCTGAGAAGGATGACCTCTCCAAGAAAAATACATCTCTTCATCAAGAGGGAAATCCTAAAAGAAAACCACCCCTATACATTTCGATGATACTCCAATAAACTCAACTCCCATTATAGAACAACCATCAATTTCTGTTCAAAATCCACCTTTTCCTGAAAGATTGAAAATTGACAAAGGGATAGAAAAATAGATTGTGGTGTCTGATTACGATGTGATAGACGAAGTGAATAATGTTTGTATAAAAATTCCTTTGTTAAAAGATATCAAATAAATGCCAATATTTGCAAATACAATCAGGGAGTTAAGTATTAAAAAACCAGGAAGAACTTTTTTTTTTTAAAAGAGTACAGTTAGTTGGGAAAATTGCAGATATAATGATGGGAAAAACAACAGTTCAGAAATATCTAGATCTAGGAAGTCCCATTGTGAAAACACACATTAATGGTATTGAGATTCCAAATAAATTGATTGATTTAGGAGAAACTATAAATATCATGAGTAAACAAACTATGGATCAATTATAACTTCCTAATCTTCAATATACACCTACACTATTGCAATTAGAAGATATATATCTTATCAAACCTGATGGTGTGTTAGAAGATGTATTTGTATCCTTAGATTCTTGGGAATATCCTATTGAATTGATGATCTTGACACCCAATAATAATCTAGGAGGACACCCATTGATTCTAGGTAGACCATGGTTAGCTACAGCTGATGCTTTTATAACTTTTAGATCTGGTGATGTGTTTATCTCTTATGGAAATTCGACAAAGAAACTCACATTATGTCCTCCTGAAAAAATAACAATAGAAGTAGAAAGTGAAGTATAGATAGATGTTGATAATGAAAAATTTTATATACTACCAATTTTTGCTACTTCACAAATAAATGAAGAAGAACAGATTTTAAATTTAATGGAAAATAATGAATCTTCCTCATATTGTGAATGAAATCAATGTTTTCAAGAACAATGCAATATTGAATATCTATCATCTCGTCAACTAGTTTTACATTCTATGGAGAAATTTGACAATTCTTTAATAATAAAAATTCCAGAGAAAACTTTGAATATTAATGATAATCTGGAAGAATCTCAAAAGAAAGAATTAGTGAATATGTTACAAGAACATTCCTTTGCTTATGCATGGGAATACACTGATATGAAAGGAATTGATCCTAACACTTGTATGCATCATATTTATATTGAAGAAAATGCCAGACCAATCTGACAACCCCAGAGGAGGATGAATCCAAACCTAAGGGAAATTGTTAAAGAAGAACTACAAAAATTGTTAAATGTGAATTTCATTTATCCAATATTAGACAACCAGTGGGTCTCACCATTCGTAATTGTTTTGAAAAAGAATGGAAAATGGAGAGTATGCATTGATTATAGGGAATTGAATAAAGCTACTTTAAAATATCATTTTCCATTTCCTTTTATAGATCAAGTCCTTGATACATTGGCAGGGAAAAAGTATTTTTCATTCTTGGATGGTTTTTGTGGATAAAACCAAATATAAGTAACTCAAGAAGATCAAGATAAAACAACCTTTACCTATCTATGGGGAACTTATGCTTATCAAGTACTTCCCTTCGGGTTATGTAATGCACCTACAACATTCCAAAAGGAAGTTTTAGGCATTTTTCTTATCTAATTCATGATTGTGTGGAAGTTTACATGGATGATTTTACTGTCTACGGAAACGTTTTTGAAGAAACTCTTAAAATTTTGGAAAAAGTTCTCATTAGGTGTAAAGGAGAAAATCTCTCATTAAGCCATGAAAATATTTTTATGATTTCACTGAGGGAATTGTTTTAGGCCACCATGTTTCAAAAAATGGAATCAAAGTGGATGCATCTAAGGTAGAAGTCATTTATAAATTATCAATTCCTACCTGTCAAAGGGATGTTAGAATTTTTATTAGTTTTACTGGCTATTATAGAAGATTTACAGAAAAATTTACAAAGATAGCCTCTCCACTTTTCAAATTTCTTACAAAAGATTGTGAATTCATCTGGAAAAATGACTTCTAGAAAGCCTTTGAAACATTGAAAGAAAGGATTTTTGAAGCACCTATTTTAAGAGAACCAAACAGGAAACTACCTTTTCACATTCTGACTGATGCCTCTGATACAACTTTAGAAGCTATATTAGGACATAAATATTTAACTACTTATGCCATTTACTATACAAGACATTCCAAAAGGAAGTTTTAGGCATTTTTCTTATCTAATTCATGATTGTGTGGAAGTTTACATGGATGATTTTACTGTCTACGGAAACGTTTTTGAAGAAACTCTTAAAATTTTGGAAAAAGTTCTCATTAGGTGTAAAGGAGAAAATCTCTCATTAAGCCATGAAAATATTTTTATGATTTCACTGAGGGAATTGTTTTAGGCCACCATGTTTCAAAAAATGGAATCAAAGTGGATGCATCTAAGGTAGAAGTCATTTATAAATTATCAATTCCTACCTGTCAAAGGGATGTTAGAATTTTTATTAGTTTTACTGGCTATTATAGAAGATTTACAGAAAAATTTACAAAGATAGCCTCTCCACTTTTCAAATTTCTTACAAAAGATTGTGAATTCATCTGGAAAAATGACTTCTAGAAAGCCTTTGAAACATTGAAAGAAAGGATTTTTGAAGCACCTATTTTAAGAGAACCAAACAGGAAACTACCTTTTCACATTCTGACTGATGCCTCTGATACAACTTTAGAAGCTATATTAGGACATAAATATTTAACTACTTATGCCATTTACTATACAAGAAAAAATCTGACCCCTGCAAAGTTGAATTACACTGTAACAGAAAATGAGTTTTTAGTTGTTGTATATGCCATCAATAATTCATACATTATATCACTAGTTATGAAGCCTTCATTCACATAGGTCATTCTGCAATTAGATATTTAATGAATAAATCAATTAGCACAATTACAAGATGTTTATTGTTATTACAAGAGTTCAATATTATTATTTTGGATAGACCTGGGAAGGAAAACACAATTGCTGATTTTCTATTTAGAATCCAAAATGATAATAAAGATGTTCCTGTAAAAGATGAATTTCCTAATGAATATCTTTTTGTAGTATCTATTAAATCTCCTTGGTTTGCAAATATTGCTAATTATTTGGCCACAGGGAAGTTACCTTCATATTTGTCTCTTCGAGAAAAAAAAAGGTTATTCAAACTAGTGCATCTTATTCATGGATAAATGAAGAATTGTACAAAATAGGACCTGACTTAATCATTCGAAGATGTGTTAGAGAGGATGAAGTACCAGAGATATTAAAAGCTTTTCATGATGAACCATGTGGAGGAAATTTCGCTAATAAAAGAACTGCCTATAAATTCCTTCTCTTAGGATACTATTGGCCTTCTCTTTTTAAGGATGCCAAAGAATATGTTAAGAGATGTGACAGTTGTCAAAGAATGAGAAATCCTATTTCTTCAGATGAAATGCCTCTACAACCCAATGTACTTATTGAACCTTTTGAGAATTGGGCTTTGGATTTTGTTGTTCCAATCAATCCACCATCAAGACAAAAAAGTTACATTGTTGTTTGTATAAATTATGTCACAAAACGGGTAGAAACTAAAGCACTTTCTTTTGCTACTGAAAATGTTGTAGTTTCATTTCTTTTTAAGGATATTTTCACTCGTTTTGGTGTCCCAAGGGAAATTATGACAGATCAAGGTATTCAATTTACATCCAAGTGGCATAGAAGATAATGGAGGAACACAAAATCAAACATCATAAGTCTAATCCATATCATCCCACAAGGAAATGGACAAGTTGAATCTACCAATAAAGTAATTGAAGAAATTCTTACCAAGACTGTGCATCTGCATAGAAAGGATTGGGTAGAAAAGCTTCTAGAATATTTATGGGCATATCATACCACATGGAGAAACACAATAGGACACACTCCTTATGAACTTGTTTATGGCAAGCAAGTCTTGTTTCTTATCGAGTTCCAGATAAATATTTTTAAAACAACAACCAAATTGGGTCGTGATCTATCAAAAGCCCAAAGACAAAGAATGGAGCAATTGAATGAACTTGATATGATACGTCAAGATGTTATTCATAGAACCAATACAATCCAACAACAAAGATCCTGGTGGCATCATAAGTTTATCAAAGAAATAAAATTTCAGCCTGGTGATTGGGCATTGATTTTTTATTCAAAGTATAAATATTTTCAAGGACAATTTCAAACTCATTGGCTTGGTCCTTATGAAATTAAAACTGTCTTTGATAATGGAGCAGTCAGAATCAGAACCATTGATGAAGAAAAAGTAACTTTCCTTGTAAATGGTCATAGATTACGAATTTATATCATAAACCATTAAAAAAGGAATAGTTCATAAGAAATCTGCAAGATAATCTTGATTTGTAGTTGGTCAAGAAATATTCTTCTTCCTCTCCAACTTAGCCTTCTACTTTCTTTTTCAAAAACAAAAAAAAAATGATTTTGTTTTTTTGTATAAACATGAAAATTAACTTTGTTGCATGTTTATACAAAAAATCTAAGTTGAAAACCAAGAATACTTGGAAGCATATATTTTTTTTTTTTAATTACCTATTCTTGTCCTATTTCTTTTTATTCCTCTTTTGAAAAATAAGACAGCTATAGAATTGTCAATAATCTACAGCTCTCATGGAATTCTGCAACTGACTTGACAAATTGTAACCAAGGAAAATGAACATCATGGCAAAAGAAAATTGAATGAAGATCATAGCTAAAGCAACCTGAGTACAACCTACAAAAGGACAAATCCAAAAAACATTGAGGCAAATTAGAAGGTATGTAAATACTAGTTAGATAATAAATGAAACAACATTGAATTATGAAATTAAATAGATGAATGACCGTTGCTACCGCAATTTTGTATAATGATTACCCTCATTATGACTTGACTTTGGTTTTAACGAAAATATCTATATCTATCAAAAGGATATAAATCTGATATGAAACCTTGTTATCATTCAAACTTACTCCCTTCCTTTTGTATATCATCCCACTTCCTTTGCATACCATCACAATTCTTTGCATCATATCCATTCCACTTGGCCCTGTTCCATTGTCGAAAACGCCTCACCTATTACCCAAATTTTGTCTCTTTGACCTAATCCATAACCAAACTCCTTCCATAACACTGTAAAAAGGAAAAATTAGGGACTAAGACTTCTTTAGCATGGGATTCAGTGTACGCTCAGAATGAATGGGGCTAAATTTCTTGAAGGACACTCACAGGTGAAACAAAAGTTGCAACAAACACGATGTTTATAATTTGTTGAAAAAATTGATGGGTGTGAGAAATAAGTTGCAAAATCATTTGCACGAGAATATGATGGTATAGAAGTGGATATTGCAGACATTAAATTAGTTTTGACAAAGTCATTTGTAGCAAAAGCTACCGATTACCGAGAATCGGGGAAAGATGGCTCAAGAACCAGAAGATTAAGGAGAAAGAATGGGAAGTCTTCCTTAAAAATCTAGGCATTGATATCTCTGTCTTTAAGAAGGGAATCCCAATCACGGCCTTAAAGACTAAATGGAGAAATTTGTTATTAATTATTCAAAGGTTCATAACTTGTGAAGGTAGGTTTGGAAACATGTTCTTTTACCATGCTTGCTTGATGATGAATTTTCTTGATGGTAATGAAATCAACCTACCATACTTCCATCTTTGTTTGAGAAAAATGGTTGGAAACATTCAGAGGAAAATAAATTCCACAGATAATTCCTTGTACCATCATGGTTAGTGAAAATTTTAATTGAATCTCATTTGAAAATAAAAGGGGATAACTGGGAAGAGTTTCTGATTAGAAATCATTTCAAAGAAGTTGAACAAGAAGAACCTAGTAATAAAACAAGGAAGAGTAAAATAAAGTTGCCCTCAAACCCTAAGGAAAACTCACTTGCTCAAGAAATACAACAAGATCAGTATTCTGATGATGAAACCCCTCTTGTAAGTGTGTTGGAAACTCTTAAGAAGAAAAACATTAGAAGAAAGATAGCCAAGAATAAAGGGGAAAGTACATCAAAAGGAGAAACATAACAAGAAAAGGTTAAAAAGCATCCCCATACCACTGAAAAATCACCATCAACTATAAGAAGAAGTGTAAGGCTTAACAAACCAATACATGAATAGTCTCAACAATCTCCAACATTCATCGATTTAGAAGAAGAAGAGGAACCGAGAGTTCCATCACCAGTTGCAAGTCCAGCTAGGAGAACTTCGGAAATTGATCCTATCCAATGAGAAATATACAACTACATAGAATCTCTGGAATGAAGAGCTACAGGAAAAATTGTTGAATCATCCTCAAATAGAGAAGAAATTTTAAGTGAAGGAATTCATTTTTCTCCAGAAGAACCCCAAATTGTAAACACTCTTAAGCAGGAAATCTATGAATTGGAGGTATTAAATAGACATTTGAAGCAGGAACATGAAACAGTAAAGGTACAAAATGAAATCCAGAGAACTCAAAATGATAACATCTTGTTACATATTGGTTTATGGTATGAGAAAAATAAGAAATTGAAAGTTAAAAAGAAATTTCTTAAGAAAAAGGTCATAAGTTTGTAGTACAGGATCTTGATGAAGAAACCAAGGATAACAATCAATATCAAGAAAGCAAGAAGGACTAATTTAGATGTTCTTGCTCAAGCCTCTGAAGAAGCTTAGTAACAGAGAAGGATTACAAATTTTGAAATTTTGTGCATGAGGACATGCAATGTCTTCTGTGTGGGGGAATGTTGAAGCCCAAAATTGTCTCTTTTTGATAACCTTCTTACACTCCATCCTCCTTCTTTTTTACTCTAATAACTCTAATTGAGCATCAGTTTACAAGGTTCATGGCAATAGCAGGTACTTAAACATCTTTTATTTCATAAGTTTCATTGTTATTTATTATTTAACTCAATATTTGCATAAGCTACTGAATTGCACCAATTTTGCAACTAATGACTGATTCTGCAACATAGTTGAAGGTTTGATGGGTTTCGAAACTCCAGTCGAGGAACGAGACATATGGGCAAGTGGCTAATAGCTGGCATAATGATATTTACCTATCTTCCTAACATTGATCGATGATAATAACATCATATAAGCCCAGTCAACACGGAAGTCAACCAGTAAAGAAGGAGTCGAAGGCGAACTAGGGGAGCGAGAAAATTAATGGAAGCATATATTTAGCCTCATGGTTTGCTTCTCAAATAGAAAATAATGAGGAAATCATGTCATATTATCTTCTTATGTCATTTTTAGTATATGTCGAGTAAGATAGGCTCATAAATCTCTAAAATAGTTATTGATAGAGGTTATAAATCTACCTCTCGGCATGATAAAGACAAGAACTAAATATTATTTTTGAATCTTTGTTTACAGTTATAAAAACTTTGTTTTGTTTGATACCTGTGTTATGTGTTATCTCAATGCATATATAATCCTTTGAAGAAGTCGTGTTGTTACCTACATCTCACAGGAGGGCCCCCTGGAGTTGTAATGTTTTGTCATTTTTACTTAACATTTCAGTTCTTCATTTTATATAGTGTTTAATTAGTTCATCTAACTGTCTAGATTTGATTTTGAATGAATGCTTAATATTGAGTTTAAAGCAAGCTTTTTTAATCAGTTTGATGTAGGATGGATAGAATAGCTCGAGATCTCTTATGCACGTAAGAATTTGTAGACAAAGTGTGAAATGATCTGAGATTTGACATAGAGTTTAAATTACATTTAAGTGAAGAAGATTTCAATTTATAAGTGTGATATTTTAGATTAATTTCCTTTTCTGTTAAAAGTAACTTGGGTTTCATTGTTTAGTTTTCTATTTCAGAGTAACATTATTTCTGCAAGTGTGGTATTTGTTTTGAGCAAGTGTGATAATTCTAGTGTGATAATTCTTTTTAGCAAGTGTGATAATTTTAGTTTCATTTTGCAAGTGTGATATTTCTTTCAAGCAAGTGTGATATACCTAGTTTCATTTCTATTAAGTGTGACATCTTTACTTTATGCAAGAGTGACAGTGGTTTTAATAAATTTTAAGTAACATATGTGCATAAAGATATCTCAATTTAATCTAGTAATTTCTTGAATAATAAGGACTCCTAGCACAAATAATGCACATACATTTCATCAGTATACTAGCCCTGGGCGATAATTTATTTAGTAATTTAACATCAATTAAATTACCAAACAAGAAGGAAGAAGAAGACAAACGCATCTCAAAGGAAAGATGCTCAAAATATTGAAGATCCTTCTTCTAGTAAGGAAGTTGTTGCTCATAATTTTCAAGAGGATGATCAAGACTCTGAAGAGAAAATATGCTTCTCTTATGGTAAGTTATTGTTCTATGTAAATAGATAGGTCATTTAGCCACTAGATGTACATATTCTTCTTTTGAAGATAAAGATAGTTATACATATAGTCATTGTGAAGAGAGACCTACATTTGTAGCAGTAGAAAATGAGAGTACCTCAGAGGAAGAAGAGAGATCCTGGGTGTGCTCATCCATAGGAGAAAATAAGAGTACCCCTAGTAGTGATGAAGAAGGGATACCCCTTAGACCCATGGAAGACTCCATGGACACATAGATTATTTTAGATCTCTGTGGTGGATCACCATGTACCTATGATATCAAAGAAAAGGATCTCGATGAAAGGATCTATTTGAGGAAGAAGTTGATCTCTGCTATAAAAGAGATCAAGGAGATATCAGAAGAAAATCTCAAGAAAAAGGACCAGTTGCATGAGTATGAGCTTGAGAACAAGAAGTTGAGCAAAACAACAGTTGATATTAATGCTCAACAAAAATGTGCTAGTATATTGAATGGGATGTTGACTAATCAGGTAAATGATGGAGAAGCTTACTGTGAGAGACTACAAAATGAAGTAGTCTTGTTGAGACATGACCTAGAAAGGGAAAATGAAGTGTTGTCTCAATATCATAATCTTGAGGAGATCAGAAAGGATTTGAATGAGATGTTTGTTAAGGAGGGATACCCTCTCATCAAAGCTGGTTTGGGTTTCAAAGAAAAACCAAGCTCCAAGAAGGAACAGGTTGGAAGGTCAACCACCCATGTAAGGGCAGTTGGAAATTCCAACAACAACAAAGGAAAAGAAGTTGTTGGATAGTAGCATCAGAAAGGAAAGCATCAATAGTAGGAAAAGAAAAGGCAGCAAAATAACGGTAAGCAACAACTGTGAGGAGAGAAACAAAAGAGAGATAAGAAACAACAAGAGGGAATACAAGGCAATAATGAAAACCACCATGGAAGGTATATACAAAACCGACATAGGTCCTTTCCCCCTAAAGGACAAAGCCCTCAAGGTAAAGGTTTCTTTAGTCCTCAAAATCCCTTTTATTGGTATTGTTTTACTTGCAATAACTTTGGACATAAAGCCATGGATAATAGATGGCATGCAATAAATCAAAGTGTTTGGAGAAATATAAGGAGAAAGCATGAGGTAGCATGTTACATATATGAGTAGAAATGACATGCTTCTCAGAATATGCATGCAAAATTAACAACTCAGGATTTGAATACAAGAAGAAACAATGAAGGTGTGGAATACAAGTTTGTCTTCAATGCTCTGTGTCAAAAGAGAAATATGAAAAGACGATGAAGAAATTAGAAGAATGATCCTCCAACTCTTGTAGCAGACCCAACTATAAGGAAAAAAGGAAATAAGAGGATTTTGGTGAATAAAGAGGAGTTGAAGGAAAATATTCCTCTAGCCATGTGTAGCCAAGAGAAATCCCAAACATAGGCAAAGAAGAAGTTGAAAAGTAATGCTTTTGTCAGGACTCGGCCATTGAAGGTTTGGAAGAAGAAGGAAGAAGATCTACTCAGGGGGAGTATATCCTTTGTTTCTTTTCAGTAAAAGAATAGAATGGCCTCAAGGGAGGCCGAATAAGTCACATGCAGGAAGATAGAAGGCAAAGACAAAGAGGTGCATCTAATTATTGAAAGTATGATTGAGTCCCCTTGCTAATTACAGTGATGAATTTGTTTATTTTGAATGTATCAGCATTGCAAGAGAAGAAGAGAGTACAACTAGTTTGGTTTTAGGGGGAGTACACAACATACTCTATGTTGTGAAAAGAAGATGAGCTACAACAGAAGTGTGGAATGATAGGAATCCCACAGTCTAGTCAGGTCCACAGGATCAGTCCCCACGTAGATGTAAAGAAGCAACTGCAAGAGATCAGAGAGAATTGGCTCAGGGGGAGCTGCTTTATTTAGCAGTAGCAGGCAATAATTGTCAGCCTCAGGAAGAAATATTGTTGAGTAAATGAAAGGTTTTCACCTTGGGTGGAATACTCTTATTTCATTTAAGTTTTGAATTTGATTATGCCTAGTAGTCTTATGTTCATAAGCACACTTGGTATAAGTTGTGTGGGTACCTTAAATTTCAATTGGTATTGCTATGTCAGTTGATAGTTTGGGTTCGTATGGAGTAACCTTTTGTGAAAATGGGAATTTATTTTTGAGAAAAAGCTATTAGAGTTTTCTTGGTACATAACATCCAATTTGTACCAATTTGTTGGTGCAATTGGTATTATTGAAGCAGTAGTCCCTATTGTAGAAGTATGATCTCAGGGGAGAAGAAGTGGTTAAAATGCTCAGGAGAAGTGAGCATAGAGGATGAAGCAGCAACATCAGTGAACAATAGGCTCAATGCATCACTAATGATTGGTATTTTCACCAACAACAATACCATGATCAATTTTAATTGGTATCAATTCCTTTTAATTGATACAAAATATGCATTAGTGGAGAGAGTACTTAACCAACAACCTAATGCATTCAAAATTGAAGAGAAGTATGCAGATCGGAAAGCACATCAACAACTAGGCCCTCATCATTGACAGTCAATGATTACATGGGGAGAAGAAGCAACTTGTATCCCTTTTCCATTCATGTCAAATGGGGAGAGAATTATTGGAGAAATTGTGATGGCCCATGCAGAGGAGAGAAAGCCATTGGTGGCTCATGCTAGGAGAAGTGTGGAAGTGGCATGAGGATTGACCATCAAAGTGAAGAAATGATGAGGTTGAGGTGTTTCCATCAATGCAAAAGGGGGAGATTGTTAGAAAGTTGACATTGTCTGTTGAGGTAGTGACAGTAAGTGTGTTGGTATTGATGTCAACAACCATACTGGTAGATCAAGTTAGGCAATTGGAATTTCCTGACAGTTAGCAAGTGTGTTCCATTGATTTCAACCAGATCGGTATGGATGTATGTACTAGCATGATGTTAGGCAAGACAACATTGATTTCCACTAGGCTAGTTGTGATGGTAGTAGATGCTAGCATTGATGTGCTTGATGTTTCAAGCTCGGGGGGGTCCTATGGTTGCTACAGTGTTAGGATATTCCGAAACATAGGAAATAATTAAGTATAACTTGGTCTAATGTATAGTTAGGTAAAGTGTGTTTCTTTAAGTATGTACTTTTTGTGACTTACAATCCGACAGTCATGATATGTTCTAGACATGAAGTGATAGGATGGTTCATTCTCTCCTTGGTATTACCGATACTTGATATGTGGCTTAACACCTGATTGGTCCATGATCTCTATTTAAAGAGCATGGAGGATCATTTGTCAGGTGACTGTTTATGAGAGAAGCTTATGCAAGTTTTATTTCTTTTTATTAATAATATTGCTTGAAGTGGTCGCATTGGCGTAGGCTATGGATTGTTTCCCTCTTTGAGGATTTTAACCACGTCAAGAATATTGGTGTACTAACCTATGATTTGTTTGTGAGCGGTGTTCTTTGGTGTTCAATCTAAGGAACTTACCTTGTAAATTCCTAAATGGTATCGGAGCAATTCGAGGGCCATATCCGTTAGTTATCCAAATTCGAAGCTGGTACAACTGCATTCGATTATCGTTTCCTAGATCTACTATTTATGACCGCTTTCGAGCTGAGAGGATTGCTCTATTGTGTTAGGAGCATCTGTTCTAGTGAGGAATCCCTTTCGTTTCACACGAAAAGGTTTCCGATAGCCCTAGTTACGTCATTTTGAAGATCTGGAGGTATATAGTCTTTATTTGCAGTTATAGCTATTTATCTCCATTTATTTCGGTTTATAGTCATGTAAATAAATAAATAAAACTTTACTAGATTTAAACCTTTCATTTCTACGTATGCTCTTTTCCCGAGACTTTGTGTGATCTGGGGAAACCAGAAATAGAAAGAAATGATTTTTCTCATGTGTATGCTCTTTTCCACCGTGCCTTAGTGTGATCTTAGAAAATCAAAAACATTGAAGAAAATATCTACTTTCGAGGGGACTAACCCCTAATCTAACTTTAAGCCATAAAGCTTGGATACGTTTCCTTTTTTGTTTGGTGTGTGTGGTTTTTTTGTTTTGTAGGCAAAAAATGGTTTTTCAAGTAAGCACACACCCCAAAGCTTCAGTGAGAAAAAAAAAAAAATAAAAAAAAATAAAAAAAAATTTACCCCTCTTCCTACTTTCCAACAATTACTAAATCTTTTAACTAGTTCACTTGGTCTAAAGTTACTTTATGAAAATAAACGTCTTGGGTTCAAGTCTTTCTTTTTGTTGAGTTACTTTTTCAAAAAGCACTTGCAACTTATGTTTTAAAGTTACTTTATCTAAAAGTGTTCTCATCCATTATAAAAGAGTCACTTATAATTCTAAAGTCACTTTATCTTTTACTTAAGTTACAATTTAGTGGATGGTTCATAAAATACCATTGTAAAAGTGACTCTCACTTATTTATAAAACTAGGTCACATAAAGTAATCTTTTTTTAAAATGTGAGCTAATTAGATTAAGTTTGGAAATGGGGAGAATTTTTTTTAAATATAACATTATCATCAACTTCCCAATGTTCACGTGGTTCATTGGCATCTTAAACAACTTTTCTTTAAAAAGTCGTAACTTCTTCATCCGGAAGCCGTTTTCAAAGCCGTTGTTTTTTAATCAGCCTAATTTTTTGAGAGCTTTCCATTGGAACACTTAGTTTCAACATAGACAACTTCAGTTTCTTTTAAAATGGAAAATCCATGCCTAGTTATTCTTGAAATAACCAACTACTTCCAATGGTTATTCTACATGGTGGATTTACTTAGAAGTAAAGATATTTATAGAATAGCCTCAGGCCAAGAGTTTAAACCTCTAGATGAAGATAAGCTAGCCAAATGCGAAAATAAGCAAGATAAAGCACGTGGGTTGATAGGGATGTCTATTTCTCCACACCTTAGATTCCATATCACAAAAATTGATACCCCCGATGAAGCAATGAAAAAGCTTAGTATTGTTTTTGGAATTAAAAATGAAATTACATCCCATCAATTCTAAAATGAGTTGCTTACTTTGGACCCTAATAATTTTTCTTCCATTGAATATTTTTTGTCCAAGTTCAAGACCCTTAGACTTCTCTTGGAATGTGTTAAGGTTAAGAAGGAATACGGTAGCCTTATCTATTCCATTCTTACTAAGTTAGGACCATCCTACTCTGTGTTTGTTTCCACCTTCCATTCTATTAGAGAAGCATTTATTTCTCAAGGACAAGACTACAAGTCCCCCTCTTTTGATGTCTTTTGTGATTCTTTAATAAGAGAGCAAGAAAAACTCTTACATCTTGGTATTTTTAATATTGGAAACTCTTCTAAGAACACCTTAGCAGCCCAGCAACAACCAAGTTCAAAGAATCCTAAGAAGCAGCATCCTCAAAAGAATGGCCCTAAACCAAACCAGGTTCCTAAGCAATTTCAGTCTCAAAATGAAAAATAAACTCAACAAAATGATAAGTTAAATAAAAACAAAGGGAAGAAGACTGATAGAGATTGCAACTTTTGTACTCGTGATGGCCACTTAGAATCCAAATTCTTTAAGAAGATGAAAGCCTTGGAAGCAGCAATGAAGAACCATAACATCCATTTAGAGCACTCTTCAACTTGAACTTCATCTTCAGGAATAAAAGTTTTTGCATGTGGTTGTCAAGCATCTCGGTCTAGTTATGCACTAAATGTATCTTCTACTACTCATTCTCATGAGTGGATCATTTATTCTGAAGATTCTTATCACATGGCCAAAAACAAAACCATGTTTTCTTCTTTAAATGATTGTAACACCAAAAATATATATGTTGGTGATGATAGATCTCTTAGTGTTGTAGGGAATGGAACTACTCATCCAGATAATGGTCAATTTAATGATGTATTATGTGTTCCTACCCTATCATGCAACCTTCTATCTGTATATTAGATAACCCGTGAAGGTAAAACCTTTGAATTTCCACCTCATGATGTTGTAGTTAAGGACCTAAGAGATCCTAGACCGATTTCTGCTACTGACATTGTTGATGATTCTACAAGGTTATATAAGTTTAACAGCTTTGGGTCATCAACTCTTCCCTTGGTATTTTTTCTCATAATGATGAAGTGAGAAAACTTTGGCATGAGCGATTTGGTCACTTAAACTATCGCTCCCTTCAAAATCTATATAAAGAAACTATGGTGATAGGTCTTCCTATGGCATCTTGTAGAGATGGTGTTTGTTTCGGATGTGTACTCAGAAAGCATCATCGGGATAGTTTTGAAAAGCGTGCCTCTTGGCACGCCTCAGCCCCTTTACAACTTGTGCATAGTGATTTATGTGGTCCACTTCCAGTTGTTTCATTTTTTGGTTACAAGTATTTCTTAAATTTCATTGATCGTTTCTCCAGACGCACTTGGGTATACTTCTTAAAACTCAAGAGTGAAGTATTTAACATGTTCTTTGCCTTTAAGGCCATTGTTGAGAAACACTATGGACATCAAATTCTTAAGCTAATATCTAATAATGGCGGAGAATATGTTAACAAAAAATTCATCAACTTTTACACTGAGCATGGAATTAAATTACAACATACTGTTCCATATAATCCACAGCAAAATGGTGTAGCTGAAAGGAAAAATCGCACCTTAAAGGAAATGGCTAATTGTATGCTTCAATCTAAAGAACTTAGTCTTAATTTTTGGGCAGAAGCAATTAACTGTGCAAATTACATAGTAAATCACACTCCTACTAAATTTTTAAAGAATATCACTCCATAAGAAGCATGGAGCTCAATTAAACTAGATGTAAGTCACTTTTGTGTTTTTGGAAGTGAAGCATGGGCCCATATTCCAGATGAGAAACATAAAGCCTTAGAACCTAAGAGTGAAAATTGTATTTTTGTTGGATATTTTGAAGATGTCAAAGGAAATAGACTTCTTCAACCTAAATCCAAAAATATAATCATTAGAAGACATGTAAAGTTTGATGAAAATATATCAACCTACGAGCCTAGTTTGACGGATCTGCTACCTCTCTCTATCTCTTCTACTTCTGAAAATATTCCTTCTTCAGATGATGACAGTGAGGATGAAAATCCTCCCCCACCTTCTTGAGATCTTCCTTCAGCTCCTCAACTTCAAAAATGGGTTCGCGCTACTTGGGATGCAGCAGGTGCTCTTTCAGGTGATCCTACATGATCAGCATTGTACACGTTCTCAGTTCGATAGAGCCTCTTCTTTATTGGCTAAAGTTTCAATGAATTATGATCCTCGCACCTTTGGAGAAGCTTCAGGCCATCCAGATTGGGACGCAGATATGAATGAAGAACATTTTTCATTATTGGAAAATGATACATGGGACCTTGTTCCTATTCCAAAGGGAAGAAAACTTGTTACATGCAAATGGGTTTGCAGAACCAAGTTTGGACCAGATGGAAAAGTTGATAAACATAAAGCTCGTCTTGCTGCTAAGGGTTTTTCACAAGTTGAAGGCATTAACTATACTGAAACTTCTCCCATGTTGCCAAAATTAACTTTATCCGCCTTGTTCTTTCCCTTATTGCCTCTTTCAAATGGGAAGTCCACCTGATGGATGTTAAATCTGCCTTCTTGCATGGGGACTTCCATGAAGAAATCTATATGGAACAACCTCCTGGCTTTATACAAAAAGACTCTAGCCTTGTATGTCAGCTTAAGAAATCCCTTTATGGTCTCAAGCAATCCCCTCGAGCTTGGTATGCCAAAATGGATAGCTTTCTTTTAGATACTAGTTTTTTTAGGTGTCATTCTGACCATATTGTCTACACCAAGAAAGTGGGTAAGTCCCTTATCATTCTTATTCTTTAGGTTGATGATCTTATCCTTATTGCTAGTGATCCCAACCTTATAAACCATGTGAAGTCTAGCCTTAAAATTCAATTTGAAATGACAGACTTAGGACACTTGCATTATTTTCTTGGTCTTTAAGTCTTGCAATCCAAAGAAGGTATTTCCCTTTCCCAGTCCAAGTATGCATGTGATATTCTACGCCACTTTCACATGGAAGACTATAAGCCAGCCCCTTCTCCCTTTTAGTCTGGAGTCAAAATTTCAGTCACTTGTACTTTCCCTGAAGTTGATGCTACCTTATATCGTCATCTTGTTGGAAAACTTTTGTATCCGACCCATACCCGTCCTGACCTTTCCTTTGTTGTTGGCCGTGTTTCTCAGTTTATGCAAAAACTACATGAAATTCATTGGAAAGAAACTAAAATAATACTTCATTATATTTGAGGTACAATTCAATTTGGGATTCATTACAGTGCAGAAGCATCTCCTCTATTGGTTGGTTTCATTGATTCTGATTGGGCTGATGACCCTGATGATCAGAAGTCTACTGCAGGTTATGTCTTCACTCTTAGTTCTAGACCTATTACATGGGCTTGCAAGAAACAAAGTGCCATTTCTCTTTCTTCAGCAGAAGTAGATTATCGTGGCGTCATTGAAGCTAGTAAGGAATCCCTGTGGCTTTGTCAGATCGTGTCAGAGTTTGGTTTTTAGCAACAACATCCGACTACACTTTGGTGTGATAATCAAAGTTCCATTCAACTATGCAAAGATCCAATCCAACAACAACGCAACAAACACATTTAACTACACATGCATTTCATCAAAAATCTCATTCCTGACCATGTTCTTGAAGTGCAATATTGTTCAACTGATGATCAAGTTGTAGACATCTTTACAAAGGATCTCACAGAGGCGAAGTTTACTAAACTTCAATTTATGGTTGGAGTTCGGGAAGTTGTCACTAAGGGGGATAGGATCTAATTGCCCCTTCCTTCTCCTATTGTGTCATCTTTGTACATCCTTCAATCCTATCCCAAGTTGTTCTTAGGGGGGATGTTAGGATATTCTGACACATTGGAAATAATTAAGTATAATTAAGTGTGTTTCTTTAAGTATGTGCTTTTTGTAACTTACAATCTAACGGTCACGATATGTTCTAGACATGAATTGATCTAACGGTTCATTCTCTCCTTGGTATTACCGATACTTGATCTGTGGCTTAACACCCAACTGGTACATGATCTCTATTTAAAGAGAATGGAGGGTCATTTGTCTGCTGACCATTTATGAGAGAAGCTTATGCAAATTTTCTTTCTTTTTATTAATAATATTGCCTGAAGTGGTCGCATTGGCTCAGGTCGTGGACTGTTTCCCTCTTTGATGGTTTTAACCACGTCAAGAATACTGGTGTACTGATCTATGATCTATTTGTGAGTGGTGTCCTTTGGTGTTCAATCTAAGGAACTTACCCCGTAAATTCATACATGCAGTATTTGGTAGAGAATCACCATAGTAGCAGGCTTATTAGAGAATCCATAAAAAGTTGACTATGGTGGTTGGGAGTCCTATGGTTTCTGTAGTCTATGGTATAGAATCACCATAGTAGTAGGCCTATTGGAGAAGCCATAAAATGATGACTATGGTGGTTGGGATTCTAGGATTCCAGGCACAAGAAGAAGAGTCAAGGTGAAAATAATGGAAGATATTTTACAACCATTTTCAGGTAGTAAATAGGCTAAAAGGCTACATCATACCTTCTCCACTGGAAAGTGCTTTGACTAATCTTTCCAATGGTATGTGGAAGTCTAGGAATGGATCTCGGGATCAAAATATATTTATTTCTGAAGTTAGGGTCTAGAAGTCCTTAAAAGTAGGCCAAACTTTCGAACGAGAGTAGGCCAAATTTCGGATCCTGAATTTTGAAACTTCAGAATATCAAATGCAAGAATTCCTTGGAACCTCGGAAGGCTTAGAACCTCAGAATATCGGAGGTCATAATATCAGAGGGTCGGATTCTCGAAACGTTGGATATCAAAAGGGCTGAGTAGGAAGAACATTAGAACCCCCGAATTTTGGAAGGTTGTTCATATCGGAACCTCAAAGTAGCCGGAATCAAAAGCAAGATGAAGTATCGAAATTTCCGAGATAGGGACCTCGTAACTTATTAATAATGAAATTCTTTAAAAAATGTCGAGGTTGTGAGGAGCAGATATTAACAAGGAAATTTGTTTCAAAACCAAGGTTTGAGGGACCCTTTCACTCTTCTCCAATAGGACGCATGGAAAAAATTTATTAGCCTTAAGGAACTCATGGTGGTAGATGAAATCGGCATGACATGGTAGTACGGAAGGATATGTGGCAGTTAGAATCAACACTATTGGGTGGCCTAATGGGGAAAATATGGGTGACATGTGTCACCACTAAGGAGATGCCACATGGAGATGATGACAACAACATGACATCATCTTGGAGGTTGGAATACCAAAAGAAGGAGATTTCATAACTTCGTTCTAATTGAAATTTTAAAAAGTTATGATACAGGGGGCTTCCGTTATGGATTGGTGTTTATTCATGGAGACCCAAATAACCAAGGGTGTAGAGCAGGGCCTAACACCTAAGTGCTATGGATCATATAAGAGGTTGGAGATTTCAAAAATCTACTATAAATGCATTTTAAGAAAAGTTACAATATGTGGGAGCTGCAATGTTGTTGGTGTTTGGTCATTGATCCCAGAGAACCAAGGGTATGGAGAAATAAAACGAGGATATATGCCCTCGGAAGGATCTGAAGGGCTTAGCACCTAATTATTGTGCCACTCATCATAGCTCCCGGTCCCATGGAGGAAAAACAATAAGGGGCTAAGAAAAAGGGGCTAAAAGCCAATTGGAAACTTGTGATTTTGTAATGTCACATTAATAAAAGTTCTGAAATGAGAGAATCTGATATAAAAACATAGAGGTGTATGGAAAATGAATGAGGCGACAGCTAGGAGAGTTAAAGAGGATTTGGTCGCTCGAATAAATGGTGAATGTAGAGTTAGTTGGGTTAGTGACAAAGAGGACCACAATTTCTCAGGATGATTTAATGAAGTATGTCATCCATGATCTTGCCTGCGTGCACGCTTCAATGAATTGAACAAATATCAAAGCCTCAAGGACAATAGATTTGTTCACAAAAAGGATAAGTGCCTTGTTTGAGTGTGTAGGTTGATTGAGGATTCATGTCTCAGCATGTAGACACTCAGGTGCCCATTCTCATGTTTAATGCAGTAGTAGAGTTCAAGCAAGAGACGCAATAACAACATGGATAGTCATGCAGGAGTACTCTTGGGCAGTGTAAATGGCACAGTGATGGCTGATAGAGACAACATTGATCACAATGCATGAGAGGAACAAAAACCAGGATTTCAGTTGAGAAACTAGGGGAATGTAGCATAATTTTCAGTGAGTTGTGTGGAGAGATTTGTGAGTGTGAGTGTGTGTGTGTGTGTCTGTGTGAGGCCAAGTGTTCATGTTCAAATGAGAAGAGGTTGAGAGTGCCTAAGAAGAGGAAAGAGACCCATACAGAGAGTCTATGTTGTTGTGCGAAAGGTTGAAATTGCCATAGTAGAAGAAGAATTTTGAGAGCTGAGTGTATGCTGTTGAGAGAAGAGGAATGAGAACAATCGGTTGCTATAGAGTGAGCAGAGAACAATAGAATGTTGAATGCATGTCGTTGAGAGCAGAGGACAAAGAATGTTGAGTGGACTAAGGGCTGGAGAAGAGAGCTAATATCAGGTAGACAAGATGTCATATACAGTGAACATTTAGTTCCTAATTGAGTGTGGGTTGGTGCTTGCATATAGGAAATTGGTTCTTCCATCTCTAGTGGGTGTATGACAAGGCTTGGGGGTTGGTGCCTTCTTCAAGTTAGTGCTTGCATAATTCCATGGAGCTGCAAGTTGGTTCTTAAAACAAATCTGGGAAGTTGGTGCTTCACATGGTGCTTCACATGGTGCTTCTGGTAAGCTGATCAGGTGTCTACAAAAGGAGGGAGTTGGTGCTTCATGCTAGTGGGTGCTAGCAAATAATCAAAGGGAGTTGGTGTTTCCTGTGAGTGGTGACTCACAAATATATTGATGTAATAGAGTAGGTGCTCTTTTTTTACATCAATATAAAAACAAGCTTTGGTGGTTTTTCCCCCAAAGGGTTTCCACGTAAAATCTCCTTGCCTCATGTGTTTGTTGCTCATGATGTGTATGCTTGTATGGATTGATATGGCTATTGTTATGGTTTGTTAATGGTTTCTCTCATATGGATGATTGTCAAGTTTGAATTAAAAATAAATTGGCATAAAAGTTAAATTTTCCTTAATACTGATTCACCACCCCTCTAAGTATTAACATTGTTTCCAACATGATTCATGAGTGAGTGGGACTTGCTTCTGGGATGAGACTCTAGAGGACAATCCTCTCCACCTTCGGCCACATTGCCAGGAATCGAACTCTATCATATCACTGGAAATTGAACCACTATGTAACACCCTCCTCCCACACTTACTCAAGATTACCGAACCACCATGGTAAATATGTGACGAAGAGTTACTATGATATGATTCAACGTCATAGATCACCTTAAGGTAGTGGAACCGACGAACCAATACTTTACATACCTCCCTTAGGTGCTACTGGACACCCAGGAGCAAACCAACCAGTCTAGGTTCCAAAACTCTGAGTTAAATTAGCTTTTCACTAAACTAAACCCCTAGTCACTCCCATGACAAGACCTCCATGTGAATGAAATCATCCAGTCACTCCCACAGGCCTGCTTCCGAGTGACTTTAGTATTTTCCAGCCAGTTCTATGCCAGTGACCGCGAGATTTAAGCCACTTTTCAGGGCTATGACCCAGGCCTATTCCCATAACTTAATGGAACACTCAAAGATGATATATATCAAGGAAACAAGGCCTCTAATGTAAAACTTGAACAAGGACCTAGCCTGACTCATCCTAACCATGACAGGAATTTCGTCAAACACATCATGAACATGTAATGTATAGGTCATAAAAACACATCTGAACATAGGGGCTTCATACTTATCTAAGATTCGTTAAGAAGGTCTGATGCCCTCTCACAATAGTTGCATTATCATCTATTAGGCCATACATTCATTAACATTTCATTTACTAATCAAAACATGATGAGAGACATAACTCAAGTCTATCATAAAACCATGTTTATAACCAGCACATAACCATATAAACAATAATAATAAACATCCCTCAAAGCCACATAATAGAAAGTACATTTACTTATGAAATACAAGGGAAAAATAACTCTTATTGACATATGAAAAAGTCAACTAAGTCAAGGACTTCCACATACCACTCGACCATAGATTGGGTTGAACCAAATCTTTCTTTCAGTCAATCACCCCCGTGCCATATTCCAAGCATGAATGTGGGACTCACAACAAAACCAACCAATGCTTCATAGGCTTTATCGTGCATCCCACCATTACTGATTAAGGGATTCCTAGGCCCAAAACCCTCATCTATACAACCAAGCTTTACCATGTATCCCACCATTACCGGTCAAGGGATTCCTAGGCCCAAACAATAAACATACACTACATGCTTTACCACAATCTCGACATATACCGGTCAACGGATCACTAGGCCCTAAACAAGAATGGATGCCTCTGGATCTCTCCACCTAAACCATGAGGAATTTTCCCATCTCCACCCTCAGCATTTACCATGTATTTACCAATCAAGGGATTCCTAGGTCTTTGGAAATTTTCCTGAGACCAACCCACTCAATTTCGAAACTATCCAGCAATCTATCTCAATCAAGTAAAATAACCCCATCATACCATCATTATCTGGAAATGGTAAGGCAAGGATAGAACCACTGTCACACTTGGAAAAACCCATGCCAATGAAAACAATTGAAAAAAATAGACACATGAATGTACCATGTATGCCAAAAATCACAAGGAAATCATACATGCAACTCGATACCTACAAGAAATCCCATTGTAGCTGCTTGATCCTCCTTGCTTGATCTTTGCTTCATTTTGTTTTCTTGTCCTTCCTCTCTCTAGTGCTAGAGTGCTCCAAGAATTCTCTAAGTGTGCAAGAGTATGAGAGAGTAGAGAGAATAGAGAGATAGAGCTCCAAAAATGAACTGACAAAAGGTTGTGTATTAACCCTTACAAGCCTTTTTATTAATGAGGCCTCTATTTTCTTCAATTTCCATTACTTTCCTTCACTTTCCTCCTCACATGCAACCTGTGACATTTCACCTTCGTTTTCTCCTATTTTCCATTATTTCATAAATAAAATGCCAAGTAATGCCTCTTTCCTTTCCAAAGCCTTTTCCATTACCTTTGCCAATTTACCCTTAGCCATAATAAACCAAATTAACACCTGCAAGGATTTTTTTTCCCAACATTCAACTTGGAATATGTGTCCCATGACCTTGGTCTTATTTTTCCTTTATTAAATTTATTACATGAAATTTTAGCCCAAGGTTGTTACAAACCCCTCCCCCTTAGGGGAACACCGTCCTCGGTATTCAATGAAACCTACAACTAGCAAGATCGTTGAAAGCAAAACATACTACCCATGGAGCTTTATAACTTAGCGTGATGCAATATTTACAATGAATCTGCTGAAAAGCTAAAATAGCATGACAAAAATAACAACATGACACACATACTGCTTATTTGAGATTTATAACATATCTCATTGCAGTATTTACAATAACAACAATACATAAATATGTACATATACCAAAACTCATTTGCCTTCATCGACAAATAATGAAGGATACATAGCCTGCATCTGATTAGTCATCTCCCATGTAGCTTCATTGGGGCCAAAGTGCTTCCACTACACTTTAACCTGCTCGATTGCTCGATTCCGTAGCATGAGCATCTTTCTCTGCAAAATTCACTGAGATTCCAGCTGGAATTATCCTTTTGGCTCCACTTGCAATACAGACCAATCAATAGCATGATCAACACCCTTTACATATATTTTTTGCAATGAAACATGGAAAACATCGTGGACTTTCACTGTTGGAGGCAGTGCAAGTCTGTAGGCCACTAGTCCAATCCTCTCAAGGATCTCGAAAGGCCTGCAATACCAATGTGTCAGCTTTGCACATGACAAAATCCTCAAGGAGCTCCTATTGGGCTTGATGCACAAGTACACATGCTCCCCAACCTGAGACTCCTTAAATGCCTTGTGTTGGTCTACATAACTCTTTTTTCTATCGTATGTTGCCTTTATATTCTTCTTGATAACCTACATTTCCTATTTCATCTATGCCAACATGTCTAGTCCTATCAACACCTTGTTCACTGGATCACTCCAACTAATGGGAGTATTACAACTCCACCCATACAATGCCTCAAACAGACTCATCATCAATGACTCCTAATACCCATTATTGTAAGAAAACTCAACCAGTGGAAGGTACTCTTCCCACATTCATTGTTGATGCATAACATACATTCTCAACATGTCCTCCAAAATCCTATTGATCCTCTTTGTCTATGGATGATAAGTTGTGTTGAAGGCCAACTCTGTCCCCAAACCTGCAAACAATTGTTTCTAGAACCTAGAAGTGAACTTAGCATCCCTGTCTAACACAATCTTCTTCATAACACCATGCAACCTCACTATATCCCTGATGAAGACTTGTGCTACATCACTATTTGAATAAGTAAAATTCACCAGAATGAAGTGGGCTACCTTTTTCAACTGTTCAACCACAACCATAATAGAATCATGTTGTCTAGATGTCCTAAGAAAACCTATAATGAAATTCATGGAAATGACCTCCCATTTCCACTCTAGAATCGAAATTGGATGTAGTAGACCACCTGGATGCTTACGATCTACTTTTACTTGTGGAAAATCCAAACATCTAGCCACAAACTCTACCACTTCTCTCTTCAAATTCATCCAATAATAGAACTTCTTCATTGTTGTCAATGTCTTTTGATATCCTGGGTGACCTGAATACAACTTAGCATGAAATTCCCTCAAGATAAGCTTCTTGATCCCACTATTGTCCGACACATAGATCTTGTCCTTAAATCTAACCAAACCATCTGCTATGAGACAATAGTCCACATCTTGATCACTTATATCTTGTTTTAACCTGTGCCTAAGCTCCCTATACCTGTCATCTTGTTGTCCACCCTATAAGATATGATACTGTAAATCCTTCCCATATGAACTCATAGATGCTATATAAGAGCATATGCAACCTTGTTCTCCTTTCCCTTAATGTACCTGATCTCGAAGTCAAATTCACTAATCGTGGCCAACCATCTAGCTTGCCTGGCATTCATATTCGGTTGGTCAAATAGGTATCTCAATTCACTGTGGTTTCTCATCAATACAAACCTCCTACCAAGAAGATAGTGTCTCCACATCTTCAATGCATGGACGATCGCTACCAACTCAAGATCATGTGTCACATAATTCTACTTGTGCTCATTCAATTTCCTTGATTCATAACATACCACTTGTCCACCCTGCATCAAGATTCCACCAAGTCTTCTCTTACAAGCATCTGTACACACCACAAACTATTTATCTAGATCCACAATTTTTAGAATTGAAGTACTTTTCAACAACTATTTCAACTGCTCAAAAATTGTTGCACATTCCTCTATCCATTCAAATTTCTTTCCTTTCCTCTGCAATGATGTAATAGGATAAGCAATCTGTGAGAAGTTCCTAATTAACCTTCTATAATAACTTGCTAACCCCATGAATTAAATGACCTCATCCAAATTCCTAGGAGTTAAATTCCCATTCCATGATAGCGCTTATCTTTTCTAGATCCACTGTTATGCCTTCCTTAGAAACACCATATCCCAAGTAATGTACATTTGTCTGAAAGAAACTGCATTTTCTAAGCTTGGAATACAACTAATGCTCTCTTAGGTCGCAATGCACTTCATCAAGCACATAAATGTAGTTGGAGCATTAGTTATACCAAAAGGAGCTACAACAAACTTGTAATGTCAATACCTAGTCTGGAAAGCATTCTTATAGATGTCCTCTTCTTTAATGTGTACCTGATGGTATCTTGATCTCATATCAATATTCGAGAACATTGTTGCTCCCTTTAACTAGTCAAGCAAGTCATCAATCCTCGACAACAAATACATGTCCTTGATGGTTACCTTGTTTAACTGTTTGTAGTCAATACATAACCTAAGAGTACTATCCTTCTTCTCTACAAACAACATTGGTGCACCCCAAGGCGACACACTTGTCTTGGTGTATCCATTGTCAATAATTTCCTTCAATTGAAATTTCAATTCCACTAAATTTGGAGCGCTCATCTTATAAGGTGCCTTTGAGGTTGGTACTACCCTTGGTACCAACTCAATAGAAAAGTCCACTTCCCTGTGAGGCAGCACATCTGAAATCTCTGCTGGAAATACATCCTGAAACTACTGTAGAATTCGATACCTCTTCAAGACTAATGCATCCTCATCATCCTTACCTTTATCACTAGAAATATGTACTGCAAATAACACAAACCCTTTTATGTGACTACACTTCGCTTGCATAGATGTAACCATTCTAACTGATGTAGCCTTCTTCTTACCCTTGCAAGATCTTTTGTTCTCCATTATCATCCAAGCACTCAATAGGCTTATCATAACACTCCACCTTAGTCTTTTCAAGATACAACCAGTCCATACCCAATAACATATTGTATGATCCCAATAGAAGTACATTCAAATGTGCTAATGTAGGCATACCATTCAACTCAAATGCAAAATATCTTACCCAGTGATGAACTCTTTTCTTAGTACCTGTAGCCAACTACACTAACCAAGACTCTGCATGCACTTATTTATTCAAACCACACTTATCCACCAAGTTAGGGTTAACATAACTATAATTAGATCCATGGTCAATCAAAAGAGAAACAACTTGATCACAAAGCTTACCATTCATCTCGATAATAGATCACTGATGATCTGCATGCCTGTTATCCAATGTTGCATAGATACGAGGAATTCTTTGTCCAACATCCCTAGTTGTTTATGCTTCATGTGCATTGTAGATCTAAGGCCTACCACCCTGATATGATAGACAATCCTTCTTGAGATTCTCCTTGCCATATATCCAATGTTGCAACTGTCCTTTACCCTCACCTTTATTTTGATACCCTCTAGGCTATTACCCATGTCCCTGTCCAACTACATTAAAATTCTTGTAAGGAGCAACATTCTCTTTCTCACCTGCATCTTGAGGTGTTATTCTCTTTGGTGGCCACTTTCCCTTTCTAACATTCCCGAGATTTTGTCTCACGCTTCAATTTATCATAACAATGCTTTAGCTTTCTGATGGCTTCCAACAATGATCTAAGATCATCAAATTCAATCTTTTCTTTGAATGCTACCGACAACCCACTGATGAATCTCTGAATCTTCGCTTTCTCCTCCTTAAGATAAGGAACATACCTCAATAACTCCAAGAATCTGCTAGTATACTCCTCATCGGTCATGGATCCCATCTTCAGCTCATAGAATTCTTTCGCCCTATCATCATAGTATCTCTTTGATAGATACTTCTTCTTGAAAAGTCTTTCAAACTCTCTCCAAGTCAACTCTTCTTCCCGAATGCCTCTAACATTCTTCATGTCTTCCCACCAAATTTTTTCTTTATCTTTAATACTGAAGGTAGCTATCTTGGCTTTCATGTTCTTGGAATAGTCATGCAATCTGAAGAACTTATTCATCCCAAGAAACAAAGATTCTACATCCCGTGACTTCTTCATTTCTCCATAAAATGTAGGTGGCTTGGTTTTCCTGAACTCACCCAGAAAATATCCCTTGTCACTCCTCCTGTAAGGATGATAGCGATGATGACCATGATAGTTGTCTGAACTAGAACTAGATTAATGCCCATATCCACTACCTCTCCTATAAGGTGTGTCCAAGAATCTGCCATCCTTAATGGTATCATCCCTATCCGACCTGTGTCCATCATGAGATCTGCTACCATAAGCTCCATTAGTCATGTCCTCTTGTACATGACTGATCCTAAGTGGCCCCTGTCTCTGCAAATTTGAAAAACTCTGAAGGATGACTACATTAACTTCTTATTGTTTCTCATGTGTCATGGAAAGTATCTCCTGTGACTGAATGATCCTATCATTATCTTCTTTGCAACTTCTTATTTTTTCCTTCAAAGTTCTCAAAGTGTCTATTATGTGAGGGGAGTACTCATCACCATGCTGCTCATTCGATCTGTACGCATAATCTCATGAATTGTGATCTACCATCTTGCTAGTCATCATTTATCTTCTTCCCACAAGTATATCATGTCAGTTAAACCAAAATATAAACATAACCAACATACCTCAATATAGTTCAGGGGAGGGTATCTTGTCTACAAAATCAACCAGATTAGCACAATACATGTATAATCATAATCATAACAGTATATAGACCTCATCTCAATCATCATCCAGTTACCATTCACGATGCCACAAACTATAAAACCAACTCGACACAATGCATGCATAACACACGTAAACACTAACATGCATAACAAATGCATATACTACCGTTATGCATTCATGACAAACACATCCTAAAAAAAACGTCATCAAATTTTACATGAAAACATAACTGCAACAATGGCCATCACCATGCATACACATCAAGTGCATATACAACCTACATGCATGCATGACAACCACATTTCGCCCATCCAGTCCAAGGGTTGAACCATTCTCTCATATTAATCTGTAACACCCTCCTCCCACACTTACCCAAGCTTACCAGTCCATTGGGATAAATATGTGACAAAGAGTTACTATGATATGATTCGACCTCCTAGATCACCTTAAGGAAGTGGAACCGATGAACCAACACTTTACAGACCTCCCTCAAGTGCTACGGGACCCCCAGGAGCTAACCAACCCACTACATGTGCCCAACCCTTGAGTTAAATTAACCTTTCACTGAACTAAGCCCCCATTCACTCCCATGACAAGGCCTCCATATGGCTAAAACCCTCCAAGTACTCCCATAGGCCTGCTTCCCAATGACTGCAGTCTTTTCCATCCAGTTCTATGCTAGCAACCGTGGGATTTAAACCACTTTTTGAGGGCTATGACCCAGGCCTTTGCCCAAAACTTAATGAAACACTCAAAGATGATAAATAACAAGGAAAAATTGTCTCTAATGCAAAACTTGAACAAGGACCTATCCTGACTCATCCTAAACATTGCATGCATTTCGTCAAACACATCATGAACATGTAATGTACAAGTCATAAAACACATATGAACATAGGGGTCTCATACTTATCTAAGATTCATCAAGAAGGTTTGATGCCCTCTCACAATAGCTGCATTATAATCTATTAGGTGATACATTCATTAACATCTCATTTACTAACCAAAACATGATGAGAGTCATAACTCAATTTTGTCATAAAACCATGCTTATAACCATTACATAACTAGATAAATTATAATAATAGAAAAACCATCGAAACCACATAATAGAAAGTACATTTACTCATGAAATACAAGGGAAAAAGAGCTCTTATTAACATATGCAAAATCCAACCATGTCAGGGACTTCCACATACCACCCGACCATAGATTGGGCTAAACCAAATCTTTCTTTCAGCCAATCAACCCCGTGCCATATTCCAAGTATGAATGTGGGACTTACAACAAAACCAACAAGGCTTCTCAAGCTTTATCATGTATCCCACCATTATCGGTCAAGGGATTCCTAGGCCCGAAACCCTCATCTATACAACTAGGATTTATCGTGTATCCCACCATTATCGGTCAAGGGATTCCTAGGCCCAAACAATAAACATACACTATAGGCTTTACCACAATCCCACCATTTACCGGTCAAGGGATCACTAGGTTCTAAACAAGCATGGATGCCTCTGACCTAAACCGTGAGGAATTTGCCCGTCTCCACCCTCGGGCTTTACCGTGTATCCTACCATTACCAGTCAAGGAATTCCTAGGCCTTTGGGAATTTTCCTGAGACCACCCCACTCAGTTTCGAAACCATCCAACAATCTAGCTTAACCAAGTAAAAGAACCCCATCACACCATGGCTCTCCAGAAATGGTAAGGAAAGGCTTGAACCATAGTCACACCTAGAATAACCCATGCCAATGACAACGAGAGAACCAAATACACACATGCATGTACCATGTGTGCCAAAACTAGCAAGGAAATCATACATGCAACTTGATACCTGCAAGTAATCCCAGTGTAGCTACTTGATCCAACTCTTCCTTGCTTGATCTTTGCTTTTTCTTTCTTGTCCTTCCTTTCTCCAGTGGTAGAATGCTCCAAGAAGGATCTAAGTGTGCAAGAGTATGAGATAGTAGAGAGAATAGAGAGAGAGAGCTCCAAAACCAAACTGATAAAATGTTGCGTATTAATCCCCAGAAGCCTTTTTATTAATGAGACCTCTATTTTCTTCAATTTCCATTATTTTCCTTTAATTTTCTCCTCACATGCAACATGTGACCTTTCACCTTCTTTTCTCCTATTTTCCATTATTTCATAAATTAAATGTCAATCAATGCCTCTTGCCTTTCCAAAGCCTTTTCCAATTTCCCCCTATCCATAAGAAACCAAATGAACACCCCCTAGGATGTTTTGCCCAACATTCATCTTGGAATACATGTCCCATGACCTTGGTCTTATTTTTCCTTTATTAACTTTATTACATGAACTTTTAACCCAAGGTTGTTACACACTACGCCTTCAATATTAAATTGTTCTCCCTTTCACAATTGCAATTAATAATTCATGGTGCTAGGATTCCTCATCTCATTCTGAGAGAGTGTAAGCCCCACCTTGAATTAGTAAGAGGTATAGTAAATCTCCTCCCATACCCGGCTTCCTCCCCGGCATAGTAATATGGGATTTTTCCTAGAAGATGAAGGAGAGTCCCCAGCTCTTCCCACTGCCCCTTCCGAGCCTAGAAAAAAAAATGAATCCATCCTGCCCTTGTTGTTCCTGTAATTGTTTGATTCAATTTCCCAATTGTTATTTTCCGAGCTTGGGCCAATTCACGTGAGCCAATCAACATTGCTCCAATTGTCATTTGTTTTTCCTGATTTTTTTGTTTTTTAGCCTTGTCATCCTTAGTTTGTTTTTGTGTCTGTTGGACATGTCTTGTAGGCCAATCACCATACAGCCACCTGTCAGCATCCATGGCTGCCACCAAACTAGTCCCCATCCAAGAAGTTTTCCACCTCAACTCTAGAATTAGTGTCCCCAACTTAGCTCATTTAATTTGATTAAGGTTATAATGTTTATAATAACTAAAAATGTAATGGGGCTATTACAGAGTCCAACTAATGTCTAGCCATCATGATCTTGAGCGTGGTTGTTCCTTTGGTGTCCTTTTTGTCACCAATGCTACTCTAATATCCCAATGCCTTACTTTTATTCTTCCATGTATATTTATACTCAACATCGCTTTGGTTTCAATACTTCCATAAAAAAGTTGTTGATGCATAAAACCTTCATTCAATTATTTTGTTTTTTTGAGTGGTGTCAATAACAATATACAACAACCATAAATTTTGGTTATCCTATATTTAATTATTCAACATTTAATTCATTTGAATCATACAACTTCATATAATAATAATAATAATAAATATATAATCTTACTTACTTGATTCTTTCCTTTCTCATCTTAATAGTCAATCAAGTCAATTAAGTTTACAATGGAGACTGAGGTCAATGGTAGTCTTCCCTTCCTGGATGTGCTTATCTCTAAAAAAGGGGATGGTTCCTTTGCTCACCAAGTTTATCATAAAAGAACTCATAATGAGCAATACCTTCATGCAAGTTCTCATCACTATCCTCCTCAAAAATTTGGTGTTCTCAACACTCTAGCAACTAGGGCTCTAAGGATTTCTGATGAGAGTCACTTTGAAAGTGAAAAATCCCATCTGCTTGAAGTTTTTGAAAATAATGGCTATAGTAGGCACCTAGGTCTTAGAGCTTTTCAAAAAGCTAGCCTCGGACCTAAGCCAAAAAAGGATCCCCTTGATTTTGCTAATTGCGTGCATCTTCCTTTCATTCTCGGAACCACTGACAAGATCACACACATTCTTAGTAAGAATAAGGTGCATGCTTCCTTTAAGCCCCTCAACACTATCTGAAGCTCCCTTAGGTCAGTCAAAGATCATGTTGACCCTAAAGATATGAAAGGTGTTTACTTAGTCCCTTGCTCGTGTGGAACACCCTATATTGGAGAAACGGGTTGTTCCATCAAGCAAAGAATCCAAGAGCACGCGACAGATATTAGGCATAATAGATCCTACTCGTCTGCCTTAGCTGAGCATGCTTCTAACACTAAACACCACATATGTATTGAGGATTCCCAGGTTTTAGCCAAGATTGATCACTTCCATCATAGGAAGTTTAGGGAGGCTTTAGAAATTGAGAAGCATGGTAACAATCTGAATAGGGATGAAGGTTGGAAAATTAGCAACAATTCGATCCTGCTCTTCATTCCTAGATTTTGTTGTGATTTTCATTTGATTTATGTATTTTTGTTATGATCCTCTTTATTTATTTATATAGTGATTTTCCGTTTTTATATTAGGATTCCTTAGATTATTATTATAATTGGTTTCCTTTGATTATTTGTTCTTTTTTAGATAGTTAAAGTTCATTTATTTGATAGATATATATATATATATATATATATATATATATATATATATATATAGATATATATATATATATATATATATAAAGTTGAAAATTGTATTTCTCATGAATTTTATTTTTTGACTTCCTTTTATTTTTATATATTTATATACAGTATTGTTAGATATAGTTAAATTTGTATTACTCATTAATTTTATTTTTGACTTCTTTTTTATTCATTTTTTCTATTATTTATTCCATAATATTAGCCTTTCATTTTTATATTTTTTACTTTGCAATTTTATTTTGATTTATGAGGATTTCTTTGAACGTTTGAATTATCAATTTAGTTATTATTTTGATTTTACTTTGACTCTTTAACCTATAATTTTTTTATATTTATTTTATTTATTTTTACTTTCTAATGGATTAATTTGTTTTTCCTTGATTTTTCAAAAGCATCTTCACCTATATATTGTTTGTTAATGTTAGATCAGGTATTGCACCTTTGCCTTTGATAAATCACAGTAGAGAGTTCTAAACATTGACACTAAAAAATTCTATGTGATCTCTCCGAAAAACTCTGAACTCTCATTATAGATCAAAAAAACTCTAAACTCAAAAAAAATTATAATCGTTAATAATATAGATTTTATTTTTAAATTTTAAAAGTTTAAAATAATATAAAGAAGAAAAAAATCATGAAATTAACTATATAGAAAGTACAAACATTTTAGTTTTACAAAGTAAAATGGTGTTTTTTTAATTAGTGACCATGATGAAATTTCCTCACCAAATGATGAAGAAATAGTATAGATGTATTAAAACTAGTGAATAACTGAAAAATCCACGTGCCATATCAAATTACCCATCATAATGTTACCCTCTCAAATTTATCTTTTCCAAGATAATGGTACTGTGTTTTTGATTTGAAAATGAAAGGTCTTAAAGAAAAGTAGGATTCAAAATGCTGTCAAAATAAAAGCTTCTTGTACTATGTACAAGTACAAGTGGGTCTCAAAAATCACATGAGTGTTGGTAAATTGGTTACGGAAGAGAAGCTCTCACATGAATGTTACCAAGTTGTAACGAAAAAATAACTTTTCTTATTCACTGTTATTTTTGTTATTTTTCGATATTATGATAAGGACATTTTTTTCTCACTATATTGATGATAAATATATTAGTTGAAAATGTAAATATATATATATATATAATAATAATAAACCTATTGGTTGAAAATATATATATATATATAATAACATGGTTGAATGTTTAAGGTTTCAAAATACGATAAAAGCGCACATATATATTGTTTAATTTAAAATTCCAAACTTGATTTTATATATTACATAATTAAATTCATAAAACTTTGTGGAATGTTTACGATTTCAAAGTACGGTAAAAGCCCATATATACCTATTCAAATTTTACATAATAAATTTATTAGTTGTAATATATATATGTTTGATTTTTTATATTACACAATTAAATTAAAAATATATTGTTGAATATTTATTTTTTATTATTATTATTATTATAATTTTTAATGGTATTAAATTAATAGATATATTTAAATTTAAGTATATTTTGACTATTTGAAAATATTTTTGGAAGATATCATATTGGAAGATTTAAGTGAACACATTTCGAACCAATTTGTGTAATTCATCATCAACCACCAACCTTTGTGGTTCATCATCAACTAGACAAGTGGTTTGACATGCGTCTACCAAAATCTTCTAATATAATTTCTTCTAAAAATATTTTCAAATAATTATAATAAACATACTTTTATAAATAATTATTTAATTTTCAAAATTATAAATAATAAATAATTATTTTTATAAACTTTCATGAAAATACACGGTACAAACTTAACATCATTATAATATATATAAATAATTATATAATTTTCTACCCTATTTAAGATTTCAAAGTACCATAAAACCCACCTATATATCTTTATTTGATTTTCAAATAATAAACATATTAGTTGATATGTTTGATTTTATATATTATATAATTAAATAAAAAATACATTGTTTAATGTTTTTAATTATCATTAATAATATTTTTCAATTGTGTAAAAGCAACCGGCATATTTTTATAAATAAATATTTAATTTTCAACCATAAAATAATAAATTAATTATTTTTATAAAATTTCATGAAATTACACCTGCAAACTTAACATCATTATAATATAATAATAAAACTTCATGAAAGTACACCTGCAAACTTAACATCATTATAATATATATAAATAATTATATAATTTTCAACCATATAATTAATAAAATTTTATGGAAATACAACATGCAAATTTAACCATTTTTATAATTTCGATGATTTTATGCTCACAATTTTAGTCCAATGAAAAGTATATATATTGAATTTAGGTTTTTTTTTTTTTCAGAGAGAAAATCCATATATGGTCGCAGCCCTCATGATTACAATATGGCCGAAGCCAGTCAGAATACGGCCGAAGCCAGAATACAATACGGCCGAAGCCAGGCAGAATACAGCCAAAGCCGGCAGATACGGCAGAGCCGTCACAAATCGCCGAAGGGGGATCCTCGGCAGGTTCGAACTCGGCTGGGGGAGCGAAAGCCATCCGCCCCAGCCTTCTTATCATGCACGCTGGGTGCAATATTGAATTTAGGTTTATTTGATCTATATTGTGAAAAGTAAGAATTTTTTTTGGTAAAAATCATATTATCAAAGTTTTTTCAACCCCTTTCAAACCATCTAGTATAGTTCATCATCAAGACAAGGTAAAATTGTTTTTTTTTTTTTTTTTATCTATAAAATATAAACGAAAAATAAAATCAAACAAGTTATAATTTTCTACATAATTTTTTTTAAATAGTTGGATTGGATAGTCAAGACAAGATTAAATTGTGTTTTTTTTTAATCTATAAAATATAAATGAAAAATAAAATAAAACAATTTATAATCTTCTACATTATTTTTTATAAATAGTTGGATTGGATCTTGATGAAATTAATTTAATTTAATGTATGTTTTAATAATTTATATATTTATATATGATTATAGATTTATTTTAATCATGGATGTAATAAGCCCTTTGAGGATCATTTTTTCTCCTTGCAAATTCATTTAGAATGCAAAACTTGAAAAAAGATTTGCACATGGAGATATTTGGTCCCCCTTGCCCCCTGGTAGATCCATAGTTGATATATATATGTGAATCCATTTATGCTTTCAAAAAACAAAAAATTGATATATATATATATATATATATATATATATCAATTTTTTGTTTTTTGAAAGCATAAATGGATTCATGGCTTGAAAATCCCCTTGGTCACTTGGATTATGTAGTCTAAACAACTTAAAGCTTTTATTGTTGGATTTCATACAAAATTGATCTAAAGACCAGCCTAGATCCATCTAACTCCGGATCTTCCCTCTAGGTGCAAACCTTATTTTTGGAGTGTGTAATTTGAGGAAAGGTTTGCACCTCGAGGGATTTGATCCCTCTCGGTGCATGATAGATCCAAAGTTAGATGGATCTAGGCTGGTTCCAGTTGAGGGAAACAATGACACATTTTTAGATTATCATTATTATGTATATGTTTGAGATAAACTTCATACTTTGAAATTTACATTATGTTTTCTTTGTTTGACATGACTATATCATTCTCTTCTTTAATTTTTTTTGTTGTTGCTTACCTTGAATGGTTTGTACGTCTGTGTTTGGATGCTTTGAGTGGTTTGTGTGTTTATGTGTTTGGATTTGGATAGTAATGTTTGTGAATGTTACAATTGTTGTGTTATATTTCTATATGTGTATGTAATTGTCTGTTAGTAATTAGTTGGTGATGAAGAAGGGAGACAATCTTGTCAATAGTTTGTAACAGGATTGATACTACACACATATTTAATTTAATTTTAGGTATCACAACTTTTGACAATTAGTAATCCTTAATAGTATCCTTCCAGGTATTACTAAATATATTTTGAAGAGTAGTTTCAATAATTTATTGTATCAAGATTACTCTTGAAATCATTTGTTTCATTGCTAATGTCTGAAATAATTTATTTCCTTCAAAATATTTTTATGATTTATTTTTTATTTATAGTTTGTTTTGCAAAAGTGAAGAACTAAAGTAAATTGATTTTTTTTTAATGAGTGGTCAGATTTACAAAATCTTTACATTATTTGTTAGTTTTTTCATCTTTTTCATATTGATTATATGAAAAGGATAGTTGAGATTCCAAACCATTCAATTCTTTAACTCAAACTATTGTAGGAAACATCATACCTTGTCTCTTTGCTCTCCAATATTAATAGGCTGAATTACTATAACACAAAAATCAATGCAAATTGTCAATCATTTTTTGGTGATTACATTGAAATTAATGCACATTGTTAATCCAATCACTTTAAGTTAATGTACCCTCGTACAATGAGTTACATCAAATCAGAAATCATCATCTACACTGAAATCAATGCATGCAATGCACGCAATTAAATAAGATTAAAAACATCTACACTAAAATCAATGAACCTAATGCACAGCAATCAAATAAGATTAGAAATCAACATCTACACTAAAATCGATGCGTCTAGTGCAAGCAATCAAATAAGAATAGAAATCAACATCTACGCTGAAATCAATGCATCTAGTGCAAGCAATCAAATACGATTAGAAATCAACATCTACACTAAAATCAATGCATCTAGTGCAAGCAATCAAATACGATTAGAAATCAACATCTACACTAAAATCAATGCATCTAGTGCAAGCAATCAAATAGGATTAGAAATCACCATCTACACTGAAATCTATGCATCTCATGCAAGCAATCAAATAAGATTAGAAATCACAATCTACACCAAAATCAATGCATCTAGTGCAAGAAATCAAATAGAAATAGAAATCACCATCTACACTGAAATCAATGCATATAGTGCAAGCAATCAAATAGAATTAGAAATCAACATCTACACTAAAATCAATGTATTTAGTGCAAGCAATAAAATAGAATTAGTAAACATCTATATTGAAATCAATGCATCTAGTGCAAGCAATCAAATAATATTAGAAATAAACATCTACACTGAAATCAATGCATCTAGTGCAAGCAATCAAATATCATTAGAAATCAACATCTACACTGAAATTAATGCATCTAGTGCAAGCAATCAAATAGGATTAGAAATCACCATTTACCATGAATTCAATGCATTTAGTGCAAGAAATATTCTTCCCTCTCCCCCCTCCATCTATATCTATATCTCCCTCCATCTCTCCTTATTTGTCTCTCTATCTCACCCCAAACATACACACTCTCTCTCCATCTCTTCCTTTTCACTCCCCCTCTCTCTCTCACTCCACTTTTCTCTCTGTATATCTTTTTCTTTCCTCCCTTTCTCCCTTTCCAAATCCATCTCTTTGTCCTCCCTCTCTCTCTCTCTCTCTCTCTCTCTCTCTCTCTTGCCCTCCAACCCTGTCACTATCTCCATCCCTCTCTCCTTCTCTCTCTCCCCCTCTCTCCTCGATCTGTCTTTGTCTCTCTCTCTCTCTCTTACCATTCTCTTCCTCTCCCACTGATCTCCTTCTCTCTCTCTCTTCATTCCTCCTCTCACATGTCCTTTAGTTTATCTCCTTCAACACAAGCAATCAAATAGGATTAGGAATCACCATCTCTCCCCATCCATCTATATCTATATCTCCCTCCATCTCTCCTTCTTTGTATCTCTATCTCACCCCCCTCCCCAAACACACATGATTTCTCCCTCCATATCTATCTATCTCTCCCTTCTTCCCTCTCTTCACCTTCCATCTATATATCTATCTCTCTCTATCTCTCTTTTGTCTCTCTATATCACTCCCAAAACATACACACTCTTTCTCCATATTTATCTATCTCTCCCTCCCTCTTCCTCTCCCTCTCTCTCTTTCTTCCCCTTCTCTCCCTCTCTCCCCCCTTCTATATCTCTTCCCTCTTGCTCTCATCTCTCCATCTCTCTCCATCTCCCCTATCACTCCCTCTCTCTCACTCCACCTTTCTCTCTCTGTGTCCTTCTTCATAGATCCCTCTTTCTCTCCCTTCCTCTCTCATTCTCTCTCTCACATCCAAGCTCTCTGCATTCCTCTCTCTTCCTTTCTCTGATGCCTCCCTCTATCTCTCCCCCTTATCTCTATGTCTTTTTCTCTCTCTCTCTTCCCTCCAACTCTATCTCTATCTCTCCTTCTCTCCCTTCCTCTCACTCCCTCTATCTCTCCACCTCTATCACTATGTCTTTGTTCTTACCTCCCATATATATCTAGAGTTAATATATATCATGATATATTAATATATATTATAATATAACAAATTTAATATTGTATTAATCCTAAGTTATTAAATTTATAATATTAATATTATAATATATTAATATTAACATTAGATCATATTTAATATTAATACAATGGGACAAAATTTAAGAGAGAGAGAGAGAGAGTGATATGTAGGGGGAATAGAGTGGGGGAGAAAGACGTAGAGGTGGGAGAGACATGGAGAGAGAGGAAGGAAGACCGAGAGGAGGGGTGAGATAGAGATGGATTTGGAGGGGGAAAGAGAGGGAGGGAAGAATAAAGACATTGAGATATAGAGGTGGAGAGAGAGAGGGAGTGACAAGGGAGAGATGAAGATGGAATGAGGGAGAGAGGAGATGAGGGAAGAGAGAGAAAAGGAGAGGATAGAGATAGGGAAAGAAGGGGAAGAGAGAGATAGGGAGACATAGATATGGAGGGGGGGAGAGGGGGAGATCAAGAAGGAGAGAGTGAGGGAGATAGTGACAAAGTTGGAGGGTGGAGAGAAAGAGAAAGCGTGATGGGGGGGAGATACAGAGGGAGGTGGGAGAGAAAGGAGGAGAGAGGAAGGTAGATAGAGAGGAGAGAGAGATGGATTTGGAAGGGGAAGAAAGACATAGAGAGAGAATGGTGGAGAGGGAGTGACAAGGGAGAGATGGAGAGATGATGAGGAAGAGAGGAGAGCAAGAGGGGAGAGAGAGAGAGAAGGGGAGAGAGAGAGAGAGAGAGAGAGATAGAGAGAAGAGGAAGAGAGAGAGGGAGAGGAATAGGGAGGGAGAGAGAAATAAATAGATATGGAGAGAGAGTGTGTATGTTTTGGGGGTGATAAAGAGAGACAAGGGAAGACAGAGATATAAATGGAGGGGGAAGAGAGGGCAGAAGAGAGAAGTAAAGAGAGGGAGGTAGCAAGAGATATAGATATGGAGAGAGAGAGAGAGAGAGAGAGAGAGAAGGGGAAGAGAGAGAGGGAGAGGAAGAGGGAGGGAGAGAGAGAGAGAGAGAGATAAATATGGAGAGGGAGTGTGTTTGTTTGGGGGCTGTAATAGAGAGACAATGGGAGATAGAGATATAGATGAAGGGGGTAGAGAGAGAGAGAGAGAAGGGGAAGAGATAGAGAGGGAGAGATAAATAGATACATAGATATGGAGAGAGAGTGTGTGTGTATGTTTGTGGGCTGATATAGAGAGATAAAGAAGGAGGGACATAGGGAGATAGAGATATAGATGGATGGGGCAAGAGGGAAGAAGAGAGAGACAAAGAGAGGGAGGGAGGAAGAGAGATAGATATGGAGAGAAAGAGAGAGAGCGAGATGTGTTTAGGGGGCTAAGATAGAGAGACAAATAAGGAGAGATGGAGGGAGGTATAGATATAGATGGAAGGGACAAAGAGGGAAGAAGATAAATATAGAGAAAGGGAAGGAGAGGTGGAGAGAGAGAGAGATGGGGGAGGGAGAGGAGAGAGGGAGGGAGATAGACACAGAACGGAAGGTGGAGAGAGAGGGAAGAAGAAAGAGACACAGAGAGACAAATACGGACATAGAAGTTAGTTCTAGAAAGTCATGAATATTTTTGTTTTTCACTAAAATAGATTTATTGATTTCAATGTAGTTGTTGATTTCTAATTCAATTTGATCACTTGCACTATATGTATTGATTTCAGTGTAGATGTCAATTTCTAATCCTATTTAATACCTTACACTAGATGCATTGATTTTAGCGTAGATGTTGATTTCTACTCCTATTTGTTTGCTTGCACTGGATGCATTGGTTTCAGTGTAGATATTGATTTCTAATCCTATTTGATCACTTGCACTAGATGCATTAATTTAAGTGTAGATGTCGATTTCTAATCCTATTTAGTACCTTACACTAGATTGATTGATTTCACTGTAGACATTGCTTTCTACTCCTATTTGATTACTTGCACAGAATGCATTGGCTTCAGTGTAGATATTGATTTCTAATCCTATTTAATTGATTGCACTAGATGCATTGATTTCAATGTAGATGTTGATTTCTAATCTTATTTGATTGTTTGTACTAGATGCATTGATTTTAGTGTAGATGTTGATTTCTGATTTGATGCAACTAGATGTATGATGTACATTAATTTCAAAGTAATCAGATTAATAGTGTGCACTGATTTCAGTGTAAGCACATCTCTGCCCCCTCCATCTATACCTCTATCTCCCATTGTCTATGCTTCTTTATCTCTCTATCTCACCCCCAAAACATACACACTCTCTCTCCATATCCATCTATATATCTATTGTTACATTATCACTTTGCACTCAAAATTTTTATTTCATCATTAAGGTTACTAATAATCTCTCTCATCTCAACACACTGAAGTAACTAAGCAAATTTAAAATTAAATTGACCAAATTAATCTTAGACATATTTAAAATGATCAAAATAATTAGATGTTCAACAAATTTTGTATGACCACACACGACTGAAACCAGCCTAGATCCATCTTAACCCTAGATCTATCAAACACCGAGAGGGATCAAATCTCTCAAGGTGCAAACATTTCCTCAAGTTTTGTACTCCAAAAAAAAGGTTTGCACCTCAAGAGATTTGATCCCTCTCGACGCTTGATAAATCTGGAGTTAAGATGGATCTAGATTGGTTATGTATTCAAGGATGTAAGGCGAAATTGATAGTACCAATCAATTAAAGCTCTAAATAATATTCAAATATAATAAGTGTACTATGTATTAAATGTTAAAAAAATATTCAAATATTATAGATATACTATGTATTAAATATTATAACAATTAATAGTAATAAGATTTTTATTTTTATTTTTTGTTTTTCTAAATATATTTTTTTCTAGTAAATCAATATTAAACCCCTTAAAATGAGTCATTTCAGGTAAAAGAGCTAATAAAAAAATAAAAATAAAAATTTCAAAATTTCAAAATTAATTCTTAACTAAAAAATCAATTTAATATTTATTTTTTAAAAACTTTTATAACATTTAAAAATTTGAGAAGTAAAAACACTTTGACCATAAACCAATTACAATATAACATATGGTAAGGAAACAAAAAAATATGAAATTAACTATATATACAGAGACTACAACCATTTTAAATTTTAGCAGTAAAATGGTTTTTTAGTTAGTGACCGTCATGAAATTTCCCACCAAATGATGAAGATATACTAAAGTGTTTTAAAATTAGTGAATACCTGAAAAAGGCACGTGCCATATCAAATTACCAATCATAATGTTGCCCTCTCAATTTCCTTTTTCCAAGATAATGGTACTGTGCCTTTGATTTGAAAATGAAAGGTCTTAAAAGAAAAGTAGGATTCAAAATGCTATCAAAATAAAAGCTTCTTGTACTATGTGGGTCTCAAAAATCACATGAGTGTTGGTAAATTGGTTACCGAAGAGAAACTCTCACATGAATGTTACTAAGTTGTAAGGAAAAAATAACTTTTCTTATTCACTATTATTTTTCGATATTATGACAGGACATTTTTCCTCACTATATTGATGGCTGAATTTAATAAGGTGATATTTTTAAATGGGACCGAACATAATTAGTTTATTTAAATAAAAATAAATTAAAGTTAAATAGAATTTTGTTACATATAATCATTTAATTTTAAGTTTTAAGAAATAATTCAGTTGGTCAAGTTTTTGTTATTAAGTATTTTTTGTCAAATTTCTTTTATGTTTTTGGGGTTAGAGTTTGCTAATTTGGTTAACTGATAGATTCCTTTATATTGATGTACATAAATTAAATTTTCTGGTACTTCTATATTGATCTACTTGGATTGAATTTTTTCATAAATATAAGTGTCCATAAACCATTTTTAAAAAAACAATTTTTAAATAATAAACACATATATAAACAAAACATTGTTGAATGTTTAAGATTTCAAAATACAATAAAAGCTCACCCACATATATATTGTTTAATTTAAAATTCTAAACTTGATTTTATATATTACATAATTAAATTTATAAAACCTTGTGAAATGTTTAAGATTTCAAAGTATCGTAAACCATATATATATATATATGTTTTTTAATTAATAAACATATTAGTTGCAATAAATAAATAAATATATATATATATATATATATATATATGATTTTTTATATTATATAATTAAATAAAAAATATATGGTTGAATATTTATTAATTATTATTATTGATAATAATTTTTAATGATATAAAAAAGAAACTATAATGGAGGGACTTATGCATTTTATTTTTATTATTTTTTATGCTTTTTCGTTTGTGGAAAATTTTTTAATGATATAAAACCAATCGACATACTTTTATAAATAATTATTTAATTTTCAAAAATATACTATAAAACCCACGTGTATATACCTATTCAATTTTCAAATAATAAACATATGAGTGGTTAGGTTTGATTTTATATATTATATAACTAAATTAAAACTATATTGTTTAATGTTTTTTAATTATTATTATTATTAATATTTTTTAATGGTGTAAAAACCATTATTATATTTTTATAAATAATTATTCAATTTTCAACTATAAAATAAAAAAAATGTTAGGATATTTCGATACACAGGAAATAGTTAAGTATAACTTGGTCTAATGTAGAGTTAGGTAAAGTGTGTCTTTTTACATGTACATTTGTAACTTACAATCCGACGGTCATGATAAGTTCTAGACATGAAGTGATTCGACGGTTCATTCTCTCTTCAGTATTACTGATGTTTGATTCGTGGCTTAACACTCGATTGGTCCGTGATCTCTATTTAAAGAGCATGGAGGGTCATTTGTAGGGTGACCGTTTATGAGAGAAGCTTATGTAAATTTTATTTCTTTTATTAATAAATTGTCTGAAGTGGTCACGTTGGCTCAAGCTGTGGACTGTTTCCATCTTTGAGAGTTTTAACCACGTTAAGAATACTGAAATATTGATCTGTGACCTGTTTGTGAGCGGTGTCCTTTGTTATTCTATCTGAGGAACTTACCCTGTAAATTACTACATGGTATCAGAGAAATTTGAGGGCCGCATCCATTGGTGATTCAAATCCGAAGCCGATACAACTGCATCCAATTGTCGTTTCCTAGATCTACTGTTTCTGACTGCTTTCGGGCCGAGATGACTACTTTATTGTGTTAGGAGCATCTGTTCCAGTCAAGAAGCCCTTTCGTTTCACACGAAAAGGTTTCCGGTAGCCCTAACTATGTCATTTTTAAGATCTGAAGGTATATAATTTTTTTTTGCAGTTTTAGTTATTCATCTCTCTATTTATTTCAGTGTATATAGCACTTTGTTTTTTATTACCGGATCTATACCTTTCATTTCTATGTATGCTCTTTCCCCTGCGACTTTGTGCGATCTGGGCATATCAGAAATAGAAAGGAAGGATTTTTCTCATGCGTGTGTTCTTTTCCGTCGCGCCTTAGTGTGATCTCAGAAAATCAGAAACATTGAGGAAAATATTTAGTTTCCGGCGAAAGCTAAGTTGAAGCTAGAAGACTTGTTTTTTATTCATGTCCTTGTTGGGTTGTGTGGTTTTTGTTTTGTAGGCAAAAAGAGCTTTGGCAAGTAAGCATGCACCCCAAAGCTTCAACAACTAAAAAAAAAGAAAAAAACCTTCCTATTTTCCAAAAATTACTAACCTTTTAAACTAGCTCACTTGGTCCAAAGTTATTTTATGAGAATAGAGGTCTTGGGTTAAGTCTTTCTTTTTGTTGAGTTACTTTTTTAAAAAACACATGTAACTTATGTTTTAAAGTTACTTTATGTAAAAGTGTGTCGCTTATAATTTTAAAGTGTCTTTATCTTTTATTTAAGTTACAACTTAGTGAGTAGCTCATAAAGTATCATTGTAAAAGTGACTTTCACTTATTTATAAAAGTGGGTCACATAAAATAAAAAAATTAAAGTGGGATAATTAGATTAAGTTTGGAAAGGGGGGAGGGATTTTTTTAAAATATAACATTATCATTCACTTCCACACATTCACACACTTCGTCGGCATCTTCAACAACTTTTCTTCAAAAAGTCATAACTTCTTCATTTGGAAGTCGTTTTCAGAGCTGTTTTTTTTAATTAGACTAATTTTTCGAGGTCTTTCCATTAGAACACTTAGTTTCAGCATTTACAACTTCAGTTTCTGTTAAAATGGAAAGTACATGCCAAGTTATTCTTGGCAACACCAACTACTTCCAATGGTGGTCCTACATTGTGGATTTACTTAGAAATAAAGGTCTTTATAGAATAGCGTCAGGCTAAGAAACAAAACTTAAAGATGAAGATAAGGCAGCCAAATGGGAAAATAGGCAAGATCAAGCATGTGGGTTGATAGGGATATCTATTTCTCCAAACCTTAGATTCCATATCGCAGAACTTGATGCCCCTAATGAAGCAATGAAACAAATCACTAAAGTTTTTGGAATAAAAAATGAAATTAGAGCCCATCAACTCGAAAATGAGTTGCTTACGTTGGACCCCAATAATTTTTCTTCCATTGAAGATTTTTTGTCCAAATTCAAGACCCTCATACTTCTCTTGGAAGGTGTTAAGGTTAAGAAAGAAGATGGTAGTCTTATCTATTCCATTCTTACTAAGTTGGGGCCAGCCTACTCTATGTTTGTTTCCACCTTCCATTCTACTAGAGAAGCCTTTATTTCTCAAGGACAAGACTACAAGTCCCCCTCTTTTGATGCCTTTTGTGATTCTTTAATAAGAAAACAAGAAAAACTCTTACATCTTGGTCTTCTTAATCTTGGAAATTCTTCTAAGAAATCCTTAGCCGCCCAACAACAACCAAATTCAAAGAATCCTAAGAAGCAGTATCCTAAAAGGAATGGTCCTAAACCAAACAAAGGTCCTAAGCAATTTCAGTCTCAAAATGAAAAATCATTTCAGCGAAATGATAAGGCAAATAAAAACAAAGGGAAGAAGAATGATAGACATTGCAACTTTTGTAATCAAGATGGCCACTTAGAATCCAAATGCTTTAAGAAGTTGGAAGCCTTGGAAACAACAATGAAGAAGCATAACATTCATTTGGAGCATTCTTCAACTTCAACTTCATCTTTAGTAATAGCACTTTCTGCATGTGGTTGTCAAACATCTCTGTCTAGTTATGCATTAAATGTATCTTCTTCTTCTCATTCTCAAGAGTGGCTCATTGATTCTGGAGCTTCTTATCACATGGCCAAAAACAAAGCCATGTTTTCTTCTTTAAATGATTTTAACACCAAAAATATATATGTTGGTGATGATAGATCTCTTAGTGTTGTAGGGACTGGAACTATTCATCTAGACAATGGTCAATTTAATGATGTATTATGTGTTCCAACCTTATCTTGCAAATGTCTATCTGTATATCAGATAACTCATTTAGGTGAAGGTATAATCGTTGAATTCTCACCTCATGATGTTGTAATTAAGGACCTAAGAGATCCTAGATAGATTTTAGCTACTGGCATTGCTGATAATTATACAAGGTTGTATAAGTTTAACAACTTTGGGTCATCAACTATTCCCTCGGTATTTGTTGCTCATAATGATGAAGTGAGAAAATTTTGGCATGAGCGATTTGGTCACTTAAACTATCGCTCCCTTCAAAATCTATGTAAAGAAAATATGGTGACAGGTCTTCCTATAGTATCTTGCAGAGATGGTGTTTGTTCCGGATGTGTACTCAGAAAACACCATTAGGATAGTTTTGAAAAAAGTGCCTCTTGGCATGCCTCAGCCCCTTTACAACTTGTGCATAGTGATTTATGTGGTCCACTTCCAGTTGTTTCATTCTCTGGCTACAAGATTTTCTTAACTTTCATTGATGATTTCTCCAGACGCACTTGGGTATACTTCTTAAAACTCAAGAGTGAAGTATTTAACATGTTCTTGGCCTTTAAGGCCTTTGTTGAGAAACAATCTGGACATCAAATTCTTAAGCTAAGATCTGATAATGGTGGAGAATATGTTAACAACAAATTCATTAACTTTTTCATTGACCATGGAATTCAAATGCAACATACTGTTCCATACACTCCACAACAAAATGGTGTAGCTGAAAGGAAGAATCGCACCTTAAAGGAAATGGCTAATTCTATGCTTCAATCTGAAGGACTTAGTCTTAATTTTTGGTTAGAAGCAATTAACTGTGCAAATTACATAGTAAATTGCACTCCTACTAAGGTTTTAAAGAATATCATTCCAGAAGAAGCATGGAGCTCAATTAAACCAGATGTAAGTCACTTTCGTGTTTTTGGAAGTGAAACATGGGCCCATATTCCAGATGAGAAACATAAAGCTTTAGAACCTAAGAGTGAAAAATGTATTTTTGTTGGATATTCTCAAGATGTTAAAGGATATAGACTTATTCCACTTAAGTCCAAAAATGTTATCATTAGAAGAGATGTAAAGTTTGCTGAAAATATATCGGCTTACGAGCTTAGTTCGGCGGATGTGACACCTCTCTCCATCCCTTCTACTTCTGAAAATATTTATTCTTCATATGATGACAACAAGGATGACAATCCTTCCCCACCTTCTCAGGATCCTCCTTCAGGTCCTCAGCTTTCAAAATGGGTCTGTGCTACTCGAGATGTAGCAGGTGCTCTTGCAGGTGATCCTACAGATCAACAACGTACATGTTCTCAGTTCGATAGAGCCTCTTCTTTATTGGCTCAAGCTCCAACAAATTATGATCCTGACAGCTTTGCAGAAGCTTCAGGCCAACCAGATTGGGACGCAGCTATGAATGAACAATATCATTTATTATTGGCAAATGCTACATGGGATCTTGTTCCTCTTCCAAAGGGACGAAAACTTGTTAGATGCAAATGGGTTTACAGAACCAAGTATGGACCAGATGGAAAAGTTGATAAACATAAAGCTCGTCTTGTTGCTAGGGGTTTTTCACAAGTTGAAGGCATTGACTATACTGAAACCTTCTCCCCTATTGCCAAAATGAACTCTATCCGCCTTGTTCTTTCCCTTGCTGCCTCTTTCAAATAGGAAGTCCATCAGATGTATGTTAAATCTACCTTCTTGCATGAAGAAATCTATATGGAACAACCTCTTGGATTTATACAAACAGACTTCAGCCTTGTATGTCGGCTTAAGAAATCCCTTTATGGTCTCAAGCAAGCCCCTCGGGCTTGGTATGCCAAAATGGATAGCTTTCTTTTAGATACTGGCTTTTCTAGGTGTCACTCTGACAATACTGTCTACACCAAGAAAGTGGGTAAGTCTCTTATCATTCTTGTTCTTTATGTTGATGATCTTATCCTTACTGGTAGTGATCCAAACTCTATACACCATGTGAAGTCCAGCCTTAAAAATAAGTTTGAAATGACAGACTTAGGACACTTGCATTATTTTCTTGATCTTCAAGTCTTACAATCCAAGGAGGGTATTTCCCTTTCCCAGTCCAAGTATGCATGTGATCTTCTATGCCACTTTCACATGGAAGATTGTAAGCTAGCCCCTTATCCCTTTTAGTTTGGAGCCAAACTTTCAGTCACGTGTACTTCCCCTGAAGTTGATGCTACCTTATACCGTCAGCTTGTGGGAAAACTTTTGTATCTGACCCATACTCGTCCTGAACTTTCCTTTGTTGTTGGCCTTATTGCTCGGTTTATGCAAAACCCACATGAAAATCATTGGAAATAAGCTAAAGGAATACTTCGTTATGTTCGAGGTATAGTTTAGTTTGAGATTCATTTCAGTGTAGAAGCATCTCCTCTATTGGTTGGTTTCACTGATTCTGATTGGGCTAGTGACCCTGATGATCGGAAGTCTACTGTCGGTTATGTCTTCACTCTTGGTTCTGGACCTATTACATGGGCTTGCAAGAACCAAAGTGTTATTTATCTTTCTTTAGCAGAGGCAGAGTATCGTGGCACCGTAGAAGCTAGTAAGGAAGCCCTATGGCTTCGTCAGATCTTGTCAGAGTTTGGCTTTTAGCAGCAACATCCGACTACACTTTGGTGTGATAATCAAAGTGCCATTCAACTATGCAAAGATCCAGTCCAACATCAGTGCAGCAAATACATTGAACTACACATGCACTTCATCAGAAAGCTCATTCATGACCATGTTCTTGAAGTGCAATATTGTTCAACAGATGATCAAGTTGCAGACATCTTTACAAAGGCTCTCACAAAGGCGAAGTTTACTAAACTTTGATTTATGGTTGGAGTTCTGGAAGTTGTCACTAAGGGGGGATAGGCTCTAATGCCTCCTTCCTTCTCCTATTGTGTCATATATTTGTACATCCTTCAATCCTATCCCAAGTTGTTCTTAAGGGGGGATGTTAGGATATTCCGACACATAGGAAATAGTTAAATATAACTTGGTCTAGTGTAGAGTTAGGTAAAGTGTGTTTCTTTACTATGTACATTTGTAACTTACAATCCGACAGGCACGATATGTTTTAGACATGAAGTGATCTGATGGTTCATTCTCTCCTCGGTATTACCGATGCTTGATTTGTGGCTTAACACCCGGTTGGTCCATGATCTCTATTTAAAGAGCATGGAGGGTCATTTGTAGGGTGACAGTTCATGAGAGAAGCTTCTGTAAATTTTATTTCTTTTATTAATAAATTGCCTAAAGTGGCCGCGTTGGCTCAAGTTGTGGATTGTTTCCCTCTTTGAAGGTTTTAACCACATCAAGAATATCGGTGTATTGATCTGTGATCTATTTTTGAGCGGTGTCCTTTGGTATTCTATCTGAGGAACTTACCTTGTAAATTCCTACAAAAATAACTACTGTTATAAAATTTCATAAAAATACAACCTACAAACTTAACATCTTATAATATATATAAATAATTATATAATTTTCAACCATACCTACAAACTTAACATCTTATAATATATATAAATAATTATATAATTTTCAACCATATAATTAATAAAATTTCATGGAATTACAACATGCAAACTTAACCATATAATGTAGACGATTTTATGCTCCCAATCTTAGTTCAATGAAAGGTAAATATTATTTAATTATTTAATATGTATCAATTAAATTGTGTTTTTTTAATATATAAAATATAAATGAAAAATAAAATGAAAGGTAAATAGTGTTTAATTATTTAATATGTATCAATTACATTGTGTTTTTTTTAATATATAAAATATAAATGAAAAATAAAATAAAAGAACTCTGCCCATGGAAGAGCAAGAAGATCAAATTATCTCAGAGGATATGGAGCACTTTACCATTAACACTGCTTTGGAGCATTTGGATAGCCAGAAACAAGAAGGTGTTCCAAGACAAAAGACACAACTCTAGATACATGTGTCACAAAGCTATAAACTTAGCTGTAGAAGCTGTGACCATTCGCTCCCACAGCAAAATCAATCTCAACAGCTTCAGTGCTGAAGAGAGAAATCTGATTAATTATGGCAGCATAATCAGTGCCCATGAACAAGAAAAAGATAACTCAAACTCAAAAGAGACAGCTACAGCCTGGAAGCTGAGGCCTAAGGAGGAGGAATTCGCCCTTTGGCTGGGCAACTGCAACAAATATTGTCTCTTCTTCGATGGGGCCTCAAAATCTAATCCTGGTCTCGCAGGCGCCGGAGGTATCATATGCAATGCAAATGGCAAGACTATCTTGTATTTTGAATGGGGATTGGGTGACCTATCCAACAATCGGGCTGAAGGGCTGGCTTTATTCCAAGGATTAAATCAGGTGATCAAGCTGGGCATAAAGAAAGTGAATGTCTTTGGTGACTCAGCAATTATCATCCAGCTCATGGAGCAAAAGCGAACTTCACCAAACATTCTATTGCAACAAATCAATAATAGAAATCAAATTTTACACAGAACGCTGGAAGAAGCCCACTATTTTCATATCTTAAGGGGCCTCAACAAAAAGGCGGACCACCACGCCAACCAAGCATGTAACCAACCCAAAGGCCAGCTACGCTGCAATGATCGCGTATCCATCCAACTGCTGCCATGAAATACAAACATCTAATCAACTCGCGCGGTATCCCATCCAACAGAACCTGCCACAGCAACCAAATCAATGGATCACAGGTCAGCATAGATAAGAATGATAGCATTGGTATCAGCAGGCGGCACAGAAGCACATTTCAAAGCAGGGGAACCAAGATTCACAGCCCAGGAAATCGTCCTTGTCTCAGGAATGTTGATCTCAGTCAAGATATGCGCAGAAATATCCAGAGGAGCATCGGGAAGAGTACATCCCTCTCCCGCCATTGTAACCGCAGAAATTCTTTAAGTACCCCCTCAGCTCATAAGCTTCAACTCACATCTGAAAATTTCCACTGTAATTTCGAGAGAGAAGCCGAATTTGCAGGCCATCTTAGTAAGCAGGACAGAAGCGAGACTGTGGAGCATTTTAGAAGTCTCGCTCTCACTCTGTTATACAGTGGGAGCGCTGTTGATGTTCAACGATCCTCAAAAGGTATTAGCGGCAGTCTCAGGCACTCAACGTGCTGTCATCTAAGTGCTCTCATCACCACAGAGAGTCTTAGCAGAATCCATACCATCAGCCAAGCGAATCGACAACACCAAGGACAAAAGCAAAAGAATACAGTTAATACTCAGACAAAGGAAAATATGGAGCGCCCAGAGGATTGCTTTCACTGCCGCGACCTGAACATGGAATTCAATGAAGTCCGAGCCCAGCAAAGAGCATTGGAGGACCTAGTTCGCAGCATGGAGAATCGGATGGAAGACAAAGTCCGCATTTTGGAGAATAGGCTTGAAGAGCAAGTTAAAATCCTCCATGATAAATATAGAGCAGAAATGAACCTTTTTCTGCATAGGGTCCACACCCTCCATGAACAGTACAACGATCTGCACAACAGATGCATCCATGCTGAAGAAAGATGCATCCATGCTGAAGAAAAGATTGAAGCACTCAAGAAGATGCTGGAAAAGAAAGAAGCCACCTCCTCCTCAAGTGTCAAGCCAATTGATGTCGATATGGACCCAGAAGGATCAACAGCAAGAAAGATGAGTCACATTGAGATTGACTAATCATGCTTTGTAAATGTAAATTTTGGGGACAACAGTTTGTCAATATCTATAGTAGCTTAAGTAGCAATCCAGTTAAGGCAAGGACCAAGGGAAAATTCCTTTTTGTAATTCCTTGGCCCAAAAATGCTCCAGAAGCATCCTATGTAAAGGCTTTAGCCTCATCTTTTTTCAGTTAATGAACAGCACCCGAACTTTGTCTAAAAAAAGAAAAATAAAATAAAAGAAGTTATAATTTTTTACATAATTTTTTATAAATAGCTGGATTGGATCTTGATGAAATTAATTTAATGTATGTTTTAATAATTTATATATTTATATATCAGTATAGATTTATTTTAAGCTTTGTGAGGATCAAATTTTTTGTGTTGTAAATTTGTTTAGAATGCAAAACTTGAAAAAAAATTTGCAGGTGGAGATAGGAGATATCTCCACCTGCAAATCTTTTTTCAAGTTTTGAAATATATATATATATATATATATCAATTTTTTGTTTTTTGGAAGCATAAATGGATTCACCCCTTGAAAATCCTCTTGGCCACTTGGGTTGTGTAGTCTACACAAATTAAAGCTTTGTTGGATTTCATACAAAATTGATTTAAAGGAAATGGGCTACAATGTAGCATAGTAAGGTTGCTTGAAATATTTTAACCATAAGATTTGTTTTATTCTTTTCAATTGCTTTATGTAATATGTACATAGATTGTTTAGTTTATATATATATATATATATATATATATATATACACTATCAACGTTCAAAATTGAACGTGTCCAAGCCCTTCCTCGGGCTTTTGGCCCATCCCAAAAGGGCTAAAAAAATTTAGCCTTCAAAAAAAATGTCAAAATCACTCACCAATCTTGAAGGTTAGATTAAATTTCTATATTTCAAAAGAAGATCAATATTTTTAATACTCGTCAATACTTTTTTTAAGTTCTTTAAATTGAAAGGAAGAAATTAACTATTGATGGTAGTCTGCAGTGGTTAGATGGTAGCGATTTTGGTTAGACTCGGTATCAATTGATTAGGACTAGCAAATCTCTCAGTATTGATTCATGATGGGTAGAAAAATAACTAACACCCAAACCATAAAAACTTTTTGTCATTTACAAAATTTGTTTTGTTTACCTATACTACTTCTCTTTGTAATTAATTATATTGAATAGATGAAGTGTGTACTACTTCTATGTGCAATTAATTATTAGTTATATCACATAAGCACTGAATATATTAGACATGTACTACTTCTATTTTTAATTAATTATACCGAATATATGCGACCGGTTGCAATGAAGTAGGTGTCTTTGTAGTGACAGGATTGAGCCGTTGAGAAAAAAAGCAATGGAGATTTTTTCCTACACACCAAGTTGAGCATGAATGCATTCCAAATTGCCTGTAATAGTATTACGAAAAGTGAGATCTACTATTAGATTCATATATTTTGTAATAACAATAATAAGGTTGGCAAACTGATATCCCAAGTTGGCGCTATTACACTTGGCATAAGGCGGTGGAGGGAATTGGATACCCATTCAACAACTTTTCATGAATTTCCTTGAAGGTTGCATCCATTATCCTCAAATGCTCTTTCTCTTTCCCTTTAGGCTACATCCATTATCCTTGAGCACTATTTCCCCAAACACTGATTGCAACCCATCATCCATAGAGGAAATGTTATCAAGGTATTCTTCAATATCCTCCTCATAATAGATTCTTTAATGTAACGCTCCTTGAATTAATGGTAGGTTGTCACCTTCGCAGTTTCCTTGAATGTTACATAAAATAATTGAACAAAGCAATGGATAACCAATCAAGAAATCCGCTATCAAGGTTGAATTTTGTCTTCCTTAATTTTTCATTGTCAAATTTAGCTTGGGCTTTAAATGCCACTGTGACAAATGTTTTAGAGTATAAGGTTTTCAATACTTTATTGACTTTTACATTATAATTAATTGATTTCAATGTCTGGAATTTTCTGATAAGAAAAACACAAAAATATTCCCAAGAAAACACTATCATGGTTGCCTTAATAATGAAATTTCAAATTTGATTACAATTTACATTATATCGTGTTGATTGTCACTAAAATCGTAGAGGATACTTATGGTTATGTGTGTAACAAGGTAATTAATTAATATATTAATATACTCTATTGACATATATATGGGAGTGGGGTTGGGTGTGGTGCAACTATAATTCTATCAGTGAGCAACTATTAGTGTCGTTAACATGTCCATCTAGAATCAATGATGATGTTATTGATGTCATTTCTTAGAGCATAAGATGAAATTTTATGGGTTATGAATAAATTTTCAAAACCATCCATAACAAATATTGTTAACAATTTCTCACAACCATCAACATTCCTCTAAATTTATTTATTTATTTTTTTAATAGAAATGAGTAAATTTATTATTAATTTTGTGCCCATGCACAACAAGTACACGAGGAGTACAACTTCTAATTCCATAGGGACCAACTGACCATCATACTAAATTCGAACTAAACATTGTCTATCTGTTGAAATGTGGCAACAAGAATATTCCAATTTAATTTGTCCTTGAATTAAATTGTGAATTAAAATCGAATTTAGTCTTAACAGCTACTTGGAAATAATTAATTAATTCATTTTGAGTTAATTAGTTGGAGAAATTCAAGTTAGAAGTCTTTCTGAAGTCATGCAAGAGTTATCCCTTAAATTAAGGAGATAAGATTGAGTTATATTTGAGTTGTAATTAGTTAACTCAGTTTACTAAGTTAAGTCACTCAGTTTACTGAGTTAATTCCAGTTAAATTAGTTCAGAACTAGAGGAACTAATGGTGAGTTAACAGTCAGTTGATGCATGCATGCACTCAACTAGTGCTACTCCAGTTAACTGAAGATTCCCTCATCAGAAACTCATGCATGTCTATTCTGAGAAAGACCTAGTTGAGTTTAAAGTCAAGGATAGTGTATTATCAGTTGCACGTATTTTCTCAAAGAGAAAACTCATGCATGCAGTCAAGGATTTATCCTTGAGGATTGCGCAGTTTTGAAGTGTGTGAGATCAGTTTTCCACTTGGTAAAGGAGAATCATCCACAAGGAACAATGCAAGGAAATAGGAGCTTGGAGGGCAAAGAGGAAGGCTGGAGAGAAGCCAAGATTTCTTGTGAGCATCTGTGAGGATTGTACTGAGAGCTAAGGCTTTGTATAATTCCTATGTATTTCCCCCTGTATGATAATACAATAGTGTGGGGTTTTTAACTGAGGCTTTCCCCAAAGTATTTTCATGTGTATTGTGCATTGATTCTTCTTCTTCTAGTTATATTGTTTAGCTCGATCTTTAAGCTTCCGCAAATTGATAGTAGAAGTAGGTTATAGTATTCTGCTTTGATTTATATTGCATTATCGGGTTAACCTACCATCAGATTTTCTACATGGTATCGACGCTGTGAATAGTATACTGGGAAGAGAATTCGAAGTTTGAAGTTCGGGGTTGCAGGTGCAAATTGAATTCATATCATACTTCAAGGTTAGCCAATGGCGTTCTATGGCTTGAGACTCGAGTATGCCTTGGAAGGTAGCTCGAATTACATAGCATGGAAAGATAGAATGGAGGTTGTATTAGAAGACAATGGCTTGAAGGAATTCATTGATCAAGAAATCCCAAAACCAGCTTCAACTAATGCACAAGAGTTGGCTGAGTGGAAGAAGTGTGTGGCGAAGGCGAGACGGATCATCCTTGCGAGATAGATCATCCTTGAGGGAGTTCGAGACCATATTGTCTCGAGTCTCCATGGAAAGGATACTCTATTTTCAATGTGGAAGACATTGAAGGACCTCTACCAGAACAGTAGCGACCAGAGGAAATTTGTGCTCAAGGATAAGCTTCGAAGAATCAAGATGGAGAAGGGCGATACTATTTCCACATATCTGAACAATCTCATCACCTACAGAGATGAGCTTGGCAGTATGGGAATAACTACTACCGATGATGATATGGTGAGCCTCGCTCTCCTTGGCCTTCCAAAGAGTTGGAATAGCTACCAAGACTCTATGAATGGAAGGGAGAAACTGCTGGATTGGGAACAATTGTGGTCGGATCTTAGGCAGGAGGAGATCAGGAGGAGCACATGAGATGGTTCTTCATCCACAAATGATGATGAAGAAAATCTGGCCTTAGCAAGTAAGGGAAGGAAAGGGAAGGGGAAGGCTTCCCATTTCAAATCGAATTCTTCTCATGGAGGGAAGAAGGGTGACATGTCTAAAGTAAGATACTTTAATTGTCATAAGATGGGACACTATGCGACTAATTGCCTATCGAAGAAGTCCAAGAAGGGATCCTCGGAAGGATCGGAAGGTGAGGAATTAGCCTCTCAGTTTGAAATGGACTTTACCCTCATCGCATGCATGGTGTCATCGATGATGGGTTGTGTTTGGTATCTTGACAGTGGAGCCTCATTCCACATGACCGGTGATAAAAATTTATTCAGTACCTTGGAGGAGAAACACCTCAAGATGTGCATAGAGATGGGTGACGACGGAAGGTATAGTGTTTCAGGAGTGGGCACGGTTGCTTTTTAGAGGGAGCATGGAGCTCCTCTCACCTTGACAGATGTGAAGTATGTACCTAGATTGAAGAAGAACTTGGTATCAGTCGCGATGTTGGAGGACAAAGGCTACGATGTTGTCTTCAGTAAAGGAAAGGCATTCCTAAGACACATAGCCACGGGTGAGACCAAGAGGATAGGGATTCAGGTGAAGAATCTCTATAAACTAGAGGTAGATGATTGTGCAACATTGAGTACGAAAGCAGAATTGGTGCAAAGACAAGACATTGGTGAGTTTTGGCATAGGCGGTTGGGCCATTTTCATCATGGGGCTTTGAAGATAATGCGGCAGATATCTACAGGACTTCCCAAAGGTAAACTTAAGCAAGTTGACACATGCAAAGGTTGTACCTTGGGAAAGTACACCAAGTCTTCCTTTCATGATCGAGACAGTCGAGCAGAGGCTATCTTAGAGCAAGTTCATACTGATTTGTGTGGACCATTCTCAACGACATCCAAAATGAAGCAAAGGTATTTTGTGATTTTCATTGATGACTATTCTTGTAAATGCTGGATTTATTTCATGCAGAAGAAGGACCAAACCTTCATAAAGTTTTGTGAGTTCAAAGCTTTGGTCAAGAAAGAGTCAGGAAAGAAGATCAAGGCCTTGAGAAGTGACAACGGTGGAGAATATCTCTCAAGGGTTTAAGGACTTCTGTGCAGCGGAAGGAATTAAACGGGATTTGACGGCACCTCATAACCCACAGCAGAATGGGGTGGCTGAGAGCAAAAATAGAATTATTATAGGGGAAACATGGGCAATGTTGCATGACTAAGGCCTACCACTTCACTTGTGGGCTGAGGCATGCAACACAGGGGTCTATTTGCAGAATAGAAGCTCGCGTCACATACTTGGGATGAAGACACCAGAGGAAGCTTTCTCTGATAAGAGACCAGATGTGGGTCACTTTAGGATCTTTGGCTCATCGGTATATTTCCATGTGACAAAGGATGCACGGAAGAAGCTTGAGCCAGCAACAAAGTTGGGGATATTTGTGGGGTACTAATACACCTCACAACTATTGAGTGTACTTGCCTACCAGTCGGAGGACAGTGGTTCGCAAAGATCTCAAGTTTGATGAGCAGAAGGCCATGCGAGTTTCCCGTGAGAGGGAGCTCCAACTACAAGTTTTGGAGGAACTGTTGGTTCCTAAGGAGGAGGACCCTCAGACTGATGCGGAGCAGCCACATGTAGAGGTTCCAGGAGTGGAGACATCCACTCAAGCAGAGTCTTCCAGGGATGGACGGAAGCGCACAATAGAAGCTGACAAATTGTTGGAGGATGCGAGAGAGAATGTGGGAGCACCATCTTCTCAGCGCAGACAGAGGAGGTCACTTGAGAAGTACACTGGATACATTGCCCTTGCTGGGGAATGTGTTGAGACCGAGCCATCTTCCTTTGAGGAAGCAGTGCAGCAGCCGATTTGGGTTGATGCTATGGTGGAGGAGTATGACTCCATAGTTTGTAACAGTGTTTTGGACGTGGTTCCGAGACCGGAGAACAAGTCAGTTGTGAGTTCCCGTTGGCTTTACAAGGTAAAGCAAGTTGTTGATGGTAGTGTGGAGAAGCATAAGGCAAGATTTGTTGCCTGTGGCTTTTCACAGGTCGAGAGGATCATGTTGTTGCAGTATATTTCGACAGAGGAGCAAGATGTTGACATTTTGACAAAGGCATTGTCAAAGTGTAAATTCGAGTTCCATAGAGACAAGATTGGGGTGGTAGATAATCCCTTTCTTGTTGAGAGGGCGTGTTGAAATGTGGCAACAAGAATATTCCAATTTAATTTGTCCTTGAATTAAATTGTGAATTAAAATCGAATTTAGTCTTAACAGCTACTTGGAAATAATTAATTAATTTATTTTGAATTAATTAGTTGGAGAAATTCAAGTTAGAAGTCTTTCTGAAGTCATGCAAGAGTTATCCCTTAAATTAAAGAGATAAGATTGAGTTATATTTGAGTTGTAATTAGTTAACTCAGTTTACTGAGTTAAGTCCAGTTAAATTAGTTCCAAACTGTTTGAGGAACTAATTGTGAGTTAACAGTCAGTGGATGCATGCATGCACTCAACTAGTGCTACTCCAGTTAACTGAAGATTCCCTCATCAGAAACTCATGCATGTCTATTATGAGAAAGACCCAGTTGAGATTAAAGTCAAGGACAGTGTACTATCAGTTGCATGTGTTTTATCAAAGAGAGAACTCATGCATGCAATCAAGGATTTATCCTTGAGGATTGCGCAGTTTTGAAGTGTGTGAGATCAGTTTTACACTTGGTAAAGGAGAATCATCCACAAGGAACAACGCAAGGAAATAGGAACTTGGAGGGCAGAGAAGAAGGCTAGAGAGAAGCCAAGATTGCTTGTGAGCATCTGTGAGGATTGTACTAAGAGCTAGCTAGTTGTGAGAGCTAAGGCTTTGTATAATTCCTATGTATGTCCACTTGTATGATAATACAATAGTGTGGGGTTTTTACCTAAGGCTTTCCCCAAAGTATGTTCATGTGTATTGTGCATTGATTCTTCTTCTTCTGTTTATATTTTTCATCTCGATCTTTAAGCTTCCTCAAATTGATAGTAGAAGTAGGTTATAGTATTCTGCTTTGATTTATATTGCATTATCGGGTTAATCTACCATTAGATTTTCTACACTATCGACCTATTAACATATAACATATTACTGGTTAAAGAAGAGACACTATTCCACATCCTCCGGCAACAGTGGCCAAGCATTACAAGACTATACTATATTGTTCTTTACAAAATATAGACACAAAAAGGATAACTTCACAAAATTGAAACCCAACACAAAACATGGAGGTCAATCTGAGTCTGGAGTTGGCTTGTTGAGGTCGATATTAGGTTGGGCGGAGATGTCCATAGCTTGGTCCGAGAGATCAGTCCTATTGAGCTTAAGGTCAGAGAGAATTCCTCAAAGAGCATCTACTTTATATTCCATCTTAGTCAACTTCTCCTTGAGAGTTGATTTGCATTCTTCTTGCTCTACTTGTGAATGATGCATCTTCCAGAATTTCACCCATAGGTCATATAGTTCATGCTAGAGTGCTTCAATTTAGAAAATGCAATTAGGACATTGTTGGAAACTCGCATAAGCTTCAGATTTCGAGCTATAATCCATATGAGAATTGCATAACTAGATTCGAAAAGGGGAGACCTAGAGGGAAAAAACTTGGCAGTTAACTGCCCAGCAACCAAACCAAACCCTTCCCTTGAGCGAAGTTATGGAGAGACCTGAAAAAAATATTCTTGCACGCAGACCACAAACATATGAAGCATAGAGAATTCTTGGGTGATATTCCAAAACCTAGATTGACCTTTCCACAGAAATACTAGGAAGTTTATAAATTCAATTGGGTGGACTCATAATTACCACTCAACTTAATTGCATGAAGAAGCCTCTTGCTTGAGGTGTGAGGGTCAGCAGAAGAGCCCTGAAGACCTTTTCGTCAAATGACCCATGAAAAAAAGTGATAAGCCCTAGAATCCTCTATCACTAAATAGAGAGCCATGATCACTCCCCAAGGCTCAATAGAGAGGAGAGCAGAGGAATCTTGTCTGGATGCCACAACTAAATGTGCACACCAAAATTTGTCCCTATTCCTTGACCACAAATAGAAGCACATAGATTCTAAATTACTCGATGATCCCTGAACCAAGTTGAGGGCCATTTTATCATCGCTATGCTTGACTTTCCACACAATTGATTTCATGTCAACATTAATTTTGCTTGAACGCTCTTCCTTTAAAATCATTTAAAATCATGTCTACGAGAGATTTCAAGGATTTTGCCTTGAATCAGCAATAGGGAAAGCATGTGAATAAGAGAAAACCATCATTGGATGGTAGAGAGAACCATAAACGGCCATGTCAAGGACAAAGATTTTAACTATCTCATTAATGACGAAAAGATAGGAAGTACATAAGAGGAGTCATGAAAAACATATGAGAGCAACGATGGGAAGGGTGGAATGAGAGGGAGGGGAAAGAGGATATGGGAGAAAAGAGAGGGGAGAGATAGGGTAAAATAAAGAATAGAGAGGGGTTTAAAGGAGAGGGAGGGGGAGGGTGCTTCCCAGAGAGGAGTTGGATGGGATAGGAAAAATCCTTCATTTCCATAAAAATCGAAGAGTCAAACTTAGCACAAAAAATGACATTCATAGGACAAGGAATATGGTTGAGCTTAAGGGTACTATTTATGTCAAGGGTGGATTCTTCTAAAGAACGAGATTAATTTGATTCTAAATTCACTTCTGTTTTATTGCTTCTAAGTATGTGGAAGAATTCCTTAGAGAGAATGGAGTTAACCAGACTTTTAATTCAGGTTAAGATCTAGGAGAGGGAGTTGTCCTTTGGATTTCCAGGTATAGCAAGATACAAGATAGTTATCAATGATTCCCCTAATATGATGATGTTATTAATACCTTTGTCTTTAGAAATTCTAAAGCCTTGATAGAGGTTGTATAGTTCATCTGGTTGTTAGTTTTCCTTCCCAAACCCCAAGCACACTTGACTTCAACTATTCCATCAGGATTATATAAGATCCCTCCCCCTCCTACCACCCCTGGGTTTTTCTTAAAGGCACCATCAAAGTGAAGAATAAATTTTTGTTGACGGGTTTTCCATTCTTCCAAGACCTCCAGAGGCATGCGAAGTTTCCATCTTTAGTGATGATATTTTGGGTGTGGATCAGAGTGAGGTTGAAGAGAGAACACCTCCATCCATTACTTTTCCCGATCATCCAAACCCAAGTCTAGATAAAGTGTATTAAGCTCACAATATAAATTGATGGCCTTTAGAGCATAGGACTTTGTTGAAAAGGGGGATGATTTGGATGAGTTGAAAATAGTAGAGTTTCGGGAGAGCCAAATTAGCCAACATATATATTTGGGAAGAGCGATCCAAAGGGATTTGAAATGGAATTTGGATTGAAGGGAGCGCGAATAATGATTGTGCCAGGAAGAGAACCAGTTTTGAAGATTGTTCATCTGTAAAGTATGGGGAAGAGAGGGCCGAGGGCTATTGACCAAACTGACTTGATGTAACGAAAATATAGAAAAAGTTGGTGGATGGATTCTTCATGATTTTCACACAGAGGGCATCTTGAGGGGCCAAAGATACCTTTTTTCTTGAGATTTTCTGAGGTTACAACATTTCTATGGAGAAGTAGCCAACATAATATATTGACTCTGGGGAGAGCATTTAGAGACCATACCTTATTCCAGATACAAGATTTAGGAGGCACCTTTGAGTAGAAAAGTAAATCTGCATAACCCTAGGTGACTGTGTAGGAAGAAATTTTCCATCCAAACTTGTCCAATTGGTGTTGATTGATGGGGGCCTTGCGAGCCAAATTTTGAACTAAAACCTCTATCATATTGATCAAGTAGTCAGGGATATTTATGAAGTTCCATCTTTTCTATAGACCATTCTCCTATCAAGATGAAATTTGTGCTAGAGATGATCCCCCGCAAAAAGTCAATTAAAGGGATGAGAGTCATATATCGAGCTAGCACGAGGGAGTAAAGGATATAATCTTCCCATATTTTGATTCTTTCTCCATTCCCAGGAATCTAGGAAAGGTGATAGTTGATCAAGGAAGATGAAACATAGATAATCTACCATATGGGAGATCAATGTCGAGGATGACAGTCAACTTCTGAATCTTGGAGGTATTTTCCTTTTAATATTTGAACCCACTAGGAATTTGACTAGGTCTTCATTTTCCAATTCAATTTATCATCAATATCCATGTTCATTAACTCTGAATATCTGATACCTGACATGGATTTTTGGGGCTCTGGTGGTTTCCCAATTGATAAGGTGAAATTTTTTGGAGGATTTCCCTCCTTCCCAAAGGAATTTACTCAGAAGAGTTCCCATCTTGAATATAATACTCTTTGGAGCTAGCGGAGCAGAGAACTGAAACAATGGTATGATAGTCAAAATTTCTTTGGAGAGAATTGTTCTTCCCACTAGGTTGAGCCAATAGGCTCCCCAGTTTTCCATCCTTATTTTGATCTTATCCAGTATTCCCTACCATGGCCTTGCTATGGGTTTTTTTAAACAAATAGGAATTCCCAAATATTTAAATTCCTCCCATTCCCTTACTTCTTTTAATTTTAGAACCTCTTCGATTTTCTTTAGTTGGGCAATGGATATATTCCAAGAGAATATTTGGGATTTTGATTCACTGATTGCACCCTCTAAGGAAGCAAGAAAATTGTCCAAGATTTTTTTATATCTTTTAGAAATTATCACTGAGGTTCCTCCAAGAAGGATTGTATCATCACCAAACTGCTCGTGGTTAATTCTTTTAACATTTTCAAAAAAATGGATTCCGGGAAGATACCTCGACTACCTTTCAAATTCCAATCTCCTGCTCAAAGAATCAACCATTATGATATATGGGAAATGGGAGAGAGGAAACCCTTCTCATAGCCCTCTATATGATTTAAAGAAATGAGAACCTCTTCCATTGACCAAGGGGGGAATCCATGGGGAACTGATGCAGAGAGTTATCCACTGAATGAATTTCTCATAAAAACTAATTTTCTTTCATGACTTGAAACATAAATTTGTGCCTTACCCTATCAAATGCATTTGCCATGTCTAGATTTATGATCATGCCTTGATCTACCCTTCGCCAACTTGAGTCAATTTCTTCCTGAGTCGTAATCACATTGTCAGAAAATTTCCTACCCAGAACAAATTCACCCTAATTTTCATTGATAATATTGGAAATGAACTTCTTAAGTCTAAGGGCCAAATTTTTTTCAATAATCTTATATGATACATTGCATAGAGATATAGGTCAGAATCTGGAAAAGGAGGAAGGATTGTTTTCTTTTGGGATGAGGGAAAGAAAAGAGGAATTGATCCCACACCCCATGCAAATATTCTTGAGTGAATAACTTATCATTCTTATCAGGTTTTTATGAACGATGTCCAAAAAATGTTGGAAGAAGAGAGCAGAGAATCCATTAGGCCTAGGAGCCTTGTGTGGGTGGAAATATAAAACAACTTGCTTAGTTTCTTCACTTGAGGGAGGCGCGATTAGACTCAGTTATTAATTCAGGGATACGCTCCATCATATAATGATCATCCCCATCTGACTGATGATACCAAGTTTGGTAGAGATCATTGATGTTACCTCTTGGATGAGTTTGAAGTCCTCATTTTTTTAACCTCGATAGTGAATTTCCACTATATTGTTCCTTAGCTCTTTTTTCTTATCTTGATTGTGAAATAAATTTGTATTTATGTCCCCCACTTTCAACCATATTCTCTGAGATTTCAATCTCCATTTTTCTTCTTCCTAATGAAGGAGTGAATGTTATGATTGGAAGGTACTATATTCCTGGTGAAAAAGTTCGTTAGTTACCAAATCCAACTCCAAATGAGATTGAATTTACTCAATTCTGACCTCTAGAGAGCCGAGATAGGATTGACTAATCATTTTCTCCTTCTTCAACCACTACTTTATATCTTGTTTGAGCCTTTTCATTTTCACTCCCCATATACCGATGGGACTACCTTCCACCCACTAATTCCAAGAGGAAGAAATCCCCTCATGGAAACCCGGATTATGGAGCCAAAGGGAAGAAAACCTTAAGGGATTGGGACCATAATTTTGCTGGGTGCTCATTTTGAGCATGATAGGTCAATGATCTGATCCATTCCAGGGAAGAATGGCAGATTAGAATATGAGATTCAGAGATAAGAGGCCATCAATAATCAAGAATATCTCCAAACGAGTTGTTATGTGTCCAAGACCTATCCTTCTATTGTTTCATGTGTAATTATAACTTCAAAGGCTTGATGTCAATCAGGTTAAGAGCACTGGTCAACTGTTCCATATCTTCTTGATGTGTGTCTCTTACCAAAGATTCACCCCTTTTTTGTATTGATGGAGCATTGTATTAAAGCCACCCCCAATTGATGCAATTTATTATGAAATAAGTGTCTTTGAAATCCATGAAAGAGCTCCAATAGTCTTGCTTTTCTTGAAAGAGCATAGGCATATACAAGTTTATGATGGTGCATACCTAATTAGAGGCCAAAATGTTGAATGTGGTCACTACCCAATGTATTGATTTCTCTATCTACAAGATTTAGATAATAAGGATCCCATAATGTACTCAGACCTCCTGACGCAACTGGAGATCTAATATCGAGGTGATGACTTTTGATCCATATCTTGTTGTGATTTGAGAAAAATTCCTTTTCATCAACTTTAGTTTCCTAGAAAAGGGATGTTGCAGGTTTCCCCTTCAAAAGCAAGGATCATGCTTCCATTATTCTCTTGTTTGATCCCAAGCCCCTACAATTCTAGGAGAAAATATTCATGATTTACTTTTGGATTGGGGTTCCCCCTTCATGGGACCTGCTGTTGCACCTTTCTTTCCTTCTTTAGTACCCATATTAGCTAACTAGCGAGGGATAGTGCTTTGGAAACCCATCTCCTTGTCCTTCTCCACTTGGGCTGAGCGGATTTCCATGTTAGTTTTTTTGCCTGTACATCATGTTCTTTACTCCATCTCTTTGAATTTCTCAACCTCTGATTTTCCATCCGCAGAGTTAGGAGCTCTAGAAGGACCTGTGGCTTCTTTCAGAGAGAGATAATTTTTCTCTTCATCCTCTAATAGGGCTACAGAGTCATTCTAAGAAGAGTTAGAGGCTCATTTTCCCTTCTCTTTTGGGATGGTAGGGGGGTTGTTCACTAGAATTGGCTCAAATTTACTTGATGTTCCTTCCTCATCATTTATATCTACCAGTGCTTCAAACTTGTTTTGACTTCCTGCACTTCCACCCAACTGACCTGCACCTTCCTTGTCTTGGTTGAGTTTGTTGGTGTTTATGTTGTTGTTGGGTTTCTAAGAGGGTTTCCCCTATTGCGGAGGTTGTTTATTATTATGGCCTTTTATTCTTTTGCATTTTTGCCACTAGTCTCCCTGTTTTCCCTGATTTTATGTAGTGGGTGTAGATTTGGAAGAGTTTATGTAAAAATGGTCATATTCATGGAAAGCATGACATTTAAAAGGTAGTTGATTGTAATCGACTTCTTGAATGTGTGTCTAGTCATCCATTTACAAGTTTATTGTTGTTGGAAGAACTTTTTCTAGGTCCACTTCAACACATATTCTGTAATAGGAAAATAATCCTTCTTTTATCTCAGCACAGTCGATGTATTTCCCGAGAGAATTCCCAAAGAGTCTGAAGGTAGCATCATTCCAGCATGGCAACGACATGTAAGGAAGCTTAACCCAGACTCGAACTATCATTTGGATAACACAATCTAGTTTAAATTGAGGATTCCATCTATCTAAATACAACCCCAGAGGCCCCATAGAGTAAGCTGAATATTAGTTCCATGTCTTCTTTGTGTTCAAATAAAAAGGTGGAGAATCCCTTTTCGACAAAGGAGGAAACTACTTTCCCTTTCATTTTTCGTTTCCAATTGTTCTTGATCCAAGTTTTAACTGATCTTGGTGAGGGCCAAAGATCAGTAAATTGGTCAATCATCCTTAATCTGCAAGTTGAAGGGCCCTTGATCGAGCTTAAAAAGAAGAAATGACCACTTTAGGGATATCATCCAATTTTTTAACAAATTTAAAGGATGACACCTTTTGAAATTTTGTGCCATTGGCGATGAAGTTAGTGAAGGCAGAGACCTCCTACGCAAGGGGGACCTGGGGCGAACTGTCCATGATGGGCTGCTCAACGTAGAAAAGGTACTAAAGGATTGTTCATAGGAGACTTACCAATGGAGGGGCCTCACGAGGAAACGAAAAATCAAGCATTCTGAGAGACCCCACTTTACACCATCGTGAGTCAATGAGAAAGATGAGCATTTCTATAAGGTCGATCCGCAAGATCCAAGCGAATGCAAGAGCTAAAAACATAAGATCCCTTCAATAATAATAAAAGAAATTTATTCAACATTCCTCCTTTAAATTATCAAAAAGAAACATTAATATTTTGAAATCAGCCAAATTTGACATACGGTCAAATTTTGAAATTGGAACCCTAACTGAAAGTAATCTTGTTAGACCATCATACCATGCCCATCAACTCATTGACCATGGACCATCAGTAGATTCAATGACAAGCTTCATTTTTGTCATTTTGTAAGCCCAACTTAACATGGCTTGCAACTTACTTTCAAATTGGGAAAAAAATGTACACCTTGTAGCTTTCTCCCATTGAAAAATAAAATGCATTTGCGCTAAAATTGGGATCCATACTCATTATTTTGCAGGGCCAACTGTATGTGGTATTCAACTTGAAGAAGCATCAAAATAAGAAAAATGCATACCTCGCTTTCAATGGTAGCTTTCATCCGTGCACAACGATATAATGCATATATTAAATAGTTCTACTAGATTGATCCATAATTCATACACGCTGAGAGATGTACCCCAAAAAAAAGAAAAAGAAAAAAGACTAGTCACAACCAAGATAGTCAAACAGAGATACCAAAAAAATATTGAATGTACATTGATTCAATACCATATTTTCTTAATAGTGTTGATTTCTTTCTTTTGTAAATTGTTCGTGAAGTTTATTAATGATATCCAATCATTTGTAAAAGGGTGGGTGAACTAGTAAAATTACCTCATAGTAAAATTATCATATTTATAAGGCGATGTCCTGAAAATGATGTGTTAGACTTCTAAAACATAAAAGAGTTTATAACTTATTTTCGTTGAAAACAAAATTGGGTTAGACCTTTGCCTCAAGTTTCCTTGAACATGAAAACACTATTCTAGCTTAATGGGTTAAGTATTTTTTAGTGTTCTCTTCATTTGAAGTAAATGCAAAACAACAACATAACTAGAAAAGCATAAAATCTTTGTAATCCTGAATTTTGAAAAAAAAAATCAAAAGTTTTATTCATATATATAAGATTCTTTGATAAAAAAATTATTATTTTAAAAGTTTTAAAATTGTTTTGTATTTATATGCAGTTGTTTTTATTTCTTTCACCAATAAATGTGTTATTACTTCTTAATTTATGTATTTATTTATTCTATTCTTTTTATTAATTGAATAGGTGTAAATCTTGAAAAATGTCTCCTATTGGTCGCCCTAAGAAGGATAAAAAATCATTTTGTCTATTATTGATGGATTTGGTCTCCCACAAAAATCTAATCAACCATGTAATATTCAAAATGAAGTTGATGCTCATCTACATGAATATGATGAATCATATAGTGTAGAGCTTGCTAAAATAGAAAACCCATCAAAGAAACACAAAGAATATTCAAATCTAAATGGAAGACAATATTTCCATGGGCTTATGTTGTAATAGATTGTAATGGTAACAGAATTATAAAATGTTCTTGGTGTGTTAAATTCCAAAGAGACACTCCATTTGAAAAATAGGGAAGTACCACCCTTCAAGTTAGTGGTCTAAGTGGCCATGCAGAATCAGAAGCTCATAAATGATATTTACAACTTTTGAAGGGAGAAAGAAAGCAAAGTAATATTCCAATAACTAAACACGTCAAACTATTGGTAGATGTTAAGAAGGAGAGAATTATATCAATGATTGAAAATATGTATTTTGTTTTTGTGCGTGATTTATCTTTAGAATTGTACAAGTCAATGAATAGGTATAAATGCACGCCATGCATGCCTCTAACAGATGAATCTTTTTCATGCAAAAATACATCATCAAGAAAAGAGTTTCTTCAAGCTACTAAAGAGGTGTATTGGAACAAACTAAAGAGGAGATTTTACAAACCCCATTTTACTCAATTTTAGTTAATGAATGCATTGATCGAACTATGGAACATCATTTGTTTGTTTATATTACATGTTTTACAAATTGAGGAAGAGGTCAAAATGCAACAAAGTTTATACATTTGTTTCAAATGAAGGATGGAACAAGTCAGTGTATGTATGATGTAGTGAGAACTCTCTTAGCATAGGGGAATCTCTCTTTGATGAAGTTAGTTGGTTTTGGCTCGGATGGTGCATCTTCCATGAGGGGTATTCATGAAGTTGTATCTTCTAATATTCGTCGATATGATCCTCATTTACTATATATCCATTGCATAGCTCATAGGGAAGAATTAATTGTCAATGATGATTCATCTCATTTTCTAGAGTTGCAATATATTGACAAATTTGAAAACAAAGTTTATTCATGACTTGGAAAATCAACTAAAAGACATGGAGAATTGAAAGAGATAATGGAATATTTTTAAGCCACAAATTTAGAGGTCTTACAAATTCATCAAATTAGGTGGCTCTCTATAGGTACTATTGTTCATTTTTAGGGCTAGATTGTTCTTTGTTGTAGATAATTAAAATTTTAAAAAAATTTGTATTACATTCACCCCATAACATCTTATAATCATTAAAAATTATGTAGAGAGAACAATAACATCAACAATACAATGGAAAAGTAAGGAACAAAAGAAGAAAAACATGCACAATAGAGACACCAAGATTTTGGTCGAAGACCAAGGCAAAACCCTACAAGGGGGAAAGCCCATATTCAATTATTCTTATTCTATTAGATATTCATCAAATGTTCAGCTGAGATACATATTATAAATATCATGAGACATAATTCTTTTAGCATCCAACACATTAGTCCTACTAGGACAATCCAACAACAAGCAGACCTCCAAATCACATTATCAAAGTAACACAATATACATCATTGTCATTGTCATGTAGATCTCTGTCACATATCAAGGACATTATCATATAGATCACTGTCACATATCCAAAGCATTATCATGAAGATAACTGTCACATATCCAAAGTGTTTTCAAGAAGATCATTGTCACATATTAGAGCACTATCATGAAGATCACTATCACATATCCAAAGTAATGTCTTGAAGATCACTGCCACATATCCAGATCATTTTCATGAAGATCATTGTCACATATCGACAGTACTATCATGAATATCGTTGTCACATATCTAGAGTATTGTTATGAAGATAAAGGTCACATATCAAGAGCATTGTCATATACATTGAGGTCACTGCTATATACATATGCATCAAGGTCATTGACATATATAGGGTTACTATGAAATCAAAGATCAATACTATACAAGGTTATTACCACATATAAGGTTACTACATATCAACATTCACTGCCATGCGATATCAAAACTCACTCTGCCATATATTATCACAACCATATCAAAGGCCATTGTCATGTATAGATCACAGTCATGCCTCCAAGTTACTGGTGTATATATCATTGTTCTTACATCACGGTCATTGTTATACAAATTGTAGGTTTTTAATTATATTCCTTTCGATGTTACAATACATATATATACATGTCGACACATTCATAAACCAAATCCACTAACCCTTGATTAGAACATAATCATAGTTCTTATTGGGTATATGTTATATTATTTCCATGACTATCCCCACGTGTTGTACATTGCATCGGGAGTAGTGGGGGGGTGGCAACCCCCCTGTTGGGGGTTTGCAGGGGGGAAGTAGCCCCCTTACACAGGGTCCAGGGTAACGCCCTAGGATTTTTTTTAATCCAAACCCAATAATAGTTTGGCGGACCCAAAGATGGTCGGTGGACCTACCCATGGTTTTGTGCATGGGTTTTGTACATGGTTTTGGGCATGATGGTTTTCTTTCCATGGTATTTTGTAGATCCAGTCAAGGGAACTATTGTTATGTTCTAATCTAGGGTTAATGGATTGGGGTTTATGAATGCTTCGACATGTATATAGATGTATTGTAACATTGAAAGTAATATAATGAAAAATCAATCTGGTAGTCTCGGTTTTGGGATCCAAGGGAAAATATTGTGTATATTTTTATTTTATTTATTTTTTTTATGTTCTTGCCATTGTTTACTTTTTTGTTTGAAAAATTCGTTTGTAGGTAATTTTTGTACAGGGTTAAAACCTACAATTCCCATAATTGGATCTACAAATACCATGGTAAAAAACCATTGTTCCCAAAAATAATGTGCAAAAACCATGTGTAAAACCATGGGTAGTGTTAGCTCTGCTATGCAATGCTGATTTGCTAAGGACATAAGAGGTCTGGTCTGTTTGGTTGTGCTCAAAGAGGTTTCATATTCAATCATTTTTACCTTCTTTCTTTTCTATCCCGCTTTCTCTCTGCCCTCCATTCCTCTATTTCGCTGCTAAACCCTGCAAAATAAGCCCCTTTGACTTTAGATGCGAGCGTAAACCCCAATCCCGTCATAGAATCGCACCCATATGACCTCGCGCACTCATAAACCCATCACGCCTCTTTCCCACTGTTGATTAACCTCTGCCAATCTAACGGCCCACATCGCGCCCGATAAAGTAAACCACCCGACCACTCTCCACCGTCAGATCCATCTCCGCCCAATCCGACGGCATTCGCTCTCCTCGTGCCTGCAACCCGAGCGAACGTTAGCACGCGGTGAGAGCGGTTTTTCTCTCTCATTCACCGCTAATGTCGATCGCTGAGTGGAATAGCTCGACTTCCGGCTTTTACCGCTTCATGCCCGAAAGCGGTGCGATAAAAACCATTACCGCCCATCCAAACCGCCTGCACCCGTTAAATGACCACGCAACTCCACCGCCCGATCACCGTCTGATTTGTCCGCCGAAGATCTGACGGACCCAATTCACCCCGCTCCCACCTCAACCTGTAGCCTCCGTCGAGCCATCTCCGCTGTCTGTTTCCTTGATCCGACGGTCATCCTTCCTTCTTATCCCGATTGACTATTTGCCCATGCACTCCACGTCCTTGACCACTTTGTTGCCCGAAGAAGGAAATGATCAATTCATCCAGTACCAGTCACAGTCATTCCCCAACCACCATATTTAACAGAAAGCATGGCCAAAGGGGAAAAAGGACAAGCACGACCCTGTAACTGAATTTATCAGTTATGGAACTCCATTAGTACAAGCACTCCAACGGCCAAACGGGACAGCACAGCACCTGAGAAGATCAGATTCATCCACTGAAGCAAGCAAGCATGATCAGAGACTCCATTAGGCAGTTAAATGCGGTTGGCGGTCAATTATGACCCCTCCATACCTAAAATGGCCAAGTGCCCTTGTAATGAAACCTATAAAGACCCAGAAACAAGATGTAATCTAGGTTGATGGTTGGCATTTGATGTAAATTTCAACTTTTGGAGACTGTAGATATTTTGCCACTTGCAGCATCTCGTCTTCATTTTCAGCTAATACAAGCTTCTTTTGTTGTTAACTACTCACTTTCCACTTTCCCTCTGTTCTAAGTTGTGCCTGATATGTTGTGTTCTTGATCTCTTGATGATTAGCACTAGATAGTTGTCATCCTCTCTCTGTGTTAGAATCTTGTATGCATCATTGAATAGGTGGTCTAGGTTTCTTTCTATCTAATGCAGGAGAGTTGTCATCCTGTCTGTGCATTAGTAGATTAGATTTTCAGACTTCTTTGCTAGTTGCAGCCGGCCATCACATGGTCTTGTGCATCTGGTGGTGTGATTAGTATTCTCCATAGCCACCTTATACCTCAAACTGTGAGCAGTTGGTGGTCTAAAGCCTTGTAGTCTGGGGGTGTTCATGCATGTCTGGAGTGAAACAAAGTAGAAGTGGTTATCTGGCTTGAACCAAACCATCAGTCCTTCCATTAAACCTGCAAAAATAGTTGAATTTATATGTTACCAGGCATCTCCGAGCTACAACCTAGGAGAGTTTCTTGGAATCCTAACATAATTGGCGCCGTTGCTGGGGAAAGGAGATTGAAGCTCAACTTCCCTAGGAGAACGACACAGATCCAGATTTGATGATAGACAAAGTTTGGACACATTTCTGGTTGTAATCATCTATCTGGCGACTCTACTAGAGGACCAACCTTTTGGTGACTCCATATCATAATTCTGGCTCAGTTTATGAGGCATACTCGGAGAAATCCTCAGAAATCACCAGCTGACCCAGTGCCTGACCCTGAGAATATTGTTAAGCAGAGAAAGGTCATTCATAAAGGAGCATCAGGATCAGGTAAGCCTAAACAATCTCATGTATCTCTGCAAGAGAGGCTTGTAATTAAGCATGTTCATTTTGAAGATATAGAGCCTAGCACTGTCAGTGAAGAAATACCCTCAGAGATTCATAAATCTCCTTGTTCAATAAGTTCCCCTTTGGATCTCAGTCCAAAGAAAACCTCCCCTATAGTCCATCAGTATCCTCCAGCCCTGTCATTTGTTTCTCAGCTCCCTAACTTTCAAACTGCCAACACCCTTCCATCTATCCCAGTCATGGCAGGCCCACAAGCACCCACTAAGATGGAGAGAATCATAGTTGATAAGTATGGACCCCTAGTCCTTCCTGTTCCTTTAAATGCCATGCCTACAGGAGAATACCATAAATACATGCCTAAGTTCACTGGTACAGAAGGAGTAATAGCTGAAGAGCACCTTGAGTCTTTTTATAGCTATGCTGATAACCTAGATATCAGTGAAGATGATGTGTGGATGAGAGTAGTTATCCAAAGCCTTGATGGAGAGGCTAGAAAGTGGTTCAGAGAGCTGACCCCTAAGTCTATAGCAGACATTGAAGCATTGGATGATGTGTTTTTAAAGCATTGGGGAGATAAGAAAGACTTTCTATACTATCAAACTGAGTTTGGCAACCTCAAGAGGGAAAATGGGGAATCATTGTCTGATTTTAATAAGAGATTCAATCAAATGTATAGCAAGATACCAGCTAAAGTAAAGCCTACCCCCACCTCTGCAAAACTCACCTATGCTAATGCCTTTGATTCTGATTTCTACCTGCTATTAAGAGAAAGAAGATGTGCTTCTCTAGCTGAAATGTAGGATGCAGCCTTAGAGGTGGAATCCAATATCATGGCCACAGAAAAACTCAAAAGGCATGCTGACAGAAGGAGGTAGAGGAGTGAGGCTTCCTCCTCTTCTTCATCTTCAAAGCCTAAAATAGACAAAATGACTAAAATGACAGAGTTATTGGCTGCTGAGATATCAAAGCTGAAGGTTGAGCAGAGTTATGGCAGAGCAAGGCTGCTTGGCACATTTGCTCCCAGAAATCCAAACCCATTCAGAAGAGAAAATGAAAAATTGCAGATCATTCAGAGGGGAAAAGAGACCAGTGAGGAACAAAGGGTTAAGGCTCCTTTCCAAAACGTATTCATGGAGGAGGAGCAGTTTGATGAAGAGGATGAGATTCATTGCATGGAAGATAAAGGCAGTGTTGCCTTTTTGACATTGGCTGCTTATGAAGAGTCATTACTCAAAGACTAGACCAGCCAGGAGTGGGACAGATAAGCTGTTCTACAGACTGAAGAATAGCAAAGGTACAACCTGAGGTTAAGAACAAGCAACGCTAAAGAGAATCCTGCCCAAAAAGTTGTTGTCCCCACAGAGCAGCAGAGCAACAAGCAGAGAAAACCAGCAACTGATCCAGTCATCCTCAAAGCACCAACTCAAGAGGTAATAGGCCCTGACAAGTCCCCTTCCCCTTTCAGCTTTGAATCAGAAGTCCAGAAGTTAAAAATATATGTGCCTCTGATAGAACTTGTAAAGAGTGAGGTCTTTAGAAAGCCTATCCTTGATGCCCTTGAGCTAAAAGCCTCACAAGCCTCCAATGACTATGTGAATTTACAAGATGATAAACTTGCAGTTGTGCTTAGCCCAATGACTGAACCCTCTGATAATAGCTCCCCATATTTTTATGTCTCCTTGACCATTCATGACAAAACCCTCCACAACTATCTGCTGGACACAGGAGCCAGCCATAATCTGATGCCCAAAGCTGTCATGGAAGAGTTAGGCCTTGACATCACCAGACCTTATCATGACTTATTCTCCTTTGATTCAAGGAAGGTGAAATGTCTGGGATTAATCAAAGACATGGCTATTACCCTAACTCAGCTGCCCATGAAGAGCATGATGGTGGATATTGTGGTAGCAGATGTCCCCCCTAAGTTTGATATGCTACTTTCCAGAAGGTGGATTAAGAGGTTGGGTGGGACATTACAAAATGATTTATATTATGCCATTGTCCTAGTTTTTGGAGGGGAAAGTAGAATACTGTATAGGGAAGCCCAGCTGGCCTACATCATCAGTGACGAGAAGAATCCCACTAATCATCCCATTTACGCTGTGGATACTGGTTTTGGAGCATGTATTCTCCAAATTAAGGAATCCCAGAAGGCCTCGGTGTAGCTCAGGAAACCGGTAGACCAGGCCTTGGAAGTGGAAGGGACACAGGTTTGGGATATGTTCTTTGATGGAGCATGTTCAGGGGAAATTGTAGGAGCAGGAGTGGTGTTGGTATCTCCAAAACAAGAAAGCACACATTTGTCTTTTAAGCTGACTTTTCAGGTCACCAACAATATAACAGAGTATGAGGCTCTGATATTGGGCTTAAATGCTGCCAAAGACATGGGAATCAAAGACATAAAGGTGTTTGGAGATGTTGATCTCATCATTCAAAAAGTGAACAAAACGTTCCAAACAAGGCACCCAAGGTTGAAAGCATACAGAGATGAGGTATGGAGACTCAAAGATTCTTTTGATAGGTTTTGTATCTCATATATTCCTAGAGCCAAGAATCAGCTTGCTAATTCCCTTTCTGTATCTACTAGCATGTTCACCACTCCCATGCATCCTAGATTGGTTTATGCAGTCCAGATAAAATATAGACCATCCTTGCCTGATAATGTCTAGCATTGGAAAGTTTTTGAGGATGATGACGAAGTGAATAGGTTTCTACAAGTCATTGATGAATTCTCTGAAATGCAAATTGATCAAGAGAATGAAACCTTGGAAGAAAGTCCCCAACCCCAGCTAAGAAACAGAATTGGCCAAGACTGTATTGTACAACTGCCTAACAATCATATACCCAAAGGGCTAGTGCCTTTAGAGAAGTTGTTTGACCAAAATGATGTGCCTTATAAGATTGCCCAAAAAGAAGATTAGTCTACAGTCCATAAGCATAACATAGGGAGTCCAGATCATCCAAAGTATGTAAGTCTGTCCACCCATTTGTCTGCTGCCCAGAGTTCTGAATATTGCACCTTGATGAAGAAATTTGCTGATGTCTTTGCCTGGGAATACAATGACCTCAAAACTTATGACAAAAATATCATTCAGCATAAGATCCCCTTGGAGAAAGACACCATTCCTTTCAAACAGAAGCTGAGACCCATAAATCCTTTGCTCCTCCCTTTGATTGAAAAAGAAATCAAGAAGTTGTTGGCTGCCAAAATCATAGTCCCCCTGAGATATTCAAAGTGGGTAGCCAACCGGGTAGTGGTGAGGAAGAAAAGTGGAGAAATCAAGCCGTGCGTTGATTTCAGGAACCTAAACAAATGCTCTAAGAAAGACAATTATCCTCTGCCTAAGTTGGAGCATTTGCTGCAGAAAGTCTCAGGAACCAAAGTCATGTCTTTCCTGGATGGATTTTCAGGGTATAACCAAGTCATTGTACATCCAAATGACAAAGAAAAGATTGCATTCACTACTCCTTGGGGCACTTTCATGTACTCTAAGATGCCTTTTGAGCTGATGAATGTTGGAGCCACCTTTCAGAGAGCTATGGATATAGCATTTGTAGGAGAGAAGGACAAGTTTGTCCTTGTCTACCTAGATGATATAACAGTATATTCCAGCAGCCATCAAGACCATTTGCAACATTTGAAGAAAGTGTTTCTGAAGTGCAGAAAGTTTGGGATATCAGTGAATCCTAAGAAGTCACAGTTTGCTTTGGAAGAGGGCAAGCTGTTAGGACACATTGTCTCTGCAAGAGTGAAAGCAATACAGACCTTGTCTGTCCCAAGATCAAAAAAGGACATCCAATCCTTTCTGGGTAAAATAAATTTTGTAAGGAGGTTTATTCCTAATTTTGCAGAATTGGTAAAACACATCACCTCCGTGCTGAAAAAGGAATCAGAGATAAAATGGACTGCAACAACAAGAAGATCTTTTGAAGCCATCAAGAGAGCTATTATGGAAGCTCCCACTTTAATTAGCCCAGATTATAGCAAGGAGTTCCATATTTTCTCCTTTTCCTCAAGTGACACCCTTGCAGAAGTCTTATTACAAAAAGATGATGAAGGTTCAGAGCATCCAGTGGCATTTTTCAGCAAAACTCTAAGGGATGCTGAACTGAGGTACAATATCATCGAAAAGCAGGCTTATGCTCTTATAAAATCCTTGAAAGCTTTTAGGATATACATTTGCACTCCAAGGTAATTGCATATGTACCTTCTGCTTCAGTAAAGGATTTCCTAACGTAGCCAGACGTTGATGGAAGAAGGGCTAAATGGATTGCAAAACTTATTGAGTTCAACATAGAATTAAAGCCCACCAAGCTGGTCAGAGGTCAAGGCCTTGCCAAGCTAATGGCTGATGAAAACTACAGAATGTTGGACATGAATTGGATAGGCATAGGCTTAGATGACAGACAAACAGGGGAGGAAATAGTTGAACCAGGGAGAACCAGTCATTGGCAGAAAATCTAGCTTCTTGTGAATGGTATTCTACAATAGTTCAATTTTTGTTGAAGCTAGAAGTTCCTCCAGGCCTAAGTTCAAGCCAAGCCAGAACCATTAAGCTCAGAGCAACCAAGTACTGCATCCATGAAAACCTGCTCTATTGGAGGGATCCATCTGGAATCCTTTTGAGATGTCTGGACAAGGAACAATCCATGGAGGTCATGCACCAGTTCCATTCCAGCATTTGTGGAGGGCATCACTATTGGAAAACCACAACCCACAAGATCCTCAGAGTTGGGTATTATTGGCCCACGCTGTTTTCTAATGTCTTTTCATTTATGAAATCTTGTGACAAGTGCTAGAGGTTTGAAGTAAAACAACAGTTGAAGTCTTTGCCCTTGAATCCAATTCAAGCCAGTGGTCCTTTTCAGCAGTGGGGCTTGGATTTCATAGGAGAAATCAATCCTCATTCCAGTGGCCAACACAGATGGATCTTAGTAGCCACTGACTACTTCACTAAATGGATTGAAGCCATCCCTACTAGGAAAGATGATCACCATGTGGTCATGAAGTTCTTGACAGAAAATATCTTCACCAGGTTTGGCTGCCCCCACAAATTGATTACAGACAATGCAGCAGCCTTCAGGGCAAAAGAGTTGGTAGACATGTGTGAATCAATGGGCATTAAGCTAGTGCATTCCACCTCATATTACCCTCAAGGTAATGGCCTAGCAGAATCATCCAATAAGAGCCTGATAAGGATAATAAAAAAATTGCCCGAGGACAACAAAAGGAACTGGGATTCTAAGCTGAAGTATGCATTATGGGCTGACAGGGTGACCACCAAGAAATCCACAGGGAATTCTCCATTCAAGCTGGTATATGGCACTAAGGCCATATTCCCAATTTAGTTGACCCTCCCTGTGGCTAAGTTCTTGCAGGAAGAGCAGAATGAGGAAAATGACATGACAAAGAGGATTACTGACTTGGCAGAAGTACACATCAAAAGAGAATCAAGGAAGCCTTTGACAGAAAGGCAAAGATGGAAAATTTTAGATTGGAGACTTGGTGCTCAAATGGGATGCACTGAAAGAAAAGAAGGGCAATCATGGGAAGTTTGATGTTCTATGGACTGGACCATTTGTCATTGCTCAGATCCAGGGGAACAACACTTTCGTGCTGCAAAGCATGGAAGGATAAACAGTTTTTGATGGCCCAATCAATGGGCGATTTTTGAAGATTTATGTTGTTTAAGGCCTTTAGGCCCCAACATTGTAAATATGTTCTTTTTACTAGTTTTAGTGTAGGCTTAATTAGACTCCATGCCCAATGGAACACTAGGAATTCTTGCTGATATGTTTTGTAGGAAAGGCAGTGGTCTACAGTTCTTGAGACCTCACAGGGAGGATATCATCCCCAGAAGGAGCCAGTGTTAGCTCTGCTATGCAATGCTGATTTACTAAGGATAGAAGAGGTCTGGTCTGTTTGGTTGTGCTCAAAGAGGTTTCATATTCGGTCATTTTTCCCTTCTTTCTTTTCTATCCCGCTTTCTCTCCACCCTCCATTCCTCTATTTCACCGCTAAACCCTGCAAAATAAGCCCCTTTGACTTTAGCCACGAGCGCAAACCCCAATCCCATCATAGAACCACACCCATATGACCTCGCTCTCTCATAAACCCATCGCACCTCTTTCCCATTGTTGATTAACCTCCACCGATCTAACAGCCCACATCGCGCCTGATAAAGTAAACCGCCCGACCACTCTCCACCGTCAGATCCATCTCCGCCCAATCCGACGGCATTCGCTCTCCTCGCGCCCGCAACCCGATCGAACATTAGTGTGCGATGAGAGCGGTTTTTCTCTCTCATCCACTACTACGTGTCGATCGCTGAGTGGAATCGCGGAACTTCTGGCTTTTACTGCTTCATGCCTGAAAGTGGTCGATAAAAACCATTACCGCCCATGCCCGTTAAATGACCGCGCAATTCCGCCGCCCGATCACCGTCCAATCTGACGACCCCAATTCACCCGCTTCCACCTCGACCTGTAGCCTCTGTCGAGCCATCTCCTCCGTCCATTTCCTTGATCCGACGGTCATCCTTCCTTCTCATCCTGATTGACTGTTTGCCCATGCACTCCACATCCTTGACCACTTTTTTGCCCGAAGAAGGAAATGATCAGTTCAGCCAGTACCAGTCACAGTCATTCCCCAACCACCATATTTAACAAAAAGCATGGCCAAAGGGGAAAAAGGACAAGCACGACCCTGTAACAAAATTTATCAGTTATCGAACTCCACTGGTACGAGCACTCCAACAGCCAAAAGGGACAGCGCAACACCTGAGAAGATCATATTCATCCACTGAAGCAAGAAAGCATGATCAAAGACTCCATCAGGCAGTTAAATGCGGTTGGTGGTCGATTATGACCCCTCCTTACCTAAAATGGCCAAGTTCCCTTGTAATGAAACCTATAAAGACAGAAAAACAAGATGTAATCCAGGTTGATGACTGGCATTTGATGTAAAGTTCAACTTCTGGAGACTGTAGATATTTTGCCACTTGCAGCGTCTCATCTTCATTTTCAGCTAATACAAGATTCTTTTGTTGTTAACTGCTCACTTTCCACTTTCCCTCTGTTCTAAGCTGCGACTGATATGTTGTTTTCTTGATCTGTTGATGATTAGCACTAGATAGCTGTCATCCTCTCTCTGTGTTAGAATCTTGTATGCATCATTGAATAGGTGGTCTAGGTTTCTTTCTATCTAATGTAGGAGAGCTGTCATCCTGTCTGTGCATTAGTAGATTAGATTTGCAAACTTCTTTTCTAGTTGCAGCCGGTCATCACATGGTCTTGTGCATCTGCTGGTGTGATTAGTATTCTCCATATTCACCTTATACCTCAAACTATGAGCAGTTGGTGGTCTAAAGCCTTGTAGTCTTGGGGTGTTCACGCATGTCTGGAGTGAAACAAAGTAGAAGTGGTTATCTGGCTTGAACCAAACCATCAATCCTTCCATTAAACCTGCAACAATAGTTGAATTTATATGTTACCAGGCATCTTTGAGCTACAACCTAGGAGAGTTTCTTGGAATCCTAACAGGTAGGTCCACCCACCATCTTTGGGTCTACCCCCCATCCTTGGGCCTGCCCAACTATTATTGGGTCCACATAACACATGGAAAGTATATAACGCACACCCAACATTCTCCCACTTGTTGTTTTCTTTCCAGATCGGGGGTCACAGTAGGGCTTAGTCATTGGTCCAGGGCTACAATTCCCAATGTTTCTCTACACCAATAAAACTTCTTAGTTCTCACATAGTTTGTTAATTCATCTGCAACATTCTTCATAGTGTCCACCTTTACCAACAACACCTTTTTACCTTCAATCATATCCCTCACAAAGTGATATTGAACATCAATTTTCTTTGTCTTTGAATGATAAGTAGGGTTCTTTGCTAAGAAAATTGCCTTTGGTTGTCACTGTCTATCCTTATATCTCATTGTACCAACCTCATAATTGAACACAATATCTACAACCAAACTACTTCCTTGATTGCATGAGTGGTTTCCATGTATTTATCCTTTGTAGTTGAAAATGCCACGACATATTGTCTCTTTCTCATCTAACTGACTGCTCCTCCAAATATGTTAAACACATACCCACTTATAAATCTTCTTCGATCCATATCTCCAACCTATTCTACATAAAAAAAGCCACGGATGTCCAAAACTCTAACCAGTCCTAGTCTTCCTTAGTAGCATAGGCCATAATCATTAGTTCCACGAAAATACCTAAAACCTCGCTTCATTATTGTCCAATGCTCCTTCCCTATTTTTGACATAAACTTACTCAATACTCCCACTGCATGCGCAAGGTATGGTCTAGTGCAAACCATTGCATACATTAGGCTACCAACTGCACTCATATATGGAACACATGACATGTCCTCTTCCTCTTCTTGTGTCTTGCGACATTGTTCAGTAGATAACTTTACACCTACAAGAATAGGAATCTTGACCAGTTTACTATCCTGCATATTAAACCTATACAATATTATCTCGACATACTTTCTTTGGTTTAACTAGACTTCTTCTTTGCTTGATCTCATTTAATTTCCATGCCCAAAATATACTTTGCAGAACCAATATCCTTCATTTCGAATTTGGAGTATAATTGGCTCTTCAAATCTTGGATAATTTCTTTATCATTTCCAATCAGCAACATATCATCCACATACAAGACCAAATAAACAACATGGTCACCAATTAATTTAAAATACATACAGTGATCTGCTTTACTTCTAGTGAAGCCATGTTCCCATATATATATATATATATATATATATATATATGTATGTATGTATGTATGTATGTATGTATGTATGTATGTATGTATGTATGTATGTATGTATGTATATATATATGTATGTATGTATCAAATTTTTGATACCACATCCTTGTTGACTAATTTAACCCATACAATGACCTTTTTAACCTATATACTAGTTATTTCTTACCCTTCATCGCAAAACCTTATGGTTGCTTCATGTATATCTCTTGTTCTATATCCTCGTGAAGAAATTATGTCCTCACATCCATCTATTCTACCTCAAAATCAAAAGCAACAACAATACATAAAATTAATCTAATAGAAGATAACTTGGCAACAAGAGAAAAAATATCACCAAAATCAATTCCTGGCCCCTGTGAATAAACTTTTTCTACCAATCAAGCTTTGTATTTCTTCACCTTGCCTTCTACATTGATCTTATTCTTAAATGCCTATTTGTTGCCAATGGGTTTCCTTCTAGCCGGTAACTCCACTAGATCCCAAGCCTAATTTTTGTCCAAGGATGCCATTTCTTCAACCATGGCCTCCTTCCAGAGTTTTCCATCCTATGAATCCACTGCCTCCCTGACAGTTTTGGGATCATCATCAGTAATAGATAAACCAAAATTTGAATAGAAAGCATATGGACTATACCTCTTTGGTTGCCTTCTCTCTCGAATTAATCTCCTCAAAACTGGAGTGTGTGGCTCTTCCTCTTCTAATTCTCATTATGTTGTAGAGTCTGATTCTTCCTCCTTCATCTCAAACTCTATGTTCTCAGGTTCCTTTGGCAGAACTTCATGTTTAATAACATCTTTAACCTCTCTAAACATCACATCTTAGTTGTATAAAACCTTCCTTGTTTCCGGGTTCCAAAGATTATAACCTTTTAAACCATCCTTATACCCAATAAATATGTACCTTTCATATTTACTATCCAACTTGATTATTTTCTCCTTTAGAACATCTACATATGCATCACAGCCAAATACCTGCATATGTGAAAGAGAGGATTTCTTACTATTCCATACCTCATGTGGGGTCTTATCTTCCAATGTTGATGAAGGTGGTATGTTAAACAGGTAACATGTAGTATCCACTACCTCTACCCAGAATTTCTGCTCTAATCTCTCACCACTAAGCATGTTTCTTTTTTCTTCCATGTTATGTTCATTCTTTCTGCAACTTCATTTAGCTAACGTGTGTATGGAGTAGTCTTTTGTTGTGCTATACCACACTTCTTACATAACTCTTCAAATTCCTTCTTGCAAAACTCTCTACCATTATCTGTCTTCAACACCTTAATCTTCTTCTATGTTTGATTTGCACCAGAGCCTTAAATTCTTTAAACCTGTCAAAGACTTCAGCTTTCTTTTTGAGAAAATATATCCATGTATTCCTTGAGAAGTCATCTATAAATGAGACATAGTAAACAGATTTACCCAGAGATGGAACCGAAACATGTCCAAACACATCATTGTGCACAAGCTCTAATATCCCTTTCTCCCTCTTAGCACCAGAGGGGAACTCATCCGATTTTGCTTCCCATATACACAATGTTCACAGAAATTGAAATCGAGAGAGAAATTATATATACCTTCTACCATACTATTACCATGTAGTATTCGAAGGCCCTTCTCTCTAATGTGTACAAGTCTTCGATGCCATAGCATGGTCTTTTCTCCAAAGAACACTACATTTTCATCTCCACTTTGAAGAACCACAGAACTGGTGCACCCATCAATAACAGTGCTACCTGAAAGCTTGTACATAGTTTCAATGTGAACTCCTTGCATCAATACCAGTGCTCCCCAAAAAATCTTACGAGAATGCTTATCGAACACTGTTTTTATGCCTGCATCATCCATCTTGCTTATAGAAATCAAATTTTTGGCTAATGCAAAAATCTACATAACACCGTGAAGTGTTCTAATCCTTCCACCTTGCAACTTTAGCGTTAATTTTCTGGGTCCTATTAGGTTCCTATACCAATAGGAGTCATAATTTTGAATGACTAAGGTTAAGCCTTGTAATATTGTACATACCTTTGCTTTCTGCAAATGTTTTCCAATATTAAAAAATAAATAAAAATAAATAAATAAAATGTAAAGAGGGTGTGTCCTAAAAGAATAATCAAAGGACAAAAAGAATGGAAAAGGTAAAAAAAAATGAAAATATATGAACCCCAAAAGACAAAAAGAGACCATGAAAGTGAGCAAGTCAAAATGCCACTACTATTTACTTTTATGCATAATAAATGATTGTGTGCAGCTTGTAATTCATGCCACAATCCATGATAGTCAAACTTGGCTATTTCATGTTTTAAATTTTATGCTTATAGTTAGAGAATAAAATCTGACCAAACAGTGTAATCTTGGCATATAATTAGATAGGTAGAGTGAATAAAAAGAGCTCATCAGTTTAATCTGAGCCCTGGATGATATAGGGTTAGAATTAGATAGTTCATTTTGTAAAGAAAAAAAAAAATTTATAAGGGTTTGCTAGCCTCAATGCACCCAAATAAAGTGAAGAAAAAATGGTAGGATGAGTAAATGGGTAAGTAGTAGAAAGGTTGCAGAAATATCATGTGATTACACAAAAGTACTTGTGTCATTGTTTCACATACATATTTCAAATATGCATAAGTAGTAAACAAAGAAAAAACAATGGTTCACAATATGGTTTATTTAACATCCCCTCATTCATTTCACCCCTTTACTTCACTAATTTCCCATAAATAAGTTCTAGTGCTTAAAATCCTTTAAGTCAAAGGGGTTCAGAGCATTTCTCTGACCTTTGGAGGAACCGGACCCTCGGCTTGATGACTAATGGGCATAAGTGCTAGAATCCCCTTCATAAAAAATTCACTGCCCTTCATTTTCCTAATAAAACCACACTTTCCTATGGTAAGCACTTTTTACCTAGGAAAAGTGACTCACCCCCATGTAAATCCTATTTCACCAAAAAACCCAGTAAAAGTTTTTATCCCGAGTATAAATCTAAACGCGCAATCGCATATACTTTACCCCTTTTTTACTTAGGAAAATCCACTCCGCCATCACTTTCATATTAATTAAACTAACTTTATTATATAAATTCCTCGAAAACCATTAACCCGTATTAAATTAAAACCCTGTATAGAATATCCCAACCCCTTAGTTTTAAATAAAACTAATACAAACTACCCCTTATCCCGATATAATTTCACTTAATTTACCTAACCCTAGTAAAATTTAAGTTAATCCCGCATCAGCCTCGTTTGACTTCCTAATCCCTCATTAAAGCCTGGCCCGATCACTTAACCCTAGGTTAGTCCCTAAACTAATCCCGAAACCACCATAATTAAATCCCCAGGCCCCCCATCAATTCCCGTCATTTCCCATCGTGCAGCTTTGCCTCCCGACCACCATTGATCATCCCTTCCCCACATCCAACGGCCCATAATCATATCGGTTGCGCCCGATGACTGAACAATAGTCGCCCGATAAAGTGGTTTTCCTCCCGACCCCCGATGCTACGTGTCAAACAATGTATGGAATCGGGCAACCCCTCCTGAATACCAACCGCACCACAAAATCAGTGCGACGGCCCTCCAAAACCGCTTCCCCCATTTAACCGAAAAAGGTCACTATTCATCCGAAGGTGAACCCACCAAAAAATTTAACCATTTTTCTATAAAAGCCTCGAAGCCCTCTTTTGCTTTTTTTTCACGCATTCTCTTTGTAAATTTGTGTAAACCATTGCGACTACTGTAAACATTGAAATTACCCACAAACTTCCAATTCACCCCTAAAAGACGTTGCAGACAGCGAGCCAACCTTTTCAGACCATACCAGGACCACGCCAACCGCTGTAGCTGCAATGAACGAGCAATTTCAGAGCCAAATCGCCCAATTCCAGGTATTTCACCACGAAATACCTCTTATCCCTGGAAAATTTCAAAACCTTTGGCCTGTGTAGTATTTTAAATTAAGAAATTAAGTAAAATACTGTCAATTTTAAGAAATTGTTTGCCTAAGCCCTCTAAAAGTCCCAAAAACATTTGCAGAAACCCCTAGAGAATAATTCAAATCCACAAGAATTTAATTATGGCTGCCCCCATCACCATGGACATTAGACCAATTACAACTCCCCATTTAGACCTAGACCATTATCCCCTAGCTGACAGAGACTTCCAAATAAAATATACTACTGCCCTAGATCCCCTACTCAAAGTGCATTGCCAAAGTAGGGATAGATACCTCAACCATGCTGATGAGATTGGCCTTTGGGAGTCAAATTTTCCCAAATACCAGTTCCCCCAAGTTCACATCTTTCCATAAATTGTTCATATGTGCTACGCATGCTACGTCCCCAGCCATAGGACCATAATGTCTCATGACCAAAAGGTCCTTTTCACTATCACAGCTGAGTCCATTAATGAAATGTTGCAGTTCCAACCAGGGCCAAACCTAACCCCACTCTCAATTGGAGACTTGTTGGACCAGTATCCCAAGCTTAGCCCTGCAAAATTGACCCAGTTATTCCACACCTTCATTACAGAGGAAAAACACATCCCTAAGGACTCCCCTCCATATGTATCGATTATTTTCTCTCCATGGGGCCAAAACATTGTAGCCATGATATCATGTGTTTTAGGTTAAACCACAAGTGAATACATTGATGAAATTATTCTTGCATTCATGTCCATCTATACCCCAGGACAACCTCCTGCAACCATATATGACTTTGCCACATTCATAGCTAATAGAATGCATGAGAAATTCACAAGAATGGGAAATGAGAGGGTGTACAAATACTCCTTTGTATTATACCATCTATTTATGTATTATCAGTCAGAAAATTTCCCTTTTATCCTCCAAAAGCTTGACACCAGGGGCCAACCCAGATCTGTTATTTTCTGGACCCCACTTTTCCATGAGTTTGGGTCACCTTATACATACTCAGACTTTATATATTCTTTTGTGCATCCAGTCATGACCATGCTCACTGGGAATCCTCCACCTAGGATAAGCCCAGAGATAAAGAGAGTCCTCTAACTTTCCAAGCAAACCAAAGTGGGTGATTGGTACCTTTACCAAAACCACATAGAAATCAGAATATATGGTTGCCTGCTTGCACCATATAAGTTGCCAAGATACCTCCCTATGAGGTTGTTTGCCTTGTTGGAAATAATACTGAGGGGGGGGGGTGAATCAGTATTATCACATCAATAAAACTTTTTCATTTCCATATTCAGATTCATATATGCTACTTCCACAACTTCTTATGATTCAGTTAGTTGATCCTTAATGAGTGCATTAGAACATTATCAACCATATTAACAGTAAACAGGTGCAGTAAAATAGAACAAATCATCACACATAAGCCACACACATGAACACCATGATATAAGGTGGAAACCCAATGTGGGAGAAAACCACCTACTGCAAGTCATCTCAATCTTCTTCTTAATAAGAAAATCCTTTTACAATATTTATGTACTGGTGCAGTCTTATACCAGTACGCAGGCTTCTACCTGCAGAGAGCTACAACCCCCATAGTTCTTGTACTAGCCGATCCAATTACTAGTACGTAGGCTGCTACCTGTTATAATGCTCCAAAGTTTTCAACTGCTACTGGAAGGGAGCTACCACCCCCATAGCTCTTGTACTAGCTAAGATACTAGTACGTAGGCACCGGCCTACAATCTTCTCTCCTCTGAGTACCATGTTTCATACATTTTCAGATTGGATACACCTGAAGCACAACACATAATCTGAAAGGTCGCGTTTCATCCAATTTTCATACTGGACCCATAAATATCATTGAAGCACATAATCAATCAATCTTCCGAATCACCCAATTACCAGATCAATACATATACCAGGATAATATGAGTGTTAGCAACCCGATCTAGTCCATTAGATCCATTACTAGATCTCATCCATCAACACAATCAATCAAACTGAATATGTAGAATACTAACACCATTAAACAGTCATCAGAACACATCAACAACCTGAACCACCTGTAACTTTAAACATCATAGATCAAATGGTATATGCTACTACAATGAACCAAACCTACGTACATACGTGCTTTCACCAAAGCCAAACCGCGTACAGATCTATAAATATTCAATCATGACTTGCAGCGATTTCAAACTTAAGTTATACCCAGTTCAGATCATTACAAACGTCAGTATACAGATCTAGAATAAGCATAATCAACTATATAGAGATAGTTCATTTCAAACCATTTGATCCTGATCTATCCTTAGATCTTGTTCTCCATCAACCGGTGAGATCCCTCTTTAGCTCAGATCCAGATCTGCACCATAACCCAATCACAGTATTCCAGATCTAGATATTCAATAATTCAGATGATGCTTTGCCAAATGATCTCCTTCCTCTTTTATAGCCTTAGTCCTTTCTCAATACCACGGTCCAAAACCATAGGATCAAAAAACTGTTGGACTAATACCATGAACCAACCATGAAAGTGTGTGAGATCAACACTTTTGGATGCAATACCACGGACCAAAACCATAGGATAAAAAACTGTCGGACTAATACCATGAACCAACCATGAAAGTGCGTGAGATCAACACTTTTGGATGCAATACCACGGGCCAAAACCATAGGATCAAAAACTGTCGGACTAATACCATGAAACAACCATGAAAGTGCGTGAACTTTTCTCTTGCTTGAAGGGAACTTTTCTCTGCATGAAAGTGCGTAAAATTTTCTCTACATGAAATAAACTTTTTTCTGCATAAAAGTGCGTGAACATTTCTCTACATGAAATAAACTCTTCTCTGCATAAAAGTGCGTGAACTTTTCTCTACATGAAATAAACTTTTCTCTTCATAAAAGTGCGTGAACTTTTCTCTACATGGAATAAACTTTTCTTAGCATAAAAGTGCGTGAACTTTTCTCTACATGGAATAAACTTTTCTCTGCATAGAAGTGCGTGAACTTTTCTCTACATGGAATAAACTTTTCTCTGCATAAAAGTGCGTGAACTTTTCTCTACATGAAGGAAACTTTGTTGCACTTTAATTTATCAAATAAATTTGCTGCACTATAATTTATCATTTGTGTGATTTGCCATCAAGGACAACACTTGTCTCATAATGCCAACAATCTCCCCCTTTGGACTTGTCATACTGAGAATTGTCATCTGATATCTCTTTCGTAGATTCATCTAGATATATATAAGTGAGTTGATCTTCTATGAGTTGTTTTCCATCAAGTACAACACATGCATCATAATGCCAACATGCCTTAGAATATTACAGACGAATCATCAATGCAGATGAAGTCAACTTTGTCAATGCCAAGAAGAAGGCTTATTTCAAAATCAAAGATCAATTAGGTCCCTTCATATGCAATTCCAGAGAGGCAGGGAAGAGGCAGACCTAATCCTGCAAAGAATGAAATTTCAAAGCAGTTTTGTATGGAGATATGACCCTTTGGAATTCATTACCAAAAAAGGCAAAAGGTTAAGCTAGGACCTTTCATCCGCCAACCCATACCAAAAATAGAGGCATATGCAAATCAAACAGAATGGGCGAAAGGTGTTTTAGTAGACAGAGACAGCACAAGAGTAGATGTAAAAAATGCTCTAATTGATTTGGAAAAGCAGCTTGATGAGAGCTATTTTCTGCAGGTACCATAAGAGCAAGAAAGAGCCATGAGTACCCCTCAAGTCATGCAGACTCCTCAGAATGAGGAGAAAATTGCAAAAAGAAACAGAGAGGGAGCTTCCACTTCAGGAATGGACACCTCTAATTTGCAACAAGAAACAAGCAAGAGGCAAAGGTTCAATCGGGGCTCTGAACAGGAATACACAGAAGAATCAGCACAGATTACCAACATAGAAGTATCAAGAAGTAGGCCCACTACTCCATCTGAAGGCATGCAAGAGCCTTCCACATCAAAGACTCAGATGTTGGAAAGGCAGCTTAGTGTGGAAGTGTCATCCTTCAGCAGGTTTGCTGACAAAGATCAGGACATAAAAGACAGGTACAAGGAAATCAAAGCGAGAAATGAGAGGCTTAAGGCCCAAACATATGCTCAGTACCTAAAGCTGACTCCCACAAATCAAACAAGACTAATGTCAGCCTTTGAAATTAAAGAGGGAAAGCTACAAATGTCTTTCATCAAACCTACAGCTCAGTAGCCGAAGACAACATCTAATTTCAAAAGGTTGACTTTGAAGTGTTGGCAAGGGATATTCATCCCATAGATCAGATTAAACTGCACAAACAGGCTAGAGAGATGATATACTCCACCCTGACAGGTAAAGCCATAGCTGCTCATCAGCTACAAAACTCTTTAAACAACATCTCGGCACAATTTCAGTTAGAGAAGGCCTCCTCACAGGCCAAGGATACAAGGATCAAGTCCTTAGAGGACTTAGTGATTGAATTGGGACACAATCCCAAGGATATAAAATCTACAGAGCAACTTATAAAGAATAAAAATGATGATATTGATGCACTTAAGAGGCAATTAAAAATACCCCAGCTGCAACATTCTTAAACTCTAGAAGTCTTAGAGAGCCAAACCAGACATGAGGAGTTGATGGACTTGGTTCTAAAGCTTAATGATCAATTAAAGGAGACAGAAAAGGAGTTGGATGCTTTAATTCAATTAAAGCAAAGCGACTTGGCCACAACTTCTAAAGATATCATCCCTACGATATCCACAGTAGTCCCTTCTACACTGGCAGCTTCACTGGGACCAACAGCTCCACCTGCCACAACGTTGGCAATAACAACAGAATCTACAACAACAGCAGGTGCATCAAGAGAGAAAGCAATAGAATTGGTTAAAGAAATGGAAGAGATGTCTATCCAAGCTACAAAAATGAATAGGCTGAGAGAAAAGGTGGCAAGTTTGGAAACTAACTACAAAATTGCCCAACTTAAGCAAAAGGAAGAGGCACAAAAGGCCCAAAGAATCAGTGAAAGAATCAAAGTCTTTGAGAAAGACTTAACAGTAGAGAAACCCCTGGGGCAAACCAAGGAAATTTTGTGGGCCAATATCATTGACTCTGTCAATGATATTTGGCCATCAATTCAAGTTATTTTTGAACAAACAGAATTAATAAAGATAGCTACAGAAGCTATCCAGAAAGTAAAGGAGGAGTTGGGAGATAAGCCTGAGGACGCCAATAGACTCATCCACTTCCTCAACAGCAAGAATAGGTATGAGCTCCAAGAACTCAATATAGAAGACAGGACTGAAACCATCTTGGAGATAAGGAAGGTCCTTTCCAAGAGAAACCTAATGCTGAACTTAGAAGAAAAGTGCCATAACATGCAGGTAGCCATTGATAGGTTCATGGCTAAATTCCAGATTTTGAGGGAGAAAGGATTGCCTAGTCCATTAGTTATTAATGATAAACTCATGACACAGTTGGACTATGGTAATAGACTCAGACAGTTGGCTAAGGAACAAGCTAGCACTTCATCCATAAAAGCACTGCCAATAGGCAAAGTTTTGTACAACACATTTGAGAACTTGTTTTTTCTTAAGCATGAGATAAAACACTTATTCCTCACCAAACCCAATTTTGCCAAGTATACTGACACTGATGAGATCTATAGGAGGATGATGAATGTCAAATTACCTAAGGCAGAATGGTGGGAAAATATGACTGATTTACTGTGAGAAATTTACAGTAAAAAGTCATTGTACAGTAAAAATTGGCAGCCAGGTAAACAGATGAAAACAGGGAAGCAAGGTCAAAGAGTATCAGGGTCAAAGAGTATTAAGTGAAAGATAAAAGTTGAAGAAGATTCCAACGTGAAACACCACAACTGCAAGCCAACATAAAGGGCTACAAATCCAACCATAAAATCCAGCAGTACCACATAAAAAGGGACAACATGAAATAGTTCATTAGCTATCTCTATCTTCTTGCAAGAAGATATTTGTATTTCCTAGATTAAATCTCAAGTTAGTTTGAGATATTTTGTAATAATTTTTTGTATAAATACTTCATAATTCGAAGTATGTAGGGTGGATTCTTAGACATTTCTATAGACTTTCTTGATCAAAGACTGTAAGCTATTGTATCATTGTTTGGACCAACAAGCTGGATTAATGAATAAAGCCAAGACATTTCACAGGATTCATGTGTAGTGCGAAGTACAGACAAGTATTTTCTCTTGTGTTGTTATTTTTCTTTAAAAGTTTTTCCATAATCTTTAATGTATCTGAAATCTGAATGCTATAATATGGAATGATATCTCAGAATTTGCTTCATTGCACTTTGTTTTAACTATTATACATTTTAATTTTTTCTGCTAATTATCTAAATTAAGGAATTCTTGGTTGCTCCTTAGTTTAGGTAGTTCCCTCTAATCTATAGTAAAGGATTCTTAATTTCCCTTAGCTCATGATTATCCTCTTCATTTTAATCCCGGTTTGAGAATTCTTAAGTGCTCTCTCACCCTGGTTAGGATCATTTCACCCATCCGACCTAAAGACCTGTACTTCACTCTGCTAGCTTTCCCTTTGAACACTCCCTTTAATGAGTTAATCCCAGTTCTGTTGTCCTTCTTTGACTCCATATCCCAATGGTCCAGAGACTTCATTCTATCCATTTGTTTTAAGGATTCCACCATCCAACCTTCAATACAAATCAAAACCCCCCTGAACTTTAAGAACTAGCCTAAAATCCCAGCAAACAAAACTAAATCATATAGAGAGAGCCCTCTCTGAGTCATAGGTTGGTTGGAGCATATACTTAAAAGATTGGTTTATGGTTGCCTCAGTCTTTTCCTTCTTATGATAACTTCTAGGGAAAAATTCTGAGTGATAACATAGTGGCGACCATACTGGGGAACTCAAACCCTCAGTCCTAATAAATCTTTAAGAAATTTGTAAATCCGTATTTTGAACCTCTTAAAGTAATTTATTAAAAGTTATTTTAAAAATCTCACAAAATTAAAACAATTAGAAAAATTTTGAAATTTTGGCTTCAAGGAGAACTCATTATACTAGGGCTAACCCAGATCCAAACCCTGCCCCAGTAGTTGATAATCCCAACCTAATTTCAAGAAAATCCAAAAAAGAAGAAAGTTCAGCTAGTCACACACCATTAATTAAAGCTAATTCATGTCCTGATGAGTGGTTGTTTTTAGAAGATCTTCCCTTTGATGAGCAATTTGATTTGTCATTATTTAAAACAAATTCTAAAAGTGAAATATACGATACTGTTCTAGACCCTAATTTCATTGCAGAACTTGAAGTCCAAAAAGCCAACCAGTCAATTGATGAATACAATCTAAATTCTCCACAATCATCCCTTATTACTGATAGGATCCTTGAGCTTTCTGAACAATTGTCCACCACTCTTAGTTCACCGTTTTTCCCTTCAACTTCTAAAGTCCATTCTCCACCACCATTTGCACCCATTCTTCCTCACTAACCTATTATATCCCATTCTCCACTTATTAGTCCTAGTTATTCATCCATTCTTCATCCACATCTTAAACCCTCCCAGCCTACAGCCATGGCAAACAGATATGCTCCTCTAGTTTTACCTGCCCCATTGGGTGCTATGCCAACATACTACTAGAGCAAAATTGTTCAATTTGATGGCACAGGACACTGCACTGCACAACAACATGTCAATAAGATGACAGATTACTCTGAACTACATGAAATTGATATTTTGGATGTTCAAATGAGACTATTTGCTCAGACTTTAGCTGGTGATGTTAGGAAATGGTTTAGAGCATTGCCTGATAATAGTATTGATAGTTTAGAAGTATTTCATCAGTAATTTTTGGACAAATGGGAAAAGAAGAAAAATCCCCTACAAATCCTTTTAGAATATGAAAATATTAGAAGGGGACCTAATGAAACTGTTCAAGATTGCTGCACTAGATTTAATAGTATATATAACGCAATCCCAGTTAATCTTAGACCCCCACCTGACTTAGCCCTAATAAATATCCCTGATGGTTTTGACACAGATATGGCATTCCAACTTAGGGAAAGAAACCCCCCAACATTAGAAGAAATCCAAAGTGTAGCTGTTAGTGTTGAAGCTAATTTGTTAGCTAAAAGAGCCAGAGTTAGCAATGAAAAGAGGGGAACTGCTAAAGATGAAGCTTCACCATCAGACATCAAAATAGATAGTTTAGCCAAAAGTATGGAAAGACTAATAGATAGAATAGATAACATAGAAAGGAAGCCCCAATGGGATAATCAACAAGCACCTACAATTAGAAACCCAAATTTTAGAAAAAATCAAAACCGAAACATTGGAAAAAATGGACCTGATCAGAACATTAGGCCTCCTTTTCAAGAAAATTATGCAGAAACATCCCAGCCAGACGATGAAGATATTGTTTTCCTAACCCAAGATGAGCAAGAACTGCATATGCTGCAGCAATTACAAATCCAATCCGGAGAGTCATTTGATTATAAACAAGGATATGATTCTTCCATCTTTGAAGTGCATAAATAGTATAACCTAAGGAGTAAAAAGAACTCTGATATCCCCGACCAAACCAAGAAAACAGTGCCAAATCAACCCAAGAAAATCAAAGAAGCCCCGATTTCTAAAATCCTCTAGATTCTCCCCAGACAGAACCAGAATCCTTCTGGCCCCACCATTGTAGATATAACCCCTAATCAACCTTCTAATGATCAACCATCCACTTCAATTCCCCCTAAAGAACCAGTGGACAAACCTCAAAACACCAGATTTGAAAACCCACATAAAGAGGTCCCCAATAAAGGAAAAGAAGACCATCCCACTCAAATCCCTGCTATGAAAATTCAAAACCCTCAAACAGAAAAAGCCCCTTTTCCATTCAATCTGGGAGCAGAGGTAGCTAAGCTAAAAATTTCAGTCCCTACCTACAAGTCACAAATAAACCAGACTTAAAACATTGTTGAAAACGAGGATTAAGTCAACTTGTTTGATGACCAACCAGAACTTATATTTGGTCCAGATGTTAATGGAAAACCACTAGAAGGAGGAGTACCACCTTTCTACATTAGCCTTAACATCTATGAAAAAATTCTACACAATGCAATGTTGGATTCTGGGGCTTCCCACAAATTAATGCCCAAATAAGTAATGGAGAAATTAAACCTAGACATTACAAGGCCTTACAAGGACTTATTCTCATTTGACTCAAGTCAAGTAAAGTGTCTAGGTTTGATTAAAGACCTGTGCATTACCTTAGTTCAATATCCTGCCAAAAGCATCCTTATGGATATTGTGGTTTCTGACATCCCACCAAAGTATGGCATGTTGTTATCCAGATCATGGGGAGCCAAACTTCAGGGATCTTTACAACTTGATATGTCATATGCAACAATCTCTGCTTTTGGACAACCTAAGAAGTTGTACCGAGAAACTTTAATGAAATACATGGTAAGTAGCCAGGATCGGCCTCAAAACTTTCCTATCTACTTCGTACATTCAGACATTGATTCCTTTATCCTGTATAATGCTGATCAAACACAAGAAACTCTTTTAGACAGTATTGATACAAAACCAAAAGAAATTGCAGTTTCTATTCAAAATGAAACTAACCAAACTTTAGAACTTTCCAATAAACAAGGTAGCCAAATTGCTATAAATGAGGAAAAGTTTGTTGCACCAGATGATGAAAATTATGAACATGAGATATTATGGCATCTTGAGTTTGATGGGTCAGTCAATAAGTTTGGAGCAGGAGCAGGAGTATGGATATACAATCTGGAGAATAATCACTCAGAAGGCCATGCATACAGACTGAATTTTAAATGTACTAACAATATGGCCGAGTATGAAGCATTAATTTTAGGTCTTAAATTAGTTAGGAATCTAGGAGCTAAAAGAGTTTCTGTCATGGGAGACTCTAAACTAGTTATAAAACAGATTGATGTTGTATATATGACAAAGTACCCTAGATTAAGTTGTTATAGAGGAACCAATGTAGAAATACTTAACACTTTCTTAGAAACCAAGCTTGCAGTTGTAGGTTTTAACCCTGTACAGAAATTACCTGCATACGAATTCTTAAACAAAGAAAATAAACAATGCGAGAGCATAACCCATAAAACACATATGCACAGAGATTTTTCCCTGGATCCCAAAACCGGGACTACCAGCTTGATTTTTCATTATGTTCCTTTCAATGTTACAATACATATTTATACATGCCGAAGCATCCAATACCATGGACCAAAAAACCATCGCGTCCAATACCATGTGCGAAAAACATGCACAAAACCATAGGTAGGTTCGCCCAACCTAATATAGGTTAGTCGTGGAAAGAATATAACACAACCCAACAATCTCCCACTTGTTGTTTTCTTTCCACAGGGGGCCACAGGAGAGCTTAGTCATTTTTCCAGCCCTGAAACACCCATTGTTTCTCTACACCAAGAGAACTTCTCAGAGCTCACAGATTTCGTCAATGCATCTGCAGTATTCTTCAAAGTGTCCACCTTTACCAGCAACACCTTTTTTTCTTCTATCATATCCCTCACAAAGTGATACTGAACATCAATGTGCTTTGTCTTTGAATGATAAGCAGGGTTCTTTGCCAAGAAAATTGCACTTTGGCTGTCACAGTCTATTCTTATAGCTCCCTGTACTAACCCCATACTTGAACACAATCTCTGCAACCAAACTGCTTCCTTGCTTGCATGAGTGGCTGCCATGTATTCTGCCTCTGTAGTTGATAGTGCCACTACAGATTGTTTCTTACTCATCCAACTGACTGCACCTCCAAATAGGTTAAACACATACCCACTTGTAGATCTTCTCTGATCCAGATCTCCAGCCCAGTCTGCATCAACAAAACCATGAATATCCAACACTCTGTCCAATCCTGGTCTTCCTTGGTAGCACAAACCATAATCACTAGTGCCACGCAAATACCTGAAAACCCGCTTCACTGCTGTCCAGTGCTCCTTCCCAGGTTTTGACATAAACCTGCTCAATACTCCCACTGCATGCGCAATGTCTGGTCTAGTATAGACCATTGCATACATCAGGCTATCGACTGCACTTGCATATGGAACACGGGACATGTCCTCTTCCTCTTCTTGTGTCTTGGGACACTGTTCAGCAGATAAACTCACACCTACAGGAATAGGAACCTTCACCGGTTTACTATCCTGCATATTAAACCTCTGCAGTATTGTCTCGACATACTTCCTCTGGTTTAACCAGAGCTTCCTCTTTGCCCGATCTCTTTTAATTTCCATGCCCAAAATATAGTTTGCAGCACCAAGATCTTTCATGTCAAATTTGGAGGACAATTGGGTCTTCAAATCCTGGATAATTTCTTTGTCATTTCCAACCAGCAACATATCATCCACATACAAGACCAGATAAATAACACGGTCACCAATTAATTTAAAATACACACAATGATCTGCTTTGCTTCTGGTGAAGCCAAGTCCCCGTATAAATGTATCAAATTTCTGATACCACATCCTTGGTGACTGTTTTAACCCATACAGAGACTTCTTTAACTTGCATACCAGTTCTTTCTTACCCTTCACCGCAAAGCCTTCAGGTTGCCTCATGTAGATTTCCTCTTCCAAATCCCCGTGAAGAAATGTTGTCTTCACATCCATCTGTTCTACCTCAAAATCAAAAGCAGCAGCAACAGATAAAAGTAATCTAATAGAAGCTACCTTGGCAACAGGAGAAAAAATATCACCAAAATCAATTCCCGGCACCTGGGAATAACCTTTTGCTACCAACCGAGCTTTGTATTTCTCCACCTTTCCTTCTGCATTAGTCTTCTTCTTGAACACCCATTTGCTGCCAATGGGTTTCCTTCCAACCGGCAACTCTACCAGATCCCAAGCCTCATTTTTGTGCAAAGATGCCATTTCATCAACCATGGCCTCTTTCCAGAGTTTTCCATCCTCTGAATCCACTGCTTCCTTCACAGTTCTGGGATCATCATCAGTAACAGACAAAGCAAAATTTGAACTGAAAGCAGATGGATTATACCTTTCTGGCTGCCTTCTTTCTCGACCTGATCTTCTCACAGCCGGAGTTTGTGGCTCTTCATCTTCTGATTCCTCCTCTGCTGCAGAGTCTGATTCTTCCTCCTTTGGCTCAAACTCTATCTTCTCAGGTTCCTTTGGTTGGACTTCATGTTGAATAACATCTTTTACCTCTCTGAACACCACATCTCGGCTGTACACAACCTTCCGTGTGACTGGGTTCCAAAGCTTATAACCCTTTAAACCATCCTTATACCCAATAAAGATGCACTTTTCAGATTTACTATCCAGCTTGGTTCGTTTCTCCTTTGGGACATGTACATATGCATCACATCCAAATACCCTCAGATGTGAAAGAGAGGGTTTCTTACCAGTCCATACTTCTTGTGGAGTCTTATCCTCCAATGCTGATGAGGGTGATCTGTTGATCAGGTAACGTGCAGTATCCACCGCCTCTGCCCAGAATTCCTGTCCTAACCCGGCACCACTGAGCATGCTTCTTGCCCTTTCCATCAACGTCTTGTTCATTCTTTCTGCGACTCCATTTTGCTGAGGTGTATATGGAGTAGTCTTCTGCCGTGCTATACCACACTTCTTACAAAATTCTTCAAATTCCTTGCTGCAAAATTCTCCACCATTATCTGTCCTCAGCACCTTTATCTTCTTCTCTGTCTGATTTTCCACCAGAGCCTTAAATTCTTTAAACCTGTCAAAGACTTCAGATTTCTTCTTAAGGAAATATATCCATGTATTCCTTGAGAAGTCATCTATGAATGATACATAGTACACAGACTTACCCAGTGATGGAACCTTCACAGGTCCAAACACATCACTGTGCACAAGCTCTAATATCTGTTTCGTCCTCTTACCACCAGAGGGGAAACTCACTCGATTCTGCTTCCCATACACACAATTTTCACAGAAATCAAAATCCAGAGAGCTATCATTCATACCTTCTACCATACCTTTACCATGAAGTATTCGAAGGCCCTTCTCTCCAATATGTCCAAGCCTTTGATGCCACAACATGGTCTTCTCTCCAGAGACCACAAGATTTTCTACTCCATTTTCAGGAACCATAGAACTATTGCACCCATCAACAATAGTGCTACCTTGCAGCTTGTACAGAGTTCCAATCCGAACTCCCCGCATCAATATCAGTGCTCCTCGAACCATCTTGCAGGTATCTTTCTCGAACACCGTCTTTACACCTGCATCATCCAACTTGCTTACAGAAATCAGATTTCTGGCCAATGCAGGAATATGTAGAACACCCGGAAGTGTTCTAACCCTTCCACCTTGCAACTTCAACTTTACTTTTCCCCGACCAATGATTCTAGCCTTCCTATCATCTCCTAAGAAGACATCACCACCATCGTATTTCTCATACTCGCAGAACCACTCTCTATGGGGAGTGAAGTGAAAGGATGCACCTGAGTCAATCAACCATGCCTCATGATCTACATGTGTACTTGAAGAAGCCAAGTACACATCCCCACCTTCATCTGAGGTGGTTTTCGCCTCTGCAGAAGGAGCATCATCAGATCCCTTTCCTTTATCAGGAGCTTTAGATTTACAATCCCTTCTGAAGTGCCCTTCCTTTCCGCATTTCCAGCACACCACCTTTGTAGGTTTTCCTGGAGATTTAGATCTCCCTCTAGATTTAGATCTCCCACTCGATGACTTATTTTTGTTTCTGTTCTGGGACCGTCCTCGTACAAACAAGGCATCACCATTCTGGTTGTCCATATTCTTCCGTCTCATCTCCTCCGTCAGCAAGGCTGAGACTATTTCATCAAACTGCAAAGCAGTTGCATTGCTACCTATTGCAATAACCAGACTATCCCACGAATCTGGTAGAGAACACAATAGACTGATGCACTTATCTTCATCTGAAATTTTAATATCAACAGATAATAATTGACTTACCACAGTATTAAACGCATTCAGATGCTTTGTCACCGAGTCTCCATCTTTCATCCTCAGGTTATACAGCTTTTTCCGCAGGAACAGTTTATTCACCAGAGACTTAGATTGGTACAAAGTCCCTAACTTGACCCACAAAGCCTTTGCCGTAGCTTCCCCTGATACATTCAGCAATACTGAATCTGAGACACACAATCGTATTGTGCTCTTTGCCTTCCGATCCAATTTCTTCCATTCTTCATCGGTCACTCCCGATGGTTTAGTACCCGGATCTACCGCGATCCACTGATCTTTATCGACCAACAGATCCTCCATCTTGAGTTTCCACAACTCAAAACTCTGACCATTGAACTTCTCAATCTCGATCTTTCCACTGCTCGCCATCTTCTTTCACCACCAGAATCGATCTCGCAGATCTCCCACTGAACAGGGTCTACCACAGGCCCGAGCGAAACCCCTCAGCAACAAAGGCGTCCCCTTGAAGCCAAAACAGCTCCGATACCAAATGTAGGTTTTAACCCTGTACAGAAATTACCTGCATACGAATTCTTAAACAAAGAAAATAAACAATGCGAGAGCATAACCCATAAAACACATATGCACAGAGATTTTTCCCTGGATCCCAAAACCGGGACTACCAGCTTGATTTTTCATTATGTTCCTTTCAATGTTACAATACATATTTATACATGCCGAAGCATCCAATACCATGGACCGAAAAACCATCGCGTCCAATACCATGTGCGAAAAACATGCACAAAACCATAGGTAGGTTCGCCCAACCTAATATAGGGTCCAAAAAAAATTTTCCCGGGGCGCTGCCCCGGACCCTATAGAGGGGGGCTACCCGCCCCCCGCTGCACAATCGGCACAACGAAGGGGGGCTACCGCCCCCCTCTAACCCCCCGTTAAACTACGTCGGTTAGTCATGGAAAGAATATAACACAACCCAACAGCAGTAATTCCCAGAAAAAACAATATGCAGGCTCATAGTTTAGCAATGTTTGCCAGCACCTGCAAGTTACCCTTTCAACCTAACCATCAGTACACTGCTGAAGTTAGGCACAGACCTACAATTCCAAATAATTTGAAGAACTGGCAAATATTTTCTAATGACAAGCAGATAAATAACTTTTTAATCTCAGAAGAAGAATTTGTAAATAGAAATATAGATACTGACACATCAATAGATCCTAACATTAAAGATGAGATAGAACTAAATCAGATAGAAGGTGAAGAAATAGATAGATTTCATCCTACTAAATTTACTAAGTCAGATGTAGAAAACCTAGAGCAAGTTGAGATTGATGAAATAATTAACGAAGACACTGAAGTAATTAATCTCAAAGATAATTTCTTACCTAAGGGATTAACCCCTTTGGAAGATTTGTTTGATTCAAATGATGTTCCTAGGAAACCTAAAATGGAACCTTTGAAATCTGATATAGAGGAGTGTAATATAGGCACTGATGAAAATCCAAAATTGATCAAACTTTTGAAATCATTACCTCCAACTGAAAAAGTGAAATACATTGAATTATTAAAATAATTTCAAGATGTCTTTGCTTGGAGTTATGAGGACCTCAAATCCTATGACACCAACATCATACAACACACCATTACTATAAAATAAAATCAAAAGCCTTTCAAATAAAAACTTCGAAGCATTAATCCTGTCTTATTACCTGCAATTGAAAAGGAAATTCAAAGGATGTATGATGCCAAAACAATTGCACCAATCGGATTTTCTGATTGGGTCTCAAACTTGGTGCCAACTAAGAAGAAAATTGGTGAGATCAAACTCTGTGTGGATCTCAGAAACCTCAACAAAGTGTCACTAAAAGACAATTACCCTCTCCCCAAAATGGACCACATTTTACAGAGAGTAGTTGGAGCAACCAGAATCTCATTATTGGATGGGTTTTTAGGTTACAATCATATCTTAGTTCATCATAATGACCAAGCCAAAACTGTCTTTACTACTCCTTGGGGCACATTCATGTATGTGAAAATGCCTTTTGGACTAATGAACGCAGAAGCCACTTTCCAGAGGGTTATGGATATAGCCTTTGCAAAAGAAATTCATGATTTCCTTGTGATATATCTAGATGACATTATTGTATTTCAAAATCTGACAATCAACATCTGGATCATCTAAGGAAAGTCTTTATTAAATGCAGGAAATATGGAATTTCCTTGAACCCCAAGAAGTCTTTGTTTGGGTTAGAAGAAGGAAAGTTATTAGGTCATATAATTTCAAAAGATGGTATCTGAATAGACCCTGCAAGAATAGAAGCCATCTTACAAATACAACATCCAAGGAACATTAGAGAATTGCAAGCTTTCTTAGGGAAAATTAATTTTCTTAGAAGATTTATTTCTAATTTAGCAGAGTTAATTAGATCACTGAATAATATGCTGAAAAAATATTCGACCATAAAATGGACTGTTGAGGCTAAGAAATCCTTTGAAGACATTAAACTGGCCTTAACTAAAACACCAGTGTTAATCAGTCCAAAATTTGACAGAGATTTCATCTTATTTTCCTTTGCTTCTGAGCACACAATTGTTGCAGTTCTACTGCAGAAAAATGACCAGGGCTATGAACAACCTATTGCTTTCTTTAGCAAAGCCCTGAGAGATGCCCCTTTGAAATATAACATAATGGAAAAACAAGCCTTTGCTTTGGTCAAAGCCATCAAGGATTTTAGGGTATACATCTTATATTCTCATATAGTGGCCTACGTTCCTAATTCAGTAGTCAAAGACATCCTAACTCAGGAAGGTCCAGATGGAAAAAGGGGAAAGTGGATTGCTACTATTTTAGAGTATGATATAGAAATCAAACCAACTAAGTTAATCAAGGGCCAAGGTTTAGCCAAACTCATGGCTGAATCAAACTGTCAGGCCTTGGATATAAACTTTATTGCAGCAATAGATGATGAGGAGGAGATGGCGACTCCACTAATCAGCCAGGACTTTATTGAATCACCATGGTATGTTGATGTTATATACGTTTTACTGAATTTACAAGCTCCTCCTGAATTATCTAGGACTAAAAGCAGGTTTTTAAAGATGAAATCCTTAAAATTTTGTATATTAGACAATGCTTTGTTTTGGAGAGATCATGAAGGCATTCTTCTCAATTTCCTATTAAAAGATGAAGTTGACAAGGTGTTGCAAGAGTTTCATGTAGGTGACTATGGAGGACACCTTTACTGGAAGACCACTACAGATAAAATTCTTAGAGCTGGTTTCTACTGGCCTACTTTGTTTTCTGATGTCAAGAAATATGTGACCTCCTGTCACAAATGTCAAATTTTTTAGGGAAAGAAAAAGTTTTACCTTTACCCCTCAAGCCAATATTTGCTGAAATACCTTTTCAACAATGGGGTTTAGACTTCATTGGCGAAATTCACCCACACTCCTCTTCCCAACACAAATGGATCCTCACAGCCACAGACTAATTCACAAAATGGATAGAGGCCATACCTTCAAGGCAAGCCACTGACAATGTTATCATAACCTTCCTTGAAACCAATATTCTGTCAAGATTTGGATGTCCAACTAAGCTCATTACTGATAATGGAGTAGCCTTTAAATCCAAAAGAATGTTAGATTTTTGCAACAAGTACCATATAACCCTGGGCCATTCCACGACCTATTATCCTCAAGGAAATGGACTGGCAGAATCCTCAAAGAAAAGCCTGATAAACATCATCAAAAAGTTGTTAGAGGAAAATAATAAAACATGGAATAAAAAGCTAGTCAATGCCTTATGGGCAGACATACTAACCACTAAGAAATCAATTGGTACTTCTCCCTATCAACTAGTTTATGGGATGGAAGCTATTTTCCATCTTCCTTGGGAACACCAGTGATGAAGTTGCTTCAAGAAAGTAGGTTGAACCAAATAGTATCCAGAGAAGAATCAACCAAACAATTCATCTTCAACAAACCAGGGAAGAAGTCTATATCAGGTCTCAAGTTGTGCAGGAAAGGATTAAAAAGATTTTTGATAAGAGAACCAAGGCTGAAGATTTCTACCTTGGTGACAAAGTCCTAATGTGGGATTCAAGGAGGGAAGATAAAGGTAAACATGGGAAATTTTATTTCCTATGGAAAGGCCCATATGTCATTTATGCTTTCAGAGGTAATAATTCTTTCTTCCTAAGAGAAATGGATGGTACAGAAGCAGAAGGTGGGCCAGTGAATGGTCAAATGCTCAAACACTATTTTGAACCTAACTACTGATTTTTTATTTCCCATTGTACATATTTTATTTTCAAAAGTCTATCTTGGATTGGATGGTGATTTTTGAAGTTGAAGCCCGAAGAGAAGGCCCTAAGCTTTGAAAGATTCACTATCATAAGTATTAATAATGCAGGAGCACAAAGGAACATTTTTTAAGGTAACATCAACAATCATTCAGGGGCTACTAATCTACAAAGTTCTTGACATTTCACTAGAAAATATCATCCAGAAGTGGAGCCACTGTTAGGTTCCTATACCAATAGGAGTCATAATTTTGAATGACTAAGGTTAAGCCTTGTAATATTGTACATACATTTGCTTTATGCAAATGTTTTCTAATATTAAAAATAAATAAATAAAAATTTAAAGAGGGTATGTCCTAAAAGAATAATCAAAGGACAAAAATAATGGAAAAGGTCAAAAAAATGAAAATATATGAACCCCAAAAGACAAAAAGAGACCATGAAAGTGAGCAAGTGAAAATGCGACTACTATTTACTTTTATGCATAATAAATGATTGTGTGCAGCTTGTAATCCATGCCGCAATCCATGATAGTCAAACTTGGCTATTTCATGTTTTAAATTTTATGTTTATAGTTAGAGAATAAAATTTGACTAAACAGTGTAACCTTGGCAGATCATTAGATAGGTAAAGTGAATAAAAGGAGTTCATCAGTTTAATCTGAGCCCTTGGATAATATAAGGTTAGAATTAGATAGTTCATTTTGTAAAGAAAAGAAAAAGATTTATAAGGGTTTGCTAGCCTAAATGCACCCAAATAAAGTGAAGAAAAAACGGTAGGATGAGTAAATGGATAAGTAGTAGAAAGGTTGTAGAAATATCATGTGATTACACAAAAGTACTTGTGTCATTGTTTCAAATACATCTTTCAAATATGCATAATTAGTAAACAAAGCAAAAACAATGGTTCACAATATGGCTTATTTAACATCCCCTCATTCATTTCACCCCTTTACTTCACTAATTTCCCATAAATAAGTTCTAGTGCTTGAAATCCTTTAAGTCAAAGGGGCTCAGAGCATTTCTCTGACTTTTGGAGGGACCAGACCCTCGGCTTGATGACTTATGGGCATAAGTGCTAGAATCCCCTTCATTTCCCTAATAAAACCACACTTTCCTATGGTAAACACCTTTTACCGAGAAAAAGTTACTCACCTCCATGTAAATCCTATTTCACCAAAAAACCCACTAAAAGATTTTATCCTAAGTATAAATCTAAACGTGCAATCGCATATACTTTACCCCTTTTTTACTTAGGACAATCCACTCCGCCAACACTTTCATATTAATTAAACTAACTTTATTATATAAACTCCCTGAAAACCATTAATCTGTATTAAATTAAAACCCTATATAGAATATCCCAACCCCTTAGTTTTAAACAAAAACTAATACAAACTACCCCTTATCCCGATATAATTTCACTTAATTTACCTAACCCCGTCAAAATTTAAGTTAATCTCGCGTCAGCCTTGTCTGACTCCCTAATCCCTCATTAAAGCGCGGCCTGATCACTTAACCCTGTATTAGTCCCTAAACTAATCCCGGAACCACCATAAATAAATCCCCAGGCCCCCCATCATTTCCCATCACGCATCTTTGCCTCCTGGCCACCATTGATCATCCCTTCCCCACATCCAACGGCCCATAATCATATTGTCTGCGCTCGATGACTGAACAATAGCTGCCCGATAAAGTGGTTTTCCTCCCGACCCCTGATGCTACGTGTCAAAAAATGTATGGAATCGGGCAACCCCTCCCAAATACCGCCTGCACCACAAAAGCGGTGTGACGGCCTCCAAAACCACTTCCCCCATTTAACCGAAAAACCATCACTATTCATCCGGAGGTGAACCCGCCAAAAAATTTAACCGTTTTTTATATAAAATCCACGAAGCCCTCTTTTGATTTTTTTTCACGCATTCTCTTTGTAAAACTGTGTAAACGATTGCGACCACTGTAAACATTGAAATTACCCACAGACTTCCAATTCATCCCCAGAAGACGTTGCATACAGCTAGCCAACCTTTTAAGACCATACCAGGACCACGCTAACCGCTGCAGCTGCCGTGAACCAGTAATTTCAAAGCCAAATCACCCAATTCCAAGTATTTCACCACGAAATACCTCTTATCCCTGAAAAATTTCAAAACCTTTGGCTTGTGAAGTATTTTAAATTAAGAAATTAAGTAAAATACTGCCAATTTTAAGAAATTGTTTGCCTAAGCCCTCTAAAAGTCCCAAAAACCTTTGCAGAAACCCCTAGAGCATAATTCAAATCCACAAGAACTGAATTATGGTTGCCCCCATCGCCATGGACATTAGACCAATTATAACTCCCCATTTAGACTTGGACCATCTTTCCCTAGCTGACAGAGATTTCCAAATAAAAGATACTATTGCCCTAGAGCCCCTGCTCAAAGTGCATTGCCAAAGTAGGGATAGATATCTAAACCATGCTGATGAGATTGGCCTTTGGGAGTCGAATTTTCCCAAATACCGGTTCCCCCAAGTTCACATCTTTCCAGAAATTGTTCATATGTGCTACACATGCTACGTCCCCAGCCATAGGACCATAATGTCTCATGACCAAAATGTCCTTTTCACTATCACAGTTGAGTCCATTAATGAAATTTTGCAGTTCCAACCAGGGCCAAACTGAACCCCACTCTCAATTGGAGACCTGTTGGACCAGTATCCCAAGCTTAGCCCTGAAAAATTGACCCAGTTATTCCACACCTTCATTAGAGAGGAAAAACACATCCCTAAAGACTCCCCTCCATATGTATCAGCTATTTTCTCTCCATGGGGCCAGAACATTGTAGCCATGATATCATGTGTTTTAGGTTACACCACAAGTGAATACATTGATGAAATTATTCTTGCTTTCATGTCCATATATACCCCAGGACAACCTCTTGCAACCATATATGACTTTGCCACATTCATAGTTGATAGAATGCATGACCAGTTCACAAGAATGGGAAATGAGAGGGCGTTCAAATACTCCTCTGTATTATACCATCTATTTCTGTATTATCAGTCAGCAAAGTTCCCTTTTATCCTCCAAAATCTTGACACTAGGGGCCAACCCAGATCTGTTATTTTCTGGACCCCACTTTTCCATGAGTTTGGGTCACCTTATACATACTCAGACTTTATAGATTCTTTTCTGCATCTAGTCATGACCATGCTCACTAGGAATCCTCCACCTAGGATAAGCCCAGAGATAAAGAAAGTCCTCCAGCTTTCCAAGCAAACCAAAGTGGGTGATTGGTACCTCTACCAAAACCACATAGAATTCAGCATATATGGTTTCCTGCTTGCACCATATAAGTTGCCAAGATACCTCCCTATGAGGTTATTTGCCTTATAATAGTATAGACAGATCATCAATGTAGATGAAGTCAACTTCATCAATGCCAAGAAGAAGACCTATTTCAAAATCAAAGATCAATTAGGTCCCTTCATATGCAATTCCAGAGAGGCGGGGAAAGAGGCAGACCTAATCTTGCAAAGAATGAAATTCCAAAGCAGTTTTGTATGGAGATATGACCATTTGGAATTCATTACCAAAAAATGGCAAAAGGTCAAGCTAGGACCTTTCATCCCGACCCCATACCAGAAATAGAGGCATATGCAAATCAAACAGAATGGGTGGAAGGCACTTTAGTAGACAGAGACAGCACAAGAGTAGATGTAGAAAATGCTCTAATTGATTTGGAAAAGCAGCTTGATGAGAGCTCTTTTCTACAGGTACCAGAAGAGCAAGAAAGAGCCATGAGTACCCCTCCAATCATGCAGACTCCTCAAAATGAGGAGAAAATTCCAAAAAGAAACAAAGAGGGAGCTTCCACTTCAGGAATGGACACCTCTAATTTGCAACAGGAAACAAGCAAGAGGCAAAGGCTCAATCCGGCCTCTGAACAGGAATACACAGAGGAATTAGCACAGGTTACCAACATAGAAGTAGAAAGAAGTAGGCCCACTACTCCATCTGAAGGCATGCAAGAGCCTTCCACATCACAGACTCAGATGTTGGAAAGGTAGCTTAGTGTGGAAGTGTCATCCTTTAGCAGGCCTGCTAACAAAGACCAGGACATAAAAGACAGGTAGAAGGAAATCAAAGCAAGCAATGAGAGGCTTAAGGCCCAAACATATGCTCAGTACCTAAATCTGACTCCCACAAATCAAACAAGACTAATGTCAGCTTTGACATTAAAGAGGGAAAGCTGCAAATGTCTTTCATCAAACCTATAGCTCAGCAGCCCAAGACAACATCTAATTTCAAAAAGGTTGACTTTGAAGTGTTGGCAAGGGATATTCATCCCATAGACTAGATTGAACTGCACAAACAGGCTAGAGAGATGATATACTCCACCCTGACAGGTAAAGCCATAGCTTCTCATCAGCTACAAAACTCTTTAAACAACATCTCGGCACAATTTCAGTTAGAGAAGGCCTCCTCACAGGCCAAGGATACAAGGATCAAGTCCTTAGAGGACTTAGTGATTGAATTGGGACACGATCCCAAGGATATAAAAGCTACAGAGCAGCTTATAAAGAAGAAAAACGATGATATTGCTGCACTTAAGAGGCAATTAAAAATACCCCAGCTACAACATCCTCAAACTCTAGAAGTCTTAGAGTGCCAAACCAAACATGAGGAGTTGATGGACTTGATTCTAAAGCTTAATGATCAATTAAGGAGACAGAAAAGGAGTTGGATGCTTTAATTCAATTGAAGAAAAGCGAATTGGCCACAACTTCTAAAGATGTCATCCCTACAGTATCCATAACAGTCCCTTCTACACTGGCAACTTCATTGGCACCAACAGCTCCACCTGCCACAACATTGCCAGTAACAGCAGAATCTACAACAGCAGCAGGTGCATCAAGAGAGAAAGCAACAGAATTGGTTAAAGCCATGGAAGAGATGTCTATCTAGGCTACAGAAATGAACAAGCTGAGAGAAAAGGTGGCAAGTTTGGAAACTGACTACAAACTTGCCCAACTTAAGCAAAAGGAAGAGGCACAAAAGGCCCAAAGAATGAGTGAAAGAATCAAAGTCTTAGAGAAAGACTTAACACTAGAGAAACCCCTTGGGCAAACCAAGGAAATGTTGTGGGCCAATATCATTGACTCTATCAATGATATTTGGCCATCAATTCAAGTTATTTTTGAACAAACATAATTAATAAAGATAGCTACAAAATCTATCCAGAAAGTAAAGGAGGAGTTGGGAGATAAGCCTGAGGATGCCAATAGACTCATCCACTTCCTCAACAACAAGAATAGATATGAGCTCCAAGAAATTAATATAGAAGACAAGACTGAAACCATCTTGGAGATAAGGAAGGTCCTTTCCAAGAGAAACCGAATGCTAAACTTAGAAGAAAAGTGCCATAACATGCAGGTAGCCATTGATAGGTTCATGGCTAAATTCCAGATTTTGAGGGAGAAAGGATTGCCTAGTCCATTAGTTATTAATGATAAACTCATGACACTGTTGGACTATGGTAATAGACTCAGATAGTTGGCTAAGGAACAAGATAGCACTTCATCCATAAAAGCACTGCCAACAGGAAAAATTTTGTACAACACATTTGAGAACTTGTTTTTTCTTGAGCATGAGATAAAACACTTATTCCTCACCAAGCCCAATTTTGCCAAGTATACTGAAGCTGATGAGATCTATAGGAGGATGATGAATGTCAAATTACCTGAGGCAGAATGGTGGGAAAATATGACTGATTTACTGTGAGAAATTTACAATAAAAAGTCACTGTACAGTAAAAATTGGCAGGCAGGTAAACAGAGGAAAACACGACAGAAAGGTCAAAGAGTATCAGGGTCAAAGAGTAATAGGTGTAAGATAAAATTTGAAGAAGATTCCAACGTGAAACACCACAACTGCAAGCCAGCATAAAGGGCTACAAATCCAACCATAAAAACCAGCAGTACCACATAAAAAGGGACAACATGAAACAATTCATTAGTTGTCTCTATCTTCTTGCAAGAAGATATTTGTATTTCCTAGATTAAATCCACGTTAGTTTGAGATATTTTGTAATAATTTTTTGTATAAATACGTCATAATTCGAAGTATGTAGGGTGGATTCGTAGACATTTCTATAGACTTTCTTGATCAAAGACTGTAATCTATTGTATCACTGTTTGGACCAGGGAGCTGGATTAATGAATAAAGCCAAGATATTTCACAGGATTCATGTGTAGTGTGAAGTACAGACAAGTATTTTCTCTTGTGTTGTTATCTTTCTTTAAAAGTATTTCCATAATATTTAATGTATATGAAATCTGAATGCTGTAATATGGAATGATATCTCAGAATTTGCTTCATTGCACTCTGTTGAACTATTATGCATTTTAATGTTTTCTGCTCATTATCTAAGTTAAGGGATTCTTGATTCCTCCTTAGTTTAGGTAGTTTCCCTCTAATCTATAGTAAAGGATTCTTAATTGCCCTTTTCTCATGATTATCCATTTTTCTTCATTTTAATCCCGGTCTGAGAATTCTTAAGTGCTCTCTCACCCTGGTTAGGATCTTTTCACCCATCCGACCTAAAGACCTGTACTTCACTCTGCTAGCTTGTTCTTTGAACACTCCCTTTAATGATTTAATCCCAGTTCTATTGTCCTTCTTTGACTCCATAGCCCAATGGTCCAGAGACTTAATTATATCCATCTATTTTAAGGATTCCACCATCCAACCTTCAATACAAATCAAAACCCCCCTGAACTTTAAGAACTAGCCTAAAATCCCAACAAACAAAACTAAATCATATAGAGAGAGCCCTCTCTGAGTCATAGGTTGGATGGAGCCTATACTTAAAAGATTGGTTTGTGGTTGCCTCGGTCTTTTCCTTCTTCTGATAACCTCTAGGGAAAAATTCTAAGTGATAACAGGTCCTATGATTCTATCCTTCTTTTCATCCCCTAGGAAGAAATCACCACCATCATATTTCTCATACTTTCAGAACCACTTCATATGGGGAGTGAAGTGAAAGAATGCACCTGAGTCAATCAACCATGCCTCATGATCTACATGTGTACTTGAAGAAGAATCCAATTACACATCCCCACCTTCATGTGAGGTGGTTTTCTCCTCTACAAAAGGAGCATCATCATATCCCTTTCCTTTCTCAGGAGTTTTAGATCTAAAGTCCTTTTTGTAGTGCCCTTCTTTTCTACATTTCCAGAGTATCTTTATAGGTTTTCCTGGAGATTTAGATCTCCCACTTGAGGACTTATTTATGTTCGTGTTCTGGGACCAACCTCTTATAGACAAGGCATCTCCATTCTGTCTCTCCATATTTTTCTATCTCATATCCTTAGAAAATAAGGGTGAGACTATTTCATCAACCTTCAAGGTAGTTGTATTGCTACCTATATCAACAACCAGACGATCCCATGAATCTGGTAGAGACACAACAATCTGATGCAGTTATATTTATATGAAATTTTAATATCAACATATAACAACTAACTTACCACAGTACTGAAGACATTTAGATGCTCTGTCACTGAGTCTCCATCCTTCATCCTCAAGTTATACAAATTTTTTAATAATTTGTTCACTAGAGACTTAGATTGATACAAATTCCCTCACTTGTCCCTCAAAGCCTTCGTCGTAGCTTCCCCTGATATGTTCAATGATACTGAATCTAAGAGACATAATCGTATTTTGCTCTTATCCTTCTGATCTAACTTTGCCCAGTTTTCTGCCGACATTCATGTTGGTGCCAGACCTGGATCTACAACACTCCACTAATATCTATCCACCAACAGATTCTGCATCATAAGCTTCCATAGCTCAAAAATTTGGCCATTGAATTTATTGATCTCTATATTTCCAGTGTTTTCCATCTTCTTTCACCACAAGAATCGATCCCGCAGATATCCCACTATAACAGGGTCTACCACAGTCTCGAGCAAAACCCCTCAGTAGCAAAGGCATCCCCTTGAAGTCGAAACAACTATGATAACAAATGTATGTTTTTCATTATATTCCTTTAAATTTTATAATACATATATATACATGTCGATGCATTCATAAACCCCAATCCACTAACCCTGGATTAGAACATAAACATAGTTCCCTTGAATGGATCTACAAATACCATGGGAAAAAACCACCGTCCCCAAAAACCATGTGCAAAACCATGGGTAGGTCCACCCACCATATTTGGGTCTGCCCCCCATCTTTGGGCCTGCCCAACTATTACTGGGTTCGCATTAAAATAATATATTTTTTTGGGAGATCCTCGGACCCCATGATGCGTGGAAAGAATATAACACAACCAACACAAATCCCAGTCATGCAAGCTCAATACCATATAAAATATCATTGTTATACCAAGTTTATTGCCATATCAAAGTTACTTTATCATATATCATTATAAAAATGTTACTATAATGAGGATTTCCACAAGTATAATATATAATTGCCATATCAAAGGGTACTACCATACTAGGTTACTGTCACTATTTAAAGTCACTGTCAAGTGAACAGATAATCTTCCAGGTATTATGGTCATCCACGCTGTAAATGTTACTGCACTATGTCATATTGCAAGCCACAGAGTTTAGACATACCATCTATGGAGATAAAGTCGAGCCACTAAATGTGAACGTCAAAAAGTGAATGTGAAATTCAGAGTATATCAGAGTCACTATAATAATGTGAATCTCGGAGTATACAGAGTCATTATAATATAAGAAAATCCTCAATGAAGGTATACACACCACATAAATTAGTGTGAGCCTCGGGGTATAGAGAACCACAAAATTCAGAGATGACAAGTGTGAGATACATAAAATATGTGAGCCTTTAATAAGTATAATCTAGCCAAAGCCACAATAATTTATACAAGCCATAGAATATAGCCATAGATTTTAGTTCAAGCCATAAGATAGTATACGAGTCCATAGAGAGACAATACAAGGCATAGATACATTACGAACTATAGATATATATAGTGAGTCACTAAGATTTAATGCAAGCCTCAGAGAGATTAGATATGAGCCAGAAATAGATAATGCTAACCACTAAATTGTGAGCCTCGTAAATAGCAAATGTAAACCACAAAAAATATGTGAGCCTCTTAGAGAAGACTACAAGCCAACATAGAAGAATACGAGCCACAAAAGTCCAAATGTGTATGTGCTAAATGGAGGTAGATTTAAGCCTATTTATAGTTGATCATTTGAGCCAATGAACATGTCCCTTAGTGCAGCTTAACTTAAGTATGACTTATGCATTTAGAAGGAAAAATCAAGTTCAAGTAACATTTAAATATATTTCACAAATACCTTAGTGATTATCTACACAAATAAATTTGTGACATTAAATAATAATATCTCTTTTATTTGATTGAATTCCCATTGGGGCTAGATGGACTTCCCTTTGGGGTAGATAGGTTCCTATGGGGAAATTCATCCCATAGCTACCCCAATTTTCAACAAAGGTCATGGAAATACTTGTTAAACTCATGTCTGCTTTGTTAAAGGATTAGGAGTTACAGGAGAAAAAAAATGTATGAGTTGGCAACAATATTTCAAGCGCAATTTTGCATCTATCTACTTGTAGATGTGATCAATGAAATAAATAATTTGGATCAAAAGATACAAGAGGAACATGTTTATATTACATCTATTGGCACTACTTTAGATGTTTATATTAGCATGATTTGCAAAGATTTTTGGGAATCATTTTTGGGAATCATTTTTGGGGTAGGTGCAGTGCACATGTCCTCTTTTTTAGTTAAAGCACAAGGAGGAACCCTTGAATTTGTAGATAACAAAGGCATGATACATTTATATCCATTGAGGTTCCAAAATTTTCCAGATATGCAAATATTGAGGACACTAGATGATTGTATTCTTTTGGTAAAATGTTTTATTGTACAGGTTATTGAATATTTAGATAGGAGATTCACATATTTACATGTCTTCAATGCTGCTAAGTTTTTTAGTCCTTCACATTATTATGAAGAAGTGAATGATAGAGACTCTCCAACAAAAAAATGGTTGAAATGTTTACGTGAAAAGTTTAGTGTTGGGGAATCACCTATTGTGGACACTGCTAGATGTTTGGGTGAAATGGATGAATTTATTTGCACTATTTCTAAATCATACCACGAAAATCTTATGCATGGAGCATGGGATCTATGTGGATATGAAATGAAATGGTTTGAAGGATTTCCATATTTGATGCAATTATGGCAAGCTATTCTGATTATCCCAACAAGCAACAATGTGTGAAAGAGGTTTCTCAAAATTAAACAAGATAAAAAATTATGATAGATCAAGACTTTCATTGGAGACACTATATATGTTAATGTTTCTGTCTCTTAGTGCACCTCATGCTCTAAATGAGGTATATTGGAATGATATTTATGATGTATGGAAACAAATGAAAACTAGAAAACCTTTTCCATTGGGCAAATAGATTTATATTTTCAATGATGTAAGTCCAAATACTTTTGAAGATCATCGAATGAATAAAATAAACATATGTTTACTTTTTTTAATGGAATTTGAGAAAAATGTTTTGTTATTTACTAAGTTCTATTGAGAATTTATAGTATTTTAATGTAGTCACTCTTTAAATTTCTAAGATTTGAAGGAGTTAGAAGGACTATATTTCATTTTGGAATTTTTTTGTGAAGGGTATATTTAATATACACTTGTCAATAGAAGTACATTTTTTTTATAACCTTTCATCTTTGAAGGGTTAGATAAATATATGCCCTTCCAAATAAAATTAACGCTAGCCCTTCAAATTTGAACATTGTATACTATCTAGGATCCCCATTGATTTTTTTATCATTAATTATATTTTTAAATATCACATATTAATTTTATATTAAGAATCAAATGAATTAAAAAATATGGCTCTTATTAGTTTTATAGGAAATAATTGAATTGTTTTACTTTCATTTATTTTTTTCTCTACATTTTTTTTTGACAGAAACAGTTATGGGGCTTTCATTGATTAACTGGCAAAATACCATAGATTCGGTTACAAAAGCTGAGACTGGTTTCTTGGAATCTCTCTAACCAGCTGAGCATGCCACACTCACTTGTGAATCGCATTTTTTTACAATTTTTCACTTGGCCTTTTCCAGCTAATTTCCCAAGCTTATGGATACAAACGAACTGCTTTAGCAAAAGACGGAAGAACATAGCAGTTTTTTAGGGGATTGGTTCCCATGAGACTTCACTGTCTCTAAGGATAGTTCTAGCATCTAACTGGGCTGCCTTATTTGCTTCTACATCTACTTCTTTGTTGTTGGTTCTCAGGATATGGAAAAATTCCAGTCTCAGGAATTTGGTCATGCCTTTAATTCTTGAGATTGTCCTTGCCAGTCGAAGATCTACCAGATTTGTTTTGGTCACCATAGCATTGATAATGACTTGTGAATCTCCCAAGACAGTTGCTTCTGTGAGTCCCAGAACCTTAAGCGTTTTGATCCCTTGGAACAGCGCCATGACTTCAGCTTGGATGCTTGTGGTGTGGCCTAGACCCCATGCAAACCTGTGGGTGGAAGAATCTTTTGGATTTATGATTATGCCTCCTACTCCAGCTCTTCCTGGATTTCCCTTAGCTGCCCCGTCAAAGAACAGGGAGGGAAGAGTTTGATTGGACAACCAAGCTTGAAAATCTTCTCTGTTTTTCCTTATTTGCCAGTCTTTGAGGCATATGAGTGGAATTATCGACTTTTGGAAGCTTAGATTGAGAGCAGCTCCGAACTCGATGTCATGCTGGCTTAGATTTTTGTCATCCTTTTTATCACTCAGCCACTCATTTAGCTGTCCTTTAACTGTAATTGCAACTACCTTGTAGTTTTGTTCCTTACCTCTGAAGATCCTTCTGTTTCTCTCCAACCAGGTTTGCCAACTGATAAATTTGGGCAGGGCAGTCCAAGCAAGTTTGACAATCTTGTTTTTTGGGCCTGGGCCTGGATATCTTGCCAACCACCCATCAAACAAATTCGGGACTGCGTGGGGGAGGATGGGCATCGATTTCAACATTCCAAGGAGCTCCTGCCAGACTAGGACTGTAAATTTGCATTCCAGAGAAATATGAACAGCAGATTCGGAATTTTCTTTGCATAGGACGCATCTTGATGGACCAAGAAATCCTCTTTTCTGCAGCCTATCTTCTGTTAGGATTTTTTGATGGCATAACAGCCAACAGAAGAAATCAATCTTTGGAATAGTGGAGAAATTCCAGATGCTGTTCCAAGGCACCGGGTTGGGGGGAACATGGGGTCTCTCCCTGATTTTGGCATAGCCCTGAGCCACCGAATATCCAATCTGCTTTGCTCCCCAGCCTCTCGAGTCCTTCTTTCTTGCGTGTATAGGGGCAGCTCCATGGAGCAGCTGAAGCAGCGTGGCATATTCTGGCAACCACGCAGCTGGGACATTGGGCGTTTTTCAGCCTGCCCAACTATCACCATGCCAAGTCGATATATCCCAAAGCGATTTTATGTTAGCTTCGTCCATCCACGTCTTCATCTCTCTCCTTAGACTCGAATTCGCTAGCGGAGGTCTGTTCATAATACTATCCTCCCAAATTCTGATATGTTTACCATTCCCGGGTATCCAATAGGCATTATCTCTTATAAGTGGCCCGACTTTGTAGATTAGGTTGCTGAGAGGAGATCTAAGATGGTCTTTGGGCTGCTCCAGACACCGGAGTCTCTGACCTCTGAAGTATTTCTTCCACAGCACAAACTGAACCCATCCAGGCTTTGGCGCAATGATCTTCCAAATGAGTTTAGCTCCCATTGCTAAATTATGAGTGTTTAGATCTTTAAAATTTAGTCCTCCTTCCTGTAGCGGCCTGGAAACTATTTCCTAGTTTACTAGGGAGAGTCTCTTCTCGTTATTCTTGCCTCCTTTCCAAAGGAATTTTTTGATTAGCTCCTCCATGTTTTTAATGATTCCCATTGGTGCCAAAAGAACAGAAAAATTAAAGAGAGGCAGGCTGCTCAACACTGATTTAATTAGCACTGATTTCCTAGCCAAGTTGAGCCACGATGTCCCCCAAGTCTGCATTTTGGATTTGAATTTTTCTATCTGTGGGAGCCAATCCTTGCTTGTAGCTCTCTTGTGGAAGACAGGTAGTCCGAGGTACTTGAAGGAAGTCCAAGATGCTGAAGCTGCAAAGCCCAGGCATCTGGCTATGGAGCTAGCAGCAACTACTGAAACGTTCCAGCAATAAATATGGCACTTGCCCCTGTTTAATTCACTGCCCGAATCATGGCAATAGTCTTCCAGAACCTCTTTGAATTTCCTTGCCAACAGTTGAGAAGCAGCCCCAAGGAGCAGAGTGTCATCTGCAAAGAGTGCATGATTGATGCTTTTGGTCCCTCTTGCTATGCACAATCCAGCTATCTCTTGGTCTTGTTGTTTCTTGTTTAAGTGAAAACTAAGGACAGAGGCCTGCAACACAAAGAGGAGAGGTGACAGGGGGCACCCCTGCCTCAGCCCTCTAGATGCTTTAAAGAAATCTGCAGCCCTGCCATTCACAAGAGGAGCAATCCAGGGTTCGGAGATACAAGCTTTGATCCATTTGATGAAATTTTGTCCAAATCCCAGTTTGTGCATTACATCAAACAGAAATTTATGTCTTACACGATCAAATGCATTAGCTAGATCGAGTTTAATAACCATACCTTGTTCTTTTCGGCGCTGACTCGAGTGGATCGCCTCTTGGACCAAGATGAAATTGTCTACCAACTGCCTGCCTTGTATAAAGCCGCCTTGATTCTCTGGGATGACTTTAGGGAGGATTTTCTTCAATCTGTTTGCTATGACTTTGGTGATCACTTTGTATCCAATGTTGCATAAGGATATTGGACGGAATCTATTAAAGGAGTTAGCACCTTTTTCTTTAGGAATAAGGGCGAGGAAAGCTGAGTTTGTGCAGCCCCCAATTTTCTGGCATTCTTGGGATTTTTGAATCATTTTCATAAAATCCTTCTCCACTATCTGCCAGCATGTTTGAAGAAACCTGGGCGTGAATCCATCAGGACCCAGAGCTTTGTCGGGTTCCATTGCAAAGAGCGCATCTTTGACTTCAATTGTTGAAATTTTATTTTCGAGAATCTGATTCATTTTTGTAGTGATGAGCTTGGGGACATCGTCTAACATTTTGGCGTTCTGGTTGGTCCCCACAACTTCAGAATACATTTTTTCAAAGTGGTTTGATGCAGCCTTCTTGATGCTGGCAAAGTCTTTTAAGGTGCTATCCTCATTTTTAATTTCTGAAATACTGTTACGGCATTTTCTAGCTTGGGCCTGCTTATGAAAAAAGGAGGAATTACGGTCTCCAGCCTTGAGCCATAGACTCCTTGACTTGAGTCTCCAAAATTCCTCTTCTACTAGGCATGCCCTATGAAATTTATGTTGCAGCTGATATTCCTTATCTAACTCTTCCTTTGTGATTTCGGCAACTTCCAGATGAAGGTGTTGTATTTCCAGATCTTTTTGAATTTTTTTTTTTTCTGTCCACTACAGGATTGGGCAAGGTCTTTACCCAGCCCTTCAGCATCTTTTTAGCCCTGCGAATTTTTTCCTCCCATACAAAGAATGGAGATCCATTGACCGGCTCTTTCCAGCACTCTCTAATATTTTGCAAGAAATCTGTCTCTTTGGTCCATAGGGAGCTAAACCTGAAAGGTATAGGCCCTAGATCCTTAGAAGGGATCAGTTCTAGACTGATAAGCTTATGATCTAAGACACTGCTTTGGAGAATGCACGTTCTAGCCTCCAGCCCCAAGAGAAGGAAGGAGCTTTGAACAAGGAATCGATTAAGTCTTGCTGCTATGTGTCCCGGCCCCACTCTCTTGTTTGACAAAGTGAACGTGCCTGTGACTGGTTTTATATCTAGCAGGTCCCAGTCTTGCATGAGATCTTCGGCCCATTCTCTTATCGGATCCTTGACTATGCTACCTTCTCTTTTTTCTGAGGCTCGGAGTGTGAGATTTAGATCTCCAGCGATGATAATATTTTCCAGGTTTTCTAGGTCTGCTAGACTTTTAATGGAATCCCAACAGTTATTTTTCTCACCTGCATTGTTAGGAGCATACACATTGAATAGACAAATAATCTCCTTTGTTTCTAAATGCTGCAATTTTAAAAAAATCCAATGGGTATTGAGGGACTCAGAGATTAGTGAAAACTTGTTTGAGTTCCAGAGCGTCCCAAGTCCTCCCAATGCTCCACGGGCAGACATTGCATGCGCTCCATTTTTTTTCCAAAATTTTTTGCTTGCTTGGAGGAAGGCTGAGTCCTCCAACTTGGTCTCCTGGATGAGGAGGATATCTGGGGATTCCAATCTTATTAAGCTATGCATTGCTTCTTCCTTAGCTGAGGTGCCCATCCCCCTACAATTCCAAGAGACGATCTTCATCATTTATTTTTGCCTTGGAGGGCTCCCTTAGAGCCCTGTGATTGAATCCTTGTCACCTTCAGGGTTTTAGCTAGGAGCTTATCTAGCATTGGTTGGTTGCCCTGGAGCTTGTCCTTGTAGGTTTCTTGTTCTCTTTTATCTTTTGCAGATTTGCGCCCTCGTGTAGATCTTCTGGGAGAGGACTGGGATTCCCCGATTTCCCCTTCTTCCTCTGATTCTTCGGACTCTTGGGTTTCCTCCTCTTCTTCTGAAGCCTTCTCTTTGGATCTCTCTGGAATACTTTTGATGGAAGGGGAAGCTTTAGGGGGAGAGATCTCCTTTGGTACTTCTGTATCCTGTGTGATCATGATTTCAGATCCAAGGATTTCAAATTTATTTCCTTGGCTTTCCCTGGCTGATTTGTGAGCAATGCCCTCTTGAGGGGTTTTGGCGCTGCCATTTGAGTTCTTCCTGTGAGAGGTTTTGGATCGCTTTGCCTGATTCCATCCATCTTCCTTTCCTTTTTCTTCCACCCCTTTGGACAGGCAGTCCCTGGCAAAATGCCCGTAGACATGGCACTTCCGGCATTTGAATGGCAGCTGCTCATAATCCAGTTTCTGTATATGAGTCCAGGGACCTGTTGTGGCCAGCAACACCCCCCCTTGTTCATTTAAGTGTTGTCCAAAATACTAAATGAATGGGGACCCTTAGTTAAATTTTAAAGAAAAAAGCAAGAGTTTCCTTTCTTCAAAATAAGGTTACCATCGTAAGCTTAGAAAGGTCTTTTGAATAATTTTAACCTAAGTCTACGATAAGGGAAATATCTTTAAGACCGCGTTGCAAAAAAGATAGGAAACGCCTCCATTTCTCTATAATATCGGTATGCGCAAGACTCTCGTGTTAAGCATAATATCGCATCGCAATAAAGTAATACTCATAAGGAAAAAACTTCAAGATTTACCGATCTTCGATAACACTGATCGCAAGATCGCATATCGCAGAAATGAGCTAGCAAGATTCGGCAAACATTAAACTTCTGCAACATGCGATGTTGCGATCGCTGCGATATTATATTCGCGCGATCTGCGATGGTGCGATTTGCGATCGCGCGATCTGCGATGGTGCGATTTGCGATGGCGCGATCTACGATGTTACGTAAGCAAATCATAAATCACTTCATCACGAATCCTTCGGGCACGCCATCCAAAGAAAAGCCACTTACCATAATCTGACTCAAGATCATGTGCTTTTAATGATAGTAAAGGAATTAGTTGTCAGCTATTAAATGAAATGAAGACGCGTGCTTTTGTAAAGAATTACTTCACGTAAGGTGGCATATTTGATATATCTGTTGCATTTAAAACTCTCCCATCACCTTTCTTGATCAGTCATTTCCATTTCACTCGTACTCTACAGGAACGAAGAACTAAAGACGATTCAAAGCCAGACGCAGGAAGAAATGGGAAAGAAAAATAAAGCTCAAGGCTCTGAGGCGAAGGAAAAGACGAAGGAGATGGCACCTTTGTATACAGACACAGCCTGTAACAGAGATGCAGGTATATCGACATGGGAAAGCATGTACAGGCTGCTTGAAGAAGAGAATCCCAGAACAATGAAGGTTGCTGCTGTCGCGGGCTCACAACGCTCTTTCGAGGTGTCCGAAGAGGAGCTAGCATGTTCATTTCTTCACCGGATAGCAGCAAGGCCCAAATTCTACCATATACGAATATGATCAAGTGGATACTTGACAATGCAGAGATGAACAACAGACAATTCAAGGTTCAAGGACATGGGCTCATCGGATCATTCGCTGTGCAAGATTTAAAGCTTATGTATCATCTTCCTGAACCACAGGCGACTTACAATGCATAATTCGTTAAGAAATTTGCGGCAGAAAACCCAAACCTAGCAGAGACCACCAAAGATTGGTCCAGAAAAGAGGAGCCGCTCAAAAAAGATAAAAACGGTATGTACAGCACTGGTTCCCTCACCTCTCCGTATTATTTGCTGCGGCCATGCTTTGTAGATTGTTTGGGATGCCGAATATCAATAAGTTTTCATCTGAATGGCTACCATTAATAGATGTTGCCACAAATGCCGATATTATGGATTGGGCCAAGATCTTTTCTGATAATCTATACATGGATATTATCAATTACCAGTCTAAAAGATCCTTGTCTCAAAGGATCTATCCTCCTTTTTATCTGTCCGCATATGTTATGGATTCTATTTGTTATGTGTCTAAATTTCCCACTATGGGTTGGAAATGGACTACCCAGGACCCATTACCTATCCATGTTTATCATAAGGTGTTATGGGATTCTCAGTTCGTCCCACACTTCTACCAGATTTGTCACGGGCTTATCTTACCCTTGTATAGAATGATGTATGAAGAGACCACCTCGAGGTACCTACCAAATAAGCTACGACTGGAAGCTGAATGGAAGCAGAAGGCACAGGAAAAGGGAAAAGCGATCCAAGCATTAAACAGGTTGAATTGGGAGTGTTACTGGGCATACTTGGTCAAGCCGCATAGTCAATGGATGACTGTGAAATGCGTCATAAACGCGGCCGAAAAAGTAGTGCTAGCTCTCATAGATTCTGTTTTCGCAGCCCAGCTCAGTGCAGAAGTCAGCCAGCCGACTCTCCTCAAGCCCATGATGAACACTTGCAGCTTTAAAGACCAAATTCAGAAGTAGCCTTATTTTAGAATTTTGTTTTTTCTTTTAAATTAGATTAGAAAAAGGACGGTCATTTGAAAACAGCATCCTAAATTTTGTAAAAACACTATTATTAGAATTAGGAAGTAGTATTTTAACCCTCCTCATGCATTTAGAGAAGGGTCCAGAAATTTGTCAAAAACTTGTCCTCGGAACATGCACTTCTGCACCCTCAGAGGAGGTTTTGATGAATGGATGGATCGAGATTTATTAATGTTTGCATTTTAATGTCTGCTACTGATGTTGCACTTTTGTACTCTTAGTAGATGTTAGAACAAGTAGAGATAAAGCGTTTTTGCTTGAAGCTTATGAGTAGGATTAGTCATAAATGGTACTTTTATCTCTTGGCCATTTCTGCTTATATTCTTAAAGTGATATACAGTTTTCAGTTGTTTATATGTTACTGCATGAATGTATGAGTTACCATTTGGCACTTCTGTACGGTGGAGCCATTTATTTATGTCTGATATATGAATAACTTATTATGCGATATGTTGTTCACAACTGTTTTGCCTAACTTTTTATGCAAAGTGGTTCATCTTAATTGATTTCTATTCTTATGATAGCTGAATGATCTTTATTACCAGCTATTGTTTGAAATCTCTTTAGATCGCATAATAGAAGAAGTACACCCCGGGTTAGCGTAGATTAGATGTGTTGTTTCTCATTAGATTACAATAGCATAGAGTTAGTTTAAAAGTTTGAATTAAATTAGCTTTAAGTACTCTTAGATCAACATCATCCAACTCTGCACACACACACACCCTTAGATTGTGAAACTGGTCCCATTATCCCCAGTCGGACCCGCTATACCAAACGGATAAGGAGCTGCCAACCAAGGTTCGGACCAGGTGGGTATCCCCCTTGTTGTCGACCCGATTTTTGGGGCTTCAACATATTTGGCGCTAGAAGGAGGGCCTGAACATAGTGTCTGTTGGAATGATTTTCAATTGTAACATTTGAATCAGGATGGCTGCTCACAAACTTCCCATTTGGAGTTGCATCCATGTTCCTACCTCTTCCAATACTCCACCTGAAGTGGTAAGACTCTTGTCTCAGGTAAAATTCAATGGTAAGAATAATTCTTCTGCTTTTAATCATGCTCTTAAATTTATTCAAAGAGTTTCAAGTTCGGATATTCAAAGAATTGATGAAGGCGTTTTATGCAGAATTTTTACTCTTACATTCACGGCGAAAGCTAGAAAATGGTGCAGAACCCTCCCAGTTGCATCAATTCACGGCTGGGACCAATTCGTCAAGATTTTCATTTTTGAATTTGATTGTTATGACTATGACTAGGTATATGATGAAATTGATTATCTACGGAAACAAGATGAATCTGTTAGGGATTTTAATATGCGATTTCATCTTAATTGTCTAAAGTATGATCTTGAAAGTGAACTCATGGATGTAGAATCTTCAGATTATGCTGAGTATTCCCTGCCTCCTATGTCTGATAAAGCAGAAATTAGTTCAAGCTTTGTCTCATTTTCTTCTAATGTGAATGAGGATTCCAATTTGAATATACAAATCACCCATGATGAAGAAAGTTCCCAAAGCCTAGGAGACATGCATGCTCTAATGCAAGAAGACAAAAGCGAGAATGTTGGAGGAAAGCCTGCCTTGGAACCAGGAGATGACTTCGATACAAGGTCAGATAATATCGTTGCAAATCAACAAATGCAGATGCCAAGGTTAGAACAACAAACTATTTCTCTTTCAAAAAGTATCAGTACACAAAGGTATGATCTAAAGCCCGATGTCTATGATGAATCTGATGAACAAAGATTTTTCCATGATGATATTTTCAAATGCATTGTTCCAGAATCGCATTTTTCTCTTTATCCTGATGTTTTTAGTGATGATAATTTTCCCCTCTCAATATTAAAGATATCTCAAAAAGTACAGAGGATTATTCAAATGAGTCATCATTAGGTTTTCAAGATAAAAAGACAGATATAGAACATCCTTTGATCATTTTCAAACAAGAACCACTTGACCTCCCTTGTCTGAAAATATATGACGAAAAAGAGAAATCTAGGGAAACCTGTAAAATCATTTATGATAGCTACTTTGACAACGATGATGTTGTTGATTTATCCCAAGTAACTCAACAAAGCTTAGATAATGAGAGATATTCTAATGCAGAAATCATATCATTCAATCCTCATTTCAAAGTAAAAGATCATTTGCATGATTTTACTATCCAAGACAATACCCCGATCTATGATTCATATCATGAGGAAACCCCCATGCCTGTTCACAATCATAACTTGTATTCTGATTCACAAGACGGAATTTGAAATTGCTCGGATCCCATAATTCTGGTCAGTTCTTGTGAAAAACAAGATATTCCAAGTCAATCCCAGTTGTGCTATAACATTATTTGTACAGATAATCATTTCTTTCTTTCTCAATTGCACTCATTTTGTACAAAATCGGATTGTGTTTTAAATTTTCAGAATTTTGATAGATTACTATGGTATGTTGAGCACCTTATCAAAGAACATTCGAAAGACATGCTACCATTTTGGAAAGCCAAACTGTGTCAAGGAAGTATAAAACTTTTTCAATTTCAAGATCAATCAATATCAGACTTCCTTAAAAAACATCTTTGGCATCTGAAACATCATCAACGAAGGAAAGTACCTTTCGAAACTTGTCGGCAATTCGCGCCAATTGATAAATCTCTTTCCAGAAATTTCCATCTATTCTTCATTGATTTATTTAGTGATTTATATATGGAAACTTTCCTTTTACAAGAAATTGCTAAAAGCTCAACTTCAATGCACAGTAGGTTACATGCCATTAAAACTAAAAAATCATATTCGCAACCTGGCTTGTCATCTTTCCTATTACGAGATCATCAATCCATAACAGAAATTCATCTTGATTTTTATGATCCAATAGGTATCCAGTTGGAAAGAAGTTTTCATGAGAAAGAGATTTCAGACAGAATTCCAACTGAAGTTACACATTCTTATTCCACATCCAACATTAACAGTCCAAGAAAAATTTTGTTCTTAACACTGATGTTTGAAAGTTACATACGTGTAGGAATAAAAATGAAGAGATGGTTCCACTGGAAATATCATTTCACCTAGTTAATTTTCTGTATATAGTTAGAATAGGAGTAGGAGTAATTTAGCTAGGTTATTAGGTTTACTTTTAATAGTTGGTAGGCAAAATAAGAGAAGAGATTATCCCTATTCTGTACATAACCCTAGGGAATGTCTACCTCTCATTTCGTTAAATATTTTTCTCCATAATAAAATTTGCTATGGTTAACAACATTTGACATTTACTAAAGACACCTTTTCTCTATCAAGATTTTGAACTTCTGCTTCTATGAACAACAAATCTTTTGGAAACTTGATCTTTATTATCAATAGAACTTTAACCCAGATATGATACTAGTTTCAACTCCAAGAAATTTGAAGAAAGCTATCTTAGTGAAGAAATTGTTTTATGTCAGTACAATGAAAGGTATCAATAATGAAATAAAGATTCTCTGTAGAAACAGCCATTTCCAAAAAACTCTATTATTGTCGTCCAGAACTTTCTTAAGGAAAGAAAATTTGACTTCCTCCCTGCTAAAGGAAATCGCAGCATTCAGAGGAACAATCCGAAAAAACACTATATCTCAAAGAATAAGAGGTCTCATCACGAGCCAGCTTATCATGATCACAGATATTATAACTTGCTGACTTTGCCAATACTGTCCACCAAAACAGGGCAACGACTCAAGATTGTTGCAATCAAAAGACAAGGGGTCTCATCACGAGCCAGCTTGTTCAGCAAAAGTGTAAATCAAGTGAATGACTGTGTCATAATTTGGCCACCAAACCAAGACATTGTTCTTTAGAGAATAAAAAAGGAAAAAAGTGTCAAAATGGGTTTTTCTCTGAAAAGTTGTAAATAGCCTTAAGCAGGATAAAGGATCATTACTGGGTAATAGGTAACCCTGTCGAGGCTATGGACGCCTGCTGGCAGCAGAGGCTCTACCTGCGACAAAGGAGCATATTTAAAAGGCTGCTACACAGGGGAAACTTTATTTTATGTTTTACAAGACCAAGTAATGGTTGATGTAAATGCAAGGACAAGCTGAGGATACAAGTAATTAAAATAGAAAGAGGTTGAAACGAAATATCATTGACAGTTTGAAGTATAATATGCTTTATCTTTTTATAATAAAGTTTAAGTTTTCTGAGAAAATTTTTTGTTTCGGAAGTTTGAAAAATGTCAATAGAAGATCAGAGATAACTGGTTCTCCCAAGTGAATCGCCAATTGTTGTGGCCAGCAACACCCCCCCCTTGTTCATTTAAGTGTTGTCCAAAATACTAAATGAATGGGGACCCTTAGTTAAATTTTAAAGAAAAAAGCAAGAGTTTCCTTTCTTCAAAATAAGGTTACCATCGTAAGCTTAGAAAGGTCTTTTGAATATTTTTAACCTAAGTCTATGATAAGGGAAATATCTTTAAATCCGCGTTGCAAAAAAGATAGGAAATACCTTCATTTCTCTATAATATCGGTATGTGCAAGACTCTCGTGTTAAGCATAATATCGCATCGCAATAAAGTAATACTCATAAGGAAAAAACTTCAAGATTTACCGATCTGCGATAACACCGATCGCAAGATCGCATATCGCAGAAATGAGCTAGCAAGATTCGGCAAACATTAAACTTCTGCGACCTGCGATGTTGCGATCGCTGCGATATTATATTCGCGCGATCTGCGATGGTGCGATTTGCGATCGCGCAATCTGCGATGGTGCGATTTGCGATGGCGCGATCTACGATGTTACGTAAGCAAATCATAAATCACTTCATCACGAATCATTCGGGCACGCCATCCAAAGAAAAGCCACTTACCATAATCTGACTCAAGATCATGCGCTTTTAATGATAGTAAAGGAATTAGTTGTCAGCTATTAAATGAAATGAAGGCGCGTGCTTTTGTAAAGAATTACTTCACGTAAGGTGGCATATTTGATATATCTATTGCATTTAAAACTCTCCCATCACCTTTCTTGATCAGTCATTTCCATTTCACTCGTAATCTGCAGGAATGAAGAACTAAAGACGATTCAAAGCTAGACGCAGGAAGAAATGGGAAAGAAAAATAAAGCTCAAGGCTCTGAGGCGAAGGAAAAGACGAAGGAGATGGTGCCTTTGTATACAAACACAGCCTGTAACAGAGACGCAGGTATATCGACATGGGAAAGCATGTACAGGTTGCTTGAAGAAGAGAATCCCAGAATAATGAAGGTTGCTACTGTCGCGGGCTCACAACGCTCTTCCGAGGCGTCCTTAGAGGAGCTAGCATGTTCATTTCTTCACCGGATAGCAGCAAGGCCCAAAATTATACCATATACGGATATGATCAAGTGGATACTTGACAATGCAGAGATGAACAACAGACAATTCAAGGTTCAAGGACATGGGCTCATCGGATCATTCGTTGCGCAAGATTTAAAGCTTATGTATCATCTTCCTGAACCGCAGGAGACTTACAATGCACAATTCGTTAAGAAATTTGCGGCAGAAAACCCAAACCTAGCAGAGACCACCAAAGATTGGTCCAGAAAAGAGGAGCCGCTCAAAAAAGATAAAAACGGTATGTACAACACTGGTTCCCTCACCTCTCCGTATTGTTTTGCTGCGGCCATGCTTTGTAGATTGTTTGGGATGCCGGATATCAATAAGTTTTCATCTGAATGGCTACCATTAATAGATGCTGCCACAAATGTCGATATTATGGATTGGGCCAAGATCTTTTCTGATAATCTATACATGGCTATTATCAATTACCAGTCGAAAAGATCCTTGTCTCAAAGGATCTATCCTCCTTTTTATCTGTCCGCATATGTTATGGATTCTATTTGTTATGTGTCTAAATTTCCCACTATGGGTTGGAAATGGACTACCCAGGACCCATTACCTATCCATGTTTATCATAAGGTGTTATGGGATTCTCAGTTCGTCCCACACTTCTACCAGATTTGTCACGAGCTTATCTTACCCTTGTATAGAATGATGTATGAAGAGACCACCCGGGGTACCTACCAAATAATCTACGACTGGAAGCAGAATGGAAGCAGAAGGCACAGGAAAAGGGAAAAGCGATCCAAGCATTAAACAGGTTGAATTGGGAGTGTTACTGGGCATACTTGGTCAAGCCGCATAGTCAACGGATGACTGTGAAATGCATCATAAACGCGGCCGAAAAAGTAGTGCCAGCTCTCATAGATTCTGTTTTCGCAACCCAGCTCAGCGCAGAAGTCAGCCAGCCGACTCTCCTCAAGCCCATGATGAACACTTGCAGCTTTAAAGACCAAATTCAGAAGTAGTCTTATTTTAGAATTTTGTTTTTTTCTTTTAAATTAGATTAGAAAAAGGACGGTCATTTGAAAACCGCATCCTAAATTTTGTAAAAACACTATTATTAGAATTAGGAAGTAGTATTTTAACCCTTCTCATGCATTTAGAGAAGGGTCCAGAAATTTGTCAAAAACTTGTCCTCGGAACATGCACTTCTGCACCCTCAGAGGAGGTTTTGATGAATGGATGGATCGAGATTTATTAATGTTTGCATTTTAATGTCTGCTACTGATGTTGCACTTTTGTACTCTTAGTAGATGTTAGAACAAGTAGAGATAAATCGTTTTTGCTTGAAGCTTATGAGTAGGATTAGTCATAAATGGTACTTTTATCTCTTGGCCATTTCTGCTTATATTCTTAAAGTGATATACAGTTTTCAGTTGTTTATATGTTACTGCATGAATGTATGAGTTACCATTTGGCACTTCTGTACGGTGGAGCCATTTATTTATGTCTTATATATGAATAACTTATTATGTGATATGTTGTTCACAACTGTTTTGCCTAACTTTTTATGCAAAGTGGTTTATCTTAATTGATTTCTATTCTTATGATAGCTGAATGATCTTTATTACCAGTTATTGTTTGAAATCTCTTTAGATCTCATAATAGAAGAAATACACCCCGGGTTAGTGTAGATTAGATGTGTTGTTTCTCATTAGATTACAATAGCATAGAGTTAGTTTAAAAGTTTGAATTAAATTAGCTTTAAGTACTCTTAGATCAGCATCATCCAACTCTGCACACACACACACCCTTAGATTGGGAAACTGGTCCCATTATCCCCAGTCGGACCCGCTATACCAAACGGATAAGGAGCTGCCAACCAAGGTCCGGACCGGGTGGGTATCCCCCTTGTTGTCGACCTGATTTTCGGGGCTTCAACAGGACCAACCACTATTTTGACGGCTTTCGGCAGTCCGACCTCCAGATCTACCTCTACACAGATTCTGGCATAATCATATTGATCCTTGCTGTTAGCCTTGTCTATAAATTTTCCAAGGGTGTTGCCGATATGCTTCAAAGAATCCCAGTTCCGGCAATGAACTGGTAGGTTGGGGAACCTCACCCACACCGGGACCACTGTGGGCACATCCACCGCCAGGTCGAAGTCTGGTGTCCATTTGTTTAAGTACAGCCCTTGGGGGCCCTGTTGAGATTGCAACAAGATGATGGAGCTTAGTGAAAAGAGTCGCCTTCACTAAGTGGGCCCGCAGGCAAATTATGGCGCAAGTTCTATTTTTGATCACAGTGTGAGTGATCACAGTGTGAGTGATCACAGTGTGGGTGACCAAAGTGTGGGTGACCACATTGTGGATGATCAAAGTCTATTTTTAGACTGGCTGTCAAAAATAGAAAAGTCAAATATTATTGTCTCATAATAATATTTGGACTATAAACTTGATCTTATTCTCTTGGAGCACTTCAGTTTGAGCTACAGATGTGGCCCATGCAGCTGTCAGAAGGAAGTACTCTTTTCTTATGAGTCACTTGAGTTGTTGCATGCATGACTTCAGTTAGAACTCAATCAGTTGAGTTTGGTGGAGTTGATTGTGGAGTTGATGGAGTTGTGTTCAGTTTGACTTGGTTAAACTAGTTGTAGTTAGTCTAACTGCAGATAGACTAATGATGAGTTGTTAAACTAATTATTAACTCATAATACAACTATAGAATACATCAGTTAACTCAGTTGCATGTCAGGGCATGTTCAGTTCAGCAGGGACAGGTGTTAGAGAATCAGATTGCTATCAGTTGTGACTATAGTTGTGCATCAGATCTTGCACAATCAAAGGATTGAGTATGCCAATGAGTTTGCTCATGTATTTGCCCAGTTTGTAGCTTCTGCTCATGTCTTACACCTTGTGAGTGATTCTTTGGAGGTGAAATACGAGTTTGGTACACCATTCTCATTCATTCTTGAGCAGGTATTGAGTAGTGGAGGCAGGCAAGCAGTGGAATAGATTTGGAGATCAGATCTTAGCTGTATTGTGTGTAACAGGTGGAGCTGGTACTCGATTTCTTGTGATAAGCATTGTACTTTGTAATGTTACATGGTCTCAATCATTAATATACAGATAGTGTGGGGTTTTTAGCGAGATGCTTTCCCCGGTTACATACTGTGTTAATGTGTGAATGCTCTTGATGTTTTATTGTTATTGATGCTGCTATATTGATGATCAACGTAGTGGAGCTTATGTATTGTGTATGTATTCCGCAATAGTACATGATCAGGATAATCTATGTTCAATATGTGTTAAATTATTCAAAATTTCTACAGGCCCATGAAGTAGGGGCCATTCCTGAAAATTAGGTCTTTGTCTTCTTTTGTAGAAAATTCGAACAAGAAATAGCCTCTCCCGAGGAAGTAAGAGGTTACCTTATTTTGGATCAGAGGTGCCCAGTTCCTGGCTACCCAGTTCTCGGTCGTCTTCGGGGAAGGCCAAAGTCCTGTAAACTGACCTACCAGAGCCCGATCTGCCAGAGAGAGAGCTACTTGGATCGGTCCTTCCAGCGGGAGAGTGATCTCCGGGATATCTTCTAGCCTTTTCACAAATTTCGCTGCTTCTGTGCATTTCTTCTTAGGCAGGGAGGCTAGAAGGGTTTTGAAGGACTCTGCTGCAGAGAGAGGCGGAGGAGAAAGAGGAGGCTCCTCCATGTGGGCCGAAAGTTCCAGCCAGGGCGGCCGCAGCCAGGAGCAGGACCCTCGGCGGACCCCCGCAGGCGCAAAGGCGATCCCTCCGCGAGTACCCTCACAGGCTCCAGACAGGTCTTTCCGTGAACTCCTACGCAGGCTCAAAACGCGAGGAGGGCGGTGCGCTCACAGGCTCGGCTCCCGCGGAGTGCGGGCTTCACAGGTTGCAGAGATCCATTATTACAGTCCTTCCCACCAAAAAATATCTATTTTTTTCTCTACATTGAAATATTTTATTATAGTTAATATTTTTTATTTTTGTTACTTTCTCTCCCTATATACATATATATGAAATTGATCTTGAAATATATTAGTTAGCATAGATATTTAAATAGTCTATTTAACTATTGTATTAAAATATTTTTATAAAGTATAATAATTATACATTTTGTTCACAAAAGTGAAAATATAAGTTTTTCACTTTTAGTTATTTTCTCTCTAAATTGAATATAATATTACATTATTTCATATGGACATAGAAATATTTTAGTTATAGTTGAGAGAGAGAGCAAATTATTTATACCACATCTTCTTCATACCAACCACTTATATTCATTTTTGTTTTTTATTATAGCCGGCATTGTTTTTTTATTTAGAGAATATTTTACTATTATTTAAAAAAAAACACGTGTAAACTTTACATTGAGCATGGACAAAATTACACATTGCACTCTTAGTGGGTTGTAGAATGCACCTCTCTGTGCAATAATAGAAAATTTATAGTATAATGAAAATTTGTAATTGGACTTGTAGCATTATATGGGTATTATATAAAATAAAAAAGGGTTAATCAATGGACGATAGAACGAAGAAAAAAAAACATTCTCTTATCGAAATGTAAAAAGAGATTCTACTCTAAACCTTACAAAATTCAATTTCATTGTTTCTGGAGTAAAATATGTAGGTTTTAACCTTGTACAGAAATTACCTGCAAAAAAATTCTTTAAATAGAAAAATAAGCAATGGCGATAACAGAAAACAAATATACACAGAGATTTTCCCTTGGATCCCAAAAACAAGACTACCATATTGATTTTTCATTATGTTCCTTTCAATGTTACAAGACATATATATACATGTCGAAGCATTCATAAACCCTAATCCATTCACCCTGGATTAGAACATAACCATAATTCCCTTGACCGCATCAACAAAATACCATGGAAAGAAAACCGTCATGCCCAAAATCATGCGCAAAACCCATGCACAAAACCATGGGTAGGTCTTCCCATCATCTTTGGGTTTTCCCCCCATCCTTGGGTTCACCCAACTATTATTCAGTCTACATAAAAAAAAATTACCAGGTTGTTGCCCTGGACCCTGTGCAGGGAGGCTACCGTCCCCCTGCAAACCCCCCTGTGAGCCCCCCACTGCGCTCAATGCAACATACAATCCATGATTCTAGTCGTGGAAAGAATATAACACACACCCAAAATAAGAGTAGATTCTTACAAATTGCTTGCACTGACACAAAAATGGAGCATAATCAAGGATTGATTAGTATGCATCCCTGAGGAAAACCAAGGGAATCTAGAGATTGTTGGGAACTAGAATTTCTTTATTGTCATAATTTTTCACCTCTTGTTAGTGGAGGGGAAGATCACAATTTTTTCTTTAACAATTATAGAGTGGAAGGAGAGGAGGGGAAATTGTCTCCATACTCCTCTTTCTCCCTTTTTTTCCATTGAATCCTCCTTTTCTAAAACTAGGGCCTTATCATGTGAAGTTTTTGAAATAACCTTTACAATAATTACATGTTCTTTTGGATGATTTGGGTTATCTAATTACATTGGAATTGATGAAAACCTGCCACAATTGATATCTTGGACCTCTTCAACTTCCTCTTGTGATTGGAAAGCTCCATATCTACTATTGGAGAGAGCAGTTGGGTGAGATTCGAGCTTGGTGGAAGGTTCAGACCTGTTGGTAAACTGAGACCCCTTTGGGGCCTAATTCTTTCTCTTTCTTGAAACTTATTTGAAACCTTTCTCATCATTATTTGGAGTTCGATTTGGCTTAGAAGATGAGGGAGGTTCTTTAATGTTTGGACAACATTTTGCAACGTGCCCTTACTCATGGAAAATGTTACATTTGAAAGGAACCTGCTCATAATCAAGAGATTGAAGATAACTCCTAATGCTCCAAATGAAGCTAAATCACCTTATGAAATACCTTATCAAACCCTGTTTCCATGCATACTCTAGCACAAGTAAAAATATTGCCTTTAGGCTCTACAAGGGTTATATAACAACCTAGCTTGTTTCTAATGGATTTGAAAGTGTCATCACCCTAGAAAAAAATGGGGAGGTGCAGAATTCTAACCCAAATAGGGGCTAGAGGGATTTACATGTATGTAACTAAGCCAAGGGTCTAGTGGGATAGGAACATTCCCTTAGAACCCATAAGGTAAAGCCCAAATCTAAATATTAGGTCCCTAGCTTCTTTGCTTTAAAAAATAAATATATAAAAACCTTTGTCACAATAAAACGTGGCAACAGGGTCTTGATCCACCCAATTCACATCATTCCCTTAAGAGATAGAGTTAGGACTAGACTAAATCCCTATAAACTTACCTATTAATCATTTTTCCTCTAAAATGTTCATATTCCGAGTTGGTATAAAGGATCCTTAGTCTTGTTTGTGAATGGAATCTGCTTTTTTGGAAAATATGCATTTTTTTAGCCTAATTTTCCCACAAAATAAGATTCAAAGATGAAATCTACATTAATGCCCATTGGGAAGCCGACAAGGGGATGCCTTCGAAATGGAACAAGATGTGTCCAAGACACCGACAATAGAAAATGAAATTCCTATCAGGTAAAGAATGTGCAAGAGCCCAGATATTTCATAATGTTAACCCTTGAATCTTAAAGGAAAATTCACATTGAAAGTTGCAAATATGAGTTCATTATATGCTAGACTCAACTTCTCCAAGCATAGGCAAAGTGGCAGTGACAAGGGAAATTGTAACCATGGAAAGAGCATGATCCCCACTTCCATTCTTTGATTTAAAAAAGAATGCAGTTTCCTTAATAATGATAACAATATACAACATTTCAATCATGGTATTTAGGGTAAACCCTAGATTTTTTATTTTTTTATGACACAAGGTTAGATCAAAATATATTCAATATGAACTTAGTATGTCACTTACAAGAATAAAACCATATTAGAAAAATAATACTCCATCCCATAGTCAATTGAGATAAATCCAATTAATAATAATTACCCATTTACTTGTTGAGTATACATATATGATTATAACTTTCCTTTTTAATTTGCAAAAATAATTCAATTTAATTAATTTTTTAATTCTAATTTCCATCTTAATAATTATTTATCTAAATTTTAGTTGAATCATTTAAATTTCATTTTTCACATAATTGCAAACCAATCTTGGTTCACTAATTGTGTTTTTATTTAGGTGTAATTCAATGTGAAAGATTAAGCATGTCAAAAAACACTTATAATTTCGAAAAGAAAAATTAAAACTATGGAAACTTCCTAGTTTAAATATTGTTATTACTTCTCTCATAATGGCTGCATGATGTGGGATTTGTACCCCCGAGTTAATATGGACATGCCAAATCTGAAGGAAGGTTTCCATATACGCCCTAGATGGTGGCTCACATGGAAATTTCATCAAAGGTGGATGGTAAAGAAGGAGCTGAAGGTATGGGAGTTATGGCTCATCCTAGAGATTAGTGTCCAGGAGCCACTAGAATGAAAATATGAGTTATTGGTTGCCTGCAACTTAGTTACCTATTTAATTATGGAGAGATGCTGGAATTATTCCCTAAAATGGAGAGGGAATACAAGACTTTGGGTTATTTTTTTAAAATGTCTTGTCGTGTGTTGGGAGCAGTGACATATGAGGTTAGCTATGAGTACTATAATTATTTACACCTCCTAAAAGTTCTTCCTCACCCATTTTTAGGGAGCTTCTCTTGGGCTTTCCTTCCTGTCATGCGGAAAGAGTCAATTTTGCGGACAAAACCGACCTCCCTAGAAGCTAAGGCTTTCTAGTGACAAACAAGACAAGTAAACACTACCTTTCTCTAAATATGCATTTAGAATACAAGTAATCAGGTGTTCATAACATACCTTTAGTCCAACGCTTTGTAGTAGTCCAGCCTCGCCGATCCGGATGAGCTCCTCCTTCTCTTCGAAACCTGCATTCACTAACAAGCCAAAAGATTAAATAGCACCTGAATAACTTATAAAATAAAACATATTCATCATACAGACCAAGGAGTATATGAAACAAATCATGTATAACAATCTGTTGAGAAAAGTGAGCTTATTTGTATTAAGTGGAAACAAAAGAAACCATTACAACCTAAGCCTTGGTGTTGTGCAGGTCCCTCCTAGGGTCCAGCAAGAGTTCTCCTTTACTTTGATTAGCTCACCCACTTCCAAATAAGGCTAGGAAAGGATGGGAATCTCTCCTCTCAATCTCTATAAGGGAGTCCTAATTCCAGCAGCATCTACCCTTAGGAATATTCAGCTTTCAACCTCCCCTCCCTCTGGCCCAATGCCTGTATTTATAGTGCTTTAGAGGAAGTTAATCAGGTCCACCATCAATGGGATAAGCCCCTCCTTGAATGGGATAGCTCCCCTCTTGATGGGATAAGTTCCTCTTTCATAGGGATACATGAACCATCTGGAGGCGCTCAATACACGTCAAACAAGCTTCTAGAATGCTCTAGAAATTACCACAAGTAACTTTTTTGAAGTGAAAATTGCGCCTTTTGACCTTTACAGGAGTACGCACCCAGCCCTTTACAGACAGAGTGAACAAGTACGCAGGTATTGTGAACTTGAGGTGCGTACACGCAGGTAAGGCTAAGAGAAACTACGTACCCAGAGATATATAGATTTTTTAAAGACTTTCTCTCTTTCTTGGAGTTTGACATGAAGAGCAGAGGTATGAGACTTGCCAAGGAGGATAGTATGACAGTTGATAGAGCCATACTAACTGCAAATAGTCATGGTGACAAATTTTAGTGTAACAGATTGCCCCCTAAAGTGCGAAGCCTGTAGTAGATTAGGGTTTCATATCATCTAGGAAGGGTGAAGTACTTTATCATTTCAAGGATTATCTTGTGGAGAGCCCAGTCGGAACCTGCAAATATTCAACACAAAATACATATATAAGATCATATCATCGCTGAGGTAGGCATTCCCATACTCAGATTGAAAACTTTAACTAACAAACTAACTACTGCTCTGATATAGGAATGGTTTCGCAGTACATCATAATCATAGACTCTTGTAGACACAGTATGGACGCAGCCATCTGTTTATGATTAGTCTACAGTACAATGAATACAAAACTCCTCGCAGCCTGGATGGTGGAAACTAGATCCAGGGTCTTCATTTATACTTCCCGAAAAGGTACGATTCTATCCATGCGAATAAATGAGTTGATGTCGAACATGGTAGAAACCACTTGATTACCAATCGATGATGTAAACTGTTAACAAGTGTGAGAGAGACCACCAGTGATGTCAATGGTTCTCAAAGTACCCAGTACAATCCATGAGATGTGAATGAATGAGTTGATGTCGAACATTTCACGGAATCCTTCGATCGAAAGTCAATGATGTAAACCGTCGTCAAAGGCGAGAAACCTGCCATTGATGCATGCAGATTTCAAGGTACTGACGATTTCTAGGTCATCTTTATAGATAATGTGCTGATGTAGATAGAAAGCGACCCGTTGCAGGCAAGCCCACAACACGAAATCATAGATCAAGTTGAAGAAATGTAGCTGTAAGGACTGACTCAGGGATGGTCGAGATGGATGACGGGTATTTTGCAGATGAATGGTTTATTTGCAGTGACCTCTTGAACACATAACGACACGACAGATGGCTTGGTGATAATTGACCCAAAGTTAATACCCGGAACCGGTTTGAAGATTTTCAATGTGGTTTGATCAACTGTTAGGCAAAGGATTTCCCAACCCAGGTGAATGAAAAGTGTCGTGTTCAAGAGTGGTGATAAGGCTTCTTCTGAGACAAAGGATAACAAATAGGCTCATTTTCCTCTCTTTTCCCCCACCATTTATGGCAAGTACCTCTTTATTTTTTACAAGCTTGAGGAGGATAACATATGCTTGATTATAAGCTCATCCTTCGAATGAGTCCAACTTAGTTTAGATTCGAACCCTAAGAAGGAGTGGTCCGTTCCTGTTTGTAATCGAACAGGTCCTTTACTGTGAAATTTTAACGAGTCCAGTATAGGAGAAACTCGGCGTTTTTCAATTTTAGAGAGTCTGAAAAAACTTAAGAAGACTCCAGGGTTGACCTTTTTCGTAAATTTGTGTCTCCCAAGCCCGAAAAAGTATAAAATAATACTTGAGAGAACCTCTTGATCTTTACGACCAAGGAGTACTTTCATGATTAGTGTCTCTGATCTGAAAAGTAAAAAGAGATCAAGGACACGTCGTTTTATTTCCAATATCGAATTTGAAACGACAAAAATCCGGCAATCTTTTCATGTTTTTACGGTCAGAAAAGGGTTGTAAGAGGACCGTCTTTTAATTCCGTTTTAACGAGTGTAAAAGAAACACTCGGCAATCTTTTCATGTTTTGGGAGCCAGAAAAGGGCTTAAAAGATGACTATAAGGTTTCACTTTTTCGTAAGTTTTAATGAGTTCGAAAAAATGATAAAAATGTACTCATATGGCCGACTTTCAATTTAATTTACGAGCAGGAAAAGATGGAAAGGACTCGACATTTTCATTTGTTTTACGAGAATGAAAGATAGCAAAATAATCTCGGGATTTTCATGAGTTTAACGAGTCTTGAAAATAACTGAAATTGACTCAAGATAGGTTTCATTTTTACAAAAGCTTGAAACGAAGAAAAACTATGCTTCAAAGTAGTTTCATTTTTACACAAGCTTGAAACAGAGAGAAAAATGTGCTTGATGCCCCCTAAGCGTAACTGCTAGAGCGCATGCCCCCCAGCTTCATTTCATTCAACTAAGTACAAGCTGGATGGAATGAAGGTTCATGAACGAGATCGTTTGAAAGACTCGACCTAAAACTGTAAGAAAATTATGCAAAACACTGAAATAACTAACCTAAATAGACAACTTAACATTTATGAGATCTAGTCAAACTCTCGACTCAACTAGAGGAGGATTTGTTTCATTTTTTAACGAGCTTGACACAGGAAAAGAACTATGCTTGGATTCAGTTTCATGTTTACGCAAGCTTGAAACGAAAAACTATGCTTGTTATAAGTTCGCATGCCCCCAGCACAATGACGCAAAATGAGGTACATGCCCCCCAAGCTTCATTGCATTCAATGAGGTGGATGGAATGAAGCTTTACTTTCAAGATCTTGGAAATACTTGTGGGAGTTGTTTCATTTTTTAGTGAGGTTGACACAGGAAAAGAACTATCCTCAAAACGCTTGTTTCATTTTTTAAACGAGCTTGACACAAGATAAGGAACTATGCTCATAACTACTCTCTACAATCTACCTAACAAAAACTCTACTCTAAAAACCTTGATTCATTTTTTAACGAGCTTGACACAAGACAAGGAACTATGCTCTAAAATCCTTGATTCATTTTTTAACGAGCTTGACACAAGACAAGGAACTATGCTCTAAAATCCTTGATTCATTTTTTAATGAGCTTGACACAAGACAAGGAACTATGCTCAAAAAGTTCGCATGCCCCCAGTATAATGATGCAAAGCGAGATACATGCCCCCCAGGCTTCATTGCATTCAACCAGATGGATGGAATGAAGGTTTACTTTCAGTATTTAACTTGAAAAGGGAGTTGTTTCATTTTTAAGGAGGTTGACACAAGAAAAGAACTATCCTCATACCTGATTCATTTTTTAACGAGGTTGACTCAGTAACAGGAACTATCCTCAAACCTGATTCATTTTTTAACGAGGTTGGCTCAGTAACAGGAACTATCCTCAAAACCCTACTTTCTACAATCGATCTACATATCCTAAAATCTACCTGATTCATTTTTTAATGAGGTTGACTCAGTAAAAGAACTATCCTCATGCTAGCCTGTTTCATTTTTTAATGAGGTTGACTCAGTAAAAGAACTATCCTCATGCTAGCCTGTTTCATTTTTTAATGAGGTTGACTCAGTAAAAGAACTATCCTCGTACACACTAATTCATTTTTTAACGAGGTCGACACAGTAAAAGGAACTTTCCTCGTACTCACTGATTCATGGCTTCCAACTGGAAGAAAGACATGTCAATGGACACACCTTGATCATGGCTTCCAAGAGCTCTTCATCAGAAGGAAGAATAGTTCTTTGGAAGGAACACATGTCAAGGGACTCCAAAGGGATAAGAACATCATGTTCAAGTAATCCCATAGAGTTTTCCATGTCAATTACCGGATCTAAATCAAAGGAAGATGAGCAAACAGTGAGAGGCTCACTTACATCAGTAACTGAAAACATGGGACCAGTTGCCACATAATTAACCCGTGGCAGGGTAGATACCACTTTAGAATCAGGAACATTTAGGGGGGTCATATTATTGGTAGTTGAGACAAGACTAGGGAACGAAAGCTGGTCTACAGTCACAATACTGCCATTGTGAGGGAAAGACATCACGCGAAAGAGTCTCGATACGACAGCTTTCCTTGCATAAACATAGTCTCGCCCAAGGAGTAAATTGAAATCCAAGGGACCTCGAACTACCATAAGATCAATACAGACAGTTTTACCTTCCAAGGTAATAGAAAACTTAGGAAGGATCCCTAAAGGTTCACTAATGGTTCTGTTAAAAGCTTTCAGATTCTGCGTAATAGGCGCAAGCTGAGGGGAACCCAAAGCTTTCCAAACAGTTGAGGATAAAATACTAACAGAAGCACCTTCATCTACCTGAGTATGGTGTATGTCCCTACCACCAGCCTTGACAATGATTTGGAAAGGGACGGAGGAAGGAAGACGAGGTTCTGTCAGTCGATTCCAATCAAAGGAAAAGACCTCAGTGCTTGGAGGGGGTTCTGTAGAAACAAGTGAAATGCCCCCCGGCATAGAAGAATCTGATGTAACAAGAAGAACCTGAGCGGTATGAAGTTCACTTTCTAAAGGGAAAGTGGGATCGATCGAATGTGAAATAGAATCGACCACTTGATCAACTAATGGATCATCAACCTGAGTGACATGAGTTTCACTCTCCAATGGAAGAGTGTGATCGTGTTATGCTCTTAACCTGCAAATCAATACCCAAGCGAAGAAAAGATACCGAGAACACAAAATATGCGAAGAAAATATACCCAGAACACAGAATAGCAATGATTTTATTATTCAGAGAGAAATGTTCACAGGCCTCTTCGAGGGGGCAACCTCCAATAGAGCAGAGCTCGATTACAAAACAAGACACAATGCTCCTCACAGGGAGTCTCTATCCTTTATATATGACTCATACATGCAATACCACGAGCCAATATCGTGGGTTTTATTAATACCATCTATCTAATACTACCGCCTATTTACCATCTATCTAATACTTCCGCCCATTTGCAACTAACTGTGGTCCCGTCATTAATTGCGGGTTAACCACTTACAAATATTAATATGGGCTTTATTGACTCTTCACTATGACGTGATCCCAAGACATAAATAAGGGGGTTAGGGTGGGACCCTAACATGCCCTCCCCCTTAAGACTAGCCTTGTCCTCAAGGCTGAAGCTGCGGAAACTGCTGAAGAATAGTGGCTGGTTCCCAAGTTGCATCTTCCGGAGAGGTGTCTTTCCATTTGACGAGGACCTCCTTAATCATGCGGCCGCGCAGGTGCTTGTCTCGCGTGTCTAGAACCTGTTCAGGTTGAAGCCAGATTGACCCTTCTTCGTCCAATTCAGGTAGACTGGTTTGAACTCGGCAATTGTTCCCAATCACTTTCTTGAGGCACGATACATGGAAAACTGGGTGGATTTTTGCTGTAGGTGGCAAAGCCAACTTGTAAGCCACTTCTCCAATGCGCTGAAGTACTTGGTATGGTCCATAGAATTTTGGGGAGAGCTTTTGACAACCCTTGTCTTTGAGTGATGTTTGCTTATATGGTTTCAGCCTCAAAAAGACCTGATCCCCTTCTTGAAATTGGCGCTCTGAGCGATGTTGGTCAGCCTGTTGCTTCATACGGTTCTGAGCTTGATGAAGATTCTCGCGCAGATGGGCAAGCATGGTTGTGCGGTGTTGTAGGAGTTGATCCACGGCTTGTACTTTGGAGCACCCCGTGAGATAAGAAGTAGGGGAAGGCGGAAGTTGTCCATAGACTGCTTCATAGGGAGTCATTTTGGTGGTGGCATGATAGTTGGTGTTATACCACCACTCCGCCAGAGGTAACCATTGTACCCAAAGGTGTTGCTTTTCTGAAGTGAAACACCTAAGGTAGGTTTCTAGACATTTGTTGACGGCTTTGGTTTGACCATCTGTTTGCGGATGATATGAAGTACTGAGTTTGAGTTGAGTGCCTTGTATTCTGAAGAGCTCCTGCCAAAAATTACTGGTGAAGATTGGGTCACGGTCGGATACAATAGAAGTGGGCATGCCATGCAATTTGAAGATCTGATCCATGAAAGTTTGAGCAACCAAGGTTGGTGTAAATGGGTGGGGTAAGGCACAGAAATGAGCATACTTCGATAGTCGGTCCACAACCACCATGATGACTGACTTGTTCCCAGACTTTGGAAGACCTGTAATGAAATCCATGGAAACCTCTGTCCAAATTGACGCCGGAATGGGCAATGGTTGTAATGTGCTTGGTGTGTTGACGGTTTCCCCTTTGTGGCGTTGACAGACGTCACATTCTGCTACGAAAGTAAGGATGTCCTGTTTCATGCCGGTCCAAAAAAATGATCTTCTGGTGCGAGCATACGTCTTCTGAAAGCCCGAATGTCCTGCAATGGGAGATGAGTGCAATTCGGCCAAAATGCGACTTTTGAGGGTGGATGTTGGTGATATTACGACTCTGTCCTTGTAGCGAAGAATATCATTCTGCCACGAGTAGCCCTTGCTGGAATTAGGATCTACCTGCAATTGAGAAATGAGTTGGGAGAGCCCTGGATGTGAAAACCATTCCCTGCGAGCCTCTTCAATCCAGTCTGGAATGGGGAGGGAAATTGCGAGCAGAGTACTTTCCTCCTCAAATTGGTGCGACAATGCATCTGCTACCCTGTTGTCTTTCCCTTTCTTGTAAATGATCTCATAATCATATCCCAGCATTTTGGCTAACCATTTATTTTGTTGAGGGGAAGATAGGCGTTGCTCCAAAAAATATTTAAGACTGTGATGATCTGTGCGGATTTGGAAACATCGCCCCAACAAGTAAGGTCTCCAGGTCTCGACTGCATGTAAGATGGCCATCATTTCCTTCTCGTAGGTAGATTGGCCCAGATTCTTCCCACTTAGTTGTTGGCTGGTGAAGGCCAATGGTCGCCCTTCCTGCATTAAGACCGCTCCAATACCTATTCCCGAAGCATCACTTTCAATGACAAATGATTTGGTGAAGTCCGGTAGTGCTAAGACAGGAGTGGAACACATGGCGGTTTTTAGAGCGGTAAATGCCTGTTGTGCTTCCTCATTCCAGAAGAAGGAATTTTTCTTTAGGAGTTGCGTTAGGGGCTTCGCTATGCGGCCATAGTTGCGGACAAATTTACGATAATAGCCTGTGAGACCCAAAAATCCTCTCAAGCTTTTCAAGGTCTTAGGTTGAGGCCATTCTTGCATGGCCTGGATCTTTTTGGGGTCCACCTTGACACCTTCGCGCCCCACAATGTGGCCCAAATACTCAACTTCTTCCATGCCAAACGAACACTTAGACATGTTGACAAATAATTTATGTGTTTGGAGCAGTTGCAAGAGTAGATCTACATGCTGAAGATGTGCCGCCCAAGTGCCACTATAGATGAGGATGTCATCGAAGAAGACAAGGACAAATTTTCTGAGATATGGTTTGAGGAGGTGATTCATAAGGCTCTGAAAAGTAGAGGGGGCATTACAGAGACCAAATGGCATGATGAGGAACTCGTAATGGCCTTCATGAGTTCTGAAAGTTGTCTTGGGAATGTCGACTTCCTTCATGCGAATTTGGTGATAGCCTGAGCGAAGATCCAACTTAGTGAAGAATTGAGCCCCATTGAGTTCGTCCAGCAAATCGTCAACCACTGGGATGGGAAATTTATCTTTGACTGTTAACTTATTGAGGGCCCTGAAGTCGGGACACATCCGCCACTCCCCATCTTTCTTGAGGACCATGACCACTGGGGATGAATAAGGACTAATGTTGGGACGAATGACACCTTCTTCCAACAATTCCTTGATGATTTTTTCTATTTCATTCTTTTGGGTGAACGGATATCTGTATGGCCGCACATTTGGGGGTTGGGCCCCTAGAACCAATGTGATGCTATGATCATGTTCCCCTCGCGAGGGTGGAAGCTCATGAGGCTTGTCAAAGACCGTCCGATGTTTATTTAAAATCTGTTGCATCTCAGGATGAACTGGCGGAGACATGGTGTCTACTACCTGGATGGCATTAAATTGAGCTACCACTCCATGATGGCCCTTTTTTAACAATTTTTCCATTCTATGCGAGCTGATGATAGAGGGGGCTCCTGCTTGAAGTCCACGGAGGGTATGTGTGGAGTTGTTCTGCTTAAAACTCATATATAACTCCTGGAAATCCATTGTGATTGGCCCAAGGGTGCGGAGCCATTCAGCACCTAGGACAATGTCGCATCCCCCCATGTGTATGGCAAACATGTGGGTTTTCAACTGATAATCCCCCATTTGAAGTTTGACATTTTCACAGCGGCCTTCACATTTCATTGTGCCCCCATCTGCAATTTGGACCTGGAAGTTAGAGACTGCCCGTACATAACAATGCGCTGCTTCAGCGATTTTTTGATGGATGAAATTATGGGTACTTCCACTATCAATCAAGACTATTACTGGGCGATGTTTAAGAAAACCCCTGATTTTGAGAGTTTGAGGGGAAGAGATTCCTGCCAACGCATTGAGCGAAATAACTGGGTCATCAGATACAATCTCCTTTTGGTTGTCTTCTTCGATCGCCTCCGGTTCCTCAAGAGGTGGATCTTCCTCGGTGGAGCTGTAGTCAGTGGCATCTATTTGAAAAAACTTGGGCTCCTTGCATTTATGCCCAGGGGAATATTTTTCATCACAGTAGTAACATAGTCCTTGCTTTCTTCTCTCGGCCATTTCCTGAGGTGACACCTTTTGGACCTTAAGTGTCTGAGTCGTGGTATGAGCTTGTGGGGGACGACCTTTAGTGGGGAAATTGGGGCAGCTGTATTGGGCTGTTATGGCACGCTCCACCTTACGGGCTACCTGGCAAGCCTCCGTCCAGGTGGGAGGGTGGTGGAGTAGAACTTGAGCTTTGATGGCTTCTTTAAGACCACTGATAAAACATTCCGTGTAGAACTCATCTGAGAGATGGTCAGTGCGGAAGGCCAAGGCTTCAAAAGCGGTGATATATTCATCCACTGTACCCGTCTGTCGGAGCTTAGTGAGACGGCCCAAAAAGGAGTCTCCCTGTTCAAAGCGATCTCGAAGAGCTTTGGAAAATTGGGCCCAACTCGAAAAAGGTGCATTGCGACGTTGATGCCATTCTGCCCATTGCCATCGTTCATTGTCCAAGTACATGGTCCCCACTCCAATCTTTGTCCAATCATCTTGGAGATGATTCAATTTGAAATACTGTTCCATTTGTGCTAGCCATGCAGACGGGTTAGAACCATCAAATTTCTGTATATCCAACTTGGGAGGTCGCTGACTATCCAACTTAGGAGGTGGTGGATGGGTGTGCCAGACGTGAGGAGAGTGGCTAGACTCACCCTCAAGGTGTATATGGTCATTATATGGTACCTCAAGAGTTGGCTCCTTGCCCTTAGCGAGTGCTTGTCGTACCATGCTCGATAGGTCTTTAAGCGAATCTTTGAGCTCGTTCATATCTGTTTCAAGTTTGTCTAGTCTTTCATTGGCCATTGCTTGAGCTCTAGTTTCTACCATACACCAACTTGATGAAAATTTGGGACCGCCAAAAATTTTTTTCTAAGAAATTGAATGGTACCACCGTGCTCAGCTCGTTGTCCTGATGCTGATGGGCTAGGTCACAAATAAGCACTTCGGAAGATCTCAGACTTTTTTTTTTTTTGGAAAACTCCTAACGGAGTTTTACTCCTTCCTGATCAATACTGCAGTCGCCAAATCCTCAAACTGTCAATGCCGCCAAAAGTCCTGCGAAAATCATATCCAGGTACAGGAACCCTTCGCAACTACTCTGATCTGGTGGATCTGAGATATCTGAATTGTGGAACAACTGCTGCTGCTGATCTGGAATATCCGATCTGGTGGATCTGAGAGATCTAAATGGTGGAACAACTGTTGCTGCTGATCTGGAATATCCGATCTGGTGGATCTGAGAGATCTGAATGGTGGAACAATTGTTGCTTCTGATCTGGAATAGATGATGTGTGATCCCCCGATAGAAAGGGAACTATGGTCTTGGGGAGTGTCAGGTGCTACAGATCGCAATATACATAAGGGTCTGACAGTAGTACTCGGCCCAATGTTTCAGGGCTCTAACTAAGGAGGATCGACCGTACCCTTAGCCGTACAACCCGACTACCCTATCGTACGAGCGAGTAATCTCTCCGAGTGCTGTTCTCGGTGTACTGTAGCAACAAGACGGCCGAAGGTTTATCTATGGCGAGGTTTCAAGGGAGCTAGGGGGCTTCCTATATACCTAGAGGGTACGTGGAAGACAGTCCGTGCGCGGTTCTGTCTAATGCGCTACTACTCGAAGGGGTACCCACAGGGGTTACAAGGGAGTCCAACAGACGTGACCACCTCTTGTATTTCCTGCGTGCATGCCTCCCCAAATCCGCAGGTTTATGCGCTTAACGACAGATCCCGTGGTTTAAAGACGCCGGAACACGTCTCTAGTCAAAAAAAAAAATTGCTAAAATTTGGAGATCCCACCGAGCCCTGGAAAGTGCTCTGATACCACTTGTTATGCTCTTAACCTGCAAATCAATACCCAAGCGAAGAAAAGATACCGAGAACACAAAATATGCGAAGAAAATATACCCAGAACACAGAATAGCAATGATTTTATTATTCAGAGAGAAATGTTCACAGGCCTCTTCGAGGGGGCAACCTCCAATAGAGCAGAGCTCGATTACAAAACAAGACACAATGCTCCTCGCAGGGAGTCTCTATCCTTTATATATGACTCATACATGCAATACCACGAGCCAATATCGTGGGTTTTATTAATACCATCTATCTAATACTTCCGCCCATTTGCAACTAACTGTGGTCCCGTCATTAATTGCGGGTTAACCACTTACAAATATTAATATGGGCTTTATTGACTCTTGACTATGACGTGATCCCAAGACATAAATAAGGGGGTTAGGGTGGGACCCTAACAGATCGACTGTACTCAAGGATAATTTTAGGGGCGAATGTTCGCCCTTTGGGGCAATTAAGGGGTTTTAAATTTTTAGTGGGCGAATATTTTGTATCATAGTACATTTTTACAAATCACCTCAAATAGCCCACCTTATTTTAAGGGAGAGGGTAAAAAAGGTAAATTTAGCCCTTGAAATTAGGACTTACAACCTTCCATTCGCCCATTTTCAAGAATAGGTTTTATTTAAGTGAATCCTATGGGCCAAATACCATATTTATAAAAGAGGTATGGTAAATTAATAAAAATATAAATAAATGAGAGGTATGGTAAATAAATAAAACATTTTTTATATTTACTCCATAAGTCACCTTATATACATGTAAGGGTGTAAACAAATAAAAATATAAGTAAAGTGGAGGTATGATAAATAAATAAAACGTCTTTTTATACTTACTCAAAAGGTATGGTAAATAAATAAAAATATAAATAAATTAGACGTATCGTAAATAAATAAAACCTCTTTTTATATTTAGTCCATAACCCTCGTTCTATTTATGAAGGCTCAAGAAAGAGGTTTTATTTAAGTGAATCCTATGGGCCAAATACCATATTTGTAAAAGAGGTATGGTAAATTAATAAAAATATAAATAAACGAGAGGTATGGTAAACAAATAAAACATTTTTTTATATTTACTCCATAAGTCACCTTATATTTACGAACACTCAAAAAATGGGTTATATTTAGGTGAAACCTATGGCCAAAATACTATGGGACAAATACCATGGACTAGATTGTTATTAATACCATGCAAAAAACCATTATTAACCCTAATATTAGAATTAATAAAAATAAAAATGGCACATGGTATTGACCCATGGTATTCACCTGGAATGTAGCCTATTTAAATGGGGGAATTAAACTAGCATGTAGCCTATGCTAAGATTCACTAGGACTTTACAAAGTTTTATTATTTAGTGAAAGATTCGCCAAGATCTTACAAGATTTTATAATTGAGTAAAATATTCGCCATGCCTGGTGAGAGATTCGCCAAAAAATTATATATACATATTATATTATTGATAAAATCGCCTTCCATTTTTCCTATATACCATGGAGATTCGCCAATTTATTGTATTTATAAATTTAGGGGGGGTTCTTAAAATTTTCCCTGACTGTACTTGAAATTAGATCAATCACTCCGTCAGTTGACGGTAGGTTGGGAGAAAGTTTACGGTAACCAGTTGGAAATTCTTGCTGTGGAACAGTAAGGTTTTCCAACAATGTTGAGGCTTCATCCATGTGAGGGCAAATGTGAGTTTGATGACTCCCTTTGCATAACTTACAAGGAAACCTAACTTTACCCTTTTTCCCAGGAACCTGACTATCACTGGTTAATGGATCAATGGAAAGTTGATGTGATTTTTCTGGCCATACTTCCAAGACCTTTGGAATACCAGGACAATTGACAAGGAAGTGGTCACCCTTACAAAGCCTGCAAGGGTATTTGGGTTTATGATGCATGTCGGAGTTTTCCTCAACACAACTAACACTTACAGCCATGGTTGGTTGGTTGACTTCTTTCTTATCTTGCTTCTTCTTCTTCTTCTTCTTCTTCCCTTTCTTCTTCTTCTTAGACACCTGGTTACTAGCGTCAAGGCTTTTACCAAGCGAAGAGGAAGAAATGGAGGAAGAAAAATTAGGCGAAGAAGGTAAAGGGTCAACAGAAGGTTGGTGATGTTGAGATGGTGAACTCTGTTGAGGTGAAGCATCCGGTTGAGATGGAACAATTGGAGTATTTTGGGCCAACGAAGTTGAAAATAACCATATCGGTAAACCTATCGTAAATCCAGGTAATGACAAAGTAGCCATATAAGGAGGACCAACATTTCCAAAGTAAGGAAAAGTACCAGGATTCTCGTTAGGAGGGGTTCCTAGGTTGGTAAATTCCGGAACATTTGTCATTATATTCAACTTCAGTGAATTTTATTAACAATTTTTAAAACTAAAATTAACAATTCACACCTAACAATTAAAATTCACAATTCACACCTATGGTCTCTAAAAGTAAAAACAAACAAATTAACACGCACTATCAAATCTAGGAGTCAAACCACACACAAACAGTAGCCTTCCGGACCAAAAACACTAGTTGGTGATGAAATCCAACATCGCAGAATTCAGTACAGAAGTGGCGGGTGGAACAGTTACCCCGGCAACCTGCTTAATGAATAGACTGGACCAAGTTCCTCCACTTTAACCGTCTCGAGTGAAGTGAACCCCCCAGAAAATCCAAGTGAGTCTAGCCGACGTCTGCTCCAGGTACAGTGGGATCTTCCCTCCACTGTCACCTTGGGTAGAACCCTAAAGATAATGGTCACTAAGGTCACCAACAGCAACAAATACACCTGGGGGAACAGTCTACGACCCGATAGCACGCAAGGGCAAAGTAACAATCTCAATCCCCTTGTCGGCTCCTTGACAATAATCCAAGGTTTACCGACAAGTGACCCCAGGCTCCTCGATAATAATCCGAGGTTTACCATTTGTAGTACGTGCGTATCTGGCGTCTTTCCCAATGAAGGAGGATTGATCCCCTCACTGGTTCGGACACGGTCTCGTGCTTCTCCTTTAAGAGGAGCTTTCCCAGAGCATAAATGTAACAGTTGGATTTATCCTACCGCAAGATAAGCTGCTTGTTTGGTTTTACTGTCTTGGAGAGTTAATTACTCTCCTACTCCAAGACACTAGCCTAAGCTATGTTTGTGTATCAGAGCCCTAGAAATGTAAAAATTACTAGATGAATTTTAATTAAGCGTTGTGTTATTTAGGCTGTTATTACTCAAATGGGTAAATGGATACGAAACCAATGGTGTTACGACCCGACTCAACTGAATGCAATCGAATATGATAATGTAATCCATTCAATTCGATGAATCCTAACTAAAGTAAGGAGAGAGTTTCCATTTACTTCCAACAATGCAAGAATTGATCTCTAAGAGAAAATATAACAAATTCTCTAATGCACTAATTTCATCAAGAAAAACTAATGCAAATCAGTTCCAAAATAATTTTTTTATTTTTATTTTTGTGTAAATTCAAATCAAAGAAAGTTGATCTAAATCTACGATTGATTTTTCAGAATGTAAACTATGCAATTGTAATCTAAGCACAATTCACTTGAAAAGTATGCAAATGTAATCTATGCACATTTTTCATTCATATTCTAAAAATGAGAATTCTAATTATGCAAATGTGATCTATGCAAGAGAATTCTCAAACACAAGACGATTCTAATGTAATCTAAGAACCAATCAAGTGCAAGTCGAGAAAATTGGCTGAGAGTTCCAAAGATCAAAAAATAAAAACACTCAAAGGCGATTAACACTCATACACAATTTAGCCCCCCCCCGGCGAATGAGGGGGAAATTTTTTTTGCAAAAACAAAAGCAAAAAGATGCAAAATTGTGAAAAGACTGAGACAAACCTCCAAGTAATGACCAAAGGAAATCAAATTAAGAATTTCTCAAAAAAGAGACTCAAAACACCTAATTGATAAAAGCTTAAAGCATGAATGCCAATGAAATTAGCCAAGATGAAAGCTTCTGACAGGTGAACAGTGGATCTGGGCAGCGAAAATAAGCTATAAACAAAATCTAAGAGGTAAAAAAGAAAAAAAATTGAAAATTTCTAGACTTTTGACAGGGTGCGCAGGCAGCCTGTTTGCACAAGTGTGTGTACGCTCTGTGTACAAAGCTGCAGTGTGTACAAGTACGCACTGTGCTTAACGCAGAGACTGCGTACTTCTAGCAAAACCAAGAAAAGTAAAAACTAATTTAACCCTAAGCTATTCCACCCAAATTCACAGTCAATCAGTCAAAAACCAGAAAGAAATCGAATTTTCTCAAATCAAAGTATCAATCAAAAGAGAAATCAATCAAATCCATGGATTTCCCAGTGGAGTCGCCATTTTGTCATGCGGAAAGAGTCAATTTTGCGGACAAAACCGACCTCCCTAGAAGCTAAGGCTTTCTAGTGACAAACAAGACAAGTAAACACTACCTTTCTCTAAATATGCATTTAGAATACAAGTAATCAGGTGTTCATAACATACCTTTAGTCCAACGCTTTGTAGTAGTCCAGCCTCATCGATCCAGATGAGCTCCTCCTTCTCTTCGAAACCTGCATTCACTAACAAGCCAAAAGATTAAATAGCACCTGAATAACTTATAAAATAAAACATATTCATCATACAGACCAAGGAGTATATGAAACAAATCATGTATAACAATCTGTTGAGAAAAGTGAGCTTATTTGTATTAAGTGGAAACAAAAGAAACCATTACAACCTGAGCCTTGGTGTTGTGCAGGTCCCTCCTAGGGTCCAGCAAGAGTTCTCCTTTACTTTGATCAGCTCACCCACTTCCAAATAAGGCTAGGAAAGGATGGGAATCTCTCCTCTCAAGCTCTATAAGGGAGTCCTAATTCCAGCAGCATCTACCCTTAGGAATATTCAGCTTTCAACCTCCCCTCCCTATGGCCCAATGCCTGTATTTATAGTGCTTTAGAGGAAGTTAATCAGGTCCACCATCAATGGGATAAGCCCCTCCTTGAATGGGATAGCTCCCCTCTTGATGGGATAAGTTCCTCTTTCATAGGGATACATGAACCATCTGGAGGCGCTCAATACACGTCAAACAAGCTTCTAGAATGCTCTAGAAATGACCACAAGTAACTTTTTTGAAGTGAAACTTGCGCCTTTTGACCTTTACAGGAGTACGCACCCAGCCCTTTACAGACAGAGCGTACAAGTACGCAGGTATTGTGAACTTGAGGTGCGTACACGCAGGTAAGGCTAAGAGAAACTGTGTACCCAGAGATATATAGATTTTTTAAAGACTTTCTCTCTTTCTTGGAGTTTGACATGAAGAGCAGAGGTATGAGACTTGCCAAGGAGGATAGTATTACAGTTGATAGAGCCATACTAACTGCAAATAGTCATGGTGACAAATTTTAGTGTAACACTTCCAATTAAGCTTGGGAAGCTTTGAGACTTTTTGTGGCCAACTCAATGTGCACTTATAGAAAATGATGTCCCTATTCACAGACTTCATTATGCCATGTCATCTAAAGGTGAAATATTATGGGGCGAGCTCATTGGCTCCAATTTTCAACTTCAGGTATGACTATGCTTTAGTTTATTGGTAATCTTTGTATATTTAGGCTCATTCTTGTCTAGTTTTTCAACACTTCTTTCTATATCAAGGTTTTCTTAGTAGGTTGTTGATTCTATTGTCATTTCTTTGGTTTTTTTTAAATATTGGGGATTGTTCTAATGTAACTCTCTTACTCCTCACTATGTTATTGGTTTTCCTTGCTAGTGCTTGTCGATCATGGTTTCTAAATGAAAGCTTCTCTAATGGTCTGTAAACTCATGGAGGTTTGTATCTCTCCTCCTTATTGGCCTATGTCATTCTCTTTCCTATGTTAACTCTTCCTCCAATTTTGTTTTTTTTTCATCACTTTCCTTGAATTTGGCCCTACCCCCTTAGATTCTGGAACTGCTAGTCTTAGCTCTCCCCTTCCTATGGCTCGAAGAAGAATTTTCATGAGAGGCAAAAGAGAGAGACTAGGCAAAGCTACTCCCTATGTAAATATTGATGCCCATCATCTGTCTTCTATTATCCTCATGTCCTAATTACATCTCATTAGTCAAGGGATCATTATATGGATGTAATTCCTAAGATAGTTAGGCATACTATCTCTAAGGTGGAAGAGGAAGTTTTATTTGAACAAAAATTCTTCCTTATCAGTAGGAGGTCAAGGATACTAGGAGCTAGATTCTTGAGATTGGTACTTCTACTCAATCTCGATAGAATGCATACATGTAGGTAGTCAATCTCTACTGGCATATAAAAACAATTGTGGGAAGAGTCCTCATTGAAAGATTTAAAACTCAAAAAGAGACACTAGTTTTCATTGTATATATTTTGGACAAACCGGAGAAGTTGGATAACAATGTCTCTGTTTTGGCTAAGAAAGTGGCAGGCATCACCTTTACCCCAACTGAGCAAGACAATGGCTCACAACCACCAATCGAAGTGGACTCCCCCTTAGGATAACATGATCAAGTGAGCTCGTATTTATGTTATATTTTTCTACATTGTTAATAGCTAGCAATACATTGTTGTTAGTTATACTTTTACTTTAAAAGCTTATAGATTTGGAAATATGCATTGTTAAAATTTTGAGACTCCACTACTAGTTTGGCTTCCTGTGTGGACGACTAGTACTTTCTAGACATCAATTATTTATCTCCTTCTCTATAAATCAATATAAATTGACTACCTAACCTTACAAAAAAATATTGTTATCAGTGTTTTTATTGTATGGGTCCATAGCATCTTTTATACTAGAATTTATGTTGGTTTTCATGATATTTAAAGTGCTTGTACAAATTAATTAATATATATTATAATATATAATATTTTATATTATATATCATAGGTGGAAATTAATTATGTTAAAGGCATGTATTAAGGGAAAAGGTTTTCTTAAATATTTGGTCATCAATATTGGCAAACCATCTTTCTATCCACTTGTTTTTTATTGTTTATTTGTTTTTCATTTCTTTGTTCATTTATCTTTTACAATGGTCGAAACTCTTTGCAACCTTGCAAATTGGCTTCTTAACTACCTTTATTATTGTTGTATTTTTATGTGAATGCGCAAGAATACTAATAGGGACCATGGTGGTTCTTTGGACGTGCAACTGAAAAGAGGATAGGGTAGAATATTTGATGGAGGAGTGCAAAATATTTGGATGGAGTAGTGGTACCAAAAGCACCATTATTTTCATTGCTAATTACACAACACTTTGTGACTCTAATATTCATGAGAAAACAATTATTTACAAAGAATGTTAAGCATTCTCTTATTTTTTCCTTTTTCAATTTTCCATCAATAGAATCCAACTAGCCCATCACTACCAAAATTGCAAAATTAGATTGATGAGATTGTCATATTTAATTAGAAATAGATTTAACACTCTCAAATACTTGAATTATGTGATCTTAACCTGCGATATTTATGATTAAAATAATATAAATGATCCAAATTGGATCATTTTATTGTTTTTCATCCACCTCAATGCATTCAAAGTGGAAAAAGTGGAGGAATAATCTCACGGGACCATTTTACCAGCGGGACCTAGTTTGGAAAACTGGGGAATGAAACCTTTCGGGAGCTATTTGAGGCATCAAACAACATTTTTTGGGGTTAAGAATTATATTCTTAAGTTAAAAACCTTTTTATGTTATTCTACACACAAAGACCTTTCCAACAACACAAGAATCGCCTCGATCGGAATTTGTATTCAAAAGTTATGCAACATGGAAGTTGACCTTCCCATTTTGACCACCATAATTTGAGAGGATGCCACGTCAACCCCCATTATTGATGCTATGTTTGACTCATGATCACAGAAAAATATCATCATAGTAGAGCTAGTCAACAAATTTGGATTGGAAGTTTGTGATCATCCAAGTCCATATCCATTGGGATGGGTAAATAAGGATTCATGAATATAGGTAACCGAACAATGCAAAATTAGATTTACTATCAATGCTGATTTTATTGATGAAGTAGAACTAGATGTACTTCACCTTGATGTATGTGGAGTGGTGTTTGGAAGACCCAAGATATACATGTGGGATGCAATATTCCTGTAGAGATCCAACCAGTACAACCTCATTAAGGATGTAAATACTTCATCAATGCACATGAGAGAAAGTCGAAAATTTTTCCTATAAGTGCCAACCAAGTCAAGAAATTGATCAGTTCTAGTAAGAAGTTCTCTTTACTATTTTTAGGATAAAATTACTCTGTAGAAGAGTCACTAATAGGAAATTCATCCTTGGAGGGGTGTACTAAGAAACAAAAAAAAAAACTTGAAGAGTTTCTACATGTATACACGGACATGTTCTAGGAGCTTAACTGAGAGCTACTACCCAAGAGGAAAGTGAAGCATGAGACCATTAATTGTAGACTCCCCATTTCCAAACATTGGGTTATATAGGCAATTTTTCATAGAAGAAAGTGAAGCAAAGATGCAGTTGCAACAACTACTAGCATAGGGTGGCACGTGACCGAGTACATCACCATGTGGGTCACCCATCATCTTTGTCCCAAAAAAGGATGGGATATGATGAATGTGTACAGATTACAGGGTGTTGAAAAAAATTACACTCAAGAATAGGTACCTCTTGCCAAGGTTAGATGATTTGTTGGATATCACCATGTTCAAGTTAGAGATGAAGATATTTGGAAGATTGTCTTCAAAAAAAAGCAAGGTTTATAAATGTGGTTAGTCATGTCCTTTGACCTGTGTAATGCACAAACTACTTTTATGAGGTTAATGAATGATATATTGTGCCCTTTTATAAATTCATTGGTTATTGTCAATTTTGATCATATACTAGTACATAATGCTACCTAGGAGGAGCACATCTCACATTTGACACAGGTGTTAGAGACATTAAAGAAGCACCATCTTTTGGAAAATATCAAGAAGTGTGAGTTTGCATAGTAGTCTTTGGTGTATCTCGAGTATGTGATAGGTGGAGGAGAGATGAAAATATATCCTACCAAGATGGAGGCCATCATGAAGTGGTTAGTGCCTACTAATGTTTTTGAGGTCAAGAGTTTCGTTGGGGCAACATAGTACTTAAGAAAATTCATAACCTCATTTTCAGCAATAGCAACACCACTCCATGCCATAACATCAAAAGGCAAGAGTTTCCTATGTAGAAAAAGTCAACAAAGGGCCTTTGAGAAGTTAAATAAGAATATTAGTCAAGTATTAGTTCCTGCATTACTAAAATTGTAGTAGCCTTTCGAAGTGGGGATAGATGTGAATGGGTATGTTATAGGAGTGGTCTTGATGCAGAGAGGAATACCTATATGCTATCCTTCTAAAGTATTTCATGGGGAATTTATTAACTACCATGCCTACAACAAGGAGCTTTATGCCCTAGTGCAAGATGTGAAGAAGTGGAAACACTATTTGATGGGAAAGGAGACAATAATCCACATATATCACCAATTGTTATAGTATTTGTAGGCCCAGAGTAAGCTACAAAAAACCAGGCATTGCAAGTGGATGGGCTTTTTACCGCAGTTTCATTTAGTGACCAAGTATAAGAAGGGTGGCACAAACAAGTTAGTCGACATCCTTTCAAGTCCACCCATATCAAAGATCATAGCTTTGGGAACTATGATTCATATGGAGCCATTCACCCACGATGCATACACAGAGGCATATTCAAAAGATGAGGACTTCAAGGAGGTGTTTCAGCAATTGTAGAGCTAGATTCATGTGCTTGATAGTGACAACATAGTTGACCAACATCCCCAGGACAAGTTACTCTACAGGTTGGATAAGTTATGTGTTCCTAAAGCTGAGTGATTGCATCTAATTAGAGAGGATCAAACCTCCAAGGTTGCAAGGAAATTTGGTGTAGGGAATACAATGGCCAACTCGCAGATGTATGTGTATTGGCCCAAGATGCAAGAACATGTAGCTAGCTTCATACAAGGATGCATGCTTTGTTTTACCAACAAGCCTAGTAACAAGAAACATGATCTATATCATCCCTTACTTGTACCCACTTGATCTGAATTTGGGATATTATATTTAAGTGCTAAGATCCTCATCAGAATATAAAAATGTGCTTGAGGTTTGTACTCCAAAATAGCAAGTAAAAACATGATTTTTTGTGTGTGTTTTATTAAGTTAGTTTCATGAAAAACTTTTAAACATGAAATCAAAACATTGAATGGAAGCATGCATCAATCAGTAATACACCAGCCATTGTTAAAGGATTTCACCCCTCTGGGCTACATCTCCTTGGATCAACTCTAAAGGCATGACCCCTTCTCATTATGCTCAATGTCTAGAAAAGAAGAGTACATAAACTGCTAAAATGGAATGGCTAGTTTCTCCTTCAAAGAAACAACTTCTGCAAAAGTTCTCACTCCATACACATGTTAACCTACATTCAAACATGTAAACCTTCAACAAACATATGCATCTTACACCAAGACCCCATACTCCAACTTCAAAGAGCATAAACAGTACCACAATCCACTTGAAGTACATAAACAAGTCTCTTCTCCAAAACACATATAGAGAAAAGAAGAAATAAAGCTACAACACTGATGTAATGGTTGTTGCAGAAAGCACATGGACGTTGGAAAACCCTTGCAAGGTCATCTCCATCTTCATACTCCTCCATAAATTGAATCAACACTCTAGTTGACCATGGCACCCATAGGCTTCAATTTGAAAAAATCTTATCTAGAAGTGCTCCTTTGATTCATAAACCTGCTCCAATGAGTCCAAAATTTCCAAAAATGGCTACATAGCCTATTTTTTCATCTAATTTGGTTGAAAACTGAAGAATTTATGACCTCTCCCAGTTTTCCCACTATTCTCTCTACAATTTCCCAAAATTCTGGAACTGTCCTACATTTTTGCCCCAAAAATCCGCTAATGGAGCGCCAAATTGCGCAAAAGGCAGGCGAAATTGTAGGACACTTAATTTCGCCTCCAAGTCCTTAACTCCGAAAAATCGGGTCACGTGGTGGCATGGGACCGAGGTTCGGCTCTTAACTCCCTCCCCGCCCAATCCGCTAATGGTTGCAACTCCGCAGTTATCGGACGTTCACATGGTGGTCTGGTGGTTGCGATGGTAGTTATCGTGGTAGTGACATGTGCTACTACGGTTGGCAGTATGTATGTTCACATGGTAGGGCCATCGTTAGTTACGCTGGCAAACTCCCCCCAACCTCGGGTGTGTTACATGTTAAAACAAACCCAACCGCATTATATGTTAAGAAACAAATGGTTGGCGGTATGGTAAGACTTATCATTGTGTGTTGAGAGGTGTTGGTTACAAAAGATGTGGCCTCCATTTCGATTTTTGTACCAAATTTTGGTGGCCTCCGGTTGAGCCACATGACAATGTGTCGCTGGCCATCAACCCACCAATAAAACACTGCCATCGTACACCAGTCATGGAGTGACACTTGTCACCTTTTGATTCACCACCTACAAGGAATATTCTAAGGATATTCCATGGAATATTCCAAGAAATATTCTTTTTGCTGACTGGGATGTATGGATGCCCAGTCAACATCCCTGTCAGCTCCTGCACCAAATTTTTATGTTTGGGAAAATGAACAGATCGCAATTCTGGGAGCATACTGTGTCTGTTTCGTGCGAAACGAGTTATGCCATATTTAGGATGACGAGCACTACACGTTCGTTTAGGTTCCACACCATTCTGACAACTTTGTTTTTTGGGCAACTTTTGAGATCCTTATCACTCTTCCCCACTGAAAAACTTTTGGTCTCCAAATGTTCGCTTTCAATTGTTCAACATTTGAAGGCACAATTCCTTCATTTTTCCAAACTCGATCCAATCGATGTTTGTAGTGCCCCGACTTGTACTTTGTCTTGGCTCTTTCTCAAGCTGAACATGAAATATAACTTAACCAAAGAATTCAAGTTCGATGTTCTTTTCGGCTTGTCCATGTTGCTATGGCCATCCACATCAACATTCTTCCCACGAAGAATTCCCAGGCTCTCATATGCAAAATACTTATCGAGGATAAGATCCCAAAATACTTTGACAAATGAACCAAAACAAGCTTCACATAGTGAATACTTGTATAACTTGAGCGCTTAACACATTTGTAACATACTTAATGTGTTGCAACTACTCATACAACAATTTTAAAATTCTTTCTTAAACTACAAATAGGAATGCATTTTAAAAAATGGAATAACTTGACTCCGAAATTTTCCATTCAAATTGACTATCAACAAGCCAAACTAGCATAATAATGCTTAAAGAAAACATTGTTGCATGTAAGTGATTTATTTATGAACATCACTTTTACAAGTTACCCAACTATGGGGATATGAAACTAGTGAAAAACAAAGATTTACAAACTTCTGCTGGACAATTTCTTACCCAACCAGGTAAATGAACCCTCTATTTGAACTATTTCTTCTTCTGAAGCTGCTTCAAGGATGGTCGCATCTTGCACCAGTTTTTCTTTTGTCGCTTCCTCTTCTGGTGCTTGCATAATTTTCTTGCCCTTACCAAGATGAAGTTATGGAAACAATTTCCAACACTTCTCGACCCAATGCTCACTGATATTGCAGTGAGTGCAAAAGTTCTTTTGAGCTTCCCTTGGCTCACATGCCTTTAACCTTGGATGAGATTTTCTTTTTTCAGTCTCAATTCCGTTAGACGTAAACATCTTCTTGATGATTGCTTTTCTTTTATAGCACTTATCTACATAATGGTTAGATGAAATGCAAAAGGTGCATGGAAACACATTACTCAACATGTTATTCAAATCATCATGTTGTTTTCCATTATGAAAATCATTTGAATTAATAGGACGATTATACCTCTTTTTGTTGTCCTTTGGCTTACGCTTCTTGCGTGAGGAACTTGCATGGCAATAAGAACTTAAATTTGTTTCTTCTTCAACTTTTTCATCTCTCTTTGGAGATTTTTTTCACTTGAAGTCCTCCTTATTCTTGAGGAACCAAGAAGGAACCAATTCTGGATGCAAATCCCAACATATTGCCTCTTCATGTCCCCTCTTATGGAAAAAGGAACATGATACCCATGAGCTATCGCTAGAAGACCATTCTTCTTTTGCAACATAGCCTAAGCCTTCATATTTAGGCCTCTCCTTTGCCTCAATTGGATTTTTAATGCCTTGATGGTTTACTCCAAGGCCTCCTCCCTTGTAACCCATCTTGGTCAAGAGCTTGGATCCAATGCCTTTACTATGTTTTTCAAAGGCTGCAAATGAATTTACATCAACACTTTCATGTAAAGAAGAAGCATGTAAATTCTTACCATTTTCCTCATCTTTTGATTGACATACAAAGATGTTTTCAAACTCTCTTTTTATTCTGGATGTGTCCTCTTGGACTCTTTGGCTCTCTTCTTTCAGCTCCTTGAATTTGGGTGCTGATAGAACCTCATCTTCCACATCATGTGGACAAAAGGTACAAACTTGTCCATCTTCCTTCTTTGAGGGACTTTCTACACTAGAATATTGTATAAGAATTGTAGAAAAGCATGAAGATTGTGGAGAAGATGGTGGTTTATGACCATTCTTGTTACCTTCTTCCCTTGGAGAACATTCTCCTCTTGGAGGTCTAGAGCTTTCACCTTGCAATTTGGTATTTCTCTCTTCATAGAGGATTTTCACCATTTCTGTCATATCTAAGAAAAATTTTCTAAAAGTCTTCAAATCCTCTGACATTCTTGTAGGCTCTCCTCCTTGGGACATCATTTTCTTGAAGCTTCTAATGCAACTTGAGGTAGAACTAGTGGTAGAGATTATAACAATCTTGCTCTCCTTTCCAAAACCTTCTCCTCACTTAAGCTTCAACACACATTTACTTTCAACCACAACCAATTCCTCTTTGCACAAAGAAAACTAGTGCTCTGATATCAAATTGATCTAAATTTTGAATATTATATTTCTGTGCTAAGATCCTCATCAGAATATAAAAATGTGCTTGAGTTTTGTACTCCAAAATAACAAGTAGAAACATGAGTTTTTATGTGTGTTTTCTTAAGATAGTTTCATGAAAAACTTTTAAACATGAAATCAAAACACTGAATGGACCCATGCATCAATCAGTAATACACCAACCATTGTTAAAGGAGTTCACCCCTCCTGGGCTACATCTCCTTGGATTAGCTCTAAAGGCATGACCCCTTCACATTATGCTCAATGTCTAGAAAAGAAGAGTACATAAACTTCTGAAATGGAATGATTAGTTTCTCCTTCAAAGAAATAGCTTATGCAAAAGTTCTCACTCCATACACATGTTAAACTATAGTAAAAAATGTAAACCTTTAGCAAACATAGGCATCTTAGACCAATACCCCATACTCCAACTCCAAAGAGCATAAACAGTACCACAATCCACCTGAAGTACATAAACAAGTCTCTTCTCCAAAACACATATAGAGAAAAGAAGAAATAAAGCTACAGCACTGATGTAATGGTTGTTGCAGAAATCACATGGAGGCTGGAAAACCCCTACAAGTTCATCTCCATATTCATACTCCTCCATAAACTGAATCAACACTCTAGTTGACCATAGCACACATTGGCTTCAATTTGCAAAAAGCCTATCCAGAAGTGCTCCTTTGATTTTGAAATCTACTCCAATGAGTCCAAAATGTCCAAAAATGGATACCTAGCCTCTTTTTGCATCCAATTTTGTCGAAAACTGAAGAAGTTATGACCTTTCCCAATTTTCCCACTATTCTTTCTACAATTTCTCAAAATTCAGGAACCATCCTACATTTTTGCCCCAAAAATCTGTTAATGGAGCGCCAAATTGCGAAAAGGTGGGCGAAATTGTAGGACACTTAATTTCACCTCCAAGTCCTTAACTCTGAAAATCGGGTCACGTGGCGGCATGGTACCAAGGATGGGCTCTTAACGTCGCCCCGCCCAATCCGCTAACGATTACAACTCCGCGATTATCAAACATTCACATGGTGGTCTGGTTGTTGCGGTGGCAGTTATCGTGGCAGTGAAATTTGTTGCTGCGATTGGCGATATGTATTTTCAGATGGTAGGGTCGCTGACGGTTATGTTGGCAGTCTCCCCCCAACCTCGGCAGTGTTACATTTTAAAACAAACCCAACATCATTATATGTTAAGGAACAAACAGTTGGCAGTGCTTTCACTCACTGCTAAATGTGTTTTTAGTTTCCCGAAGTGCAAAAGAGAAGTGAATTTTGAATCCATATTACAAGCCATAGAAGCTCAAAGCTAAATCGGACCCTCTCCACTGGATAGTGCTTGGAATAAGCTTTCCAATGGTATGTGGAAGTCCAAAAATTGACTTCTGGATTAGAAGTTAGAGCAGATTGAAGTTTCCCTTTAAAAGTTAGAAAACAAAGAGAAAATTACCAAGGGTAAGGTCCCGGCTCATCGCAAATCATAATCGGAATTTTCTGAAAGCACCAGTAGCAGATCAAAGTGAAACCAACGATCACAGATCACCAATATCACAAATCAGTGATCAACAATTTCTCATCAATGGCACTAAGCGCATATCAACGCATTACAGGTCAGATGTCTGATATATCGGAGGTCCTGTATCGGCGGGGTGAATCGGCAAGCCATGTAGCCCTGGAATATCATAGGTCCCGCACATCGAAGGTCCGGGAGCAATATTGGCATATCGACATTCGGGGGTCCATGGCAATTAGCGATCATCATTTTCAAAAGTGTCAACTCTAAAATGTTGCGATATTGCGAGTTGTGATATGTTAGTGTTGAAGCACTGGAAAGATCTGAAAACATTTAACAAAGGAAATCAATGCAAAACCAGGGGCAGGCGGGCCTTTTTCTCTCTCCTCCAGGGGGTCATGTGGCAGAGTATTATTGGACCCGGTAAAGACACGGTGGCACTGAAGTCAGCATGATGTGGCAGTATGGAGGACACGTGGCATGCATGTATGGCATTTTCAAGGGTCCAAAGAGGGCATATCCGTGTGACACGTGTCACCACTTAGGAGGTGACTTGTGTCAGAGGATGACGTCACATCGAAGATTGAAAATCTACGTTTGCAGGTTGAGGCATGTTATTACATCAAGGTTAAAACGTCGATTGCGATCCGCCAAGAAAGGGGCTTCAATAAGGGCTGGCCCACAGTCACATAAAAAGCTAAAAGAACCAAGGGCCAAGCACGAAGGGTGATCGGCAATCGACGATTGGTGATCACCAATTGTGGTGTGCATCAAAAAGGAATCGTTGATTGCGAACCTTCGATTGAGGGGCTCCGATAAGGGGGTTGGCCCATGCTCACATAAAGAGTCGAGGAACCAAGGGGTAAGCACTGAAGGGCTATTGCAATCGGATATTGCAAACATGTTGTGGCTCCAATGTAAAATTTTTTACTGGAAACCCGGATTGTGATCCACCAAGAAAGGAGCTCTGATAAAAGGCGAACGGTCGTGAAGGCTTAAGGAAACTTGACGCAAAGCACTTATAAAGGGAAAAAGGCCCCCAGACAAGAGTCCAAAGGTCCTAGAGCCTTAGGGCTAAGCATCTGGTCATAGCCTTCAGTCTTATGATGAAGAAATACTGAAAAGGGCTAAACCAAAGGGGGCTTACGAAGATCGGGACTCATTGTTCTATAACACCTCTTATCCTAAAAGTCTTGATACAGTGATGCCCCGACAGCATGGTACAGAGCTTTAAAGGCAGATGGGTCGGCAGCTAAGACTTTTAATAGAGGTATGGAGCAGTTGCAAATCGATATGGGTCGATCATGTGGAAGCTTCTGCAACAAGAAACCCAGGATAACAATCGCCTCAAAAATGAATTTGATTGCTTCGTTGCACGTGTTTAGAGAGTAAATGGAGTTATGGGACTCAGGAAGACTTAATGGCTCAGCATGGGGCTCCACTCAGATACACAATGAAGGACTTCCAGGCCAACCTCCACTTCTACTCAGTAACAGGCAATTACAGTCGATCACTATCAGCTCCAGAGATTAGGGAAGTCGGGTAGCTAAGGCGAAAACAATCGGAATCGGACGAGCAGCAGGAAAGGCACATCATGATAGAGATGTGGCCTGATCAAGGGCCTTCACAGGAATAACAGAAGGACATCTTCCTGCATCATCATCCAGTTTTCATTTTCTTATTATTTATTTAATTTTTGTTTATTTTCAACAAAGGAATCAAATCCTTGGAAATCTTTTAGGGGCAGTAGAACTATCGCAGGTCAAGACAGCTAGTCAATCTGATAGCTAGCCCTAGGCTGAGATATTTTGTAAATGTAAGGGGAGAAACAGTGAATAGTGGTTCCAAAATTCTGCACCCACAGCGGTCCAAATTCTTTGGTTCCATTTTGGTTATAATTGCTTGTTCATGAGGGACTTGAGCGATACGTTGATGAATGTAATGGACTGTGGATTGGGACTTGAGGATTAATGAAACTATTATGTTGATTCCTATCATAGAAATGCGTAGTATGTTTTCCCCTCTGTAAAACTCATTTCATATATGTTTTTCTTTCTCTGAAATAGTGTGGTGAAGCTGCAAGTTTCACCCTTGTTCATGATTGTGTATTTGTTACTAAAGTAGAAACAATATCTGTGTTAGCTACAGATTTATTTAAGTACCTATAATGTGCACATATTTACTTATGCTTTTGGTGAAAAATATTCCCATGAGGTATATGGCACGAAAACTTGACTAGCACTCCACTCTTTCCTCTCTTTCACCTCCTCCCTCTTCCATATGTTTGCTGGAACATCGTGGCTTAGGATTCTGCATTGAAATCGGCCCTATGCACCGAATCCCCTCCTCCCTTTCCTCCTTTTAACTTTACTACAAAATCATTATTAAGCTTCCTGTTGTTGTGTGTCGGCCACAAGAACCAGGCATTTCTCTCCGAGGTTGGCCCAATTTACCCCCTGAGCATTTGGACCCATGTATTGGCTGGAGTTTACCTTCATAAAGGTTGATTGAACCAAGCCCATTTTATTATCTTTTTAATAACGTGATAATTAGAGTGTTGTTGAAACCCCTCACTGATAATCTTCCAAAGAACTCCTCTATCTAAGATGTCCTAGTCACTAGTCTACAATCAACCCAGAGGTTGTCTCTAGGATGCTTTCTATGTCTCCTAAAGCACTAGCGTTGTAGGTGCCTTTAAAAGCAACAACAAGCAGTATGGTAAGACTTGGCGCTATGTGTTGAGAGGTGTCGATTTCGATTCCTGTGGCCTCTGGTTTGATTGTTGAACCAATTTTTGGTGGCCTCCTGAGCTTCCACGTGGCAGCCTCCGATTGGGCCACGTGGCAGCCTATGGTTGGCCATCAACCCACCAATAAAACACTGCCATCGTACACCAGTCATGGAGTGACACTTGTCACCTTCTGATTCACCACATGCAAGGAATATTTTGAGGATATTCCATGGAATATTCCAAGGAATATTCTTTTTGTTGACTGGGTTGTACGGATGCCCAGTCAACATCCCTGCCAGCTCATGCACCAAATTTATCTCTTTGGGAAAATGAACTGATCGCGTTTCTAGTAGCATACGGTGTCCGTTTCACACTAAATGAGTTGTGCCAGATTCAAGATGATGAGCACTAAGTGTTCGTTTAGGTTCCACACCATTTTGACAACTTTGATTTTTGGGCAAATTTTGAGCTCCTGATCACCACTTGTCCTTTGGAAAAAAAATATATGGATTTTATGGGAGGTTTACCAATAACTAGGAATGGACATGACTACATGTTCGTGGTAGTTGATAGGTTCAACAAGATGTTTGTTCTGATGCCCTGTAAAAATACCATGAGTGGGAAAGAAGTAGAAAACTTGTTCTCTGGATACGTTTGGGTGCACTTTGAGATACTGAGGAGCAACATTTCATATAAGGACACAAGATTTCTCAGTGAATTTTTGGCTACATTGTGGGAGAAGGTGGACACAAAGTTGAAGAGGTCTACAACATTCCATCCAAAGACAAATGGGAAGAAAAATGTAGTCAACAGAAATTTGGTGCAACTTTTGAGGGGTCACAATCAGAAGCATCTGAAGACTTTAGGACAAAAATTAGGTATATATACAACACTCTTATAATAGATTAGTCCACACTTCTACTGGTAAGCCCCCATTTGAAGCTTGTTTTAGATATTTTCCACCTTCACCTTTGGATATTGCATATGTGCAACAAGGAGGAGTAAGGGAGGATCTTACAAGGGATGTCATAAGGGAAGAAAAATTTGTTGAGAAGATCACACAAATCCATCTACAGGTACATGAGACACTGCAAAAGTCATAGGAAAAATATAGAGTTGAGCATTATCAGAAAAAGATAGGGAACTCCTTCAAGGTGGGAGACAGAGTATTGTTACATTTGAACAAGGAGAGACTACAAGGTCTAGGTAAGAAAATCAAGGCTCTGTGATATGGTCCCTTTGAGATACTAAAAAACGTGTATTTACTAATTCTACACCCATACATGCGCATTTTCTCAATGGTGAATATAGAGAATCTAAAATTATATGAGCCTTTCATGCTAGATGAGGAAGAGGAACAATTTCCACCTTTTGTAGAGGATTTGGCACCATATGCTTAAGTAATGGACAGAGGATACAATTTTTTAGAAGAGGTCTATAACTACAAGATAGGGGTAGCATGACCATTGGCAGATTGTGTTGAAGAACAACTTCTAGGCAAGGCTAAACAGGACATCCAAGAGAAGGTGGAGGAAAACCTTACTCACCTCATTTAGTATAACCTTTTGGGGACTAAAAGCATCAAAAAATGGAGAGGTGTGATCTAGATTTTATCATTATATTTCTTTTCAACCATCTAAATGCTTTCAGCATGGAAAAAGTGGAGAAATCAGCTCACAAGACCATTTTTACCAGTGGGACCCAGTTTGGAAAATTGCAGTCTGAAACCTTCTGAGAGTAGTTTGAGGCATCAAATGATGGTTTTTTAGGTGTAAATAGATTTTTCTTAGTTGTAGCATCATTTTATGCTTTTATACACATAGATACCTTTCCAACAATGCAAAAAATTCCTCAATCAGTGTATGTATGCAAAAGTTATGCCACTTGGAAGTTGACCTTTATGTTTTGACTACCATGATTCGAGAAGATGCCACATAAGCCCTTGTTATTCATTGAAAATGGGATATCCATGTGATCATGATGAATAAAAATATAGAAGATTCAATATTGTAACTCTAGTCAATAGTTGGAGTCAAACCTAACCACTACTAGGTTGTCGAGCTATGTTATAATCGACCCACTAGGAGGAAAAGGGGTTATATTCCATTCGAGTGCATTTTGTACCATAGATGAAAAGTATATGAAAATGTATTAGGGAGAGAGAAAATAGACATGATTTATGCATTGTAGATCACATAGGCCATAGGCCTCACTTCTTTGTACCTTCATCCATTTTCCATTCAAATAAAGAGAGCATAGTAGCCTTACCTTCAAGCTAGATTTTCTCCCAAAAGGGTTTCCCAATGTATATCTTTTGTTCTTTATGGTTGTGAGTGATTGTATCTTTCTTTGTTCTCCATTTTCCAAATTTTACATATTGTATGCATGAAATTGTAGCTCAATAAATCCATAAGTCTAAGGAAAAATAATCTACATAGTATAGATTTTAGATTTTTAAGTATAATTTTATCAGATATGTTGTGACAAACTGTCTAGTGAAATCTCTACGACATTTTACATATCAATAAAATGATCCTTGTTATATTTCAAGGGAAAAAATTCTAGTTTCCATTCTCATATTTTTGAGTGGGTTAAAAAGGGTCATTCCATTGCATGTTTAGATTATTGTGTTATTTACTCCCTATTTTTTAAGAATGGACAAACTTATCACCATTTCAAGAATCGTTGTAGGAGTTCATTATCAATTCTCAAATAAGATAATTCTAGTTGAAATATATTTAAAAGTAGTGTTAACAACATTAGTTTGAAAATATCCCTTGAATTATCTCAACAATTCATTAACCCACCTAGCAGGTATGTCAATTTGTTATAGTTTTAAGCATGGATGTAGAGATGGACTTAGAGATAGAGTTACTTAATTGTAATTTAATGTCTAGTCCTTCTAGCAAAGGGGTTTTCTATCAGAGACTTTTTCTTTTGGGCACAAAGCTACTATACACTTATACTAAAAGTAAAACATGCAACAAATTGTTATTTAGCAATAGTCTAAAAGTTGTAGTCAATAATGATTCTCACTTTCTAATAAAAAAATATTTACGGGACTTTTAATTTGCATAAATATAGGTTCTAGAAATGGTGACCAAAATATTCCTTGCCTTTCTTAGGTCTAAAGAAGTAAATTTGGTCAAAGTGTTTTTTATAAATAATAATAGATAACTTTGTATTAGAAAAAAGTGTGGCTTGGCTAATCAATATTATAATACAAACATAAATTTAGGTGGTCATATCCTAATACTAAAATTACGTTCATTGTTCCATAAACCCTTCTAACTACCAAACTATGATTTCTGCTAAATCATATGACATGTATACTACCTAAAATAAAATTCCTAAAATCAACATAGCTCCTCAATACATTGCATACAAAGAGAAAAACTAGAATGTTGGCCCATACAAGGTGCTTTATGTCACCCCAAAGTCCTTGATAGACTCCTCCTCGGACTTTTCCATGCTTGGGAGATTGATAAAACAATGAATTAGTAGTGTGATGATTATGCTAACTTACATGATTTCCACCCACACTCCCTTTCCTCTATGTAGATTTTGTATATGTTTGTTTTAATAATAATATACCAAATACACTTGTTTTATGGTATTTTAGAATAACTTCTACAATTATAAAATATCATCATTTCATATGTTATCTAGTTTATTTTAAAACAATAATTTGTCAAATATGAATCATTACCAAACTTGTATTTATTATATGCCTTAAAGGAATAAATGTGGGCATCATGATGTTGTGTTCAAATAATTTAATCAAAAGAGGTTTAATACTTCAATATTTTTACTCATATTATGTTGTTTGTGATCGCATCTTATGATCAATAATAATGGTTGTGAAATCCATATAGATTTAATATTAACTTATCCCCACCTTGGGGAGCTTACTTGGCAAGCCCATGAAAATGTAAAGTAAATGTGAGTGCAATGTCCTCTTTTCAAAGCCCGGTGAGCAGCTAATACTGGGGGGAGTGCCAAGGTGTTTCTCTATGCACTCTAGTCATTGATCCAAGTATGCCATATGTTGATGTAGGTTCTCCATGGAGAGGAGGAGGTCTTCTTTATGCTCATGTTAATCCTGTAGAACCCTGCTAAGAAGGAATTTCATGTGCCAGTATAGGTCCACCATGTGCATATACCAATTGAAGCACCCACGTGCATGCCCTGTATCAGGAACTCAATCAGCCAACTTGACCAGTACCTCGTGTCCAATAATAGGTACCTTTGGGTGGTTCCTTCTCACTCAGCATGTGTGATTTCTTCCTAAATGGGGGCCAGGGTAAGCTCCTGAATATGAGTTGTTTCTTCCTATAATATATGATGGGTTTGTGTGCTCCCATGATTCCCATTCTTGATAGTATATTGTGCCCCTTATGACTCGGGATCGTTTGTTGGCATAGAGATTACATGGGGATGGGAAAAAGACCAAGGAATAGGTGTGGATGCATCAAGAAAGAGATCAAGATGGACAAGAAAAAGGTTGGAGAAAGTAGAACAAAGTCATGTTTGTGTCCCCAACAAATGAATGAAGTTAACTGCAAATTGTAGTGGCAAGGGGGGAAGAAAATATAAGTTCCAGTAGAAGGGAGGATCATGAGGAACTAGGAACCATGAGAGGGAGCATCCTAGAGATATACAGAGTTGAAGTTTAACATAAATGGAAAGGAGACTAGGCGGATTTGAGAAGTAACATACCAGGCATGAAGACCATGAAAAGGAGACTTGAGAAAGTATCGGGAGAAGAGAAGGGTAAACTCGCCTAAGGGAGAAATTGCTTGATAGATGAAAAGCTACTTCACAACTATAAAGTGATCTCGACGGCTTTGGGGCTTGACATAGACCTTCACACAAAGAGCCTTTCTATTGAGTGTGACTAAATGCCAGTTGTGATTAAGAAGGGAAAATGCCAGCTTTGTGGAGCAAAGCTCGCTGATAAGTTGGCTTTCCTAATCTCCAATTCTTACTGGATAGCTAGAGGCGATGGAACTCTGTGAGAAAGGCATGTAGGGATGAACCAATGTAAGTTTCTCTTCGCCAAATGTACTATCACATTTGAGAGGCAATTGAACTATCAAGACAACTAGATTTTCCGTTACAATCGCATTGATGCAAACGACAGCCTGTTGTCAAAATTGGTCGATAGAGTTAGAGCTCTTAATTGTTGTGACTGAGGAAATAAATTCCATTTTTGTTGACTGCAAAGTGTGTTCAGTCGCATAGGAGAATATCAGATGATCAAGCCGAGAGATCGCGAGCTAGGTGAGGCAGATTTGATAAGAGTGTAAACAACTAGGGTGGTGTTTAACATACATGCTACCATGATAGTAATTCTCCTCGTGTCGGTTTGATTCTTTCAATGATTAGATAGGGGGGCATGCTACCATGTCTCCTGGTCAATGGCCAGGTGGAATGGCGATAGCTCACCCCCATCCTTTAACATGCAAAACACCCCAACCGAAAATATCTTCTCTTTATATTATCTCTAATTATGAAAACAAAATAAATTAATACTTTATAAAAACAATTTAAAACGTTTGTTAAAAATATTTATTATATACTTTTATATGTGTTGGCCCTCAATTTTGGTCATTTTCCACCTCATTCCACTTACTTGTGCCTCATTTTACCCTTATTTTGCATAATCAGGTACTTAGATTAAGTTTTTCAATTTTTAGAAATTTTAGCAAAAATTGGGGTTTTAGTGTATTTTTGGACAGCACTGAAAATTCTCGTAATGGCTCCATTGAAGTCATACTTGCGGGACACTTGGGCACGAGCTAAGCATAGATATGGAAAGCTTGGGAACTAAGGATGGACGTGTACCTATTGGTTTGGTCAAATCGAGCTTAAACATGCCCGGTCAAAGATGGTCAAACATGACCAGTCATTCAGGAAATCCCTATGAAATATGCCAAAATTAATTATTTTGGGATTTTTCGAAATTTTGTGTAACTGAATGGGTGGATTCGACCAGGATAGATGGGATTAGGATAGATAAGGTTGTTAGATACTTTTTAGTCAAGTTGGTTTATTATTTCTCTATTTAAGCCAATCCTAATGAAGGCTTAAGCATGTAGAATTTATGTAATCTGATTTTGAGACTCTTTGAAGACTGAAAGTTAATTGAAGAACCTATTTCATTTCAATTTGATGTTCATGCTTGGTTGATTTACTGAAGTTGTTGTAGCTGATATTTCTTCAAGTGTGCAAGGCAAGGGTGGAGGGCCCCCACACCAAGCTAAGTGCACTTCTTGGTTAAATTTTCATAGTTTTCATAAATTAGTTCTTGTTTCAAATATATTTAGATGTGTGATGATTGCTGAATGAATATTGGTTTAATTCTAATCTACATATGAAGGGACACACAGGAATTTAAGTTAAATTCCCCTTCTATTTGATCTTGAACTAAAACTGAATTTCATTCTCCTTTTCTTATTTGAAGTTATTTCTGCATTTCTGGTTTGAAGCAAGAATTGTGAAGAAGGACAACCTAGTCCTCCTTAGTTAGGAGCCTCTTCTTTTACATCTTCTGCATCATAAACCATTGTTAATTAGTGCTTTTGGATTTATCTTCATGGAAATAGTATCGCAGGGAAGGACAACCAGGTTCTCCTAAGTTAGGAGCCTCACCCCACATATTATTTAAGTGAATTAGAAATTACTTAATTAGAGTTTATATTTGTAATATGCATTTCTTTCAATATTTATATTTCATCTTCTAAAATTGACTACAACTGAAATCCATATATTTTGGACATACTTCCAAGCTTACAAATCCGGATTGATAATTAAATACTTGTGTTAATTTACACAATAAATTGACCCAACAATATGTTATTTTAATATAAATATATTATCATTTAAAAACAATCCTATAAACTTTCTTCTTTATTCAATAATTAAATAAATACCACAATAAAATTATATCTACCTCAAATTATTCCTAATTATTAAAATAAAATAAATTAGTACATTATAAAAGCAATTCTAACAAACTTGTTGAAAATATTTGTCATGTACTTTCACATGCTACTCCTCTCATATAAATATGGTTATCATTTAAGTTCAACCATAGCATGAATTGGAACTATTAAGTTATTAGTCCCTATTGTTGAACATGAGAATGTAGTAATAAGAATTATTTTGCAGCATTAGTTCATGTGGCAATTAAGCTAAAGTTTTTAGCCCCTCTCATCTACCAACCATATCGCAGCCTATCAAATTTCCGCATTGATTTCTGAGGACCAATGAAATTATTAATCGTCTTATATGGCCACTTCCCAAGGGGAAGAGGTATAACCATGCAGAAGATCCAATTGTATTTGGTTGTCAAAGATGGCCAACTCCTGCACCAAGGCAAGTGGTTGACCAAGGACCAAGTTCAGCAGAAGTTTCCCCATCTTGTGGAGGCACTCAATGCAATGGGGACCATTGCTTCCTAAGGGGGGAGGACTGATCCAGGTGGATATTGGTGGCCACTCATCTATTCCACTTGGAACTCCATCGTTGTTTCTTTTCAGTTTCCTTAATTGTAGCACAACTTACTATTTTTGGTAGTTTTTCAGGTCCTAAACTTTTGGAGCCGTTTTGAGGGACTAAAAGATGTTTTTAGGGAAAGTAGAGAGACTGAAAAAGTGCCAAACTAGTTTACTTTTTTTTTCGACCTTCTCTTTGAGACCTTCGAAATGAGGTATTATGATAGCCAAACATAGATCGTATGCCAAAGTTACGACCCCGGGAAGTTGATGTTCCAACTTACCCCAACGAGGCCCACAAGCTTTTAACGCTTCATCTCCTAGGGTTAGGTTTTTGGATGTTTAGGGTTTCTCATTGTTTCTCAATGATAAAAAGGCCACCGAGCCTCATTGTAACATAGTTCAGAGGCATGTAGCTGCCACATATCTTCTCAGAGATAAGCTACCATCGCCCAAGCTAGTTTATTTCCATTATGTATGTAAGCATATTTCAATTCTTTGATATTAATGAAATGAAGTTTTATTTCTGCTGCATCTCGGTGTTTATGTTTGTATTTGTATTCTTTTGCATTCCTGTATAAGTCTGGATCACTTATGGAGGAGGAGGAAGAATAGCATGTTCTATCTTTCAAGAAGACACAAAGAAATCAGCAACAAAGAATGACTTGACATTGCCATGTCATCATGTAGTCCATGTCATCAGTGTCATGTCATGTCATTTCATGAGTCATCATTTGCCACATCATTTGTGGATTATGTAATTTCAATATGTGAGAAATGTAATGTAAAGTGGAAGTCCAAGAGTCATCTATAGAATGTGAAAAGTCATGAAGGAGTCAAAAGGTCATAGAGAAGTCAAACAGTCATGAGGGTAGTCCAAGAGTCACAAAGGAGGTGAATGGTCACCCCATTTGTTATATATACACCCTCATAGCTCATGAAAAGTACTTTTCACCTTGGCTCCTCCTACCAGGCATTAGAGAGGAAAATAGTTCTTTTAGAGGAGCAAGTGGTTGCTCTAATGCTCCACTATTGGGGCTAGTGGTGTTCATTGTCTTGATGTATCTTGGAACTTTTGCTTAATTCAGAAGCTCATTGAGCCAACACACTTTCATGTGTATGTTGTAAATATTGTAAGAATATTCTTTGAATGTTTGTGATGTATGTTGTTTTCATCTGTACTAAGGAAATTGAACTATTTCAGAAGCTTTGGTACTTATCTTGTTTAAGGTGTGTCGATTGTGTTTTAACAATCGTTGCTTCTATGTGAACTACTTTGCTAGTTGTCTAATGATTCATTCATATGTACATGCTCGTATGTCTTTACTAGATTAGTACTATTAGTTGTCTTTTAAAGGATCACTTTTCTCTCCCCTTTCGGTAGAAGAACCTTGATACATTCCACAGCTGAACATTCTACAAGGCATGTTCACTTGCTAATTCTAAAACACATGTACATTTCTCTCTTTTGTTGAACTTTGTATCCAACGCAAATCGATAAGAATATATGGCAGTCGGCCCTTAGTTCCGGAAGGGCTCCCACACCAAACGATGCGAAGTCTAATTGGGACTTTTCATCAGGGAGACCCCCTTGGTTGACGGATTTCCAACACCGTCAACACTATCCCAATGAGCGATCCTCTATGGTTGATATATGAGAGCTTGAAAGCAATTTCTTAGAATTGCTTTGAATTGGAGTTAGTTTCAATATCATTCTCTGATCGAGACTTCTCTTCGTCATCTTTCGTCAGTATTGTTGGCATAATTTCATTAAATGAAGTGTGCCCTATCCGGGATTTAGTTCTTGACCTTGCTTATTCATTCAATGACAGTGGCATGGAGGCTCTCTATACAATTCACTTTCTAGAGATCCTTGAACTTTAGGAGGTCATTGATGTAGGGATGCAACTGGTCAAGCACTTTCCATGCTTGGGTGTCATGTGACTTTATAGGTGCTTGGGTTTGAGTGATATTGGACTCAAGCCTCTAGTAGCTTCTCATAAATTGCAAAATTTAAAGATGGAAGATGGCCCTCAAATCTTAGAGAAAGGCACCCAAGGTATTGTAAAGGTTATCTACTACAAGCAAGATCTCTCATAGATTTACTGATAGATGGTTGACCTTCATTTTGTGAATGGTAAAATGGTTCATCCATGGATATCATTTGAAAAAATTAATGCTTATTAACAAACATTTTATCAATTAAGAAGACAACATTTATGAAAGCAGAGTAATTCTAAGTGTAATGCTATATGTATTATGAACAAATCCCTGGTCTCAAATTTGCTTCCTATCAGAATATGCTTAGAGTGGCCTTTCGCGATGTACATGATCGGTTGATGTTTGAAAGCGATTTTGTTAGTTTTTAACATAGTGTAAACTCTATTTCTTGGTTGCATGTATTAAAGAATTACAACAACAATCTCTTCATTTATAGAATTTGGTTTTGTGACTCAAAGGAAAAACTGGCTACCTGTAACACCCTTGTTAACCTTAAAGTTGATTTCTAAAAACATATTATTGTCGTATCAACCTTCTTTAATTAAAACAAGTTTTTTCATATAAAAGTGAAGACTAATGTAAGCATTCAACCCCTTTATTTAAACTATAGTTTTGAAAGGTAGGGTACGCAAATCTTTAAAATGAAATTATTTAATGAAAATGATTTTTTATTTTTATTAAAGGTCCTATATCTTATTAAAAAAATTAAATGCGTTATATTTTTAAAAATGGTTGTTTAATAATATGATTTTTTTGTTTAATAATATGATTTTTTTGATTTATTTTCTAGTAATTGGTAATATAATTTTTAATAAAAATTGTAATATTTTACATTATATCTATAAATACAAAATAAATTTAATGTTTTAAAATATTATTAAAATAGGTTAATGGTAGAGACTCAACTATTTAAAATTAAAAATAATAATAATAATAATAATAATAATAACTTTTAATTGAATTTTAAAATAAATTTATTGAAATTTTCACAGACGTGGAGGAGAAAGTGATAGGGTGTTATGTTAAGGCACTTTGTGGTGTAACGGTTACCCATTCGAAACTTTGTGGGAAAAAATCAATCCATGTTAAATGTTAGTGTGGCCTAGGCCATGTGTGATACCAAGGTGATTTTGACGGCTTAGATACCTCTGGGTCGCAGCTATTCAAGCCACATGTTAGTCATATCAATCATCTCAAAACCCATATAAACTAGTGAACCAAAAACATAATTATAAAATGATATACTCAAAAAAAAACCTAAAAATTGTTACATGACTTTTGGGAAAAATTCAAGTTTTTTTTATAACCATAGTGAATCAGTAACTCATTGGAGTGATCTGGGCTAGGCCCAGGATCAAACCTTCCTGCTGCCACTATAACACTCAGGATCAAACCTTCTTGTTGCTATTATAGCACCAAAAATATATCCAATCTCCTAAAAAAACGAATATACCAGAAATATATGACTCAGTAAAAATCAAGATATTCAATATTAATTAAAAATGAAATAACTCCCTCAACCCTTTTATTCCTTTTACCTCATCACAACGTACTTAACATGTCATTTCGAAAAATCAAACTCAAATAAAAAGAAAATTAATTTCCTATTTATTTTAATAACGCAAACTACCCTTTACGAGAAAAAGTTCAAATTCACAAGTTCATCAATTATTATGAAAAGGAACATAGTCATTTAGGTTGTTACGCCCTCTCATAACATAAGGGACCCCTCAATGGGTGAGCAATTAGCACAACATTTTTGGGTAGTCTTTTCAAAAAAAATTAATTGAAGTTAAATACATTTATATATAAAAAAAACCAAACCGATTCAATTTAACGTTCAATTTAACTTTGCATCTTAAAATTCTATTTATAATTTAAGGCACGCCAACTTTGTCAAGTTTTAACGTAAATTGATTCTTTTGGGATATTGACCATGATGAAAATTTCGTAGCACATATTGCCATGTGTCATATCAAATTAACAATCATACTCTTAAAATCAAAGGTAAATGAGCTCTTCCAAGGGAAACGTATTGCCTCTATATGTAAATGTATATGATACTCATTTGTTTATGTGGGGTAATTGATTCACGTGATTTTTTGGTATATTTTTTTAGTTAATTTTGTTTAAAATTTAATAATAAAAAATAAAATTATAAATTTGAGTTATGTAATTTATATAATTCAAGTATTTTAGATTTTTTAAAATGTTGAGTTTATTTATATATTCAAAACCGTATTTTAAATAATTAAAAATCACAATATCATACAAAATAAGAAAGAGTTCTAATTGAGAAAAAAGCAAAATGAAAATAATATTATAACTTTTCAATAATTTCATTATGCAAGGCATCTTTACGGGCAAAATCGCAAAATTAACCCTTCCCTCTTAGCCAACACTACTACTAAGCTTTTCACCATACCAGAAGTCAAAATAAACATTAAAAAGTTGGATATTGAAAAAACAAAATATATTCACATTTCGATGTGATACATCTCTCTACACCCAGATAAAATCATCCAAAAAAATAATATAAAATAAAATCATCCAAATAATTATGTGAGAGAATAGTCAGTGTCCTCGCTCTATTGAAAAAATGCATAGAAAAATATCCCTATCACCACTTTAACTTTTAAATTGCTCATACCACCACTCTCTTCTTCAAAACTATTCATAACTAAATAGATTTTATCCATTTTCAACCTCGTTAATGTATTTTATGTACATTTGGTTTATCAAAGGGGTTTTCCAACCTATGTTATGTGTTGGTTTCAAGATGCAAATTGTGAGTGTGGGGTCTTTTTGTTTTATTGTGCCTATATTTTTCTCTTTCATTAAAAGAAAAAAATGTGATGATGATGTAAAATTAAAAGGAAAAAAATGTGATGATGATGTAAAATTATAAGTTTAAATTGATAAGGCTACTACATGTTTATGTTGAAAGAACATTGGTAATAAAATAATATATATTTATGGTTTATAAGTTTTTTTAAAGTTAGAATTTATTTTATTATAATAAAAAATTACATAGTGTATATTTTTGGAGGGTCTTAGCTCGACATTATCAGATTTGAGCAAAAAGCAAAAGTGGTTGGTCATCACTAAATTGTTACATATGAGTATCTGCCCATGTAAGGGAAAGGAGATATCCTCCCAAAATGTGTTGAAAGCAGTTTATAACATTAAAAAAAACTAAAGAGCAACATAAGAACAACAATAGAAAGAGATCTTCATTCTCTTTAGTGACATGTGCAGTGCCAAGGTCTATGTGCTTAGATTCTCCTCGCCATCCTTCGGTGCGGATGGATCCTCCCATTCCACCAACGTTGAGTGAGAGTAGTCATTATCGTCATGAAGAGAGTGCATTGCTCGCAAAGGGTTGGAGACGCCACCTTTACCACTGGTTCGAGCTTCTTTACTACTTGATGGCCCAAGTTCCCCTGTCGTTTTCTCCATTGCACTACTCTGCATCTGAGGCATTACTGTGGTTTGACCCCCTGTGTTCATCGTGGTCTACCTACAAGGACTAGTTCCTTGTGAAACAAATTATGTCGGGCTCTGTGAAGAATAGTTGTCCATAGGAGGAGGTATAAATTGTAATCCTAGAGCTCCAACAATGGCATGTAGGGACGTTTGGCCTTATCTCAAGTGGAAATGTAGATCCATAACATGTCCTTTGAGATATCCTATATTTTGTAGCACCCTTGCTAAGCATTTGGGTGCTTTTAACTAATTTACTACTCTAATCACTCAACTATGTTTATATATATATATATATATATATATATATATATATATATATATATATATGTGTGTGTAAGCTTTTTACTTGTTACCTAATCAACATAACATTTGCATCTACAACTAAATTAATCAACTTAGTTATAGTAATTTCCTAAGAATTAGGAATGTACCTATATAAAACTACTCAATTTAGTAGTCCAACCCCCTAGATCCTTATCGATTACCCAAACTAAATTATTAACCTCGTAATTAGCTAGGAAAAATCTATCTAGCTCCCTAACTCTAGAAATCATTTTATAGCCCTCCATGCCCAAAACTCCAAGAACAACAACTCACCTACCATCAATATCTCAATACCTCTATAATCAATTTCCCCACATCTTTAATAAATCCCATAGTTTTGAGTTTTGATAGTTCTAAGTGCTTCTAATGGTTCTATTATTGTTTCAAAAGAATCCTCCTTTGTTCATAGTGAGTCAACCCCTCCTTATCCTATCGGTAAATCCACAACCTTACCACATTTCCATCCCCCTTTCCCAAGGTCTCCTCAAATGCCCTCATTAATGGTCATCAATCACTTCAAAATAAAATAAGTCATTAAATGAACTCCATAAATTAATTTAATCAAAGTTGTGATCCCTCTTTGTGATGCAAGCTCATAAATAAAACTTAAAAATTTTCCCTAAAATTAATGGTAGCCACCATAATCATTTAATACACCATACAAACCAATGAATCAAGTCAAGGAGAATATTTAATGCTACTAGATATTTACCTATGCAATATAATTTCCATAATTATTCAATTTAATAACCTGGATCAGTGATTAATACATCATGTACTTGTGTCATTGATATGTGTGCAATGTATGTATGTGTAGTTATCATACACATAACTTGTGCATGTATTAATGATAAACAATCACTGCCTCTAATGCATAATCCTTATATATTCACAAAGTATACATTACAATAAATCTAGCAATGCATCATTTAGTAATTTTTACTAAAATAATTACAATATTCCATTAATTATTTATCATCACATTTAATGCATAGTTCCTATGTGCTCACATCCAGGCCTGCAAGATAGTAATTTCTTTAAACACAACATCCACAATTCTTGCTAACTTAGTCAAAATAATCAAATATGAATTTAACAATACACCAAGATCATCATAAATAAATTAAGCAAGCAATTATAACACAAAAGGGAACTAAGTAAAGAACTAATTTTGCATTTCTAACTCCCAACAACCTACATTGAATCACTCTCCCCCCTACCCTAATTTCATCTTCTACATCCTATCATTTCCTCTATTGGACTATGTTAGAGCATTAATCACATTGACATCACCCTAGATAGAACCCATAAGTGAAAAATTCAACTATCTCGACCAAGATTTCATAGTAGAAAACTACTAATCTTCATCGCACATCTAGGGGAGCAGGGCTTAGCATAACCCTCCTATGACTCTAGGTTTTAGAGGTTAAATGGTGGGAAATACCTCCACCCCTCCTGGTAGATCTAATATCAACACCCCATAGTTAACCATATTATGTTGTTGTTATTGTTCTTAGAGATTTATCGTCAAATAACCAAGTTAGGAAACTTTGCTTCCTATAAAACCTAAACCTATCAAATATCATAGCAATGTATTGAATCAATAATTAAATAACAAAATAATGCTTCATAGCATACCATTTCTCTTCCAATGTCTACAACATCTACATTTATTTAGTATCAAACTTATCTAGCTATCACTTAGTCCATTCAACCTATAGGTTAGTTCACCAAAACATAAGATCATGCGTAACCATATAACTGCCTATATCTAATTTCCATGATACTTATTGACAAACAATCAATACAAGTCGGTTTATTTATCATGTACATGATACATATTGATTCATTACAACATATAATCTAAAACGGTATCCATGCAACTTGCATGTTGGAAATAAATCACATAACAACCATTATTAATAACATAAACAATAACTATATATAACTTTCACATATAGGTAGGTCATTATGTCCTTATAATAAAGTCTCATTGTTCTATAGATAGAGTACCATAGATAATAAGAAAATAAATACAAAATAGGTCATAAATCACTTTAGTTGTTGAAGTCAAATTGAGGCATTACATATTTCTTATGCCTCTCAAATACATTCCTAAAATGACACACATGAGAGATTATTCCCTTTGAAAATAGTATCAAGTTATCTTGGTATATTTCAATACTATCTCATATAAGATCTCTAAATGTGAAATCCATGGCTCTTTAAAAACATAGATCCTATGTTTAGCAAGCCAAAAGGCATCATAAGATGATAAAGAATTCCCTATGGCATAGTAAGGTGGTTTAATGCCAATCTTCTTTCTTAATAAGAACCTAATTGCACCCTATGAAATCATAAGGTATTAAAAGAATTCATACACTTGCAACCCTTTGCAATAATTTCTCCATTTGTGTTAGAGCATAATTTTCTTTAAGGGACAATTGATTCAAATTCCTAGAATCCACACACAACTGGATTTCACAATTCTTCTTTCTCACCACCACTAAGTTTACATTACAAGATGAATGCTTAGTGGGAGCTATAATTTTTGCAACTAACATATTTTGCAACTCCTTTTGAATCAGTAGTGTTGGTTTAGGATTGATACTGCTTAACTTTTGCCCACACATATTTGCTCCTACTTTACTGATATAACCCTTGTGTTTCTTGAGACCGTCATATGACCACACAAACACATTCTTATATTCTCTAACCAAGTTATCTATACCCTTATTTTCATCATATGATATATTCTTCCCAATCTTGATTAGCCTAGGGATTTTTATTGATCTAGTGTTTGTCTCAAACACATCCTTAGGTTGATCTTATTCCAAATTTTTCTTATATATGTTATGTCTATTGAACATTGTTTTCCAAGTGGGGTCACTCCATGGGGAGTTTTTTTATTTGGGAAGTGTCCAATATTTACTTCACCATCGCCCTCTTCTTCTCCTTCACCCTACTAATTAGCCTAGTTTCTGAGATCTCCTGTAACTTGTTTAGAAATATTAGAATTTGAGCATAAATATTACTTGGGACATCAATTATAAAACTAATTTCCATTTTTCATTCCCCAAAAATGAGCTCATCACATGGTTAAAAGGTTATTGTTATTGCTACCCATGCATTAGCCTTAACATATTGCTCTATTGATACAATTTTAATAGAAAATGAATTAAATAATTTCATGGAATCCCATACTATGTTACTGTATATTTTCAATGTTCCATTTTTGGTAGAGAATGCCCTCTTGAATTGCAAGATAATGAAATCGTAGTTATTCGACTGGGTCTAGATTGGGTGGTTGGGAGGTATGATTGTTATCCTTTACCTAGGTTCAGTTCTCTCAAATTACATGTCAAGTTCCTAATGAATTTATTGTTGCAATGGCATTGATCACTATGTTGAAAAATCTCGAGTTTTTGTAGAATCCTATTTATCTTGGGTATCATCCTTGGAATGAGGGGAAGTACCTAATGAGTTACCCTGGGTTATGTATTTCTTGGAAAAAAATACAATGAGATCAATATAACCTATTTCTTGCAAACACTTCATCAAGACATTATGGAAATCTTGTCAACTTATAATACTCCTATTGGTTAGACCCCTAAATTGAACTTTAACATTTTCTTGTAAATATAGAGAAAATAGTTTCATTACCACATCTTCATGGTATTGTGGAATACTAGCCTCACTAATTGCATCATAAAATTTTACCAGGTGATCCTCAGTCGTAATTACATTTTTACCAATAAATTTTGGAATCCACTTATTATATTTCTTTGGCATGTCATGTGGAGATCCCTAGATTCTTGATATGTCTTGAGCCTTAAAAAAAATCTTCACCGAGGAGTAGGAGGAGCTACTATGATTCTTTGATTTTTTTACTACCTAAAACTTTCAAAAAATATATTTCTTATATATTTAAGGGTTTCAAGGTTTTTGTTTAATGAAGCTTTAGAACCTCTCATGATTATCCTCCTATAAACTTTCTCTAGATCAACAAACCATGAAAAAGTTTGTGAGAGGAACTCCTTGTGGAATATCTATGTTTAGAAGTTCCTCCTAATGGATTCACCATATGAGTGTTTCAAATAAAGGTTTAAATTTATACTCATCATACAAGTCGAATCATCATCTTCTTGATTTTAGCAAATTGTTTTTGTCCTTGATAATGATGCCAAAATCTTACCACTCAAAATCTTTACTAAGTGAAACTTAGAAGATTTACCATTGTGACCTTAGCACCCTCTTTCCTCAATTTGGTTGATTTTGATGTAGACAACCCTCACATACATAAACACACCACTATACATGAAGCAAAGCAATGGACACTAGGAAATTTACTCCAAAGACCCCTTCCCCAACAACCCAAGGGGAATTCTATTACTCAATCATTCTCATGTGTTTTTCATTGTATGGATGGTCCTTTTGTATAAGAATAGGTGACCATAAAAAATACACTATAGCTAGAAATTTTCATTCAAATCAAATGCATAACTATCTCCATGAATCCCTCAACAAATCCTCATCCCTAAATTCTCTCATTACTCCCCATCTCTAACTTCCTATGTAGACTTCCAAAATTGGTCTACCTCATTATAATTTATTCATTAAACATAAAAAGTATGAATGTTCATTAATCATCACAAGTAGGAGTTATTTTTCACACTCACCCTTTAACGAATACTTGTGACTTGAATATGCCAACACCATCTTTGGTCTTCTTTAGTCTTGGTTTCATATTCCCTTCTATGTTTTTTCCTTCACCACTCTCTGCAATATTTGGCCTTTTGGTCTTCTTCCTTCATGGTCATTCATCTTATTGTACCTATAAAACATAAACATTGTTGAATTCCATGTAAAAAAGTTACCATCCACTAGAATACATGGGTCACTAATCATTGTATCCATCAATTCTCTAGGAGACTCTTTCTTGTACATGGTTCGTCAACCATTAATCCATGACAATTTTTCATATCCATACCTTGTATCCCCCCTACATCATTATTCTCATTATTTGTATCTTGGGTTTTTGGCTTCCCCATGACCATGCTCTTAATGCTCCTACATCAGACTACCAAGGAACAAAAACTTCTTCATAGGCTCTTGCCCATGAGTTCCCTTCGGTTTTAATGTCATCTTACAAAGTTATGTTTCATAATTTTCTTTACTCTATCACATCCTCAACACAAGTCCCTTTCATGAATTGCAATCTACTTGAATGTCTTTACCACTAAGTTCGATGTTTTTGCTAGGTGTGAAGTGCCTCAAATCAAGGATTATGCCCAACATGGAGCTTCTCCTTCAATGAGTTCTCGTTGATGACAAGTGGTTTTTGGTTTACTCCAAACCTTCATTACATTAGTGGTTTTTGTTGACCATGAACCACCAATTACAAAGTGGTTTTTAGAGTATCGTGAACTTTTCAATGGGGGTATTCTTGCTTCATCAAGCTTACATCGACATTGACTTAAGTACATATAATTTTAACTTCCATTTTAGGGTAATCTAGCCTTTATAGAATATATGACCAAGACCATTTAAAAAAAATAAAAAATAAAATAAATAAAATAAAATAAAAAACATGTTTCAAGTAAAATTCCTATGGTAATTTCATGGATTTATTGCATCTACACGTGGTGCTTTATTCTTCATCTTGCTTCGCTTCCTTCTTTGTCCACCATGCTTACACTGCTTCACCATTTCTATCTTATGCTTTCCCTTGATTATGTCCAAGGGTCTACATTTTGCTTTCATTTTCCATTGCTTTATTTGCTTAAGTCAAGGAGCCTATCTTCTTCTTTCTTCTTCACAATTTTTCCTCTGAATCTTCCACTATACTTATATAAATTGTTTTTTTCTAAAAAAAAGTCTCCATCCAAAAAGACACATATTACACTACATTGACAAAATTAATTGATACACTAATGTTATGATTTGACATGACTTAAATACTGACTTAACTTCGATCTTACCTTCACTTTAGTTGGCTCTACATTCTCAATTGAACTTGATGAAATTTACATGGCTTTCTTCTCATTGAGAATTCAATTTGTATTTGCTCAATAGATTTTGATCTAATTTTGTTTCCAAGAATATATTTTCTAAGTTTTACGAGACTCTCTTTCCACTAAGAAATTGATGTTAGCTTTGACTATTCACGTCAACTCTCAAACATATCTTTTAACGTCACTCATACCCAATTTTTCCTTGGCATTGACAAGTTAAATAATCTAATAAACTTTTAAATTTTTCCTTCGCACTGACAAGTTTAATAATCTAGCAAACTTTTCAATGAAATTTAATAAATATCTTCACTTTCTTGCACGCTAAGAAAAAATTAGCACAGGAAAACATTATATAGGATATTAGTGAGAACGCCATTATTTACAGAGAAGGTTAGATGTGTTACATTTCAACTTTTTAAGTTTCCATCACGAGAATCCAACTTGCTAATATTTGCTAAAATTACATTTTTGAAGGGATTGAAGGGATGCCATTGTTATTTTTAATGCAAAAAAAGATGTAACATTTTTTAATATAGTTTTGTGCAATGTTAACCTATGATATTTGTGATTCCATCCATTTAAAATTATCTTTCTCAAATTTTAGAGAAAAAATGTTAGCTTCCACTTTTGTTGTTATGAGTAAGTGAAAAACTACCATTTTCATTGCACATTTGGAGTATTGTGTCATTTACTCCCTCTCTTTTCATAATAAACTAACCTATCACCATTTCAAGAGTCGTGGTAGGAGGTCATCACTTATTTTCAAATTAAATAATTTTAATTACAATATATTTATGGTTGTGATTAACAACATCACTTTGAAAATCTTCCTTGAATTACTTCAACATTTATTTCAACCTTTTAAGGGTATGCTAGTTTGATATAGCCTTAGACATGGATGTTGAGATAGATTTAGATATGGATTTTAGTTAATTGTGATTCATTGTCTAGTCTTTTGACCAAAGAGTTTATTATTGAGAGATTTTTTTTTTTAGGGATGAAGCTAGTATGTACTTATATTAAAATTAAAACATGTAGCAAAATGTTATACGCCTATAAGTCAAAAAATGTATTCAATAATGATTGTCACATTTTAACACTAGTGCAACTATATAAATTAAATGGCTAGTAAACTCGATAGGCATCAAAACACTTACCTCATGATACATCTCACTTTGCTAGGATTTAAAAAATCATAAAAAATAATTAAATTATAACTTTATTTTAAATATTATTAATTATACCCTGGATGCGGGTGACAAGACACGTGGTAATGAGGAGCCACATGCTAGCCATGTGCTGCCTCAAGCTTAAGGCTGGCAATTAATACAATGATCGCCGCCAAGGAATAAAAGCATGGGTGAACAACAAAAGCAATTCAATGCTCTGTCCGGTTTACTGGTGCGACTGCAGCTAGCAGTTATGGCGAACAGGACTCGAGGTGGTGATGAAGAGGTTAAAAAAGGTGGTGGGTCGGCTCTCCATGCGCTGGTTCACGCTCAGTATTTGGTTTTCGGAGTTCAGGCTCTTGCCTGGTCTATGGTTCTCCAGGCAACAGCTCTTGCTGTCAAAGCCATCTTCCTGTCTGTTGGGTGCCGTCTCAAGTCTGAAAAGCCTGTTGGGTGCCGTCTCAAGTCTGTTGGGTGCCGTCTCAAGTCTGAAAAGCTATCCTATTCCGCATTGCTCCATACCCCCGGTGCTCTTGCAAAGATGGTTAGGCCTCGACAGCGATTGCTCAGCCGTCGAGGTTCTGCCCGGGGAGGGTCTTCACGTCCTCCAGTCGATGCGTCCCAATCCCACTGTTGTCGTTGCCATTGCCATCGAATCGCTGAGGCCAACCCCCTCCAAACAAGCCAATTCATGGACTCCAGTAGCCCAGACTCTGATCCGGCACCTATGCCTGCCTTCGGTTCTGCCATTTTCACCTTTAGTAGCTCTCTGGACAAACCCCGTATCAATGCCCACGTATCGGTTCTCTTCCTTGAGGAATCTCAGGATGGTGGCGATGGTCATCACAGCAAGGGGAAGCACCCGGGTGGGAGCTCAGAGGACGTCAAGGAGATGCCAGCGGATGCTCCAGAGCATGTTTCTAACCTTCCTCAGACTCAGGAGGTGTCGACATCCAAGGGGGACAATGTCAACATGGACTCCTTTCCCACTGCAGAGGAAATGGAGAAGTATGGCTGGTGCAGGGTGGTCGAGGAGGAGCCGGACGAATAGCCGTCCATCTGTTCAGAATCATATCCTCCATCGCTGCTCAGGTCTTGTTTTGGTTTTCTGTTTATGTCATGTTGGCTTAAAGTCTGTTCTTGCTATGTCTGTACTGCCCGAAAGGGATATTGCTGAAGGTCTTTTGATGCCCCTGCGAGGGATGAACACTTTTGGTCCAGCGCCCCTGCGCGGGATGTCTAGTTTGGTCTGGCTGCACTTTTGTGGTTTAGTGCCCCTGCGTGGGTTGTTTTGCTCAGACGTGGTGCCCCTGCGAGGGCTGCTCTTTTTGATTACTCCTATTCCAAAGTGCCACAGTTGGCCTCTGGTAAAATGACTCTGTGAATGTAACTGTTTTTCTTGATCCTGTAAATAATAGAATAGTTTTAACGAGAAAAAAAAATATTATTAATTATAAAAATTAATTTTGACAATAAATATGTCTATTTTAGAATAAGACTTCTAACATTTTAATTTAATTATCAATAATTATTAAGTGAATGATAGAGATTCAACTTATATAAAATATTTTTAATAATCTACGTAAACCAAAAATCGAAATTTATTTTAAAATAATTATGCATTTTTTCTTTTAATTAAATTAAATTAAAATATCATATAAACAAAAACATTTTTTAAACATTTTTATCTTTTAACAATTTAACGTGCCATTATTTTTTCAGGTGTTAATTTTAATTTATTTTTTGGATATTGAATTAGGGAATAATTGAACGAGTCACGTGCGGTATCATATTAACGATCAATCATAGTGTTTCGCTCTGAAAGTAAAAGTGAATGGGCTTTTCCAAGGTAAAAGGTACACGGCCTTTGCTTTTAAATGAAAATAAAAGTTCTTATAGATAAGGAGGTATCAAAGTACTTTGAAAATAATGGATCTCTAAGGTACATTAGTACGAGTGTTGGTAACTTGATTATCAGTTAATGGTTAGTCGATGTTCTTACATAAGGGTATTAATTGTGGGGATTTTTTAGAGCAGGAATCAATGTTCTTACATAAGGGTATTAGGGTATTAATTTAATTGTGGGGATTTTTTTTTACAGCATGAGAATTTATAGCCATTTATATTTAAGGTTGTGAATAAATTATCAATAATTAAGTGTTGGTGTACAAGGGAAAAAATAAATATCAAGGAAATAAAGGTTATTGGGGACGTTTCGGTGAAAATTAAGTTTAAGTTAATATTTGGTATTATTTATCTATTGAATTATAAGTTTTTAGTCTTGATGGTTTGAATCAAAAATGATACAGTATTCCTCTTTGACATTTTTTCCTTTTATTTGAAAAGGAGTTTGAATATGGTTATAGACCATTAAGACAATAAGACTTAAGAAAACTAAGTCTGGTATCATAAAGTGGGGAATATCTCAGTAATCCTATCCCTTAAGTGCATATGATGTGTATAATTTTTCACAGTATTATATAAGTGGAATCATATGATGTGTATAATTATTTGCAGTATTATGTTTTTATATGAATACGTAAATATCATATTACTTTATTGGCATTAGAAATGGTGATCAAAGAGTATCATTTGGTATTGGCATCATCATCCATGTATACATTAGAATTTACTCGAGGTAATACCCAAGGGATAGCTCAATTGGTTGAGTTTTTGTTATTAAATCAGCTTTGTTATTGAGAGGTCATGGGTTCAATTCTCTCAACACTCTTCGGGTTAGGCTTTGTGGTTGAGCCAACATGAAGTGATCCCTTCGGGTGGAGATACCTGGTACAGTATTTTGTGGGCATAGTGGTCATCGATCTCCAGGGTCTGTGAACCACATAGAAAGAAAAAAAACTCACCCTAGGTGATAGAAGATTACAATATGAGGTTCATTGATTATTGTAGGATAATGGGGAATTTGGTCAAAAGAATTGGGTACATAATCAACCTAACCTCAGCTATGGCCAATTCCATGGTATATGTTCTCTTTATCTTTGGCTTTTGGTCAACTTAATCTACAATTAATGGCTAGCATTCTCGATTAGGAAAACAATTTGATGGCGAGCTTAGACGTTAATGATAGTGATTCAATGTGGTTTTCATTCACCTATGTAATTTTGTATCAGTTCTTCATAGCTCAATATGGGGGAGATGTTGTCACGTAACATTAAATTTAAAAATAATAAAATAATACTTACATTAATCAATAGTAATAAAAAAAGAAAATAATGGGCCATAAATAAAATGCTTCAATTTCCACCATAATTTTCATCAATATTCCCTCTCTGCTTAATATGACGTTGACAAAAAACATATAAAATTAATATTATTGATATTATATGATGTGTAATTCATTTTATGTTGAGTTGACATATAACGTTTAAAACAAAAATATATTAATAATAATAAATTAGTATTAGTCATAAATAAAATATTTTAATGATCATATTAAATAACATAGTTTTATATCAATTTTATAGAGAGAAAAATAAAGTAATTTCAATTTAAAAAAAAAAACTTATATTTTCACTTTGCATTGTGAGAGATGTGTAGTTTATTTCATTATTAATATGTATAATATTTTTAAAAAATTAATAACAAAAACAATTAATAGCTTTGATGGTTATTGAGAGGTCACGGGTTCAATTCTCTTTGACACCTTCCATGTTTGAGTCAGTGGGAAGTGATCCATTTGGGTGGATTTTCCTGGAACAATATTCTGTGGACTTAGCGTCTCACCAAACTCCGGTGACTAAAATCAAATACTAAGTTTAATGTGGGTCATAAATAAAATATTACAATATGTATATTCAATGAGTGTGTGTAGAGAGAGAATATCCTATGGATATATGGTTTCTTCTTCCTACCAAAACATGAGAGGGCGTGTATTAACATTATAATGTGGAGAATGTAAATCTTATAAATGTGTGTGTGTGTTTTCTTCTTCCTACCAAAATATGAGAGTGCATGTAATAACATTATAATGTGGAGAATATGAATCATATATATATATATATATATATATAACGAGTATAGTAAAAGCATTTAATTAATGTTTTTCTCAAAACCACCATGATCCATCTTAATTCCAAAGATAAATTTCAAAATTGGTTTTAAACAAACATAGATCCATCTTAACTTTGAATCAATGAAGAATCTAGAGGAACCAAATCTCTCAAGGTGCAAACCTTTAGTCAAGTTTTTCATTTAAAAGAAGTTTGCATCTTGAGAGATTTGATCCCTCTTGGTGCTTGGTAGATTTGGAATTAAGAGGGATCCATTTGTCAATTCCATATTAAGAACTGAAGGAATTACATATCTCCCTCATACTAAAAGTAATTTTTTTTTACTTTCAATTACTTTATCTCTATATAAATTTTAATTTTAATATAAAATTAAAATGAAAATTGAAATACTTATACTATATATAATTTTTTGTTATTAGTATTTTTTAATTTGTTAATACATATATTATTTTATTGTTTTTAAATGTAATCTTATATAACAACATATCCCTTACATTACATTGTAGAGCATCTCAAAACAAACAATAATTTATTTCATTAGCTAATTATGTAAATTTTTTATTTTATTTTACAAATAAAAAATTTATTAATTTTAAAATACTTATAAATTATAATATTTTTTAATTAAAATACTTATAAAACTATAATATTGTTTAACAAACTATGGATATATTTTTTAATAACCTAAAACATTTGGATTGCTTTTCTCTATATTGTGCAAATACAAATTCATTAACTCTAAAATACCTATAAAATTATATGGAGTTAGTTGTAAATTTGGCATGGGCAAAAGCTTCCTTAGGGAGGAGAATTGTTGAAATTGTCTGCTAAAGATTTGAGCAACATTAACACGAAAAAGAAAATAAGGAATAGTTATTTTGGATTGCCTTAGGTAATTCTTGTTTGAAGCTATTTGAGAATAAAATTAATTATATTATAATTATATATATATATATATATATATATATATATATATATATATATATATATAGATATTAATTAATTAATTAATTAATTAATGAGTTTAAAAATATTTTTATTATAATTTATATAAACAATTTTGAATTTTTACAACAAAATTGAATTTTATAAAATCTAATTTACATTTTCACATAGTATTTATTTTCATAATCTCTTTTTTAAATGGTAAAAATATTATTAGTAGTATATGGTAGAACAAATTCAGATGGAACAATTATGATGGAAGGGTTGTTATAATAACTATGGGTAAGGAAAAGGTTGAGCATTATGTGCTTTTTTTTTTTTTATGGTATAATATATAAAAGGAAGGGTTTTTTAACATTGAATTTATTTTTATTTATTTATTTAATGTTTTTTATTTTTATTTTCAATTAAGTGAATATTATATAACTGCATTTCGGTGGTTTGTTAGTTTAGGGAGGAAAATGCGCTCTGTGGCACATGTGCCTTTGAAGTTAGGTCGTCGTAGGCCACATTTCTCACCCAATTGTTCCTGCCTTCTTGGTTTTATTCAAAATTACTGAAGCGTTTCTTTGCACCTGCGACGGTGACAAAGGTGGTTTCAGTTTGAATGGCGTTCTCTCTACATAGTAAAAGTTTTCTTCTTCATTTTTTGCATTGTTAAGTTTTTTTTTTTCAGGGATGGATGGTTTTGTGGAGTTAGGCCCAGATCCACGAGACATTCTTGTTTAGGGCCTCGAACCCACCATGCAAAATTTATAAATTATTGGTGCTACAACTGGCATACCGGTCGGGAATATGGCAACTTCATCTACCATGGTGGAAACTACTAGTACACATGGTGTCAAGCCCTGTGTATAGGTGGTCCCTGATCGAAGTGTTTGCAAGGCTAATGTGTTGGGGGAAAACAAGGGATCTGAAACCCTCGTCTCTCTTTCCCCTTTGAACAACCTAGGGTTTTTTCGGCAACCATCTCAAGTCAAAATCACCTTTCAATTAAAGGTATAGTCATTCTAAAATTGAAACCTCAAACATTTTTCTATCCCAATGTTTGGAAGATATAGTGCTTAGTAGTGTTTTTTCAAGTTGGAATCTTGGTACATCATCATTTGGCACCCTATCAGTGTCTAACATCTCAAATAACAACATTCTCGTTCCAATGGCTGACCGGCCTCAAGAAGTAGTTCCCTCAGAACATAAGGATATAATTCCTATAGGGTTTGTTGCTTCATGTGATGGGACGATTGATAGTGTGAGAGAGTCTTTCAAAGCTCTAAATACGCTTGATGATGTGAGCCCAAATGAGGGTTTTGAGTCGCGAAGGGGAGGATCGGGGATCCCTTTTAATTGGGTTGTGTATGTTGGCGTAAATCAGAAGGATTTTCATAAATTTTCATAGACTAATGACAAGGCTAGAGGTGAGCCTACCTTAGGAGAAAGAAATCATGGTCATCATCTACTGTTTGGGTTTACAAGTGGAAAAAATGGTCATGTTTCTCTCTAGAATGTTCTTGACAGTCATCAAGAAACTGTAGCTCCAACATTATCAACGTTGGAAAAGGAGTTTGGAAGGGTTGACAAAACCTCCAGGTCAAACAAAATTGTGCTGAGAAGGGAGAGTGTAAAATGGAAAAAGGGGAAGTGCGTTTGGAAAAACGTTGAAGATCGAAACTTGGCTTTGGGAGATGACATTTAATTTGATGATGCCATGAAAACTGATGAATACATTCTGTGATCCGGACTTATGCGGGAATGCAACAAAATACAGAAATACCCATATATACAGAGATGCAGTAGAAATAAAACTTCATTTCATTAATATCAAAGAACTGAAATATGCTTACATACATAAATAAACATAAACTAGCTCGGGCGATGGTAGCTTATCGCTGAGAAGAGATGTGGTGGCTACACGCCTCTGAATTGTGTTATAATGAGGCTCATGGGCCTATTTATTATTGAACAACAAGGTAAAACCCTAGACAACCAAAACCTTGACCCCAAGAGATGGAACACCAAGAGTTTGTGGGCCTCATTGGGGTTAGTTGGGCAGCCAACTTCCTAGGGTCGTAAATTGGTCATATTATCTCTGTTTGGCATGGATGATATCTTGTTAGAAATATCTTTCTGAATACTACAGGTTTTACAGTAGCTCCATGCCTATGGCAATGGGCTTGTTGCAGACCTCAAAAAAACGTCGTTTATGGGGTCAAAACTGCTTTGGAAGTTCAGGACCTAAAAAACTGATAAAAATAGTAAATGTTGCAATAAATAAGGAAATAGATGAAACCAATCGAAGGTCTAGGTAGAATAGGCGGGTGGCACCAATATCCACCTAGATTAGTTCTCCCTCCTTAGGAAGAAATGTTCCCCATTGCATGCAAAGCCTCCATGAGGTGAGGAAATTTTTTGTTGAACTTGGTCCCTGCTGAACCACTCGCCCTAGTGAAGGAGTTAGCCTATTTTGAACACTCGATATAGTTGGATCCTCTATTGGCGAGTGTTCTTGATCTATGTGTCCATGATCTAATCAGTTGTGGCATGTTCCATGCAGTCCGGGTTTAGCTCTGTTGGTGTGAGTTGTTCTGTAATGTTGGATGTGTCCAACAATGGTAGAAAGTATGGTCAAAGGTAGTCTACATTGAACATTGGGTGCAGACCAAGGAACGGTGAAATGCTGAGCTCGAGGGCATTGTCCCCTATAGCCTTGGTGATGGTGTATGACCCATATCAGAGTGGGCGAAGCTTGCAGTGGGGTCCAGCGAGGCACTCCTTCTGCAAATGTAGCCAAACTTTGTCTCCCACATGGAACTTGTGGGGCACTCAATGTTGATCATGGCGTTGCTTGTACTTAGCATTGGCTCTATCCAATATATCATGGACCTACTGGAGGATGTGTTGAATGTGCTCAATGAAGTTTTTAGCTCTGTCATCTCCGGACTGGACATGAGCCGAATCTGTCTGAGTAGTTGTAAATGGTATGGCCACACCAATGGGACATAGTATATGAAATCCCATCCCTACCTCAAAGGGGTTATGGCCTGTTGAGCTGTGGAGAGCTCTATTATAGCTATGTTGGACATAGGGGAGGCATTCATCCCATGTGCGTGGATGCTTCGAGTTGTACATGTGCAAAATGTGTACGATCATCATGTTGATGACCTTTGTTTAGCCATCAATTTGGGGATGGAAAGTCATGGACTTAGTAAGTTTGGTATCCAACATTGACTGGAGACTTAACCAAAATGTACCCACACTCACTCAAAGAAGAGCTTAGCAATGGCCTATGTTGTGATACTCTTCTTGCAGGCCGCCATAATGGCCATCTTAGAGAATCTATCAATGACCATGAAAACACAGTCGTTGTCATGCTTAGTAGAAGGAAGGCCCAATATGTAATCCATGGAGATGGATTCCCAAGGTTGACTAGGAGTAGGCAGAGGAGTATATAGGCCTTGCTTCTTGATGGTTGGTTTGGCAATGGCATAGGTAGTGCAGGATCTAATGTAGTTCCCAACATCTTGATGAAGGTTCAGCCAATAAAAATACTTCTCCAGTACTGCCACTTTTTTCTCTACTCCGAAATGTCCAACGACCCAACTATAGTGCGCCTCGCAAATCATCTTGGCATACTTACGTGAAAGAACACAAATGTGTCCTAGGTGGCATAATAGTGCATCCTGGAGGTGAAAAATTCCAACTTGCTTACCTTCCAAGAGAGTCTAGTATGTGTTGTCGAATTATGGATCACTCTTGTAAATATGCAGCCACCGTGAAGTCTCGTGCCCATAGGACTCGATCATAATGATCAATGACATGACTGGTGGTCGGCTGAGGCAATCTGCCACATTATTGGTCTTATGGTTCTTGTACTTAATTTTCAAATGGAACTATTACAAGTATGTGGACCAATTCTGACGGCTATTGTTCTGCAACTTCCCTTGTGCCTATATGAACTCCAGGGGTCGGTGGTCCATGTGGATGACTATTTTCTTCCCTAGAATGTAATGCTTCCATTGAAGGCAGGCATGTACAATGGAATACATTTCTTTGTCATATGTGGGATACTTTCAAACTGAGTTTGAAAATGTCTCATTGTGGTAAGCAACTAGATGACCCTTGTTGAGTAAGAACTGCATCAATAGCATAATCAAAGGCATATGTCTCAATCTCAAATGGTTGTTACAGGTCTGGTAATGCGAGCATTGGTGCATAGCATAAATGATGCTTCAACTCGACAAATGCCTTCTGTTGGGTTTCAGACAAAAAAAAACTTTGCTTTTGCTCCACCCTTGGTGACTTAAATTAAAGGCCAAGTGATATGAGAGAAGCCTAACACGAACCTGCGACAGAAATTGGCAAGGCCCAAAAAGCTACAGAGATCTGTTAGAGTGGTTGGGGTTGGCCAATCCTGAATGAATTTTACCTTGGCTGGGTCCACATGCACACCCTTCTCATCAATGATGTACCCGAGATATTGAACCTAGGTCATGCCAAAAGTGCATTTATCCAAATTGGCACACAACTTGTGTTGTCATAGAGTTTGAAGTACCTATCAAATATGGTGGAGGTGCTCTTCCCAACTCTGGTTGAAGATCAAGATGTCATCTATATACACCACCATGAATGCATTGGTGAAGGGCCACAAGATGTCTTCCATCAATCTCATGAAGGTTGCAGGGGCATTCGTCAACCCAAAAGGCATTACCAACCATTCAAAAAGGCCCTCCTTGGACTTGAAGGTAGTCTTCTAGACATCAGAGGGTTCGATAGGCACCTGGTGATAACCGGACTTCAAGTCAGTCTTACTGAAATATTTGGCCCCTTTGAGTTGATCCAGAAGGTCATCAATCCGTGTGATTGGGTACCTATTTCAGACACTGATCTTGTTTAGCACTCAATAGTCAATACATAGTCTGTAGGTCATGTCCTTCTTCTGTACCAACATAATTAGGCTCTCATAGGGTGATGATCTTGGCCTGATGTACCCTTTCTGCAATAGCTCTTGAATTTGCCTCTTTATCTCATTGTTCTCTAGAACAGAGTGTCGATAGATCGGTCCATTGGGTAGCGAGCAGCCCGGGGTCAGATCAATGGAGTGCTTGACTTGACTGCTCAAAGGTACCCCTGTAGGTGAGGTGAAATTTTCCCTGTACTCCTCCTCAAACTTGTCCATCTGTTGTTGTTGTGCAGAGGAGCCTTGTCTAGAATCCATGGCCATAACCTCCTTCTTTCCCTAAGGGAAAATTATAAGGAAAATAGATTTCTTGGTCTATGAAATGATCTTATTGCATTGCTTTGCATTGATCAAAGAGATGGAAATAGGCGGGGCTACCTCGGGTATCTTGTACAACTTGTTGCCCAAAGTAATAATCACAGAGCAAGGTCTATACTCATATACAGCATGTTGCTTCCACAAGTACAGTTGTCCTAATTATACATCACAAACTTCAAGAGAAGCAAAATCACACAGTACCTCATCCGAGAAGGGCTTGATGCCTTAGGGAAGGTGGCATTGTTGGCTAACATGGAGATATCATCCTTGGTGAAGCCACCCGATGGTGTACGGTTGCATATATGTTGTATTCAATAGGCCCAACCATTTCACAACCTCTATTGAAATGAGGTTCTTTTGGCTTTTGTTTTTGACAATGAACTGCAGCAAAGAACCCTTCACCCACATTTGTGAGTGGAAGAGGCGTCCCCCTCCTTTGGATCTTCAGGCTCATTCTTCTGGATCTTAGTGGTGGCCACGGTGGAAATGGGCTCCGCGTCAATGATCTGCTTCCCTTTGTGATTTCCCTTGTCGAGTTCTGGCTTAGAGTCTGAACATGCGTCTGATTTGGAAGCCTTCAGCTCGACCACCTATGGCTGCTTGGCCCGACACTTACTTGTGTTGTGAGTGGAGCTCTTATGGAACTCACACCATTTTCCCGTGTCCTTCTTTGTCTTCATAGTGATTTTCTTTGCTTGCGGCTTTGGCAGGTTGTCCTGGGTCACCCTGCCTTGGCTTTGTCCTTTTCTCTATGGTTTGGGGTGCATGTTCCTTGCTTCGGATTCACAGACCCAAAGTATCTCTTCTTCTGTTTAAACTTTTGCTCAATCTTGACAGTGTATCGGTAAGCCGTGTCGAGCGAGAAGATGTCCAGGAACTCCTTCTCATCTTGAATGTACTTGTGTAGATAGTCACGGTATTTGAGTACTAAATTCCGCTTAGAATCCTTGATACCCAACCTCGTGCGAAGGGTATGGAAAACATTTGTAAAATCCGACACATCTTGGTCCATTCCTTGTCGTAGCGTGGTCCACTTTATGTAGTTATCTTCATAGCTCTCGACAAGGTAATATTTCGATGGCATCTCGGAAAGAATTCCAAGTGGGTGTGGATGAAAACAATGAGGATTCCCTCTCGTCCTTTTGTTCACAATGGTTTCCCACCAGTCCTTGACATGTGGGGCGACTTTGAGAAGTGAAAAAGTAATATTTTCCCAATTGGAAAAGTCATGAACTGAAAATTATCCTTCCATCATATTTAACCATTTATCTACGACGTCTGCATCTATCTGGCCCTCAAATATGGGAATATCAAAATTAACGTGTACCTTAAAAGGAGTGGCGCCTCCAGAGTGGCTTTTGGATGAAGATGTGTCACCTTTGGGTAATTGTCGAAGGATCTGGGAAAAGTTATCCATAATCATGTTCCTATGTCACTCAAGGGCTTCCTCAAGAAATATTTTGAAAGGATATCCTAGCCCCTCATCTTTATTTTCTTCTGCCATGGAAAGCCGTCGGATTTTGTGAGGCTGGCCTTGCAAAGGTTCAACCAGTTTGATCCCTAATTCCTTATACCCTGACCTCGTTGGGGACATGAAAATAAAAACAAATAAAGAGCAGACCGCTCTGATACCACTGATCTGGACTTATGCAGGAATGCAACAAAATACATAAATACCTATATACATAGAGATGCAGCAGAAATAAAACTTCATTTCATTAATATCAAAGAACTGAAATATGCTTACATATAGAAATAGACATAAAAACCAAATAAGAGAAACCCCCTCACACCATGACTATCTGGAAATGGCAAGGCAATGTCAAAAACCACTGCCACACTTGGAAAAACCCATGCCAATTATAGTAAGAGAACCAATACACACATGCATGTACCCTGCATGAAAAACCTAGCAAGGAAATCATACATGCAACTCGATACCTTCAAATAATCTCGGTGTAACCGCTTGATCCTGCTCTTCCTTGCTTGATATTTGCTTCCACTTGATTTCTTATCCTTCCTTTGTCTTTCTTCCTTTAATGATAGAGTGATCCAAGAATACTCTAAGTGTATGAGAGTAAGAGTGAGTAGAGAGAATAGAGGGAGAGCTCCAAAACTGAACTCACAAAAGGTTGTGAATAGATCCTCAGAAGACTTTTTATTAATGAGGCCTCTATTTTCTTCAATTTCCATTATTTTTCCTTCATTTTCCTCCTTGCATGCAACCTGTGACCTTTCACCTTCCTTTTCTCCTAATTTCCATTATTTTCATAAATAAAATGCAATTAATGTCTCCTGCCTTTTCAAATCCTTTGTCATTGTCTTTTCCAAATTCTTTAGCCATAATAAACCAAAAGAACACCCACACTAGGATGTTTTGCCTAATATTCAGCTTGGAATAAGCGTCCCATGACCTTGGTCTTATTTTGCCTTTATTAACTTTAGTACATGGATTTTTAACACGGGGATGTTACACCTGGAATCTAGCTTGGGGGTGACAACTACAAGTTACTTGGCTGCAACTTATCTATGTTTGGGTGGAGAGTTTTAGTCCCAAATGCAGTTTCCCATCTTCAATATAATTTCCAAGATAAATTATTCTTATGCATAATCTTGTATGGATTTCATGTTAAAGTGTGAATGAATGATATGTTGTTGGTTTGCATGACAAGCATTGTTTCATTTACATACACAAGTTGAATGACAGGTTATGGTCCATATGAGGATGTATTGATAAGGATGAATGTGTCATAGGATTAATGGCCTTATGCTAACATTTTTCTTTAGAGAATTGTTCACTTGTGATAGTGTTTTGATTCTAGTTAAATGCGTGCACATTGATGTCAATGGTCACTGTGGGATGTTGTCATCTTATGATGATTGAATTTTAAGGGTTGAGGAAGCCTTTTTCATGGGCTGTTGTATACTTGTTGTTGATAACTCTCGTATTTGCATCCTTTTTTTTACTTGAACACAAGTGCATGCAAGTGATGTTGAATACATGTTCATTATTGTTCAGCTGGTGGGGTTGATAGAGTTAAGGAAGTAGATTTCCTATTGTTGAAGAGTTGTTTTTCTCTCTGTGTTCATAGGAGGAACAACTCTTGGAAGTGGTCTTGCTTTAGTGAATCTCCTTGAGGGAATGCTCATAAAGTTGTACTTAAGATTTTCTCTAGAGTTCAGTGGCCCTGAAGTGCTACTATTAGTGCTTTAAAAATTTGAGAAGCCTAAAAAAATTGTGAAGGAAAGCGGCCCCTGGAACTTTGTAAAATGTCGAAAATGTCTTGGAAGTTGAGCTTATGGATCCATAGGTCGGAGGTCGAGAGGTCGGCCAGGCCTGCCAAATCTCAATGGGCCTCTGCCTCGACCTGAGTCAAGTCGACTATGTGGTTAGCGAGAGTTAGGGTGCAGGAAAAGTCGGGAGGTCGATAGGTGTGGGGTCGGAGCTGATCCCGACCTAGTATTTTATCGTGCCAAGGGGAGGGTTGACCCCGACTTAGGTCGTAGGCTAGGGGTAAGGCCTGGAAATGGAAATGAAAAAGGTGTGTGCGAGTGGGAAGGGTCAATTTCTGGCTAGTTGATAGCTCGCTTGCCATGTGTCTTGTCCACAGTGGCAGTGGCACCTCCAGCCACTTGCCATGTGGGCCATTGGGTGGTTTCAATGTGGAGGGTAAGGAGGTGTGGAAGGTGAGCAAGGCATATCTTTAAGAAGGCATAACTCTCAATCCACAAGTCCAATTGAGGCAAGGTTTATATCATTGGAATCATCTTGATGAGATGGACATAAAAATGGTGTATAATTGCAGTTTCAAGAAGGTAGGGAAACGTAAAATGTTTAGGTCTCATTCCCATAGTTGCATTTTGGGAGCTGGATTTGCATAGTATCTACCTCCTTATAACTTTGGATGGGTTATGGAGCTAGGAGGGGGTGTTACAAGAGTTGAGAGAGAGAGATTTATGAATTAAAACAAAATAACTTTTTTTTGAAAAACAACTAACGAAACCATTAAAAACAATTAAAAAATAAAAAATAAATTAAAAAATAATAATTTTTCCCCTGATATGTTTTAGCATTTTTAATATAAATTGTATTTGTCCTAATGGTTAAGAACATGTGTTTCCTCCTAAGGGCTTATAGGTTTAAATCTAGAGGAGTACAGTATTTACAACTTCATAAACTTTAATAGCCATATCATTACATAGAGGCAAATCCCTTATCCCACACACAATGGGATCTCATACGCTAATTTAGTTTTTAGCTTGGTCGTCACCTTAAAAATAAATTATTTTCATTATTTACTATTCATAATTTTTATTTTTATTTTTCATATATATATTTGTAATATTTGTGTTGTTTTTTACCAATTTTATTTTAATTTGTTTGAATTTTTTTTTTTAAATTTATTCGGATAGTTTAAATGTGTTATATATATATATATATAGAGAGAGAGAGAGAGAGAGAGAGAGAGAAAATAACTAACTTATGTTAAGTAATTTTTGAATATTTTTTCTCTTTTAATTACAAAATTAATTTCTTTCTTTTTTAATAGTGTTTGTTTTCGAGGTGATGATCTCAAAAACATTGTAGTATTAAGTTTAGAAAAAGCTATGTGTGTTTCTTATAACACTACATTGTTGATTCAGAGATCGATTTTGCAGGTTCAATTCACAACTATACCAATTGGCAACGCTATGGTTTCAAACAAATTGTAATGCTAAACTTAGAAAAGAGAGGGTGCTACTCGTAACACCACTTTTAGTTTCTAGTGTTAATCTTAATTTTTTTTTTCAAATTAACATTGCTTTTCATGGTCATGATTTCAACGAAGTTGTAATTTTAACCTAAAAAAAAAAGTGATGCTATGAACACCATTTAGGGGGCGATTTATAGCTTTTGCTTGTGACTTTATAGATAATCATTGCAAAATTTTGTAAATTTTTAATTCTAAAAAAATAAATACTACCAATATTACCATTTTTTGAAATAGAGGTAAAAATAAATACTAAATGTGACATCTAAAAAGAAAGAACTTAGTAAAGTTTTTGTTAAGATGGTAACTTTATTCATGAAATCTCCTTTTAATTACTTCAACATTTCATTCACCATTTAAGGGTTTAAGGAGTATGCTAGTTTGATATAGCATCAGCCATAGATGTTAAGATGGATTCAAATATGGAATTAGTTGAGATTCAATGTCTATTCCTTCTAGAAAGGGGATTTATTATTAATAGAGTTTTGCTTTTGGGCATGAAGCTATCATGTACTTATACTAAAATTAAATTATGCAACAAAATGCTATATGCCCATAGTCCAAAAGTTGTGTTCAACAATGATTCTCATATTCTAGAAAATTTATCTATGAAACGTTTGCTATATAAATGTAGATTCTAGTAGCAATGGAAAGATTATTTCTTGATTTTTTTAGGTGAAAAGTAGTAAACATAGCAGAAGTGTTTTTTTAAACAATAATGGATATATTAGAGCAGAAAAATCATAGCATGGCTAATCGACAATGTAATACAAATATATAGAGAAAGAGCCACAACCTAATACTAAAATTACTAAGTATTTATTCTAAAAACCTTTATTGTGTCCAATGACACTCTACAACCCAGTATGGAGGAGATGTGTAGAAGTTAGGTGTAATATAAGAAAAATTGTATGCCAATATTTTTTAAATATTTAATTTTACTTTTAATTTTATAACATTTTTTAAAATTAAATCTAAAAGCAAAAAATTATGGGGGAGATGTAATGGTGTAAAATAATTATCTAGTAGGCCTATGCAAATTTAATTAAAAAAACACATACAAACTTATTATTTACTGTAAATTTACAATATAGTAATATTCTTAACCATGGATATTCACCCCCATTTTACCATGTATATTATTAACTTGTAAATAGACGTTGTTACAATACCATGACTTATCAATACACATGCCCAAAAACCATAAGTCATTTCAAAGTCAAAACATTTTGTAAATATTTTATTTTAATATATTTTATAACATTTTTTAAATTAAATCTACCAGACTAGATCCATCTTAACTCCGGATCTACCAAACGCCCGAGAGGGATCAAATCTCTTTTGACGATAAAAGAGACTTGCATCTCAAGAGATTTGTTCTCTCTCAACGCTTGGTAGTTCCAAAGTTAAGATGGGTCTAGGTTGGTAACTACTTAATGAAGATTTGAGCTTACTAAGTCTTTATTCCAAAAACGCTTATAACTGCCTAACTAAGATTTAAGGTAACTCATATGACATGTATACTATGTTAGCACCTAAAATCATCACCTAGCCATGTCTTACTAAGTTGATCGAAGTACACCATGTAGGATGGGTTTTTACATATTAAAAGTTACTTTCACCTTAGGAAATAATTTAGAGAACCATTTCCCTAAATTATTCGTCATTAAAACCCTAGAAAACCCCATGAGAATAATTAAACAAGAGTCACATGGTGGCATGTCACTGCTTATTTGCATATATAAATTGTGTGATTTTAGTTCATTTAATTGAAATAATATTTGTTAAAATAAAATTATTTGAAATAAAACGACTTTTTAATAATAAAATTTATCTACCATATATTTATTAAAAAAATAATACATATATTTATTAAAAAAATAATATATATATATGTGTTATTTATTTCTAATTTTTTAATAAAAGCTTTTTATTTCTTTTTAATTATTTGTCCCCCTCATAATTAATGATGTAATATAACAGTAATGCACATGTATATGTTTGACAAAGCTTAAGAGGCTCCAAACTCATGTGAACTAAAGAAAAAAGTGCATGCGACACATGGTTCAGCACGATGATGATATAGTTCTGTAGGATGAAGATGGATGTGCATGTTGCACTTATCGTAAATCTCATAACAAAATAACTCAGCGAATTGGCCAACCAGAAAAATGACATGGACATTTGACAATCAAACGCTGACGTGTATAAACAATAATAGAATAAAGAAAATGAATTGGCATAAGTGTTAATCTTATAAAATTCAAAGGAAATTCTGATGGTCAAATGGATTATTTCTTGAATGTCTCTTTCAAGTAACATTCTCAGTATCATATCCTATAGAGATGGGCCGAGCTCATATAATTAATTAAAATTAAAATAATAACACCAAAAACACCTTCGAAAGAACAAGAGATTTAATATAATTAAAATTTGAATGATAAATGTTGATTTAAATAACGTTTCTGCCCAAAGAAGAAAAAAACGGAGTATGTACTCTTTTAAAGGCAATGGTGACATTTATGAAAATTGACATTCATGAAAATACAATAAAATTAGATATTAAAAACATAATATTTACTTTAGTTGGAGTAATAGTCGAAGGAACTTAGATTTAAATGAAAAGGATTCAATGAATAATGAAAAGGATTCGAATTTTTCTAGGTCATCGGTTAGACCATTGGTTAATACACTATATTTTAATTTAATATAAAGAAAAGACATAACAATTTTAAAATTTAATCCAATCTTTTTGGAAAATTATAAAGAAGTATAGCCAATGTATATTTTCACTATTGGTCAATTCCACTAAATTTTAATTTAATATATAGAACAAGTGTAAACCAACTCTGACAACATCTTTTTTTAATAAAAGTGAAACCTCCCTTTTTGTAAAGACTTAATGGAATTAAATGTATATGACTCTCGGTCCCCCATTGGAGCCAACTAGAGGTTGGCTCTGACTTGGAAACGGAGGTCGAGCATTCCTCTTTTACGTTTTCTATTTCACTCTCAACTTTACTAGAAGTCGACTACCTGACTTTGCCTTGATTACTAGAAGTCGACTACCTAACTTCGCCTTGATCAAATGCGATGAGTTGGAAAATATTTTTTTTGGGAAAATCTAGAATGGAGAAATGATACCGACCCCTGACCCCTTACTTGAATTTGTTCCGACCTCCCGACTGCTCCATTGAGAATCACGTCATTATTAAATGGAAAAGAAGATGGAAGATAAGGGTGCGACATGATAATAAATTTTTGAAACAAAATAAATTCAGAGGAATAAAGAATATTAATGGCATGTCAGAGAATATTAATGGCATGTCGTATAGGATGACGTTCATCCTCGAAATCAGTAGTTGGGGATGTGGCGGCACGCTGATGTCACCATTTATAAAAATATCAAAAGCAATAGTTAACTTAGGAAATTTGAAACAAATTCACGGTACTGACTAAAAATTCCGCAGTATGGACTAGATTAATAGGTTGGAAGCGATCATAGATTTCATTGCACAAGCAGTGACATAATAAATCAGTATTTATTTATTATTCTCTTGAAATAATATTAAATATTCATTTAATGATTAATTATAACCAAATTTTATTTAACCACTCATGAATAATTATTAAATCATTATCCAATAATTATTTCTAATTTATATTTGACTTTATCCCCATAAAGTAATTAATAAAACATTTTTATTTGTTAATTACTTTAACCATTTCCTAAATAAAGATATTTGATCATTTCAAATAATCTTTCCCTCTCTAAAATATAATAAAATATTCCTAACAACTAGATCTTGATTTAGTCTAATAATTTTTTATTATTTTTCTAGATCTAGATCTATCATAATATTTTATTATAAATAGAGGGGTTTTCTCTTCATTCTCTACATATGACCATTTCATCGTCGTCATTATCATCTTATAGCATTTGAGCTCCCACCTTTGAGTTCAATCCACCATCACTTCTTTCTCCCCACTACATCCATTTAGAGAGAGAGAGAGTGTGTTGTAGTTGAAGCACAAGGTATCAAAGAACCCATCCCACAGAGGGGGATATTGTAGATTTGAGTCTACGTATTCTCCCATCGAGTGTAATTGTAATAGCTCCGGGCTAAAAATCCATGTAATAACGTTAATAAAGGAAAAACAATACCAAGGTCATGGGGTACGTATTCCAAGTTGAATGTTGGGAAAAACGTCCTAGTGGGTGTTCATTTGGCTTATTTTGGCTAAAGGGAAATTCGCAAAGGCAATTCCAAAGTTTTTGTAAAGGAAAAGACACATTAATTGGCATTTATTTATGAAAAAGAATGGAAATTAAGAAAAAAGGAAGGTGAAATGTCGTAGGTTTCATGTGAGGAGGAAAATGAAGAAAATAGAGGCCTCAATGATAAAAAAGGCTTTTGAGGATCAGTTCATGGATTTTGTCGGTTCACTTATGGCTCTCTCTTATATTCTCTCTATTCTTTCATACTCTTGTACACTTAGAGAATTCTTGGAGCACTCTAGCATTGGAGGAAGGAAAGCAAAGGAAGGACAAGGAAGGCAAAGGAAAGCAAAGATCAAGCAAGAAAGAATTGGATCAAGTTGCTACAACAGGATTACTTGCAGGTATCAAGTTGCATGTGTGATTTCCTTGCTAGTTTGGCATTCATGGTACATGCATGTGTGTATTTGGTTCTCTTGTTGTCTTTGCCATGGGTTTTTCCATGTGTGACAGTGGTTTTCAGCCTTGCCTTGCAATTTCTGGATAGTCATGGTGTGATGGGGTTCTCTTACTTGGTTGAGCTGGATTACCTAATGGTTTTGAAACTGAGTAAGGTGGTCTCGGGAAAAATCACAAGGCATAGGAATACCTAGACCAATAAAGGTGGGATTCCAGTGAATCCTGGTTGTGTATACTCTCATTGGGCCGAGGAATCTTTGATCGATAAATGGTGGGATATATAGTAAATCTTGAGGGTGGAGACAGACAAATTCCTCACGGTTTAGGTGGAGAGATCTAGAGGCATCCATGCTTGTTTAGGGCCTAGTGATCCCTAGACCAGTAATGGTGGAATTGCGGTAAAGCCTAGGAGTGTATGTTTCTAATTTTGGGTTAGGAATCCTTGACCGGTATATCGTGATATATGCGGTAAAGTCTGAGAAGCATGGTTGGTTTTTTTGTGAGTCCCACATTCATGCTTGGAATATGGCATGGGGGTGATTGACTTTAAGAAAGATTTGGTTTAGCCCAATCTATGGGTGGATGGTACGTGGAAGTCCCTAACTTGGTTGGCTTTTGCATATGTTAATAAGAGCTCTTTCTCTTATATTTTATGAGTAAATGTAATTGTTATTATGTGGCTTTAATGGTTGTTCTATCATTGATATTTATTTGGTTATATGATGGTTATAAGAATGGTTTATGATAGACTTGAGTTATGGATCTCATCATGATATGGTTAGTAAATGAAATTTTAATGAATGAAATACCTAATAGATGATATTGGAGCTATGGTGAGAAGGCATTAGACCTTCTTAGCGATTCTCAAATAAATATGAGATCCCTACGTTCAAATGTGTAACTATGACCTGTAAATTTTATGTTCATCATGTGTTTGATAGAATGTTTGTCATGGTTAGGCCTGGTTAGGTTAATTTATCGTCTACGTTTTGTGTTATAAGCTTTGTCCTTGTGTCATTTATTGTTTTGGAAAGTTTCATCAAGTTTTGGGCAATGACGTAGAGTCTAGCCCTGAAAAGGTGGCACAAATTTCATGGTAGTAGGCACACAACTATGAAATTGAGATTGCATTCACTCCCTTGCAGGATTATGCGTGTGATTGGATGCTTTCAGTCGCATGGATGCAGGCTCGAGCATGTGACTGGGAGTTAAGGTAAGTGAAAAACAAAGTTAACTCAGGGTCTGGGCACCTGGAAGTGTGGTTTAGCCCATGGGGGTCCTATAGCACCTGAGGGAAGTTAGTAAGGTTTTGGTTTTTTTTATTCCACTTCCTTAAGTGATCTAGGAGGTTGAATCATATTACAGTAACTCTTCATCACTTGTTTACCCCGGTGAGTCGATTAACTTGAGTAAATGTGGGAGGAGGGTGTTATAGAGTGGTATTAGAGTCGGTTCCATTCTCTTTGGGTGATGTCTGGTTTTCATTCTCTTTGGGCGATATTTGATACCACAGAGTGGTATTAGAGCATGGTTCAGCACTTGGACTGGATGAGCAGAATGTGTTTGTCATGCATGCATGTTAGTTGTCTATGTGCTTGTTATGTATGCATGATGATGGTCATTATTGCAGTTGTGTTTTCATGTAGAAGTTGATGATGTTAATGTTGGGATCTGTTTGTCATGAATGCATGTCGGTTGTATATGCATTTGTTATGCATGTTAGTGTTTATATGTTGTTATGCATGCATTGTCATGGTTATGGTTATGCCTTCATGGTAGTTCAAGGATGCATCGTGGTGGTAATTATGTAGTTTGTGTCATCATGATGTTGTTGGTACATTCTGATGTTAATATGTTGCCTGAGATAGAGTAGGAGAAGAAGATTATTAGAGTGAGGTTGCATCACTAGACCTCGGGGTAAGAGAAGATCATCATACAAGTTTGTATGTTGGGCATGTAGGTATGTTGGTTAATGATTGTTATATGAATTAGGGTTATATACATGTTTGTCATTTTATTTTTGTTGTGGTTACATGCATGATAGATGCTAGTGAATTAATGTGGTCATATGTACGTTTGTCGGATAGTCATGCATGGTAGTTAACTTGTTTTTATATGCATGATGGTTATGGTCATTGCAACTAAGATCTTGATGTGATATGTATCATGCTAATTTGGATTGGCCTGTACATATGGTTATGGTTATGATATTTAGGTATGAGTCAATATACTTGTGATATTGTGTTGTACTAATATGGACTGACTTGTGCAAATGTGATAGCCTCCCTTGAGATACATTGAGGTATGAGTTTGGTTATGTCATCTATTTGGTTTATCTAACATGGTATGTTTATAGATTGTCTGAATGTTTTATTAATTGCATGATGTGAGTATGTGTGTCTATAAGATTGCATGAAGGAATGATCTTTTTTTAAGATGGTTATACTAACACGATATGTGCTAAGATAGTTGACATGTACTTGAATGCTAGTGGGTGCTAATTGTAGTGTTATAATTAATGGTTGTGAGTTGATTATGACATGGTTGTTAGTCTTGGTAAAGGTTGATTTCAAATTAATAGACATGATGTCTTGATCTTTGGAACGTGTGACTGACATGTGTGAACAGTTGCGGGGAAACATGCTTGGCATTAGTGTGACAAGGTAATAGTTGATTTGTTTATATGATTAGCAGTTGGGTGATGTGACAGTACATAGTAAGACTCAATTGCATCAAGGTAAAAAGTTAAAAGAAAGAAAAGAATTGGGTGAGAATTCATTTGTCTATATTTGGAAACCACAATTCCAAATGAATGAGTGCTTTGCATAAGTACATGAAGTCTTATTAACCTTGATTTTGTCTTACATTATGTGGATATGTGTTGGTTTCATGAACATGTATTTGATAGGTATAACAACGGGTTTTCAATTATGACTGGATTCATCAAGGAATTGGAGTCCCTTGAGAGATGATATATGCATGTGTTCAGATACAAAGCAACGTGCTTGGCACAAGGTAAGATAACTGATATATTTTTATATTTATTTATACATTGACAGTTGTGTGTTTATGGCAGTATGATGCAGAAGATTGCATGGAAAAGAGACCACCATGAAATCTTGAAGAAGGTTCAGGTTGAACTTTCCCTTGGAGGCATTGGGAACCTATGGGGTTGAGTCATGGTGTTTGTTGTTAGTTTTATGCTTTCAATGTTTTGTGATTTGTTTGCATTTGACTTCTAGTTTTGATTGTGTCTAGTGCATGACGATGCCACTTTGTTTGTGGTGTCATATTGCTATTGGTTTTTCATGATTTTCTTCTTGTTTTTTTCTTGTTCTTACCTTTTATGTTTTGAGGGTCTTGGGAATTGGTTGGGAAAGGAAATTGAATGGAGCTCGGGGAGGGTTGAATGAAATCTAGTAGGTAATGTAATACCCAGATGAAGCTTGGTGTATGAGTAAATGGTAGCTGAAGGTAAGAATATGATAACCAATTGGATTGGTTGGATCCATTGGGATAAATGGATGGTAGCGGGATAGTTATGAGAAATGTAACTAGGAAAGGTAAGGTGAATGGATTTGAGGCATCAGATGCCTTGGCTATGTTGGGGACTGTTGTTATCAATGTTGTGCATGTGTTGAATGGGTAAAGGGAGTTATCTTAACCTTGACCTTATGATATATGGTAATTGTGTTGTGATCATAATTACACTGATATGTGTGTGTGTGTGTGTGTATCATGTTGTCAGACAGGGTCATCAGGGATCATGATTGTTTTATGTTAGTGTCCATATATATATGTGTGTGTGTGTGTGTGTGTGTATGTTGTTGTCTGACAGGATCGTCAGGGATCATGTTTGTGGAAGAATGATTTCTTATGCAGGTGAATGGCACGAATAGGTTCTTAGTTTATGGGGCATCAAGTGGGAAGAATAGCCCTAGAAGATCTATGAGATTAGTATCATGTGGGTATGAATTGATATTATGTGATTATACTATGTCTATGTTTAGGTTATGGACAGGCTATGTTGATAGATACATCAGCAGAATGAAAGTAGTGTGATATGTGACATGTTGGACAAGCATAGATAGTGGAAATACATGATAAGAAAGGTTGCTTGGTAGAGACAATGTGGTCTATGGATGTATGGTACTACTATTGTGTATATATGATTTTGTGTACATGTTGTTTATACAGTGTTGTGTACATGTGGTGTTGTGCGCATGTTGGATATGCAATGTTGTGTACATATGGTGTTGTGTGCATGTTGGATATGCAATGTTGTGTACATATGGTGTTGTGCACATGTTAGATATGCAGTGTTGTGTACATATCATGTTGTTCGCATGTTGGATATGTCGTGTTCTATACATATGGTGTTGTGCACATGTTGGATATGTGGTGATGTGTACATATGGTGCTTTGTGCATATTGCATATGCGGTGTTGTGTACATATGGCATGGCGTGCACGTTGTACATATGATGTTATGTACATGTGGTGTTGTCTACATGTGGTGTTGTGTACATGTTGTACATGTCGTGCATGTGGTGTTGTGTACACGTTGTGCATGTGGTGTTGTGTACACGTTGTGTAGGTGGTGTTGTGCACATGTGGTGTTGTGTACATGTTGTGCAGGTGGTGTTGTGTACATGTGTTGCAGTGTAAACGTTGTGCATGTGGTATTGTGTGCACGTCGTACATGTTGTGTTAAGTACATGTGGTATTGTGTTATGTGTACTATGTAGTCATTATATTGTGATATGTGTATTCGTTGTGTTGTACTCTGTGTACGTATATGTATTGTATTGTACACTAGGTGTAGGTGTATGTGTCATGATGTATACCGGGTGTAGGTGTATGTATTGTGTAGTGTTGTACACCATGTTTGGATGTATGTGTTGTGATGTACATTGTATGTATGTGTACGTGATTGAAGAGAATAGAAGGTAATAGGTGCTTGTCGGGTTTGGCAACTGATCCAGTGTTTGTACAGAAAGGGCAAAGAACAAAAGCATAAGAAAAGGACCGATTAAAAGATAAGTATAATTATTTTATTTCAGTTTTGATTATTCATGTGATCTATGACTCTAATTTATGATGGTTATATGTGATTTATGATTCTAATTTATGATGGTTACATATTGAGAAAATATACTTATACATAATGATTTGATTAAAAAGTTAGTTTGACTTGTTGTGACAGGGAGTAAACAAAATTGCACTTTTACCTTATTGATGAGCTAACGATGAGATATGATGTGAATTTATTTCAATTTATTTTGAATCTAATAGAAATTATGTGCTTGGTACAGGAAAGCATGAAAATTCCTGGGTTGGGTAGTTGAAATTGGCTACAAGAATTAGCAGCAACAACAAAAAGGAATTGGAACATGCAAAGTACATTGGTAAAGCATTCAAGAGCAGGGTCATTGTGGGACACTGATACCCAATAGTGTCCATTATTTTCATGAGCATACTATGACTAGTATGATGGTTTTGAGGCAAGGATATTCCTTGGTTTTTGGACCTTCCGATGCGAGGAAACCTTACCAAGGGATGGATCTCTTGGGAAAGGGGATGTCGAGGAACTTGGAAGGTGAGTGACTGCATGGAAGGGGTGACCAAATTTCCTGAGGGATTGTGTAGCAGAGAAGGGAAGGTCGGGGATGGATTTTTTTTTGTCATTAGCATTGCCAGATGGAATCAGATGCACATTGGGAGTGTGCCTTGGAACAATGAGTCGGTAACTGTTCACTGAGAGGACAAGTGGCACATGATTGTAACGTTGGACATTGGATGCAGGTTTGACTTTGGTAGTGGATTTTGGACTTCCTAGGAAGGAGGTGAATCTTGTTGTTACTTTGAGGGTGGAGTGTGAGCCTTTGGATTCCCTTGGTGTTGATGTAGGTATCATATCCTTTTATTTGTTGGTTGAGAAATGTGCATATGTATATTATTGTAAATATTGTATCAAGTTGTGTTATAAAGCTCCATAGAAAGTATGATTATTTGTTGGTTGAAGCAAATGTGCAAGTATATGTGGTTGTCATTGTAAACATCGTAACGAGTTGTGTTACAAAACTCCAATAAACAACATGATTGTCATGTTTTCAACGGGATGTCATTATAAATATTGCAACGAGCTGGGTTATAAAATTCCATACGCAGTATGTTTTGTTTTCAGTGGTTTACTGGTCATAAGTGTCATAGAACACTGAGGACAGTGTTCCCCTAAGGGGGAGGGGTCTGTAACAGCCCCATGTTAAAAACACATGTAATAAAGTTAACAAAGGAAAAATAAGACCAAGGTCATTGAACATGTATTATAAGCTGAATGTTAGGCAAAACATCCTAGTGGGTGTTCATTTGGTTTATTATGGCTAAGGGATGTTGAAAATAGCAACAAGAAATGCTAAATATAGAAGTGCTAAAAATATCATTGCTATAAATAGCATTTCGGGATACATTCCAATTTTATTAGTCCCTGAACTAAAATTGAGAATTAAAATTTGAATTTGATCTTAGCAGTTGTTTGAAAAACAATTATTTAACTCATCTTGAGTTAATTAGTTGGAGAGAATCAAACATGAAGTCTATGTGAAGACATGCAACAGTTATCACTTTGATTGAGGAAGTTATTCCTTAATTAAGGAGATCAGGATGAGTTGTACTTTGAGTTGTAATTATTTAGCTCAATTAACTGAGTTAAGTCTAGTTAGATTAGTTCCAACAGTTTGTGGAACTGATTGTGAGTTCAGTTAGTGATGCAAGAGCATTCAACCCAAGAGAAAATCATTGTATTTTAGTAGACATAGGGGGTCATGTGTTTTAAGGAAGTTGGATTCCTAAGTGATGAATTAATGTAATATTTAGGCTTTTGAGTGAGTAGGATGAGAATTAATTAGATGTTGTGAGGATGTTGTAAATGCTCTCGAATTAAGGAGAACATGAGTGGTTAATAATGACAAGAGAGTTAGAAGTCAATTATAACTCTTAAGGCAGTTTCATGATTCGAGGAACTAGAGAGGACATTTAGGAGTCAGTTCAGTAGATTAAGGGTTTGAACCAGAATTAGTTCAACATAACCTTTCTGGTATAAATGTAAGCCTACGGGCAAAGTGAGAGGAAGGAGGCCACTGATATTGAAGATCAAGCCTGTGAGACAGAGGGTCTCGATATGTAATCAGTTGTTTATACTTGTTTATACAGAGGTTTATCTCGAAACTGTGTAAGTGTGTGAATCGAGTATTTAATGATTGATTTATGTGTGAATTCGTAGGTTTTGTAACAGAGGTTGCAGGCAGAGTTCTGAAGAAATACACAGAGGAGGAGAATGATTCAGAGGAATCATAGTGGGTCTTTGAATCCAATTGAATGATCAGAGTGAAGCTCTGAAGAGACTGCGATGTGAGAATTCGTAGAAGGCAAGCTCAGGAGAGAGTGCGCAGTAGAATGGTGGAAGGAAAAGAACCTTTGAAGAAACCCGAACCATAGAGAAAACACTGAAAATAGCGTGAAACATAAACAAAGAGAAGAGCAGAGAAGTACAGAGGTGATGCACAACAACCGTTGGATCTCATAGATCAATGGTCCAGATCATGTTGCATGCAGCAGAGTGAAACATCGCATTGGCGAACTTTGACGAAGAAAGGCAGATTATTGCACAAAGTGGTATTTCGGGTGAAGCAAAAGTGGTAAGTGGGAATAGAGGGGAGTCGCCCGATCCAACTAGCTAAGCGACACGTAGCAGCGGAGGAGAGAGGAAAAACCGCTTTATCGGGCGGTTAATCCCGTGCTACTTGTTCACCCGAAGTCATCGTGGACCGTTGGATCCATTGAGTGAAGATCCACGGAAGAAGATTGTTGGGCTAGTTTGGTGAACAGGAAAGGACATCAGCCATCGATCTGATGGTGGAAGATCAACGATGGTGATTAAGTCGCATCAGAATGTTATATTGATATGCGAACTAACCTCGGGAACAAGCGATCACCGATGCGATCATCGGAGTGATTGCATCGCATACATGCAGGTATTGATCAGAGGAGGAGTATTGCAACAGAAGAAGGAGCGGGCCCGAAAGTTTATAGAGGTAGATTCAACTCCATTTGAGTTTCGGCCTTAAGCTTTGGAGCGGGGTTCCATGTGTTTTCTGTGTAATGCGGAGATCAGAGGAAAATGCAATAAAGCATATGGAAAAGGTGGATCCGAGAGATTTATATATGTGGGTCTAATAATTTGAGTTCCGGAAGGTTATCGCACATCGGGGATGCAAGGAGTGTGTAGTGTGACCGCAGAGAGCCCTGATTGCGATCAGCGATAAAGGGAAACATTGGAAACTGTGCAAGGGCTTTAAAAAGGCGAAAAGGTAAGTTTATGCATGTTTATGTGTATTTCTATTTATAATAGAAATAAAGCGCCGATAGAGGGTTCTGTGGTAAAGTCCGATTTAACAAAGGAAAGTGGGGTTTGATTATATGCGGCTTAAGGGTTAAACTAAGGTTTATGAGGGTGAATGAGTCCCGATATGAAGGAAAGGATGGGTTAAGATTCAGACTTGGTTAGTTTATAAATCATTCCACATGAAACTATTAAAGGGGGCCTTAACCATTGATGGTTGAAGATTTGGCTCCTTAGAGAGTTAATTTCCTGGGACTAATATGATTTTGTATTGTATATGCATACTGTGGGTGTAAGCGGGGGTAGCCCTGCATCATTAGTGGTATCAGAGCATAATTGTAATGAGCGCGGGGAAAGATTTCCTATGAAAAGGAGGTTGCACATAAAAGAAGTAATGTGCATAAGTTAAGTGAATGAATGGTAGAGACTACAACAGAAGATTGTAAGGGGAACTTGTGAAGCCTAGGAGATTGTAGCAGTTCCAACAGAGGCTTGGAGTAGACAGGAACATAGGATTCCTTGAAGAAAAGTGAGAGCAAGATTACTTAGTAAAAGTCCTGAAGGAAAGAGGACTTGGAGACCAAACAGAGGAAAATCCATTCAAAGTGCAGAAGAATGGGAGAACAAGATCATACATAGATCTTGGAGGTAAGATAGTATGTTTTGTTTAAAATCAAAATTGAAGATTGTGATTGCAGATGAAGCATCTCAACAAAGGATAGTAAGAGAAGTTGTGAGAGGAGAACCATATGTGTTCTTGAAGGCAGAGTAAGGAAAACACTCTGAAGGAGAAGTGGCAGTGAACCTGAAGAATCCAACAAGAGGTTGGATAGAGAGAGGACAGCTGAAGTGTTCTCAAGAGAGAGTGAAAGATTGCAGAAGCCTAGAAGGAGCAAAGGTGTTGCTCAAGAGGAGGTTCCAGACAGAGGACTCGTGCTTACCAAAAGACTAAGTGAGGAGAGCTTAGTGAGGTAAGATTGCAGCAAGGAGGACTAGCTGTTGCAGAGGCTTGTTGTAGATGAGTGAGGAGCTCATGAAGAAAGAGGAGAAGAAGATGACTACTGATAGTCATAGCAAAGGTTCAGAGAGAAGCCACAACAGAAGATATGAGAAGAAGAATGCCAAAGCAGATGGCAAGAGACTGAGTCAAGAGGAGATTGACAAGGAGTTGGTTGAGATAAGAAAAGAACTTGATGTGTTAACAATGCAGCTAGAAGAAAACCAGAGACAAGGTTGGGTATTAAGGAAGAAGCCAGTAGAATGGCATGAGATGCAGAGAAGGCTACAACAAAAGCAAGTAAAGTGGCTGAGGGAAAAACTCAAGGAAGTTGAGTTGGAAATGGAAGAGTCCATTTGTGAACTAGAATAGGGAGAAATTCTAGGAGAAAGTGAAGACTACACTGAAGATAAAGAATGGAGATCAAGTGAAGATCTCATGGACTATTGGGATAGTTCAAAACAGCATGAGGAGATGTTGACTGAAGATGAAGAGCTGATGTATAAGGCCATCAAGCCTTGTGTTTTTGAACCTAATAGTTTTGGTGTGCTTGCAGGATGCATAGGAGAGGATAGACAGTCTTGTGAAGCTGTCGAAAGCATGGAGGAGTATCTTACAGAAGATGAATACTCTGAAGTGAAGCTGAATAGAGCTCTTGAACTGAAGTATGAGGAGCAATGTGTTTTAGGGGATAAAAGGTACTCTAGAGCAGAGTATGATGAATAAGACCTCTCAAATGAGGAATGTAGTGAGTTGTTACAACAGAAAGAACTCAATGACAATTTAATAATTGGAGCTCTTCCAAGATAAGAACCATTCCTTGTGAAGGAAGGAGATGAAGTTGAGCCTGAGGAGCTGAATCACGTAAAAGATTCAGAGCAGCAAGGAAATGTGATGACTAAAGAGTCGAGTAAGACCACCAGGTCTTATGATTTTAAAATTAATAATTTGTGGATGATTGTAGGTACATCACAGGAGGATGAACAAACTTTAGAGTTTGTCAAAGAGAAGGAGCAGAATCTGAAATCTATTTAGATCAAGACTGAGATGGAAAGATCTCAGAACCAGAAGGAGACAGAAGAGTCACCTGGGAGTAGGCAGCAGAATGTTAGAGCTATCATAGAGGAGGAAGATGGCAGTCTTATTCCAATGAAGACTGAAGAAATGTTGTCCCAAAGAAATGATCCAATGAATGTCATTGGGGAAGGACAAAGATTGTTTGAAGGTGATATGGAGGTTCTTAAAGAACAAGAGGGTAAGGATGAAAGGGAGGTAGTAAGAATCAAACAATTTCAAAGAAGAGTTAACCAGCAGCAGGCTAAGGAAGAAGAAGTTCACTACTGTGAACAAAAGCAGGGAGGCATCATTGAAACAGATGATGTGGAGGAGAGGCTAATTGACAGTCTCATGAATTCTTTTGAGAATTCAAAACAACATACTGATGTGCTGACAGAGGAGAAAGAAACAGAGCAGCAAACTGAATTGTTTCCAAAGGAAAATAAGGCACTGAAGCCTTATGTTTTTTATTTTAACAAATGTTTTGTGAATGCAGGTTTAGTTGCAGATGCTAGAGGAAATTTGGCACAGATGAGCAGCGAAATAAAAATGAAAGAAGAGGATTCTGTGGAAGAATTTAACCCATGGAACAGAGATGTTCAATTGCTGGAAAGTTAGAATTCAATGCAGAAATTAGATGTTGCAGAGGGAGATATCCTTAAAGATATTTAGGAAGTTTGGGTGGAAGCAATGTCTACAGTGGTACCTAGAGCAGTAACTACAACAATATCTAGGGCAGAAAAAGTTGGAGTAAGAGCAAAAGTAGAAGAAAAATTAAACCAAGAACTACAAAGTGAAAATAACCAACAACAATCAATGAAGAGTTAGTGGACAACAACAACAACCTGAAGCAGAGAGAAAGAGGTAACAGTGAATGGTAGAATATGGACCAGCCCAAAGATATGCTAGAGATGGAGATTGAAGAGTTATGGTAGTTAATGATGAAGCAGTCCATATGGAGGAAAATGATAGCAGCAGGAAGGATGATCAATCAGAACTTGAACCTGATTGACAAGGAGAGGAAGATGAAATAGAAGACAGTAGAAATACAGCAACAGCAAAGGTGCAAGACACTTGGGCAGCTACAAACTAAAGTTTGGGACCCTGGAGGTTTTTACCAACACATGAAAACACATGATCAGGAGATCATGAATATTTTCTACTTTGGGAGTCTGATGCAAGAGCATTCAACCCAAGAGAAAATCATTGTATTTTAGTAGACATAGGGGGTCATGTGTTTTAAGGAAGTTGGATTCCTAAGTGATGAATTAATGTAATATTTAGGCTTTTGAGTGAGTAGGATGAGAATTAATTAGATGTTGTGAGGATGTTGTAAATGCTCTCAAATTAAGGAGAACAGGAGTGGTTAATAATGACAAGAGAGTTAGATGTCAATTATAACTCTTAAGGCAGTTTCATGATTTGAGGAACTAGAGAGGACTTAGGAGTCAGTTCAATAGATTAAGGGTTTGAACCAGAATTAGTTCAACAGAACCTTTCTGGTATAAATGTAAGCCTACGGGCAGAGTGAGAGGAAGGAGGCCACTGATATTGAAGATCAGGCCTGTGAGACAGAGGGTCTCGATATGTAATCAGTTGTTTATACTTGTTTATATAGAGGTTTATCCCAGAACTGTGTAAGTGTGTGAATCGAGTATTTAATGATTGATTTATGTGTGAATTCGTAGGTTCTATAACAGAGGTTGCAGACAGAGTTCTGAAGAAATACACAAAGGAGGAGAATGATTCAGAGGAATCATAGTGGGTCTTTAAATCCAATTGAATGATCAGAGTGAAGCTCTGAAGAGACTGCGATGTGAGAATTCGTAGAAGGCAAGCTCAGGAGAGAGTGCGCAGTAGAATGGTGGAAGGACAAGAACCTTTGAAGAAACCTGAACCATAGAGAAAACGCTGAAAATAGTGTGAAACATAAACAAAGAGAAGAGCAGATAAGTACAAAGGTGATGCACAGCAACCGTTGGATCTCATAGATCAACGGTCCAGATCATGTCGTATGGAGCAGAGTGAAACATCGCATTGGTGAACTTTGACGAAGAAAGGTTGATTTATGCACAAAGTGGTATTTCGGGTGAAGAAAAAGTGGTAAATGGGAATAGAGGGGAGTCACCTGATCCCACTAGCTGAGCGACATGTAACAGCGGAGGAGAGAGGAAAAACCGCTTTATCGGGCGGTTAATCCCCGTGCTACTTGTTCACCCGAAGTCATCGTGGACCGTTGGATCCGTTGAGTGCAGATCCACGGCGGAGGATTGTCGGGCTAGTTTGGTGAACAGGAAAGGACATCAGCCGTCGATCTGATGGCGGAAGATCAATGGTGGTGATTAAGTCGCATCGGAATGTTATATTGATATGCGAACTAACCTTGGGAACAAGCGATCCCCGATGTGATCATCAGAGTGATCGCATCGCAAACATGCAGGTATTGATCGGTGGAGGAGTATTGTGACAGGAGAAGGAGTGGACCCAAAAGTTTATAGAGGCGGATTCAATTCCATTTGAGTTTCGACCTTAAGCTTTGGAGCGGGGTTCCGTGTGTTTTCTGTGTAATGCGGAGATCGGAGGAAAATGGGATAAAGCATATGGAAAAGGCGGATCCGAGAGATTTATATATGTGGGTCTAATAATTTGAGATCCGTAAGGTTATCGCACATCGGGGATGCAAGGAGTGTGTAGTATGATCGCAAAGAGCCCCGATTGCGAACAACGACAAAGGGAAACATTGGAAATTGTGCAAGGGCTTTAAAAAGGCGAAAAGGTAAGTTTACGCATATTTATGTGTATTTCTATTTATAATAGAAATAAAGTGCCGATAGAGGGTTCTGTGGTAAATTCTGATTTAACAAAGGAAAGTGCGGTTTGATTATATGCGGCTTAAGGATTAAACTAAGGTTTATGAGGGTGAATGAGTCCCGATAGGAAGGAAAGGATGGGTTAAGATTTAGACTTCGTTAGTCTATAAATCATTCCGCATGAAGCTATTAAAGGGGGCCTTAACCATTGATGGTTGAAGATTTGGATCCTTAGAGAGTTAATTTCCTAGGACTAATTTGATTTTGTATTGTATATGCATACTGTGGGTGTAAGAGGGGGTAACCCTGCGTCAGTTAGTTAATGCATGCATGCATGTAAATAGTGTACTTCAGATAATGAATATTTTCTCATAAATAACTCATGCATGTTAGTTCAGTCAGAGACCCAATTGACATCAGAGGATGGGACAGGGTACTATCAGTTGCAGGAATATTCCATTTAGGATATCTCTTGCATGCAGAAGGAATTCACTCCTTCTGGATTGCGCAGTTATTTCAGAGGTTAGAGTAGTGCGTGAGGGATTATTACACACAGGTGGTAGCCAGAGGACCCAGGAGAAACTACGCAAGGAAATAGGAGGCTTGGAGGACTGTAGGAAGGCATATGTTGTGTCTATTCAGTCTATGAGCAACATTGAGGGATTGTACTGAGATCTGGACAGCTTGTGAGCTAAATCTTTGTGTAATCAGGAGATATTTCCACTTGTATGATAATACAGACATCGGGGTTTTTAGCTGAGGCTTTCCCCAGAGTATTCTTCTGTGTTCATGTGTGATTGATTTCTCATTCTCTGTTATATGTGTTCTATTTGATCTTGCTCAAAATCAATTAAGCTTCCGCAAGTTTGTTTGTAGAAGTACATCAAGTATTTTGCTTTAGTATATTGCATTATCAGGTGATCTACAGTAGGAATTTCTACATGGTATCAGAGCAAAGGTGATCAAAGCAGAGAACAGTATACAAAGAAGTGAGAAGTTCGAAGTTTAAAGTTCCTGATTATAGAAATCGAATTCTTATCGCATCTCAAATTTCACCAATGGCGTTCAACGATTTGAGACTCGAGTATGCCCTAGATGGCAACTCGAATTATATAGCTTGGAAGGATCGCATGGAAGCGGTATTAGAGGACAACGGTTTGAAGGACTTCATTGATCAAGAAGTCCCCAAGCCAGCAGCTGTTAATGCCCAAGAATTGGCGGAATGGAAGAAATGTGTGGCTAGAGCGAGGAGGATTCTTCTGGAGGGAGTTCGAGACCACATTGTCTCGAGTCTCCATGGGAAGGAGATACCATTTTCAATGTGGAAAACATTGAAGGATCTATATCAGAACAGCAGCGATCAGAGGAAGCTGGCGCTGAAAGACAAGCTTCGTAAAATCAGGTGTGAAAAGGGCGACACGATCTCTACATATCTGAACAAGCTCACCACCTGTAGGGATGATCTTGGAAGTGTAGGAATCACGACAGCTGATGATGACATGGCGAGTCTTTCTCTCCTCGGTCTTCCTAAGAGGTAGCATAGCTACCAAGATTCAGTAAATGGAAGAGAGAAACTACTAGATTGAGAACGACTATGGTTGGATCTGATGCAGGAGGAGATAAGGAGAAGCACCAGAGATGGTTCTTCATCAAAGCATGATGATGAAGAAAATATAGCCTTAGCGAGTAAGGTGAGGAAAGGGAAAGGGAAGGCTTCCCATTCCAAATTGAGTTCTTCCCATGGTGGGAAGAAGATTGACAAATCGAAAGTGTGATGCTTTCATTGTCATGAGGTGGGCCATTATGCTACGAATTGTCCATAGAATAAATCCAAGAAGGGATCCTCAAAAGGATCAGATGGTGAGGCACTGGCCTCACAATTCGAATTGGATTTCACCCTCATCGCATGCATGGTTTCATCGATGGTGGGTTGTGTTTGGTACCTGGACAGTGGAGCCTCATTCCACATGACCGACGACAAGAGTTTATTCAGTACCTTGGAGGAGAAGGACCTCCAGATGCGCATAGAGATGGGTGATGATGGAAAGTACCGTGTTTCAGGTGAAGGCACGGTTGTGTTTCAGAGGGAGCATGGAGCTCCTCTCACCCTGACTGATGTAAAGTATGTGCCTAGTCTGAAGAAGAACCTAGTGTCTGTCGCAATGTTGGAAGACAAAGGCTATGATGTAGTCTTTAGTAAAGGAAAGGCATTCCTGAGGCACATCGACATTGGACAGACCAAGAGGATTGGGATTTGAGTAAAGAATCTCTACAAGCTAGAGGTAGATGATTGTGCTGCATTGAGTTCCAAAGCAGAGTTGGTGCAAAGCCAAGATATTGGCGAGCTATGGCATAGAAGATTGGGCCACTTGCACCATGGGGCCTTGAAGATCATTCAATAGATTTCTACCGGACTTACCAAGGGTAAACTGGAGCAAGTGGATACATGAAAAGGTTGTACCTTGGGTAAGTATGCAAAATATTCCTTTCAGGATCGAGACAGTCGAGCTGGAGAAATCCTGGAGCGAGTTCATACAGATGTGTGTGGACCATTCTCGACAGCCTCCACCACTAAACAAAGGTACTATGTTATTTTCATTTGTGATTTTTCTCATAGATGTATGATCTACTTCATGCAGGAGAAGGATCAAACGTTCTCAAGGTTTTGTGAGTTCAAAGCCTTGGTTGAGAAAGAATCTGGAACGAAAATAAAGGCCTTGTGAAGCGACAATGGTGGTGAGTATGTCTCCCAACAATTTAAGGACTTATGTGCAGTAGAAGGAATTAAATGGGAGTTGACGACACCCCATAACCCACGGAATGGGGTGGCCGAAAGGAAGAACAAAACGATTGTGGGAGCAGCTCAGGCGATACTGCATGACCAAGGCCTACCACTTCATTTGTGGGCTGAGGCATGCAATACAACAGTATACTTGCAGAATAGAAGCCCACATTGTATACTGGGAATGAAGACACTAGAGGAGGCTTTCTCCAGGAAGAGACCAGATGTGAGTCACTTCAGGATCTTTGGCTCATCGGTATTTTTCCATGTGACCAAAGATGCCCAAAAGAAGCTAGAGCCAACAGTTGAGTTGGGGATACTTTTTGGGTACACAGATACACCCCACAACTATCGAGTGTTCTTGCCTACCAGTTAGAGGAAAGTGGTACACAGAGATCTGAAGTTCGACAAGCAGAAGGCCATGTGAGTTTCCCTTGAGAGGGAGCTCAAGTTGCATGCAGAGGAGGAACTTTTGGTTCCTAAGGAGGAGGAGCCTCAGACTGATGCGGAGCAGCCGCATGCAGAGGATCCAGGAGTGGAGACATCCACTCATGCAGAGTCTTCCAGAGATGGGCAGAAACGCTCAAGGGAAGCTGACAGATTGATGATGGATGCGAGAGAGAATGTGGGACAACCATCTTCTCAGCGCAGACAGAGGAGGTCACCTGAGCGGTACACTGGTTACATGGCCCTGGTTGGGGAATGTGTAGAGATCGAACCATCTTCCTTCGAGGAAGTAGTGCAGCAGCCAGTCTGGGTTGATGTTATGGTGGAGGAGTATGACTCCATAGTTCGGAACAATGTTTGGGATGTTGTTCCAAGACCGAAGGACAAGTCAATGGTGAGTTCCCGATGGCTTTACAAGGTAAAGCAAGCAGCTAATGGCAGTGTGGAGAAACATAAGGCAAGGTTTGTTGCCCGTGGTTTCTCACAGGTCGAGGGGATCGACTATGATGAGACTTTTTCTCCTGTAGAAAGGTACTCATCTATCATATCGATGTTGGCACTATCAACACAGATGGGTTGGAAGATCCATCAGATGGATGTGAAGACTGCGTTCCTCAATGGCAAGATTGAGGAAGAGGTGTACATAGAGCAGCCGGAAGGATTTGAGACCTTCGATCGTGAGTCGCATGTGTGCCGACTCAAGAGAGATTTGTACAAGCTGAAGCAAGCACCTCGTGCTTGGTACACCAGGATCGACAACTATTTCACCGGGTTGGGCTTCAAAAAGAGTGAAGCGGATGCGAACCTTTACCACATCATGGTAGAAGGTAAGCCATTGATCATTGTTCTTTATGTTGAAGATATGGTATTGATAGGTGATGATTAGTTGATCAAGTCTTGCAAGGAGGACCTTGTAAGAGAGTTCGAGATGAAAGACATGGGTCTCATGCACTACTTTCTAGGCATGGAAGTGTGGCAGAAGGATGGGAAAGTGTTTGTGTCTCAAGGAAATTATGCAAATGAGATACTCAGGAAATTCCACATGGAGAAGTACAAGACCATGTAGACTCCTCTAGCAGGTAACTGGAGGAAGGAGGATGCTACTTCAGGTGAGGTAGTAGCTGCTACTATTTATCGGCAACTTGTGGGTTCATTGATGTATTTAGTGAACACACGACCAGATTTGTGCTTTATGGTGAACCAACTGAGTCAAGCTATGGTTTAGCCTACCAAGCTGTTTTGGAAGGCAGCGAAGCATGTGCTGAGATACCTCAGAGGCACATCTCAGTATGGATTATGGTACAGACAGACAGAGGGAGTGAAACTTCAGGGCTTCACAGAAGCAGATTGGGGAGGGAGTCCATCAGATCGGAAGAGCACTTCAAGAGGAATTTTCAACCTTGGTTCAGCTGCAGTGTTATGAAACCAACTCAAGAAAAGATAGAAAAGATAGATCAACGCCTTAGAATTCAGCCTCTTCGAGGGGGAAACCTCCTTTAGATTACATAAATGAACAATTCTTGGATGATTCAAATGAAAAAACCTCCTTTCTATATATAGGAGTCTAAGGAGTCACAATATAATCTAGCTGACCTAACAATAATAATATAAAGCCACAAAAATAACAATAGAGGGATTCTATGGGGCACAGTAATAACAATATGGGGGCAATAGGGGCACAACAATATTAATAAGGGGTATAACTACAATAGTAATGGGGTAATCACTAGTATTATAGGGACCCAACATGCCCCTCTCCTTCAAAAAAGTGTTGTCCTCAACGCTTGAGTAGTTCTGGATACTTCTGCATAAAATTTTCATCCTCCCATGTGGAATCTTCAGTGGATAAGTTCTTCCACTTGATAAGATACTCTGAAATTGATCGATTTCGTAGCTGTCGAGTTCTTGTTTCTGTGACTGCTTCCGGTTCCAATATAATTTTTCCTTCCTTGTCAAGTTTTGGCAATATTGTTTGAACTGGGAGCTTGTCGCCTATAACCTTCTTTAAACATGAAACATGGAAAACTGGGTGCAATCGAGAAGCTGCAGGAAGCTCCAATTTGTATGCCATAGTACCAATCTTTTGCAACACCTTGTACGGACCATAATACTTTGGTGATAATTTATTATCCTTCTTAGCTTGCTTGAGGGACATTTTCTCATATGGTTGTAGCCGTAGGAATACCCAATCACCTACATCAAAACTTCTTTCACTACGATGTTGATCTGCCTGTTGTTTCATTTTATTCTGTGCCAACACGAGGTTATCCTTTAAGAGTTGGAGGACTTGTTGTTGATGTTCGATGTGATGTTCCACTACCTGAACCTTAGAATTTTCTCTTAAATATGATGTGATGGATGGTGGTTGATACCCATAAAGTGCCATAAATGGGGTCATTTTTGTTGCTGTATGGAAGGAAGTGTTATACCACCATTCAGCCAGAGGCAACCATTTGACCCATTGTGTCTGTTTATCAGATACAAAGCAACGAAGATATCCTTCCAAACATTTGTTTACTATCTCAGTTTTCCCATCAGATTGAGGATGATAAGATGAGCTATGAGCTAACTGAGTACCAAGACAAGAAAATAATTATGTCCAAAAATTTCCAGTGAAAATGGGATCTCTGTCACTTACAATAATCTTTGGGTTTCCATGTAGCTTTTGAATTGTTTCCATAAATGCAGTAGAAACTGTACTGGCTTTAAATGGATGTGATAATGCACAAAAGTGTGCATACTTGGTAAGTCTGTCAACTACCACCATGATGACACTCTTTCCCTCAGACTTGGGTAAACCTGTGATAAAATCCATTGATAATAGACCCGGTGTCTTAATTGTTTCAACTTTATTTTGCTGGCAAACCAAACATTCCGCCAAAAACTTTTGAATATCTGATTTAAGGCCATCCCAAAAAAATTCCTTCTTAACCCTGTGGTAAGTTTTTAAAAATCCTGAGTGCCCTCCTAAGGGAGAAGTGTGCAATTCCATAAGAATCTTTTGTTTTAGCTGGGAATTCTTACAGAGGTATAAGCGATCTTTGTACCATAACGAATCATTTTGCCAGCTAAATGTATCAGACGTACTGGAATCTTGTTGTAACTTTCGAATAAGTGCCCACACTTCTTCGTCATTCTTCCATTCCTCCCTTGCTTCATTTATCCAATCTGGTTGGATAATAGAAATGGCGCACAACAATGCTTCCACATCCTCATCCTTTCTTGAGAGTGCATCTGCCACCACATTTTGCTTCCCTTTTTTGTAGATGATTTCAAAGTCATAACCCAACATCTTTGTGACCCACTTTTGTTGCTCTTCAGAGGATAATCTTTGTTCTAAAAAGTATTTAAGGCTATCATGATCCGTTTTTACCTTGAAGTGTCTTCCCATTAGGTAGGGTCGCCATTTCTTAAGTGCATGGAGTATTGCCAACATTTCCTTCTCATAAATAGCTTTGCTTAAAAACTTTCCCTTGATTGGACGACTTTCAAAAGCAATGGGTCTTTCATCTTGCATTAGAACAACACCAATTCCATTTCCTGAAGCATCACATTCCACAATAAAGGTTTTTGTGAAGTCCGGTGTAGCTAAGACCGGTGCTTGGCACATTGCCTCTTTAAGATGTTCAAAGGCCTTTGTTGCTTCCAGAGTCCATGAAAATGCATCTTTCTTCAATAATGTTGTTAGAGGTGCTGCTATTCTCCCATAATTCTTAACAAACTTGCGATAATACCCTGTCAACCCGAGAAATCCTCGCAGATGCTTTATGGATGTGGGGATTTTCCATTCCTTAATGGCTTTAATTTTGCTAGGGTCTACCTTAACTCCATGAGATACAATATGACCCAGATATTCCACCTCCTGGACTCCAAAGAAACATTTGGATCTTTTTGCATATAATTGTTTCTCCTCCAATAGTTGTAGCACCCTGTCAACATGTTCAACATGATCCTTCCAAGACTTGTTGTAGATTAGTATATCATCAAAAAATACTAACACAAATTTTCTAAGGAATGGTTTGAAAATTGAATTCATCAAACCTTGAAATGTTGAAGGTGCATTGGTAAGGCCAAAAGGCATGACCAAAAATTCATAATGACCCTCATGAGTTCTAAATGCTGTTTTCGGAATGTCTTTAGTCTTCATTCTGATTTGATGATATCCTAAACGAAGATCCAACTTGGTGAAGTAAATTGATCCATGCAATTCATCCAGTAATTCATCAATGACAGGAATGGGGAACTTATCTTTAATAGTGAGCTTGTTGAGCTCCCTATAATCTGGACACATGCGCCATGATCCATCCTTCTTGTGCACCAATACTACTGGAGCAGAGAAAGAACTTTGACTCGGTTGAATTATACCAGCCTCTAGCATTTCTGCAACCATACGTTCAATTTCACTCTTTTGGACATAGGGATATCTGTACGGCCTGATGTTTGGAGGAACACTTCCTGGAATCAGATGAATAGCATGATCATGATCACGCATAGGTGGGAGACCTTTGGGAGTCTCAAATACCTTGGAATGATTGTCCAGGACTTTTTGGAGATCTGGAGAAATAGATGATTCTGATGTGGAAACATCTAGCGAACATAATTGTGCAATTACACCTCTTTGCTCCTTTTTTAGAAGCTTTGTCATTCCATTAGAGCTGATTATCTTTCCTGGTTTCCCTGCAATACCCCTTAATTCAACTTCCTTTCCTTCCGTAGAAAATTTGATGAAAAGTTCTTGAAAATTAAAAGCTATTGTACCCAAGGATTGTAGCCATTGGACTCCTAGTACAACATCAGCACCTCCCATTGGAATGGAAAGCATTGGGCTAGTCAATACATATTCTCCCATGGATAGCTTGATATTATGGCACTTTCCAGAGCAATTTATTGTTCCTCCATTTGCAATCATCACTTGACACTCTGGTGCTGGATATAGGAAGCAATTCAATTCTTTTGCTACCTTACAATGAATAAAATTGTGGGTGCTTCCTGAATCAATCAACACTATTACCTTTTTCTTCTTGATTTGTCCTTCTATCTTGATGGTTTGAGGAGTGGTAATTCCCGCCAATGCATTACAAGATATGGTCGGATTTATTTGTTCTTCATCTAGGCTTTGTTCCTGGAGTATATCCTCTTCTTTTGACCTTTCTTGCTCCTTTTCTTCTTCCTCTTCACAATCTATGTAGAATAATTTCTTCTCAGCACACTTATGACCTTTAGTGTATTTGCTATCACAACTGTAACAAAGCCCTTTTGCTCTTTTTTCTTCCAATTTTTGTGGTGTCAACCTTATAGGTTGTGGAAGACTAGGGGCAACAACACTTCCGTCTTTATAGTTGTGAGTGGTATGCTTCCTGGTTGCCATAATTTTGCTTTCCATTTTTCTTGCTAACCTGAATGCCTTCTCTAATGAATCAGGTTCCCAAAGGCGAACATCATGTTGGATATTATCCTTTAAAGACCCTATGAACACATCAATCCTATGCTCCTCTGGAATATATTTTACCCTTATGTTCAATTTTTGGAACTCCTCAATGTGCTCCATTATTGAACCCTTTTGTTTGAGACTTATCAATTGGCTAAAAAAAGTGTTGCTTTTTGTATCCTCATAATGTGCTATCAATTCTTCCGTAAAAATTGCCCAAGTGATAAATTGTTTACGAGAGCAAAGCCATTGATACCATACAAACTGATTTGGTTCCAAATATAAAGTTGCCATACGTACCTTTTGTGTGTTTTGCACATTATTGAGATCAAAGAATTGCTCCATTTGTAATATCCATGTTGCGGGATCCTTGCCATCAAACTTCCTCATATCGATTTTTGGAATATGGTGGGTCTTCAATCCAACATTAAAGTCTATGGAATCATGATTAACATTTCTTTTGTTCTCATCATGAGTTTCCTTTACTACCCTTTCACCATTAGTGACCCTTTCTTGTAGCAACTTCTTCAATTCTTCCATGTTTGTCTTCAAATCTATCTTCAAATCGTCCATCTTAGCTTCTACGCCTTTCTTTAAACCATCCATCTTAGCTTCTACATCTTTCTTTAAACCATCCATCTTAGATTCTGTTCCTTTTTGTGCAAGTGACGCGTGTTGCACTTGGTCTCGTAATTTTGCTATATCATGTTGCATTTCTTCCTCTTCTTCATAAGTCATGCTAGAGCTTTCAGGTTGCTTACTAGGTGTTTGAATTTTCTTTCCTCGGGGCATCAATTACCGATAATAATGCTTTACTATGCCCTTTGAATTCCTTCAAACCAAGCTTACGCAAAAATTAAAAAAAAAACTACACACCTTTTTTCACTTTGTAGAAGCCTGATATTGAATCTGATGTATCTCTGTAATTTTGAATCATCCAGTTCTGAAATTGTGACCTGTAGTAGCCTTCTGTGTCCTATTTCCAATTCCACTAGTCTGATCCAAATTGGATTCTCTAAGAAAGAGTTATGCACAATCTCCCGCAGTGACCTAATTATAGACTAGTTCAGTAGAGCGAACTTGTATGAAGTGCCACGTTTCACTATTTCGACATTTGACTTTGAAAAATATATACAAGAAAACTACAGTCCGTCCTCTTTCTGTACCTTCTTACGAAATTTCAATCCGATGCTCAAAAAGAAATTTATGACGATTTTCCCAGGTCACCTGTTTGGAATGTAATTCAGGAGTCTGCAAAAAGACCAACTTCCTCAGATCATATCTCCGCAAATATATCGCGAAAAGCTCTAAAATTCGGGCCTGAGGTTCAGAGAGATTTCTTCTCAAATGGGTTTTTTTTTCAACTTTTGAAACATCGCAGAAAAAAAGTTATAGCGAAAATGCCATGATGACCTGTTTGGAGCAGCGAAACCCTAGAATCCAAAGCTCTGATACCAAATGTTATGAAACCAGCTCAAGAAAAGATAGAAAAGATAGATCAACGCCTTAGAATTCAGCCTCTTCGAGGGGGAAACCTCCTTTACATTATTCTTGGATGATTCAAATGACAAAACCTCCTTTCTATATATAGGAGTCTAAGGAGTCACAATATAATCCAGCCGACCTAACAATAATAATATAAAGCCACAAAAATAACAATAGAGGGATTCTATGGGGCACAATAATAACAATATGGGGGCAATAGGGGCACAACAATATTAATAAGGGGTATAACTACAATAGTAATGGGGTAATCACTAGTATTATAGGGACCCAACATGTTTCTTGGTACAACAGGAAACAGAGGTTAGTTGCACTTAGCTCAGCAGAGGCTGAATACATGGCTGCCAGTCAGGTAGCATGTGAGGCCATTTGGATGTGGAAAATTCTAGTTGGATTGTTTGATCAGAGGATGGATCCAACTGTGATCTATTGCGATAATCAGAGTTGTATCAAACTCTCTGAGAATCCAGTATTTCATGACAGGTCCAAGCACATTGATATCCAGTATCATCATCTTTGAGACTGTGTGGTGAAGAGGATCATGTTGTTGCTGTATGTTTCGACTGAGGAGCAGGATGCAGATATTTTGACTAAGGCATTGTCAAAATGCAAATTCGAGTTCCACAGAGATAGGATCAGGGTGACAGATAATCCCTTTCTTGTTGAGAGGGAGTGTTGAAAATAGCAACAAGAAATGTTAAATATAGAAGTGCTAAAAATAGCATTTCTATAAATAGCATTTTGGGATACATTCCAATTTTAGTTAGTCCCTGAACTAAAATTGAGAATTAAAATTCGAATTTGATCTTAGCAGCTGTTTGAAAAATAATTAATTAATTCATCTTGAGTTAATTAGTTGGAGAAAATCAAACATGAAGTCTATGTGAAGACATGCAACAGTTATCCCTTTGATTGAGGAAGTTATCCCTTAATTAAGGAGATCAGGATGAGTTGTACTTTGAGTTGTAATTAGTTAGCTCAGTTAACTGAGTTAAGTCCAGTTAGATTAGTTCCAACAGTTTGTGGAACTGATTGTGAGTTCAGTTAGTTAATGCATGCATGCATGTAACTAGTGTACTTCAGATAACTGAATATTCTCTCATAAATAACTCATGCATGTCAGTTCAATCAGAGACCCAGTTGAGATCAGAGAATGGGACAGTGTATTATCAGTTGCAGGAATATTCCATTGAGGATATCTCTTTCATGCAAAAGGAATTCACTCCTTCAGGATTGCGCAGTTATTTCAAAGTTCAGAGCAGTGTGTGAAGGATTATTACATACACGTGGCAGCTAGAGGACCCAAAAGAAACTGTGTAAGGAAATGGGAGGCTTGGAGGACTGTAGGAAGGCATATGTTGTGTCTATTTAGTCTATGAGCAGCATTGAGGGATTGTACTTAGAGTTGGATAGCTTGTGAGCTAAAGCTTTGTGTAATCCGGAGATATTTCCACTTGTATGATAATACAAATAGTGGGGTTTTTAGCTAAGGCTTTCCCCAGAGTATTCTTTTGTGTTCATGTGTGATTGATTTATCATTCTCTATTATATGTGTTCTATTTGATCTTGCTCAAAATTGATTAAGCTTCCGCAAGTTTGTTTGTAGAAGTAGATCAAGTATTTTGCTTTAGTATATTGCATTATCAGGTGATCTACAATAGGAATTTCTACAAGGGGAAATTGACAAAGGTAATGGAAAAGGATTTGAGAAGGAAAAGAGGCATTAATTAGCATTTATTTATGAAAAATAATGGAAATTAGGAGAAAAGGAAGGTGAAAGGTTAGAGGTTGCATGTGAGGAGGAAAATGAAGGAAAATAATGGAAAATGAAGAAAATAGAGGCCTCAATGATAAAAAGGCTTATGAGGAGCAGTTCATGGCTTTTGTTAGTTCACTTATGGCTCTCCGTTGTATTCTCTCTATTTTCTCATACTCTTGTACACTTATAGCATTTTTGGAGCACTTTAGCATTAGAGAAAGGAAAGTACAGGAATGCAAAGGAAAGAAAAGATCAAGTAAGGAAGGGTTGGATCTGTAGAAATTTTGAATAATATGACACTTATTCATAGAGATTATCCTGATTATACACTATTTGTGGAATGCCTGCATAATACATAACCTCCTCTACGTTGATCATCAATTTGCAGAATCAAAACATTCGCATGCGCACATTGAAAACACATCAATAACACATATCAACACAGTATGTAACCGGGGAAAGCATACAGCTGAAAACCCCCAACTATCTGTATATTATAATGATAGAGAACATGTAACAATACATAGTACAATACTCCTCACAAGTACTCAATACTATCTCCACATGCTACACACAAACTAGCTCAGATCCGAATCAAGTCACAGGTTCAAATCTCCTCCGCTGTCTGCCTGCCTCTACTGCGCAATCCAAAGTGAGAATGGGAATGATCCAAGCTTGTTTTCCTTGGCTTGTACTGCGCAATCCTCATTGGAAATCTCAATCACTGATTGTGCAAATCTCATGCACAGCTATAGTCACAACTGATAGTAGTCTCCACCTCTAACACCTGTCTCCACTGAACTGTCCATGCACTGAGTTAACTGATGTATCCTTTAGTTGCTTTATGAGTTAATAATTAGTGAATTAATTAATAATTAATTCACATCACTCATCACTAGTGTATTATGCAGTTAGACTAAATACAACTAGTTCAACTAAGTCAAACTGAACACAACTCCATCAACTCTTCAATCAACTCCACCAAACTCAATCACTTGAGTTCTAACTGAAGTCCATCATGCAATAGCTCAACTGACCCATAATAAAAGCGTATTTCCTTCTGGCAGTTGCATGTGCCACATCCGTAGCTCGAACTAAAGTGCTCTAAGAGGATAAGATAATGTTTATAGTCCAAATATTATTAAGAGCTAATAATATTCGACTGTTCTATTTTTAGCCTGGAAGTGTAAAAATAGACTCCGCCCATATGTCTAAAAATAGAAGTCCATCTATTTTTACCAACATGACCAATCATCCACAAATAGCATCGTGCAACTCATAGACCATGATCCATATGTATAAAAATAGACTTTGCGCCAAAAATAGCCTACGGGCCCACTTAGTGAAGGCGACTCCTTTCCACTAAGCTCCATCATCTTGTTGCATTTTCAACACTCCCTCTCAACAAGATATGGATTATCTGCAACCCTTATCCTGCAACTCTGGAATGTTCTGCATGCAACACATTTGCCCGGTCCACTTGCTCCAACAACACTTGGAACAAAAACACTCCCAACTGACCACTCTGTTGGGCTAGGAACATACTCTGATGCTGAAGCTCTACCTGCTGCTGACAAGTGCTCCCTCTCTGACATCTGCGCTACTGCAACATCTCGCACCATTGCACACTTCTCTGTGCCTCCTAGCACTGTGCAAAACACTTGTGCCTCTCGCATTGCTGCAACCTGCTAGCTATGCGCTGTCCAGGGATTCCCTACACTGTCGCTTTCTCTGCCGCTCCATCTGCATCTGTCTCTACCCAATCAGTTAGTTCCTGCTACTCCACATCGGGGCTCCCATAGCAAGGTCTCATCCAAGAGGTTGGGTACCTCAAGGATCCTGCCCCTCCTCCTTGGGACGACCAATCCACATCACCCCACCTCCTACCTGGAGGTATGGATGCATGCGATCCCTCTTCCCACCTGGCTCGAAGTTTCCCCCTATTGGAGGTCTCTGCATGAGTAGATGTCTCTACTCGATCTCCTCTTAGCTTCCCTTGTTGTGGCTGCTCCACAACCTCCTGAAGCTGCTGCACCAAGCGTGGCTCCTCCACAATCGTCTGAGACTTCTTCTGGCTCTGCATGTTGAGAGGTAATATACACTCCCTCTCAACCACCATGTCTCCATCAGTTGCCTCGCTGCTCAAGGCTTTGTATGCATCTTGAACCTCAAGAGCATACAGGTTCTTGACTCGTGAACCAATCTGCTTCACCTGTCTAGTGATGATGTGTCTAAGGAAAACCTTTCCCTTACTGAAGACTACATCATAGCCTCCGTCTTCCAGCATCACGATCGACACCAAGTTTCTCTTCAGTCCTGGTACATACTTGACATTGGTCAAGGTAAGGCGAGCTCCATGCTCCCTCTGAAAAATAACCGTGCCTACACCTGAGACATTATACTTCTCATCATTACCCAGCGCTATGAGTATCTGGAGATCTTTCTCCTCCAAAGTACTGAACAAACTCTTGTCACCGGTCATGTGGAAAGAAGCTCCACTGTCAAGAAACCAACCAATTCCCATGATGGATGAAACCATGCATGCAAAGAGTGTGAAATCCAACTCAAACTGTGAAGCAAGTGCCTCACCTTCAGATCCTTCCCCGGATCCCTTCTTGGATTTCCTCTGTGGACAATGTGTGGCATAATGGCCCACCTCATGACACCGAAAGCATCGCACTTTCGATTTGTCAACCTTCTTCCCATCATTGGAAGAATTGGATTCGGAAAGAGAACCCTTCTCCTTCCCCTTCTTTGCTTTGGCAGCGAAAGCACAATTTTCTTCATCAGATGCCTTTGATGAAGATCCGTCCCTGGTATTCCGCCTGATCTCCTCTTGCACAAGATCCGACCAAAGTCTCTCCCATCCTGGCAATTTCTCCCGACCATTGACAGAGTCCTAATAGGAATGCCAACTCTTCGGAAGACCAAGGAGAGCCAAGCTCACCAAGTCCTCATCATCGACAGTCACCCCCACACTTCCCAGCTCATCCCGGCATTGGGTGAACTTCGTGAGATACTTGGGCATACTGTCTCCATTCTCACACTTAATGTTTCTAAGTTTATCCTTGAGCGCTAACTTCCTCTGGTCACTCTTGCTTTGGAATAAATATGTCAATGCTTTCCACATCAAGTATGGAGAAGCCTTTCCATGCAGGCTGGATACAATGTGATCCTTCACGCCCTCCAACAGAATCCTTCGACACTTTGCTGTCTTCTTTTGCCAAACCTCAACGTGAGCAACATCAGTAGGCTTTGGGACCTCAGCCTCTATGAACTCCTTCAACCCATTGTCATCTAACACCGCCTCCATCCTGTCTTTCCATGCAATATAATTCGAGCTACCTTCAAGAGCATACTCCAATCGCAATCTGTTGAAAGACATTTCAACTTCGACACCAAGAAAACACTACTGCAAATTCGAATTCCACCAGCTCAAAACTCAACCGCTTCTGATCTAAAAGTCGTGAGAACAAAGTATTTCTCGTACAGAGATTGACTGTATGGGATTTTACCGGATATCTCACCTTCCAAAGGAAGGATGAATCCAGAGGCTACCTGGCCCGATTACAGACTTTGCCTGAAGAAATAAAATGTAACCACTTTCTGAATAATAGATCTGATGATTAACTCTACTCTGATACCATGTAGAAATTTTGAATAATATGACACTTATTCACAAAGATTATCCTTATTATACACTATTTGCGGAATGCCTGCATAATACATAATCTCCTCTACGTTGATCATCAATTTGCAGAATCAAAACATTCGCATGCGCACATTGAAAACACATCAATAACACATATCAACACATTATGTAACCGGGGAAAGAATACAGCTGAAAAACCCCAACTATCTGTATATTATAATGATAGATAACATGTAACAATACATAGTACAATACTCCTCACAAGTACTCAGTACTATCTCCACCTGCTACACACAAACTAGCTCAGATCTGAATCAAGTCACAGGTTCAAATCTCCTCCGCTGTCTGCCTGCCTCTACTGCGCAATCCAAAGTGAGAATGGGAATGATCCAAACTCGTTTTCCTTGGCTTGTACTCCACAATCCTCATTGGCAATCTCAATCACTGATTGTGCAAATCTCATGCACAGCTATAGTCACAACTGATAGTAGTCTCCACCTCTAACACCTGTCTCCACTGAACTGTCCATGCACTGAGTTAACTGACGTATTCTTTAGTTGCTTTATGAGTTAATAATTAGTGAATTAATTAATAATTAATTCACATCACTCATCACTAGTGTATTCTGCAGTTAGACTAAATACAACTAGTTCAACTAAGTCAAACTGAACACAACTCCATCAACTCCTCAATCAACTCCACCAAACTCAATCACTTGAGTTCTAACTGAAGTCCATCATGCAATAGCTCAACTGACCCATAAGAAAAGCGTATTTCCTTCTGGCAGTTGCATGTGCCACATCCATAGCTCGAACTGAAGTGCTCCAAGAGGATAAGATAATGTTTATAGTCCAAATATTATTAAGAGCTAATAATATTCGATTGTTCTATTTTTAGCCTGGCAGTCTAAAAATAGACTCCGCCCATATGTCTAAAACCAGAAGTCCATCTATTTTTACCAACATGACCAATCATCCACAAATAGCATCCTACAACTCATAGACCATGATCCATATGTCTAAAAATAGACATAGTCTAAAAATAGACTTTGCGCCAAAAATAGCCTGCGGGCCCACTTAGTGAAGGCGACTCCTTTCCTCTAAGCTCCATCATCTTGTTGCATTTTCAACAGGATCAAGCTGATACAACGAGATTTCTTGCAAGTATCGAGTTGCATGTATGATTTCCTTGCTAGTTTGGCATGCACGGTACATGCATGTGTGTATTTGGTGCTCTTGTTTTCATTGGTATGGGTTTTTCCAGGTGTGACAGTGGTTTTCAGCCTTGCCTTTCCATTTCCAGACAACCATTGTGTGATGGGGTTGTTTTACTTGGTTGAGCTAGATTGTCAGATGGTTTCGAAACTGAGTGAGGTGGTGTTGGGAAAAATCACAAGGCCTAAGAATCCCTAGATCGGTAAAGGTAGGATGCGGTAAAGCCTAGTTGTGTATACCTTCACTGGGCCTAGGAATCATTGACCAATAAATGGCAGGATATATGGTAAATCATGAGGGTGGAGACAAAAAAATTCTTCATAGTTTAGGTGGAGAGATACAGAGGCATTCATGCTTGTTTAGGGCCTAGTTATCTAGGGATTGGTAATAGTGGGCTTGTGGTAAATCCTGGTAGTGTATGTTTTTTGTTTGGGCCTAGGAATCATTGACCAGTATATGGCGAGATATACGTTAAATCCTGATTGTATAGGTGTTTGCTTCTGGCCTAGAAAACCTTGACCAGTTTTGGGGAGATATGCGGTAAAGCCTGAGAAGCATGGTTAGTTTTTTTGTGGGTCCCACATTAATGCTTGGAATATGGCATGGGGGTAATTGGCTAAAAGAAAGATTTGATTCAGCCCAATCTATGCTCGGGTGGTACATGGAAGTCCATAACTTGGTTGGCTTTTGTATATGTTAATAAGATCCCTTTCTCTTATATTTTATGAGTAAATGTACTTATTATTATGTGGCTTTAATGGTTTTTCTATCATTGATATTTCTATGGTTATATGTTGTTTATAATCATGGTTTATGACAGACTTGATTTATGGATCTCATCATGATTTAGTTAGTAAATGAAATGTTAATCAATGAATGACCTAATAGATTATATTGTAGCTATGGTGAGAAGGCATCATACATTCTTGATGATTCTCAGATAAGTATGAGATCCCTATGTTCAGATGTGTAATTATGACCTTTACATTTCATGATCATCATGTGTTTGACATATTTTTTGTCATGGTTAGGCCTGGTTAGGTCAAGTTCTTGTCTAAGTTGTGTGTTAGAGGCTTTGTCCATGTGTCATTTATTGTTTTGGAAAGTTTCATCAAGTTTTGGGCAGTGACATGGAGTCTACCCCTGAAAATGTGGCACATATTTCGTGGTAGCAAGCACTAAAGTGTGAAGTTGAAATAGCAGTCGCTCCCTTGTAGGCTTATGCATGTGACTCGAGGATTTCAGTTGCATGGATGCAAGCTTGTGCATGCGACTGGGAGTTCAAGTCAAATAAAACCAAAGTTAGCTCAGGGTTTGGGCACCTGGAAGGGTGGTTTAGCCCTTGGGGGTCTTGTAGCACCTAAGGGAATTTAGTAAGGTTTTGGTTTGTCAATTCCACTTCCTTAAGGTGATCTAGGAGGTTGAATCATATCATGGTAACTCTTCATCACATGTTTACCCCTGTGGGCCAGTTAACTTGGGTAAATGTGGGAGGAGGGTGTTACAATAATCTACTTTATTTCAATAATAATATCATTTTATGTTCGTTGGGTTTACATTGTATTATTTTGCTATTTTATACCTTTCTATTTTGCATAATTGTTCTTTACAGGGTTTTCTAATAGGTGTTTGTGGTGTTGAAAAATCTAGCAAGAAATTCTCAATTTCATTTTGCCTTGATTAAATTGAGAAAATTTGAATTTCCACATCAACAGACAACTTAGATGTAGTTAACTTGTTTGACATGGCTTGTATCACCTAGTTTACTCAATAAACTCGAGTTGGAGGAGTTAGAGTTCAATTAAGCATGTGTGATTGCTAATTTGCAGTAATCAAAATCAGTTATCTCAAATTGTTTTCATTTAAACTAGTTCCAATTATTGGAGGAACTAGTGGAAGGTCAGTTGTGAAGTGGGACTTCAGTCAAACTCAATGATCATCCAATTACCTGATCAATCAACCCAAAATAATTAGTGCATGCAGAGAATTCAAGTTCCCTAGCTGTGGTGGAGATTCCAAGGTAGTGTAACATTAGTGGTAGACTAGTCTTGAGTGTACAGGTGTTGCATGTAGTCAGATAATCAACCTTGGGAATTGTGCAATCCATTTTGGAGAAATTCCTAAATAATAGGGGCCTAATTTCTCAAGCATTTGTGCAAGGAAATAAGGGCTCGAGCAGAGACTGAAATTGACAAAGTATGGGTCACAACTTCTTAGTGAGCAAAGAGATAGGTTATGCACTTGCAAGTTGTGCTCAGTTGAGCAAAGAAATTGCAATACATCTCTATTCATCAAATTAATGCAATCATACATTGGGGTTCTTAGAAGATTGCTTTCCCCATGAAAAATATTGTGTACATGTGTGTTATTTCTTATTGCATGTATGAAATTTTTGTTCTAAATTGTGAATTAACTTTCACATATCAGTAGAGTAGGTTTGTGTCTTATGATTTTGATTAAAACTTCATGATAAATTGCAAATATACATCACAATTTCTACATGGTATCGGGGTAGGATTCACATTGGAGTAGAAATTTCGAAGTTGTTTCTCGGGAGGTTCGAATTTGGCGTTCAGTGCAGCATGATCTCTTCAGAGCTGAGAAGATGACCTTCAATGGGTTGAGGCTAGAGTATGCCTTAGAAGGCACCTCTAATTTCATCACATGGAAGGATTGCATGGAGGCGGTATTGGATGACAATGTCTTGCTAGAATACATCCAAATAGATGTTGTGAAACCACAAGCATATGATGCCCAGAACCTTTCTTAGTGGAAGAAAGATGTAGCCAAGGCGAGGATAATAATCTTAGAGGGAGTACAGGATCACATTGTATCAAATATCCACGAAAAATAAACTCTGTTTGAAATGTGGAAAGCACTGACAGAATTGTTCGAGAGTAGTAGTGACCACAGGAACATGGCACTCAAGGATAAACTTCGAAGTATCAAGATGCAAAAAAATGATAATATTCCTTAGTATCTGAGCAAGTTCACACAATTTCATGATGAACTTAGTGGGTTTAGTGTTAATGTTCTAGAAGATGACTTGGTAAGCCTATCCCTTCTGGGCCTTCCTAAGAGTTGGCATAATTACCAAGATTTAGTGAATGGGAGGGAGAAACTATCAAATTGGGAACGCTTATGGTCTGATTTGGTACATGAGGAAATAAGGTGGAATACCATAGATGGGACTTCATCCAAGGGCGAGGATGAAGAAAACTTTGCATTGGTTGGAAACGGAAAGAAGGGAAAAGGGAAGAAATCTCAATCCAAACCAGAGTCTAGCCAAGGGGACAAGAAGAAAGATTTATCCAAAATTAAATGCTTCCATTGTCATGAATTCAGGCACTATGCCACGAAGTGTCCACACAAAAAGGCAAGCAAGAAGGCCTCAGGAGGAGCAGCAATTGAAGCCTCTGATTCACAATTTGAGCTTGACTTTACCTGTATCACATGCATGGCCAACATGCATGGCCAACACATTGATAGGGAGCATGTGCTACTTGGAATCAGGTGCATCATTCCATGTGACAGGGTGTAGAGACTTTTAAGTGACATGGAGGAGAAATTTTTGCAGATGCACATCGAGCTGGGGGACGAAAAAAGGTACATCATGACCAAGATTGGTACAGTTACCGTTCAGAGGGAGTCAGACTCCCCTCTCAGGTTCAAAGATGTCATGTTCATTCCGGGCCTGAAGAAAAATCTCATCTTTGTTACAGTTTTGGAAGACAATGGTTATGATGTGATATTCAGCAAAGGAAAGGAATTCCCGAGACACATAGTCATGGGATAGGTGAAGTAGATTGGGGTTCGTGTGAAGAACCTGTATAAGCTAGATGTGGAAGATTGTGTTGCATTAAGCACAAAGGCGAAGAAGATGCAAAGCCACGATGTCAGTGAACTTTGGCATAGAAGACTTAGCCATTTGCATCATGGCACCTTGAAGATTATGCAACAAATAACCACAAGCCTCCCCAAAGGAACACTTGAGCAGCAGGATGTATGCAAAGGATGTACTTTGGGGAAGTACACAAAATCCACATTCCATGATTGGGACAACAAAGCACATGTAGTCCTAGAAAGGATCCACTTTGATGTCTGTGGACCTTTCTTTACAACCTCCATTGCCAGATACAAATATTTTGTCATTTTTATTGATGACTTCTCATGGAAGTGTTGGATCTATTGAAAATGCAACAAGAAAATCCTAATTCCATTTTGTCCTTGAATTAAAGTAGGAATAAAATTGTAATTCCACATCACAAGACAACCTGTACGAGTTAACTAAGTTAAATTTACTTAGTTGGCTTAGTTAATTTGAGTTGAGGGTCTAACTAGAGTCATGTAGAGTGTCTCCGACATTATAAGAGCCTTGGTTGAGTGTATTTTGAGTTGTAATTAATTAATTCAATTTAACTGAGTTAAAATCAGTTAAACTAGTTCCAACTGATGAAGGAACTAGTAGGAGGTCAGACAGTGGGGTGATGCTTCATGTGCTCAACCAATTAGATGATTATTCAATCATAAATAACTCATGCATGTTAGATCTGAGAGTTACTCAGTTGAGATCGGAGATCAAGGGAAGTGTACTATTAGTTTCCTAATCATCCAAATTGTGCGGGTGGTGCATGCAGTCAGAGGAAGGCCTATGAGGATTACCCAATTCCAAATGAGGAATTTTCCTAACTAATAGGGGTTAATTCCCAAGGAAACAACATAAGTAAATAGGGACTTGGGAAAGAAAAAAATTGGTTAAGTATTGGCTTGTGCTTGTCTAGGAAGCTATGAGACAGATAGAGAAAGTGCAGAGGTTGCTCGGGCTTGAGCAAAACATTGTAATCTTCTCATATTTTTTACTAATGCAATACACAGATAGCAAAGGTTTTTAGAAATGGCTTTCCCCAGGAAATCATTGTGTAATGTGTTGATTGAATTATTTCTCTTGCATGCTTCGTGATTTCATGATCATTTAATTGTTTCCGTTGATGAGGAGAGTAGATTCAAGTCTATTGTTTTAGTAAATTACAATTAACAGTTTGAATCTACAAGGAATTTCTACATGGTATCAGAGCAGAAATCACTCTAGAATAGGAGAATACGAGTTTGTCTTTTGCAGGTGAAATCAAATTTGTAGTATCATTCTTTAGAGTTAGCAGGATGTCATTCAAAGGATTGAGACTCAAATCTGCCCTTGAGGGTAGTTCAAACTATATTGCTTGTAAGGACATGATGGAGGCAAAGTTGGAAGAAAATGGGCTGAAGGAATCCATAGACAGAGATACTCCTAAGCCTCCAACAACTAATGCTCAATATATGGCAGAGTGGAGGAAATGTGTTGCAAAGACGAGAAGGATCATACTAGAAGGAGCTTGAGATCATATTGTCTTGAACCTCCACAGGAAGAAGACTACATATGTTATGTGGAAGGCCTTAACAAACCTGTTTCAGAACATCGACCACCACAGAAAGTTGGCACTGAAGGACAAGCTTCATAAAATCAAGATGGAGAAGGGTGACATAATACCACAGTACTTGAGCAAGTTCACCCAATGTCGCGATGAGATTTGGAGTGTTGGTATTACAGTTTCTAAAGATGAACTAGTCATCCTGGCACTTCTATGCCTTCCCAAGAGTTGGCACAACTAGTAGGATTTGATAAATGGGAGGGAGAAGCTACTAGAGTGGGAGCGTTTGTGGTCTGACTTGGTGCACGAAGAGATAAGGTGAATCACCAGAGATGGAACCTCATCCAAGCATGACGATGGGGAGAATCTTGCCTTAGCTGGAAAGACAAAGAAAGGGAAAGGAAAGAAATTCCAATCCAAAGGAGATTCTAGTCAGGGCGGCAAGAAGAAGGACTTGTCGAAGATTAAATGTTTTCATTTTCATGAGCTGAGACACTATGCCACGAAGTGTCCGCACAAGAAGGATGATAAGAAGCCCTCAAGAGGAGTAGTAAGTGAAGCTCTTGCTTCACAATTCGAGTTGGATTTCACCCTCATTGCTTGCATGGTGACATCGATGATGGGTAGTGTGTGGTATCTGGATAGTGGAGCCTCATTCCATATGACCGACAACAAATAATTCTTCAGTGACTTGGAGGAGAAGGACCTCTAGATGCACATCGAAATGGGATATGAGGGAAAGTATAGTGCGACCACCATCGATAATGTTACTTTTCAGATGGAGTCTAGTTCTCCTCTCACATTAAAAGATGTCATGTATGTTCCGGGTCTGAAGAATATTTTGGTTTCACTCAAGGAGTGCAAGCAATCCTTGAAAGAGTTCACTCAAATGTGTGTGGACCTTTCTCAACAACCTCCGCGGCCAAGAACATGTATTAAGTAATACTTGTAGATGATTTATCACGTAAGTGCTGGATTTTATTCATGCAGAAGAAAGATCATGCATTCTCTAAATTTTGTAAATTTAAAGCACTTGTTGAGAAAGACACTGGCAGTAAAGTGAAGGCTCTCAACAACAATAATGATGGAGAATATGTGTCAAATGAATTCAAGAAATTTTGTGCATCAGAAGGAATTCAATGGGAGTTGATAACACCCAATAAACCACAACAGGATGGGGTGGTTGAAAGGAAGAACATAAGTATTGTGGGAGTTGCACGGGAAATGTTACATGATTAGGTCCTACCGTTGCACTTGTGGGTTGAAGCATGCAACAAAACTGAATATGTGCAGAACATGAGTCCTCATCAGATTCTCAGGATGAGTACACCAGAATAAGATTTTTTAGGTAAGAAACCAAATGTGGCACACTTCAGTATCTTTGGTTCATAAGTTTATTTTCATGTTACCAAGGATACGAGGAAAAAGCTAGAGCCAACAGCTGAGTTGGGCATATTTATGGGGTACACTAATACACCTCATGACTATCGGGTGTACCTACCATCTCACAAGATGACAGTGGTTCGTAGAGATGTGTAGTTCAATCAAGAGAAGCCCATGAGATGTTCCCTTGAGAGGGAGATTCAGTTGCATACATATGAGGAGATTTGAGCTCCAAAGGAAGAACCTTAGGATGATGTGGAGCAGCCACATGCAAAGGAGCAGAGAGTAGAAGAACCCACTCATGTAGAGACTTCCAAAGATGGAAGGAAGTGTACCAGAGAAACTGATAGATTGATTCATTCTTCTTTCTCTAGGGTTTGTTACTGGTGTATATCCTCTTCTTTTGACGTTTCTTGTTCCTTTTCTTCCTCCTCTTCACAATCTATGTAAAGTAATTTCTTCTCAGCACACTTATGACCTTTAGTGTATTTTCTATCACAACTGTAACAAAGCCCTTTTGCTCTTTTTTCTTCCAATTGTTGTGGTGTCAACCTTGTAGGTTGTGGAAGCCTAGGGGTGACAACACTTCCATATTTATAATTGTGAGTGGTAGGCTTCCTTGTTGCCATAATTTTGCTTTCCATTTTTCTTGCCAACCTGAATGCCTTCTTTAATGAATCAAGTTCCCAAAGGCGAACCTCATGTTGGATGTTATCCTTTAAAGTCCCTATGAACACATCAATCCTATGCTCCTCTAGAATATCTTTTACCCTTATATTCAATTTTTGGAAGTCCTCAATTTGCTCCATCATTGAATCCTTTTGTTTGAGATTTATCAATTGGCTAAAAAAAGTGTTGCTTTTTGTATCCTCATAATGTGTTATCATTTCATCCGTAAAAATTACCCAAGTGACAATTTGTTTACGAGAGCAAAGCCATCGATACCATACAAATTGATTTAGTTCCAAATATAAAGTTGCTATGCAAACCTTTTGTGTGTTTTGCACATTATGGAGATCGAAATATTGCTCCATCTGTAGTATCCATGTTACGGGATCCTTGCCATCAAACTTCTTCATATCGATCTTTGGAACATGGTGGGTCTTCGATCCAACATTAGAGTCTATGAAATCATGATTAACATTTATTTTGTTCTCATCATGAGTTTCCTTTACTACCCTTTCACCATTAGTAAAAATTTCTAGTAGAAACTTTAAATCTCTCTTCAAATATTCCATCTTAGCTCCCATGCCTTTCTTTAAACCATCCATCTTAGCTTCCACATCATTCATCTTAGCTTCCACGTCATTCATCTTAGCTTCTACATCTTTCTTTAAACCATCCATCTTAGCTTCCACGCCCTTTTTTAAACCATCCATCTTAGCTTCCACGCCATACATCTTAGCTTCTACGTATTTTTTTAAACCATCCATCTTAGCTTCTATTACTTTTTGTGAGAGTGAATTTTTTTGTACTTGGTCTCGTAATTTTGATATATCATGTTGCATTTCTTCCTCTTCTTCATGAGTCACGCTAGATATTTCAGGTTGCTTACTAGGTGTTTCCATTTTATTTCTTCGGGGCATCAATTAATGATAATAATGCTTCACTATGCCCTTTGAATTCCTTGAAACTAAAATTTCAAACCAAACTTATGCAAAAATTTAAAAAAACTACACACATTTTTTCACTTTGTAGGAGCTCGATATTGAATCTACTGTATCTTTGTAATTTCGGATCTCCAAGGTATGAAATTTCTACACGCGGTAGCCCTCTGAGCCCTATTTCTAACCCCACAATTTTGATCAATATTGGATTCTCCAAGGAAGAGTTATGCCAAATCTCCCACAATGACCTGATTATAGATTGGTTTAATAGAGGGAACTTGTACGAAGTGCCACGTGTCATTGTTTTGACCTTAGGATCTGAAACCGATACATAGAAAACTAAAGGTTGTCCTCTTTCTGTAACTTCTTACGAAATTTCAATCTAGTGCTCATAAACAAAGTTATGACGATTTTCTCCAAGTCACCTGTTTGAGATATAATTCGGGATCCCGCAAAAACCCTAACTTCTTTGGATCATATCTCTGAAACTATAAAGAGAAAAGTTCTAAAATTAAGACCCAAGGTTCAGAGCGATTTCGGCTCAAATTGGTTATTTTTATAGCTTCTAAAACGTCTCAGAGGAAAAAGAAAAAAGAAAAAAGAAAAAAAAAGACGTTATAGTGAAATTCCATGATGACCTATTTGGATCAGCGAAACCCTAGAATCCAAAGCTCTTATACCAAATGTTACGCAACCAGCTCACAAAATAGAAGAAAATATAGATCAACGCCTTCAAAATCAACCTCTTTAAGGGGGAAACCTCCTTTACATTACACAAATGAACAATTATTGGATGATAAAAATGACAACACCTCCTTTCTATATATAGGAGTCTAAGGGGTCACAATATGACCAAAGCAGACCTAACAATAATAATATAAGGGCACAAAATAACAATAGTAGGCTTCTATGTGGCACAATAATAAAAATATGGGGACAATATGGGCACAACAATAACAATAAGGGCTATAATGACAATAGTAATGGGGGAATCACTAGTATTATAGGTACCTAACAGTTAGCAACACCCCACAACCCACCACAGAATGGGGTGGCTAAGAGAAAGAACCGTAGCATTGTGGGAGCAACGAGGGCGGTGTTGCATGACTAAGGCCTACCTTTTCTTTTGTGGTCTGAAGCATGCAACACAACAGTCTATTTAAAAAACTAGAGTCCTCATCGGATTCTTCGCATGATTACACTGGAGGAGTCTTTATTGGGAAGGAAGTCGGATGTGTCGCACTTCAGGATTGTTTGAGCCTCTATTTACTTCCATGTCTCCAAAGAATCAAGGAAGAAACTTGATTCGACTACAAAATTTGGGGTATTTGTGGGTTACATAGAAACTCCACACAACTATCGTGTGTACTTGTCATCCCTCAGAATGACAGTTGTGCGGAGAGATGTAAAATTTGATGAGGAGAAAGTGATGTGGTGCTCTCCTGAGAAGGAGCTTCAGATCCTGCCAAAAGAGGAGATTTTAGCTCCAAAGGAGGAACCTTAAGAAGTTGTGGAGCAGCCACAAATTAAGGAACAGAGAGTGGAGATAACCACTCAAGCGGAACCATCCATAGAAGGAAGAAAAAGAACTAGGGAAGTTGAGAGACTTGTGTAGGATGCAAGGGAGAATGTGGGTGCTCCTTCAAATCAGCGTAGACAGAGAAGGTCACTTGATCGGTACACTAGCTACATGGCTCTAATGACTGATCTTGTAGAGACTGAGCCATCCTCTTTCGAGGAAGAAGTAGAGAAACTTGTATGGGTTGATGCAATGGTGGAGGAATACGAATCCATTGTAAAGAAAAATGTTTGGAAAGTGGTCCCAAGACCAACAGATAAATCATTTGTGGGTTCGAGATGGATATTCAAGGTTAAGAATGTAGAAAACATAAGCATATAGAAGTATAAGGCCAAATTTGTGGCCAAGGGATACTCTCAAGTTGAGGGAATTGACTATGAGGAGACCTTTGCTCCTGTAGCAAGGTACTCATCCATTAGATAAATTCTTTCTCTGGTTGTGTAGATGGGGTGGAAGATCCACTAGATGGATATAAAAATAACATTTCTCAATGGGGTTATTGAGGAGGAGGTGTACATTGAGCAACCATAAGGTTTTGAGACATTTGATCGAGAGTCTCATGTGTGAAGACTCAAACAAGCATTGTATAGTCTTAAACAAGAAACCCATGCTTGGTACACCCAAATCGATAGTTATCTCACAAATTTGGGATTCATCAAAATTGAAGCGAATGCGAACCTCTATCACATCTTGGTAGAAGGTAAATTGCTTATTATTGTCTTATATGTTGATGATTTAATTTTAAATTGGTGTTGAGTAGCTGATTAGATCTTGCAAGGAGGACCTTGCAAGAGAATTTGAAATGAATGACATGGAATTCATGCACTACTTCCTCAAGCTGGAAGTATGGAAAGGTGATGGGGAACTATTTGTCTCTCAAGGAAGGTATGCAAATGAGATACTACAGATATTTCGCATGGAGAGTTGCAAACCCATGGAGACATCTCTAGTGACCAACGGGACGAAGGAGGATGCCACTTCAGATGAGCAAGTGGATGCTAACATTTATCAGTAACTAGTGGGTTCACTCGTGTATCTTATGAACACATGACCAAATATGTTCTATGCAGTCAACAAGTTGAGCCAAGCTATGGTCAGGCCAACCAAATTATTTTGGAAGGCAGTTGAGAATGTTTTACGGTACCTCAAAGGCACTACCTAGTTTAAACTATGGTACAAACGGATAACGTGAGTGAATTTGTGTGGCTTCACAGATGCAGATTGGGCCGGGAGTCCATCAGATGGAAAGAGTACATCAGGTGGAATTTAAGTGTTGGGTCTGCAGCGGTTTCCTGGTACAACAAGAAGCAAAGATCTGTGGCGCTCAGCTCGACAAAAGCAGAATATATGGCTGCAAGTCAAGCAACATGTGAGGCAATCTGGATGAGAAAGATACTTGTTGGACTATTTGGTCATATGATGGATCCAATTGTGATCTACTGTGATAATCATAGTTGCATCAAGCTCTCTGAGAATCTTGTATTTCACGATCAATCCAAGCATATAGATATCCAATATAACCATGTACGTGATTGTGTGTAGAGGCCGATAATGTTGCTTCAATACATTCTGACAAAGGAATAATATGTTGACATTTTGACAAAGGCCTTGTCAAGAGGGAAGTTCAAGTTCCACAGGTGCAAGATAAGGGTGGTTGATAATCCCATTCTTGTTGAGAGGGAGTGTTGAAAAATTCAGCAAGAAATTCTCAATTTGATTTTGCCTTGATTAAATTGAGAAAATTCAAATTTCCACATCAGTGGACAACTTGGATGTAGTTAACTTGTGTGACATGGATTGTGTCACCCAATTTACTTAGTAAATTCGAGTTGGAGGAGTTAGAGTTCAGTTAAGCATGTGTGATTGCTAATTTGTAGTAATCAAAGTTAGTTATCTCAAGTTGTTTTAAGTTAAACTAGTTCCAAATGTTGGAGGAATTAGTGGAAGGTCAATTGTGCAGTGGGACTTCAGTCAAACTCAGTGATCGTCCAATTAATTGATCAATCAGCCCAAAATAGCTAGTTCATGCAGAGAATTTGAGTTCCCTAGTTGTCGTGGAGATTCCAAGGCAGTGTAACATCGGTTACAGATTAGTCTTGAGTGTATAGGTTTTGCATGTAGTCAGATGATCAACCTTGGGAATTGTGCAATCCATTTTGGATAAATTTTTAAATAATAGGGGCCTAATTTCTCAAGGATTTTCTTAAGGAAATAGGGGCTCAAGCAGAGGCTGAAATTCACTAAGTTTGGGCCAGAGCTTCTCAATGAGCAGAGAGATAGGTTATGCACTTGCACATTGTACTTAGTTGAGCAAAGCAATTGTAATACATCTATATTCATCAAATTAATGCAAGCAAACATTGGGATTTTTAGCAGATATCAAGAAAATGTTATTTGCATGTGTTATTTCTTATTGCATGTCTGAAACTTTTATTCTAAATTGTGAATTAACTTCTGCATAGCAGTAGAGTAGGTTTGTGTCTTGTGGTTTTGATTAAAACTTCATGAGCAGTTGCAAATCTACACCATAATTTCTACATTCAAATTTGAAGAGTGTTGGTAGCTTCTCCACTTATTTTTGCTATTGTTAGAGTTATTTGTCACCAGTAACTAAAGTGAGGGTTTTGGGTACTCCTTCTAAAAACTTTCATACTAACGTACTACATAACAAAATGACGCAAAATTAACAAAAAAATATAGTACATTTTATATAAAGAGAAAAACTAGAATGTTGGCGCATAAGAGGCAATTTCTATCGCTTAATATTCCCTAAAAAACTCATTCATACTTAGGAGATTAATATAATAGTTTGTTAGTTGTGTGGTAATTATGCTTACTTACTTGACTCCCCCCCACTCACAATCTTCCTCTATGTGGCATTTGTGTGTAAGAATAGTAATAGGAATGACAACATCCAGATGTCTCGAAATAACTTTTACAATTACAAAATACCATTCCCTTCCATATATGATCTATTTACATTAAAACAACATTTTATCAAATATCTACCATTATCAATTTAATATGAGTCAATACACATTAAAAAAGAAATGCAGGTCTATTCAATTATTTCACACAATAGTGGTTTAATGTTTTTTAATATCTTAATCCTATTTTCTATTCATAATTTTCTATTCATATTATGCTCTTTGCTCTTTCTGATCTCAGCTTATGATTGATGATTGTGAAATCCACATAAACTTAATATTAACTTTCTTTTTCTAGTATATAAATAAATAACATTATGGAGTTATGTTTTCTTTTTATACTATCCTCATTTCAAAACAAGATAAGTAAATATATTATAAAAAAAAAACATTAAACTTTTCTATAATATTTGTTTTCTATTCATATTATGGTCTTTGTCATCTCACCTTATGATTGATGATTGTGAAATCCAAATAAACTTAATATTAACTTTCTTTTTTCTATTATATAAATAAATAACATTATGGAGTTATGTCTTCTCTTTATACTATCCCTCATTTCAAAACAAGAAAAGTAAATATATTATAAAAAAAAATTTATTAAGAAATCTATAATATTTGTCAATTTTTCTATAATATTTGTCATGTGCTTTCACATGGTATTTCAATATAGATACGTTACCATTTAATGTCAACCATGTATTATGAACTAAAACCATTAAATTACTGTCACTAAAGTTAATTTCCAACAACATGTAGTTATTAAATTATTACCACTAAAGTTGATTCCAACATGTAGTTGTCATAAATATACAATGTAACTCAAACACGTTCATTCCATATGAAACATCCAATCTTTTTATTTATACCTATACAATGTAACTCAAATATGTTCCTACCATATGAAACCTAAGACATCCCATTCTTTTATTTAGAATATAAATTGGAAGGGTAAGTTATGTATATCAATATAAGAAGCATAGCCAAACTATTATATAAAAATAATTTATTATATTACCAATAAAAAAATTTATACAACAATCTGATATATGATTAAATATTAGTTTTATAACATATATATTTTTCCTTTTAAAAATAAATCTTTAAAAATTTGTTTTTTCTAAAAATAATACCTAAAATAAAACATACAATACAAACTTGGTACATATCAAGAAAATCAAACCAAATTTAGTACATATAAAGAAAATCAACCCAACACATGAAAAAAATCGAACCAAACTTGGTACATATAAAGAAAACCAAACTAAAAATCCAGGCAATATGTCAAATTTACTATCCTAATTAAACCAAACCTCATAACAAACTTTCAATTAAATTATTAATATAACTTCGTCATAAACTTAAAATCAAAAATAAAAAAATATATATGGAAACAAATTAAAATATAACATAGTGAATTTGCTAAAAAAAAATTATTAAATTGTTAAAATATTTCCATTTAAAAAATAATCTCTAACATTTTTTTAAAAATTTATAAATTATAATGAGAAGTAAGATATTTATTTGTTTAAATTGGTTAGGTTTAAATCTTTTAATAATTTTTGATCAAAGTTTTTTTTTTTTTTTTTACAAGAACAGTTATGGATTGTATTAATGGGTCGGTCTGAATATTAATCTTTTGATTACAATAGGAGTGCGCACGATCCAATTGGATTCGTCCTTTTGAGATACTATGAGGTTTGCTTTCCACTTTCAGCTCCTTTTGGGATCAGCAATTGAGCTTATTTCTGCAATTTGCCCAAGTTTAAATATACAAACAAACAGCTTCAGAATTTAAAAAAAAAAAAAAACATATCTGCTGAAATGATTTAAGGAATTGGGACCCATGTTTCTTCCCCGTCTCTTTTCATTGCCCCGGTCGATAGATGTGCAGCTTTATTGGCTTCAAGATCTGCCTCTTTGTTATTGTCTCTCAGCACGTGAAAGTATTTCAGATTTTGGAACAGCTTCGCCATGCTTCTGATTCTTTGGATCAGCCTTGCTAGTCTTAAATCCCTTGGTGTAGAATTAGTCACCATGAGTTTTATGATCACTTTGGAATCCCCAAAAATATTAGCCTCCTTGATTTCCAGCTTCAAGAGCAGCTTGAGTCCTTGGTAGAGGGTATATGCCTCAACTTGGATGATGGAATTGATTCCTAGACCCCAGGCAAACTAGAGGATCGACGTACCATCAATGTTTTTAATAACTCCTCATGCTCCAGCGTTGCCCGGATTACCTTTTGTTGCCCCGTCGAAGAAGAGGGAGTGCACCTTTTGCTGCCCCGTCGAAGAAGAGGGAGTGCACCTTTTGCTTGAGGGTCCTGTTTTGAAATTCCTCACTATTTTTTCCCCTTATTTTCCATTCCTCAGGAGGAGCCATGCTTCTGATATTTTGGTGGAATTGCAGGTTCAAGGAGGTCCCCCAATCTCTGTCTAGCTGGCTGAGGTTTGAGTCGTCTTTTTGTTCTCCCAAACATTCTTTTAATTGAATCTTTACCTTGGCCGCCACCGTCTTGGCATTATGCTGAATGCTTCTGAAGATTCTGCTGTTGCGCTCTAGCCATAGCTGCCAGCAACAAATTTTAAGCAGTGATGCCCAGGCCGCTTTGATCACTTTATTTTTAGGAGAGGGTCCGGGATAGCAGATTTTCCAAGTGGCGAACAGATCTATTATGGAGGCAGGGAGCTCGAATCTGGGGTTCTAATAGTCCATCAGTTCTCTCCAGACCTGTATGGAGAACTTGCAATTGAGGACCAGATGCGTGGCACATTCCTCAGATTCTTTGCACAAGGAGCACCTGGACGAACCGTAGAAGCCACGCCTCTGGAGTTTGTCCTCAGTTAAAATTTTTCTGTGGCATAGAAGCCAACAAAAAATATCAATTTTTGGCAACGAAGAGATACCCCAGACAGCCTTCCACGGGGCCGGGTCCGGAGGCACGTTTGGGATTGCAGCAAGGTGCGCATATCCCTGGGCAACAGAATAGCCGGCCGACTGATCGCCCCAACCTCGCCTATCTTTCCTGCTGATGTGCGTGGGTGCTATCCCGTTCAGAAGCTCGCGGAGGTGGATGGACTCTTGATGGAGGTCTGAAGGCGGATCCGGCAGACTCCAGCCCGCCCATTTCGTTCCATTCCATGAGGATATGTCCCACAGTTTGATTTTTCCAATTGCCGTCAACCATTCTTTCAACGCTTTCACCTTTGGGCAGTCTCCTATGGGCTCACGATCCATGATACGATCATTCCATATGCTTATTTTTTTCCCATTTCCGGGAATCCAGTAGGCTTTGGATTGAATCAACGGGGCAGCTTTGGAGCAGAGGCTGACGAAAGGCGTGGCTCCTTGAGGTGAAGGTCCATCTAAACATCTCAACCTCGTGCCTTTGAAGTATTTTCTCCAGAGTGCTGTCTGTGCCCAGCTTGGTTTAGGCGCAATTAATCTCTAGAGGAGCTTGGCTCCCATTGCTATGTTCTGCAGAGGGAGCTTCTTAAAATTGAGCCCACCCTCCATCTTAGGTTTGAGGACAGTCTCCCATTTAACCAGCGGGAATCTTCTCTCATTGTGTTTACCCCCTTTCCAAAAGAAATTTCTGATATATTGCTCCATTTTCTGGAGTATACCAATGGGCGCAAGAAGCACTGAGAACTGGTATAACGGGAGGCTGCTAAGGACGGCTTTAATGAGAACTGTTTTGCCTGCCATATTTAGCCAATTAATTCCCCATGCCTGGAGTTTGCTTTTAAATTTTTCTACCTGTGGAAACCAATCCCTGCTGTAGGCGCGCTTGAGGAAAATAGGTAGACCCAAATACTTGAACGATGTCCATTCTGAGGAGGCTGTAAATCCTAGGCATCTGGTGATGATATTGAGCAGAGAGGGCGGAGTGTTCCAACAGTAAGTATGACACTTACCCTTGTTGAGGCTGCTTCCAGACTCCATACAATACTCATCAAGCGTCTCTTTAAATCTTCTGGCTGAATGGATCGAAGCTGCCCCAAGAAGCAGAGTATCATCTGCAAATAGGGCGTGGTTTATGTTTTGGACCCCCCTCGCTATGGATATCCCTGAGATCTCCTGCTCTTGCATTTTTTTGTTTAGGTGGAAACTGAGAACTGAAGCTTGAATAACAAACAGCAGAGGAGACATGGGACAACCCTGTCTTAGTCCTCTTGTAGCTTTAAAGAAACCTGCAGATCTACCGTTGACTAAAGGAGCGATCCATGGTTCCGAGATACAAGCCCGGATCCAATTGATAAATCTCACCCCAAAACCAAATTTTTTCAAAACATTCAAAAGAAAGCTATGATTAACTCGGTCAAAGGCATTTGCTAGATCCAGTTTGATAGCCATACCTTGTTCTTTGCGCTGCTGACTTGACAGAATTGCCTCTTGGACTAGTATGAAGTTGTCCACCAAATGCCTTCCAGGATGAAGCCTCCTTGGTTCTCTGGAATGATTTTAGGAAGAATATGCTTCAACCTGTTAGCAATAATTTTTGTGATCAGCTTGTAGCCAATGTTACACAGGGATATGGGGCGAAACCTATTGAAGGAGTTGGCTCCCTTTTCCTTGGGAATGAGAGCAAGGAAAGAGGAGTTAGTACTTCCTCCTAATTTCTGGCAAGCCTGCGATTTTTGAACCATTTTATATAAATCTTTCCCCACTATGTGCCAGCAGGATTGGAGAAAAGAGGCGGAAAAACCATCAGGGCCTGGGGATTTATCTGGGTCCATAGTATAGAGGGCACTTTTGACTTCTTCCATTGTGACTTTGTTTTCTAGATGATGATTCATCTCGGCAGATATTGAAGTGGGAACCCCGTCCAGCAAACGAAAATTCTGGTGTGTGTTTGTCTCTTCACTATACAGGCGTTTGAAATGTTGATGGGCTGCATGTTTAATACTTGCAAAGTCTTTGTGTATGATAGCGGCTTCTTTAATTTCAGTTATGGAATTGAAACCTTTCCTGGCTTCAGCTTGTTTGTGAAAAAAAGAGGTATTTCTGTTGCCTGCCTTTAGCCAAAGACAACGCGATTTGATCCTCCACGTTTCCTCTTCGGCCAGGCATGTTTTATGGTAATGCTGTTGGAGATGAACCTCTTTGTCTAAGATTTCTCTAGACATATATGCCTCTTCCGTGATCAGTTGATGGGCGTCAAGCTGACTTTGGATATTTTTCCTTTCAGCTGCTGGATTGGCAAGAGATTTGGCCCAACACTTTAGGACTGCTTTCAATCTCCTGAGTTTTTCTTCCCAAATATAAAATGGAGATCCGCTGACTGGTTGGGACCAGCTTTCTTTGACAATCTGCAAGAAGCTGGGTTCCTTGATCCACAAAGGACTAAACTTGAAGGGAATGGGGCCAAGGTCGGTGTGAGCTCGAAGGATTAGCTTGATTGGCTTATGGTCAGAGGTGCTATAGGGAAGAATGTGCATGCTAGCGTCTAGACCAAGCAAAAGAAAGGAGCTATGCACAAAGAATCTATCCAGCCTTGCAGCAATATGGCCAGGACCTATTCTTTTATTGGACCAAGTAAACTTACCTTGGACAGGCTTCTAGCAGATCCCAGTCTTGGAGGAGATCCTCTACCCATTCCCTTGCAGGGTCTCGCACAATGCAGCCTCCTCGCTTTTCAGAAGAGTGCAGCATGATGTTCAGGTCACCTGCTATGATGACATTTTCCAGATTGCCCATATCTGCTTGCTACCTTAAGGAGTCCCAGCAGATATTTTTTTCTCTAGCATTGACCGGTACATAAACGTTAAAAAGACAAAAGATTTCTTTTGTAATTAGATGCTGCATCTTTAACATCGCCCAGTGGATATTTGATGCCTTTGACACCAGCGAAAACCTGCTTTCATTCCAAAGAGTACCCAACCCTCCAGAGGCTCCTCGGGCTGAGACAGCTGTTGCATTACTCTTTTTCCAAAGTTTTTTTCTTACCTGAAGAAAATCTGACTCCTCCATCTTAGTCTCCTGGAGAAGGAGTATATCAGGGGCCTCTATTCTTATTAGATTTCGTATAGCCTCTTCTTTGATTTTGCTGCCCATACCCCTACAGTTCCAGGAGATTATCTTCATTATTTACCTTTGCTCGGTTGGGCTCCCTTGGAGCCTTGATGCTGATTTCTTACCATCTTCGGCTTTTTTGCTAACAGCTTCTCCAAAGTTGGTTGACTGCCCTGTAGTTTATCTTTGTACGTTTCGTGCTCTCTTTTCTCCCGATCCGTTTTGCGCCCTCTTGTAGATCTCCTTACAGAGGATTGGGATTCTCCTATTTCTCCTTCCTCCTCCGAATCTTCTGATTCTTGATCCTCCTCCTCGACTACATCGGGGGTTCCTTTTGAGCTTTCTGCAGCTCCCGTGTCTTTAAAGTTGGGGGGTTGGGAACCTTTGTCTGGGGACACTGGCTTTTGAGCTACCACTTCGTGGGAGTCCTCTGGTTGGGAGCTAAGAGGATCAAACCTGTTCTCTGGGGTGAGCTTGGGCTGGGTCTGCTGGATCTGCTGGACTGGATCCTGCTGAGGGCCTTTGCCGCTAGTTCCTCCCGGCTTCTGGATCTTGGAAGACATTTTGGTTCGTTTAACTTGGTTCCAGCCGGCCTCCTTCCCTTGAGCTGCTTCGTTGACCGTTGGGCAGTTTCTGGCGAAGTGCCCATAAACCTGGCATTTCCGGCATTTGAAGGGTAACTGTTCATAGTCTAGCTTCTGCACATGCGTCCAGCTTCCTACTTTGATTTTGATGGCCTCTGGGAGCCCCTCCTCCAGATCCACCTCAACGCAGATCCTTGCACAGTCATATTGATCCTTGTTGTTCGCTCGGTCTATGAATTTCCCCAGGGCATTTCCGATGTGCATCAAAGAATCCAGTTCCAGCAATGAACTGGGAGGTTAGGAAGCCTAACCCATACCGGGACAACTTTGGGTACGTCTACTGCTGGATCGAAGTTAGGAGTCCATTTGTTCAGATACAGACCCTGGGGGCCCATAAAGTAAGGACCATTTCGGAAAATCAGATCTTTGTCGTCTTTGGAGGTGAATTCAAAGAGGAAGAATCCTCGCCCCAGAAAGTATGAGGTCACACTTTCTTTGATCAGCGGCGACCAGTTTCTTTTGACCCAACTCTCTGTGGTTTTGGGGGATGGCCATAGACCAGTGAACTGGCCTATGAGAGCTCGCTCGGACAAGGACAAAGCAACCTGTATCGGGGTTTCCGGAGGAAGTGAGATCTCAGGGATATCATCGAGTTTCTTGACGAATTTCGCCACTTCTACATTTTTCTTCTTGGGTAGCCCATCCAGAAGCCGGCTGAATGCCTCGGCTGAGGAGATCGTCGACGCAGGAGGAGAAGGAGGGGCCTGGGGGGTGCCCAACACCTCCATGGACGCTAGATCTGGCTTGACAGGTGCTCTTGGGCAAGTCAATCCCCCATGGCCAGAGGGGCCTCGCTTGGGCAGATCCGCAACTGATCGGGCTCACACGCAGTCTGCGCAGGGATCTGGAAAGGCCGAACAGGGGCCGAGCTGGGGCGTGGAGCAGCGCTCAGAGCTGATCGCAGTCGATCTTCGAAAATTCAATATTTTGATCAAAGTTATTTACATTATAAGACCTAATTTATTAATGGGTTAGTATAATTATTTGATGAAAATTAAATATCTTATGTTATAATATTAAATACTATATAAATATGATGTATATCATTGAAGTATTAATGGTTAAGAGTATGTGTTTTTTTCTAAAAGGTTATAGGTTCAAAATCAAAGGGGTAGAGTATATATGCCTTCGTCTATTTAGCAGTCAAATCACTGGGCGAAGGATTCCTTGTCCTACAAACAAGAAAATCTCAGACTTAGTAATTAAATCAATCCGCGGAGATAGATCCCTTGTCCTACAAACAAGAAAATCTCATACACCTATTTAATGTCTCCCTTAATAAATTAAATAATAATAATAATAATTATTATTATTATTATATTAACATCAAATTTTAAAAATAAATTATTAATCAAAATTATAATTTTAATATAAATTTTATATACTAAAAACAAATTAACGTGGTTGGGTTTGATGTAATAATTTTTTCTTAAGATATTGACCATGATGAAAATTCCGTAGCAAATGTTGATGAATACCATAAATCTTTTAAAATTAGTGAATGATTGAGCAGGTCACGTACACTATCATATTAATGGATAAATTATTATTCAAAATGAAACCTTAATATAAATTTTATATATTAAAAAAATTAACATTAATTTACTTTTTATAATTCAACGTACAATTATTTTAGTTAGGGTTCGGCGTAATGAAAGTTCCGTAGCGAACATTGCTGAAATACAATAAATCTTTCAAAATTAGTGAATAATTGAGCAACTGACGTACGATATCATATTAACGATCAATCATGGTGTTCCAATCTCAAACTATAGGTGAATGGGCTTTTCCAAGGTAAAGGTACACGGCCTTTGCTTTGAAGTGAAAGTAAAAGGTCTTCTTGATAAGTAGGTATCAAGGTACTCTGCAAATAAAAGATCCTTAGCTCTAAAAGTATATTAGTACCTAACTTGATTAACTTAAGTTTGCTTTATTGATTGCTAATTTATTTTTATGTGATGTTGTTATATAAAGCTGTAGGTGCGGGGATTTTTTATAATTTCGAAGGAATTTTTTTTATAAATATTGGTGAATTAGTATTTTGTTAGAATAATTTGGGTAGAAGTTTATTATTAAATTTAGCGGCTGCCACTATAGCACCAAAAATATATCCAACTAATATATCAAAAATTTGTAAAAAAATCTCTTACCACCTATATATGTATAGGGTTTTAAGTAATTACTAATAATTAAGTAGGAGCATAGACATATTTAAAATAAAAAAAATAAATATTAAAAAAATAAAAGTCATTAAAAACTTTCTAGTTGTCATTAAGTAAATGCTTGGTATTGTCTTTCCCTATGATAATGAGTTTTTAGTGTTAACAGCTTGAACTAAAAATTATACCATCAAGAACCTATTAATAAATTAAGCCCCATGATATAAACAACTTTCATCAAAATATTACTAAAAAAAATAATTTAAACATAACCCATTTAAATAAATAAATATGTTACTTCTCATTATGAACTTTTATAATTTATGAATTTTTTCAAAGATGTTAAAAATTAATTCTTAAATAGACACAATTTAATAAATTAAGAAAACTTTTTTTTTTTTTTTTTTTGGCCAAATTCACCTATTAATAATAGGTAATATTAGGTTATATTTAATTTTATTCCATATATTTTATTTATTTATTTTAAGTTTATAATCAAGTTATATTAATAATTTAATTGAAAATTAGTTATCAAGTTTTGTTTAATTAGTTAGTGTTATTATTATTGGGATAGCCAAATTGACATATTGCTTAGATTTTTGGTTTATTTTTTTTCGATATACCAAGTTTATATGGTACATTTTATATTAAGTATTTTTTAGAAAATATATATATATATATTAAAATTAACATCTAATTATATATCAAATTGTTGTATAAAACTTCTTAGGGTATAAGAAATTCTTTTCATACAATAATTTGGTTATGCATAGTGATATACATCACTTACCCCTCCAATTTATATTCTAAATAAAAAGATTGGATGTCTAGATTCATCTTAGGTTTTATATGGATTGAACATGTTTGAGTTACATTGTATTGGTATGACAACTACATGTTGTTGAAAATCAACTTTAGTGGTATTAATTTAATGGTTCTAGTTCATAATATATGGTTGACCTTAAATAGTAACATATTTATATTGAAATATCATGTGAAAGCACATGATAATTATACTAGGAGGTGTTTAATATTCATTAAATAATTATATTAACTCATTAATAAATTAGGTCATATGATGTAGACAATTTTGACCAAAATATTACTAAAAGATTTAAACATAACCAATTTAAATAAACAAGTACATTAATACGGGTGTTGTTAACTTGATTAACTTAAGTTTGCTTTATTGATTGGGAATTCATTTTTATTTGATGGTGTTATATAAGGATGTAGGTGTGGGGATTTTTTTATAATTTTGAAGGAAGTTTTCTTTTTAAATCATGGTGAATTAGTAACCTGTTGGAGTAATTTGGGAAAGACCTACGATCAAACTTAGTGGTTGCCACTATAACACCAAGAGTATATCCAACAACTTGTAAGCTAGATATACCAAGAATTTATGAAAGAAACCTATTACCACCTATATATGTATAGGGTTTTAGGCAAATTACTAATAATTAAGTGGGGGCCTATGCATATTTAGAGTAAAAGAAGCAAATATTAAAGAAATAAAATTCATTGAGGACTTTTTAGTTGTCATTAAGTTGATGCTTGGTATTGTCTTTCCACCAGGTAGTGATTTTTTAGTGTTAATAGCTCGAACTAAAAATGATACATGATTCCTCACTTGCATTTTTTTCTTCCATGTGAAAGGGAGTTTGATATGGTTGCCAACAAATGGGACAATAAGGCCTCAAAACTAAGCCATGTGATCATTCTTAAAATGGGGGATACCTTAGTAGTTTCATCCCCTAAGTGGAATATATGGTGGATTCAATTATTAACAACATTAAACCTCCACATGAATATGCAAGCATCACATCACTTTATTAGCATTAAAAAGGGCAATTTGAGGACACCATTTGGTACTAGCACCATGTGTACATTAAAACTCAACCCATGTGATTAAGATTACAATATGAGGTTCATTAGTTGATTTGGATAATGGGAAATATGGTAAAGTTAATTGGGTGCATAGTGGGCCTAGCCTCAGGAGTGACCAATCCCCTAGTATATACTCTTTGTGCCTTTGGATTTCTTGTCATCTTAATCTACAATTTAATGGTTAACATTCTCCATTAGGAAAGCATTTTCTATGGTTGACCTAAAGGTTAAGGATAGTGGTTCAATGTGGTTTTCCTTCAATTGTGCAATTTCGTTTTATGGGTCATTTCTACATTCATTCAATTGGATCTTTGTGGTGTTATTAGTTGATCATATGGTTTCTTTTTGGAACATTAGTTTGTTTCGAGAGCAATGCGCCAAATGGAGTTTAATTTGCAGGATGTGGAATTGTCTTTTAATTTGGAAATTTGTGTGGGTAAATTCCCTCCTTAACTCAAGAAGGTTGTTCTAGTATCTTGCTCTACTTAACTTTCTATTTGGTTATAGTGTCCACTTTGTTTCTCCCTGGGTTGGTATTCACTCAATCATGCATTACACGTTCTGGGTTTTATTTATCTTTAAGATTCATAGAGTTTGTAAGGCTTTCTAGTTGTGTAGAGGTCCTAATGTTGGATCAAATATTCTTGGTCTAATAGAGAGTACAAAAATGGACAACAAGGACATACAAGAACTCATTAGAGTCATGTAAAGGCATAAAGAGATTAATAATGTCAATAAAAACATTTCACTCTATGTGTCAACAAAATTACAAGAAATCAAGCATCATTATATCTCATAGTATGCCAACATTATGAGTCTTTTGTTCCATTAGAAAGAGAGAATCAACATATTAGAGGTTGAATGCAACATGTTGTGTAATTTGGATATGAACCTTTAAAGGGAGTACTTGCCAACAACATCCAATAACAGAGAATTAGATAGATGGGCACAAGTTAGGGATAAAGAGGATGAAATAATACACTAGTTAAAGGAGTCGATGGAAATAGAACAATCAAATTCAACACCATTAAATGCCGACAAGAAGAAAGCCAATAACATTTAAACTTTTTTTAAGATATTTATTCTCTTATTTTTTCCATAAACATTAAATTATTCAAATTTTATATCAAACATGTAACTAAGTAAGAAAACTTGGAACATATGCCAAGTAGTCTATTATGAATACTCCATGTAATAATGAAGAATGACTTATATGTCTTTTTAAAACACATGTCAAATCTATGTACACATTACTAACTAGTCTAGATCATTTTTTTTATAATATAATATTTATATTTTAATTATAAAAAAAAATCTTAATATCTTTATATAAGTTATTTAAATTTACACACCCATCAAAATATGATAAAATCTCACCAACATGTATATAAATAATTAAAATTTTAATTGCAAACATTTATATTTAGCAGTATTACATTAATTGAGATATACTCCAAAAGATATATTGGAATTTTATATTAAATGTCATATATTTTATGATATATTTAAATTAATGAAATACTCTTATTTTTAAATATGTAAATATTTAACATATATAAAAATAATTATTCAATTTTTAACTATGTAAATAGTAAAATGTATAAAAATAAGTATTTAATTTTTAATAATATAGATAGTGAAATGTATATAAATAATTACACATTTTTTAATTACATGGATAGTAAAATAGTTGATTCTCATAAAATAAGATAATATAAATCTAACCATTGTAATTCTCATAATTTGGACTATATTTTAATTTCAATATTCAATCCTATTGTGTATTACAATGAAATATAAATATTATTTAATTATATCAATAATAATTTTATTTTAAAATCTATGAAGTTGGGTATGTTTGGAACCACTTTAAATTTGAACGTGTGACCTCTTAAAATGAAATTCAAATTGCATACTCCATTATTTAAAATTTCTTATTTAGATTGTAATTTTTCTTTTAAGAAATAGGTAGATTTATGTTGATTTAATTGGAAAACACACTAACTCCTTTACAATAAAAAATAGTTCTTCATCATCAATGTTCCAATCTTGTTCCCAAAAAAACTTACATCTACCCTGCCTAGTTATAGTTATACTTTAAACAACAATGGCCTCGTAGAGCCTCCAAAAGACTCCACAAATTACTACATACTTACATAAAATTCATTTTTTTTTATCAAACAAAAAGATCTACCTGCTTCTTGCCTTTTCAGCACCAGTGCTTTCCTCTGACTCCTCTTTGCTAATTTCCACCTGTAGAGGGAATGCAGGTGTTGTTTCAAGGGCTTCATCAACCCATCAAGCAACTTGTCCATCGTGAGAACGAGCTTCCACAATTCCAAAGACATCTTTGAGGACACCTAGGGTAGCAGCTTCCATCGAAACCTCAATGTTATCCACCTTAGAAGTCATATTTTCTAGCTTGATGGCCAAATTTTCCACTAAGAGTTGAAGACGCTCTACATCCCCACACATATCCTCTAGTTTACGAGAGACTAAAACAAAATGAGAACGAGCCTCCATTATAATTTGATCACTAACCTTAACAACAAGTTTCAACAATTTAATCTTAATCATCTCCAATTGTTCCTTTGTTACATTCCCATAACTATTGCTAGCTGAAGATGCCATGGTGCTAATTGCTTTGCCTCTAACTCGAACCAATAACAGTTTAATTGCTTGCAAGCTTACTTTATAATGCATGTTGTGATCCAAGCCACCTCCAGATTTGAGCTTTGCGCATTGTAACATTCCTTTTTTGAGCAAGATTTTCTTGAAATGTCATCACTTCTACCACAATTTTGCTCACACTTGCTTGCAAAATTAACTCCTTAAGTACATAAGGAGTACTTAGCATGCTTGAGCTTAAGCAAAGATTTAATACCACCCAAAATGGAATCGACATGTCCTTCGACATGACATTTTCATGCCATTGCTTCCAGCTGAAGCATTTAACCTTGCTATCCTGCGAATACTTGTTTCACCCTTCGAGATCCTACAATGCCTTAGGTTTTGGGGAAATTATTACCAACCAATAATTCTATTTGTTGGTTTAATAAGAGAAGCGTGATCCATGTACCTTGCATTTTCATGGGATATGAGAAATGGAGGTTTCACCTTGGTCGTTTATTAAGATCCATTGCCCAAGGTTTACACCCTTGTTGCCTTTCTCATCCGTTGCTTGATTATTCTCCCTATTTACATGATAAAATTCGAGGACATCAAATCTCTTAGTTAGCATCCAAATTCGAGGGAAGCTCGATGACATATTTTCTTCTGGATTTTTGGAGAGATTGTGGCACTTTTATATTGTGATCATTGAGTCTCTTACTACACATAACTGTCAAATTTCTCTCGAGATTGCTATGTTCATTCCTTGCTAGAGAGCTAAAACTTTTGCTTGGTTATTTGATGTTGTTCCCAACCCCCAAGCAAATTTCCTCTCTAATTTTTCATTGGGGCCATAAAGTACCCCTCTTGCTCCTGCCTCCCCCAGATTGTAATTCTTCTCTTAATACAACTAAAAACTTTAATTTTTTTCAGTCACTTAAATATTTGGATTATTGTTCTTTATATTCTTGCAAAATACAGAATAATTAATTCTAAAATACCTGAAAATTTATTTTGAATTGGGTGTAAGTTTGGGATGGGCAAGAGTTTCTTATGGAGGACAATTGTTGGAAATTGTCTAATAAGAAGATGAGCAACATCAACAAGAAAAACAAAGAACAAAGCAGTGTTATTTTGAAGTCATCTTGGACAATTCCTCTATCATCCAACATTATTTGAGTCGTATTCAAAACAAAAATCCCTGAAAAATGATAATTTTCAATTAAATCTAGAAAACTTGATCCACTAACTCTAAAATACTTCTAAATTCATTTTTCTTATGAATTGTAGAAATAAATTTTGAATCCTTACAACAAAGTTCAATTTTGAGCGAAGATCGACCTTACACTTTCATATCTTCTATATTTTCAAACTCAATTTTTAAAACACTTAAGTCTTATGTGTTTTAGAGCTAAATTTCTTAGAATTCTACAAAGCTAAATGTATTGACCTAGGCCACAAAAATGGTAATTTTTGTTCATCAGTGGCACAAAATTGAACATTCAGTTGAATTTTCATAAATAAATCCCTAAATTACTATGCAAATTTACCATCTTTAGCACTTGCAAAATAAGGGTAGGTAAATAAGAGTTTGCAATGTTTAATAGTAACAAAATTGATAGGGGATGATGATGATGATATTGGGGTGGTGGTGATAGAGATAGGCAAATAAATGAATATATGACACAAAATGATTCATTGAATTAATTAATATAGAAATGCATGGGTGATTAGTGTTATTCGCTGATAAGTTCACGAGGATCCATACGTATAAAAAACCTACCTTTAATTACAAATCTTCAACATAATAAGAATTAAAAATGTGATAGAATAAAAAATATTGAATGTGTAATGTCCCTTAATAATAATAAAATAATAAATAATAAATAATATAATATAATATTAAAAATAAGTAAAGAAATGATAAAAAATAAAAAAAATATAATAATGGTAAATAAAGAATAAAAAATTTAAAGAAAAGATAATAATAGTAAATAAATAATAAATAATGAAGAGAATATACTAAGAATAAATAAATAAAATAGTAAATAATAATACTGGAGTTATATATATATATATATATATATATATATATATATATATATATATATATATATATATATATATAAAAGAGTAAACTATAGAAATAGTAAAAATAAGTAAAGTTAACAAAAAGTAAAATAAAATAAGAAAGAATTAAATTAACTAAAACTTAAAATAAAGAAATAAAAGTTGCATGTTGACACATGGAATGTGTGCATGCAGACCCCTTTTCATTGTTTGGACAATTTAATGGATGATGAGGAAGATGAGAATCATCATTCCTTCATTCATTCTCTTGGGAGAAAAGTATTGTGAGACAAATGATTCCTTGGCAGTAGTACGTTGATTGAGGGTTCGGGGATGATCAACTGTAGAAAGATTATATGCAACTGAGCTTATGGTTGGGTGGAGAGTCATCCCCAAAACTTTGTTGTTGTTAGTGGGATTCAAATAGCGTTCAAATCCGAAATCACAAGTAAGGAATATTATCACCACAGGTAAGTCATCTCTGCTCATGTTTTTGGAAATTCTATGTTAATTAGTATTTAATGTTATCCACCTTAGTATTCATATTTTCCGGCTTGGTGGCCAAATTTTCCACTGAGAGCTGAAGACGCTCTACATCCCCACACACATCCTCTAGTTGACGAGAGACCAAAACAAAATGTGAACGAGCCTCCATTATAATTTGATCACTAACCTTAACAACAAGTGTCGGCAATTTAATCTTAACCATCTCCAATTGTTCCTTTGTTACATTCCCATAACCATTTCTAGCTGAAGATGCCATGGCCCTAGTTGCTTTGCCTCTAACCCGAACCAATAGTAGTCTAATTTCTTGCAAGCTTCCTTTATAATACATGTCGTGATCCAAGCCACCTCCAGATTTGAGCTCTGCGCATTGAACACTAACATTCCTTTTTTGAGCAATATTTTCTCGAAATGGCATCACTGCTATCGCAATTTTGCTCGCACTTGCTTGCAGAATTAACTCCTTCAGTACATAAGGAGTACCTAGCATGCTTGAGCTTAAGCAAAGATTTAATACCACCCGAAATGGATTCGACATGCCTTTCGACATGACATTTTCATGCCATTGCTTCCAACTGAAGCATTTAACCTTGTTGTCCTGTGAATAATTGTTTTGCCCTTCGAGATCCTGCAATGCCTTGGGCTTTGGGGAATTATTAATGGTTTGCCAACCCATAATTTTATTTGTTTTTTTAATGAGAGAAGCGTGATCCATGCACCTTGCATATTCATGGGATATGAGAAATGGAGGTTTCACCTTGGTCGTTTATTAAGATCCCTTGCCCAAGGTTTACACCCTTGTTGGCTTGCTCATCATCTGCTTGATTATTATCCCTATTTACATGATAAAATTCAAGGACATCAAATCTCTTAGTTAGCATCTAAATTCAAGGGAAGAACGACGACATATTTTCTTCTAGATTTTCGGAGAGATTGTGGCACTTTTGGATTGTGATAATTGAGTCTCTTACTACACATAACTGTCGAATTTCTCTCGAGATTGCTATGTTCATTCCTTGCCAGAGGGATAAAACCTTTGCTTGGTTATTTGATGTTGTTCCCAACCCCCAAACAAATTTCCTCTCCATTTTTCCATTGGGGCCATAAAGTACCCCTCTCGCTCCTACCTCCTCTAGATTGTAATTCTTCTCTTACTACAACTAAAAACTATAATTTTTTCAGTCACTTAAATATTTGGTTTGCTTTTCTTTATATTCTTGCAAAATACAGAATAATTAATTCTAAAATAGTTGTAATTTTTTTTTTGAATTGGGTGTATGTTTGGGACAGGCAAGAATTTCTTATGGAAGACAATTGTTGGAAATTTCTAATAAAAAGATGAGCAACATCAACATGAAAAAAAATAAATCAAAGCATTGTTATTTTGAAGTCACCTTGGACAATTCCTCTATTATCCAACAACAAAAATCCCTAAAATAATTTTCAATTAAATCTAGAAAACTTGATCCACTAACTCTAAAATACTTCTAAATTCATTATTCTTATGAATTATATAAATGAATTTTGAATCCTTGCAACAAAGTTTAATTTTGAGTGAAGATCAACCTTACACTCTCATATCTTCTATATTTTCAAACTCATTTTCTAAAAACACTTAAATCTTAGGTATTTTAGAGCTAAATTTCTTAGAATTCTACAAAGCTAAATGTATTGATCTAGGCTGCAACAATAGTCATTTCATTTTTCTTTATCATTGATACTTAAATCTTATGTGTTTTACAGTTAAATTTCTTTGAATTCTACAAAGATAAATGTATTGATCTAGGTTGTAATAATAGTCATTTTTCTTTATGGTTGATACAAAATTGAACGTTTGGTTGAATCTTGATAAATAAATTCTTAAATTACTATACTAATTTACCATCCTCAGCACTTGCAAAATAAGGGTAGGTAAACAAGAATTTGCAATGTTTAGTAGTAACAAAATTGACAGAGGAGGACAATGATGATATTGGGCTGGTGGTGATAGAGATAGGCGAATAAACGAACATATGACACAAAATGATTCATTGAATTAATTAATATAGAAATGCATGGGTGGTTAGTGTTATTGGTTGATAAGTTCACGAGGATCCATATATATAAAATACCTACTTTTAATTACAAATCTTCAACATAATAAGAATTAAAAATGTGATAGAATAAAAATGATTGAATGTGTAATGTCCCCTAATAATAATAAATAGTATAATATAATATTAAAAAATAAGTAAATAAATGATAAAAATAAAGAAAAGATAATAATGGTAAATAAATAATAAAAAATTAAAGAAAATATTATAATAGTAAATAAATAACAAATAATGAAGATAATATAATAATAATAAATAAATAAAATAGTAAATAATAATACTGGAGTTCTAAATAAATATATATAAAAGTAAACTATAAAAATAGTAAAAATAAGTAAAGTTAACAAAAAGTAAAATAAAATAAGAAATTATTAAATTAAGAGAACTATAAAAATAATTAAAGTTAACAAAATAAAAATAAAAATGAATAAAATAAGAAACAATTAAATTAAGAGAAATATTAAATTAAGTAAAACTTAAAATAAAGAAATAAAAGTTGTATGTTGACACATGGAATGTGTACATGCAAACCTCTTTCCATTGTTTGGTCTATTTAATGGATGATGATAAAGATGAGAGTCATCATTCCTTTATCCTTTCTCTTGGGAGAAAAATATTGTGAGACAAAAGATTCCCTAGGAGTAGTACGTTGATTGAAGGCTCGAGAGTGACCAATTGTAGAAAGATTATGTGCAGTTGAGCCTACGGTTGGGTGGAGAGTCGTCCCCAAACTTTGTTGTGGTTAACGGGACTCAAATAGCGTTTAAATTTGAAATCACAAATCATGAATATCATCGCCACATGTAAGTCGTCTCTGCTCACGTTTTTGGAAATTCTATGTTAATTAGTGGAATAATTGTGTGTTGATTATTAATCACATGATTGATCTAATTAGTTGCATATTTTAATTTTGGAATTGTTACAAAATATCTTATTCATATTGAATAAAATTACACTTCAATAATAAGTGATATTATGATAAACAATATAACATGTAAACTAATACATTTACATTATATTAGATGTAACATATCTTACGGCATACCAGATAAATCCCTCTTATCTTAAAAAAATAAGTTTAATAATTAATAAATTAAATTCGCGAAATTTAAAAATTATGAAAATGATTTTGTTTTTAATTTAAAACCAATTAATATCTATATTTAACCGAACTTTGAAAAAAAATTATTAATTAAAATAAAAATTAACAAATATACAATTTCACACACATTTTTAATAATTGCCATCTCATCCTATTTGAGGAAAATCCTCATAATTGCCATGTCATCCTATTTGAGGAAAAATTCTCATATAATAAGAGAAACTTGTCCATATCACAACTCTTATTTTTCAAAATTGTCCATACCACCATTGTCTTCTTCAAGCCTATCCATAACTTCGTATCCATAACTTCGTAGACTTCATCCATTTTCAACTTCGCTAATGTGTGATCATATATTTGGTTTGCCGAGGGGGTTTCCCAACATATGTTATGTTGTTGTTCCAAGAAGCAAATTATGAGTGTGGGGTCTTTTGTTTTGTTGTGCCCATAATTTTCTACTAATTAAAAAAAATAGGATGATGGTGTCGAATTATGAGTTCAATTTGTCTCGTCCTTTGCTTTTTTCGAAAGGTGATAGAGGTTCCATAGACTTTTGGTTGTGCTATTGATCCATCGTAGTCCTATCATCTAACATTTATAGATTCTGCGTCTTCTCTTGATGTGATACTTGATAAACCATGTGAGCTTTTTAATAAGCCCATTCCTTTAAGTAGTTGCAGGTTTCTATCTTATCCATAAAAAGTTTACAGTGACTTGGGTATTACATGTCTTGGGTATTACAAAATGACTTAATTTTGAATAAAACCTAAAATGTTGACTACGAAGGGCACTCTTGTCACCTGTCATTTCTTAATAAACTCAACTTTTCCATGCTTGGGAGATTTTCAAGATAAGCTTCATCCTAAGATGATTCCTAGAGAAAGAATGTTCTAGTACCATTTCTTTAGCCTTGAGATTCAAATATGTGAAGATGATTCCCATTTCTTTACCCTTGAGATTCAAATATGTGAAGATGATTCCAATTGAATTAGTAGGAGGAGGGGATTGAATTAACCATGGAGGGAGGTTTACAAAACTCACAATATTAACCATTAAAGAGATTGTTAAGTTTAGTTTCAAATTCACTTTTAGATAGTTATTATTATTATTTTTTTAAATGTCTGCGTTAGAGTTTTAAGTTAAGTTTTAGTCGAGTCACAATTTCCACATATTTATTTTGTTTTTGAACTTCTATAAACAAATTTCATTCGTACATTTTATGTCATTGGCTTTATCGAAGAGTGAAATTAATGACTTCCTTCTAAAATTTTGAAACCCTCTATTCATACTTCTTCATCTCTCGTTGAACTTCAACAACTCACATAATATACATTTCTCATTTTTGCATTGTGCCATTGAAATCTTTGTGATGAATAATCCTCGAACCAAAAGTTAAGTGCACTTGCTCGATGTGTTATTAATACAACTTGAGTGAGCCTAATGATTTAGAGCATGTGTTTTGTCCTAAGAGGTCACATGTTCAAAACCAGAGTGGGGTAGAGTATGTATGCCTTCATAGACTTAGCAGTCAAATCACTATGCGAAGGTGGGTCTCTTGTTTCACAAACATGGGGGTCTCATACACCAACGTGGTGTTTGGCTTGGCCGTGACCTTAAAATTGGATAATAATAATAATACTTATAAAGGTATTTTTAGTCCAATAAAGGAAGACAACGAATTCTTACCCAAATGAAGACTTCTCTTAGTGACTTTGTAATTGTGTCGAAACTACATTGCCATGGCTTTATAGAAGTGACCAACTTTTTCTACAATGCCACTATTCTTATTATTAATTTATGCTTTGTCTTATGTTAAAATAAAATTAAAAACCAACATTGGTTTCTCTAAGAAAGAACTTTAGGGATTAACAATCCACTTCTATAGATTTTTCGTTTAGAGCTACAAGCCATTAATACCTACATATCATCCAACTAAGTTCGAGAAATATACTTTCCCTTCCTTATCCCATAAATGTTCAAGCATTAAAGTCAATGCTAAATCTACTTATGATTAAGTGTTAGAGTCAATGCTAGATCTACTTATGATTCATTTTAGCTTTCCCATTTTTATTTATTTATTTTTATTGAATGTGATGCTCAAGTATTATTAAAAATTTTTAAGTCTTGCACGATCCTAGTGATAACCTTTTGTTGTTGGGAAGATCGTTCTTCCATCCCACATGTGGGTTAGCCTTGGCCTAGGCTTAGCTTAGTATTGAAAAAAATCACTAATACAAGTGCAACTATTACAAGATTTTGGTTAATTAATATCAATGAGCAATATTGTACTACTTCAACAAAAATAAGATTAATTAGTATTAGACACAATTTGACATTTTCTCCATAGCCTTAACAATCCAACAAGTAGAGACAAAGGAGCATTTTATCTTTTGTGCCAAATCTATTGAGTTTTTGGAGGGATATTATTACCTCTTTATAGGCATTGGAGAGAGCTTATCATGTTTGACACTTGAGACAATATTTCTTTAACCCTACATTCCATAGGGACCCTTTATGGCAAGCCATTAATTAATTCCTTCTTTAGGCCCTTCTTTGAAGTGGTACACAATATCTTTTCAATAGAGAATGGAGGTACCACTATGATAAGAGAAAACCCTTTATGGCAAGCCACTTTGATTATTTTCTTCTTTAGGCTTTTCTTTGAAGTGGCACATAATATCTTTTCAATAGAGGATGTGGTACCACTATGATAAGGGAAAATTCGTTGATTTGAATTTGTGATCTTTTAAGAGGAAACACATGCTCTTAACCATTACACCTACCAACATACTTAAAACCAACCATCACAATAAAATGACAACAAGTGCCCGATCAATCTACATTTTTCAATAAACTTCTCTTACAACTTTTTTAATTCCGCTAATAACTCATCCATTAAAAGCATACACCAACCTCATATTCTCCAGAATAATTTCACTAACTCTAGTTTTCTTAAAAACAATTGAGATTCAATGAATGAAAATACAAAATTTTAATTTAATTAAATTAACTTATTATATATTTTTAATGAAACTTAATATAGAATAAACCTAATTTAAATATAAATCATGAACATTTTAAATCTATAATATTTTTATATTATCATTGACTTATTTTGGTAATTTTCGAATATTAATCCACCCACCTTTACATGGAAAGGGGCCAAATGCAAGCCCATGCCCATTGAAATGAACATGGTGTGTTCCTCTTCCCTAGACAGAACACGTTCTAATTAACAAATAGGCCTCAGTAGGCTATACAATAATAATAGCGTAGATGCAGAAAAGAAATAGAAAGGGAAAGAGAGGGGGTCTCAAAATTTTCAAAACACCGAAAGTGCAGAGTACAACCCGTGGCCTCAGCCTTTTTTAAAATCTCGCCCACCGCCTTGGGCCCCGGAAAATAAAAATCATTGCACGGATTAAACGACGAAGAAGACGCAAAAGCTCCCTGTCGTGGACGTCCGTCATACACCCCTCATTTGTCCGATGTGTGCCACGTGTCCGACGTCCCTCGGATCCCCTGCGCCTAATTTATCCGGATTCACGGCGCTGGAGTAAACCAATAGCCATTTATTTAAAATAATCAGAACTTACAGGCTCGATTAGCGTCCTAAGCGGCCGTTCGTGTACACACTACACCAGAGAGCAGGGACAGGGAGTAGGCTACATTGCAAAGAAAACGGCAGAGAGGGGCATGGGTGGGGTTTAGTTTTCATGGCAGTGGGATCATTTTCGGCAAACGGTCGGCCATGGCGAAATCTCGGAAGGCAACTCTTAGCAGGCAGGGCGTCCTCTCGGCATCCGACAGGCCCGCAGCTTCCCCGGCTTCGAACGGCGAGGAGGAGGAGGAGAGAAACGAGCTGCGAAGGAATCGTTTTCACGACCCTCGGTTAGGCCCGGATGTCCCGAACAGCGGGCCCAGTGCTACGCCTGCGTCGAGTTGGAAGGTCTACGAGAATCGATCATGCGATGTGTTCTCTGGCGCGGGAGCGGGGCGGAGGAAGCGTGGGAAAAGAAATGGCGGTAGTGATAATGATGATGAGGGGCACAACGTTCGTCTTGTGCTTTCCGCTCGTAAACTGGCGGCCGTTCTGTGGCAGCTGCAGCAGCAGCCGGGAGCTTTGAAGCGCGTTCGAGATAGGAGAGGCATTCCGATTTCCAACGGCATTCGGCGTTTGCAGAAAGGCCAGCGAGCATTTCAGGTCTTTATATATGTTCTACGGAAAACTTATTTTGTGACTGAATGCTTAAAGATCATGAAGATATTTAAGAAATCAGAAAATGTAGTGCTTAGATGCTTACGTTCTTAAGTTTTCAGATGATACTAGAAATCTTAGATAGTTAAGAAGTGTTTTATTTGCCGAGTCTTTATGGATTTGAGGAAATCTTGTGCAAAATGCCTCTTTATATATGTCTCACAGAGAACTTACTAAATTTTGGGACCTACTGCTTAAAGTTCCTGCACATATCCAAGATATCAGAAAATGTTGTGCATACATGCTTATATTCATCAATCACATAAATCTTAGCCAAAAAAACGTTTTTATTTGCTGGATTTAAGCAAATCTTGTGCAAAATGCCTCTGTTTTATATATAATTTTACGAAGAGGTTACTAAATTTTGTAACCTTAATGCTTAAAGTTCACGAAGATATTTAAACTATCAGAAAATGTTTCGGTTATTGGTTTAAATTCTCAGGTCATCAGACGGTTCTAGAAAGCTTACTGAAGTAGCATTTTAATTTGCCAATTTTTCATGGATTTAAGGAAATTTTGTGCAAAATGCCCATTTTTCTCGGCCGACTCAGGATTTTCAGAAAGACTGGTGCGTAAATATTCGTCTCGTTTTTCCAAGATTTTACGAATGTGTCTATATGCTCTTTTTGGAATCTGCAGGCTTGAGAGCAATTTTTGCTTTCTTTCGAAATGAATGTTTGCATGGATGCACATTTTCTTCTTGGTCGTGACAGTAGTTCTTCTACTGTCTTTTATACGTTCTAGGGTCTTTCTAGGGTCTTTTATAGGGTCTTTCTAGGGTCTTTTATACGTTCTTCAGAAAACTTGCTAATTTTTGGGACCGAATGCTTAAAAGTTCATAATGATATTTAGGATATCAGAAATGTTGCGTGTACATGCATATGTTTTTAAGCGAGAAGACGATTTTAGAATTCTTAGCGAAGTGTTTTTCTTTGCTTGAGTCGTCGTGGATTTAAACAAATCATGTGCAAAATACCCCCTTTTCTCGTTTGAATCGGGCTTTTTAGGAAACTTGGTGCATTAGATGTTGCAGCTCGTCTCGATTTTTTCCGAGATTCTACGAATGCCTATGTATGGTCCTTTAAGCGCAATTTTGGTTTGCCCATTCGAAATTAATGTTTGCATAGATGCATATTTTCTACTTTATTCGGGACAGCAGGTTTTCCAGGCGTCAACGAATCTTATACTTCTTGAACTTCGAAGATACTTAAGATAATAGAAAATGTTGCGCATACTTGCTTGTTTATGTTCTTAAAGTTAACGGACGATCCTAAATCTTAGTGCACAAGTGTTTTTATTTCCGATTCTTCATGGAATTAAGGAAATCTTGTGCAAAATGCCTCTTGTCTAGCTTGAATCAGGATCTTCAATAAAACCTGGTAAACAATGCCTCTCGTTTTTCCAAGATCTGACGAGTGTGTGTATGCGGTTTTTGAAATCTGCTGCGTGAGTCCAATTTTTGGCTCTACCATTCGAAATCATGAGATTTAGAAATTCCTGTGTGGACATTTTTTTCCTGTAGAAATATCTTTATATTTCATACTAGGAATCTATATATTAAGATTTTTTATATCTTATACTAGAATATATATGTTTAGATTCATATGTTTAGGTTTTTGAGAGATTGTTTAGATTCAACAACAATAAGGTTATAAGGTTCAAAGTTATTATAACAAAGTTCATTTCTTTAGGATAACAATAATTTTTCCTTAAAATTATTCCTCCCCACCACCAGAAATAATTAACATATCTGGATGAATATGTTTGTACTAAACTATGAAAATCTCCCTTTGAAACTTATTTCAGTGCTGCATATATGCTTTCATTTCCAGTTTATTTGCAGATTTGCAAAGTTATTGCTTTTGTCCTAATCTCATAAGCTATTTTTTTGTCTTTTTTTTTTTTTTGGTAATTTCTAAGAAAATCTGTTCAGTAATTCTCTCCCGAGCCTTTAGATTCATAAAAAGATTTGCATGAATGCACAAGTCATTTTGCATTTTTTAGATTAATGCCTCAAGGAGTGTTCATTCTCTACTGACATTGAAGCTCCTAGTAAAATGTATAGCCAAATGGTTCCCCTTTTCCTTATTTTAATCTAGCTTGACTTTTTATTTGTGAATGTGCTCTGTTTTTCGCGCGATTTGGAAATTCTTAAAAAGAACTGCTGATAAACCTTATTTTCTGTCTTGTCATTTGAAGACGGTTAATATTGCGTGGAGTGCTTCTGTCGAGATGAATAGATATGTTTCTGGCGAAAGGCTTTATTTAGCATATCTTAAAATTTGCAAAAAAAATAGAAGTTGAATTTTCGTGTTTTAACTTTTTAGTTGGTATGTTTTGTGTGTCATAATCAATTAAAGGTAAATTCCTGTAATTTCGTCAAAGCAGATTCTGAGGAATATTAAGAACCGGCTTATTTTACTAGTTTTACAAATTCACTCTGGCTTACTAGACTGCAGCGTGAAGTGCAGTCTTTTGTATCAATAGATCCTGAATTTTCTACCAGCGGGAGGTTTTTCACAATCGATTATACCATAATATCCATGTAAATTGTTAGAATTACTCATGACAATTTGAACGTTACAAGGTCTATGCATTTTTTTTTCTCAATTATTAGCTTTTATATTTGCGGTTCATATTATCTGTAGGACAGTGTGCCCTGCTTTTTTAAATTCATCTAACATTCTTTTAAGGACATTTTCTACGATTTTTAGAAGATTTTATGTAATGAAAATAATCGAATGTGTAGCATTGCTCAACATTTATAGTCAGAGCTCAAGTTGATCCTAGCTTGTGACCTTTTGCAGCCGGTTGATGCTTATATGGAGAATCATTATTCATCTAAATTTGTAGCAATGGGGTCAAACTCTCATCGAACGTCACAAAGACAAAAGGATGGAAGAATTAGTTTTTCACCCTCCGCTCCAGCTAATGAAACTTGTCTCGAGGTATTTGGATTTCTTTGTTTACTGGTCTCTTATTTCTTTACACACCCTTTTTCCTTCCAAATGTGTTTCCTTTGTGCATGAGGATATGCACCAGCAAGCACTGAGTCCGCATGTGTTTAACTTTGCCACAATGTGTTTGTTTGTGTGAAACATCTGTAATTTTCTCTAGATTGATTCAGTTGAGCAACCTGCTGCGATCTCAATATCTGGATTGGAAAAGGCAACAAAATGGGATTTCGGGGATAGAAAGACTTCAGCTGATGTTTTCAAAGCATACAACTGCTTCAAGGTTGCGGAAGAGCAGCAGACTTCGAGTGTGTCTGTTGTCTCAGCTCTGAAAAAAGAGCTCGTCCAAGCTCGTCATCTGGTTCATGAGCTAGAACATGCACAAAAATCCTCACGGAAAGAGGTAGACCGTTTCCTGAAAAAACTTGCAGAGGAGAGAGGCATATGGCAGAGCAAGGAACAAGAGAGAATCAAGGCAATTATCCGCACTATGAAGGAGGAACTGAACAATGAAAGGAAAGAAAAGAGAAGGATGGAAATACTTAATGGAAAATTAGCAAAAGAGCTTGGAGAGGCTAAAATTACGATAATGAGATCTTTGCAAGATCTTGAGAAGGAAAGGAAGGCGAGGCAGCTCATGGAGGATGTCTGTGATGAATTGGCAAGAGAGATTGGCGAAGACAAAGCTCAAGTGGAAGAACTAAAACTGGAATCTATAAAAGTTAGGGAAGAAGTTGAGGAAGAACGCAAAATGCTCCAGATGGCGGAGGTGTGGCGTGAAGAGAGGGTTCAGATGAAGCTGATAGAAGCAAAGCTGGCATTAGAAGAGAAGAGTTCAGCTTTAGATAAACTACGAGAAGATTTGGAAGCGTTTATAAATTCTAAAATGACATTACAAGGTAGTGGCACTGCCTCTGTAGCTGCTGCGGATATGCAAGATGCAGAATTGCTCAGAGAGGCTGCGAGTTCAATACAGGTTCAAGACATTAAGGAGTTCTCTTATCAGCCTCCAAATTCGGAGGATGTTTTTACTGCCTTTGGAGATTTGAACCCTTTCAAAGTTAACAATGAGACATCTGATGCTAGGACTGGATGGGATCTAGAGGATGGCTCTTACAGCCCCAGGAGCCATACCTCTAAGATTCTCACAGTAACTCCTGAGAGCCATGGATTCAATAGAAATTCAATAAGAAGCCATCAAGATATAAGAATCGGAGAAGAAGAAAGACATACGCATGCCATGGGAGATGAAGACCAAAGAGAGGAAGAAAGCGACTGGGACCAGGCAAGTGAGGGAGATGAGCAGGAATCAAGCAGTTCTCCTCGAGAGAGCAAAACATCTTTGAATGGAGATGCAGCAGATGGTAGCTATACGGAAAGTGGAACAGATTGGGAAGAGAATGAAGATTCTGCAATTGTCATCGCAGAAATTGATTCCCACCCTACTACAGAAGGGCAATTGAAAACGAAAAATTCTCCTGCAGGGCAGTATGGGAGGCCCAACTCTGGAAAGGGGGATTGCTACAAGACAATTCCAGCAGAAAACAATATGCCTGTATGCACAAAGAGCTCAATATCTGTGACTTCTCCTGGCCGACAGTGTGTTGATGGGGTGTACAGTCCCTCCAATCTTGGGACATGGAGTTCACCAGATGCCAGCAATCCTCACATTACTAGAGGCATTAAGGGATTTATAGAGTGGCCAAGGGGTATTCAAAAGAACAGTCTGAAGGCCAAGCTTTTGGAAGCAAAAATGGAAAGCCAGAAAGCCCAGCTGAGACATGTTTTAAAACAAAGGCACTAATAACTGCAATTTTCCAAAGAGCACTCCATAAGGAGAAAAGTGATCTTCTACCTGAGACTGAGCTCTTAGAGATTAGAATACCAGAGTCTCAATGTTCACAGATGAAATTGTCTTCTCCACAATATAGAATATTGTAAACTGGAGCAAGCGATTGAAGCAAAGCCAGACTCAGGGGGTTAGGTCTGATGAGCAAATCTGAAGATGATGATAAATTTGGAGTTGCAATTTTTGGATAAATATTTCTGCTAGTAAACTTTCAGAAGGGCTTCTTGTTTGGATTCAAGAGGTCCACCATATCCGTTATGGCTTCTAGTCTGCTACTTATAGTGGGCATATGTGAAATAAATTCAAAATGGCCGTACCTTCAAATATGTGGTGCAGTTTTAATGGTAAAGGAAGACGGCTGTATTTTTTTATTTTTTCAGTAGAATCCCATGGGATGATTAACTTAAACTTATTCAGGCCATTCATGGATACATTTTTGAAATTGCACTAGCAGATTGGTAAATATGACTTTTCCTGGTCAAAGTAGTGTAAACAAAAACGAATGCTAAGCAAGCTTGACAAGATGCCAAGCCTAGCTTTGGTTCTCTAGCGATGCAACTCTAGGTTGGAGAATGCAGCCAGCAGTGGCAAAGTGCTGCATAGATATCATTCTCGTCTAAAAACCATTCATAGGAATTGGAGAGCCTTGTGTAAATTCCTTACGAATTCGGTAAAATATCCCATTATACAAATTGAGTAAGTTTTCAATCAAGTTTTCCACCAGGTCAAGATAAAAGTTAGCTATTATGGTAGAGAAATATGTAGTTAACCATCGAAATAAATATGGTTAAAACCAGAACCTAAGCCATTATGTCATGTTACTTCACCTACCTTTCCTGGACAGGAAATTTTTTTATTTTCTTTTTTTAGTGTCCTCTGCGTTGAAAAAGTATCATCATTTCTATATTATGGGTTACTTTTCATCAGAGTCCAACTGGGAAGAAATATTTAATTAGATAAGATTTGGCCATCTAGTTATCTGGCGAGAATATCAATTTTTAAGAAATACTTAGTCTTTTAAGTTGTGGCCAAAGTGGATAGGGTTTTTTTAATTGCCAATGTAGTAATTTTTTCATTGCATATGAAAGTAGGTAGTATCTGACACAACTAAATGAACCCTATTTTTTCTATATTAATAATTTAATTGTCAAGTCAGATATCAAATGGTGCATAAGATGTATTATTGGTAAGACCAGAAGATTCTTTTCTGTATAGTGATTTAACTGTTAAAATTTATAAAAATATAAACACTCAACCCTTCTGATGCATAAGATGTATTCTTTTCTGTATAGTGATTTAATTGTTAAAATTTATAAAAATATACACGCTCAACCCTTCTGATGCATAAGATGTATTCTTTGTAACACAGGACTCTTTTCTATATAGTGATTTAACTTTTAAGATTTATAAAAATATACACAACCCTTGTAAATTGCACCCTGTTAATTTTTTTACTCTTTAATTACCACAACAACGTTATTTAATATGAAAATATACACAAACCTTGTAAATTGCACCCTGTTAATTTTTTTACTCTTTAATTACCACAACAACGTTATTTAATATGAATCCCTTGAACGTGGTGTGGTATGTTTGTGTGCAATAATTTATTTAATTCAACACTATTAAATTTGGTAACATTAATTGAAGTATCGCTGACGAAGATTTGTTGGTTGGAGTGTAAAGAGTACTTTTGGTGTGTATATTGAGTAGAAAGTAATAAACGCTGGAATTATGACATTGAAACTTTGATTTGAGCACCATGATTCTGTTGGGATCATGCTGGGTCAATTGCCGAAAATGGTCCATGTTTGATAAACTTTATTCTACACTACTCATTAATATTAGATTGATTGAAAGATTCAAGAACTCATTGACCAAGGGCATGTTTGATTTAATTCTACTTCTTGTGGCATTGCAGTGGTTTTAGTTTCTAAGAAGGATGGACATAGTTTATGTACCTTGGCTATGGGTTTTTGATGAGATTTTAATGAAAGATATCTTTTCCATACACTTGATGTTTTATTGGATTGTTAAAAGGATGCTAAGTTTTCCACCAAACTCAACTTGATGTTGGGTTATGATTAAGTCTCTAGAGTTTTTAGATAAAAATGCTTTAAAAACGAAGGAACAAATATTTGAATGTCTTATTTATCGCCTTTTGGTCTAACAAATGCACTTGTAATATCATGAGGTATGTGGATGACATTGTCAAGCATTTTTTTAAGGAAATGTGTCATTGTCCACTTAGATGACATACTTTTTATTTTTGGTTGGTTTGACCAAGGGGGATTTTAACTTTGAATCTCGTGGTTTACATAGTACTTCATAATAAGGTGATTGCCAATTGAGCTGCCCCCATGGCCTAGATGATATACTTATTTATCAAGAAGCATGTGAAGGATATTTTCAACAATGTCAATAAGTGTTTCTTTTTGCATATACTTAGGTGATCTTTTACTATGTAGAGTATTTGGGCTATGTGATAGACTCTGTAAGCATTTGAGACATTCATGAGCTAAAGAGTTTCCTTGGCTAGCAATTTTTTTCTCGCAAATTTGTGTTAGGCTTCAAGAACATTGTTTGGTGAATGATTCAATGAATGAAGGGAGGTGGAAAGACAACATTCAAATGGACATCACAACAAGAAGCGTTTGAACAACTTATAGACATGCTACTACTATATGAAGAAAGCATCATTTTTTCATTAGTAAATTGGCAACACTAGACAAGTTAGTGGATTGTCTTTGACTACCACTTGGAGGACAATTTGCTCTACAATCTATGAGAGCTTTGTGAACCTCAAGGTGAGAATCGACAAAAGCTTACATGGATAATTGGATGCATACCGCTACAAAATTGCATGCCACGTTGGAGTATCCATGACTCTTACAGTGATGCAAAAGTGCTTCTATTGGCTTTCCCTCAAGTTGGATGTCAATAATTACATTAGGCCACGTCTAGTTTGTGCCATCATCAATTTGCCAAATTGTTGGGAGGTTATGTACACACCATCTATTTTAGATCGACCATAGGGTGCTATCTCAATCAACTACTTCACTATCTTATCACCAATCACTAGTGTCATGCAATCCCCATAGTGGTTGACATATTCTTAAAGTTGGTTATTCTCACACCTTGCAAGAAGATTACAACCATGCAACAATCAACACAATTCTTCTTCGAACTTGTATGAAAGGATGGTCTATTGACTATAATCAATACATCGATCATTGATTGTGATTTCATGGTTGACAAAATCTTTTCGAAGATACTTTGGCAACAACAACTCTTAACACAACTTTTCATGTTGATAGGGTTCCATTCTTAGACAAATGGACATATGGGGGTGTGACAAGCATCAACAAATGTGGGTTGACATTCTCACAAACGTTCAACACATCTATAATTGAGCTTAGCATAGTCTTATGAGAGAGTACTTTTGAACTTTGTGATGGATTTCAACCTGCAATGCCTATTGACTTATTAGACTAACTATTTATATCGGCATAGACCATGAACGACGAGTAATTGACAAGGCACTCAAGTTTAAGGTTAAAGTTTATGAGATTTAGTAGCAAGCATAGGAAATGTTGTAGAGAACTAGTGAAAATGTCAAAACCAAACATAACAAGAACCATGTTTTTCATTTATTGCACATTGGGCATTGAGTTTCATCACATCTAGAGAAAGAAGGATTTAATGGTTCTCATAGGAAGTTAAAGGTTTTGAGATATGGTTCTTACACCATATGTGAAAAAATTGTGGAAAATGCTTTTAAGTTCAACTTTTCACCAAGCTTTGTTTTGCATTCATTTTTCATTTTAGATTTGTTTTGATTGCATTTCCCACCTTTGTTGAATTAAATTCACTTCATTTGAGGAACCACTAGACATAAAAATTGACCACTAGCCCAAATCACTAGATTTACTAACATACATTAATTACTATTCATATGTTAAAACCCACTTTTATGCATTTATCCCATGAAAATAGCCTAAAGAACCACTTTTCTAAGTTATTTCATTATATTTACCCATACTCCTAGAAAATAGCTCAAGAAACGACTTTTTCCTAAGTTATTGTCTTTAATTACACTACAACAAAATAGACCATTAACGCTGGAAGTAACCGAAAATCAATGTATTTGAGCCTGCGAATTGGGTTCAATTGGTGGCGCAAAACCCGATACTACAATGCATATTCACTTGGGCATCAGAAATAGCACTGAGTTTAGAGCCAAAAATTGTTTCTTCCATTCTTGCTTCCATTGTTGTGTCCATTTTTACTCCTAGTTTTGCTCCCAATTGTGCTTTGCTTCTGGTATGACGTTGAAATAGGTTTTTTTTGGCTTCCTAATTTATGCCAAGTTTTGGTTCCATTATAATGACATTTGTTGCTTCGAGCTTTGCTTCCAATATGGCATTGCTTGTTTCATTTAGCTTTGCTTCCACTATGGCATACTCTTTAGTTTCTAATATGGCTTCTATTACAATGTATTTTGTTGCTTTTAATATTGCTTTCATTATTACTTCTTGGTTTGCTACCTGAATGACTTCTTTGTTTGCTTCTTAGGGAATGCCAAGTTTGACTTATAATATTGCTTCCATTATTATTTCTTTGTTTGCTACCTGAATTGTTTCTATTTTTGTTTCTCAGGTAATGTCAATTATGACTGCTAGTATTGCTTTCATTATTACTTCTTTGTTTGCTACTTAAATTGCTTCTCTTTTTGCTTCTTAAGTAACACCAAGTTTTGCTTCCAAGATTGCTTATGGTGTGCAAGTTTGGCTTCTATTGTTGCTTCCTTCTTACTTTCAGAATTGTTTCCTTAGCCTCATGGGTTGCAACCTGTTTAACGTCTGGGTTTGCTTCATTTTAGTGTTGGGATTTGCTTCTTAATTAACGTCCAATATTGATTCCTATTAAACAACTAATTTAGCTTCCTATTTAGAGCCAATGATATCTCCAAATATAACTTCCAATTTAATGTCGAATTTTACTTCCATTTTAGTGCCGCATTCTGCTTCTATTTAAACAACTCATGATGCTTTCTTTATAACTTATATTTATTAATTTAATATTTTTTATTTCAATTAAATAAGCTATATATCACACCTCTTAAATTACTTTGAAATATTTTATAGCATACTATTCATAAAGAATTTTTAGGGAAATGAACATTTATACAAATTAACAACATTTTTTTTTAACTATAACCAGTCTTTTATATTAATAATAAACAAAATAGTTGGTCATGACCAACTATACATAATGCATGCCTAGATTCACATCTTAGAGATTTCTAGAGCATAACTCTTTCAGGTTTTTTATAGTTACAGAGCACATCACAAGATTGGAATAAAATAACAAGATATTTTTTTTTAAACTATCACTGGTATTTTTATATTGTTAATAAACAAATTTTTAGTCCGTGACCAACTACACATAATGCAGGCCTAAATAATATATGTTCAAATGATATAAGTTAAAATAATACAGGTCAAAATGATACAAATGAATATGGTAATATACATGAAAATGATACATATGATAATAAACATGAAAAGAGACATTATAACGATTTATCAAAAATGATCTATGATGGAGTCTATATGATCAATGCCACTGGCTACTACCAACAAATCACTCATCATCATCATATCTATCATGATAATCAACATCATGATCATCGTCGTCGTTTGCCTTGGTGTCCTCTCCATCTACCTTATCATCATCGTCTCGAATCTCTGAACTAGACCCAACACAATCTAAATCGATCTCAAGATCAACTGGATCTTCTGGAAGACCCGTGTTCTGCAAAAAAAACATTCAAAATGAAAAGTTATTATTTGTTTCATGCTATATTTAATATTTCTATTATATTTCTAATATTACAACATATGAAACGAACCCATAATCATATTACATCATATCAAAGTGGACATATATACCATAATAAAATTTCAGTTAAGTTATAGTTAAAATGTCAATCCAATGATGTGGAACATTCTGTTGGCATTATGATTAATGTGTTGTACTTGATGGCAACCTACTTGATGAATTGTTTTTTGATGGCAACTTACTTAATAAACATGTCAACATGATGGTAGCAGGATGAGTATTCAGGGCAGTACAAATGTGACAGAAAGATTGGACAAATGAATATTAGTTCAGAGACAGAGGAATGATAAAGATGAAGTTTGAAGAAGTAACGTAGGTTCTGTGAAACAACGCTGTGTACATACGCTAGTATGAAGAAGAAAAGACACGTAGAGTTTCTGCACCATGGTGTTCTAAATACCAAGGGTCTTTACCATGATATTGACCCATAATATTGAGCCCAACAACGTATATTTGATCTTGTCAAAGAATACCATCGAGATCAGTGTAGTTTTGACCCATGGTATTGGATAAAGGCTAAACTATCTAAGGAGATGAAGGTCAAAGTACTTTTGTGAGCAAGTGATGAATATTTCATGAATAATTAGATCTGAAGCAAGTGTGCATGTAATGGGCTATTAATGAATTGCTTGATTTGAAACTAAGTATGCACTTGGGAATTTGATGATGGATAAGATTGCATAGATCTGAAATGACTATATTGATTGGTTTGATTTGTGATATTATGTTTGACACATGTTTTACTATGTGTGTCGAGAAATGGGTTTGTTCTAAAGATCTGATGTGCAACAAAGTTATAAGTCAATAATTGCAGCGCTGTACGTGGGTTTAATAACTTGAAAGACACGTACATACATGAGTTTAATGCTATTAAGTCACGTATCGATTCAGACTTGTACGTGGGTTTGATTCCCGAAAAGCGCGTATACATACAGAAGTGCTTTGTGGAAAGAGCATATATAAGCTAGGGTTTCATTGAATAAGATGTCTAATCAATGTCATCAGTCTTGCTGTGTTTCTGCTGTCTGTCAATGAAGCCTTACTTGATGATTTGGGTTTAACAATGATGATTGAAGTTGACTTGTGTTTCAGAATGACAATGATCCAGTTTCAGGGTTCAATGTTTTGAGATCTGTACGCGGGTACGCTTTAAGGAAGTCGCGTATACACATGGATTTGCTAAAGTAAAGTAGCGTATATATTCTGACATTTTATTAATTGGGGTTTTCAGTTGGTTCAGTGAGTTGATGCAATGTTTGGGTTCAGTATTGGTATTCTAGTTACAGTGATCTAATTGCTTTGGTTGTTTGAGAATAAGTTGATTGATTTGGGTCTCAGTTGGTTCAGTGATTGGTTGATTCAGTTGGTTTAGTGATTGATTGATTCAGTTGCAGTGGTTAGTTTCAGTTTTGATATTTGGTGTTAGGCTTAAATGATGGTAGTGGGTCCAGTGTGAAAATTGGATGAAACGTGGCCTGTAGATTTGATGTTTTGGTTCAAGTGGATCCAGTGTGAAAATTTATGAAACACGGTCCATCATAGTGCAGGGGGTTTGAGATCCCTTCTAGTGGGTGCTGGAGAACGAGAGGTGGTTGTAGCCTTCTACAAGTGGGTGCATGCGTGCTAGTATGAGCCTATGGTAATACAAAATTGTAAGAATTATTTCATCATAAGAAAAGGAAGATAGGGACGACATCAACGACGGTTTTTTTCCACATTGGGTTTCCACCTAAAATCATCGTGTTTATATGTGTGGTGCTTTATTTTGTTACTGTATATCTAACACTGATGAAGTACAACATACTTGTTCAAGATAAAATTGTTTGGAAAACTAAGTTGACTGGATATACGCTAATTGTCTGCATTAAAGTTGCATACACAAGCATGTTTACTTTAGAATAGTCGCATATAGAAATCAGAACAAGAAAATTGAATCAAGTTTTGTTAAAGCACTGATTCAGCCCCCGTCTCAGTATTTTTCCTAACAATTGGTATTAGAGCAGGTCCTTTGGAAGAAGCTTGATCACTTTAAGAAAGATTCATCAAGATGAGAAATTGAGAGGGGATAACATCTATCATGCCACCATTGTTCAACGAAGCCAATCTAGTTTTCTGGAAGGTAAGAAAAAAAGCTTACTTACAGTCACTTGTAATAGATGTATGGGGAATTGTTGAAAGAAGCTATCAATAGCTTTCATCCATTTCCACAAATGAAGCAGAAAAGAAGAAATATGAGACCAATGCAAAAGTTGTCAATGCTCTGTTAGGAAGCTTGGCAGAATTAGAATTTGTCAAAGTCATGCAGCTGAATACAACAAAGGCTATATGGGACAAGATCATCCAAAGCTATGAAGGTGACGCCAAGGTAAAAAGTGCCAAACTTCGAACTCTTAGAATTCAATATGAAACTCTCAAAATGCACAATGATGAAAGTATCACAAGTTTTTTTCTTAGGGTAGATGAGATCACGAATTCTATGAGAAATCTTGGTGAAAAAATAAAATAATCATCATTGGTTGAAAAAATATTAAGGTCTCTAACTCCCAAATTCAATTTCGAATGTTTCTGCCATAGAAGAAATGTAGGACTTGAAGAATCTTACTGTTGAACAACTTCATGGGATTCTAACAACCTATGAAATGAGAAAATTAGGCCCCACATATATCAGAGAAGTTGCATTCAAAGTTACTGCAAAAGGAAAATAAAAGGAAGAATTAGGGTATGTATTAGAAGAAGAAGAGACAAACTTCGTAAAGAAACTCCAAGTGGGTACTGGAAGATTCAAAGGTAAGCTTCTCTTTAAGTGTTTTTCTTGTGGTAGAGTTGGTCATTATGCATCTAAATGTCTTTATAAAGAAAATCATAAAGATAATGGAAAGAATGTTGTTAGAAGGAAATTCTATGATAAGAAAAGATTTTACTCTAATGAAGAAAGTCATAGAAAATCCGATGATCAAGAAAATTTTGATTCAGATTCTAATAGTTCTTATCTAGTACTCATGGCTCTTGTAGATCTGTGAATTAATGAATCAGATAGTTGTGAGGTAGATGATTTGATGAAAACTCTAAGGGAGAATGATAAACTCAGGAATGTTAACAAAGAATTGGAATCAAAAGGAAACAATATGATTGAAGAAATAAAGAGGTTAAAAATGGAATTAGAAGCAACCAATAAAAGAACAGAAAGCATAAGAAAACAACTCCAAGAAAAGGAAAAGAAATGTAAAACATTAGAATTAAAAAAAATGACCCTAAAGGAAGATTATGAGAAGACCAACAAATGGGTAAAAGCTTCTGAGTCTCTAGAGAAGATTATTAATGAACAACACTCTCCTTTGATCAAGGCTGGCATTGGGTATGATCATACATAATGCGATGGAAAAAATCAGTATAGTGTTGTGCAAAGCAAGGTTGAATCAAATCACTCATCTATAAGAAAATCTCCTAAAACGAGGTCAAGATGAGTCCCTAGGCACAAATGATGGTTTTATTGATATCGTTTCTCTTGTAACTCATTTGGGCATAAAGCCACTAATTGCAGGTCAAGTATACAGAACAAAACCAAGAGATGGATAAGTTTCATCACATAATTAGAAATTGCAAGCAAATTTAGAAGAAGAAGGAACCTTAGTAAAAAATGTAGGGAAGATTGTCCCCGCTGCATCCATTGGTTCTTGAAGCTTACTTCTCACAGTGACTGTAGAAGTGATGTGAGGTACATGAACTCATAAGAGCAGAAGATGATTAATAGGTCCTCAAGATCAAGGATGTATAGTCTCAAGGGGAGAAATACATGTTTTGTCTTGATGATGATTCCCATGATTGTTTTCAAATATTCATAATACTTATATTACTGACAGTGCATCTGGTGTAGTAACGATGAACACTTACATAAAGTACAGGCTTAGGGGGAGCTAAAGTTGTGAAGTTCAATATTTTACTTTCTGCACACAGATCCTATGAAGACAAGTCGCGTATATACGTGAGTTTTGATCTGAATAGTCACGTATGTTTTGCTATGGTGAAGAAACAATGAGACAGACTCAGGAAAAGACTCTGATATGCTTCAGACAATTATTATTTGGCTTTCTTGTTCCAATGATTGATGGTTAGAGTGTGTTGATGCTATTTAGAAGTGGTTTTGGCTTTTATAAGTTGTTGATGCCTTGATGGATAATTGATTGATGAAGATACTTTGATGTCCTTACTAATATATAAGATGATATGATCAAATCTGATAGTGAATAATTGACACGGGTTTAGGGGGAGCATTTGCTATGCTTCTAATAATGCATTGTTGACATTATGTTTGCTTTATAATTCCTTGGTACATAATGATGCTTATCAATGGTGATGTTGCTTATGTTGTTGAAGTTCTTGAATGATGATGCATGAGTTGCTAATTATGGTTGATGCTTATCATATGTGGTATGATAGAAAACTCTCTAGTAATGATATGTTTGGGATAGTTGTGGAAATAACATGTATATCTTGCTATGAAAATTTGATGATGATGATGTTGTCATGGATGATGCATATGGTGCTTACGCGAGCTACATGTACATGATATGATGCAAATGTTTTTGTGATGATATGGTTGTTGATATTTTACTGCTATATCTATTGGATGATACTTGGAGACATGGCATTTGCTTGGTTGTTGCATGAAAACATATATTGCTTTGATGAACATTGATTGAGTCTATTTTTACAAAGGGAAAGAGCAATTTGACCTTGATAAGGTCAAGAGGATGCATTGATAGTTGATCTATACGGAAAAATATAATGATGTTGATGCTGCATACTTCGTAATAGTTTGATATGCATGTTGCTGCTGACAGATGTTTATGGTGCAGATCCTTGTTGAGCCTAAAAATTACTCTTTCCCTAGAATCTCTTCTCATTCTTTTTCTTTGTTTTTCCATAAGAAATATGCATTCTCATCACCAATGACCAGTATATACTGTCTTGAGGAGGACATTTAGTGATTTACATGTTATGCTTTTATGTTTTGCTGTTTGAATAAATTTTTGTATATTTGCTACGGAACACAGCCTATTCTGCAGCTAACCCGCTGTTCCGCAGCTACCTTCATGCTCTAACAGGTTCCAGGTGTTAGAAGGAGAAACCAGCCACATGGGCAGCTTGGAAATCATCATGACATGGACCCTGTCCTATTCATTCAGCCCAGGTTGACAAAGAAGATGGCATAAGACTACGGTCAATGAATAAGTCAAACACAAAGAGGCCGAAGGTAATAGGACTCTGTTTTGTGGTTAATTAATGCATTTCACAGTGATGGGAAGCGTTATCCGGAGAAACTACCTGTACCTATGGACTCCAACAACCACTTGTACAAACGAATCCAACATCCACCATGTCTTGGATTTATGTCTCGAGTAGCCGAGGAAAAAATTCCGCATATCTGTCTTCTATGTGTTTGGCTGTAGCATGCTTTTCTCCACAAACAGATATATGATTTTTCTTATAAATACTTGTGTAAAGGACTGAAGAAGTTAGTAGTAATAGTAATAGTTTTATTCTGAAATCAAAGTTCTAGACTCTGTAATTTCTAGGAATTTTGTGTCCCTGTTTTAATATGAGAGAACCACATGTTTTTATGAAAATCTGAAGGAGTTTTCTTGGAGTTGATTGAGCAAGCGTAGCCTAATCAATTGCAGAGGGCCCCTGCACTGAAGAAGGTTTCATTTCATTTTATTTTTCTTCTTCTTGTTAACTGTAAATTCATCATTTTCTTTCATAGTGTTTATAATCATTTTCTTACTAACAATGTTTATAATGCAATTTCCATAATTTTCTTATTAACAGTGTTTATAATTTAGGGTAGTTTCCATTTGCTTATCTATATTTAGTTTTTATTAGTAGTTTAAAAGATAGAACTCAATGGTGTAATCTTGTTTCTTCAATTAAACACTAACCTTGTTTCAGGATGAGAAGAATGATAAAGATACACTGTTGGATAGTTTACTTCAATCATTGTTTTGCTAGTTTAAATTCTCAATTAAACTGATCAGTGTCATTTACTGTCTTTGCCATTTCTTTTTTAGTTTACTGACTCATGGTGTTAATGAATGTTTATGGAAAACCCTTCAAGTTGATAATTAATCCTTAACTAAGTGGTTGAACATTTCATCTATGCAATGAGTTATTTCTGCATCTTTGTATTTGCTTTCTCTTAGATTAATGAAGTACATAATTACTCAAATGTCATCCCAAGGAAACTTTCTCCCAAAATTGAGAGGCAGAGTAACCAAGTATTTCATTTAGTTTTATTTCTGTAATTAGTTAGACGTTAATTGAAAATTTCACTTTCAATTTTAATTCATGATTTGGAAATAATTGTAAAATAAGAATAGAAACTTTATTTTCATTTCTTTCTTAACTTTGCTTCCAAATCATTCTTAGCTCTGTTTTCATTTCTTTCTTAAGCTCTATTTTCATTTTTAGATTTTGAGCATTTTTTTACGAAAGTTAGATTTAGTTATGATAATTTACATTGTAAATCATTAGGAATTAAGAGACCAAAACCCACCCCAAACAACATAAAACATAAAAACAACAAAGTAAGAAGGGTTCTATAGTGCACTGTTTGTGCTAGCTAACCCTTCTTACTTTGTTGTTTTTATGTTTTATGTTGTTTTTGGGGGTTTTTGGTCTCTTAATTTCTAATGATTTATAATGTAAAATATCAGAACTAAATCTAACTTTCGTAAAGAATGCTTAAAATCTAAAAATGAAAACAAAGCTTAAGAAAGAAATGAAAACAGAGTTAAAAGAGATTTGGAAACAAAGCTAAGAAAGAAATGAAAACAAAGTTTCTATTCTTATTTTACCATTATTTCCAAATCATGAATTAAAACTAAAAGTGAAATTTGCAATTGATGTCTAACTAATTACAGAAATAAAACTAAATGAAATACTTGCTTACTTTGCCTCTCAATTTTGGGAGAAAGTCTCATTGGGATGACATTTGAGTAATTCCGTACTTCATTAATCTAAGAGAAAGCAAATACAGAGATGCAGAAATAACTCACTGCATAGATGAAATGTTCAACCACTTAGTTAAGGTTGAATTATCAACTTGAAGGGTTTTCCATAAACATTCATTAACACCATGAGTCAGTAAACTAAAAATGAAATGGCAAAGACAGTAAATGACACTGATCAGTGTAATTGAGAATTTAAACTAGCAAAAGAGTGAATGAAGTAAACTATCCAACAATGTATCCTTATCATTCTTCAATCCTACTCTCATCGTGAAACAAGGTTAGTTTTGATTGAAGAAACAAGATTACACCATTGAGTTATATTTTCTAAACTACTGATAAAAACTAAAAAGAGATTAAGCAAATGGAAACTGCTCTAAATTATAAACGCTGTTAATAAGAAAATGATGTTAATTTCCTTATAAACATTGTTAGTAAGAAAATGATTATAAACACTGTGAAAGAAAATGATGAATTTACAGTTAACAAGAAGAAGAAAAATAAAATGAAATGAAACCTTCTTCAGTGCAGGGGCCTTCTGCAACTGATTAGGCTACGCTTGCTCAATCAAATCCAAGAAAACTCCTTCAGATTTTCATAAAAACATGCGGTCTTCTCATATTAAAACATGGAGACAAAATGCCCAGAAATTACAAAGTCTAGAACTTCGATTTCACAACAAAACTATTACATTACTACTAACTTTTTCGGTCCTTTACACAGGTATTTATAAGAAAAATCATATAATTGTTTGTGGAAAAAAGCATGCTACAGTGAAACACGTAGAAGACAGATATGCATAATTTCTTCCTTGGCTGCTGGAGACATAAATCCAAGACATGGTGGCTGTTGGATTTGTTTGTACAGGTGGCTGTTGGAGTCCGTAGGTACAACTAGTTGCTCCGAATAACACTTCCCATTATTGTGAAACACATTAATTAACCACAAAACAGAGTCCTGTTACCTTCGGTCTCTTTGTGTTTGACTTATCCATTGATCGTAGTCTTATGCCATCTTCTTTGTCAACCTGGGTTGAATGAATAGGACAAGGTCCATGCCATGATGATTTCCAAGCTACCCATGTGGCTAGTTTCTCCTTCTGACACTTGGAACCTGTTAGAGCATGAAGGTAGCTGCGGAATAGCCGATTAGTTGCAAAATAGGTTGCGTTCCGTAGCTAATATACAAAAATTTATTCAAACAACAAAACATAAAAGAATAACATGTAAATCACTAAATGTCCTCCTCAAGACAATATATATCGGTAATTGGTGATGAGAATGCATCTTTCTTATGGAAAAACAAAGAAAAGGAATGAGAAGAGTTGTTAGGGAAAGAGTAATTTTGAGGCTCAACATACCCCTACTGCAAAATCATTGCATGTCCCCATGCAATTTTAAAAAATATAAACTTTTTTCTCATATTGCATCTGTTTCGACACTTCTGCCAGCACATCCAACTTCATTTTCTTAATTCTCCTTGCACTGACTGCCATCCTAGACTTCTTCATAAGAAGTTTGTATTTGAGGTTGATAAGTGTTCTGCTCAACTTCCTATTTTTCTTGTACCATAATCCTAGGTGCAGCATTGTGTTGTCATGAATGACTCTATCTAGCTTGTTCTGTTCCATGAAGGTTTCATTTTCTTTTTGAAAGTGCCTATTCAAAATCTTTAACTCAAAGATTTCTTGTTTGAGAGAACTAGTTAGAGGTTCTTGTGGATATCTAACTTTCGTAAAGAATGATCAAAATCGAAAAATGAAAATAGAGCTTAAGAAAGAAATGAAAACAGAGCTAAGAAAGATTTGGAAGCAAAGCTAAGAAAGAAATGAAAACAAAGTTTCCATTCTTGTTTTACCATTATTTCCAAATCATGAATTAAAACTGAAAGTGAAATTTGCAATTGATGTCTAACTAATTACAAAAATAAAACTAAATGAAATATTTGGTTACTCTGCTTCTCAATTCTGGGAGAAAGTCTCCTTGGGATGACATTTGAGTAATTATGTACTTCATTAATCTAAGAGAAAGCAAATACAGAGATGCAGAAATAACTCATTGCATAGATGAAATGTTCAACCACTCAGTTAAGGATGAATTATCAACTTGAAGGGTTTTCCATAAACATTCATTAACACCATGAGTCAGTAAACTAAACATGAAATGGTAAAGACAGTAAATGACACTGATCAGTTTAATTGAGAATTTAAACTACCAAAATAGTGAATGAAGTAAACTATCCAACAGTGTATCCTTATCATTCTTCAATCCTACTCTCATCCTGAAACAAGGTTAGTTTTTAATTGAAGAAACAAGATTACACCATTGAGTTCTATCTTCTAAACTACTGATAAAAACTAAAAAGAGATCAAGCAAATGGAAACTGCTCTAAATTATAAACACTGTTAATAAGAAAATGATGGAAATTGCATTATAAACATTGTTAGTAAGAAAATGATTATAAACACTGTGAAAGAAAATGATGAATTTACAGTTAACAAGAAGAAGAAAAATAAAATGAAATGAAACCTTCTTCAGTGCAGGGGCCCTTGCAATTGATTAGGCTACGCTTGCTCAATCAACTCCAAGAAAACCCCTTCAGATTTTCATAAAAACATGCAGGCTTCTCATATTAAAACAAGGACACAAAATGCCTAGAAATTACAGAGTCTAGAACTTCGATTTCACAATAAAACTATTACTATTACTACTAACTTCTTTGGTCCTTTACACAAGTATTTATAAGAAAAATCATATAACTGTTTGTGGAGAAAAGCATGCTACAGCCAAACACATAGAAGACAGATATGCAGAATTTCTTCCTCGGCTGCTGGAGACATAAATCCAAGACATGGTGGCTGTTAGATTCGTTTGTACAAGTGGCTGTTAGAGTCCGTAGGTACATGTAGTTGCTCTGGATAACGCTTCCCATCATTGTGAAACGCATTAATTGACCACAAAACAGAGTCCTGTTACCTTCGGTCTCTTTGTGTTTGACTTATCTATTGATCGTAGTCTTATGCCATCTTCTTTGTCAACCTGGGTTGAATGAATAGGACAGGGTCCATGTCATGATGATTTCCAAGTTGCCCATGTGGCTAGTTTCTCCTTTTGACACCTGGAACCTGTTAGAGCATGAAGGTAGCTGCGGAACAACCGATTAGCTGCAGAATAGGCTGCGTTCCATAGCTAATATACAAAAATTTATTCAAACAACAAAACATAAAAGCATAACATGTAAATCACTAAATGTCCTCCTCAAGATAGTATATACCGGTCATTGGTGATGAGAATGCATCTTTCTTATGGAAAAACAAAGAAAAGGAATGAGAAGAGTTGCTAGGGAAAGAGTAATTTTGAGGCTCAACATACCCCCACTGCAAAATCATTGCATGTTCCCATGCAATTTTCAAAAATGTGAACTTTTTCCTTCTATTGCATATGTTCTGACACTTTTGCCAGCACATCTAGCTTCCTTTTTTACTTCTCCTTGCACTGACTGCCATCCTGGGCTTCTTCAAAAGAAGTCTGTATTTGAGTTAGAGATTTTGAACATGCACATTCAAAAAGAAAATGAAACCTTGAGGGAATAAAACAAGCTGGATAGAGCCATTCATGACAACACAATGCTGCACCTAGGATTATGGTACAAGAAAAATCGGAAGCTGAAGAGGAAAAATAGGAAGTTGACATAAATTATCAATCCGGGTATCGTAAACTGATGAAGTGTAGTGCACTGTTTGTGCTAGCTAACCCTTCTTACTTCGTTGTTTTTATGTTTTATGTTGTTTTGTGGGGTTTTTGGTCTCTTAATTCCTAATGATTTACAATGTAAATTATCAGAACTAAATCTAACTTTCGTAAAGAATGCTCAAAATCTAAAAATGAAAATAGAGTTTAAGAAAGAAATGAAAACAAAGCTAAGAAAGATTTGGAAGAAAAGCTAAGAAATAAATGAAAACAAAGTTTCTATTCTTATTTTACCATTATTTCTAAATCATGAATTAAAACTGAAATTGGAATTTGCAATTTATGTCTAACTAATTACAGAAATAAAACTAAATGAAATACTTGGTTACTCCGCCTCTCAATTTTGGGAGAAAGTCCCCTTGGGACGACATTTGAGTAATTCTGTACTTCATTAATCTAAGAGAAAACAAATACAGAGATGTAGAAATAACTCATTGCATAGATGAAATGTTCAACCACTTAGTTAATGATGAATTATCAATGTGAAGGGTTTTCCATAAACATTCATTAACACCATGAGTCAATAAACTAAAACTGAAATGGCAAAGACATTAAATGACATTGATCAATTTAATTGAGAATTTAAACTAGCAAAAGAGTGAATGAAGTAAACTATCCAACAGTGTATCCTTATCATTCTTCAATCCTACTCTCATCCTGAAACAAGGTTAGTTTTTAATTGAAGAAACAAGATTACACCATTGAATTCTATCTTCTAAACTACTGATAAAAACTAAAAACAGATCAAGCAAATGGAAATTGCTCTAAATTATAAACACTGTTATTAAGAAAATGATGGAAATTGCATTATAAACATTGTTAGTAAGAAAATTATTATAAACAATGTGAAATAAAATGATGAATTTACAGTTAACAAGAAAAAGAAAAATAAAATGAAATGAAACCTTCTTCAGTGCAGGGGCCCTCTGCAACTGATTAGGTTACGCTTGCTCAATCAACTCCAAGAAAACTCTTTCAGATTTTCATAAAAACATGCGGTCTTCTCATATTAAAATAGTGAACACAAAATGCCCAGAAATCACAGAGTCTAGAACATCGATTTCAAAATAAAACTATTACTATTACTACTAACTTCTTCGGTCCTTTACACAGATATTTATAAGAAAAATCATATAACTATTTGTGGAGAAAAACATGCTACAACCAAACATGTAGAAGACATATATGTTTAATTTCTTCCTCGGCTACTGGAGACATAAATCCAAGACATGGTGGCTGTTGGATTCGTTTGTACAGGTGGCTGTTGGAGTCCGTAGGTATAGCTAGTTGCTCTGGATAACGCTTCCCATCACTGTGAAACACATTAATTAACCACAAAACATAGTCCTGTTACCTTCGGTCTCTTTGTGTTTGACTTATCCATTGACCGTAGTCTTATGCCATCTTCTTTGTCAACTTGGGTTGAATGAATAGGACAGGGTCCATGTCATGATGATTACCAAGCTGCCCATGTGGCTAGTTTCTCCTTCTGACACCTGGAACCTGTTAGAGCATGAAGGTAGTTGTGGAACAACCGATTAGCTGCAGAATAGATGTTGAAAATGACAACAAGAAATTGCTAAAAATAGAAGTGCTAAAAGTAGCAGTTTGGGTACCAATGTTGGATTGGGCAACAGGGAATGAAAAATGGAAGTGCTAAAAATAGAAGTTCTATTTTTAGCAGTTCAGGATGGATTCCTATTTTTAGTCAGTCCCTGGACTAAAATAAGAAGTAAAATTCGAATTTGATATTAACATCAGTTTGAAAATTAATTAATTAATTCATCTTGAGTTAATTAGTTAAGGAAAATCAAACTTGAAGTCTATGTGAGGACATGCAACAATTTATCTATTAATTAAGGAATTTATCCATCAGCTAAAGAGATAAGGATGAGTTGTAATATTGAGTTGTAATTAGTTGGCTCAGTTAATTGAGTCAAGTCCAGTTAGATTAATTTAACAGTTTGTTAAATTAATGTGAGTTCAGTTAGTTAATGCTTGCATGTATGTAACTGTTGCACTTTAGATAACTGAATATTCTCTCATAAATAACTCATGCATGTCAATTTAGAGAAAGACCCAGTTGAGATTAGAGGAGGGACATTGTACTATCAGTTGGATGGATTTTTCCTATAAAGGAAAATCATCCAAGCAGAAGGATTAAGGTTCTTTGAGGATTGTGCAGTTTTACAGGGTGTGAGATCAGTGTTACACTTGGTAACAGGAGGATCACCTAGAAAAAATTGCACAAGGAAATAGGAGGCTTGGAGGGCAGAGGAGAAGGCTTATGAGAAGTCTTGATTCCCTGTGAGCATCCAGGAGGATTGCACTGAGAGCTGGATCGCTGTGAGAGCTAAGGCTTTGTGTAATCCTAATGTATTTCCACCTTCATCTGTGAGGATTGTACTGAGAGCTGGCTAGTTGTGTGAGAGCTAAGGCTTTGTATAAATCCTATGTATGATAATACAGAGAGTGGGGTTTTAGGCTGAAGATTTCCCTGGGTTATATCTTCTGTGTTATGTGTGATTGATTCCTTCTTATCAGTTATATGTGTTCTTATTGATATTGCTCATGTTCGATTAAGCTTCCGCTAAATTGGTTGTAGAAGTAGATCAAGTATTTTGCTTTAGTCTATTGCATTATCAAGTGATCTACAGGTGGGAATTTCTACATGGTATCAGAGGTAGCTTATTTGTAGAAAAATTCTACATGGTATCAGAGCGAAGGTGATCAAAGGGGAGAACAATATACTAAGAGGAGATTTCAAAGTTTTGAGTTTTGGGCCAAGAGTTTGCAGAGAAAATCTAAAAATTTATATATAAATTTTTCATAAACAAATAACATATTTTGGTTCTTTGCGGAAAAATACCCAAAAAAAAAAAAAAATCGTCTGAATCGGAGTTCGGAGGAGGGAGATATCATTGATTTAAAATCAACTCTTTTTCTAAAAAATTTCATGACGGTGGGAAAGTGGAAACAGATTGGTGTGCTAGCCAAGAACCTGAATGCACTTGATGTACAAGATGTATGCAAAGCCTTGAGGAGCAAGGCAAAGGTTAGATACTTGGTGGTTGAGAGGGGGAGTAAATTACCTCTCAACATGCAGCGCCAAAAGAAGTCTCAGACGATTGTGGAGGAGCCACAATTGGTGAAGTAGCTTCAGGAGGTTGTGGAGCAGCCTCAATTGGGGAAGCCGAGAGGAGACATAGTGGAGGCATCCACTCATGTAGAGACCTCCAGTAGGGGGAAACTTCGAGCCAAGTGGGCAAAGGGATTACATGCCGCCATACCTCCAGGTAGGAGGTGGGGCGATGTGGAGTGATCGTCCCAAGGAGGAGGGGCATGATCCTTGATGTACCCAACCTCTTTGATTCAACTTTGCTATAGGAGCCCCAATGAGGAGTAGAAGGACTGACTAATTTGGTAGAGACAGATGCGGATGGAGCGACAAAGAGAGCTACAGTGCAGGGAATCCCATGACAATGCAGAGCTAGCAGGCTGCAACAATGCGAGAGGCACAAGTGAGTTGCGCCAGTGTAGGGTAGCATAAAGAGGTGTGAAATGGTGCGAGATGCATGGAGATGTTGCAGTAGCACAAAGATCACAGAGGGAGCACTTGTCAGCAGCAGGTAGAGATTCAACATCAGAGTATGTTTCTAGCCCAACAGAGAGGTCAGTTGGGAGTTTTTTTTGTTCCGAGAGTTGCTAGAACAACCACACATGGTAGAGGTGTTGCATGCAGAACATTCCGAAGGTACAGGATCAGGTTCGAGAGGAATCCTTTCTTGTTGAGAGGAAATGTTCAAAATGGCAACAAGAAATTGCTAAAAATAGGAGTGCTAAAATAGCAGTTTGGGTACCAGTGCTGGATTGGGCAACAGGGAATGAAAAACGGAAGTGCTAAAAACAAAAGTTCTATTTTTAGCAGTTTAGGATGGATTCCTATTTTTAGTTAGTCCTTGGACTAAAATAGGAAGTAAAATTCGAATTTGATATTAACAACAGTTTGAAAATTAATTAATTAATTCATCTTGAGTTAATTAGTTAAGGAAAATCAAACTTGAAGTCTATGTGAGGACATGCAACAATTTATCTATTAATTGAGGAATTTATCCATCAGTTAAAGAGATAAGGATGAGTTGTAATATTGAGTTGTAATTAGTTGGCTCAGTTAACTGAGTCAAGTCCAATTAGATTAATTTAACTGTTTGTTAAATTAATGTGAGTTCAGTTAGTTAATGCTTGCATGCATGTAACTGCTGCATTTCAGATAACTGAATATTCTCTCATAAATAACTCATGCATGTCAGTTCAGAGAAAGACCCAGTTGAGATCAGAGGAGGGACAATGTACTGTCAGTTGGATGGATTTTTCCTATAAGGAAAATAATCCAAGCAGAAGGATTAATGTTCCTTGAGGATTGTGCAGTTTTACAGGGTGTGAGATTAGTGTGAGAGATCAATGTTACACTTGGTAATAGGAGAATCACCCAGAAAAAACTGCGCAAGGAAATAAGAGGCTTGTAGGGCAGAGGAGAAGTCTTAGGAGAAGTCTTGATTGCCTGTGAGAATCCAGGAGGATTGCACTGAGAGTTGGCTAGCTGTGAGAGCTAAGGCTTTGTGCAATCCTGATGTATTTCCACCTTCATCTGTGAGGATTGTACTGAGAGCTGGTTAGCTGTGTGAGAGCTAAGGCTTTGTATAAGTCCTATGTATGATAATATAGAAAATGGGGTTTTAGGCTGAGGCTTTCCCCAAGTTATATCTTCTGTGTTATGTGTGATTGATTCCTTCTTATCAGTTATATGTGTTCTTATTGATGTTGCTCATTTTCGATTAAGCTTCCGCTAAATTGGTTGTAGAAGTAGATCAAGTATTTTGCTTTAGTCTATTGCATTATCAGGTGATCTACAGGTGGGAATTTCTACAATAGATTGTGTTCTGTAGCTAATATACAAAAATTTATTCAAACAACAAAACATAAAAGCATATCATGTAAATCACTAAATGTCCTCCTCAAGGTAGTATATACCGGCCATTAGTGATGAGAATGCATCTTTCTTATGGAAAAACAAAGAAAAGGAATGAGAAGAGTTGCCAGGGAAAGAGTAATTTTGAGGTTCAACATACCCCCACTGCAAAATCATTGCATGTCCCCATGCAATTTTAGAAAATGTGAACTTTTTTCGCCTATTGCATCTGTTTTGGCACTTCTGCCAGCACATCCAACTTCCTTTTCTTACTTCTCCTTGCACTTACTGCCATCTTGGGCTTCTTCATAAGAAGTCTGTATTTGAGGTTGATAAGTGTTCTGCTCAACTTCCTATTTTTCCTCTTCAGCTTCCTATTTTTCTTGTACCATAATCCTAGGTGCAACATTGTGTTGTCATGAATGGCTCTATCCAGCTTGTTCTGTTCCCTCAAGGTTTCATTTTCTTTTTGAATGTGCCTGTTCAAAATCTCTAACTCAAAGATTTCTTGTTTGAGAGAGCTAGTTAGAGGTTCTTGTGGATTGACAGGTTGCTCTAGATTGGTTGAGGATCCTGGATCCATTGAGGTATTCTTTCTCTCTAATGAATCTATGTAGTCATAAATTTGATGCTGTACTAGATCTATGCTAGGAGAAGCTCTGTTTGGGCTCCCTTCAAAATTCTCTGGAGGAGAGTTTTGTGGACTGTGTTTAGGTGGAATATTGTTGGGAGATTGAACTGGGGTTTCTTCATCTAAGTTTATGAACTAGGATTCTTTTGATGCTACCTTCCTCACCTTACCTCGGAGTCTAGAGCCTCAAAATTACTCTTTCCCTAGCAACTCTTCTCATTCCTTTTTTTTGTTTTTCCATAAGAAAGATGCATTATCATCACTAATGACCGGTATATACTGTCTTGAGGAGGAAATTTAGTGATTTACATGTTATGCTTTTATGTTTTGATGTTTGAATAAATTTTTATATATTAGTTACGGAACGCAGCCTATTCTGTAGCTAATCGACTGTTCCGCAGCTACCTTCATGCTCTAACAGGTTCTAGGTGTCAGAAGGAGAAACTAGCCACATGGGCAGCTTGGAAATCATCATGACATGGACCCTGTCCTATTCATTCAGCCCAGGTTGACAAAGAAGATGGCATAAGACTACAGTCAATGGATAAGTCAAACAAAAAGAGACCGAAAGTAACAGGACTTTGTTTTGTGGTTAATTAATGCATTTCACAGTGATGGGAAGCATTATCCGGAGCAACTACCTGTACCTACGGACTCCAACAACCACCTGTACAAACGAATCCAACAACCACCATGTCTTGGATTTATGTCTCCAGCAGCTGAGGAAGAAATTCCGCATATCTGTCTTCTACGTGTTTGGCTGTAGCATGCTTTTCTCCACAAACAGTGATATGATTTTTCTTATAAATACATGTGTAAAGGGCCGAAGAAGTTAGTAGTAATAGTAATAGTTTTATTGTGAAATCGAAGTTCTAGACTCTGTAATTTGTAGGCATTTTGTGTCCCTGTTTTAATATGAGAAGACTGCATGTTTTTATGAAAATATGAAGGATTTTGCTTGGAGTTGATTGAGCAAGCGTAGCCTAATTAGTTGCAGAGGGCCCCTGCGCTGAAGAAGGTTTCATTTCAATTTATTTTTCTTCTTCTTGTTAACTGTAAATTCATCATTTTCTTTCACAGTGTTTATAATCATTTTCTTACTAACAATGTTTATAATGCAATTTCCATCATTTTCTTATTAACAATGTTTATAATTTAGAGTAGTTTCCATTTGCTTGATCTCTTTTTAGTTTTTAATAGCAGTTTAGAAGATATAACTCAATGGTGTAATCTTTTTTCTTCAATTAAAAACTAACCTTGTTTCAGGATGAGAGTAGGATTGAAGAATGATAATGATACACTGTTGGATAGTTTACTTCATTCACTGTTTTGCTAGTTTAAATTCTCAATTAAACTGATCAGTGTCATTTACTGTCTTTGCCATTTCATTTTTAGTTTACTGACTCATGGTGTTAATGAATGTTTATGGAAAACCCTTCAAGTTGATAATTCATCCTTAACTAAGTGGTTGAACATTTCATCTATGCAATGAGTTATTTCTGCATCTCTGTATTTTCTTTCTCTTAGATTAATGAAGTACAAAATTACTCAAATGTCATCTCAAGGAGACTTTTTCCCTAAAATTGAGAGGCAGAGTAACCAAGTATTTCATTTAGTTTTATTTTTGTAATTAGTTAGACATCAATTGCAAATTTCACTTTCAGTTTTAATTCATGATTTGGAAATAATAGTAAAATAAGAATAGAAACTTTGTTTTCATTTCTTTCTTAAGCTCTGTTTTCATTTTTAGATTTTGAGCATTCTTTACGAAAGTTATATTTAGTTCTGATAATTTACATTGTAAATCATTAGGAATTAAGAGACCAAAAACCCCCCAAAACAACATAAAACATAAAAACAACGAAGTAAGAAGAGTTAGTTAGCACAAACAATGCACTACTCTTCATGAGTTTACGATACCTGGATTGATAATTTATGTAGAGCAATTTAGGACACTAAATTGACCAAACATTTTGGCACCATTGTCGGGGAAGTGGAACTAGGTAGCCTTATCTCTTACATTAAAAAAGAAAAAAAAATGATATGCATAGAGAAAGAGACTCTAGGGGTAGATTTATAGCTAGGGGCAGTAGTTCAATTCCTACAACACCACCTGCTCCACCAAGAACAAGGAAACATACACCTCTATCCAAAACTCATACTCCCAGCCATAGAACACCTGAAATTCCAAAGGCAGAAATTCAATCAAGAGAATCTCCTACTTCATCTACCAAGGCAGTCCTAGAGGAGAAAATTCTTGAATCTCCAACAACAGGAATAGCCTTTTTTACCTGCACAGGAGAGCACATTTTAGTTGAAGAATTAGGAATACCTAGTGAGGAAGAAGAAGTAGAACCTCTCTCCCATATCCCATTAATAGAAGAACCAGAGGAAGAGAAAGTAACCTGCAGGTTGAACCTGATACTGACTCCAAGGAAACTATAATGGTAGAAGAAGGAGAAGATGGGGAATTCAGTCTGTTTGGAGGGGGTAGAGGAAGAGGTAGAGGAAACAATGGAGGAGGCAGAGGAAATATGGAAATAGATAATTCTTTTGGATTCCCTATAGTGGATGAGGAAACAAATGCCACAATGAAAAATATATCACCTTCTGTCCTCCCAAACTTCCATGGGTTAAAAAGTGAGGATCCTGAAACATTCTTATTTGAGTTTGAAGTCTTGTGCAGAACCTATGATTATCTAGAAGACTCTCAAAAACTCAAATTGTTTCCTTCAACACTAAAAGGAGCTACTTTGAAATGGTTCATGGGGTTAGTTACTCAGTCCATTAGAACATGGAATGACATGAAAAAAACGTTTTTGGATAGGTACTTGGATTATTGCATGCCTACCAATCACAAAGATGAAGTGTTCAAAATGATGCAAAGAGAGGATGAAAACTTAGAGGATTTGATTGAGAGATTCAACTATAATTTGAAATGATAAAAAAATGGACAATTTAGATGAAGATACCTTTAAAGCTCTTTTATTAAAAGCCATTAGAGATGAGTGGATAGATATCCTTAACATGATGGGGAAGGGAGATATCTCTCAACTCCGATTAAATGATATAGGAGAATTATGTGTTCATCTCTCAAGAGGGAAATCCAAAACTGGGAAAGGTCCAAGAGATCCTTCTCTTGTTAGAGTAAACAAATCTACAACTGGATCTGTAAGTAGGGCAGAAATTGGTAATATGCTTGATGAATTTAAAACTGACATTCTAGGGAGTCTTAGTGAGCAAATAGACACCCTTAAATTACAAAACAAGCAGAAAACCGAGGCTGATGCTTTAGCCATTTTTTTCCAAAATGCAAAAAAAAACATGCTCTAAGAGAATTCCCTTTAGATGCAAAAGTTGTAGAAACTTGTATGATTTTCTCAAAAAGCCATGAGACCAAGGGTTGTCCTTCAATTCCAGGTCTTAAGGTTGTCTTTCAAGAGGAAACAGTCCCAAATTCTGTAGAACCTCTTTGTTTTGTTGCTAGAAGACCTTGGTAGGGGCCACAAAATCAAGGATTTAACAATCAAATGTATCTTCAGCCCCCACCAAATTGGAATTCTTGGCAACAACCTTGGCCTCAACCTCAATCTCAATCTCAACCTTGGCCTCAACCTCAACCTCAATCTCAATCTCAACCGTGGGCACAAGGAGTACAAAATCCTTATGGGAGATTTTCTCAATATTATCAATATCCTCCATCATATCAGAATTATCCTCCCCCACACATTTAGCAACAAAATCAACAGCCACAACTTCAAAATCAGAACCCTCAACTTTCATTACCATTTCCACAACAAAACCAAAATCCTCAACTCTTACTGCCATTTCAGCAGAAACCAAATCAACTACCTGCCCAACCATTACCAAACCCCAATAATAAAAACCCTCAGAATGCTTACATGGTAGAAGGACAACAATTTCCAACTTACATGATTACTCCTCTAGATCTTAATGATGTTCAACTGAGATCTGGTAGGATATTAGAAAAGGAAAGACCTTCTGTAGTTATTCAGGAACAAGACAGTTCTGAGGAAGATTCTCTAAAGGTCAATAAAAGTTTTGAGGGAACACCTTTCCAAAACCAAAACATTGAAAAAGAAAAACAAAAAGAATCAGTGAACACAACTCCTATTAATGAGAAACCATCATCTACTTCTACACCTCCTTTTTCTGAAAGATTACAACTTGATAGAGGAATAGAAAAACAGATTATGTTGCCCAATTATGATTTTCTAGATGAATTGAAGAATGTTTGTATCAAAATCCCTTTGCTACAAGCCATTAAATAATTTCCAGTTCTATCCAAAACAATAAAGGAGTTGAGCATAAAGAAACCAGGAAGAAAAACAAAAGAAACAAAAAGAATTCACCTGGTAGGAAAAATAGTAGACATAATGATGGGAAAAATTGCCATACAAAAATATGTGGATCCAGGAAGTCCAATTGTGAAAACACATATGAATGGAGTTGAAATTCCAAATACATTGATTGACTTAGGGGCAACAATAAACATCATGAGCAAACAAACTTTGGAGCAGCTCAAGCTTCCTAATCTTTTCTACACACCTACCTTACTACAACTAGCAGATAGATCAGTAATCAAACCAGATGGAGTGTTAGAAGATATTTCAGTATCCTTATATTTTTGGGAATACTCTGTTGATTTCATGATCTTAACTCCCAAGAACAATCAAGGAGGACATCCACTCATATTAGGAAGACCTTGGCTGGCCACAACTGATACTTTTATTAGCTGTAGATCTGGTAACATGTATATTTTTGATGGTAATTCAACAAAAAATTTTACTTTATGTCCTCCAACAAAAGAAATCATAGAAATAAATGACAAAGAATGGATTGATGATGAAGATGATATTCAACCTCTCTTTACTATTTCAAATATTAGTGAAGATAGTCAAATTTTAAATACATTGGAAAATTTTGAATCATCTTCAGAATATGACCATGAGAAATTTCAAGAAAAATCTAATGTTGAATATTTGTCATCTAGGCATATGTCTCTCTATTCTATGGAAGAGTTTGGTAGCTCTACAATTGAAAATTTTCTAGGTAGGACATTAAACATAAACAAAAACTTGGAGAAACTACAACAAGAAGAGCTAATCAAAACATTACAAAAATATTATGCTGCATTTGCATGGGAATACACCGACATGAAAGGCATTAATCCTAAGACTTGTATCAATCTCATCTACATTAAAATTGTAGAACTATCAGACAACCTTAGAGAAGGATGAATCCAAATCTTAGGGAGATTGTGAAAGAAGAGCTCCAAAAATCACTGAATGTAAACTTCATTTACCCAATTTCAGATAGCCAATGGGTTTCTCCTTTGGTAATTGTGCTTAAAAAGAATGGTAAATGGAGGGTGTGCATTGATTATCGAGAACTGAATAAAGCAACCCTTAAAGATCATTTCCCTTTGCCTTTTATAGATCAAGTGTTAGATACATTAGCAGGTAAGAAGTATTTCTCATTCTTGGATGGTTTTAGTGGTTATAATCAAATTCAGTTAGCACCTGAAGATCATGATAAAACCACATTTACTTGTCCATGGGGGACTTATGCCTACTGAGTACTTCCTTTTGGGTTATGTAATGCACCTACAACATTCCAAAGAGCAGTACTAGGGATTTTTTTTGATCTAATACATGATTGTGTAGAGGTATATATGGATGATTTTACAGTCTATGGGAATACATTTGAAGAAGCTTTGGAAAATTTGGAAAAAGTTCTTAAAAGATGTAAAGAAACAAACCTTTCACTAAGCCATGAAAAATGTTTTATGATGTTTACAGAAGGTATTGTTTTAGGACATCACATTTCAGGAGATGGGATTAAAGTTGACAAATCTAAAGTTGAATTCATCTCTAAATTATCAATTCCAAATTGCCAAAAGAATGTTAGAAGCTTTCTAGGATTTACAGGATACTATAGAAGGTTTATAGAAAATTTCACTAAAATAGCATCCCCACTCTTCAAATTGTTTACTAAAGATTGTGAATTCAATTGGAATTCTGATTGCCAATTGGCATTTGAAACCTTAAAAACAAAAATTTCTGAAGCACCCATTTTAAGAGGTCCAAATTGGAAACTCCCTTTCCATATTTCAACAGATGCTTCAGATACAGCTCTGGGAGTTGTATTGGGACAAAAAGATTTGATTCCTTATGCCATTTACTATACAAGTAAGAATTTGACTCCCACTGAGTTAAATTATACAATGATTGAAAAGAATTTTTTAGCTGTTGTTCATGCAATTAACAAGTTCAGACACTATATAACAGGCTTTGAAACCTTTGTTCATACAGATCAATCTGTAATTATATATTTAATGAATAAACCTATTACTAATGGTAGAGTTACAAGATGGATTTTACTTTTGCAAGAATTCAACATCACTGTGCTAGATAGACTGAAAACAAAACACAGTTGCTGATTTCTTGTCCAGGATTCAGAATATCAAAGAAGATTCTCCGGTTGAAGATAAGTTTCCTGATGAATATCTTTTTGAATGATCCAGGTGGATATTGGTGGCCACCTACCAAGTCCACCTGGACCCCCACCATTGTCTTTCTCAGCATTTTCAGTTTCTTTAATTGTAGCACAACTTACTATTTTTAGCAGTTTTTCGGGTCCTGAACTTCTGGAGCCGTTTTGAGGCCCTAAACGACGTTTTTTGGGGAATCCAGGGGCAACATGGGTCCATGGAATGGATCGATGTTGCCCGTTCCAACAATGATAGTGCTCGGATAGATCTTTCTAATGAGCTATTGTACGCGTCAAACGGAGATCATATGCCAAAGTTACGACCCCGGGAAGTTGATGTACCAACTTACCCCCAAACGGGGCCCATAGTTTGGCGTTTCATCTCCTAGGGTTAGGTTTTGGAATGTTAAGGGTTTTCCATTGTTTCTCAACAATAAATAGGCCTTCGAGCCTCATTGTAACACAGTTCAGAGGCATGTAGCCACCACATCTCTTCTCAGAGATAAGCTACCATCGCCCTAGCTGGTTTATTTCCATTTCTGGTTGTAAGCATATTTCAGTATTTTCCATTAATGAAATGAAGTATTATTTCCACTGCATCCTTGTGTATATGGTTATCTCTGTGATTTGTTGCGTTCCTGTTTAAATCTGGATCAGTGGTATCAGAGCTGTCTGCTTTTTCTCTGTTTTTCTTTGCATGTCCCCAACAAGGTCGGGATATAAGGAGTTAGGGCTTGAACTGGTTGAACCTTTGCAAGACCAGCCTCGCAAATCCCGACGGCCTCCCATGGCGGACGAGGGGGCAGGAGATCCCATCAAAATCTTGCTCGAAGAAGCCCTCGAGCGACAACGGAACGCGATGATGGACAGCTTTGCCCAGATCCTTCAGCGGCTACCCAGAAGCAACGCATCGGCTTCCAACAGCTACTCTGGAAACGCCACACCCTTTAAGGTACAAGTTAATTTTGAAATCCCCATATTCGAGGGTCAGATAGACGCAGATGCCGTAGATAAATGGTTAAATCTGCTAGAGGGTTATTTTTCTGTTCATGAATTTTCGAGTCGGGAAAAGATTGTTTTTGCTCTTCTCAAAGCAGCCCCCCACGTCAAGGACTGGTGGGAAACCTACTGCGAGCAGAAGGATGAAAGTACTGGCTCACTATTTTCAGCCGCACCCACCTGGGATTCGTTCCGGGAGGCCATCAAGGAGCAGTACTACCCTGTTGGAAGCTATGAGGATGAATACATAAAGTGGACCACGCTGCGGCAGGGAAGGGACCAAGACGTGCCGGAGTTCACCAATCTTTTCCATACCCTTCGCACAAAGTTGGGTATCAAGGATTCGGAGCAACATTTTATACTCAAATACCGTGGCTGCCTGCACAAGTACATCTAGGAAGAAATACAATTCCTAAACATCCCCTCGCTCGGCGCAGCATACCGATATGCCGTCAAGGTCGAGCAGAAGTTTAAACAAAAGAAGCGAGACTTTGGATCTGCGAATCCAAAGCAGGGGAAAGGTGCCGCTAAACCACAGAACAAAGGACAAAGCCAAGGCGGGACAGCCCAAGACAACCAGCCGAAGCCACAAGCAAAGAACAGCGCCACGAAGCCGAGAAAGGACACTGGAAAATGGTGCGAGTTCCATAAGAGCTCCACTCACAACACAAGTGAGTGTCGGGCCAAGCAGTCACTGGTGGCTGAGCTAAAGGTTTCAGAATCAGATGCATGTTCCGACTCTGAGTCAGAACCCGATAAGGGGTATGAAAAAGGGAAGCAGATCATTGATGCGGATCCCAGCGCCACTGTTGCTACCGCAAAGATCCAGAAAAATGAACCCGAAGATCCAGAGGAGGAGGAGCGTCTCTTCCACTCCCAGATGTGGGTAAAGGGCTCCCCGATACAGTTCATTGTTGATAGCGGGAGTCAAAAGAACCTCATTTCGGCAGAGGTCGTGAAGCGGTTGGGCTTACCGACCACAGCACATCCACAACCATACACCATTGGGTGGCTTCACCAAGGACGAGATCTTCGCGTAAGCCAGCAGTGTCGCCTTCCATACAACATCAAGCCCTTCACGGATGAGGTATTGTGTGACATTGCTCCCCTTGAAGTTTGTGATGTATTACTAGGACAACCATACTTGTGGAAGCGACATGCTGTGTATGAATCAAGGCCCCGTGCTATTATTATTACATTGGGAAATAAGTTGTTCAGGATACCAGAGGTAGCACCACCTGCCGCCATCTCTTTGATTACTGCAAAACAATGCAGTAAGATCATTTCCAAAACCAGGAAATTTGTTTTCCTGATGATACGCCCTCAAGGAAAGAAGAAGACAGTGGCCGCGGCCTCCAAACGGGGTCCCTCTGCACGACAACTACAGATGGACAAGGTTGTGGAGGAGTACGAGGACATCTTCACCTCCCCGGCAGGGGTTCCTCTGCACTGTCAAGTCAAGCATTCCATCGATCTGACCCCAGGTGCGCCGCTACCCAATGGACCAATTTATCGGCGCTCCGTTCTGGAGAACGATGAAATCAAGAGGCAGATTCAGGAGCTCCTGCAGAAAGGTCACATCCGTCCGAGTTCATCGCCCTGTGGGAGCCCGATCGTGTTGGTACAGAAGAAGGATGGGACGTGGAGACTCTGTATTGACTATCGGGCGCTGAACAAGATCACTGTCCGTAATAGGTACCCGATCCCGCAGATTGATGACCTCCTAGACCAACTAAAGGGGGCGAAATATTTCAGCAAGATCGATCTGAAGTCAGGATATCACCAGGTACCAATCGAACCCTCCGATGTGTGGAAGACTGCCTTCAAATCCAAGGAGGGCCTCTTCGAATGGTTGGTCATGCCTTTCGGATTGACGAATGCTCCTGCAACCTTTATGAGGCTAATGGATGACATCTTGCGGCCATTCACCAACTCCTTTGTAGTAGTATACTTGGATGACATTCTGATCTTCAGCCAGAGTTGGGAAGAGCACCTCCACCACATCCGACAGGTTCTCCAAACACTGCGGCAACACAAGCTATGTGCCAATTTGGAGAAATGCACTTTTGGCATGACCCAGGTTCAGTATCTGGGATACATCATTGATGAACAGGGGGTACATGTCGACCCGCCAAGATCCAAGTCATTCGGGATTGGCCCTCTCCAACCACTCTAACAGAGCTCCGCAGCTTTCTAGGTCTTGCCAACTTCTACCGCAGGTTTGTGTTGGGGTTTTCTCATATTTCTTGGCCCTTGAGTCAAGTCACCAAGGGCGGGGCGAAAGCAAAATTCTTTTGGTCTGAATCTCAACAGAAGGCATTCAGGGAATTGAAGGATCGCCTCTGCACAGCACCAGTGCTCGCGTTACCAGATTTACAACAACCATTTGAGGTCGAGACAGATGCCTCTGACTATGCTATTGGGGCAGTCCTTACTCAACATGGACATCCAGTGGCATATCACAGTGAAACACTTTCAGACACAGTCCGGAAGTACCCCACTTATGATAAAGAGATGTATTCCATTGTACAGGCCTGCCGACAATGGAAGCATTACATTTTGGGGAAGGAAACGGTCATCCACACAGACCACCGACCTCTGCAGTTCATACAGACCCAAGGGAAATTGCAGAATGATCGCCATCAGAAGTGGTCTACATACCTGCAACAGTTTCACTTGAATATCAAGTATAAAAAGGGCAGCACCAATAATGTTGCAGATTGCCTCAGTCGGCCACCGATCATGGCGCTAACCACCGTGCTCAACTCTTGTGGGCACGAGACTGCTGATTGGCCACTTTCTACAAAAGAGACCCAGAATTCAGCCACACATACCAGACACTCTTGGAGGGTCGGCATGTTGCAGATTTTCACCTCCAGGATGCCCTATTATGCCACCTCGGTCACCTTTGTGTTCCTTCAAGCGAGCGTGCCAAGATGATTTGGGAAGCACACTACAGTTGGGCTGCTGGGCATTTCGGGGTCGAAAAAACAGTGGCAGTACTGCAAAATTATTTCTATTGGCCGAATCTTCGACAGGATGTTGGGAAGTACATCCGATCATGTACTGCCTGTGCCATTGCCAAACCGACCATTAAGAAGCACGGCCTCTATACCTCGTTGCCTACCCCTAGTCGACCTTGGGAATCCATCTCCATGGATTACATGTCAGGCCTTCCTTCCACTAAGCATGGAAATGACTGTGTTTTTGTGGTCGTCGACAGGTTCTCGAAGATGGCCATTATGATGGCCTGCAAGAAAAATATCACAGCAGAAGCCACTGCTAAACTCTTCTTTGAACGAGTGTGGGTACACTTTGGGATCCCACAGTCTATCATCTCAGATCGGGATAGTCGGTTTCTCAGCACATTTTGGTCCTGTCTCTGGTCAATGCTGGACACCAAACTCACGATGTCCACAGCCTTCCATCCTCAAACTGATGGCCAGACAGAGGTTGTCAACAAGATGATTGTGCACATTCTGCACATGTATAACTCAAAGCATCCACGCACCTGGGACGAGAGCCTCCCCTATGTTCAGCATAGCTACAACCGAGCTCTTCACAGCTCCACTGGCCATAGCCCTTTTCAAGTGGGTTTGGGATTCCAGCCACTATGCCCCATTGATGTGGCCATGCCCTTTGCAGCTACTCACATGAATTCAGCTCATGTCCAGTCTGAAACAGATAAGGCCACCAGCTTCATTGAGCGCATCCAACATATTCGCCAGCAGGTCCATGACATTCTTGAGAAATCAAATGCCAAGTACAAGCAGCGACATGATCAACACCGGGTGCCACACAAGTTTCAGGTGGGCGACAAAGTCTGGTTGCATTTGCAAAAGGAACGTCTTACTGGAGCCTATCGGAAATTGAGACCACTCCGATATGGTCCTTACACCATTACTAAGGCTATGGGAGACAATGCATTTGAGCTCAGCATTCCCCCATTCCTTGGCCTGCACCCAGTGTTCAATGTGGACTGCCTTCGGCCATACTTTCCACCATTGCTAGACACATCCGACATTGCAGAACAGCTCAAACCCACAGAATTAAATCCAGATTGCATGGAACAAGCTGCAACTGATCGGATCATGGACACACAGATCAAGAACACTCGCCAACAGAATATCCAACTGTATCGAGTTGTCAAAGCAGGCCAACTCCTTCAGCAGGGAAAGTGGCTCACCAGGGAACAAGTTCAGCAGAAGTTTCCTCATCTCATGGAGGAGCTCAACGTAATGGGGACCATTGCTTCCTAAGGGGGGAGGAATGATCCAGGTGGATATTGGTGGCCACCTGCCAAGTCCACCTGGACGCCCACCATTGTCTTTCTCAGCATTTTCAGTTTCCTTAATTGTAGCACAACTTACTATTTTTAGCAGTTTTTCGGGTCCTGAACTTCCGGAGCTGTTTTGAGGCCCTAAACGACGTTTTTTGGGGAATCCAGGGGAAACATCGGTCCATGGAATGGACCGACGTTGCCCGTTCCAACAATGATAGTGCTCGGATAGATCTTTCTAATGAGCTATTGTACGCGTCAAACGGAGATCATATGCCAAAGTTACGACCCCGGGAAGTTGATGTACCAACTTACCCCCAAACGGGGCCCATAGTTTGGCGTTTCATCTCCTAGGGTTAGGTTTTGGAATGTTAAGGGTTTTCCATTGTTTCTCAACAATAAATAGGCCTTCGAGCCTCATTGTAACACAGTTCAGAGGCATGTAGCCACCACATCTCTTCTCAGAGATAAGCTACCATCGCCCTAGCTGGTTTATTTCCATTTCTGGTTGTAAGCATATTTCAGTATTTTCCATTAATGAAATGAAGTATTATTTCCGCTGCATCCTTCTGTATATGGTTATCTCTGTGATTTGTTGCGTTCCTGTTTAAATCCGGATCATTGAAATAACTACTCAAACTCCTTGGTTTGCAGATATTGCTAACTATTTGGTCACATGAAAGTTACCTTCACATTTGTTTCCTAGAGAGAAAAGAAAAATTATTCAGGAAAGTGCAAGATATTCATGGATCACTAATGAATCGTATAAAACAGGCCCAGATCTTATGATCCGAAGGTGTGTCAAGGAAGATGAAATGCCCGAGATTCTTAAGGCATGTCATGATGAGCCGTGTGGTGGACACTTTGCTGACAAGAGGACAGCCTATAAAATCCTTTCTTTAGGATATTATTGGCCATCCATCTTCAAAGATGTTAAAGAATATGTCAGGAGATGTGACAGTTGCCAAAGGGTAGGGAAACCTACTCTCTCAAATGAAATGCCATTATAATTCAGGTACTCATCGAACTTTTTGAAAAGTGGGCCTTAGATTTTATTGGGCCAATTAATCCTCCATCTAAGTAGAACAATTATATATTAGTATGCACTGATTATGTCACTAAATGGGTAGAAGCCAAAGCATTACCTTTTCCTAATGAAAAATCTGTAGTTAATTTTCTTTTTGAGGACATCTTCACTCATTTTGGTGTTCCAAGAGAAATTGTGACAGATCATGGATCTCAATTTACATCTAACATGGTGGAAGGGCTTGTGGAAGAATACAAGATTAAACATAGGAAATCTATTCCCTATCATCCATAAGCAAATGGTCAAGTGGAATCTACAAATAAAGTGATTGAAAGAATTCTCACCAAGACTGTGCATCTACATAGAAGAGATTGGGCAGAAAGGCTTCCTGAAGCCTTATTGGCCTACAGAACTACATGGAGGAACACAACGAGACATACACTCTATGAACTTGTTTATGGGAAACAAGTCCTGTTCCCTATAGAGTTTCAAATCAGAATTTCAAGATGGAAGTCCAACTAGGACTATATTTATCAGAGGCACAAAAGCATAGGATGGAGCAATTAAATGAACTTGATGAAATCAGACAAGAGGCAGTTCAAAGGACTACTATAGTCCAACAACAGAGGGCTAAATGGCATGAAAAATATATCAAGGACAAGAGATTTCAAGTGGGAGATTGGGTGCTATTGTTTGATTCAAAGTTTAAATATTTTCAAGGGAAGTTTCAAACTCATTGGCTTGGGCTGTAGGAGATTGAAAAATTCTTTAGTAATGGAGCAATGAGGATAAGAACAATAGATGAAAGTAAAACTCCTCTTCTTGTGAATGATCATAGATTAAAGATATATCAGAAACCAATTTCAAAAGAGGAGTTCATTAAGATTTTCCAAGACAATTCTAAAATGAAGTTAGTGAAGAAGAATTCTTCTTCTCCACTAACTTAGTCTTTATTTTTCCTAAAAAAAAGAAAATAATTAAATAAATTGTATAAGGTTGAAAACCAATCATTGATTGACATACTTATACAGAAAATACAGGGTGAAAATCAGAGGTTTCTGACACCCTATATTTTCCATTTTCTTTCTGTAAGAAGTAGTGACAAAAAGCTACAGTCACTCAGCAGTTTAGATTTTGCAAATTTCATCATCTCATCTCATCTCACTTCGTTTTATTTTTGCAGTTTCACTTCATCCCATTGTCATATTTCATCAATAGAATTTTCAATTTTTCCTTTTACAGTTTTCACTCCATCTTCATTTCATTTATCATCTTCTCTTACATCTCATTTCATTTCACTTACATAGCCACTTCCATTTCATTCATGACCCATAAGCCATATTCACTTTCTGTTTCACGTTCTGTAGCTAATTCTGTTCTACAACTAATCTAATTCTGTAGCTACAATTTTTTTATCAGTTTAGGCACAAGTGTACAGCTCATAATAAAATCATGTATGCAGGGAATTGAAGAAAAATCAATTTTTGAAGACCAACCATGCTCAATGTACCTATGGATCAACATCCGAAAATAAAAATAAAAAATTAGCAAGCGAAAGGTAAAGGTTCCAAAGGTAAATGCAAAAATTTATTTCAAAAAGCAATTTGAAAACATAAGTTTATATAGTATGTATAATCACATGTCTCCTTAATCAACCATCATTTGATTTGACTGCCACTATGTCTCCGCCATATCTTCCATCTTTACTGACAAACGGTCTCAATGATTCTTTCATAACAAATCTCCACTTCAAACTCCATAACCTATACTCAAATGGTCCTCCACAACTACACCTGTTAATGGTCAAGATGACGATGTGACCTACCTATCTACGACTCTCTAAACCCTCACTGTCTATTTATTACATTCAAACTCTTAAGTTTATCTCTCATATTCATGCAGTTTTTTCATATACACAGACTTTCCATTTTCAATATACACAGTCATCCAATTTTTCATATACACACAGTCTTTCCATTTTCATATATATGCAGTCATTCCATTTCCATACACACAGTCATTCCATTTATTAAATAACACTCGTTTTATAGACAATGAGAGTAATTTTGAAGGTTAACCGAAAACAGGGGATATGGGGCTTATTGTCAGGACAGAGCCCGTAGGGGTAAAGTATATGGAGGGGTATCCACAGCTTAAAGGAATGCTACAAAAGGTCGGATGGTTAAATTTTATTGAGAAATTTGACGGCCACCACAAGGTAATTACCAATTCTTTTGCAAGGTCATTTGATGGCACAGAAGTGGAGATAGGAGATATAAAATTTGCAGTCACAGAATCCTTCATAGCAGAAGAAAAAGAGCTGTCGAGACAATGATAAAGATGGTTTAAAAACAAGGAAGTTCATGGTGAATCTTGGAAAGTGATGCTTAGAAACCTAAGTATGGATGTTACAGTATTTAGGAAGGGAATTCCTATTTCAGCACTCAAGAACAAATGGAGTAATACGCTGTTAATATTGCAAAAATTCGTTACATGTGAAGGAAGATTTGGGTTTATGTATGTTTACCATATACTCTTATTAATGAATTTTTTAGAGAATGGAACCATCAACCTTCCCTTCTTCCTTCTAAATAGTCTGAGAAGGATGGCTACAAATGTCCAAAAGAAAATTGAATCCATAGAAACAACTATGTATCATCATGGATTAGTGAAAATACTAGTTGAATTCCATTTGAAAAGTGTAGGGGATACATGGGCAGATTTCTTGGCAAGAATTTTTTTCCTGGATGCTCCAGAGTCACTTGAGGAGAGTCATGTTAAGAAAAGTAGGAGGAGAAAGATCAGCATTAATATTCAAACCTCCTCACAAAAGAATGATGCAGAGATAGCTTCTAAACCAGAGGTTAGGAAGCAGACTAAACAGAAAGGAAAAATGAAAGAAAGAGTTGAGGAAATCAATGAAGACATTCCTGAACCTTCATCACCACAAGAAGATGAACAGTTACTCTCCAAAAGACTGACCAAGATTAAGTAGCAAATCAAGAAAAAGAAGATAGGAAAGAGGAAGAAGGACACAAGAGAAGAAACCATAAGCTTCCAAAACCTGAGAAGGAGCTCTAGAATTTGAGGTAAGGTGAGGAAGGTAACATCAAAAGAAGCCCAGTTCATAAACTTAGAGGAAGAAACCCCAGTTCAATCTCCCGACAGTATTCCACCTGAACATAGTCCACAAAACTCTCCTCCACAAAATTTTGAAGGCAGCCCAAGCAGAGATTCTCCTGGCATAGATCCAGTACAATAGAAAATCTATGACTATATAGAGTCATTAGAAAAAAAGAATACCTCAATGGTTCCAGGATCCTCAACCAATCTAGAGCAGCTTGTCAATCCATAAGAACCTCTAACAAGCTCTATCAAACAAGAAATCTTTGAGTTAGAGATTTTGAACAGGCACATTCAAAAAGAAAATGAAACCTTGAGGGAATAGAACAAGCTGGATAGAGCCATTCATGACAACACAATGCTGCACCTAGGATTATGGTACAAGAAAAATAGGAAGCTAAAGAGGAAAAATAGGAAGTTGAGCAAAACACTTATCAACCTCAAATATAGACTTCTTATGAAGAAGCCCAGGATGGAAGTCAGTGCAAGAAGAAGTAAGAAAATGAAGTTGGATGTGTTGGTAGAAGTGTCAAAATAGATGCAATAGGAGAAAAAAGTTCACATTTTGAAAATTGCATGGGGACATGCAATGATTTTGTAGTGGGGGTATGTTGAGCCTCAAAATTACTCTTTCCCTAGCAACTCTTCTCATTCCTTTTCTTTGTTTTTCCATAAGAAAGATGCATTCTCATCACCAATGACCGGTATGTATTGTCTTGAGGAGGACATTTAGTGATTTACATGTTATGCTTTTATGTTTTGCTGTTTTAATAAATTTTTGTATATTAGCTACAGAAGACAGCCTATTCTGTTTCTAATCGACTATTCCGCAGCTACCTTCATGCTCTAACAGGTTCCAGGTGTTAGAAGGAGAAACTAGCCACATGGGCAGTTTGGAAATCATCATGACATGGACCTTGTCCTATTCGTTCAACCCAGGTTGAAAAAGAAGATGGAATAAGACTACGGTCAATGGATAAGTCAAACACAAAGAGACCGAAGGTAAATAGACTCCGTTTTGTGGTTAATTAATGTGTTTCACAATGATGGGAAGCATTATCCGGAGCAACTACCTGTACCTACGGACTCCAATAGCCACATGTACAAATGAATCCAACAGCCACCATGTCTTGCATTTATGTCTCCAACAACCGAGGAAGAAATTCCGCATATCTGTCTTCTACGTGTTTGGCTGTAGCATGCTTTTCTCCACAAACATTTATATGATTTTTCTTATAAATACCTGTGTAAAGGACCGAAGAAGTTAGTAGTAATAGTAATATTTTTATTGTGAAATCGAAGTTCTAGACTCTGTAATTTCTGGGCATTTTGTGTCCCTGTTTTAATATGAGAAGACCACATGTTTTTATAAAAATCTGAAGGAGTTTTCTTAGAGTTGATTGAGCAAGCGTAGCCTAATCAGTTGTAGAGGGCCCCTGCACTGAAGAAGGTTTCATTTCATTTTATTTTTCTTCTTCTTGTTAACTGTAAATTCACCATTTTCTTTCACAATGTTTATAATCATTTTCTTACTAACAATGTTTATAATGCAATTTCCATCATTTCCTTATTAATAGTGTTTATAATTTAGAGCAGTTTCCATTTGCTTGATCTCTTTTTAGTTTTTATCAACGTTTAAGAATATAGAACTTAATGGTGTAATCTTGTTTCTTCAATTAAAAACTAACCTTGTTTCAGGATGAGAGTAGGATTGAAGAATGATAAGGATACACTATTGGATAGTTTACTTCATTCACTGTTTTGCTAGTTTAAATTCTCAATTAAACTGATCAGTGTCATTTACTGTCTTTGCCATTTCATTTTTAGTTTACTAACTCATGGTGTTAATGAATGTTTATGGAAAACCCTTCAAGTTGATAATTCATCCTTAACTAAGTGGTTGAACATTTCATCTATGGAATGAGTTATTTCTGCATCTCTATATTTGCTTTCTCTTAGATTAATGAAGTACAAAATTACTCAAATGTCATCCCAAGGAGACTTTTTTCCCAAAATTGAGAGGCAGAGTAACCAAGTAGTTCATTTAGTTTTATTTCTGTAATTAGTTAGACATCAATTGCAAATTTCACTTTCAGTTTTAATTCATGATTTGGAAATAATGGTAAAATAAGAATAGAAACTTTACCTTCATTTCTTTCTTAGCTTTGCTTCCAAATCTTTCTTAGCTCTGTTTTCATTTCTTTCTTAAGCTCTATTTTCATTTTTAGATTTTGAGCATTCTTTACAAAAGTTAGATTTAGTTCTGATAATTTACATTGTAAATCATTAGGAATTAAGAGACTAAAAACCCCCAAAACAACATAAAACATAAAAACAACAACGTAAGAAGGGTTAGTTAGCACAAACAGTGCACTACACTTCATCAGTTTACGATACCGGGATTGATAATTTATGTAGAGCAATTTAGGACACTAAATTGACCAAACAATCCTATATGGTATATGATAGTTGCTGATGACTATCATTGTCTTATTGAGGTATCCTTGGTATTGGTTATAAATTTCATATATGTCTCTTGATGTAAAGGTCATGAAAAGACCTATGTTATAAATCATTGTAAAATGTAGTCATGTATGGATTATTGTGGTCAAGTAATGTAATCCCATCTTTTTTGGGCATGTGATGTAGTTTGTAACCCCACTGTGTTGGGTGATCGATGTAAGTTTGTGTCCTTGGTGATAGGAAAAGTCATATTTAGTTGAGTCATAGAGTCATGTACTTCATTGCAAATCTTTCAGAAGTTTTAGCATGTGCTCAGGGGAAGCATGATCAATATATAGTGCAGATCTACGGTGCTCATGTCAACAAATGGAAAGAAGCCTTGGGTTTCCATCTAAAATCATGGTGTTCATATGTGTTGCTTAGTGTGATGCTTTATTCTGTTACTGTATATCTAACACTGATGAAATACTACATAATGGTTCAAGATAAAATTGACTGAAAAACTAAGTTGACTGGATATACGCCAGTTGTTTGCATTAAAGTCATGTACATACGTAGGTTTACTTCAGAATAGTCGCATATAGAAATCAGAATAAGAAAATTAAATCAAGTTTTGTTAAAATATTGATTCACCCCCCTCTCAGTATTTTTCCTAACACGTTCAACAATTCTAATAAGCTTTTGTAAAGATCATAAAAAAATTTGTTATACAATTTATTTGTCATTCTTAGTTTCTTGTATTGAAAATGCATGGGATTTGAATGAATTTAAGGCCCCCATATGGAATAGTTTGTTCCCCAACACTTTTGAGGAAATGAAGAGGGTTACCTAATCTAGGGATGAACTAGAGGAGGTAAGTATAGTGGCTATACTTAATAAGAGGGTGTGACGATTAGAAGTTGCACCACCTTCTAAGAAGACGACTAACCCAAGTAAGAGTTAATGGAAAGGGGTGTTACCCCCTATGTATATAAATAAAGGCTAATGTACATAGGCTAGGATTGAGTAGGTAATAGAGCTAACCAACTAGATTATTGACCTAACTTGTTAGAGAGGTATAGAGAAAACCACCTCGGTGTGCCGGAAGGAAGAAGTTTGAGTTGGAGGGAGGTCAGTGCAAGGGTACTGTCAAAGATAGACAACATGCCATGTTGGGGGCGTCTCCTCCAAAGAAAAACCATGTGAAAAATTTAATATGGGAGTTGGGAGTCACAGTGTTGTAGTTCAAATGCACCAATGGTAGTGTACTCTAGCATATGGAAGCTTAGAAATTTAGGTGGAGGTCATAACCCTATGATATGAATTATACAGAAATGACCATTCCCCACATGGAAATCCTAGCAGAGATGAGAGAAAACGACTGGGCAGGCTATCGAATATGATTTGGGTTATAGGAGAGAGCACGCGAGTAGTCAAGATGAACCATGGATTATCGGGAAGATGGGACCAAATATGGATAATACTGAGGTAAAAATATAAAGTAAGCTGAAACTAACTGGGACAAGAGATGTGGCACATGTAAACCATCTCATCAGGCTAAGCTAAAGGAGGATATTTTACATGGCTTGAACAAAGATAGTGATTAAGATATATGAGCCATAATTACTGAACCATCGTCACAATTATATAGAAGAAGGGAGTGGGAAGCATGCGGTGCTATAAAATACTATTCAAGAGACGAATAAGGAGCATAAGAATTATTGAGGAAGTTTTAGAGTAGTAGATAATTAGAGGAGACGAGGATTTTTCATGTTTGAAGCAGGAGGAGTAGCATAAGGGTGGCACAAAGAGGGAGGAATATGATGAAGCTCATAGAAGGAGCTGAAGGAGGAATGAAAAATATTAAGGAAATGACAAGAGAAGAGGCCCCAAGTATTGGCAATGGTAAGGTGACGTGGCTATGGAAGAGGAGACTACGTCGAAAGAGTCTAGAATGGCAGAATGAGAAAAAGAAATTTCATCCAAAGGAGGTGGTTAGTTTACATCAGGTAGCCTAGGCAAGGGAGGGCCTCCTTTGTTCATAAGGATGGATTTCACGTTATGATATAGTCTCACCGGTTAGTTTATCCCGACAATGATTTTGGGAAGGCTTTGCAAGTATATTCAATAGACGAGGGTCAGGAAAGTCTCCATTATGGTGCATGTAGTAACTGGACAACTGCTTGCCCCCTGCACGATGGCGTGGCGTAGGAACATCAGGGGAAGAACCCCTACTTTGGCGAGTGGATGGAATTACAAAAAAATTGAGGGCGCATGAAAGTTTCATGAAAAAAGATGAACTACACTGTCACAACAACCCTTGCGGTACTGTGGAGAAGGCTAGAGGATCAAAATCTAGCCACTGCTCGCCAGAGGAAGGAGAAGGTGTAGCAACAAGAAGGTGATAAGGGTCAGGGATAGACATAGAACTCGGCCCTGGAGAAACAATGGTGGCAAGGATTATTTTTCCAAGCATACCACTGTGGAGAGGGGGGACGTGGCACTCCCCTCCTAGGCTATTTTAAGAGCTCCAGAGTTACCAAGTTCCCTGACTGCCCCTACAACTGTTGTACCAGAGGCTTGAAGACAACCTTAGTAAGGATAGAGGTTACCAGATCCATGGGGATAGAAGGAGGACTGAGTGGCTCGAGGACGAGCCACATTTTTGTGTTGGGGGCCTGTTGGAGCCCATAATTTTTTTTGTGAAATTTTTCTAAGTATGAAACCGTACAAGAGAATTGAGGAGCACAAAAGGTATAGATGTTGAATATTAGGGGGATGGCGAAGATAAAAGGGAACATTCAGGACAGATCAAGGGTTAGAGAGATGAAGGAAAAATCAAGGAGATTGCTCAAGGGGAATATACATAGTCATTGGCCATTGAAGGAAAATAATATTCGCTTTTTTGTTACGTGTGTTTATGTGTTTGTCTGTCAGTAGTCATAGGCATCTATGGTAGAGTCTATAGCTACTATGCAACCCCATTGTAGTATTCATTAATATACATATATATTGTTAGTTCCGCACCATGGATGTTTGTTTTGTTGTATATGTTATGCAAAGATGAATGGCTAATGAGCCCAATTATGTAATTATTCTTTTGTAACACATGACACATTTTGCTTATAAAGTAATATAATATGATGGATGATTGGATTGCTCCTTACGATTTGAGTTATTATCAAAATCCATGTTTTTTTTTTTTATGGCATAACGTGATATTGTGGATTAGATGCTTGTCATGGCTCTGAGTTCTCATGAATGTCTGCAATGGTTTGGTTATTTGGAAGTTTGTTAATGACTGTAGATAGTATTGTATTTTGTTAATGAACAATGTATTGTATTACGATTGTTGACATTAATGGCTCAAAGTATAAGTCCTTCTTACTCCATGTGTGTTGTATTTGGTGACTTGTGTACATCTTGGTGAACAAGGGGCTCGAAAATCTTGTGCGGTGCATAGTTCTAGGAATGGTGAAGTGTCTGTTTGGTGGGGGTACAATGTCATAGGTCATGGACAATCTTGTCAGACTGTGAAAACTTGGTCCCAATAGTCACCAATTAGCATCTTGGGTGAGACTTCATCCACAACGTGGGTTTTGTTGAAAGGGCTGATGCTGAGTGGGTTTTTGTTGGCCATTGCGTAGAAAATCTCGAGTATGTCAGAATCCCATGCACCAACAAAGAGGGAATGAAATTTCACTAGAAAAAGACCAAGTAGCTAAAAATATCAATTTGAATTACTCATAAACTCTTGTATGTATTATTTTTTGACACAAATACACTTAAATAACTATTGTTGAGAGGGAACCAATCAACACTAGGTTGGGGTTCCATAGTGCCTGCACACTAGAAAATAGAAAAGCACTTTTCTCGATTAGCTAGTAGCTTTAAAATAAGGTGAGAAACTCTAAAATAAAGTGAGAGTCTAAAATAGGGTTAACTAAATATAAATGGAGTAAAAAATAAGTTAGAATTGAAGTGTAGAGTCCCTCATGCAACTTCTAACTCATAAATAGAAAAAAACCTCCAAAAATAAGACTGAAAGTCAAAGGATAAGGTTGGTAAGTGAATGGGTCAAAGGACAATAGCTCGAGTGGTAGCTAGTAGGTTTAATCCCACCTCCAGCCATTTTTGTTCTTTAGAGACATGTTAGCCTGGTGGAAAACATTTGAACATGTTGAAAATCATGATGAGTAATTCCTATAAGCCCAAAGGGGCAAGAAAATTTGAATATCTTGGTATTGAGGTGAATAGTGGTAGTTGTTGTAATTCGAATCTAGGTCTTGCCCAAAACAGTTGTCCAAAGTTACCATTTCACCAGTTACCATTGAAAAAAAAGGTTGGTAGGTGAATGGATAAGGTTGCAGATAAGGTAGTCTCCCTAAATAAGAGAGGGAATGCACATTAGTAATTAGGGACCTTGGGGATAAGGTAATGCACAATAATGGAGAGGAAATCACCATGTCACTACCTAGTTAGTGCCCAATCACTACTACACATCATCCTAGGTGGCATCCACTATTAAAAATAGACTTACTAAAAATACAAAAAAAACTAAAAATAGAAGATGATATTGAATGGTAGGGAATGTCTAGTAGATGAAGAAAAGTGGTCATATGTGGACCTAATGTTGGAGAAAGATTTTGGGCTACAATTTTTGGGATTTGTGTAGAGGAGCACTACACAAAAGGGTACCGTGCAGGAAGGTCAGCACACATAAATACAAAGAATAAGGAAAGCCATTAAGATTATTTTGTGAAGAACATAACTTACTTGAAGAAAATTTGTGTGTAAAATTAGTAATTAAATAATATACAATTTGAATCAATCAGATTGACCAAGAAATGAAGCCTAGACATGCATTTTAGTGAAGCAAGACAATTTTGGTCTCCTTCACAAGAATGCATGTCCAACCTTCATTTTAAAGCCAAATTGAATGATTCAAATTGGAGAGTATTTTTTTACTCATAATTAACATTAATACAAATACAATTTTCTAATTTAGTGATATGAAGGTCGAAGTTAATTTAAATGAAAGTGTTAGAGCAATCACATTTCAAGGTGTTGCCCCAAAAGTACCAACAGTTTGTGAACAACATAAACTTGTTCGAAGAAAATTAGTGTGTAAAATTAGTAATTGTATAGTATGCAATTTGAATCAATCAGATTGGCCAAGAAATGGAGCTTGGGCATGCATTTTAGTGAAGCAAAATAATTTTGGTCTGCTTCACAAAAATGCATGCCCAACCTTCATTTGAATGCGAAATTGAATTATTCAACTTGGAGAGTTTTTTTACTCATAAGTAACATTAATACAATGAAAAAATTCTAATTTAGTGATCTAAAGGTCAAAGTTAATGTAAATGAAAGTGTTGCAACAATCACATTTCACAGTGTCACCCTAAAAGAGTCAACAATTTGTGAATAATAGAAACTAAATGGAAGCAAATTAGTCTCTATAAAAACTGCTCATTAAATAATATACAATTTGAATCAATAATATTGGCCAAGAAATGAAGCTTGGGCGTACATTTTAGTGAAGGAAGGATTTTTGTTTGCTTCACAAAAATGCACACCCAACCTTCATTTCAAGGCCAAATTGAATGATTCAACTTGGAGAGCATTTTTTTACTCATAAGTAGGAAGTTTTATACTTTAGTGACCTGAAGGTCAAAGTTAATGTAAATGAAAGTGTTGCAACAACCACAGTTCATGGTATCCCCTAAAAGTGTCAACAATTTGTGAATAACAAAAAATTATTGGAAGCAAATTAGTGTGTAAAATTAGCGATTAAATAATATACAATTTGAATCAATTATATTGGCCAAAAAATGAAGCCTAGATGTGCATTTTAGTGGTACAAGTAAATTTAGCCGGATTTACAAAAATGCACGCTCGACCTTCATTTCAAGGCCAAATTGAATGATTCAACTTAGATATTATTTTTAACTCATAAGTAACATTAATACAATTAATTTTTTCTAATTTACTGATATGAAGGTCAAAGTTAATGTAAATGAAAGTGCTGCAACAATCGTAATTCACGGTGTCTCCCCAAAAGTGTCAACAATTTGTGAACAACAAAACTTACTAGAAGAAAATTAGTGTGTAAAATTAGTAATTAAATAATATATAATTTGAATCATTCAGATTGGCCAAGAAATGAAGCCTGGGTGTGCATTTTAGTGAAACAAAGCAATTTGGCATGCTTCACAAAAATGCATGCCCATCCTTCATTTCAAGGCCAAATTGAATGATTCAACTTAGAGAGTATTTTTTTACTCATAAGTAACATTAATACAATTAAATACTTTTAAATTTTCACATATATTTTTGTTTTTCAAGAATACTCCAAATTGCATGGATTTCATAGGGTAAAAGATAGGGGTTGTGTGCCTCAAATAAATGCATACATGACCTGTAATTATTTGATAGTGATATAAAGACCATTCTATCCTATGGGTTTGCGAAATTGTACCTCGATATTGTGGTATAACAACACCCTAATGGGCCTCAGTTCTTGGGTATGACAATGACCTCTTTGGGCCTTTTTATCTGTGATATGAGAAAAGATTATGACAGTAATATGAAGGAGATATGTTGAGCCCTATGACAGAGATATCATGATAAACATATAATGGAGATATCATGATAAACCTACGACTGTTTCACTGCATTTTTATTGCTAATTTTCTCTCTCTACATAATTGCTTATGATGATATGGGGTGAATGCAATGTGAAAATATTTTAAGATGCAATTATCTACCAAAAAGACTTCTAGCCCTAAAAAAATTAACGCTATTAGTGCTCTCCTAGTTAATGGTTAATGATGAATATGCTTGAGTAAATGTTGAAAAATGCAATAAAATATATGGTTGTCAAATCTAGTCCATAAAATTAAACATCTATGTGGGGAGAGACACAATTATAGGTCACTTATGGTTGGTAATGAACCTATTTTCCCTGTTGAAAATATGGATTAGGTTTGTAATTTTAGTATCTTATTTCTATTTGGATTTAAAAGTATTGTTGAGTTGATTTGTCTTGTCAAATACTCAAAAAGGCTTTGTCTCTCCAATCCTCTTGTTGTTTACTTTTTCCTGTGTTGTGGTAGTCTTAATTCTTAAAATACTTGGAGTCTTGGATTTTGGAAATTCCTAGATACAGTCATGCCATGGCTAGCTATCCTCCTCCTAGAGGGTATTATAGTGACAATATGCATCAAATAAGGAAAGCCATGAGACACTGAGCCAGTCAATTAGAAGGTCTGCATAAGGCCATGGTTTACATTAGTACCTAGATGGAATCCCAAATGAAGAAGAATGAAGAGTTTGAAGGGTAAGGAATTCAAGGACCCCAACTATTTAATGCAAGGTATGGTGGGAAACATTCCAACGATATGGTCGGCAACATTCCACAAATATATTACCCTAGGAGAATGTCATTTATCCTATCATGTTCCAACCATATTCCAACCAATTTTATAGTTAGAATGCACAATATTTTTCATAGGCTAAATATGACAAACAAGGGTATGTTTCCTTTATGTTATGTTGCAAAATAAAAAATTCGTATAAAAAATTGTAAAAAAAAGAGTTTTTTTTTTGGATATAGGGACCTAAAAATAAAATGTATAAAAGTCTCATATAAAAATTTTATTTATTATATTTGTACCAAGCCTAACCTATCAGGTTAAAAGCACTTGACGAAACTATACAAAAGTGGTTTGACAGTGTACAAAAATTAACATTAATGAGTGGGGCAGATCGTTGCTCATTGGATTCAACTCACAAAATCAATGGATTTTCGATAGGTTAAAACAATTGGAAGTTATAGGATAGGGACCTGTGAGAGAGTGGGATGGCTAAACAAACCATCTCCAGATCAATGACCACGATCCATTCCAACAAGTCCCCTCCATTTTCCACCAACCACTATAGGGACTTGTTGGAGGTGGTTTATGGTTTTTTACAAAACCACGTAGCGCAATTTGGTGACAACTCATGTACCCGTTAGGCAAGACAATAAAGCGAGCGGGACCTCCAAAGTCGTCAATCCTCCTCACTCATCCACGTCATCCTCTCATACCTCTTACGTCACCAAATTTTGTTTTGTTTTTCCCACCCAAGTAGACAAAAGATAAAGGGATGTCTGACCTATCATTTTCCTCTAGTTACAAAGTCATGGTGACCAACATATAGAGAGCACATTGTTGATTATGCATCAGCGTTCGACCCTTCATTTTCTATGGTTACCAGGTAACTTATAATTTTGCGTTTCTTCTTTGTCCTTTCTTTTAAATTGTAAACATCGAGAAAACCTCAAAATCCACTAAAAAACCTGCGATCTCCATGCCATTTGTCCATATACCCCTTATGGACAGAGAAGTTGAAGTATATGATTCCCATTTCTCCTTTGACCTTCCGGATATTCGACAAAACATTCTTGACTGTTCTAGTGGCTTATATAACCTTCTTCGAGTCGTCCAGTTTGACCTTTATCATGTTATTGTCCCACATACCTATAATTTCCCCGAATTTGTGAGTTGGTTAGTGTCTTCCCTTGTCCCACAAGAGTTTCATTAAGATTTGTTTAAGGGAGATTATAATTAGGTCACTCCATAACTAATACACAAAGCTTTAATTTTCCTACAATCTAGAATCCCAAGAGCTTTTTAGATGATTCTTTACTCCATACTTATAAACATCTTTCTAAAGAGAATAAGGAAGGCCCTTTGAAACTCATTTTGCCACCAAATTCCCAAATTCCTTCATCAATAATGAATTACCCAACAATCTTATTTTTTGAAGTTTCACAACTTATCTTAGCTATAATTTTCTCTCTTTTTGGAGACGATGATACTAGGATAGTAAATGAACAAGCCCCGAGGTTTTTGAGTTTGATGTTGCAACCAAATATTATTTTAGACATTCCTTCTTATTTAGCCAAGTCTATCATTTTTCAGTTTTAGAACTTTCATATTGTTAGTTATTTTAGATACCCTTCTGTTTTGGTCTATCTATTCTTATATGTGCATGCTTAAGTTTAGCCATATTGGTTTGAGTATGTGGGATTCAAGGAATCAAAATAAATCTGTGATTGAATGGACTGGTATTGTTAGAAGGAAAGAGAACATTAAGGTTTTTCCTATTATTTATCATTATTCATGACCACTATCTATTCTATTCTGAACAACCAACAACTCCCAAGAATTTTACTTGAAGAAAAAGAGATGTTGTAGCTCAATGAAGACACAAGAGTTGAGTTGGGGACTGGTAAATTTTTAAGACTACACTGAAATAAGACTATATGGAGCAGAAGTACAACCATACTGGTTGCCAGTATTTTTGCCTATGACGATATTTTCTCTTGAATTTATAAGGCAGAGTCTCAGTGTTGACCAAGATCATTTTGTTCTTGCATGAAAATGGTATATTTTCAAGCTAGAGAGGACTGTAGGGCCATTTATTGTAAACAACAAACAAGCCCTTATACAAGTGGAAGTGATGATGGAGGAGTTTGGTTTTGACAAAGAAGAAAAGTGGCAATGTGACCCTCACCATATAATTTCTAATAAAATGGTAGAAATTAGTTCTGCACCTTATATTCATGAAAGCATACCAGAAATTGATAGAATGGAAAATCAAGAAACATGGCCATGTGGTAGGGTGTAGCAAAGAATGGATGTTGAAATCCCCATGGTAAAAGAGAAGAATTTTGAAGAGGAATGCTCTTGAACATATAGATGTTGAGATGGAGGTGTTGGCATTATGAGACAAGTGTTGTCCTTGATGGCAAATCACACTGATGACAAATCATAGTGCAGAAGGATAGCAGCAAGGAATTGATGATCAGTCTACAAGTATGAAGAAAAATATATACACGCTGGTTCACTATATACCAAGTCGCGTATACAAGCAGGTTCACTATATACCAAGTCACGTATACGCAGGTTCGCTATATACCAAGTCGCGTGTACACGCTGGTTGGCTTCAGTAAAAGCGTGTGTATGTGGAAAACTTATCTTTGGTCCACGACGGTTATTCCTTGGAAGTTGTGCCTATGGTTTTGGACCTTGGTGTCTCGACGGACGTGTTGATCCCTAGTTTTGAAGTTAATGGTATTGGATTTCTATGGTTTTGGCCCTTGGTATTGAACAAGGCCTAAGGCTATATAAGGAGAAGGAAATCATTAGGCAAGGGCATCTGAAATGTCTTGAATGTCTGAAGAAGTATGAGATCCAGTATGCAGGTTATGGGTTGATGATGCATTGCTTGATTTGAGCTAAGGAGGGATCTCACCGGCTGATTGAGAACAAGATCTAAGGAGAGATCGGGATCAAATGGTTTGAAATGAACTATCTCTATGATGCTTATTCTAGATCTACATACTGACGCATGTATTGTTCTATAAGTATTATGAGTATGACTGATGTCTGGTACAACTGCAAGTTATGAGAAATTATTTTTAGATCTGTACGCGGGTTGTCTTTGGCAAAAGAGCGTATAGACGCGGGTTTGATTCATCAAAGTAGCGTATACATTGTAAAGCTTGATATTTGAGGTTGCAGATGGGTCTGATGGTTATTACAGAATTCTGTGTCTGCTCCGTGTTCTGTTGACGGTGTTGTTAACAGGGTTTCAGTGATTCAAGGTTTGATGATTGTTTTGAGCTTCAATGATAGTGATGGGTCCAGTATGAAAATTGGATGAAAAGTGGCCTTTCAGGTTATGTGTTGTGCTTCAGTGTATCCAGTCTGAAAATTGATGAAACGTGGTACCTGGAGGAGAGAATATTGTAGGCAAGCACCTACGTACTAGTATCTAAGCTAGTACAAAAGCTAAGGGAGATCTTTGGAGCATTGTAGCAGGTAGCAGCCTGTGTACTAGTAAATGGATCGGCTAGTACAAGAGCAAAGGGGGTTGTAGCTCCCGTACTGGTATAAGACTGCACCAGTACAAATTTTGTAAAAGGATTTTCTTATTAAGAAGAAGATTGAGATGACTTGCAGCAGGTGGTTTTCACCCACATTGGGTTTCCACCTTATATCTTTGTGTTCATGTGTGTGGCTTTTGTGTGATGATCTGTTCTGTTATACTGCACCTGTTTACTGATAATATGGTTAATAATGTTCTGATGCATTTACTGAAGATAAGCTAACTGAATCATAAGATTTCTGAATATACGCTAGTTGCTTTAAACACAGTAGCGTGTACACGCGGGTTCACTTAACTGAAGTAGCGTATATGTTTTTGAGCATTGAGAAAGTTTTAATGATCTGATAATACTGATTCACCCCCCCCCCCTCTCAGTATTATTTCCAACAATTGGTATCGGAGCAGGTCCTTTGGTAGAAGCTTGATCGCTTGAAGGAGATCCGTGGAACAATGGGAAAGAAGCTTAAGAAGAAAGCTCATAAGAAGAAGAAGACATCTCAGAAGATCTATGACAGTGGGAGAGTCGATTGGGGATTAGGTATAAGAAGTTCTTCAGATTCAGAATCAGATTCAGAATCATTATCAAGTATGAATGTGTTATCCTCTGATGTTCCTGCTATATTTCCTTGTGAAAGTGATGGAAGTGATAGTGAAACTACTGAACATGCTTTTATGGGTGAGCAAGAAAAGTATCAAATAGAGGTAGTATTTAGAAGGCTTGCAGACAAAGTTAAAGATCAACAAGATCTATTGAACAAAAGGGAATGTGCTTTCAAATAAGAAGTTACCAAACTAAAGGCCCAACTAGAAGAAGGAAACAAGGTAAGAAATCTACTCAAGGACAAGGAAGACCAATGTCAAAAATTGCAGCATGAAGTGACATCATTAAGAAAAGAAGTCAACGAAAGAAGCACAACCATCAAGAAACTCAAAGATAGATCCAGCTACTATGAAAATCTTGAATCTACAATCCTCTCACTAAAAGGAGATCTTGAAGAATCAAAGAAGCAGAATACAGATCTACTCCAAGCTATTGCAAAACAAGAAAACGAAGTCACCAGCTTAAAATCTCAACTAGGATGTGCCTTCCGAGTTCGTCAAATGCAGCAGGATCTGAATGAAGAACAAGAAAAGGAGATTCTCAAACTAAGGCATCAGTTGGAAGAAGGAAGGAAAGATGGAGAAGACATGAAGAAGCAATGTCTAGAAAAGGAGGAACAACTTCAAGTTGAGGTAAATATCTTGAAAGGTAAATTAGAAGAAAAGGATAAACTTTTGAGATTTCAAGATAGTACTAAAGCCTTGGATGATATTCTTAGTAGTCAAAGGTCTCCTGCTATCAAGACTGGTCTTGGTTTTCATGAATCTGTTGAAGGTGAATCTAGCTCACAAGGTGAGGCAAGGAACTCTAAAGAGAAAACTAAAATGATCAATAAGGAGATGAAAGGTCAATCCCATCAACAATCAAGGAAAGAGACTCCTCAAAGAAAATCTTTTACTCCTCCTATAAATAATGTTGAATGTTATGCATGTCATAGTCTTGGACATGTTGCAGCTAGATGTGGAAGAAGAAGGGTTCAAGACCATCATGTAGAAAGATCATCACATTCAAGGAACTTTAATGGATATTGTTTTTCTTGCAATATGTTTGGTCACAAGGCTGCTGATTGCTATAGGAGGAACATGAAACATGTTAGATGTTATGCATGTAACAAGCTTGGACATATAGCAAAGGAATGCAGGAACAAAGGATGGACATCACACCAAAAGAAGAAAACCTCATCACACTTGAAGATATGGAGGAAGAAGGAAGTACAGTCAGCACAATGTACTGAGACACAGCACAGCACAGACATATCAGACTCAGGGGGAGCTGAAAGTGTAAAACATCAGTGTCCTGAATCTCATACGCAAGTTCCTTAAAGGGAAGTCGCGTATATACGTGAGTTAGACACTGCAAAGTCGCGTATATGTCAGTCTAAGGAAAAGCAGTGGGGACAGGCTCAGAAAAGGGATCTGATATGATTCAGTCCATTATTTGCTCTATTGGTTAATAGTTACAGTCTGCTGAGGATGTGTAAAAATGTTTTGATACTTGTAAGATGTCTAGAAGTGTTTTGATCCTAACTTGATGATGATGATGATGTCTTGATGCTTATTGCTGATATATGCATGATCAGATCTAACAGATGGCACAGGTTGAGGGGGAGCATATGCCTTTAATAATTCATTGTTGGCATTATGGTTAATAGTCCTTGGTGATGATTCTTATATGGCTAAATGATATATCTTGCTATGATGTGGTTGTGAGTTGTCTATGATAAAATCTCATATGATTCTTGGGGTTACATAGTTAATGATCAGATCAGATTTATGGTTGATTCTTTGATGATGCATATATGGTGCTTACATGGTGATCTTCATAAGGACAAGGAGAAGTACAAAGCTTGAATACACATCTTCCTCACTTGATGATGAGTCACTCATATACTGCTGTTGTCATATGCATAAAAATCATACAGTTATGATGCAGGCACTCTTGTGGATAAGGATTGTTGCTGTTGATGATATCAAGAAGTTTTGTCAAATGAGCTTGAGCTCAAGATACATAGTGCTGATACATGGATGACTACTCAAAGTTGCTTTATTGGAGACATGGTGATGAGTTCTTATCTATATGATGATAGGTTGATACTTACATATGTTGATTGATGCAGATGTTCCCAAGTAATGATACTTGGATCATGTAGATCTTGACGTTGATGTAATGGCTATGGTGGTTTCACATGTAATGTGAATGATTTCATGATGATGTTTAAAAGGAGGAGTTGACATCTATGTTCAGACATACCTTGCTGCAGGACATTTACAGGTTGCTGATATGAAAATGGTTGTACGCGAGTTTCATAAGGCCTATCCGCGTATATACGCTTGTTTATGTGGATGAAGACGCGTATATGGAGTTTTGAAGGAAATCAGCAGGGACAGATGTTGGTTGCAGAAAGTCTGATATGGGTCCGACAGAGATCATCTGGCACAGATTCAGGGGGAGCAGATAATCTTCCAATGATGCATTGTTGGCATTATCTTAAAGCTTTTGGTTCTAGTTCACATTTGTTGTTGGTTTCAAGTGGAACAAAGGCGAAAGGAGAACATAAGGATCTCTTGGTTGCTGATCTGAATGGTGATTATCAGATGCTGCTAGTAACTTTCATAAGTCTTGGTCTAGTTCTTTTGTCTCTATGTCATATATCTCTTTTGTGGTATCTCTTTCATGGTGTCAAGGTCATGTAACGGCCTATTTTGGTTTCCCCACTATGCCTGGGATGATTGATGCAATATGATTGGTTGTCATATGTAAACTTTTGATGTATCCCCACTTGGTTGGGTGGATGAGTCAATTTTTGTATATCCTCACTTAGTTGAGAGATGGATGTATGTATGAGTCTTTGGTGATAGGAAGGTCTTTTATGATGTATAGAGTCATGTTCTTCTTGAAGAACATCTTTTGCAGATCTTGCCTACAGTCAGGAAGAGCATGAACAACACACTTCAGCGGTACAGAGATTCAACATGTACTCAGAGGGAGCATGGACAAATTGGTACACCTTGGTATATACAAAGGGGGAGACTATTCAGAGATTTCAGCAGGTACTCAGGGGGAGTATGGACAGTGGAATGATTCAACAAAGGAAGAGAATATCTTGGTCCACCCTTTGCCCTTGATGTCAAAGGGGGAGAGTGATTTGGTGTTGTTGCCATCAAGTCCAAAGGGGGAGATTGTTGGCATTATGAGACAAGTGTTGTCCTTGATGGCAAATCACACTGATGACAAATCATAGTGTAGAAGGATAGCAGCAAGGAATTGATGATCAGTCTACAAGTATGAAGAAAATATATACACGCTGGTTCACTATATACCAAGTTGCGTGTACACGCTGGTTGGCTTCAGTAAAAGCGCGTGTATGTGGAAAACTTATCTTTGGTCCACGACGATTATTCCTTGGAAGTTGTGCCTATGGTTTTGGACCTTGGTGTCTCGACGGACGTGTTGATCCCTAGTTTTGAAGTTAATGGAATTGGATTTCTATGGTTTTGGCCCTTGGTATTGAACAAGGCCTAAGGCTATATAAGGAGAAGGAAATCATTAGGCAAGGGCATCTGAAATGTCTTGAATGTCTGAAGAAGTATGAGATCCAGTATGCAGGTTATGGGTTGATGATGCATTGCTTGATTTGAGCTAAGGAGGGATCTCACCGGCTGATTGCGAACAAGATCTAAGGAGAGATCAGGATCAAATGGTTTGAAATGAACTATCTCTATGATGCTTATTCTAGATCTACATACTGACGCATGTATTGTTCTATAAGTATTATGAGTATGACTGATGTCTGGTACAACTGCAAGTTATGAGAAATTATTTTTAGATCTGTACGCGGGTTGTCTTTGGCAAAAGAGCATATACACGCGGGTTTGATTCATCAAAGTAGTTTATACATTGTAAAGCTTGATATTTGAGGTTGCAGATGGGTCTGATGGTTATTACAAAATTCTGTGTCTGCTCTGTGTTCTGTTGACGGTGTTATTAACAGGGTTTCAGTGATTCAAAGTTTGATGATTGTTTTGAGCTTCAATGATAGTGATGGGTCCAGTATGAAAATTGGATGAAAAGTGGCCTTTCAGGTTATGTGTTGTGCTTCAGTGTATCCAGTCTGAAAATTGATGAAACGTGGTACCTGGAGGAGAGAATATTGTAGGCAAGCACCTACGTACTAGTATCTAAGCTAGTACAAAAGCTAAGGGAGATCTTTGGAGCATTGTAGCAGGTAGCAGCCTGTGTACTAGTAAATGGATCAGCTAGTACAAGAGCAAAGGGGGTTGTAGCTCCCGTACTGGTATAAGACTGCACTAGTACAAATATTGTAAAAGGATTTTCTTATTAAGAGGAAGATTGAGATGACTTGCAGCAGGTGGTTTTCACCCACATTGGGTTTCCACCTTATATCTTTGTGTTCATGTGTGTGGCTTTTGTGTGATGATCTGTTCTGTTATATTGCACCTGTTTACTGATAATATGGTTAATAATGTTCTGATGCATTTACTGAAGATAAGCTAACTGAATCATAAGATTTCTGAATATACGCTAGTTGCTTTAAACACAGCAGCGTGTACACGCGGGTTCACTTAACTGAAGTAGCGTATATGTTTTTGAGCATTGAGAAAGTTTTAATGATCTGATAATACTGATTCAGTCCCCCCTCTTAGTATTATTTCCAACAGGAGGATTTGCGGTCATAAAAGAGGACTAAAATTCAAATAGAGGATGAAGACATACAAATCAAATTAACAAAAGGACCTTCAAATGAGCCCATTTTTCAAATACAATTGGGAAATCTAGGGCACACTACTTCCTCTTCTATCTCCACAGATTTGGAAACATTCACAACATAAGAGACTCCAAATTTTGAAGTTTTGTAGAAGAATTATAAAAAAATTAAAGAAAGGAGTTATAAAATGAGAATTAGTATGGAAACACAACTAACAGCTCAAGTAACCTCAAGCTATCAAACATGATTTCTCTTTGCTATGGACTTAGAGATAAATAAGTTAAAGCTTTCTCTTACACATCTTGTTACTCAATCTATTCCTTAAAGGCCAGATTTCAGAACATTGGATTTATCTATTAATGTGGATGATATTCCCCTGCTTTACAACATAAATTTGGACAAACGAGCAAGAGAAATGATCTATAATGACTTGAGCAAAAGTTTTTTCCCAATGAGTAAATCATAACATCTTTTGGAGAAAATTTAAAATCAGCGAAAATAGGAAAAAGGAAAATTCTAGAGCACTACATATTGAAAATGAAGAGTACAAGAAATCAATAATTAAACTAGGAGTAGATCCAAATGACAGGGAAGCCATCAAGACCTTGTTGCAAAACACAAAATTTGAGGTGCATTCAATAAGGAAGAAGTTAAAAATGCCTGGGGCTGAGCACACTCAAACAACTAAGTTGGCTCAAGTTGAAAAAGAAAAATAACTATTAATAGGAGAATTAGTTGACATAAATAAAGAGATTGTTATTTTGCAAGATTAAGTGCAGAACCTACAACAGTCAGTTAAAAATCATGTTTTCACCATTGTGGTTCCAACTAAATTAGATGACCCCTCAGAGAAATTGACAAAGGTCATGGCAGAGCTCAAAATTTCAGAAGTTAAACTAAAGAAAACCCAAGATGATTTTGCCATGGTAAGGAAGTAGTTGAATGTAAAGGAGAGACAATTGAACATAAAAAAATAAAATAACAATCAACTTACTAGTAAGTATAAGGCAACTCAAGATGAAATCAAAGAGTTAAAAACCAAGTTGAAAGGTAATATTTATTTAATTGGGGCTAGAAAAATTGTTTGGGATGACATTATTAAGGAAGTTCTTTCTATATGAGAATATATTCATATAATTGCATATCAAAATATTATGATAAGAAGATAAGGAATGAACATTGATTTATGGAAGAAACAAGTACAGAAAGAAGCACTCAAGGCCAAGAAGATAATTAAGTATTTGAATGAAAAATCTTCAACATAATTAAGGGCATTTGATATTACAGATGGAGCCGAAGTGGTCATGGAAATTAGTAGAATGATTGAGAAAAATATACTTCATATTTAGGTAGACATTAGAGGAAATTTTCAGCCTAAAAGCGCTCATGAAAATTTCATGTACGTAATAGGTAAACCAATCAGAATACTTTAAATTTAGAAAGAGGTACATGTAAATATTTGGAGGGAAAATTAAAAAAACTACTTTTTTTTTTTAATTGTACTTTTGGCTTATCTCCTTATAGGTTTACTCAATTTCAAGTGTAGACACTTGTTAGACGCATAATTAAATTCTGCATTCAACAGGGACCTTTTGAGAAGACCCACATTGATACAAATTAAAGATATATTAAAAAAACATATTGAACGCACTTTTTAATGTATCTTCAATTTTTATCAATGTGGGTCTTCTCAAAAGTATGCATAATGGGTACTCATCGGATGCAAAATTTAATTCGTTATCCAAAAAGTGTCTATGCTTGAAATTTGAGTAAACCTATAAGGAGATAAGCCAAAAATACAGTTAAAAAAATGGTTTTCTTTTTTTTTTTCCCTCCAAAATTCGTAATTCTTATTTTATTGTTTTTCCTATTATTTTATTATTTTTCCTTAGGAGGCCAATTTCAGGCTGAAATTTCCTCTAATGGAATAGGCTAAAGGAAGTTCAAATCCAGTGTCTTTGTTGATTCCAAATTTGACCAAGGAAAAATAGCTGGTTTACCCAGTTGGTGAGATCAACAAGGGAACTTACTCTCTTGGGAATTGTATGAAAATGAATTAGTGACTATTAAATGTTGAGTATATACAACACATGAAAAGACTACAATTATAAAGGAATAAATGTAGTGAACTATTTGCAGAGGGATTTCCAACTTCTCTGGCTGATGAAGACACTGTTTGTTACCAAACCTAAGTATACAAAGCTTTCAAATTTGAGTCTTCCATTCCGGAAAATGAACTTGCATAAGCTTCCAGATTAGGTTGTTTAGAAGAAATGTGAAAGGTTGATTACCCCCGTTGAAGTCGAAGTGGCGGAACCAAACACTAATCCCCAAAGTCAGTGTTCCATAAGTCATACGACTTCTCAAAGCTAAAAAGTTTTATTTTGTAATGTTTTAAAATACTTTTTAGTTACAAATAGTTAAGTAGTTATAGAAGTTTTTATAGTTACCTTTGTAACTAATTTCGATGTAATATTTAAAATACATGAGAATTACTAGGAAAGGGTTCATAGTTTTGGCATTTTGAGCACTTGTGTAATCATTTTGGCTTCCTTGGAGAGAATAATAAAGGTCACCAAATTGATTCCAGTATATGTTAGTATATTGCAGTATGTGTTGTTTCTCTTATGTGTATTCCATATTCATTTTCTTCTATGAAGCACGTGTATGATCGTAGCAAATTTATTTGAGAAATTTACAGATTTATTTTATGTATCTTTAATAGTTACAGAGAATACCTGTAAGTTTTGTTCAAAGGCATCTTAATAGGCTCTCCATTGCTTCTGCACTTACATTCTTAATCTAAATCATTCATACTTTCATCTTAAAGTTTTGAATTTGGATTCTTTTAAAGGCCCAAATTATAAACCCTAGTCTCCTTTCAGTTCTTCTTTCTAGTAAAATAATTAAAGTTTGTAATTGCTAATATAAGGCCAATTTGGGAATAAAGATTCATCTCCAAGATCAATTTCTGTTACAAAAGGGAATATATCATCTTTGGGCATATTTTAACAAGTTTTAATAAGCACTAGTTCCCTTTCAACTAGGAACTGTTTCTACGGTGACAACATCACCAATGTGTTATAATTTACAAATTAGAAGTATCTCACTATTTATACATGACGTAAGATACCTTTTAAATGTGTGGGGAACATTCCTTCTCACATAGCATGAAGTACATCCTCATTAAATTTGGGTGGACAAGGAACTCATCCTCATTGAATCTCTGTTGTGAATGAATACTCCAAATTGGAGTGATTTTATAGGGTAAACTACATGATTTGTGTGCCCAAATAAATGCACACCAAGACCAATAATTAATAATAAAATAATATATAATTTGAATCAATCATATTGACCATGAAATGGAGTCTGGGTGTGCATTTTAGTGAAGTAAGACAATTTTGGTCTGCTTCACAAAAATGCATGCCCAACCTTAATTTCCAGGCCAAATTGAATGATTCAACTTGTAAAGTAATCTTTTACTCATAAGTAATATTAATACAGTTAAATATTTTTATTTTTTTACATATATATTTATGTTGTTCAAGAATAATCCAAATTACGCAGATTTCATAGGGTAAAATGCAGGTTTTGTGTGCCTCAAATAAATGCACACCAAGACCTGTAATTAATTGGCAGTGATATAATGATCATTCCATCCTATGTGTCTACGAAATTGTACCTCATTCTTGTGGTGTAACAAATCCCTAATGGGCCTCAGTTCTTGGGTGTGATAACGACTTCTTTGGGCCTTCTTAGATTCTATGGTATGAGAAAAGATTATGATAAAGATATGATGAGCCCTATGACAGAGATATCACGATAGACATATAACAGAATATCTGACATACCTATGAATATTTTTTTGCATTGTTATTTGTAATGTTTTCTCTACACAATTTTTGACGATGATATGAGGTGAATGCAATGTGAAAATGTTTTAAAAAACAATTATCTACAACAAAGACTTCTAGCTGTAAGAAAATTAACATTGTTACTAATCTGCTGGTTAATGATGAATATGCTTGAGTAAATGTTGAAAAATGCAATAAATTATATGGTTGTCAAATCTGGTCCATAAAATTAAACATCTATGTGGGGAGAGAGGCAAAATTATAGGTCACCTATGGATGGTAATGAACCTATTTTCCTTGTTGAAAATATGGATAGGTTTGTAATTTTAGTTTTTTGTTTCTATTTGGATTTTAAAGTGATTATTGAGTTGATTGGTCTTGTCAAATACTCAAAAAGTATTTGTCCCTCCAATCCTCTTGTTGTTTTCTTTTTCCTATGTGGTGGTAGTCTTAATTCTGGAAATACTTGGAGTCTTGGATTTTGGAAATTCCTAGATACAATCATGCCATGGCTAGATATCCTCCTCCTAGAGGTGTTATAGTGATAAGATGCATGAGATAAGGAAGGAGATGAGACACCTAGCTAGTCAATTGGAAGGTCTGCATAAGGCCATGGTCTACATTAATACCTAGATGGAATCCCAAATGAAGAAGAATGAAGAGTTGGAAGGGTAAATAATTCAAGGACCCTTGTTATTTAATGCAAGATATGGTGGGAAACATTCCACAGATATATTACCCTAGGAGGATGCCATTCATCCTATCATGCTCCAACCATATTCCAACCGATTTTATAATTAGAATGTACAACATTTTTCTTTGGCTAAATATGGCAATCAAGGTATGTTGCCTCTACTATATGTTGCAAGAAATGAAAATTGACATATAAGCACAACAATATCCAACTAACTTATTGAAATTCAACTATTGATACCTTGTTCTCCATCTAGATAACAAATTTGGTCCACTTTTTATTTTGTAACATGTCATTTTCGAAGTTTGTTGGATGACGACCATATTTTTCCTCTTGTCAAAACATGGCACATGGACTAGTTAAACTAACTAATATGCAATCATTTATTTCTTTTAGGAAATAAAAAAATATAATTTCACATATTAAATATACTTAAGTACAAATCAAGGCTTATAGAACTTTCTGGCCATTGTGATGCACGCCACTTTGTTTGAAGGCCTTATCCTGAAACATATACTAATTGAATTTAACTATGCACAAATAAAATATAAAAATCATTTAAGAAATTTGATATAATCTTATGATAAAATTTTAATACTTAGGTACTCTCCTCATCGGTCTTCCTCTGTTCATTGAACTTCTCATATGTTTTTACAATTTCTTTCCATACTTTTAAACTTACATCAATTGGCCTTATTTTGTGCCTTTTCTCGGGTGAAAGTTTTGATCTTGTTTGTTTGATTGCACCTAAATATCTTGTAGTTATAAGAAATTTGTAGTTTAACATTTTTTACAGAACAACCTACGCCAAATTCAGTCTCCATGTCGTAAATTACTGCTTTTTGTAGGTGCAACAACATCTTTGAGAACGACAAATGGAGATGGTCTTTGAATCGTTGAAAGCATGATTCCTTAAACCTATTCACAAAAAAATTCCTAACATCTGATCTACATATTATATCTTTGTATCATAGTTACCAATGCAAGATTCATAATGTGGTGTGGTGGAAGAATATATTTATGTCCTAGGAGTGGATTGGGCGTTGGAAGTCTCTGTTTCTTGTTCCAAATTCTTAGTGCTTATGCTTAATTCTTTCCTCCTTGATATTTTGCTCAATCCACGGGTGGTTGGTGAAGGTGAACCAAGGAAAATAGCATGCAAGGAAGGATATCACATTATGCAAAGGGAAACAATTCGAGATGAGGTAAGAAATCCAACCATCACATACACACAATCTGGCTAAATTAATCAAGTAAAAAAACACAGTTCCCTTGGCATGCCCGCGACCATCACATAATATATATCCCGCATGAAAAAAAAAAGATCATTCATATTATAAAATGAAAAGCATAGGATATCCTTAGCATTTCCACATGACCAACATATACACACAGCCTGCATAAAATAGCTAGGCCAAAACATGGGATTCCCTTGGCATCACCACACAACCATCACATACACACAACCATCACATACACACAACCTATAATTAAAACACATATATATTCATTAAGAATGGGAAATCTACATTTGTGAGAGTGATCCATACCCAAATTCTTATGCTCATGAGAGTGATCGAGAGGAAGATCCAGATGTCCCAAAAATATGCATGAAGGTTTATTCGTCCTCTACTTTAGGCTTGTTGCATAGAAGGTGGAAAAATTAGGTTAATGCAAACCCTTGGAATAAGGCCCACCATTTCACCTAGAATCCCTTATTGTTCGATATCCCTACGCTTTTGGTTGAACTGTGCATGATACAAATACCTCTTTCTTGTAAATATTTATTTTCCTTTGCCTGGTCTTTTATCCTGTAACAACAGTCGCATATGGAATATAAAATCTAGCTCTTAGCTGGTCTAGTCTAGATCAAGACCTAGGTGGGGGAAAATGAGCTTATTCTTTTCTTTCCGGGTTCGGGCCTACCAACAGAGAAACAAATTCCTAGAGGAGAAAGAAACAGTGATTTTTTTTAGCTCAATAGTTGGCAGGTATTTAATTTCAAAGTTTTGTTCCACATGAATTTTTAAATTTCTACTCGTCGATCGCCGACTTTAGCGTCAAATCAGGTAATGTGATTGAGTTGAGGCACAAAAGTTGGCACAATCGACGCCTAGTCTAGATCCATCAAGTTATTTTTTTCCATAAAAAAATAGACAAAATTTTTACAAGAATATAACATTATTATCAAATAAAATCAAATATTGATAGAATACGTTCAGTAGAAAAACCATAATTTCAATAATCCACTACATTCACTATAGAGTAATTTAGTTAGCTCTAAAATTCTTGCGTAAAGTAAGTTATAAATGATGAATGAAACAAAGTTGATATACATACTAGTGGTAAAGTGTGTTACATGGGAAAAAATGATAATCTCAATTAATATTTATGTTGTAAGGAGAAATTATACTCTATTCAAAATATAGTCTACTAATAATTCTACCCCTACACTTATTGTTTTCATTGCTGATAATTATATTTGATTGGTGTACTATAAATTATTGTCATTGTTGTGTATCACAGAATCTAGAGGAGGCTATGGACATGGGACACGGACGATGTAGAACTATTAAATCACAAAGAGGAAAGTGGGTCGAAGAAGATATGTCAATGAAATCTGCAGATATAATACAAGTAAGAAGACAAAGAAACCTCAACCTAAGGAGGAAGGTCTCTACGAATTCACAAATACTACAACATAGAGGAAAAAAAAAAGTTATTTTTTTTCCATGAGGCCTTTTAGGTCAAACTTATTGGTTGAAAATGTAGCAATGGTGTTTAAATGTGACTCTATGATCAAGATAAATATTTGAAAATAATGATGGTCATATGCGATAAGGATTTTGGATACTTTTCTTGTCAAAATTTTGGCTTGATGTATGTACCTAGGGTTATTATTTTCTTTTCAACTCTAAATTAACATGATATCAATATGTCAAATATATGAATAAAGAAAAGTTTTGTGTTCGATAACATATTTATTAAAATGATATAATTGACATACTAAATATTATTGACTATGTTGTGTATTACAGGAGCCAGACGAAACCATGACAACAATTCGTGTCATATCAAATGAGGACACAATGGATGACACAAGGCATTAGGTACTAAAATTTTGAATTAACTTGGAAAAAAATAATAAACTGACATTTTGTGATATGTCCATTTTTTCATGATATTATTAAAATTTATAATGTATTATCTAATCTTGAAAGAAATCTTGAGGACACAAACCCCACCTTTTACCCTATGAAATCAATACAATTTGGAGTATTATTCAATAAGAAAAATATATATATGAAAAATTAAAAATATGTAAGTCTATTAATGTTACCTATGAGTAAAAAAATACTCTCCAAGTCGAATCATTCAATTTGGCCTTGAAATGAAGGTTGAACATGTTTTTTTGTGAAGTAGACAAAATTGCCTTGCTTCACTAAAATGCATGCCCAAGCTTAATTTCTTGTCGAATTTGATTGATTCAAATTGTAAACTATTTGATTACTAATTGTACACACTAATTTGTTTTGAGTAAGTTTCTATTGTTGACAAACTGTTGACACTTTTAGGGAGACAACATGAACTAAGATTGCTCCAACACTTTCATTTACATTATCTTTGACCTTCACATCACTACATTAGAAAAAAATAGTTTTATTAATGTTGCTTATGAGTAAAAAAATACTCTCCAAGTTGAATCATTCAATTTGGCCTTGAATTGAAGGCATGGCGTGCATTTTTGTGAAGTAGGCCAAAATTGCCTTGCATCACTAAAATACATGCTCAAGCTTCAATTCTTTGCCAATATGATTGATTTACATTGTAGATTGTTTATTTGATTATTTTATACAATTTTACATAATTATATCTTTACTTTGAGCTTAAATATTTATACTTCAGATTTCATACAACATTCTAAGTTTCTCTTCGATGTGCTTTATGTGAAAGTTGTGTATAAGTGAGAAACATAGTTATATAGGATATTTGTCAGACATGATGCAAGGTTATATCCTAAGATTAGGAATTTTACAATCATGTCCCATTTCAAATTTCATTACCAAGAATGTAATTGATTTGGCCTGGGAGTGCATATTTGTTTCGACTATGATCATTGGCAGATATGATCAATTGCTATTCCGAAAAACTTGGATTTCAGTGTATAACATTTCCTTTATGAAAATGGCTATGATATGTTGCATAAAATGGTTTTATATTTAGGTTGGAATGATCATTATTACACAATTGATTAAGTATTGGTCCTGATGTGCATTTATTTGTGGCACACAAACCTTGACTTTAATGCTACAAAATCGATCCAATTTGGCATATTCTTGCAAAATATAAATTCTAAGTGAAAAATTAATGTTAATTATGAGTAAAAACGTACTCTCAAATATGAATCATTCAATTTGGCCTAGTAATGAAGGATGTACATGCATTTTTGTAAAGTAGGCCATAATTTCCTTGCTTCACTAAAATGCACGCCAAGGCTTCATTGATTGGCGTACTAAAAATTATTGTCATTGTTGTGTATTATAAGATCTAGAGGAGGCCATGGACATAGGACGTGGATGAAATAGAACTACTAAATCACAAAGAGGAAAGTGGGTCGAAGAATATATGACAACGGAATTCGTAGATACAATACAAGTAATAAGACAAAGCAATCTCAACCAAAGGAGAAAAGTCTTTATGAATTCACAAATACTACAACATAGAGGAGAGAAAGTCATTTTTTTTCCATGAGGCCTTTCAGGTCAAATTTATTGGTTGAAAATGCATATGAATGGTGATTAAATGTGATTCTATGATCAAGGGAAATGTTTGAAAATTAGGATGGCCATGTGGGATAGGGATGTTAGATACTTTTCTTGTTGAAATTTTGGCTCGATGTATATACCTAGGGTCATATTTTTTTTTTCAACTCCAAATTAACATGATATCAATATGTCAAATATATGACTAAAGTGAAGTTTTGTGTTGGATAACATATTCATTGAAATGATATAATTAGTGTACTAAACATTATTGACTATGTTGTGTATTACAAGAGCCAAATGAGGCCATGGCAACAGATCGTGTTATATCAAATAAGGACACAATTGATGACGTGGGACATCAGGTACTCAAATTTTGACTTAGGAAAATTAATATAATGTAATTTTGTGATACATCCATCCTTTTTCATGATATTATTAAAAATTATAGTGTATTGTCCAATCTTGATAGAGATTAATGCATGTTGTTGATTATTTTAGATGGAGATTGGAGGAAATGGAGAGCCTAAGCATTCAACTAGGAAAAGTAAAAGATATGTACGTGGAGTTCGATAGTTTAGAGGACAATGGATGGAAGAAGATATGATAATGGATCCCAGAGACACAAAATATGATTGCACTAAAAATGAGGTTGGTCAGGACTATAGTACATGGAATGAACACTTTGGGAAAATTGTTGTTTGTGGATGTTTTGTATGTCGTGGAAAGAAACAATTGAAATGAGTGATTGTATAAAGGACTTACATAGATGATGAACTTCCAGTGGGTAGTATGCCTCCTACAATCAATTTGAATCCAATAGAAATTGTGGTAAGGAATTTTCCAATTCGATATAAATAATATGCATTCTTCTTTTAAACATTATTTATATTATTTAAATAATATTTTTTTTCTTAATGATTACTTTTAGGATAATTTTTTTTGTTTAAAGTTTCATGGAGCATCGACTTCCAGCCTAGAGGCCTACAATCATTTATCTGATGATACATCTAACAAAAATATGTGCACATATTCCAACTCGGAAGATGAGGAATTGATGAAAACAAGTAATAGAACAAGAACCAATTTAAAGATGCATAATTTTCTTAAAGACATGGGGAAGGCGGAATACATACCCTATGAGAATGAATTTGATGGAGATGTTGGTTTTCCCTTGAGTTTCAGATCAATTTGAAAAAAAACATTTGATCGTTGACTATATTTCACTTGGTCGAATGATCAACCACTACCTAGAGTGTATGAGGTGTTTCAATTTTGGGGTTACATCTACATGATATAACCCTCCAATATTCATGGAGATGATCTAGGCCTCTCTATTGCCCAAAATATCCATGTGGGATCTAAACATAGAAACAATTCACAACAAACCACTAGGAAAATAATGCCGTATTATGGTTTGTCATATTACAGTGTTGAATGGAGAAGGCTAGCTGAATATAAGCATATGGTCTAAATTCGAATATGTATACACATAATCTCCAATTGGAAAGCGGAAATGAAATAAATAGAGGTCATCTTATGTATATAGATGGACATCTACAACACAAAAATATTGTAGGATTTATAAATAATAGTAAGGGAAGGGACCCTACTGTAAGATTGGATGTCGATTTGTTGAGGTTATAAATGATAAAGATAGAGATATGGAAAGAGAGGTTACTATATTGATAATGGTTGAGGCTATTATGGACCTTACCATAGGGGATGAGTGATTGATTAATTACCCATTCTTAAAATGTACTCTTGCATGAAAGAAAAGGAAGAACAAGGAAGGATGTTCTTAAGGGCAGAAAACCAAAGTCAATGAGTGTGGATTGATGTTTTATAAACTATGTTGTCAAAATTGTGTTTTATTTTAAATTATTGTATGAAAAAGGTAGTCTCTAAAATAATGTTCCATTATTCAATCAATATGTATATGTTCATACATTTTATATTTTTATTTATTAAGACATATTTGATTATATTTATTTGAAATTGATACATTTATGATTTATCCAATTGTTTCTTAACATTAAATAATTCTTGCATTTGTTGATAGCTAAAAGATATCGATGATACACCTACTAATACCCACTGGATCAAATTGGGTTATTAATATTTGTATGGGATGATCCAAACCATCCTTTAAACTATACTAGGGTTAAAAAATCAAGATTGAAGAGAACACTACCAACTGAGAAATTTGAAGAGATGATTAGATTATCATACATTGATGACATGCCACCTAGCCTTAATGATGACGATGATAGTGAAAATGCAATGCATGAAGAATTATTGAATGAAATGCTTACATGTTTCTTTGGGGATTCAAATAGTGATGATGATAACGATAATATGGTCGACAATAACGATGATAGAAAGGGTAATTACCTCCAACATAATCTTGATGATAACAACCTAAAAGACTCAATCAAGCAAGTGGCTAAGACACCCATGTTCAAATGAGGTGAAAGTAGAACCTCAAAAATTGCATGCACATTAATATTATTAGAAATAAAGACACTATTTGGTTGGTCAAACAAAGGATTCACTACCCTACTTAAGTGAGTTGAAATCTATTTCTTACTTTCCGTGATCAATTGGTGTATATAATTTGTAAACATTCATCAACTTCTGTTATGAAACCAGCTCAAGAAAAGATAGAAAAGATAGATCAACGCCTTAGAATTCAGCCTCTTCGAGGGGGCAACCTCCTTTACATTACATAAATGAACAATTCTTGGATGATACAAATGAGAAAACCTCATTTCTATATATAGGAGTCTAAGGAGTCACAATATAATCCAGCCGACCTAAACTAATAAATAAAGCCACAAAAATAACAATAGAGGGATTCTATGGGGCACAGAAACAACAACATGGGGGTAATAGGGGCACAACAATATAAATAAGGGGTATAACTACAATAGTAATGGGGTAATCACTAGTATTATAGGGACCCAACATGCCCCTCTCCTTCAAAAAAGTGTTGTCCTCAACGCTTGAGTAGTTCTGGATACTTCTGCATAAAATTCTCATCCTCCCATGTGGAGTCTTCAGCGGATAAGTTCTTCCACTTGATAAGATACTTTGAAATTGATCGATTTCGTAGCTGTCGAGTTCTTGTTTCTGTGACTGCTTCCGGTTCCAATATAATTTTTCCTTCCTCGTCAAGTTCTGGCAATATTGTTTGAACTGGGAGCTTGTCGCCTATAACCTTCTTTAAACATGAAACATGGAAAACTGGGTGCAATCGAGAAGCTGCAGGAAGCTCCAATTTGTATGCCATAGTACCAATCTTTTGCAACACCTTGTACGGACCATAATACTTTGGTGATAATTTATTATCCTTCTTAGCTTGCTTTAGGGACATTTGCTTATATGGTTGTAGCCGTAGGAATACCCAATCACCTACATCAAAACTTCTTTCACTGCGATGTTGATCTGCCTGTTGTTTCATTCTATTTTGTGCCAACACGAGGTTATCCTTTAAGAGTTGGAGGACTTGTTGTTGATGTTCGATGTGATGTTCCACTGCCTGAACCTTAGAATTTTCTCTTAAATATGATGTGATGGATGGTGGTTGATACCCATAAAGTGCCATAAATGGGGTCATTTTTGTTGCTGTATGGAAGGAAGTGTTATACCACCATTCAGCCAGAGGCAACCATTTGACCCATTGTGTCTGTTTATCAGATACAAAGCAACGAAGATATCCTTCCAAACATTTGTTTACTATCTCAGTTTGCCCATCAGATTGAGGATGATAAGATGAGCTATGAGCTAACTGAGTACCAAGACAAGAAAATAATTCTGTCCAAAAATTTCCAGTGAAAATGGGATCTCTGTCACTTACAATAATCTTTGGGTTTCCATGTAGCTTTTGAATTGTTTCCATAAATGCAGTAGAAACTGTACTGGCTTTAAATGGATGTGATAATGCACAAAAGTGTGCATACTTGGTAAGTCTATCAACTACCACCATGATTACACTCTTTCCCTCAGACTTGGGTAAACCTGTGATAAAATCCATTGAAACCTCTTCCCAACGTTGGCTTGGAATGGATAAAGGTTGTAATAGACCCGGTGTCTTAATTGTTTCAACTTTATTTTGTTGGCAAACCAAACATTCCGCCACAAACTTTTGAATATCTTATTTAAGGCCATCCCAAAAAAATTCCTTCTTAACCCTATGGTAAGTTTTTAAAAATCCTGAGTGCCCTCCTAAGGGAGAAGTGTGCAATTCCATAAGAATATTTTGTTTTAGCTGGGAATTCTTACAGAGGTATAAGCGATCTTTGTACCATAACGAATCATTTTGCCAGCTAAATGTATCAGACGTACTGGAATCTTGTTGTAGCTTTCGAATAAGTGCCCACACTTCTTCATCATTCTTCCATTCCTCCCTTGCTTCGTTTATCCAATCTGGTTGGATAATAGAAATGGCGCACAACAATGCTTCCACATCCTCATCCTTTCTTGAGAGTGCATCTGCCACCACATTTTGCTTCCCTTTTTTGTAGATGATTTCAAAGTCATAACCCAACATCTTTGTGACCCACTTTTGTTGCTCTTCAGAGGATAATCTTTGTTCTAAAAAGTATTTAAGGCTATCATGATCCGTTTTTACCTTGAAGTGTCTTCCCATTAGGTAGGGTCGCCATTTCTTAAGTGCATGGAGTATTGCCAACATTTCCTTCTCATAAATAGCTTTGCTTAAAAACTTTCCCTTGATTGGACGACTTTCAAAAGCAATGGGTTTTTCATCTTGCATTAGAACAACACCAATTCCATTTCCTGAAGCATCACATTCCACAATAAAGGTTTTTGTGAAGTTAGGTGTAGCTAAGACCGGTGCTTGGCACATTGCCTCTTTAAGATGTTCAAAGGCCTTTGTTGCTTCCGGAGTCCATGAAAATGCATCTTTCTTCAATAATGTTGTTAGAGGTGCTGCTATTCTCCCATAATTCTTAACAAATTTGCGATAATACCCTGTCAACCCAAGAAATCCTCGTAGATGCTTTATGGATGTGGGGATTTTCCATTCCTTAATGGCTTTAATTTTGCTAGGGTCTACCTTAACTCCTTCATGAGATACAATATGACCCAAATATTCCACCTCCTGGACTCCAAAGAAACATTTGGATCTTTTTGCATATAATTGTTTCTCCTCCAATAGTTGTAGCACCTTGTCAACATGTTCAACATGATCCTTCCAAGACTTGCTGTAGATTAGTATATCATCAAAAAATACTAACACAAATTTTCTAAGGAATGGTTTGAAAATTGAATTCATCAAACCTTGAAATGTTGAAGGTGCATTGGTAAGGCCAAAAGGCATGACCAAAAATTCATAATGACCCTCATGAGTTCTAAATGCCGTTTTCGGAATGTCTTCAATCTTCATTCTGATTTGATGATATCCTGAACAAAGATCCAACTTGGTGAAGTAAATTGATCCATGCAATTCATCCAGTAATTCATCAATGACAGGAATGGGGAACTTATCTTTAATAGTGAGCTTGTTGAGCTCCCTATAATCTAGACACATGCACCATGATCCATCCTTCTTGTGCACCAATAATACTGGAGCAGAGAAAGAACTTTGACTTGGTTGAATTATACCAGCCTCTAACATTTCTGCAACCATACGTTCAATTTCACTTTTTTGGACATAGGGATATCTATACGGCCTGATGTTTGGAGGGACACTTCCTGGAATCAGATGAATAGCATGATCATGATCACGCATAGGTGGGAGACCCTTGGGAGTCTCAAATACCTTGGAATGATTGTCCAGGACTTTTTGGGGATCTGGAGAAATAGATGATTCCAATGTGGAAACATCTAGCGAGCATAATTGTGCAATTACACCTCTTTGCTCCTTTTTTAGAAGCTTTGTCATACCATGAGAGCTGATTATCTTTCCTGGTTTCCCTGCAATACCCCTTAATTCAACTTCCTTTCCTTCCGTAGAAAATTTGATGAAAAGTTCTTGAAAATTAAAAGCTATTGTACCCAAGGATTGTAGCCATTGGACTCCTAGTACAACATCAGCACCTCCCATCGGGATGGAAAGCATTGGGCTAGTCAATACATATTCTCCCATGGATAGCTTGATATTATGGCACCTTCCAGAGCAATTTATTGTTCCTCCATTTGAAATCATCACTTGACACTCTGGTGCTGGATATAGGAAGCAATTCAATTCTTTTGCTACCCTACAATGAATAAAATTGTGGGTGCTTCCTGAATCAATCAACACTATTACCTTTTTCTTCTTGATTTGTCCTTCTATCTTGATGGTTTGAGGAGTGGTAATTCCCGCCAATGCATTACAAGATATGGTCGGATTTATTTTTTCTTCATCTAGGCTTTGTTCCTGGAGTATATCTTCTTCTTTTGACCTTTCTTGCTCCTTTTCTTCTTCCTCTTCATAATCTATGTAGAATAATTTCTTCTCAGCACACTTATGACCTTTAGTGTATTTGCTATCACAACTGTAACAAAGCCCTTTTGCTCTTTTTTCTTCCAATTGTTGTGGTGTCAACCTTATATGTTGTGGAAGACTAGGGGAAACAACACTTCCGTCTTTATAGTTGTGAGTGGTATGCTTCCTGGTTGCCATAATTTTGCTTTCCATTTTTCTTGCTAACCTGAATGCCTTTCTAATGAATCAGGTTCCCAAAGGCGAACATCATGTTGGATATTATCCTTTAAAGACCCTATGAACACATCAATCCTATGCTCCTCTGGAATATCTTTTACCCTTATGTTCAATTTTTGGAACTCCTCAATGTGCTCCATTATTGAACCCTTTTGTTTGAGACTTATCAATTGGCTAAAAAAAGTGTTGCTTTTTGTATCTTCATAATGTGCTATCAATTCTTCCGTAAAAATTGCCCAAGTGATAAATTTTTTACGAGAGCAAAGCCATTGATACCATACAAACTGATTTGGTTCCAAATATACAATTGCCATACGTACCTTTTGTGTGTTTTGCACATTATTGAGATCGAAGAACTGCTCCATCTGTAATATCCATGTGGCGGGATCCTTGCCATCAAACTTCCTCATATCGATTTTTGGAATATGGCGGGTCTTCGATCCAACATTACAGTCTATGGAATCATGATTAACATTACTTTTGTTCACATCATGAGTTTCCTTTACAACCTTTTCACCATTAGTAAGTATTTCTTGTAGAAAATTTGTCAAATCTGTCTTCAAATCTGCCATGTCTGTTTTCAAATCTGTCTTCAAATCTGCCATGCCTATCTTCAAATTTGTGTTCAAATCTATCTTCAAATTGTCCATCTTAGCTTCCATGCCATTCATCTTAGCTTCCACGCCACTTATCTTAGCTTCTGTTAACTTTTGTGAGCGTGACATTTGTTGCACTTGTTCTTGTAATTTTGATATATCATGTAGCATTTCTTCCTCTTCTTCATGAGTCATGCTAGAGCTTTCAGGTTCCTTACTAGGTGTTTGCATTTTCTTTCCTCGGGGCATCAGTTACCGATAATAATTCTTTACTATGCCCTTTGAATTCCTTCAAACCCAGCTTACACAAAAATTAAAAAATTAAAACTACACACCTTTTTTCACTTTGTAGAAGCCTGATATTGAATCTGATGTATCTCTGTAATTCCAGATCCTCCAATTTTTAAATTGCTACCTGTAGTAGCCTTCTGTGTCCTCTTTCCAATGCCACAAGTCTGACCCAATTTGGATTCTCCAAGGAAGAGTTATACGAAATCTCCCACAGTGACTTGATTATAGACTAGTTCAGTAGAGAGAACTTGTACAACGTGCCACGAGTCACTGTTTCGACCTATGGATTTGAAAAATTTATACAAGAAACTACAGTCCGTCCTCTTTTTGTAACTTCTTACGAAATTTCAATCCGATCCCCAGAGAGAAAGTTATGACGATTTTCCCCAGGTCACCTGTTTTGAATGTAATTCAGGAGTTTGCAAAAAGACCAACTTCCTCAGATCATATCTCCGCAAATATCGCGCAAAAAGCTTTGAAATTCGGACCCAAGGTTCAGCGCGATTTCTTCTCAAATGAGTTTTTTTTGCAACTTTTGAAATGTCACAGAAAAAAAGTTATAGCGAAAATGCCACAATGACCTGTTTGGAGCAGCGAAACCCTAGAATCCAAAGCTCTGATACCAAATGTTATGAAACCAGCTCAAGAAAAGATAGAAAAGATAGATCAACACCTTAGAATTCAGCCTCTTCGAGGGGGCAACCTCCTTTACATTACATAAATGAAAAATTCTTGGATGATACAAATGAGAAAACCTCATTTCTATATATAGGAGTCTAAGGAGTCACAATATAATCCAGCCGACCTAACAATAATAATATAAAGCCACAAAAATAACAATAGAGAAGATTCTATGGAGCACAAAAAAAACAACATGGGGGTAATAGGGGCACAACAATATAAATAAGGGGTATAACTACAATAGTAATGGGGTAATCACTAGTATTATAGGGACCCAACAACTTCATTTATATTTATTTAAGGGGACTTTAAAAGCATATATTGTATACAAAAAATCCTAGTATAGATTGAGATATTGAACATGTTCATCATAATTCAAACATTCAATTGATTTAATCTCAAAAAACCTTACAGGGCACTAAAAAATAAAATATTCCTGAAGGGAATGTGTTGCCATCAACTTGCAGAGAAGCACACGAGTTGTTGGTTGAGTTGGGGATTAAATATAAGAAAATTAAATCATGTAAAAATGATTTTATTTTACATAAAGATGAACATCAAGACAAGGTAGAGTGCCCTGTATGCAAAGAGAAGAGATATCGTACAAATTTTTAACGTCTTACAGTTCTAAAGAAGGTTTTACGTCACATGCCAATTATACCTAAAATTCAATGAATGTTTCGTTGCAAGTCACTTCCACAATTGATGGACTGACATGAAAAGAAAAAGAGTAAAATGGATTCATGCGAATTCCAACCAACTCCAAAGCAATGAAACACATATAGGAAAAATGACCGAGAAAATTCAAAGATGAACTCTGTAATTTTATGTTTGGTCTTGCAATTGATGGAGTGTGCCCATTGTATTTCCTAAGCTCAAATTATAGTATTTGTCTAGTCGGATTAATAGTATACACCATTCCCCCATGTATGAGTGTTAGAAAGGAACACCTTATGCCGACTCTCATTATTCCATGAAACATAAAGTAAAAACAATGGATGTTTATATTACGCTTTCTATTGATGAGATGCAACTGATATGGAAAGGAATAAGAATGTATGACATATCATATCCTCCATAAAATAGGTCCTTCATGTTATATGGTGTGCTATGTTGGACTAATCATGATTTCACAGGACTTGGTGTTTGTTCTGGTAAGGTAAAATATTTATGGATTTACACTCATAATTTATTTTGATCCCAACTTTCATACTTACATTTATAATATTATTTTGATGTTATTAAAAATACTTATTGAATTTTAGGGCTTCAAACAAAGGGTATATTTGCATGTCCAAGATGTGCAGAACAAATTCAAGAGCATTATTCTAAAGATCTACATAAATTTATTTATGCAAACAATAAGGTCTTTCTACCACTAGATCATAAGTTTAGAAATCGCCAGAAGAATTAATATGATGGAAAAGTTGAAAATAGAGGCCCTCCCATGATTATGGGTCTAGGCGTTTGGCTTAAGAAGTATGAAGTTGTTGAATCGAAAGGTTGGGAGGATTTTTTTGATCGGGGTGATTCAATTGAAGAACCAGGACAAGTTGTAGTTTTTTTTTTTCTATGTAAGACTAATTCTATTAATAAAAACAAAAAATAAAGTTACAACGAGGCCCTGCCTCTACCTTTGTTTCTAGAGTTCATCAAAACAGTCGAAACTGCCCCAGATTGGGGAAACCAGCTTGACATTGCAAAAAATAACCAACATATAGCCCTGAACTGTCATCAACGGACATCCATACTTCGAACAACATAGAAAAAGATACAACTCAGCACCTCTGGACTCGACAACAGAACAACAAAATCATTGATCAGACAATCAAACTGCAAAAACATCAAATGACTAGACCAACCCGTCATCAGCAGAAGGTAGATCTGGCTCGTGGGTGGCAACGAATGCCACGTGGCGTCACTTGTTGTCTTCCTCGTCAGGTGTCTCCTCGACCACGAGGCAGGCATATTGGTCCCATACTATACCTTTCCCCACCACATCGCCCTTCTCAGCACCACCTGGATGCTCCTCTGCATGCTGGGTGCCGCTTGAGCTGCCAGCAAACCCCACCGTCAAAGCTGCGCCTATAGAGCTGCCACCAGCCCGCTGTATGTCGCCTTCGTGAGCTTCTCCTCCATGAATTCTGGTATGACTGGAGCTTTGGCCATCGTCCTTCAGTTTTTTCTCATGACCCCATCCCAAATCCGGAATTCTCACCTCCTGTGAGTGCTCTTCAGAATTTCTTGCTTGTTCACTGTTCAGCTCATCTTCTTCAGTGAAGACGATGGTCACATTGGCAGTTATAATGGGTCTATTCAGACGGCTTTGGAACCTGAATTGGGTAGCATGAGGGACAGGGCCAGGACACAGCTGAGGAATTGCAGAATGGAGCCTAAAATCGTTGGGCAGAGCCATTGATGCCATCCCTTGCCCCCGCCCGCTGCGCGTATGGGGATGTCTAAGTGGTGACCTGGGAGGAGGCGGGTTTTCCTGGTGCTGAGGAGGAGAGGGGGGAGTTAAGCTCTGCGCTGCCTGAGGGTGAGTGATGCCACCTCGAGTTCCTCCACGACGACTCCTCATTCGGTGCCTAACCATACCCGTGAGGTTGGAGAGAAAATTAGCAGGATAAGCAGTCGGGAGGGGAGACTGGTTGTGAAAACACGGCTCCTGAGTAGGATTTACAGGGCAGAGCTTGGAGTGGGAGAAATGGTGCCCATTTCCAAGATCAATGCAACAGAGGTTCCAACAACGTCTCCCTGTAGCTGTTCTGCTACAAGAAAATTCGGCCTGCGGCGGACAATAGCTAAGGAGCGGGGGATGAATTGAAGGTTCAGGGGACGCCATTCTAATTTCAACTGTTTCCAGCTCTCGGCCTGATGGGCCATTTATTGCAACATGCACGCTGGCCAGGTTTCGTCTGCGATGAGCCTGGATCAGAGCGCATTTCACCGCCTGGCAAGTCCTTGCGCCGACAATCCTAATGGTGTCCATTAATGTTCTTGGGATACACCCGCATCCGGGTGCGCTTCTTCCTCTTGAGTCATTTCCCTCTTCACCAAATCCTTATACTCCAGAATCTGTTGTTCAGTGGCTAGCATAGAGAGAGTATCTGTATGTAGATCCTTTCCACTTTCTACTCCTATATTCGCCAATAGGTCAGCTACTTTGTTTCCTTCCCTTCGTATATGCTTGAGATTGATTGCCCTGTGGGTGGAGAGCCAAATTTCAATTAGTTTTAATCGACTCTCCAGCCTCCAGCTGTTGCTCACCTTACTTGAGGGTGTTCCCTGCAAGATTTTGGTGACCATATTTATAAGGATCTGCGAGTCTCCTTTTATAACAAGTGGAAATAGTCCATGTTTTTGAGCTAAGATAAGGCCCTACCATAATCCTTCTAATTCTGTAGAGTTGTTAGTGTCCCATCCATTTGAGCCGAGGTAAATTAGACAAGGATTACCTTTATGATTTTTGATTAATCCTCCAAAACCAGCCTTACCTGGATTCCCTTTCGAAGCTCCATCAAAATTTAGCTGGAACATGTGACGGGGAGGAGTCCACTTATCCGGGGTGCTTCTTTTTACTTGAGTTTTTCCTTTGATTATCAGTTCTTGATTCCACTGTAGATTCCAGTTTGTCCATATGTTTTGTTCCTGTGGGGTGGAGGGGAAGTCCTCCTCAGACCAAGTTTGTAGAAGTAGAGTTTCCCTTATGTTTTGACATATTGTGTTCCAAAGGTATTCCACGGGCATAGATTGATCCTTGAAGATGCATCGATTTCTCTCCTTCCATATTGTCCACATGAGAAATCCTGGTATTAGCTTCCATAAGGAGTTTAGAAGCTTGCTTTTGAAAGGATTTTGTGCCCAGTTTCTAACAGTGGAAATAATATCACCTTGTGACCTCCCATCCTTTTGGCATCTAAAGTTGATCTTTCCCAGAGCTTGTGTGCTAGTGGGTAAGAGTTCATAATATGCTGAGTGGTTTCCTCATCTTTCTTAAAGTTGGGGCAAAGGGAGGGCCTGTGGAAGCTTCTCTTCTTGAGGTTGTCCCATGTTAGGATTTTGTTGTGACATAAGAGCCATAGAAAGGTGGAGATTTTTGACCAAATTTTGGGGTCCCATATTTTATTCTAGAGAGGGTCCTTGACAATGTGTTCCTTCATGATGATGTGATATGCCTCCTTTGTAGTGTAGGTGCCTTTTTCCTCATATCCCCACCTAAGCGCATTCGTTTCCTCTAAATATTGTATTCTTCTCTTTGTTAGTTCTGTTTCTAGAGTCTGTTTTGCTAATTCCATTCCTTGTCTTAATATGTTATCCATGCTGCACCATTGCCTGTTACCCTGCATTGTGGATGGAAGCCAGAAGTGCTTGACTGTGCTTGATGCTTGCAGTTCCTATTCCAGGATTTGATGAGGTAATATTAAGTCCTTTAATTTGGGTTGTTGCTGCCATGAGTCATCCCAAAACCTTGTTGTATTTCCGTTTTTAACTTCCCAGAAGCTATGTTGCTGTATTAAGAGCTTGTGTTGCTTGGCTGCATTCCATATTAGTGATCCTGGGCTGACTTCTGAAATTCAGATTAATTCTTCTGTGGGTCGACTGTTAGCATACTTTGCAGTCCAGAGATTGGCCTAGGGGGTGGATGACACAGTGAGCCATTTCCACCAGATGCGAGCTCCCATAACAACGTTGCTTTGATAGGGATCACGCAGACCCGTTCCTCCTGCAGATTTTGGAAGGCAAACTGTGTCCCATTTGACCAGAGCCCATTTGCGCTTTTGATCAGTATTACCCCATAGGAAGGATCTCTGTAAATGTTTGATCTCTTTGAGAACCCATTTGGGAGCAGCTAGGATTGAGAAGAGATACAACGACATGGATTGGAGAACCACCTTGATCAGGACAAGACGACTAGCCATATTAAGGGTCCTATGAGTCCAGGAAGATAGGCGCACCTCCAACTTTTCTAAGAGCAACCTCCATGAGGAGTGTTTCAGAGCAGAGTCTGTCAAAGGAGCACCAAGATACTTGGAAGGAAGAGTGGCAATTGAGAATCCAAGGATTCAAGCTATAGAAGCTTGGGTGACAGCGGGAGTATGGAAAAATAAAATCTGAGACTTGGCTTTATTTATTTTGGCTCCCGAGGCATCTGAAAAGTCTGTCAATATAGAATTGAAGTGATGAGCTTCCTGTACTGAAGGGTGACCGAAGAGCATATTGTCATCCACAAATTGCTGGTGGGTGAAGGTGGGAGAGTTAGGAAAAGTCAGGCCTTTAAGTTTCTGGGAAGACAACGTAGCTTTAATACTTCGTCCTAGACCTTCCGCCATTAACACAAAGAGGAAAGGGGAAAGAGGGTCTCCCTACCTGATTCCCCGGGAAGGCTGAAAAGGTGAGGAGGGAATTCCATTGATCAGGATTGAGAAGAAAGAGGAAGAGATGAGACTCATGACCTAGCGCGACCAAGTTAAGGAGAAACCAAAAGCGGTTAGGATTTTCTGAATGTAAACCCAACTTAAACTGTTAAAGGCTTTTGAGAGATCGATTTTGAGTAGCATACCTGATCTCTTGGTGCTCTTTAGAGAATGGATGATTTCATGAGTTAGGATTATTCCATCCATGATCTGCCTGCCTTCTACATATCCCGACTACTCCAGTGATACGAGAAATGGTAATAGCGGCTTGAGTCTTGTGGCTACAATTTTTGAAACAATCTTGTAGATGACGTTGCATAGGGAAATGGGCTGAAATTTGTTAGGGGTATTAGATTGAGCCTCTTTTGGGATTAGTGCTATGAATGTGGCATTCATTGTCAGCAGCATCCATCTCAGTGTTCTTGATTCCTCCACAACCTGCCAGACTTCCATTTTGATTAACTCCCAAAAATTATGGAAGAAGTTGGAAGTGAACCCATCAGGACCCGGCGCCTTTCCCTCTTTCAATTGATGAACCGCATTTTCCACTTCCTGTAAGTCGATCGGCTTGAGTAGAAGTTGATTGTGCTCCTCTGTGATGACTTTGGGTATATTCCTTGTAATTTTTTCTATTGCTTGCATTCTGTCAACCTGTGGTTCTTGATGGGCTTGCTTAAAGTAGTTGAGAAGTTCAAGTTCAATTTCTTCATGTTTTTCCACTCTTGTCCCCTGCTCATTTTGTATGTGGGTGATGTTATTGTTCATTCTGCGCTAGATAGTAGTTCTGTGAAAAAATATTGTATTTTTCCCCTTCCTTTAGCCACCTGATGCGAGATTTTTTCCTCCAGAGCATTTCTTCTTGTTTGGCCCTTTCTGAGATCTATGCTTCAAGAGACTTTTCCTATTCCGTATAATCCTCTGTTCTGCCCTCTGTGATAATCCGTTGCTGCAGCCACTTCATGTCTTGGTCGAGAGCTAATTGAGCCTGGAAGATGTTGCCAAACGAGGAATGGTTCCATTGCTTTATTTTTCCTTTGAGGTATTTAAGCTTCTGCTGAAATTGGAGCATCTTTGTACCCTTTGGTGGATTATAGTTGGTCCATTCCGATTTAACTAGATTAGCAAATTCTGGATGTGTCATCCAAAAAGCCTCGAAGCGAAAAGGCTTGCGACTTGTGTTGCCTAGTCGAGACCATTGAAGGGAGATTGGCCAGTGGTCTGAACCTGAGAACGACAGTATTGAAGCTGAGAGGTCGCCTCCTAAGTGGATTGCGTTGTCAGAGATTAAGAATCTGTCCAGGCGAGACGCAATTTGTTGGGAGCCTGTTCTTTTGTTATTCCAGGTGTAAAGACCATTGTTGAAAGGCATATCAATAAGCCAATTACCTTGAATGTATTCTTTTAGATTGTTACTTTCCTTATCCAGATTGTTCCTTCCACCTCGCTTCTCTTCCATCTTGGTTATCATATTGAAGTCACCCCCATTTATCCAAAGTGGATGAGACCTATCTGCATTGATTGAGGAAAGGGTATTCAAAAGTTCTACCTTATGCACAGCCTCCTGGGGAAAATATACATTAGTTAAGAGTCCATGTATATTGGTTCCTGTGATATGGAATGTCGCTTGAAGGAAATTCTTGTTAGCATGTATGTTATTGAGCTCAATGGTACGAGCATCCCATATAATTGCTAAGCCTCCTGAGGCGCCGGAGGCATCTACTGCTGCTACTTGACTACCAGGCCAAGCTTTTGCTGCTATTCTATCAAGAGAGATGGAATTGCATTTAGTTTCCTGCAAAAAGAGAATTTGGGGCTTTTCTTGCTTTATCATATTTTTGATCAGTCGGCATTTCCCAGGGCTATTGAGCCCTCTGATGTTCCATGAGATGAGCTTCATGATGGAAGGTTAGAGAGAGAGTTGTAATACTTCGTGAGCTTGGAGTACCTTCCTGACTCCACTAGCATTTCCCCAATGCGTATGGTGCGTTGGAGATCCGTTTTTCTTCCTCGTTTTTTGAAATCTTTGCTGATGTTTTTCCCATCCCAGAGACTTCCAGTTTGAATACCTAGTGATTTTTGTCTTTGAGCTTTGGATAGAATTGCTTCCAGATTCTCCAGCTGCCTCTCTGGAATTTTGTCATAAGTCTTTGTTTTGCATGCCTGCTCCAAGCCAGGAATATCCAAATCCCCAATATCTATGCTTTCTGGTTCTTCTTCCATATGCTGTATGTCACCTATTCCTTCTGTTGTTTCTGATGCCTTTGTAGGGTCGGTCTGCAAGTTGTCTACCTCCATTACTTGGGAGAACCAAGTGGGGATTGTGCTTTTAGCCGTAGTGGAAGGATCTGTGGTTAATGATTCTTTTTGGCTTTCCTTGGGATCAGACTGTGCAGATTGTATGTGCGTCAAAGGATCCTCCTTAGAGGAGGTGTGGATCTCAGAGTTGTGAATATCTTGCTGGGCTAGCGCTTCAAAAGTATTGCTCGTGGAGGGCTTTGATGTATTAGCTTGTGGTTTCTTAGGGTTTGAAGTAGGTCTCTTATGGTTTTTCCTGCGATTGACAACTTTTGTGAAGCCGCTCAGATCTGACTCATCTGAGGTAGAGATATTCGAGGGTTTCTGAGTTAAAGGACAATCCCGAAACAGGTGACCCAATGCATGGCATCTCCTGCACCGGAACGACACATGTTCATAATCAATTAACTGGACCCATTCAACATCATCGTGAAAGATACTTACCGCATCTGGGAGAGCCTTATTGAGGTGCATATAAACGCAGATTCTGGCATAGGAAGTGTATCTTCGGAGTTTTGTCTCCTCTGCTGTTTTGACAAATTCACCGAGACCATTTCCTATGACTTGTAAGGTCTCCTCGTCCCAATATTCCATGGGAAGAGAATAGAGACGAATCCAGACTGGCGCCCAGCTGAGATCCTCTTTGTCTGGATTGAAGCGCTCCACCCATCCTCTCAGAAAAAGACCAGCTGCGTTAAAGAAATAGGGCCCTCCATCTAGGACCCTGTTTCTGTCCTCTAAGCAGTTGAATATGGCCGTGAAGAACCCTTTAGGTCCTAGCTGTAGAGTTATGTGTCCTTTCGGCTTCCATTTAGCCGCTATCCAGTCGTGCAACGCTTTTTCTGTTGGCCACATTCCTATGAATTTTCCTATCAATGCATGGTCTCTCATGTACTGGATCTGGGCATTGATCCGTTGACTTGGGAGTTCTATCTTCGGACGCTCAGCAGCTACCGGTCGACAGGTGCTTGAAGTAATCTGGGGATTTTCTCTGTCACTCGTTTTGGTTTCTTGTGGTGTTGTTACTTCTTTGTCTTCATTTGGTTCAGCTTGCTTGGTACCTTCCTCGCGCCGCCGTGGAGAGTCGTCAGCTCTTGGGGGAGGCACAGCGTCCTCCCCCTAGGGGGTATTCATGCTTCTGTCGCTGTTCCTAGTTGGGTGCGGACTTTCGATATAGTGCTGGTATGACAGTAGTACAACGTTCTGCTCAGATCTGCCATTGCAGGTTTTGCAGAAACCCTAGTTCGCTATCTCATGGAACCATCTTAGCCGACCTCTCATTCCTTATTGTTTGAAACAGGACAAATTGTAGTTAATATGATAGAAGTAATGAAAATGAAATCCATATTTTATGAGCTTCGTTACTAGAAGGATATATTAATAGCTCACCTATTAGATCCCATGCACATATTAAAAAATGTCCCAAATTCTATATTTCAACTTATATCAGGCAAAGAGAAGGACACCTTGTCTTCAAGGAGAGATATTTCTCTTTCACATACCAAATTTGATAGAAGACATTTGTGGCCAAATAGGGAAAATGAAAAATATGTAGAAGCTCCATGGATTTTGAAAAAAAGAACTAGACCATCTAAAAAAAGTCATCCATTCAATTAGAACACCTACTGGATATGGGTCATCATTGTAAATTTTTTTTTACAGTTGATGGATATGTGACAGGATTTAAAACGCACGATTTTCATAATTTCATGAAGGTATTATCATCTTTTAAATTTTACTAGTAACATTGCTTCAGTACGAAATATATTTTGATATTATGTTGTGTGAGAAAAATTACTGATGACTTTTACGAAATTCTTTTGATAGCATAGCATGCCATTGACAATTAGTGGGGGTTCATGTCTTACCATTGACTTAAGGAATGCTATAAGTTGATTGTAAACATTTCCAAATTATGTGATATGAAATGTTCATGTGTGAGATATATAGAAATATTATATTGCTTTTTAATTTTTGACTAAAGGTTCATACTAATTTTCTATTCTTATATTAGGTGGGTGACCTCAAAGGAGATCCACAAATGTGAAGTGTCAAAATGGAAGAAGGAAATTACAGAAATTGTATATCTATTTGAGAAGGAAATCCCAAGTTTCATGGACCTACAAGTCCATTTACTTATACACCTAGTCTATGACATTTAATTGGCGAATGTCATATCAACAAGGTGGATGTTTTTCTTTAAGAGGTATATGAAAACTCTAAAAAGAGATGTCTGACAAAAGGCACATCCAGAGGGTTGCAAGGATGAAGGGTATGCATCGAATGACACATTTTTCTTCATACATGAATTCCTTGGTAAGGATTTTGAAGATGGGCCATGCTTATGGGATGAAGAATGAACATCATATATTATTGATGGAGAAAAACCACAATCTAATGGTGTTCAAGTAGAAATTAGTAAGTAAATTCATGATCATTGTGCTAGTTTTCCTTGCAATCATTAATTTACTCTATAATTTATTTGTCAAGTTAAAAACATTACATTTGGAGTTTGAAATAAACATGTTGACGCGTAATAGGTGTATTCGAAAGTGCTATACTTAACAAGTTCATTTTATACCACATGGAATTTATGAAAAAATGGATTGATTTATATGATAAAAAGAAAAAAGAAGTATTAGAAGCAAGGATATAGTTTAAGAGATAAAACCCAATGAATACGCCACTTCTCACTGATCTACTTGGGGAATGTGGCAAATATTGCACACTACAATGGGTTATTAAACAAATTAAAAATCAAATAGAAGATGCAGGTATAGGCTAAAACATAAAACAAAATGAAATAAACATGTGTAGAGGATGTGAAAGAAAGGTATATGTTTGGATGGGGTCCCCTGGGTTAGTTTGGGGTTAGATAATCCAAATTTTGGTACAATTTTGTAAACGATGTACAATATTTGCAATTTGTGGATGTGGAGTGCATGGATGAATAGGAGTCAAAGGGGCTTAGCCTCTTGTTTTGGATAAGTTTTGAATCAGTTCACCCATGGTTCACGAACCATGGCATTGTATGAAAAAAGTCTATAAGTAGTTGAGTCTTAGCGAAAGGAAGAGGTAACTAGATAGAACTAAGATAGAGGATTGGGCTGATTCAAGAGTCTTGGGTAGGAGCTAAGGCAGGAAGGCTCTGCTTCCTATGCTTATATAGGAAAAGAAAGGCTCCACAGCTGAGTCCGTGGACCCCTGCAACTATGTTCACAGGGAAGTTTGAGTCTGTAATCTGTGAATTGAAGATCAATAAAGACAATTTTTCGAAGAATTATTGAGTATTTATGTTATATGCTGTTGATAAATGACTTGTTTTATGAAATATTGATTGAATGCTAAGCAATTATCTTGAATCAGTCTTAATAATGTACGCAATGCATGTTTAAACACTTCAGCGAAGTCTCTGGTGATTTCTCGTATGCTTCCTAACGACTTAAGTAGATCCACATTCATGCCAAATTAGGATTGCTTTCTGATGCACGTAAGCAGGTAGATCGATTATTAAAGGCCCACAAGGACTGATCATGGGCCTTCGTGAAGATATGAAGGTTGATTTAAATGAGTTGCAGTAACAAGCCCTAAGAGCGTGTCGATCTGCACGAAGGAATATCCAAGGCGCTAGAAGACATCACACTAGTATTTGGATGCAGAAACTTGGTTCTTGCATCCCCCCATACTGCTTCAGGTGAGACTGCAGCTTGCGCTACGCAGGTTGTTTACAAAAGGGCCAGTAGCATAGGGTTTTGTTGGTTGGTGCAACTAACTCTGAACTTGGGTCAAGACCCCCTAAGGCAACAAATGGTTCTGTTGCCGGGACCAGGATCTGCTTGAAAGAGATGTGTGATGTAGTATCATTGGAACCCGACCAGGAAAGAGATTGAAAAGTGGTTGGATCAAAATATTCACAAATTTGCGGTGCAAGAAAACAAGAATCCGTGTCTATCAAAGGAAGATTGTTTGGATATATATTTGTATACAGAGATACACGAAATCTTCTTCTGCACCTTCCCCATTGAATTGTATGAGTGGTTAGCCAAGTTGACAGATAGTCAAGGAAGGTGGAATCTTGATAGTCTTATAGTGTGGACTCCAGAATTGGTACGATGACTAGAAGCTTCTGAAAACAAGATCGCAAGGGTTGTTGATCATTGGCTTGATCAAATTCTAGGAGGATTTGTTACAAAATTTGTAATTTATACCTCAATCAGCTATAGCGAAGATTCTTCAAAGGACCACGAGGTAAGTATTTAATATCATTGAATACTTGGATTAAAATGATGATATGTGAAAATCGGGTGTTGCCATTATCTTGATGTTCAGAGCTTCGCGAAGTCGAAGATTCTTTAGAAATCATGAAGGATCAGGACAAGAGTATAGTCCATTGATTGGAACTCCTTCAAGTGATGACGAAGGGGCGGGGTAGACTACGCCGCACAACGTTGTTCAGCTAATCACTCAGGGGAATCCTAGAACAAATCATCCATCCACTCCACCTCCACCACATACACCTTTACCCACACCTCTGCCTCCATCACCACCATTCAACATGGCGAATGTAATAAATATGTCGATTTTCAAGGGCATAGGGAGTGAAGACCCATAGCAGTTCTCGTTTGTTGTGAACGCTGTACAGATAGTGCAACAGAGCACTGATGATAATATAAAGAAAGAGCAATTGGTTACCACTTTGCAGGATCGCACGCTAACCTGGTACACTAAGTATTGCGCTGATAATCCTCTTGCAACGCTAGCAGAGACTAAGATGAATTTGAAAAAAGAGTTTAGTAAGCCTAAATATGACTCACAGTCAATAATTATATTTAAAGAGATCATGATGAAGGTCGAGGAGACACCTTGGGACTTTGATCAAAGGTTGAAGTGTCAGATTAGACAGGCTAACATGCAGATCATAGATAGCCAGCATCGCGAATGGTTTATAGCGTTGATTTTACCCCACTTGAGAATTGCTTTGTCACAATAGAAGATAGAAACACAAGTAGAAGCCTTGAAGACTGTGATGAGGATGCACGCATCACCTATCTAGGACACGAACCTAGGGGTACAATAGATCCACTCACAATTAACAAGCCTGCACCTAGAATTATAGAGTTTGAAGAAAGGCAAGGAAATTAAGCCTGAAGTACGCGTGGAATTTTGGTGTTTGAAGTGCAAGGGCCACAGGAACGATAAGGATCAATATCCTGTGTACATGAATTATATTATAGGAGGGGGGTCAATTCCCATGGCACGAGAAGCCCCAGTAGGGATGAGCATGGGGGCTGCACTATGGTGCACCATTTGTCAAGTTACTAGGCAACATGCGATGGAAAATTTCCATTTACTTCAAAAGTTTGTTCAGACACCCCAGCAGTTGTTCTATAATTTCTGCACCAGTTGCCCTATTTGGTGTCAGAAATGGACGTGCAGGAGATCTAGGGTTATGGCCTACAGAGTGGTGCACCCTGTCAGAGTTAGATGTTGGAACAAGCACGGGAGTGGAAAGTTCTGCTGCGTAGAAAAGAACAGAGGCCCCTAAGAAATCTGCGCGTACCCTAACAGAACATAAAAAGAAGGAAGCTGCATAAAAGGCTCGCATAGTGAAAGAACACATTGCTAAGGAGTAGGCAGACAAAGAGCAACGTTGATGAGGGGCATAGCACCCCATTTTTTCGAAAAGGCGTGACAATGAGCAGAAGGGTGGAACACGAAAAAAGCAGAAATCTGATAAAATGTAGGTTGATCCTATGGTATTGATAGAAAGTGATCTCGATGAGATCAACGACAAAGTAAGCGATACAATGACAAAGGTGCTACAACAGTTTGAGCAACAATACATGTAGACGCCAGGGAGCATCTAGAAGGATCTGCGCGAGTTGCAGATCCAAACGAGCAGAATATAGGCGGGCGTTGGACAAGCGAGCATGGAGCAAGCGAGCTTGTTGGGTGATTTAATTGTCTGTTAAATCCCTATTATTTAATTGTCAACCCGGGGGTTTCGTAAAACTTAGAAGCAAACCAAAATATATGGGACCTCAGATGCAACTATAATCAGCTTTAGAAGATAAGTTATGGAAACTGAAGGGAATGCAATTATAAACTAATTAGAAGTGCATATTACAAATATAAAATTTAACTAAGTAATTTCTAATTCATTATGTAATAAGTAGGAGAAGTGGCTCCTAACTTAGGAGAACCAGATTTGTCCTTCTTCTAGAATACTACTTCATGAACAGAAATCAAAAACCACTAATGGACAATAGCTTAATATGCATAAACAAATAATAGAAGAGGCTCCTAACTAAGGAGGTCCTTGCTGTTTTTCATTACAAATTCATTCATCATTAATGCCATTGTTGGAAAACTGGAAATTCAAAAAATCACTTGAAACTAGAAAAAGAGAATGAATTTCAATTATTACTCATGTCAAATGGAAGAGATCCTAACTTAGACCCTTGTTTGCCCTTTCATATGCTGATAAGATTTAAACTAAAATTCATGCATTAATAATGAAAATCTTCAAAAATCTAAGTAATTAAATGAAAATAAAATCTATAATGAAATAAATTTTTTCTTTGATCCTTTTAGAGTGAGCTCAATTCTCTTAAGAACAAAGTGACAAACTATTCCATAAATTCATATACTACATTAAGACAATTTATATCTAAAATTATAGAAGTAAAAATTTATTCTATTCCATCATAAGTTAGGATACATGCTCCAAGAGTCCTCTCTTTGGAATGAAGGAGGTACTCCTATTTATACAAAAACATAAGAAACTAACTCATTAATGGAGATCCCCTAATCCCTCCTATATCCACAAACCCTTCATATGGTTACAACCAATATGAGACACATATTCATTTATCCATGATTTTTCTCCATGAGATATGCTTGACCCCTATCCCAAATCTCCTTCAAATCTTCAAGAGAATTCGAATTTGAGTCTTGGAGGCCACATAAGAATGTCTTGGAACCTTCCAGATCACCTACACATGTCACCAAACTCATTCCACCTTTAGGTATAAGAAAATACATGTTATTTTTCTAAATTTTAATCATAAATTCACTTTAAATACATAAAATAAATAACTTTGGAAAATGAAAATATGAACCCATATGGTAATGGAAATATAATGATAATATGATGAAATGAGGTGACAAAATGAGGATAAAGGTGAAAATGGAGTGAAAGTGTATGCTAATTTGGCAGCCCAACATACCCCCCAACTTAAGTTATTGCATGTACTAATGTAATCTATTGCATTGATTTACTTTAATCATGATTTGATTTTTTTAATTGTCTTCCTTTTATATGAACTTTGGCTGATGTTAATTCTTCTTTCATCTTCGCATAATCATTTGATAACTTTTTCCTTTTGCAAAGTGTCCTTTTGAAAAATATTTGATTGTAACATATTACTTTGGTTGGTTCTTGTGTCGCAACCAACTTTTATTAGTATTGGTTGTTGTGTAACAATACTTTTATTATTTTTGTGTTGCATCAAAATACCTTGAAAACATTTAATCAACCATTCATTCTATGATCATCATTTGCAAAACATGTAACGTTTTGAATCATAATGCAATAGTAGTTGTTTGGAAAAGTATGTTGGTTAGGATGGCATGTGTATAAAGGAAATATATGACATATGAAAGGTGATAATGGAATATGAATGTGATATATATTGTGAAATGTGAATATGAGGTATGAACTTGAATTCCCCCTCCAACTAGAGATATGACAATGTGAAAAAGGAAGTGAGGAACTTTCCAAAGTTACAATTTTAAGCATTTTAAGGAATTGCATGACTAAAAATTAGAAAACCACATACCTTCACTTACCCTCAATGTACATGAGTTGTGGATGCTGAAGAGTGTGGCTGCTGATGCTGTTGGATCATGGAGTATGTAAACAAAGGAATTTGGATTTTTTTCTGTGTTCTCTTTGCTGATGACAAGGTTTGAATCTTTATTGCTGTTATAACAAATTGATCTGCTGCAAACTATTAAAATGATATAATCTTAAATCGTTACAACACTTGATGGTACAATTATAATCATGCAAATAAATGTGTCAATGTCGAGCATGAAGAGAAGTCATTGGATTACTAACCATTGATGCATGTCGTTAACCAATGCGAGGAAACTCACCATTAATGTCAATGAGTGCCAAGGTACCTAAGTACATCTTGCAAAGGGTGAATAGATGAGCTGATGTCGAGCCACTTGCAAGATCCAACGATCAAGGGACATTGGTGTATTCCCATGATTGTTGGTGAGAGAGCCTGTCATTAAGGCATACAAGCCTCAAGGTACTAATAAGGACTCTAGCCTTGAACCTAGATAATGTGCTCATGTCGATAGGCCAAGACTTGTTAGAAGGGAGGCCTTAAGGAATCCTCCATCATCTAACTCGAGCATGAAACAATAATTTTGAAGGATTATGGATGAGAAATTTTGCAGTGGATCAAGGTTTATTTGTAAAAATGAAAAGGAAATGGAATGAATAAGCTTTGTATAGGAGATGAATGTTTTTATTGATGGGTTACAAGTTAGTGAAAGTGAGGCAGGAAAATGACTGTGAAGGAAAATTTATTGACTGAAAAAGTGAGAATGTAATGAAGTTTTTATTTACTGAAAAAGGAGGAATACAACGATGAATGTAAAGGGAAATGATGCAAATGTTTTATTGACTAAAGAAGCATAGATGCAATGGAGACACTGGCATCTGAAAGACTTGCAAGTGATGGATCTGATCTAACATCATTTTCTCATGCATTGATGTTTCATCTTTTTTGCTGCTTTCATCATTTTCTTGTGAAATAGATGTGGTCTTTGAGAGGCTTTTAAATTATTTGATAGATATGGTGACATTATCCCCCTTGGCTTACCCAAAAGCATGTCCTCATGCTTGAAATGGGGTCTTTAAAAGACAATGTTTGTTTGTGGCCATTTGTTTATCTTCCTAGAACCTGCAAAAACTTAGTACTTTTTCTGCAATGAAATGTAAGTTTATCATAAGAGAGAAGTGATCAATCTCTCTATTTATGAAATTTACAAAAAAAAATGAGAATTGGTACTAATAAAACAAATTCATGAAATAAAAACCGAAAGAATTTATACTTGTGTTGAAACTAGTGCCTCATTTTACTTGTTATATCTTGTCAACAATTTATTCATTCTTTAACTATTTCAAATTATGATGATATCTTTCTCATTGTGTAGATATTGTCTAGATATTTCCAACGATGTTTGAATCGTCGAAATCGGATCTCGTATGAGAAAGTTGTACTTATTTGAAATTTGGGTGAAACAATGAAGATTGTCATGAGGTTTCTCAGTTGCAGGATTGCGCCCTTCCTGCATCTAAAAATCTTGTCTATCTTCTTTGGCTGAGCCATGGAATAGTATTTTCTAGTTTTTGATGCCATTGGCTTCTGTACCTGCAAGACTAAAATAAACATGATCATATAAAAATACTTTATGAAATGAAAACGTACATCTATAGGATTCAATCTTCCATCTACATGATTCTCTTCAAGGCAATTTGTAAAACAATAATCCTGTAGATGAAGAACCCTTATCGTTATTCTTCTTGATCCATTTTCAGTGTTGAAAAATGAGCTGACAGATGGAGGGTGACTATGTAACAGTCATGTGGCAGTGGGTGACATGGAAAATGGATGATGTGACATGGTGATTGTTTGACTGATGATATGACAATGAATGTGCAATATTGGCCAATGTTGTGTTGCCATGTGGTGGAAAAATTGTTGTTTAATTAATGTTGTGTCAAAATTGTAGAATAATTAACAAATTCCAATCCCCACAAAATTTGAACTCATGACCTCCATTATGCAATTTGAATGTCTTATTAATAAATTACAAGTCACATTTATGAATTTAATGGAATTTGGGAATTTTTAATTATTCTAAAAATGAAAATTGAAACAACAACTTGACAAGTGGCCAATCTAAATCCAAGATTTTTAGGAAAATATGATTCCAAAATATTTTCCAAATCATTTTTCATATCTTTTGAATTCATCCTTTCCAAGATTTTTAGGAAAATGGGATTCCAAAATATTTTCCAAATCATTTTTCATATCTTTTGAACTAATCCTTTTTTGCCTAGAAAGTGGATTTTTTAACCAATTTTTATTCTATAAAAGCTTGGGAAATGTTTATGGGTTTTATATATATATTTTTTGTTGCAGGTTGTAAGCATGGAGAAAATATTACTTCTGAAAATTTCTGTAGTAAGATTTTTTTATTTTTTTTTATCAATATATATATTTTTTAAATTTATTGATTGATTTTTTTTCTTTGCAGCTTGGAAACACTGCTGGGTGGCTGGCCATGGCTCTGTGGCTGGGCCGTTGGATGGCCATGGCCCTGTGGCTAGGCCGTTGGATGGCCATGGCCCTGTGGCTAGGCCGTTGGATGGCCATGGCCTTGGCTGCTGGCTGCATTTAATTGAAAACTGTTTTTTTTTTCACGCAACTTGGAAAATAAGGCTCCAGAGAACCTTGAAAATCTCTCAAATGGTTACAAATTTTGAAGAAATCTCAAGGCTAAACATAATTCACCCCGTTCTGAGAAAAAATCATGTTTTAGATTTTGAGATTCGTTTTCATTGACGTTTTTAACCTCTACGTATTTTGCCTCTGCTCAGGTAACTGACGGGTGAAATTCAGTTTTTTTTTTTTTCAAAATCAGTAGAATGCACAACTATCTTTCATTTTTTCAAAATCACACATAACATTTGCAGCAATTCATTTTGTTGGCTTCCATGAATTTTTTTATTTGTTTAAATTTGCTTTATTCTCATTTTCGTTTTTGTGTTTTTATTTATTTTTATTATTTCAAGTTTGTTTAAATAAGAAAATCTCTTTTGTTTTTTTAATTTACACGTCTTCCATTCACTTATATATATTTTAATTTTAATTTTAAAAGAAACAAATAATGAAAGAGAAGAATCAATTTTTTTTTTTAACAAAAGATATACTAACATGAAAATTCTTTTTCTAATCCAACAGGTCACACAAAGCGCAGGAAGAGAGCAAACTCGAGATTTCATTAATCAAATTATTATTATTATTATTATTTTTTTTAAATTTGGATGTAGAAAATAAAATGTAAAGAATCGATCTCACACCTTAAATTATCGCTCTTCAATCTTATTGCAATATTTCCTGCCAAGGGTTAGTAAATGGGTGGTTCTTACTGCACCATAAAATTGCAAATTTGTCTGAAAAATTGCAAAAACTTGTTTTTTTAATTTGTTAGTCCTATTCTATTGAAAAATAAATCAAACATTCTCTTAAGTATAAGAGAATTTCCAACGAATCCATTTGTGCAACAAGATCATGAGTAGACTCATATCCAAGTTTGAAAAGTAAACCCTATTGAGTTCTTGGACACGATCATGAAGACTGACTAGTTGAAACCAAATTTGAATGTGATCTTTAGTTTTTTAATTTTCTTCAACTGTCATAGCACGAAGCTCTTCAGATCTTGATTTTGCAATTGGATTTTTTTTTTTAAATGAATGGGGGTTATTGATTTTAATGTTCTATGTTTTCTATATGCAAATGAAAATAAACTTAAATGAAAAATGCCTAAATGCATCTAACCCCAAATGAAAATTACTTTAAAAAAAATGTTTCCTAAACAATCCGCCTAAATTAGTTACATCTAAGTTTGCTTCCCTGACAACGACGCCAAAATGTTGGGTGATTTAATTGTCTGTTAAATCTCTATTATTTAATTGTCAACCCGGGGGTTTCATAAAACTTAGAAGAAAACCAAAATATATGGGACCTCAGATGCAACTATATTCAGCTTTAGAAGATAAGTTATGGAAACTGAAGGGAATACAATTATAAACTAATTAGAAGTGCATACTAAAAATATAAAATTTAACTAAGTAATTTCTAATTCATTATGTAATAAGCAAGAGAATTGGCTCCTAACTTAGGAGAACCAGATTTATCCTTCTTTTAGAATACTACTTCATGAACAGAAATAAAAAACCACTAATGGAAAATAACTTAAGATGCATAAACAAATAATAGAAGAGGCTCCTAACTAAGGAGGTCCTTGCTGTTTTTCATTGCAAATTCATTCATCATTAAAGCCATTGTTGGAACTGGAAATTCATAAAATCACTTGAAACTAGAAAAAGAGAATGAATTTCAATTATTACTCATATCAAATGGAAGAGAGCTTAACTTAGACCGTTGTTTGTCCTTTCATATGCTGATAATATTTAAACTAAAATTCATTCATTAATAATGAAAAATATTCAAACATCTAAGTAATTAAATGAAAATAAAATCTATAATGAAATAAAATGTTTCTTTGATCCTTTTAGAGTGAGCTCAATTCTCTTAAGATTAAAGTGACAATTTATATCTAAAACTATAGAAAGAAAACTTTATTATTTTTCATCATAAGTCAGGATACATGCTCCAAGTGTCCTATCTTTGGAATGGAGGTACTCCTATTTATACAAAAACTAACTCATTAATGAAGATCCACTAATCCATCCTAGATCCACAAATCCTTCATATGGTTACAACCAATATGAGACACATATTTCTTTATCCATGATTTTTCTCCATGAGATATGCTTGACCCCTATCCCAAATCTCCTTCAAATCTTCAAGAGAATTCGAATTTGAGTCTTGGAGGCCACATAAGAATGTCTTGGAACCTTCCAAATCACCTACACATGTCACCAAACTCATTCCACCTTTAGGTATAAGAAAATACACGTTATTTTTTAAACTTTTAATCATAAATTCACTTTAAATACATAAAATAAATAACCTTGGAAAATGAAAATATGAACCCATATGGTAATGGAAATATAATGGTAATGTGATGAATTGAGGTGACAAAATGAGGATAAAGGTGAAAATGGAGTGAAAATGTATGCTAATTTGGCGGCCCAATAGAGCCTGACACCTGGGATAAGCCAAGCAACAGAGCTAGTAGGGACCCTGGATCTTAGAACTATACCATTTCCAGATGGGTCCATTCGCGTAGATTCAGCCAAGGATCGTATTTTACTTAGTACAGTCATGGATATAGGACTAAATATAGTGGTGCTCTCCCTCGAAACCATCCATGCACTGCATAAGGGGGTGATAGATGAGTTGAGAACTAGGGAGAAGCGCACCCTCAACCTCATAAGTGAGTACAAATTCAATAATGAACATATGTTCGTTGGGAAGACACAGGCTCTGAAGGAAAAGGAGGAACTATAGGCGTGTAGTTCAGGTCTGGAGTCAGCAATAGCATGGGCCTGTAAGACAGTACTTGAACTTCACATCCCGGAGGATGCGCAACTTGAAGCCAAAATCATAAAATTAGCCACTGGTGTGCGTGAGGCTATAGAAAAATATTGACGAGTAACTTTCGAGTTCAAAATGAAGATTACAGAGCTGCAGTTGAAGTTGCAGCCCACGACTCCGCCTGAGGTCCAGGAGTAGTGCAGAATCACAATTAAGGAGGGCATGGCTACGTTGGATACCACAGTCACTGACTGTGCGACAATGTTTGATCAGGCTATGGAGCTATGGACCATCTGTAAGTAGATCCGAACTTGCATAAATTATACATAGAGGTAAGGGAGATGTAGTGCCAATATGATGAGGTCAGGGCAACTACGCGCACCTTAGCACCAACGTAGCGCCTTGCCAAGTTACAAGAAGGAAAGCGACTACTAGTAGAGGTAGAGGAAGCGCAGAATAAAGAGACCTTGCTAAAGGCCAGGTTGCAACCTTGGTTGGATGAGGCTTATCAGATCATGATATCCATTCAAGATAAGCTTAAGGGACTGCAGTAGATGCGACAGACGATGAGGCTGGTAGTAGAAGGACCAACCATTGAAAAATTGGTCGAGGAGGTTCGACATGCAGCAACATAGAGCACTATTAAAGTTGCAGTGATCTAGGTGGAGCTGGGAGATCTTCGCAGTAAGCGCGCAACGCCAGTGGAGTGACATGAGGGCGAGTCGCGATCTTTGTTTTGGGGGCTATTGGGATGGGGTACCCTGGGTTTGTTTGGGGTTAGATAACCCAAATTTTGGTACAATTTTGTAAAAGATGTAAAGTATCTACGATTTGTGGATGTAGAGCACGTAGATGAATAGGAGTCAAAGGGGCTTAGCCTCTTGTTTTAGATAAGTTTTGAGTCGGTTCACCCATGGCCTGCAGACCATGGCATTGTATAAAAAAATTCTATAAATAGTTGATTCTCAGTGAAAGGAAGAGGTAACTATATGGAACTAAGATAGAGGATTGTGTTGATTGAAGAGCCTTTGGCAGGAGCTAAGGCAGGAAGGCTTTGTTTCTTGCACATAGATAGGGAAAGAAAGGCTCCGCAGTTGAGTGCACGGAGGCCTAGGTAGAGTCTGAAGCTGAGTGCGTGGACCCCTGTAGCTATGTGCATAGGGAAGTTTGAGTCTTTAATCCGTGAATTGAAGATCAATAAATACAATTTTCCGAAGAATTATTGAGTATTTATGTTTATGTCTGTTTATGTTATATGCCGCTGATAAATGACTTGTTTTATGAAATATTGATTAAATGCTACGCGATTATCTTGAATCAGTCTTAATAATGTATGCAATGCATGTTTAAACACTTCCGTAAAGTCTTTGGTGATTTCTCTTATGTTTACTAACAACTTAAGTAGATCTGCATGAACGCCAAATTAGGATTGCTTTATATTGCGCGTAATTAGGTATATCGACTGTTAAAGGTCCGTAATGACTGATCATGGGCCTTCACAAAGATTCGAAGGTCGCTTTAACTAAGTCGTAGTAATGTGCCCTAAGAGTGTATCGATTTTCGTGAAGGAAGATCCAAGGCGTTGAAAGACATCACACTAGTCTCTGGATGCAAAAACTTGGTTCTTGTATCCCCCCATATTGCTTTGGGTGAGATTGCAGCATGCACTACGTGGGGTGTTACCGAAAGGGCCAGTAGTGTAGGGTTTTGTTGGTTGGCACAACTAACTCTGAACCTGGGTCAGGACCCCCTAAGCCAACAATAGATAATGAGCCCATTTGAAGCTCTTTATAGTAGGATTTGCAACACTCCTATCAGATGCAACGATCTAGTGAATAGGGTCCTTATTGGACCTAATATGTTGAAAGACATGGAATAGGAAAAGAAAGCTATCAAGCTAACTTAAAGGTGGCACATGATAGGAAAAAGAGTTATGTTGACCAACATAAAAGTGCACAAAGAGTTCCAATTAGGGGAATGCGTTTTCTTGCATGTTAGACACAAGAAGATCTCCTTGGAATTTAGATCATGTGCCAAGATGGCACCATAGTTTTGTGGGCCATTTGAAGTGCTCAAAAGAACAGGACGAGTGGCCTATAGGATGGCCTTGCTTCCATGAATAAGAGTTCATGATTTATTTGTTGTTTCATTTCTTAAAATATATGTGTGATATGTTAATCATGTGATTGATTAGTCTGTGTTATAGGTAGAACCAAAGGGAGAGTTCTAACTGAAACCTTTGTGCTTCCTGGATCAGAGGTAGCTGATGCTTGAGAATAAAGAAATAAAGAAAGTCAAGGTACAATGGAGGCACTTTGGGCCCATGGAAGCCATGTGGGAGATGGTTGACAATATGCAAGTAACATATCCTTTCTTATTTGTCGATTAAAGCAAATGTAAATACAATGTAAATGCTATACAAACTTTTGTATATAAAGCTCCATATCAACAATGCTTGGTCTAAAGCATGTTTTGGTTGTATATGATTATTAAAAACTGAGGATGATGTCCCTCCCCCTCAAGGGGGAGGATATTGTGACATCCCATGGTTAATATTTTCCATTGTAAATAATTTGTAATTAATTAAATAGGATAAGAGAAAGGGACACAAATTTTGGATTGCTTGAGGAATGGGTTGTTCTAAATATTAGTCTTGGTTGGCTAAGTGGTTTTAGATGGATGAATGAGAAATAACTTTAACTAAAATAGGAAAGGAAATTCCCAACTGTCCTTTATCTCCAACAACTAATAAGAATATGACGAAATATTAAAAGAAAAGCATGGGCTGCTCTTTCCATGGGGTTGAATATGAACCATTGTGGAAAATGACGTATGGTTGGTCTATTCGGAAAAGAAAAAAGCAAGTTGAGGAAGGGGGATAATGCATTGGCATCTATGTAATATAAGGGAATACATCCTCATAGATACACACCCTCAAATTTTAATGCATGTGCAATGGAGAAAAGGATTGGCCATTGAGAAGAGCACAACAAGGGAAAATTCCTCCAAGGGCGGAGTTGAGAGCACAAAGAGAGTAGTAATCAGAATTCACAAAAATCAATCTCTTGAGAGATTAAACCAACTAAAGAACTCACATAGAGGATTTATAGTGAAAGCATTAGAGAGAGAAGTGAATTTCCTATAAGGCTGAAGAACGATTTGAGGCTTTTTGATTGATGAACCTACTGGGGTGGGAAGAGACACTCAGGTGCTTGTGAGGGTTGATGAACCACCAAGAGTTTCCTTGGGGCTGAAACTCTAGTGCTTAACTCAGTGATGAATCACTTAGAGAGGTGATCTATTACCCACCAGTGGATTATGAATTGATGAACCTTCCCTTAATGTGGAATCTCTTCTCTTGAAAGTGAGTTGAGACTCTCTGTATTGTGATATCTTGACATGGATGTTGATTTTGTCTGAAAAGTAGTAAAATATTGACTGAAAGCTTGTGTATCTGGTGGATGAAGGTAGAGTGATTTTGTGACATCTTGTTTAAAATTCTAATATTGGTGAAATTCCTCTCAAAAGAACTCCACCTCAAGCACTGGAATGTGGCTTGAGGTTTCTAGATACAAGTGATTGTGGCTATAGCTCGTCTATGGTGTGGTGGAGACTTAGAGTCACACTCTCATTTTCCATATCTCTTATAAGATAAGTACACTCTTATGTTTTATGCTTGTGGTTGATATGTGGTTGGTAAATAATGTCATGCTAATGTTGAGGAGTGTTGTCTCTTGCATAAATGAGAAATTCCAATGTTTTGTGTAAATATCTTATGAAGTGGTTCATTTCCTATGGATGCTCTGAGCTTGGAATAACTTCAGACTGCTAGATCATGAAGTGATAGAAATATATGTTAATGAATAGTTTCATACACTAACATGTTAGTATATCTGGTTACTGTGTTAATGACTAGCATCTGTTAACGATAAGGAATGTTTAATTCCTACATATAAATGCTTTTAAATGACTTCCTTCATGAATGATTTATGCCCGTAATTATCTTGAGTATGTGGTTTGGTCTATATGATCTATGTGTGAAGAGGTAGATGACCACTTTGTTAAAATATGAAATTTCGGTCAAATTCCACTTTGGATAGTTTAGTTTATGGAGATAATGATTGCATTGAATTCCTCTTTTCGAGAGGATCAAAATCAACCTAACGATCACTCAAATTAGATAAGGAAAATTATACTTATGAATAAAATCCCACATGTGCACATTCGTCGAGGTCGGTCCTAAAGAAAAGTGGACCACCTTGAAAGAATATAAATACAAGTTCCCTCTACCTCATTTAGTGACAATGATGAGACACACTTCTATCTTGGTTTTTGGCTCACACAGGTCTGAGGATCGTCTGCGAAGGAAAAAGTCCACTCAGAGGTGAAATTGCTAGGTTTGAAGCTTGCAATTCAGATCTAGAGTTTTTGGCCACATTCACTGACACAACAAATGATGGATCTGACCATAGTCACTCCCAAAGAGGCTCATGCATGTGTTTAGAACCTTCTAGTTACACTAACAGCTCATTATGCATGTGACTGGGAATTAGGGTTTCCGTAGTTGATTTTTGACCCTAGTCACTCGCTTGTCATGCTTAAGGGAGTGACTGGGTAGCTATAGTCACTCACATGTCACCTCTTTCATGCAACCGGGGCCTAAAAGATGAAATCTAAGGCTTTCAAATATTTCGCTCAGTGACAACAGGGTTCGGCAGTTGATTGCAAATAATGACAATTCATTACAATCTTCATAATCATAGTTTTTAGTATATACATTGTTGGGTTCATTTCATAGATGTTGTAGTTATTTTTCTAGTTAGTTACATAGATGAAGATGTGTATCATTGTACACTCTTTTGCTGAATCATTCGATGACAATCTAAGAAGAAGAATTTGCAAGGTTTTTCCCCATAGTGGGTTTTTCCTTGGTCTTTGACCAATCCTGATGTCTCTATGTGTGAATGCTTTTCTTCTATTGCTCCTTTCGGTTCTGTTGCATTGATAATGATCGTATTGTTCATTCTACATAGTTGTATATGTTTCTGAATAATGATGTAAATATGAATAATGTTATGATGTTATGGGGTGAACTTAATGTGTTAAGGAAGAAATGCAATTATCAAAGCAAAGAACAATATAAGAAAAATTAACATGGTATCAGATTTTGGCTAAAGAAAATTCATGGAGATTACCCCATGGAGACACCTTTGATGGAAGTAAGAGAAGATGTATGAGACCTAAAAGAATTCTAGGTTTTTAATATTACCTTAGACAATTTATGTATTAGGTTTTGATGGATATCATAAAGGGAGGATTTGAGAGAAACCATGGTTTATGGAAAATATTTGAGATATGAAATTTTGAAACCCTAGCATGGTCAAAATAAATATGTTCAAGCACTTGTGATAGATTTGATGAAGCCCTAGATGGGATAGTCTCTAGTAGGCATGTTTGTTGAGAAATGTGATTAAAGGAAACATTTACGATGGATAATGATGGCTCTTGAAGCTTGGTTCAAGAGGGAGAGGATCACCTCTCATTGAAGATAAGTATTTCTTGACTTATGATGCTCCTTTATGTCTTTGCTTCTGATTAGACTTATAGATTTTATTATAGTTTAATCATTAGTTATACTTCCTGCATGTATATTTGACTATTTGGATGCTTCTAACCTCCTTGATGAGATGCGATAAGAGGACCCTTCTTGAGGATCATTTGAGATGCAGGAAAGAAAATCTAGAGCTGGAAAAGGTAAAGAGGCACATGATGAAAATATGCATAGGTATTTGAATACTACAAGGTATGCATGGTATATTGTTTTGATGTTATATTTCAGTTGTACTTCGCCACCTGGGGCGGTAGTACATTCCATATTGGATGGCAAGGTAAAACCTATGGTATGATGAGAAAGTGTCCTTCTCAAATGGTTCATGCATGCATATGAAAGTGATTTGGATTCTTGGTTCTTATGATAAAATGGTGCACTTGGTATTGAACAAGTATCTTACTTCTTGAGCATGATGAACTTCTTATGAGGCTACTTAATGTTTATATGATATATTGGTATACTTTATGTTTGGCTATCATCTATCATTTTTGGATATCTTGATCCCATGAAGAAGGCTAGCTCCTTGATTATAATAGATGGTATCTTGATGCTACTGATTTTGTTTGTGGAAAGCATGATAGATATGATGATAGAAGTGTAACAATGAGATTGATATTCATGATATTTTGTTGTCCATGGTTTTGCTTGGATGTGCTTAGTAATTATGACATATGGTAAAATTGAATGCCCTGACTTGATAGATTGAGTTACGTGACAAATAAGTAATGTTGTGATCATGATTCTTGAAGTATGCTCCTATTAGCTATTTGAAACTAACCCTTGATGAAATATTGATGTCATGATGTAATGGTGAAGTAGCTAATGCTAACATATATGACCATGTTGAATGTGTTTGAATTTATGATATAATAGATCTGCTAATGTATGACTGTATTATAGACAAGTTGATGGCATGAATTAAGATGACTGAAGTGGATCCCCATTCAGAGGGAGAATCTCTCCATAAGATATCTTCTCCTATTGCTGTTATCACCAAAAATTGATCATCTAGCCATAACCTACTAGATGGATCGTAGTACACCATGCAGGGCTAATTTTACCATAGTAAAATTTCTTTCACTATAAGAAATTTCTTAATAAACCACATTTGTTAAGTTATTTCTAGTTAAACCCATGAAGAATAATTAAATAAATAATTATTTATTTATTATATTCTAGGAATAATTAATTAAACCATTAAGGAAAATCTTTTGGTAGAAATCACATAAGACAAATTTTTGGCCGATGCGTTTCTCAACACCTTAGGACTAGAGCTTTAAGAGTTTCTTATGACAACCATCTCAATGAAGAGAAAGCACATCTCCTAAGTGTTTTCTTTAATAATGGGTATAGTAGACACCAATGTACTAAGGCTTTCCTCAGAGCTGAAAAAGGTCCTAGTGCTAAGAAAGATACCATAGATCGATTTTCTGGTGTTCATCTTCCTTTTATCCAAGGGACCGCTGAAAAGATTGTGAGGATCCTAAGGAAGCATAAGGTGGCTTGAACCTTTAGGCCTTTAAATACCATCCGGAGCTCCCTTAGATCTATAAAATACCCAATGGACCCCAAAATATGAAGGATGTTTACATTATCCCATGCTTTTGTGGGACTCTCTACATTGGTAAGACTGGTCGCTTGATTAATCAAAGGATTCGTGAGCATGTCGCTGACATTAAGCATGGTAGACCCACTCCTCTACTTTGACAGAGCATGCAGATAAATCTAAGCATCACATCTGCATTGAGGAGGCCCAAGTCATTGCTAGGGTTAGTCATTTCCATCATCGAAAATTGAGGGAGGCCCTAGAAATTGAAAAAAGACGCAATAATTTGAATAGAGATGATGGTTGGAATATTAGTAGAAGTTGGGTCCCTGTCTTGTCCTCCTAGTTTTTTAGGCCTTTTTGTGGGATTTATTTTGTTTGTTTGTTTATCTATGTAGGTATCGACGCCCTTTTTATAGTATTTGTTGTTGATTTATTCTTCATTAGAGTTTATTTTCTTGATCCTTCATGTTTTTTTTTATGTATTTTACCATCCTATTCATTCTTAACTCCTTTTAGTATTTTTGTTATTTGTTTAATAGGCCTCAACCCCATATTTTATTGTTGACACTGTTTTATTTATTGATTACTTTTCTTTGTATATATATATATATATATATATATATATATATATAAATATTATTTTTCAAAAACTGGCTGTTTAATATAGCAACTACTTATTAATATTTGTTTTTAATAAATTAATAAATTAATATCATAATTTAAATATTATTTTTCAAAAAGTAGTTGTTTAATATAACCATTACTTATTAATATTTTTAAATATATTAAAAAACTAATATCATTATTTAAATATTATTTTTCAAAAATTAGTTGTTTAATATAGCCATTACTGAATAATATTTGTTTTTAAATATTAATAAATTAATATCATAATTTAAATATTATTGTTCAAATATAGCCGTCACTTGAAATTATGTCTCTACATTGCTCTCTATTTAAGCCTTTGCCATGGTGCGCCTCTTCATCTTGTCTTGATGATGAACCACACTTGTTGGTTCGAAACACGTTGACCAAAAATTTCTCTTATGTGATTTCTACCGAAAGACTTTACTTAATTCATTATGGATCACAAAAGCTTGAATACAATAATTAAACCATTGTTTAACTAATATTCCTTGTCATATTTGACCCAATCATGAGAAATAATTAGATAAATCGTTATTTTTCTTATTTTTCTCTAGGAATAATTAATTAATCATTATTTAGTTATTATTCCTTGTCAAGTTTGACTAAATCCTGTAGGAATACTTAAACAAATCATTATTTGTTTATTATTCCTTAACCACATTCCTTGAGATGATAAATAAATCATTTATTTATTTATTATTTCTACATAAAATTAGTTAACCAATTTAAATACTTTTTCCCTCAAACCAAATATAATAAAATATTTCAAATGGTTAATTCTAGAATTTGGTTAATAATATTTTATTATTTTCCATTATTCGAGAATAACCTAATATTTTGTTATAAATTGGAGGGTTTTACATCCATTCTTCACTTTGGATCATTTTCATTGTTACACTCATTGTTGTAACTTTGATTATAATCACAGTCGCTTATCATTTGCTTTTTCCATTTGAGTTCCCATTGAGCTCAAACAATTTTTGCCGGGTTTACACATTGTAGAGAAGAGAGACTCTACAGAGCTAAAGACATTGGGGATAACGAAGAACCCATCCCACAGAGGGGGACTAGTAACATCATTTGTTCCCTTCACAGGTGTCATATAATACAAAACTATTCTTTATATTCGGTTTCCATTGAGTTATTGGAGTTATTTGTGCTTAATTCCTTATTTCATCTTGCTATTTAACTATTTCTGTTGCATAGATCAGGAATTTGGTAGGTTTTGTTTCTATCATTTGTTGCAGATCCACACTGTTTTATAGCCATTTTTACTGTTAAGACTGTTTGTCATCCGCAGTCTAAAGTGGTTTCTTTTCGTATGCTCTTGATAAGAATAACATATAATAGATGGTGACTCTGTTGCGTTTTTAATTTTGATTCAGAAACCTGGGTGACCTTCAGTTTTCAGCTTAGGGTTTTATTTTTTCAATCTCTTAATGTTGTTTACTAGCTTTCTAACCCTATATTAGTCAAATATCTAACTTTCGAAAGTTTTCTGGTTATTTTCGCCTGTGACAGGAACCAATCGTAACAGAGATGACAAATTTTTTCTGCGACTTGTCGCTCAAGAATTGAGGAGAAGAAATTGCACCTTTCAGCCCCAAACCTGTGATTTGGAGGTCCACAGCGCACTTCCTGGCCAAAAAAGTGCAATCTCCCCTAAAACAGGCTAATACTTGCGATTTTAGGGTTTTTCAGGATTTTTTTGATCATTTTCTGGGTTTTTCCGAGAGCACTCTGTTGGGTTGGTTGACCACTGCCTTAGCCCACTTAGGCCTTCATCTATTTTTTTTGCTTGTTGAATTGGAATTTAGACCCCTAGGACTTCTCATACACTTCCACCTTTGTAAGAGTTCAATTGAGTAAGAAGTCTGAGTTTTTACAGAGCTTTCAAACATACATTTCAGATTTTTACCTTTCTTTTTCAAATATTTAAAGATAGGTTGTTTCCATCCAAAGTTCCCTCTTGAACCTTATTTGGTCATTTTCCTTAGGGTGCCACCGTTTTCCCTAGGTTCCACACCCATCGCCCTATCTTTTGCAATGATTTTCCTCACTGGTTTTTTGCTGTTGCTACACCACTTTCTAGTAGCATAGTTTCATTTGATCCCAGTCACACCAACATTTAGATCTTGGCCATTTTAGTGTGTTTTCACTTGATTTCACCACCAACCAACACAATGTTTGCAAACCTAGTTTGGGTGGGGTTTAGATAGTTGATTTGTTGTTTTAATTTTTTTAATTTACAGTATGTCAACAATTTTTTTCTTTTTCTTTTTTCAAACACGATCTGGGCTTAATTAATAAACACACATATTTGCACACACAAGCACACCTTAAGTGAAGGGTGCTTGGTTAACATTGCCAAGCCAAAACTTAACTTAATTAATTTATCTCCCCAATAGAGACAGAGACATTTTGTTTATCTCCCTTCACCATTTCCATGTGACTTGTGTCTTGCAACCATTGCATCACCAAGGCGTTTGTCGCAGAGACTTTTAGGTCTTCATCCCCAATTTCCACTTGGATGTATTACTCCTCCCTGTAGGGTTCGAGTTAGTCCTCCCTCGAGTCCCCATACCGATTCTTCTTCTGGTTCATTTGATTTCTCATATAATTTCGAACCTCCTTCACCACATATTGTCATCATGTTAGGAACCATTGCAGGTGCAGGAAACCAACATGGTGGTGGCTTTGGTTTTATCCCGGTAGTCACATATAGTGGAACCATTACAAGAACCATCCTGACAACTCCTTTGCTACCTTTCATGGCTGGGTTAAGCCTCTGTTGTGCTGTTCAACAAACCTCCCCCATTTATTAATATAATACTTAACATTCTATCAGTAAATGGGGACCTTTAAAAAAAATCCTTCCAAAAAACAAATTTAGCATTTAGATACTTTCTTTTAAATTTTTGGAATAAAACAAGACATCAAGTCAAAATCCTTTGAAAGATAGCAATACTTGCCTTTTCATGTATCGCTAGACTAAGTGTGTCAAAAGCCTTATTAATAAGCAAAACACGTGAAATGTGATCTAAAGGAATCTCCGTGCTTAACCTAAATATCATAAGGATTTTCATTAAAAACTAGGTCCTAAACCATTTCCTCTCGAATATAAAGCCCGTATCGCATATCACAATTCACAAAGGGTGCACCCTCACAAAGTATGTTGAATCATACAAAATACGATATTGCAATGCGACAGTTAACCTTATTGCATCGCATCAGAAATACTTAAGAAATATTTGAAATCTTACAAACCACGTGATGTTGCGAAATGTTATAAAAGTCGGACCCGATTGGAGCCTATGTTATAAAGTAACACTTAAGTCCGTTACGCAAATGAAAAATTCTTTATAAAGTAAATCCTGTTAAACAAGCTACGCTTAAAAAAAACAATAAAGAATGTCCCGCATCTCGCATCCCGCAGAAACCAAAGGAACTTTAAAGAAAACACACAATTAAAATATGATAATGCGATGTGCGATATTGCATCGCAATCGCAAAATCAACATTTTCGCAAATCAAAGCTCGTAACCTTAAAAGTTTTCTTCCCATTTTATGATGCAGAACATTAATGAGAAATAAAGGTAGCGATAACAAATCATTAGTGGGTATTTAACATGGGTTAATGGCATTTATGTTTGAAAAGTGGCTCAACATAATACAATATATTTTCATCTACGTTTAATTAAAACTCCTTTCTTGTCACCATTTCAAGGTTATCTGTATCATTCATTCTTATTTTCATTCTCACTTGTGTCTATCTAATAGCTTCTGCTCTGCTTCATTTCAAGAAAAATTCACAACAAGAGTCATTAGGAGAATGGTGAAGAAGGGAAAGGTTGTCGCGTCTGAGAAGTCAGAAATGATCCCTCTATTCTCTAATACTATGTGCAATAGAGATGGAGCAACTTCAACATGGGAAGCCATGTATGATTTGTTAGAAGAAGCGAAACTAAGGCCTTTGGTGGCAAAGGCCACAACCGATGCTCATGTTTCCTCCGACGCCTCTTACTTCGAGACATCATGCTCGTTTCTACACCACAAGGCCGAAGATAATCCAATACACAGATATGGTCAAGTGGATAATTGATGTGGTGGACATCTTGGACAGAGAGTTCAAGAATAGCATGTTATGAAACCAGCTCACAAAAAGATAGAAAAGATAGATCAATGCCTTAGAATCCAGCCTCTTCGAGGGGGAAACCTCCTTTACATTACACAAATGAACAATTCTTGGATGATACAAATGACAAGGCCTCCTTTCTATATATAGGAGTCTAAGGGGTCATAATATAATTAGAGCCGACATAACAATAATAATCTAAGGGCACACTAATAAAAATAGTGGGCTTCTATGGGGCACAATAATAACAATATTGGGACTACATGGGCACAACAATATAATAAGGGGCTTGTACTAATAAAAATAAGGGGTTACACTAGTAGTATAGGGACCTAACATGCCCCTCTCCTTCAAAAAGTGTTGTCCTCAACGCTTGAGTAGTTCTTTATGCTTCTGTATAAAATTCTTGTCCTCCCATGTGGAATCTTTAGTGAGTAAGTTCTTCCACTTGATGAGATACTTTGAAATTGATCTATTTTGTAGCTGTTGGGTTCTTTTTTTTGTGACTGCTCCAGGTTCCACTATGATTTTTCCTTCCTCGTCAAGTTTTGGTAATATTGTTTGAACTGGGATCTTCTACAACTTTTGAATGAGTGGTGACACTTATTCATCCTTCTTCCATTCATCCCTTGCTTCGTTTATCCAATCTAGTTGGATAATAGAAATAACACTAAATAATGCTTCCACATCCTCATCCCTTCTTGAGAGTGCATCTGCAACAACATTTGGCTTCTCGTTTTTGTAGATGATTTCAAAATCATAACCCAACATATTTGTGACCCATTTTTATTTTCTTCTAAAGAAAATCTTTGTTCTAAAAAGTATTTCAGACTGTCATGATCCAGTTTTACCTTGAAGTGTCTTCCCATTAGGTAAGGTTGCCATTTCTTAAGTGCATGTAGTATTGCCAATGTTTCCTTCTCATCAATATCTTGCTTGAGATGTAGCTGTAAAAATACCCAATCACCTACATCAAAACTTATTTCACTGCAATGTTGATCTGCCTCTTGTTTCATTCGATTCTGCACCAAAGTAGCGTTATCCTTTAAAAGTTGGAGAACTTGTTGTTGATGCTTGATTTGATCTTTCATTGCTTGAACCTTTTTCTTCTTGATATGTCCTTCTATCTTGAGAGTTTGAGTGGTAATTTCTTCCAATGCATTACAAGATATGGTCGGATTCATTTCTTGATGCTCGATGTGATCTTTCACTTCTTGAACATTTTTCTTCTTGATATGTCCTTCTATCTTGATAGTTTGAGGAGTGGTAATTCTGGCCAATGCATTACAAGATATGCTAGGATTCATTTCTTCTTTCTCGATGTGATCTTTCACTTCTTGAACCTTTTTCTTCCTGATATGTCCTTCTATCTTGAGAGTTTGAGGAGTGGTAATTATTTCCAATTCTTTACAAGATATGGTCGGATTCATTTCTTCTTTCTCTGGGGTTGGTTCTTGGTGTATATCCTCTTCTTTTGATGTTTCTTGATCCTTTTCTTCCTCTTCTTCATAATCTATGTAAAATAATTTCTTCTCAGTACACTTATGACCTTTAGTGTATTTTCTATCACAATTGTAACAAAGCCCTTTTTTTTTTTTTTTTTTTATTTCAATTGTTGTGGTGTAAACCTTGTAGGTTGTGGAAGGCTAAGAGAAAAAACACTTCCATAATTATAGTCATGAGCGGTGGGATTCCTTGTTTCCATAATTTTGCTTTCAATTTTTCTTGCCAATCTGAATGCCTTCTCTAATGAATCAGGGTCCCAAAGACGAACCTCATGTTAAATGTTATCCTTTAAAGTCCCTATGAAGACATCAATCCTTTTCTTCTCTAGAATATCATTTACCCTTATATTAAATTTTTTGAAATCCTCAAGGTGCTCTGTCATTGAACCCTTTTGTTTGAGATTTATCAATTGGCTAGAGAAGGTGTTACTCTTTGTATCCTCATAATGTGCTATCATTCCTTCCATGAAAATTGACCAAGTGACAAGTGCTCTACGAGAACACAACCATTTATACCATAAAAATTCATCCGGTTCTAAATATGAAGATGCAATACATACCTTTTGTGTGTTTTTCACATTATGGAGATCGAAAAATTGCTCCATCTGTAGTATCCATGTTCTGGGATCCTTGCCATCAAAATTCCTCATATCGATTTTTGGAACATGGTGGGTCTTCAATCCAACATTAGAGTCTATGAAATCATGATTAACATTTCTTTTGTTCTCATCATGAGTTTCCTTTACTACCCTTTCACCATTAGTGACCATTTCTTGTAGAAACTTATTCAAATTTATCTTCAATTCTTCCATCTTATCGTCCATGCCATCCATCTTAGCTTCCATGCCATCCATATTAGCTTCCATATTAACTTTCATTCCATTCATATTAGATTCCATGCCATTCATCTTGGCTTCATTTACCTTTAGTGAGAATGAAATTTGTTGTACTTGGTCTTGTAATTTTGATATATCATGTTGCATTTATTTCTCTTCTTCACGAGTCATGCTAGAGCTTTCAGGTTGCTTACTAGGTGTTTCCATTTTCTTTCTTCAGGGCATCAATTACTGATAATAATGCTTCACTATGCCCTTCGAATTCCTTCAAACTAATTTTTCAAACCAAGCTTATGCAAAAATTTTAAAAAATCTACACACCTTTTTTCACTTTGTAGGAGCTCGATATTGCATCTGATGTATCTGTGTAATTTTGGATCGTCCAGCTCTAAAATTACGACCTGAAGTAGTCCTCTGTGTCCTCTTTCCAATTCCACCAGTCTGATTGAAATTGGATTCTCCAAGCAAGAGTTATGCACAATCTCCCAAGATGACCGGACTATACACATTTTCAGAATAGCGAAGTTGTATGACATGCCACGTGTCACTATTTTTACCTTAGGATCTAAAAAATACACACAAAAAGCTACAGTCCTTCCTATTTTTGTAACTTCTTACGAAATTTCAATCTGATGCTCTGAGAGAAAGTTATGAGTATTTTCCCAAGGTCACCTGTTTAAGATGTAATTCGAGAGTCTACAAAACCCTAAACTCCTCAGATCATATATCCGAAAATATAGCGATACAAGATCTGAAATTTGGACATGAGGATCAAAATGATTGCTTCTAAAATGGGTTTTTGTTTTAGCTTCTGAAATTTTGTAGAAAAAATGTTATAGCGAAAATTCCACGACGACCTGTTTTAGATGAAATTCTGGAGCTTGCAAAAACTATAACTTCCTCAGATCATATCTCTGAAAATATAGCAATACAAGCTTTGAAATTCGGACCTGAGGTTCAGCGAGATTTCATCTCAAATTGGTTTTCTTTTTAGCTTCTGAAACATTGCAAAAAAAAGTTATAGCGAAAATTCCACGATGACCTGTTTGGAGCGGCGAAAACCCTAGAATCCAAAGCTCTGATACCAACTGTTATGAAACCACCTCACAAAAAGATAGAAAAGATAGATCAATGCCTTATAATTCAGCCTCTTCGAGGGGAAAACCTCCTTTACATTACACAAATGAAAAATTCTTGGATGATACAAATGACAAGACCTCCTTTCTATATATAGGAGTCTAAGGGGTTATAATATAATTAGAGCTGACATAACAATAATAATCTAAGGGCACACTAATAGCAATAGTGGCTTCTATGGGGCACTATAATAACAATATGGGGACTACATGGTGTCAGGCGGAAAGAGTCGATTGTGCGGACACAACCAACCTCCCTAGGAGCCTAAGACTCTCTAGTGACAAACAAGACAAATAAGAGCAATCCTTCTCTAAACATGCATTTACTATACGGGAAATCAAGTGTTTAGATCCTACCTGTAATCCAACGCTGTTGTAGCAGTCCAGCTCCGCTGATCCGGATGAGCTCCTCCTTCACTTTGAAACCTGCATACACTAACAATCAAACGATTAAATAGCACTTGATAATCTCATAGAATAAAACATATTTAACACATAGACCAAGGAGTACATGAAACAACTCATAAATAACAAGTTATTGAGAAGAATGGACTCATTTGCATTAATAGGTAACAAAAGGAACAAATACAACCTGAGCCTTGGTGTTGTGCAAGTCCCTCCCAGGGTCCATCAAGAGTTCTCCTTTACTTTGACAAAGCTCACCCACTTCCAAATAGAACAAGAAAAGATGGCAATCTCTCCTCACAAGCTTCTAAATGGGAGTCCTAATTCCTGCAGCATTTACCCTTAGAAATGTATAGCTTTCAACCTCCTCTCCTTCTGGCCCAATGCCTGTATTTATAGTGCTCAAGAGGAAGTTAATCAGGTCCACCATCAATGGGATAATCCCCTCTTTGGATGGGATAGCTCCCTTATTGATGGGATAAGTTCCTCTTTGGTAGGAGTGCATGAACCATCTGGAGGCGCTCAATACACGTCGAACAACCTTCTAGAATGCTCTAGAAATAACCACAAGTGACTTTTTAAAGATGAAACTTGCGCATTTTAACCTTTTCAGGGGGACGCACCTGCACCTTTACATACAGAGCGTCCAAAGACGCAGCTTTTGTGAACATTGGGTGCGTCCCCGCAGGTAAGGTTGAGAGAACCTGCGTCCCCAGAGATAAATACATTTAGAAAGACTTTCTCTCTTTTTTGGAGTTTGACATGGAGAGTAGAGGAATTAGACTTGCCTAAGAGGGTAGCATGACTGTTGATAGAGTCATCCTAACTGTAAATAGTCATGGTGACATTTTTTAGTGTAACAGATTGCCCCCTAAAGTGCGAAGCCTGAAATAGATTAGGGTTTTGTATTATCTAGGAAGGGTGAAGCGCTTTATCATTTCAAGGATTATCTCGTGGAGAGCCTGGTCAGAACCTGTAATTTTCAACACAAAATACATGTATAAGATTATATCATCACTGAGGTAGGCATTCCCATACTCAGATTAAAACTTTAACTAATAGACTAACTACTCTGATACAGGAATGATCTTGCAGTACATCATAATCATAGACTTTTGTAGACACAGTATGGGCGCAGCCATCTGTTTATGATTAGTCTACTTAGATAATGAATACAAAACTCCTCGCAGCCTGGATGGTGGAAACTAGATCTAGGGTCTTCATTTCTATTTCTCGAATTGGTACGATTCTAGCCATGCGAATAAATGAGTTGATGTCGAACATGGTAGAAACCACTTGATTACCAGTCGATGATGTAAACTGTTAACAAGCGTGAGAGAGACCACCAGTAATGTCAATGGTTCTCAAAGTACCCAGTACAATCCATGAGATGTGAATGAATGAGTTGATGTCGAACATTTCACGGAATCCTTTGATCGAAAGTCAATGATGTAAACTGAAGTCAAAGGCGAGAAACCTGCCATTGATGCATGCAGACTTCAAGGTACTGACGATTTCTAAGTCATCTCTCTAGATAATGTGCTGATGTCGATAGAAAGCGACCTGTTGCAAGCAAGCCTGCAACATGAAATCATTGTTCAAGTTGAAGAAATGTTGCTGTAAGGACTGACTCAGGGATGGTCAAATGGATGACAAGTATTTTGCAGATGAAAGTTTTGCTTGTAGACCTCTTGAACACATAACGACACGACAGATGGTTTGGTGATAAACGACTCAAAGCTAATCCCCGGAACCCGGCTGAAGACTTTCAAAGTGGTTTGATCAACTGTGAGGTGAAGGATTTCCCAACCCAGGTGAATGAAAAGTGTCGTGTTCAAGAGTGGTAATAAAGTTTCTTCTGAGACAAAAGGTAACAAATAGGCTCATTCTTCTCTCTTTTCCCCCACCATTTCTGGCAAGTACCTATTTATTTTTAACAAGCTTGAGGAGGATAACATATGCTTGATTATAAGCTCATCCTTCGGATGAGTCCAACCTAGTTTTGATTCGAACCCTAGGAAGGAGTGGTTCGTTCCTGTTTGTAATTGAACAGGTCCTTTACTGTGAAATATTTAACGAGTCCGGTATAGGAGAAACTCGGCGTTTTTCAATTTTAGAGAGTCTGAAAAACTTAAGAAGACTCCAAGTTGAACTTTTTCGTAGATTTGTGTCCCTCAAGCCCGAAAAAGTATAAAATAATACCTGGGGGAACCGCTTGATCTTGCGACCAAGGAGTACTTTCATAATTAGTGCCACTGACCTGAAAAGTAAAAAGCGATCAAGGACACGTCGTTTTATTTCCGTATCGAGTTTGAAACGACAAAAACCTGACAATCTTTTCCTGTTTTTACGGTCAGAAAAGAGCTATAAGGGGACCGTCTTTTAATTCCATTTTAACGAGTTTAAAAGAAACACTCGGCAATCTTTTCATGTTTTAGGAGTCTGAAAAGGGCTTAAAAGAGAACTCCAAGGTTTCACTTTTTTGTAAGTTTTAACGAGTTCGAAAAAGGGATAAAAATGTACTCACGGTTTTCACTTTTTCATAAGTTTTAATGAGTTCGAAAAAGGGATAAAAATGTACTCATATGGCCGACTTTCAATTTAATTTACGAGCAGGAAAAGACGGAAAGGACTCAGCATTTTCATTTGTTTTACGAGAATGAAAGATGGCAAAATAATCTCGGGATTTTCATGAGTTTAACGAGTCTTGAAAATAACTGAAATTGACTCGAGATAGGTTTCATTTTTACAAAAGCTTGAAACAGATAAAAACTATGCTTCAAAGTAGTTTCATTTTTTCACAAGCTTGAAACAAAGAGAAAACTGTGCTTGATGCCCCCTAAGCGTAACTGCTAGAGCGCATGCCCCCCAGCTTCATTTCATTCAACCAGTTGGATGAAATGAAGGTTGAGTTACGAGATCATTTGAAAGACTCGACCTAAAACTATAAGAAAATTATGCAAAAATCTGAAATAACTAACCTAAATACTTAACATTTATTTAGAGATCTAGTCAAACTCTCGACTCAAGTAGAGGAGGATTTGTTTCATTTTTTAACGAGCTTGACACAGGAAAAGAACTATGCTCGGATTCAGTTTCAGGTTTATGCAAGCTTGAAACGAAATGGAGTCGCCAATTTGTCAGGCGGAAAGAATCGATTGTGCGGACACAACCAACCTCCCTAGGAGCCTAAGACTCTCTAGTGACAAACAAGAAAAATAAGAGCAATCCTTCTCTAAACATGCATTTACTATACAGGAAATCAAGTGTTTAGATCCTACCTGTAATCCAACGCTGTTGTAGCAGTCCAGCTCCGCTGATCTGGATGAGCTCCTCCTTCACTTTGAAACCTGCATACACTAACAATCAAACGATTAAATAGCACTTGATAATCTCATAGAATAAAACATATTTAACACATAGACCAAGGAGTACATGAAACAACTCATAAATAACAAGTTATTGAGAAGAATGGACTTATTTGCATTAATAGGTAACAAAAGGAACAAATACAACCTGAGCCTTGGTGTTGTGCAAGTCCCTCCCAGGGTCCATCAAGAGTTCTCCTTTACTTTGACAAAGCTCACCCACTTCCAAATAGAACAAGCAAAGATGGCAATCTCTCCTCACAAGCTTCTAAATGGGAGTCCTAATTCCTGCAACATTTACCCTTAGAAATGTATAGCTTTCAACCTCCTCTCCTTCTGGCCCAATGCCTGTATTTATAGTGCTTAAGAGGAAGTTAATCAGGTCCACCATCAATGGGATAATCCCCTCTTTGGATGGGATAGCTCCCTTATTGATGTGATAAGTTCCTCTTTGGTAGGAGTGCATGAACCATCTGGAGGCGCTCAATACACGTCGAACAACCTTCTAGAATGCTCTAGAAATAACCACAAGTGACTTTTTAAAGATGAAACTTGCGCATTTTAACCTTTTCAGGGGGACGCACCTGCACCTTTACATACAGAGCGTCCAAAGACGCAGCTTTTGTGAACATTGGGTGTGTCCCCGCAGGTAAGGTTGAGAGAACCTGCGTCCCCAGAGATAAATACATTTAGAAAGACTTTCTCTCTTTTTTGGAGTTTGACATGGAGAGCAGAGGCATAAGACTTGCCTAAGAGGGTAGCATGACTGTTGATAGAGTCATCCTAACTGTAAATAGTCATGGTGACATTTTTTAGTGTAACACATGGGCACAACAATATAATAAGGGGGTTGTACTAATAACAATAAGGGGTTACACTAGTAGTATAGGGACCTAACATAGCAAAGGTGGTTATGTATTCTACAACATCTATTTCTCCCCCTTATAGTTTTGCAGCAGCCATGCTATGTAGATTTTTCGGTAAGCCTGATGGTGCCAAGTTTTTCCTGGAGTGGCTGCCATTAATAGAGGCAGTTGTGAACGCAACAATAATGAATTGGGCTCAAATTTTGTCTGATAATTTGGCGAAAGCCATTATGGAGTATAGGAGAAAGAGGAGTCCCTCTTTAAGGGTTTATCCCCCATTTTTCATGAGTGCCTTTGTAATGGACACAATATGTTTTAGCTCTAAATTTCCTATTATGGGATGGAAGTGGACTGTGCAAGACCCAATTCCTATCCATGTGTACCATAAGAGTTTTTGAGAGTCTCAGTTTCACCCCCATTTTTACAAGATTTGTCAAGGAGTTATGCTGCCCATCCATAAACAAGTCTACAATGCAACCGCCCCTAGGTTTTCCAAAGAAGCTGAAATGGATATTTTGCCTATAGCCAGATGGTTTGGGGAGGAGACATTTACCTATATAAGAGTATTTGGGAGCATTGCTTCACCACATGTCCTCCCATATTATGTCCCCGACAAGTTAATGGCTAGGGAGATAGCCTACCAGACGACAGGGGAAGGTGGGATGAGCAAAGGGTTGAAATAACAAAAGAAGGCCATTTGGCATACATTTCCATTGTAATGTGGTGTGTTTGCACTACATGACTTTGGACATGCATGAAAAGAGGCAAAGATTACGAAATCTACAAAATTAGCTACATTCCCAGGAAGGAATTATGACCCAAATGGCACTGTAAAGGACTTCACTACTATGGTGAAAGTGAAACCATTCACCCATGAGGAAGACACCTTCGATGACCTCTTCCTACAAAAAGAAACATTTTCAGATGTGACGCATATGGCATCACTACTTTTTGCCCCAGATGATGTTGAAGCTTTTCATGTGTACAGAAAGAGGAGATTAAAGAAGGTCCCATTGGACCTACTACAGATTGAACCAATAAGGGAGCCAACTCCCAGTGTAAGCTTGGAGGACAGCTCCAAAGAAAATTTTGAAGAAAATTCTGAAGCAGAGACCCAGGAGAGATCTACTCATGAGTCAGAGCACTCAGAGCAACAATCTCAAAATGGGGGAGGCAATAAAAATAAAGAGTCCAAAAGGGACACAACTGGAAGTACAGAAGAAATAGCTGAGCAAACCTTGAAAAAGAAACATGCAAAAATTCACTATACTTCCACTCAGTCAACAAAACCCCTAGTTATTGATTTGGAAAAGGAATGGGAGAATTTCAACAAGAAGCTTTTGTTGCAATATGGCAACAAGAATATTCCAATTTAATTTTTCCTTGAATTAAATTGTGAATTAAAATCGAATTTATTCCTAACAAATACTTGGAAATAGTTAATTAATTTATTTTAAATTAATTAGTTGGAGAAATTCAAGTTAGAAGTCTTTTTGAAGTCATGCAAGAGTTATCCCTTAAATTAAGGAGATAAGATTGAGTTATATTTGAGTTGTAATTAGTTAACTCAGTTTACTGAGTTAAGTCTAGTTAAATTAGTTCCAAACTGTTTGAGGAACTAATAGCGAGTTAACAGTCAGTTGATGCATGCATGCACTCAACTAGTACTACTCCAGTTAACTGAATATTACCTCATCAGAAACTCATGCATGTATATTCTGAGAAAGACCCAATTGAGTTGAATGTCAAGGACAATGTACTATCAGTTTCATTTGTTTTCTCAAAGAAAAAACTCATGCATGCAGTCAAGGATTTAATCCTTGAGGATTGTGCAGTTTTGGAGGATATCATCCACTTGGTAACAAGGAAATCATCCACAAGGAACAACGCAAGGAAATAGGAGCTTGGAGGGCAAAGGGGAAGGGTGGAGAGAAGCCAAGATTTCCTGTGAGCATCTATGAGGATTGTATTGAGAGGTGGCTAGCTATGAGAGCTAAGGCTTTGTATAATTCCTATGTATTTCCACCATGTATGATAATACAATAGTGTGGGGTTTTTAGCTGAGTCTTTCCCCAAAGTATTTTCATGTGTATTGCGCGATTGATTCTTCTTCTTCTGGTTATATTGTTCAGCTCGATCTTTAAGCTTCCTCAAACTGATAGTAGAAGTCGGTTATAGTATTATGCTTTGATTTATATTGCATTATCGGGTTAACCTACCAGCAGATTTTCTACATGGTATTAGAGTTGGATTTGTAGAAATTTTCTACATGGTATCGGAGTTGTGAACAATACACTGAGAAAAGAATTCGAAGTTTGAGGTTCGGGGTTGCAGGTGCACATCAAATTCATATCATACTTCAAGGTTGGCCAATGGCATTCTATGGTTTGAGACTCGATTATGCCTTGGAAGGTAGCTCGAATTACATAGCATGGAAAGATAGAATGGAGGTTGTATTAGAAGACAATGGCTTGAAGGAAATTGATCAAGAAATCCCAAAGCCAGCTTCAACAAATGCACAAGAGTTGGCTGAGTGGAAGAAGTGTGTGGCGTAGGCAAGATAGATCATCCTTGAGGGAGTTCGAGACCATATTGTCTTGAGTCTCCATGGGAAGGATACTCCATTTTCAATGTGGAATACATTGAAGGACCTCTACTAGAACAGTAGCGACCAGAGGAAATTGGCGCTCAAGGATAAGCTTTGAAGAATCAAGATGGAGAAGGGCGATACTATTTCCACATATCTGAACAAGCTCACCACCTCCAAAGATGAGCTTGGCAGTGTGGGAATAACTACTGTTGATGATGATATGGTGAGCCTCACTCTCCTTGGCTTTCCAAAGAGTTGTAATAGCTACTAGGACTCTGTGAATGGAAGGGAGAAACTGTCGGATTGGGAACGATTGTGGTTAGATATTATGCAGGAGGAGATCAGGAGGAGCACACGAGATGGTTCTTCATCCAAGAATGATGATGAAGAAAATATGGCCTTAGCAAGTAAGGCAAGGAAAGGGAAGGGGAAGGCTTCCCATTCAAATCGAATTCTTTTAATGGAGGGAAGAAGAGTGACATGTCTAAAGTAAGATGCTTTAATTGTCACAAGATGGGACATTATGCGACTAATTTCCCATCGAAGAAGTCTAAGAAGGGATCCTTAGAAGGATCGAAAGGTGAGGAATTAGTCTCTTAGTTCGAAATGAGCTTTACCCTCATCACATGCATGGTGTCATCGATGATGGGTTATGTCTGGTATCTTGACAGTGGGGCCTCATTCCACATGATCGGTGATAAAAATTTATTCAGTGCCTTGGAGGAGAAATACCTCAAGATGTGCATAGAGATGGTTGACGATAGAAGGTATAATTTTTCAGGAGTGGGTACGGTTGCTTTTCAGAGGGAGCATGGAGTTCCTCTCACCTTGACAGATGTGATTTATGTGCTTGGATTGAAGAAGAAATTAGTATCGGTCGCGATGTTGGAGGACAAAGGCTACGATGTTGTCTTCAGTAAAGGAAAGGCATTCCTAAGACACATAGCCATAGGTCAGACGAAGAGGATAGGGATCTGGGTGAAGAATATCTATAAACTAGAGGTAGATGATTGTGCAGCATTGAGTACGAAAGAAAAATTGGTGCAAAGCCAAGACATTAGCAATTTGTGGTACAGACGGTTGGGCCATTTGCATCATGGGGATTTGAAGATAATGCAACAGATATCTACAGGACTACCCAAAGGTAAACTTGAGGAAGTTGACACCAAGTCTTCCTTTCATGATTGAGACAGTCGAGCAGAGGCTATCTTAGAGCGAGTTCATATTGATTTGTGTGGACCATTCTCGATGGAATCCATAGCAAAGCAAAGCTATTTTGTGATTTTCATTGATGACTATTCTTGTAAATGCTGAATTTATTTCATGCAGAAGAAGGACCAAACTTTCACAAAGTTTTGTGAGTTCAAAGCTTTGGTCGAGAAAGAGTCAGGGAAGAAGATCAAGGCCTTGAGAAGCGACAATGGTGGAGAATATGTCTCTCAAGAGTTTAAGGAATTCTGTGCAACCGAAGGAATTAAACGAGAGTTGACGACACCTCATAACCCACAGCAGAATGGGGTGGACGAGAGGAAGAACATAACTATTGTAGTGGAAGCACAAGCAATGCCGCATGACCAAGGCCTACCACTTCACTTGTGGGCTAAGGCATGCAACAAAACGGTCTATTTTCAGAATAGAAGTCCGCATTGCATGCTTGGGATGAAGACACCAGAGGAATCTTTCTCCAGTAAGAGACCAAATGTGGGTCACTTTAGGATCTTTGGCTTATCGGTATATTTCCATGTGACAAAGGATGCACGGAAGAAGCTTGAGTCGATAGCAGAGTTGGGGATATTTGTGGGGTACAATGATACACCTCACAACTATTGGGTGTACTTGCCTACTAGTTGGAGGACAGTGGTTCGTAGAGATCTCAAGTTTGATGAGAAGAAGGCCATGCGAGTTTCCCTTGACTGGGAGCTCCAACTACAGGCTGTGGAGGAACTGTTGATTCCTAATAAGGAGGAGCCTCAGACTGATGCAGAGCATCCACATGGAGAGGTTCCAGGAGTGGAGACATCCACTCAAGCAGAGTCTTTCAGAGATGGATGGAAGCGCACAAGAGAAGCTGAAAGATTGTTGGAGTATGCTAGAGAGAATGTTGGAACACCATCTTCTCAGCACAGAAAGAGGAGGTCACCAGAGAGGTACACTGGATACATGGCCCTTGCTAGGGAATGTGTTGAGACCGAGCCATCTTCCTTTGAGGAAGCAATGCAGTACCTGATTTGGGTTGATGCTATGGTGGAGGAGTACGACGCCATAGTTCGTAATAGTGTTTGGGATGTGGTTCCGAGACTGGAGAACAAGTCAGTTGTGAGTTCCTGTTGGCTTTACAAGGTAAAGCAAGATGCTAATGGTAGTATGGAGAAGCATAAGGCAAGATTTTTTGCTCGTGGCTTTTCACAGGTGAGGAGCATCATGTTGCTGCAGTATATTTTGATAGAGGAGCAAGATGCTGACATTTTGACAAAGGCATTGTCAAAGTGTAAATTCGAGTTCCATAGAGATAGGATCGGGGTGGTAGATAATCCCTTTCATGTTGAGAGGGAGTGTTGAAATATGGCAACAAGAATATTCCAATTTAATTTGTCCTTGAATTAAATTGTGAATTAAAATCGAATTTAGTCTTAACAGTTACTTGAAAATAATTAATTAATTTATTTTAAATTAATTAGTTGGAGAAATTCAAGTTAGAAGTCTTTCTGAAGTCATGCAATAGTTATCCCTTAAATTAAGGAGATAAGATTGAGCTATATTTGAGTTGTAATTAGTTAACTCAGTTTACTGAGTTAAGTCCAGTTAAATTAGTTCCAAACTATTTGAGGAACAAATAGTGAGTTAACAATCAGTTGATGCATGCATGCATCAACTAGTACTACTCCATTTAACTAAAGATTCCCTCATCAGAAACTCATGCATGTCTATTTTGAGAAAGACCCAGTTGAGTTAAATGTCAAAAACAATGTACTATTAGTTGCATGTGTTTTCTCAAAGAGAAAACTCATGCATGCAGTCAAGAATTTAATCCTGGAGGATTGTGTAGTTTTGGAGGAGATCATCCACTTGGTAATAGGGAAATCATCCACAAGGAACAATGCAAGGAAATAGGAGCTTGGAGGGTAGAGAGGTAGGCTGGCGAGAAGCCAAGATTGCCTGTGAGCATCTGTGAGGATTGTATTGAGAGGTGGCTAGCTGTGAGAGCTAAGGTTTTGTATAATTCCTATGTATTTCCACCATGTATGATAATACAATAGTGTGGGGTTTTTAGTTGAGGCTTTCCCCAAAGTATTTTCATGTGTATTGTGCAATTGATTCTTCTTTTTCTGGTTATATTGTTCAACTCGATCTTTAAGCTTCCGCAAATTGATAGTAGAAGTAGGTTATAGTATTCTGCTTTGATTTATATTGCATTATCGGGTTAACCTACCAGCAGATCTTCTATAGCTTCATACAGATGAACAAACATTTGAGATACAAACTCCACAACACAAGTCAACTAAAAAAATAACAATGGAGAAAACTGTAGGCACTTAGGATGTTGAGCTTATTCCTGCCACCCCCACTTCAGAAATTATTTTGAGAAATGAGGAAATTCCTCAATTAGATGTGTTTTATAGTACTACGCACAAAGTTGTCGTTAAGAGACAGAGGAAGAAGAGGAATCTAGATGTTGCAACTATTATGACTCCAAACAATGAACCAATGGACATTGTATGGAAAGACTCACCCATGGACCCATCTAAAAACCTCACAAGACTGTCGCAATTTGTAGGAGCCTATGCTATGGCAACTATTGACAAAGCGACAGAGGTCCAAATGCTGCTTAGAGAAAAGGAACAAAAGATTCTGCTGTTGGAACAACAATTAGCTCAGGAGAAATCCAATCAACAAGCAGAATTACAAGTAGCCCAGCTCCAATAGGAATTTGAATAGATGCAAATACAACATCAGGCTAGCCTAGCGGAAAGAGATGCATGGATACAAGCCATGACAGATAAGTATAAAGAAAATCTCCAAATCGATGAGTTCATAAAGGAAGCACTCAGTCTCACCTCCCAACTAATGCAGCAAAAGGAAGTTGTATGCCATAAAATCTCGCAAATAAGTCCTTATTGCGAGATCAGTGATAAGCTTACAAGCCAAGTTGTTGACATGAGACTTGAGGATGACGAAATCCATAAAAGGGTTTCTGATCACCTGGCAAGAATGAGAAGAGGGGATAAAGGTTGATTTGCCAAAGTTGGAGGAATCACATAAAGACATCTTGTTCACAGATTGGGATTCATAACTCAAGCAAGAAGAAAGGGCAACGATGGTCGTGGCTACAACAATAAACAACATCGTAGAAGACATCAATGAAAATTTACATGGTGTCTACCTGGTTGCAGAGTCTATGCCGGGATTTATTCCAAATTCCAAACAATTAGAGCAGCGACAGAGGCAGGCGACAAAAGAAAAGGAGGAGGTAATCAAACAAATGGGCAAGCTAAGCTAGGAAGCATATTGGCAGTTTTTTGTAAAACCATATAACCAGTGGATGACCTTGCGATGCTTAACTACCTCCACACAAAAAAAGGTGCCAACATTGACAGACGCTATATTTGCTGGGCAGTTGAAATTTACGATCGACCAACCAACACAGCTCAAGCCTATGACAAATATTTGCGATCTCAAAGATCGAATGCAAAGGAGTTAGTCCCTTAGTTTATTTTTATTTTAGTTTTATTATTTCATAATTTGAGGCAGGTCATTTAAATGTCCTTAGCTACTTTTGTAATAATCTATTTTAGGACCTATAGTTTAGTATTTAAACCCCTCTCATGCATTTAGATAGGGGTCCAAAATTTTTATCAGAAACATTCTTCAAAACATGCACATCTTTAAATTTGAGGAGCTTTTGATGGAATGAATGGAACATGATCTATTTTCTCTTAAATTTCTTCCACGCTCTACTGAAATGCACTTTTGTACTCTTAGAATATGTTGGATTGATTGGAATTAGGTCAATATTGCTGAAGCACATGAGCAAGACTCGTCATATATGGTACTTTTATCTTATGATCTTGTTTTATTTATGTATCAGGCAATAATTCTTCTTTTAATTGTTTATGTGTGAAAGTTTGAATTATAGTTAGCATTATTGCACTTTTGTATGATGTTGGCTTTGACTTTATTCTGAATACATGAACGATTTATATGCAATATATCTTTCACAATCGTTTTGGCTAACTATTTATCCAAAACGATTATTGTTAAACGATTTCACTTCTTATTGCAGTTGAATGATCTTTATTACCAATTGCTATAGGAAATTATTGTAGATCACATACTTTATTTAATTCTCGGGTATATTTATATTCAAATAGTGTTTAAACTAGGATATATGCATGTGTTAGGTAGTTTAGATTAGATTACACTTAGCCTAATCAATCCCCCGTTACACCATATATCACCCTATCAACACTATCAAAATATATTTTGGGAAACTAGTCCCATTATCCCCAGTTGGAGCCACTACACCAAACGGAAAAGGAGCTGCTAACCAAGTTCCATACCGGGTGGTTTTCCCCCATGTTGTAGCAACGATTTTTGAGGCTTCAAAATTTTGGTGCTAGAAGGAGGGCCTAACTATGAATGGCAAGTAAATTCAAATCAACAGACCATTCTAAGAGTAAAACTCCCTCACCCTCACCTCCAACTTCTCGATCACATTCCAAATCTCCAAAACCTAAGCGAGAAGAAGTAAAGAGCCCTTTAGAATCCACAACTGTGATTTCAAAAAAGTCAGATCAATCTTCTTCTATAGAAACCCCTGAAGTCCAGTCTTTGATCCATAAGTTGTAAGGGATTTCAATATCTCAAGAAGAATCTGAGTTATCCCAAGCTAGTGTTACTTCTCAGTTCCCCTCATCCCAAAGGTTGACTAGAGCACAGAGTGAAAAGATTGGGGTCCCCCCATTTGAATTTCCTCTACCAAACTGTAAGAGAGATAAGAAGACAATCTGAATCCCACAGTGAGGTTCTCTCATCAACACCTCAAACATCTTCAATCATTCCATCCATTTCATCACAAAATCAACCATCTGCCTTACAACTCTAGATCGTGGTTTACATAGGTACTGGAGCACAAGCCTCCTCTACCCAATCACCTTCAACCACTGGAACATATTCCTCTACACAGATACCTATGATGGCTCAAAACCCTCCAAGGCCATGGACAAATCCAGGAGCTATACAGATGGCAGGACCTTTACATCAATTTCCAACCCATCTAGAAAAATGGTTACCAAAGTTCAATCCTGATGATGGCCTACCAGCTAAGGAACACATAAACAATTTTATGTTTTCCATAAACCTAAACGAAGTGGTGGAAGAAGATGCAATTGTAAGATTATTCCCTTATACCTTACAAGGATCAATAGGATCATGGTACTATTCATTACCATCAGGTTCTATTGATGGTTGGGATGCCTTTCAAGAGCAATTCCTAACCAATTTTGGAGATGATAGATCAACAGATACTCTTATCAATGATCTCTCCAACTTGAAATCCGAACTTAGGGAACCGATTAAAGAATTCAATTCTCATTTCAATAAGATTTTGAATAAAATTCCAATGACATCCATGTCCAACGATGAAGTCCAAAATGAATGGTACATTTCTGCTCTCCCTTAAAACACAACTATTTTTGTCGATAGAGCTGCCAAACCAACCTTGGCAGAAAACATGAAAGAAGCCATTGCTGTAGAAAATCGTATTTTAGCATTAGATAAGAAAAATGGATTAGAAGAACGAAAATCCAAGAAAGTGGCTTTTAGGGATGAATCCAAGAAAAAATCACCTTAAGATCCTTTTGATCTTGAAGGTTTACAAAGAGTCCTTAAAACCATGTCCAATGAAATGGTTGATATCAAGAAAAATATAGTAGAGACTTCCTCAAACAAACCTTTTAGACTATACAAAAGAAATCCCCCCTCTGATACTGACCCTCCAAGCACCATATCAAATGCTGAATCAGATGTGGAGGAAGATGAAGTCTCAACAGCTAAAGAGAAAACATATGATGAAGAGGTAGTCGAGTTACAAGGAATGTGGGATTTTATCCTCTCTAATGAAGAAACACAAGAAGCATTACCTGTTGCAACCAGGAGTAGAAGCCCTTTTGGTTTGCCACAAATAAATTCAAAGCAGAAGGTATCAACTCCAGCTTCCAAAGACAAAGAAATAGGTAAGAAATCTTCATCTAAATCCACTCAAACCGCTCCTCCTCAATCAAATTCTCCATGATCCAGGTGGATGTTGGTAGCCACCCACCTATCCCACTTGGACCCCCACAACTGTCTCTTTTAGTTTTTCAATTTCCATAATTGTAGCACAATTTAGTATTTTTAGCAGTTTTTTGGGTCCTGAACTTCTGGAGCCGTTTTGAGGCCCTAAACGACGTTTTTTGGGAAATATGGGAGCAACGTGGGTCCATGGACGAATGTTGCTCTTCCCAAAGTTGTATTTATCGGATAGATCTTTCTAACGAGCTATTGTATGCGTCAAACAAAGATCGGGTGCCAAAGTTACGACCTCAGGAAGTTGATGTACCAACTTACCCAAAACGGGGCCCACAATTTGGCGTTTCATCTTCTAGGGTTAGGTTTTGGGATGTTAAGGGTTTCCATTGTTTCTCATCAATAAATACGCCTTCGAGACTCATCGTAACACAATTCAGAGGCATGTAGCCCCCACATCTCTTCTCAGAGATAAGTTACCATCGCCCTAGCTGTTTTATTAAGAATTTTTGTTTGTAAGCACATTTCAATATTTTACATTAATGAAATGAAGTATTATTTCCACTGCATCTCTGTGTTTATGGCTATCTCTATAATTTATTGCGTTCCTGTTTAAATCCGGATCAGTGGTATCAGAGCGGTTTGCTTTTTCTCTGTTTTTCTTTGCATGTCCCCAATAAGGTCGGGATATAAGGAGTTAGGGTTTGAACTGGTCAAACCTTTGCAAGACCAACCTCGCAAATCCTGATGGCCTCCCATGGCGGATGAGAAGAAAGATGAGGAGGTAGTAGATCCTATCAAAATCTTGCTCGAAGAAGCCCTTGAGTGACAAAGGAACGCGATGATGGACAACTTTGCCCAGATACTTTAGCGGCTACCCAGAGGCGATGCATCAACTTCCAGCAGCTACTCTGGAAACGCCACACCCTTTAAGGTACAAGTTAATTTTGAAATCCCCATATTTGAGGGCCAGATAGATGCAGATGCCGTAGATAAATGGTTAAATCTGCTAGAGGGTTATTTTTCTGTTCATGAATTTTTGGGTCGGGAAAAGATTGTTTTCGCTCTTCTCAAAGTAGCCCCCCATGTCAAGGACTGGTGGGAAACCTACTGCGAGTAGAAGGATGAAAATACCAGCTCACTATTTTCAGCCACACTCACCTGGAATTCATTCCGGGATGCCGTTAAGGAGCAGTACTGCCCTGTCAAAAGCTATGAGGAAAAATACATCAAATTGACCACATTGCGGCAAGGAAGGGACCGAGATGTGCCGGAGTTCACAAACATTTTTCATACCCTTCGTACATAGTTGGGTATCAAGGACTCTGAGTTGCATTTGGTACTCAAATACTGCAACTGCCTACACAGATACATCTAGGAAGAGATGGAGTTCCTGAACATCTCCTCGCTCAGCACGACGTATCGATATGCTATCAAAATCGAGCAAAAATTCAAACAGAAGAAGCAAGAATTTGGATCTACAAATACGAAGACCAAAGGACAAAGCCAAGGCAGGGTGACCCAAGACAACCCGTTGAAGCCGCAATAAAAGAACAACACCACGAAGTCAAAGAAGGACATAGGAAAGTGGTGTGAGTTCCACAAGAGTCCCATTCATAACACAAGTGAGTGTTGGACCAAGTAGTCACTGGTGGCCAAGTTGAAGGCTTTAGAATCAGATGCATGTCCCGACCCTAAGTCAAAACCCGACAAGGGGAATGGCAAAGGGAAGCAGATCATTGATGCGGAGCCCAGCGTCACTATTGCCACTGCCAAGATCCAGAAGAATGAGCTTGAAGACCCAGAGGAGGGGGATCGTCTTTTCCACTCACAGATGTGGGTGAAGGGTTCGCCGCCGCAATTCATTGTCGACAGTGGCAGCCAAAAGAACCTCATTTCAGCAGAGGTCGTGAAGCGGTTGGGCCTACCAACTACACCACACCTGCAGCCGTACAGTATCGGGTGGCTTCATGAAGGAAGAGATCTCAAATTTTGCCAGCAGTGTCACCTTCCCTACAACATCAAGCCCTTCACAGATGAGGTATTGTGTGATGTTACACCTTTGGATGTTTGTGATGTATTATTAGGCCAGCCATACTTGTGGAGGTGACATGCTGTGTATGAGTCAAGGCATCGCGCTGTTATTATTTCTTTGGGTAATTCATTATATAGGATACCGAAGGTAGCCCCATCTACCACCACCTCTTTGTTCGTTGCTAAGAAAGGCAACAAGCTCATCTCCCAGACTAGGAAATTCATTTTCTGTCTGGTTCGCTCCCAAAGTAAGGGGAAGATAGTCACCACATCCATGACCCCCGCGAAGGGTTCCTCCACACAGCAACAACAACAAAGGGATATGGTCATGATAGAACATAGGAACAACTTTTCCTCACCCACAGGGGTACCACACAAGCTTCAGGTGGGCAACAAAGTCTGGTTGCATCTGCAGAAAGAACGCCTTACAAGAGCTCATCAAAAGCTCCGACCACGCTGATGTGGTCCTTACACCATTACCAAGGCTGTGGGAAATAATGATTTGAAGAAAAAAATTCCTCCATTCCTTCACTTGCACCAAGTGCTCAATGTGGAACACCCTCGACCATGCTTCTCACCAACTGGATACATCAGAGATTGCAAAATAAAGCACCAGGGACCAAGTTCAGTAGATGGAGGAACTCAACGCAATGGGGACCATTGCTTCCTAGGGGGGGAGGAATTATCCAGGTGGATGTTGCTGGCCACCCACCTAGCCCACTTGGATCCCCACAACTATCTCTTTCAGTTTTTCAGTTTCCGTAATTATAACACAATTTACTATTTTTAGCAGTTTTTTCGGGTCTTGAACTTCCGGAGCCGTTTTGAGGCCCTAAATGACATTTTTTGTGAAATTTGGGAGCAACATGGGTCCATGGACCGATTTTGCTCTTTCCAAAGTTATAGTGCTCGGATAGATCTTTTTAACAAGCTATTGTACGCGTCAAATGAAGATCGGGTGCCAAAGTTACGACCTCGGGAAGTTGATGTACCAACTTACCCAAAATGGGGCCCACAATTTTGCGTTTCATCTTCTAGGGTTAGGTTTTGGGATGTTAAGGGTTTTCCACTGTTTCTCAACAATAAATAGGCCTTTGAGCCTCATTGTAACATAGTTCAGAGGCATGTAGCCGCCACATCTCTTCTCAGAGATAAGCTACCATCGCCCTAACTGGTTTATTTCCATTGCTGTTTGTAAGCACATTTCAGTATTTTACATTAATGAAATGAAGTATTATTTCCGCTGCATCTCTATGTTTATGGTTATCTTTGTAATTTATTGCGTTCCTGTTTAAATCCAGATCACTCCATCTCCAGCTAAAACCTTGATAGTCTCCGATGAAATGGAATATAACATAGTGGAAGATATGAAAAAGACTAGGGCAAACATTAACTTTCAAGAGCTTAGCAAGCTGAAACATTAGCAGAAGCTATTACTCAAAGAACTAAAAGTAGTCCCTACTTCTCCTCTTCTCGCTGCTGTAATATCACAAATTGCCCAAGAGATGGGAAGGCCTCCTAATACCTCATTAGACAGAATCGATCCTATTGATATTGCTCTAATTGGAGGAAGATCTAAATCCCATACTCATCCGTTTCTTTTGACTTTTTAAGTTTTCAACAAAAATCTACACAACTGTTTAGTTGACTCTGGAGCTTCATCTAACATTCTACCATGAACCGTTTGTGCCAAACTGAATGTTGAACCCCAAAAGTCTGTGCAGTTAGACCGATCCCAAGTCGAAGTTATAGGAGAGCTCAACCAAGTCACTATCAAAGTCTCTTCAAATCCTAAAGTGTGTCAAGTCATTGACATTCTTGTGGCTAACTTCCCCGAGTTCTACGGTTTAATCCTTAGCAGAGACTGGTCAGAAAAGCTTCATGGATATTTTGCAGCTGACTGGTCCCACATATGGCTTCCCTATAATGGCAAGCCAAATCAAATAAGGGTTGACCGAAAAAACATCAAAAGTACATTGTTACAGAACTTGAAGGAGAAAATGAGTCAGTCGCGTATAACAACAATATCATCAGAAACTACTCAGTTGAATCATTTCTAGGAAATTTTAATGCAAATAATTCACCTTTCTTGGAAAATTATGTTGTATCCCAAGTTGAAATTTTTTCTCAAACAGATACTTCTAAGTGTGTAAATTTTGTAGATAAGCCTGTAGTTAGCTCTTTATTTTGGAAATTATTTTTTGATTGATCCAAATCTAACGATGGAGCCAGAGCAGGATGCAAATTAGTTAGCCTAGAATGGGAAAAAACAATGTTAGCATGCAGACTTGAATTTGAATGCGTAAACAACACTGCTGAATATGAAGCATTGGTTCTAGGGCTATATAAGGCTATCGACCTTAATATCAAACATCTGCAAGTGTTTTGAGATTCAGAAATTGTGATAAAATAGGTAAGAAATACTATACACTGTTTTTCTGGACATTTGAAACATTATCAATCACTAGTCCATGACCTTACTTTATAGTGTTTAATATTTCCCCTATCCCAAGACTCCAAAATGTGAGTGTTGATCTGCTGGCTAATGTTGCATCTAAGCTTATTCCACCAGGATATTATAGTCTCGATTGCTTTTCTATTGAATTGATTTTTAGGCCTCCAATTCCTGACAATATCACCAATTGGCGAGTCTTCAATAAAAATTTGGATATCATAAACTTTTTGACATCAAAAGGCTCTTATGATGACCAGATAATTGATGAAGATCAACATGACAACCAACTTAAGCAAGAAGCAACTATAAATTCCATACCTAAGTCTGTGGTTAAGCTGGAAGACTTATACGATCTTAAGGACATATTTAAGAATCCCACCAGCTTAAAACTTCAAAGTTCAACTTTGAGGTTTGAATTAGTTAATCTTGGAACTGACCTTAAACCTCAAAATATCAATCTAGGTCTAGGTCTTACACTGGATGAAAAATCAGCCTTCATTCATTTGTTGAAGAAATACAAGAATGTCTTTGCTTGGAACTATGAAGATATGAAGACATATGACACTTCTATAATTCAACATACCATCCCCATGATATCTGATGAAAAACCTGTGCAACAGAAGCTAAGAAATATTCACCCAAATCTAGAAAATCAGATCAAATCCGAATTGAATAAACTGCTCAAGGCCAAAATTATCTTTCTTGTCAGGCACTCAAGGTGGGTTTCTAACCTTGTTCCTGTCAGAAAAAAGAATGGCGATATTTGGTTATGTATAGAATTTCACAATCTCAACAAATCTTGTCAGAAGGAAAAATTTCCATTACCTCCCATGGAACAGATAGTGCATTCAGTTGCATGCTTAGAACTAATGTATTTTCTAGATGGATTATCATGTTACAATCAGATTCTAGTACATCTAGATGACTGGCTGAAGACTACCTTTCGAACCAAATGGGGCACCTATGCCTATCAAAAGATGCCATTCGGGCTAATCAATGTTGGTGCCACATTTCAGAGAGCCATGGACATAACTTTCAAAGGTTTGGTTAATAAATCAGTGGTAATCTATTTAGATGATATAACTGTGTACTAAAAAAGGCACGTAATCATTTAAAGGATTTAAAACAAATCTTTGAGCATTGTCAGAGGTATGGAATTTATCTCAATCCCAAGAAATCTTTCTTTGCTCTAAGTGAAGGAAAGCTCCTTGGATTTATTGTATCCAAAGAAGGGATTCACATTGACCCTGATAGGATAAGAGAAATTTATGAAATTCCTTTACCTCATAACAAAAAATCAATGCAATCTTTCCTGGGTCAGATAAATTTTGTCAAACGATTTGTCCCTGACTTTTCATGAATTGTTTTACCTCTTCAATCCATGATTAAGAAAAATTCTCTTTTTAAATGGGGACATACAGAGCATGAAGCCTTTGATCTAATTAAACAAGCAATCTTGAATGCTCCCTCACTAGCAACCCCAAAATTTTCTAATCATTTCATTTTATATACCTTTTCTTCCAAGAAATAATATGCAACCATATTAACACAGGTCAATGATGATAAAGCCAAAGCACCAATTTCTTTCTTTATCTCCAATTTGTAGGGGGCTGAATTAAACTATTTAGATGTTGAAAAACAAGCTTTCTCTATTTTCAAATCAATAAAGAATTTCATATCCTTTCTCCTAAAACCCACACCAAGGTAATAGTCTCGTTCTCAGCAGTAAGAAATCTGTTAATACAAAGGGATGTAGGAGAGAAAATGGAAAATTGGGTAACAACACTACAAGAATATGACATAGATATTAGACCAGCCAAAATTGTAAAAGGTCAAGGTTTTGCAGAATGTTAGCAGGAGCATCCAACTTACCAGCACTACAAGATTCATGTGATGATATACAAGTATACGAGGTAAGCCTTAACAACACTGAATCCAGATATGCTGATATCATTTTTTATTTGAGAAATGGATATGCCCCTATGCAACTAAGTTACAAAAGAAAAAGGGCTTTGAGGCTAAAAGCTAGACAATACCAAATCATCAATGATGTGTTGTTTAGAATAAATTATGATTCTGTTTTGCTTAGATGTCTTGAAAAATCTGAGGCAGAAAAGGTTTTGCAGGAACTCCATGATGGACTAGCTGGTGGACATTTTGGAGGTGACAGAACCGCACATAAAATCCTGCACACTGGCTATTATTGGCCAACCTTATTTAAAGATGTACACAATAATGTAAGGAAATGTAAAGTTTGTCAAACAGCTGTTGGGAGACAGAGGAAACCCACATTACCATTGTAGCCAGTCGTCATTGAACAACCATTTGAACAATGGGGACTAGACATAATAGGTGAGATCGTTCCTCACTCTTCAAAGCAGCATAAATATATCCTCACATCAATTGATTACTTCACAAAGTGGGTGGAATCAATTCCACTTAAGGTAGCCAATTTTGAAAACATCATTGAATTTATTGACCAGTTTATTATTACTAGATTTGGTCTGCCATTTGCCCTCATGTTTGATAATGCATCTTATTTTTCAGGCAATGTTATGACAGAATTTGCTCTTAAAAGAGGTTTTAAACTTAAATACTCTGCTAATTATTATCCTCAGGGAAATGGCTTGGCCAAATCTACAAACAAAAATCTCATAAGAATTATTAAATGAACTGTTGATCAAAGTTAGAAAAACTGGCACAAATCTTTAATATTTTCTCTATGGGAAAATCGAATAACAAAGAAGGCCTCAATAGGCACTTCTCCTTTCAATTTGGTCTATGGGAAAGAGGCTTTCCTACCTAAAAATGTAGCTATTCCCTCTTTAGCCCTAGTTCAATTTATTGAAGAAACCCCTTCTTCTTCTATGCAAGTGAGACAATCACAAATCCGTAAGCTCGAAGAAGAAATGGAAAAGGCCAAAATTACACATGCACATTATTAACAGTTAGTCAAATCTTCTTTTGATGCAAATTCTGTAAGTTAAAAATCCTTCCAACTTGGAGACTTGGTATTGAAATGGGATAAAGAACACGAGGAAAAAGGTGATCATACCAAATTCGAAAGAATGTGGCTTGGACCATTTCAGATTGTGGAACAAATAAGCCCATCAACATTTTTATTGCAAGATCTATCAGGTAAGAGAGATTCTTCGCCGGGTGAAATGGAGGATGGATCGCTCGCGAAAAGGACAGGGTTAGGGTTTTCTTGCGCATCTCCTGTGGTTCGTAGGGGCTAGGTTTCGACAGCCCTCCTCATCTAGGTCACAACCGCTGCGGTCACGGCTCAGGAACATTACAGCTGCAGCTCCACCATCGGTTTCCTCACCTGTCATTTTCGGTCGCCGACAAAGAGTCAGTTATGGATGACTTGGAGCATGAAGCGGTGGATTACTCAGCGGATCCCTTGCCGGACAAAGCTATCTTTGGGAAACCTAGTTTTGCCCCTCGCTCACAGTTCACGCCTTCCACATCCTCAACTGTTCCAGCGCGCCCACCATTCCCGTCCTCCGGCTCGACAACAGCTTATCAATCCATTCCATCCTCTGTAGAAGCATTTCCCATCGAATCTCCGCCATTTGAGGTCCCTCCGCTCTCGCCGGGCTCTCTGCAATTCTTGGCCTCACATACTCCCCCCTCGCCCTCGTTCGATCCACAGGCCCCGCCCCTCCTATCAGTGCCTTTCCCCCCGCCGGCAGCTACTCCTGCATCACAACCCTCTGTCTCGGGAGTCCGCCCTTCTGGATGCTTTGAGACTCCTGCGGTCGTTATTCACCCCACTATCCCCCCATCCCGGGAAGGCATTACAAATCCCCTGGTGGATCATCCGTCGGCCCCCCGTTCCGGGACAAAGAAGGCAAAGTGTGTCAGGTCTACGGCAAGGGACATCTCCATCAAATTCGACGAATCGAGGCCTCTCGGTGATTATATGGACATTGCGAACACCGTGTTGGTAGGGAACGTCAGGGGTAGGACATATTCGAGGCAGAGGCTTAATCTATGGGTGAAAGAGATCTGGGGCAGAGTGCTTTTCGACCTACCAGAGGTCCATGTCCTCCCCAGAGGATGGTTCTCCCTTAAATTTTCCAAGGTAAGTCAGACTAACCTTGTTTTGGGCCGATACTGGCATATTGAAATGGCCCCGGTCCTCCTCAAGCGCTGGAATCCCCTCTTCGATCCAGAGCGGGAGCAGCTCGGTGCCGGACCAATCTGGGTTCGACTCCCAGGGCTACCAATACCATTCTGGGATGAAGAAGTTTTCATTAAGGTTGGCAATGCCCTAGGGACTTATCTGGACTACGATCGCACATATGTGGAATCTGGGAATCGAACACTTGCACGGATCTTGGTTCATCTGGACACGCGAGAAGGACTCGAGGAACAGATCATGCTTCAGTGGGGAAGGTGTATCAGAGTGTAGTTGTTGGACTATGAAGGAGTCCCTTTCCGCTGCAGACGATGCCATAAAGTGGGGCACCTTGCGAAGGATTGCCCACTCAATAAGAAAGCAGAAGACACACCGAAAGGCACCCCGACATCTACCAGGACGGCATCCCCCAACATTTCTCGCCCTCCCTCTGCGGGCCCGCCCCCTTTGGCTTCATCTCCCGCGGTTGATACAGGACTCCGGCGACCCTCGCCTCCAAAAACCAGGGCTCGCTCGGCGGCAGAAGCGAGTATGATCTCAGGTTCTCTTAACCCATCTTTGCTTTCTTCGTTTGATGTTAATCATGTCATTGGTCCCTCTACACAAACCTCTATGATTCACTGCACTTTATCATCATCTCCACTTACCTGCATTGATCCCATTATTTCCACAACATCCCCTGAGACTTGCTCCTCCCCGCGCCCGTCCTCCCCACCTCATCCATATTTTCTTCGGTCTAGGAATCCTGCCAAAGAGCTATCAGCCGAACATTCTGGTCTGGGCATTGTTATTCCTGAGGGGGTTTCATTGAATACCAGAGGGAGAAAATCCCATCTATCAAAGGCCATTAAACAAGCTGGGGCAGAGGTGGTATCTGGCCGACAATCGACCATTGACGGGGTCCTTAGAGCAGGACACACCTCGAGAGGTGTTCCCCCATGAAGTGCCTATCCTTTAACTGCAGAGGACTGGCTAGTTCCTCCAAAAAACTAGCCATGAAGCGGCTCATTGAAACTGAGCCTATTGACATTATCATGCTACAAGAGACTCTCTGCTCTGCAGATCAGATTACTCGAGCCATGCAAGCCACGGCCCCTGGATGGAGCTTTTATGCCAATGATGCTGTGGGACGATCTGGGGGTCTAGCCATTGGAATTAACCCTCGCTCCATTAAAATGAATTCGACCTGGGGGGGTGCAGGGTTCATTGGTTTGGATTTTTTCTCTGCTGAACTCGGCATGGATCTCAGAGTTGTCAATATATATGCTCCCTGCTCCCAGAGAGAATCGTTCTGGCAGCATATTCTACATCTCCCCTTGATGAATGAAGACCATGTTATTATTGGAGGAGACCTCAATTTCTCTCTGGGTTTCAGGGAGTCATGGGGCTCAGAAGCACAAATCGACCCTATTACTGATTATATGACCAATCTGTTGGAGCAATCAAATTTCTCGGATATACCAATGCAGCGACTCCTTCCTACTTGGCAGAATCGACGGGTTGGGGATGCTGCACTTGCACGCAGACTTGACATATTTCTTCTAAAGGGGACTCTTCTACAATGCCTGCATCTCTTCAGACAATGGGTTGGCTCGGGGGGGGGGGTTATCGGATCACAATCCTATATACCTGGAGATTCAGGGTCCCTCCAAGAAACCAAAGGCACCCTTCAAATTCAATCACATTTGGCTGAAGGATCCATCATATATCAAGCTGATAAAGGAATACTGGATCGCACATCCCATCAATGACTCTGAATCTCTCGCCAGAGGGTTCTGCAGGAACCTCTCAGAAATAAAACATATTTCTATTAAGTGGGCAAAGGAGAAATTGGAACGTGAATCAGCACAGCTCTCCCAAATTGAAGCTGATTTATGTTCACTCACCGATGACAGAGGATTGGGGTTCATCTCTGCAGCAGACAAATGCAGGCTTATTGACCTTGAGAATCAAAAAGCTAATATCCTCAAAGAGAGAGAGGAATCCATTAGATTAAGGAGCCGAGCTTTATGGATACAAGCTGGGGATGACAACACAAAGTTTTTTCATAACTTTGCAAAGTGCAGGAAAGTATGTAATACAATCTGGAAGCTCCCCTCCCCGGATGGCGACTTTGCAGACAATTTTAACAAGCTCGCTCACCTGGGCACCACCCATTTCAGGAACCTCTACAAGAGCCCACGGGAAGCCAACCTACTTGATATCATTAATGTGGCTAACCACTTCCCGAGATTCGTGGAGGAAGATGATGTGGAGGCTTTAACTGACCCGGGATCAGCTGAGGAACTCGAAGGAGTGCTGAAATGGTTCAAAAAAGACAAAAGCCTTGGCCTGGATGGTTGGACCATTGAATTTTACTCAGCCTTCTTCGATGTATTGGGACAGGATCTGCTGCAGGTGGTCGAGGAGAGCCGGACTACAGGATCCATATATCATGCTATCAATTCTACATTCATTGCTCTCATTCCCAAATCAGACTCCCCGGCATCCTTTGATGATTACAGGCCCATCTCTTTGTGTAACTGCCTCTATAAAATCATCTCTAAGACCATTGCAAATCGTCTTAGACCTATCCTCTCCCGATCCATTGCCCCACAGCAATTTGCATTTCTAGAATCTAGGCAGATCCACGAGGCCATTGGACTCGCTCAAGAAGCCCTACACTCCATCTGGTCGAAGAACCTAAAAGCCATCCTCCTCAAAATCGACCTTTCCAAAGCCTTTGACCGAGTCAGCTGGCTCTATCTCAAAATGATCCTCATTCATCTGGGGTTCCCTCACGCCTTCATCACTTGGATCATGGCCTGCATAACCTCACCTTCCTTCAGTATCCTCATTAATGGCTCGGCCTCTACTTTTTTCCACTCTGAAAGGGGTTTGAGGCAGGGGTGCCCCCTATCGCCCCTTCTCTTCCTCTTGGTCATGGAAGGTCTCAGCCGCCTCATGGATTCTGCTAAGCGGGATGGAGACATTGGGGGTCTTTGCATAACCGACCTATGCTATCTTACTCATCTACTTTTTGTGGATGATGTCCTTATACTTCTAGATGGCAGCGTACGAGACTCTCGGACCTTCTCAAAGATCCTGCAACTTTTTTCTGCTGCTACTGGTATGCTGCCGAATTAGATGAAATCAACCATCACCTGCGCTCGCACATCTGTTCAGGAGACCCGGACAGCCCTACAGACATTCCCCTACTCGGTCCACCCTCTGGATAGAGGTCTCAAATACCTGGGGTTCAATCTGAAGCCAACTTGCCAAAGGATAGCTGATTGGGTCTGGTTGGTTGCCAAATTGGAAAAAAGACTCACTGGCTGGAGCTACAGATATCTCTCTAGGGCTGGCAGATTGGTGCTCATTAAATCTGTGCTAGAGGCAACCCCGGTATTCTGGATGGCACTAGCCTGGATACCGAGGAATATCCTGGGGCGGATACAGCAGCTGTGCAATCGATACCTCTGGAATGGGAGTCAGGACAAAAGAATCTTTGCATGGATCAGCTGGAAGAAAATCTCTCTGCCCAAAAAATGGGGAGGATGGGGGCTCAAAGACCTTCCTGACTTTGCCAAGGCACTGGCTGCCAAGATGGGTTGGACTCTACTTACTAGCCAAAACCTTTGGACAAAGGTAACCTATTATAAATACATATGGCCCCAAAATATTCTGGATTGGGCCTGACTACCAACTTGGTCATCAAAGGGATGTTCATCGGTCTGGAAGGCCTTGATACACTCCCTTCCCCTCATTCGAGACAATCTAGCTTGGTGAATAAATGACGGTTTGACGGGCAGGATTGGCTTGGACCCATGGATCAACAGTGGGGGTAGGCACATCCTAAATTGGGATCTTATTACTCATCTTCAGGCCCGGGACATCCGGCATTTCGCACAGATCGCCGATCAGCAGCGCTCTGATATCTTCTCCCAAGCTTGGAAATCTGCCCAGCAGCTGGATCTCCCTCTACAATGGCATCAGGAATGGGATCACTATATTGAGGCATTATCAGTATCACACATTCGAATCAAACAAGGTCCGGACGAACTTATTTGGTGCATTGCGGATCATGGTATATATGCTCCAAAATTTGGATACAAAGCACTCATATCTCACAGAATACCTGATCCGATTCATTCGTGGTGGCAAACCATTTGGAAGCTCAAGGCTCCACCCCGCTCCAAACTTTTCTTTTGGTGCGCCCTCAATGGTAATGTTCCCACAGGTGATCATCTTACCCGCAGAGCCATCTACGGCCCATCATGGTGTACTTTATGTAAAAATGCATCAGAAAACTTGGATCATATTTTCCTCCTCTGCCCTGTTATCCACAATCTATGGAGCAACATCTGCAACCAGTTGGGCATAGCTGGCAATTGGACTGGGATCGATATACCGAGCGCATGGGATGCTTGGTCACACAGTCATTCGGGCACAAAACTTCAAAACCTTCCCCCTGTGGCTACATGGCATATCTGGCTCGCACGGAATCGGGTTATCTTTGAAGATCGATTGATATCATGGAGCCGGGTAGAAGCCACCATCATCGCTGCTTATCATGAGCTACCTGATCCACCTCCTCCTAGACCCAGAACCATACAGCCCATGCCCAACATCGACAGAACCACCCCGTGGGCATTTTTCGACGGAGAAGCAAACCAAGCCGGGTGTGGAGGGGGTTTTGTTCCGCATATAAACGAACACCATCGATACCTTGCCAAAATGGGTTTCGGAAATGGATCAAATAACTATGCTGAGCTATCTGCTATCCACAATCTACTTCACTTTGCATTATCGCATCAACACACAAAGATCAATATATTTGGGGATTCAATGGTGGTTGTTAACTGGATTAACAATGTCACTACTTGTCATACACACACACTCAGCAATATATTACATGATGCACTCACTCTCAAAGCAGCTTTTAATCATTTCTCTTGTTTACACATTTACAGAGAACATAACAGCGAGGCTGACAAATTATCCAAAGAGGCCTCGACACTTCCCAAAGGCGAATGGCTAATAGTGGAGCAGAATGGAACAGAAGAGCACCAATTCTACGACAGGCCATACATAGATCAGAAAGAACAGGGGGACAATAGTCCCGATAGCTGACAGTTAATGGAGACTATTTTGATATGATGAAATGTATAGAACAATGACTATATTGTTTATAAAACAGAATCCTTTTTTGGATAGTGAATAGGCTGAACAGCCAGATGAATGTACTCAGCACAATTTTGCAACTACCTTCTGATCAACACCTTGATGAGGTGAATTTTGTATGAACAATACAGTAATGCCATGGCATCTGCTATATGTAATTTTCTAATTTAATGAAAATTACTGATTTTTCCAGTGGAAAAAAAAAAGAGAGATTCTTCGCCTGTTAATGGGCAAATCCTGAAAAAAATATTTTTCATAGGAGATAACCTCTTCTATTCATTTATATTATTGTTATTACTTTTTAGGAAAATAAAAGTTCAGTAGCATTTACTTTTGGCCTTTACAATAATAGTCTCTTTTATATTTTGATTTTTCGCTTCTATAAGTAGGGATGGTTAAGAAAACAATTTTTACATTCGAAACATAAGTTAAGTTCTATCTCTTTGAAATTTCTTCTCTTCCACCAAAATTAGTTATCCTTTGATGAAACTCAACTTTGTAAAAGAACCTTTGTTCTACCATTAGTTAAGAAAGTATATATAACAAAGCAAGGACTCTCTACAGAAAAACATCTTTTGTTGAAAATGGCAACAAGAAATGCTAAAAATAGAGGTGCTAAAAATAGCAGTTTGGGTACCAGTGCTGGATTGGGTAATAGGGAATGAAAAATGGAAGTGCTAAAAATAGAATTGATATTTTTAGTAGTTCAGGATGGATTCCTATTTTAGTCAGTCCCTGGACTAAAAATAGGAAGTAAAATTCGAATTTGAACTTAACAGCTGTTTGAAAATAAATTAATAAATTCTCCATGAGTTAATTAGTTGTGAAAAATCAAACATGAAGTCTATGTGAGGACATGCAACAGTTTATTTATTAATTGAGGAATTTATCCATCAGTTAAAGAGATAAGGATGAGTTCTAATTTGAGTAGTAATTAGTTGGCTCAGTTAACTGAGTCAAGTCCAGTTATAATTTAATTAAACAGTTTGTTTAAATTAAATAAGTTCAGTTAGTTAATGCATGCTTGCATATAACTGCTGCACTTCAGATAACTGAAGATTCTCTCATGAATAACTCATGCATGTCAGTTCAGATAGAGACCCAGTTGAGATCAGAGAAGGGAAAATGTACTATCAGTTGGATGAATATTTTTCCTATAAAGGAAGCTCATCCATGATGAGGATTTATCTCCTTCAGGACTGCGTAGTTGGATCAGAGGTTAGTGAGTGTGTGAAGAGGCCAATTCACACAAGTGGCTGCATTGGACCCCAATCAAAATTACACAAAGAAATAGGAGGCTTGGAGGGCAGACCAGAGGTTGGATAGAGGCCTTTGACTATCTATGAGCAACAAAGGTATTGCAGAGAGAGCAAGATAGCTTTTGAGTTGATTCTTTTTGTAATGCTGGTTATATTTCCACTTGTATGATAATATAGAGTTTGGGTTTTAGGCCGAGGCTTTACTTGGGTTATATATTATGTGGTATCTGTGATTGATTCCTTCTTATTAGTTATATGTGTTCTTATTGATGTTGCTCATGTTCGATTAAGCTTCCGCTAAATTGGTTGTAGAAGTAGATAAAGTATTTTGCTTTAGTCTATTGCATTATCAGGTGATCTACAGGTGGGAATTTCTACATGGTATCGGAGCAAAGGTGATCAAAGCGGAGAACAATATACTAGAGATTTCAAAGTTTTGAGTTTTGGGCCACGAGTTTTCAAAGCAGATGTGAAATTTTTTGTGCAAAATTTTTAGAAACAAATAGCAAATTTGGATTCCTTGTGGAAAAATACCCAAATTGAAAAAAAAAATTGGTTGAATCTGAGTTCGGATGAGGGAGATATCACTGATTTAAAATCAGCTCTTTTTCCAGGAAATTTCGTGACGGCGGGAAAGATGAAACAGATTGGTGTGATAGCCAAGAACCTATATGCACTTGAGGTACAAGATGCATGCAAAGCCTTGAGGATCAAGGAAAAGGTTAGAGAATTGTTGGTTGAGAGGGAGAGTACATTACCTTTCAACATGCATCACCAGAAGAAGTCTCAAACAATTGTGGAGGAACCACAATTGGTGAAGCAACTTCAGGAGGTTGTGGAGCAGCCACAACTAGATAAGCTGAGAGGAGATCGAGTAGAGACATCTAATCATGTAGAGACCTCTAGTAGGGGGAAATTTCGAGCCAGGTGGGCAGAGGGATCACATGCATCCATACCTCCAGGTAGGAGGTGGGGCGATGTGGAGTGACAGTCCCAAGAAGGCTGGAATAGGGGCAGGATCCTTGAGGTACCCAACCTCTTTGATTCGACTTTGCTACAGGAGCCTTGATGAGGAGCAGTAGGACTGGTTGAGTGGGTAGAGATAGATGTAGATGGAGCGGAAGAGAAAGCTACAGTGCAAGAGTCCCATGACGGTGTAGAGCTAGCAGGCTGGAACAATGCGAGAGGCACACGAGTGTTGCACCAGTGCAGGATGGTACAGAGAGGTGTGCAATGGTGTGATATGAATGGAGTGTTGCAGCAGCTCAGAGGTCAGAGAGGGAGCACTTGTTAGCAGCAGGTAGAGCTTCAACATCAGAGAATGTTTTTAGCCTAACAGAGGTCAGTTGGGAGATTTTCTTGTTTCTAGAGTTGTTGGAGCAACCACACTTGGTAGAAGTGTTGCATGCAGAAGATTCCAAAGGTACAGGATCGGGTTCGAGTTGAAGCCTTTCTTGTTGAGAGGGAGTGTTGAAAATGGCAACAAGAAATGCTAAAAATAGAAGTGCTAAAAATAGCAGTTTGGGTACCAGTGCTGGATTGGGCAATAGGGATGAAAAATGGAAGTGCTAAAATAGAATTACTATTTTTAGCAGTTCAGGATGGATTCCTATTTTAGTCAGTCCCTGGACTAAAAAAAGGAAGTAAAATTCGAATTTGAACTTAACAGTTGTTTGAAAATAAATTAATAAATTCTCCATGAGTTAATTAATTGTGAAAAATCAAACATGAAGTCTATGTGAGGACATGCAATAATTTATCTATTAATTGAGGAATTTATCCATCAGTTAAAGAGATAAGGATGAGTTATAATTTGAGTAGTAATTAGTTGGCTTAATTAACTGAGTCAAGTCCAGTTATATTTTAATTAAATAGTTTGTTTAAATTAAATAAGTTCAGTTAGTTAATGCATGCTTGCATATAACTGCTGCACTTCAGATAACTGAAGATTCTCTCATGAATAACTCATGCATGTCAGTTCAGACAAAGACCCAGTTGAGATCAGAGAAGGGATAGTGTACTATCAATTGGATGAATATTTTTCCTATAAAGGAAGCTCATCCATGATGAGGATTTATCTCCTTCAGGACTGCGTAGTTGGATCAGAGGTTAGTGAGTGTGTGAAGAGGCCAATTCACACAAGTGGCTGCACTGGACCCCAATCAAAATTGCGCAAAGAAATAGGAGGCTTGGAGGGTAGACCAGAGGTTGGACAGAGGCCTTTGACTATCTATGAGTAGTAGAGGTATTGCAGAGAGAGCAGGATAGCTTTTGAGATGATTCTTTTTGTAATACTGGTTATATTTCCACTTGTATGATAATACAAAGTTGGGGTTTTAGGCTAAGGCTTTCCCCGGGTTATATCTTCTGTGTTATGTGTGATTGATTCCTTCTTATCAGTTATATGTGTTCTTATTGATATTGCTCATGTTCGATTAAGCTTCCACTAAGTTGGTTGTAGAAGTAGATCAAGTATTTTGCTTTAGTCTATTGCATTATCAGGTGATCTACAGGTGGGAATTTCTACATCTTTACCTCTATAATTGTCATCTAGAACATCTTAAGAAGTCAATGATTCTCCCCATCTAGTAAGCTTTCATTTTTTAGAGTGTAATTCTAAACTATGCTTAAACTTAAAGGATAAGAGGTTTCATCAAGAGTCGACTTACCATGTTCATAGGGAAATAACTAGCTCACATTACCAATGCTGCATATCAAAATAGGGTGATGGCTTGAGATTGTATCAATCAAAATACAAGGGGTCTCATCAAGAGCCAACTTGTTCAGTTAAGTTACAACCAGTGAGTGGTGTTTTCAAATTTGGTCACCAAAACAAGACACTGGCCTTTAAGGAGAAAAATCAAATTTTAAAGAAAAGAGAATTGTTTAGAAAAAAAGAAAAGAAAGTAAGTATATGAATCTGAACTTATCTTTAAAAAATTGCATTCTTAACTAGATGGGATACTGAATCATTGCTGGTTAAAAGGTAACCATATCAAGGCTATGGATGCCTACTGGCAACATAGGCTCTACCTATGACAATTGAGTACAACTAAAAGCTGATTTGTGAGAGCCCCCTGTTTTTATCTTTAAAACCCAGTAATGGCTGATGTAGACAAAGCAATTTTCATATTGAAGAGAATAATCAAATGGATGATAATTAAGTAGATTTTGTTTTTATTATTTAGAGAAATGTTATGTATCTTATATTTCATGTATTTTATTTTCTGAACTACCTTTATTTTGGAAGTTTTTAGAAATTTCAAAAAACTGTCAGAGATAACTGGTTCTTCCAGCGAATAGCCAATTGTTGTGCTATTCAACAAATCCTCCATTTATTAATATAATAGCTAATATTCTATCAATAAATGTGAACCCTTAAAAAAATCCTTCCAAAAAACAAATTTAGCATTTAGACACATTCTTTTAAATTTTTGGAATAAAACAAGATATCAGGTCAAAACCCTTTGAAAGCTAGCAATACTTGCGTTTTCGCGTATCGCTGGACCAAGTGTGTCAAAAACCTTATTAATAAGAAAAACATGCGAAATGCGATCTAAAGGAATCACCGCGCTTAACCTAGATATCATTAGGATTTTCATTAAAAACTAGGTCCTAAGGCATTTCCTCTCGAAATAAAGCCCGTATCACATATCACAATTCACAAAGGGCGCACCCTCACGAAGTATGTTGAATCATGTGAAATGCGATATTGCGATGCGATGGTTAACCTTATCGCATCGCATTAGAAATACTTAAGAAAGATTTGAAATCTTACAAACCATGCGATGTTGCGAAATGCGATAAAAGCCCAGACCCGATTGGAGCCTATGTTATAAAGTAACACTTATGTCCATTACGCAAATGAAAAATGCTTTATAAGGTAAATCTTGTTAAACAAGCTACGTTTTAAAAAAATAATAAAGAACGTCTCACATCTCACATCCCACAGAAACCAAAGGAACTTTAAAGAAAGCGCACAATCAAAATGCGATAATGCGATTTGCAATATTGCATCGCAATCGCAAAATCGACATTTTCGCAAATCAAAGCTCGTAACCTTAAAAGGTTTTCTTCCCGTTTTACGATGCGAAACATTAATGAGCAATAAAGGTAGTGATAAAAAATCATTAGTGGGAATTTAACATGGGTTAATGGAATTTATGTTTGAAAAGCGGCTCAACGTGATACAATATCTTTTCATCTGCGTTTAATTAAACTCCTTTCTTGTCACCTTTTCAAGGTTATCTGTATCATTCATTCTTATTTTCATTCTCACTTGTGTCTATCTGATAGCTTCTGCTTTGCTTCATTTCAGGAAAAATCCATAGCAAGAGTCGTTAGGAGCAATGGCAAAGAAGGGAAAGGCAGCTGCATCTGAAAAGTCAGAAATGATCCCTCTATTCTCTGATACTACGTGCAGTAGATACGAAGGAACTTCAACATGGGAAGCCATGTATGATTTGTTAGAAGAAGAGAAACCAAGGCCTTTGGTAGCAAAGGCCACAACCGATGCTCATGTTTCCTCCGACGCCTCTTACTTCGAGACATCATGCTCGTTTCTACACTGCATAGCTGCAAGGCCGAAGATAATCCCATACACAGATATGGTCAAGTGGATAATTGATGTGGTGGATGTCTCAGACAGAGAGTTCAAGAATAGCAGGAATGAGGTTATGGGGTCTTTTTTAGTAGACAACCTACAACTTATGTACAATCTACCAGAGCCACAAAAGCCATACAATAAACAATTCCTCGAGAATTTTCTAAGGAGTATGAAGAACCAGTAGATGTTACACGAGCCTGGACAGAAAATGAAATCAAGATCAAACAAGATAAGGCAGTTATGTATTCTACGACATCTATTTCTCACCCTTATAGTTTTGTAGCAACCATGCTATGTAGATTGTTCGGTATGCCCGATAGTACCAAATTTTCCCCACAGTTGCTCCCATTAATAGAAGCAGTTGTGAACACAACAATAATGAATTGGGCTCAAATTTTGTCTGATAATTTGGAAAAATCCATCATGGAGTATAGGAGAAAGAGGAGTCCCTCTTTCAGGGTTTATCCCCCATTTTTCATGAGTTCCTTTGTGGACGCAATTTGATTTAGCTCTAAATTTCCTATTATGGGATGGAAGTGGACTATGCAATACCCTCTTCCTATCCATGTGTACCATAAGAGTTTGTGGGAGTCTCAATTTTGCCCCCATTTTTACAATATTTGTCAAGGAGTTATGCTGCCCATCCATAAATAAGTCTACAATGCAATCGCCCCTAGGTTTTTCAAAGAAGCTGAAGTGGATATTTTGCTAGTAGCCAGATGGTTTGGGGAGGAGACATTTACCTATATCAAAGTATTTGGGATCATTGCTTCACTGCATGTCCTCCCATAATATGTCCCCAACAAATTAATTGCTAGGGATATAGCCTACCAAACGGTATGGGAAGGTGGATGAGCAAAGGGTTGAAAGAATAGAAGAAGGCCATTTGGCCTACATTTCCATTGCAATGTGGTACGTTTTCACTACATGATTTTGGACATGCATGCAAAGAGGTAGAGATTATGAAATCTCTAAAATTAGCTACATTCCCAAGAAGGAAGTATGACCCAAATGGCACTGTAAAGGACTTCACTACTATGGTGAAAGTGAAACCATTCACCCATGAGGAAGATGCCTTCGATGACCTCTTCCTACAAAAAGAAACATTTTCAGATGTGACGCATATGGCATCACTACTTTTTTCCTCAAATGATGTTGAAGCTTTTCATGTATACAGAAAGAGGAGATTAAAAAAGGTCCCATTGGACCTACTACAGATTGAACCAATAAGGGAGCCAACTCCCAGTGTAAGCTTGGAGGACAACTCCAAAGAAAATTCTGAAGCAGAGACCTAGGAGAGATCTACTCATGAGTCAGAGCACTCAGAGCAGCAGTCTCAAAATGGGGGAGGCAATAAAAATAAAGAGTCCAAAAGGGACACAGCCGGAACTACAAAAGAAACAGCCGAGAAAACCTCGACAAAGAAACATGTAGAAATTCACTCTACTTCCACTCAGTCAGCAAAACCCCTAGTTATTGATTTGGAAAAGGAATGGGAACATTTCAACAAGAAGCTTCATACAGATGAACAAACATCTGAGATACAGACTCCACAACACAAGTCAACTCAAGAAATAACAGTGGAGAAAACTGTAGGCACTCAGGATGTTGAGCTCATTCCTGCCACCCCCACTTTAGAAATTATTTTGAGAATTGAGGAAATTCCTCCATTAGATGTGTTTTATAGTCCTACTCACAAAGTTGTTGTTAAGAGACAGAGGAAGAAGAGGAAGCTAGATGCTGCAACTATTATGACTCCTGACAATGAACCAATGGACATTGTATGGAAAGACTCGCCCATGGACCCATCTGAAAACCTCACAAGACTGTCACAATTTGCAGGAGCCTATGCTACGACAACTATTGACAAAGCAACAGAGGTCCAAATGCTGCTTAGAGAAAAGGAACAAAATATTCTGCTATTGGAACAACAATTAGCTCAGGAGAAATCCAATCAACAAGCAGAATTACAAGTAGCCCAGCTCCAACAGGAATTTGAACAGATGCAAATACAACATCAGGCCAGCCTAGTGGAAAGAGATGCATGGATACAAGCCATGACAGATAAGTATAAATACAATCCGCAAATCGATGAGTTCATAAAGGAAGCACTTAGTCTTAACTCCCAACTAATGCAACAAAAGGAAGTTCTATGCCAGAAAATCTCGCAAATAAGTCCTTATTGCGAGATCAGTGATAAGCTAACAAGCCAAGTTGTCGACATGAGACTTGAGTATGACGAAATCCATAAAAGGGTTTATGACTTTATCACCTGGAAAGAATCAGAAGAGGGGAGAAAGGCTGATTTGCCAAAGATGGAGGAATCACATAAAGACATCTTGTTCACAGATTGGGATTCACAGCTCAAGCAAGTAGAAAGGGCAACGACGGTTGTGATAACAGTAAAAAATGACATCATAGAAGCCATCAACAAAAATCTGCATGGCACCAACCTAGTTGCAGAGTCTATACTAGGATTTCTTCCAAATGCC